>CANJKZ010000812.1:0-1200000 GCA_947471745.1 Closterium sp. Naga37s-1
GGAGGCAGGGGGAAGAAGCAGGTTAACAAAGGGGAGGCAGGGGGAAGAAGCAGGTTCACAAAGGGGAGGCAGGGGGAAGAAGCAGGTTAACAAAGGGGAGGCAGGGGGAAGAAGCAGGTTACAAAGGGGAGGCAGGGGGAAGAAGCAGGTTCACAAAGGGGAGGCAGGGGGAAGAAGCAGGTTAACAAAGGGAGGCAGGGGGAAGAAGCAGGTTCACAAAGGGGAGGCAGGGGGAAGAAGCAGGTTCACAAAGGGAGGCAGGGGGAAAAGCAGGTTCACAAAGGGGAGGCAGGGGGAAGAAGCAGGTTCACAAAAGGGGAGGCAGGGGAAGAAGCAGGTTAACAAAGGGGAGGCAGGGGAAGAAGCAGGTTCACAAAGGGGAGGCAGGGGAAGAAGCAGGTTCACAAAGGGAGGCAGGGGGAAGAAGCAGGTTCACAAAGGGGAGGCAGGGGGAAGAAGCAGGTTCACAAAGGGGAGGCAGGGGGAAGAAGCAGGTTCACAAAGGGGAGGCAGGGGGAAGAAGCAGGTTCACAAAGGGGAGGCAGGGGGAAGAAGCAGGTTCACAAAGGGGAGGCAGGGGGAAGAAGCAGGTTCACAAAGGGAGGCAGGGGGAAGAAGCAGGTTCACAAAGGGGAGGCAGGGGGAAGAAGCAGGTTCACAGGGGAGGCAGGGGGAAGAAGCAGGTTCACAAGGGGAGGCAGGGGGAAGAAGCAGGTTCACAAAGGGAGGCAGGGGGAAGAAGCAGGTTCACAAAGGGGAGGCAGGGGGAAGAAGCAGGTTCACAAAGGGGAGGCAGGGGAAGAAGCAGGTCACAAAGGGGAGGCAGGGGGAAGAAGCAGGTTCACAAAGGGAGGCAGGGGGAAGAAGCAGGTTCACAAAGGGGAGGCAGGGGGAAGAAGCAGGTTCACAAAGGGGAGGCAGGGGGAAGAAGCAGGTTCACAAAGGGGAGGCAGGGGGAAGAAGCAGGTTCACAAGGGGAGGCAGGGGGAAGAAGCAGGTTCACAAAGGGGAGGCAGGGGGAAGAAGCAGGTTCACAAAAGGGGAGGCAGGGGGAAGAAGCAGGTTCACAAAGGGGAGGCAGGGGGAAGAAGCAGGTTCACAAAAGGGGAGGCAGGGGGAAGAAGCAGGTTCACAAAGGGGAGGCAGGGGGAAGAAGCAGGTTCACAAGGGGAGGCAGGGGAAGAAGCAGGTTCACAAAGGGGAGGCAGGGGGAAGAAGCAGGTTAACAAAGGGGAGGCAGGGGGAAGAAGCAGGTTCACAAAGGGGAGGCAGGGGGAGAAGCAGGTTCACAAAGGGAGGCAGGGGAAGAAGCAGGTTCACAAAGGGGAGGCAGGGGAAGAAGCAGGTTCACAAAGGGGAGGCAGGGGGAAGAAGCAGTTCACACAAAGGGGAGGCAGGGGGGAAGAAGCAGGTTCACAAAGGGAGGCAGGGGGAAGAAGCAGGTTCACAAAGGGGAGGCAGGGGAAGAAGCAGTTAACAAAGGGGAGGCAGGGGGAAGAAGCAGGTTCACAAAGGGGAGGCAGGGGGAAGAAGCAGGTTCACAAAGGGGAGGCAGGGGGAGAAGCAGGTCACAAAGGGGAGGCAGGGGGGAAGCAGGTTTCACAAAGGGGAGGCAGGGGGAAGAAGCAGGTTCACAAAGGGGGGCAGGGGGAGAAGCAGGTTCACAAAGGGAGGCAGGGGGAAGAAGCAGGTTCACAAAGGGGAGGCAGGGGGAAGAAGCAGGTTCACAAAGGGGAGGCAGGGGGAAGAAGCAGGTTCACAAAGGGGAGGCAGGGGGAAGAAGCAGGTTCACAAAGGGGAGGCAGGGGGAAGAAGCAGGTTCACAAAGGGGAGGCAGGGGGAAGAAGCAGGTTCACAAAGGGGAGGCAGGGGGAAAAGCAGGTTCACAAAGGGGAGGCAGGGGAAGAAGCAGGTTCACAAAGGGGAGGCAGGGGGAAGCAGTTCACAAAGGGGAGGCAGGGGGAAGAAGCAGGTTCACAAAGGGGAGGCAGGGGGAAGAAGCAGGTTAACAAAGGGGAGGCAGGGGAAGAAGCAGGTTAACAAAGGGGAGGCAGGGGGAAGAAGCAGGTTCACAAAGGGGAGGCAGGGGAAGAAGCAGTTCACAAAGGGGAGGCAGGGGGAAGAAGCAGGTTCACAAAGGGGAGGCAGGGGGAAGAAGCAGGTTCACAAAGGGGAGGCAGGGGAAGAAGCAGGTTCACAAAGGGGAGGCAGGGGGAAAGAAGCAGGTTCACAAAGGGGAGGCAGGGGGAAGAAGCAGTTCACAAAGGGGAGGCAGGGGGAAGAAGCAGGTTCACACAAAGGGGAGGCAGGGGGAAGAAGCAGGTTAACAAAGGGGAGGCAGGGGGAAGAAGCAGGTTCACAAAGGGGAGGCAGGGGGGAAGAAGCAGTTCACAAGGGGAGGCAGGGGGAAGAAGCAGGTTCACAAGGGGAGGCAGGGGGAAGAAGCAGGTTCACAAAGGGGAGGCAGGGGAAGAAGCAGGTTCAACAAGGGGAGGCAGGGGGAAGAAGCAGGTTCACAAAGGGGAGGCAGGGGGAAGAAGCAGGTTCACAAAGGGGAGGCAGGGGGAAGAAGCAGGTTCACAAAGGGAGGCAGGGGGAAGAAGCAGGTTCACAAAGGGGAGGCAGGGGGAAGAAGCAGGTTCACAAGGGGAGGCAGGGGGAAGAAGCAGGTTCACAAAGGGGAGGCAGGGGGAAGAAGCAGGTTCACAAAGGGGAGGCAGGGGGAAGAAAGCAGGTTCACAAAGGGGAGCAGGGGGAAGAAGCAGGTTAACAAAGGGGAGGCAGGGGAAGAAGCAGGTTCACAAAGGGGAGGCAGGGGAAGAAGCAGGTTCACAAAGGGGAGGCAGGGGGAAGAAGCAGGTTCACAAAGGGGAGGCAGGGGGAAGAAGCAGGTTAACAAGGGGAGGCAGGGGGAAGAAGCAGGTTCACAAAGGGGAGGCAGGGGGAAGAAGCAGGTTAACAAAGGGGAGGCAGGAGGGGAAGAAGCAGGTTCACAAAGGGAGGCAGGGGGAGAAGCAGGTTCACAAAGGGGAGGCAGGGGGAAGAAGCAGGTTAACAAAGGGGAGGCAGGGGGAAGAAGCAGGTTCACAAAGGGGAGGCAGGGGGAAGAAGCAGGTTCACAAAGGGGAGGCAGGGGGAAGAAGCAGGGTTCACAAAGGGGAGGCAGGGGGAAGAAGCAGGTTCACAAAGGGGAGGCAGGGGGAAGAAGCAGGTTCACAAAGGGGAGGCAGGGGGAAGAAGCAGGTTCACAAAGGGGAGGCAGGGGGAAGAAGCAGGTTCACAAAGGGGAGGCAGGGGGAAGAAGCGGTTCACAAAGGGGAGGCAGGGGGAAGAAGCAGGTTCACAAAGGGAGGCAGGGGGAAGAAGCAGTTCACAAAGGGGAGGCAGGGGGAAGAAGCAGGTTCACAAAGGGGAGGCAGGGGGAAGAAGCAGGTTCACAAAGGGGAGGCAGGGGGAAGAAGCAGGTTCACAAAGGGGAGGCAGGGGGAAGAAGCAGGTTCCAAAGGGGAGGCAGGGGGAAGAAGCAGGTTCACAAAGGGGAGGCAGGGGAAGAAGCAGGTTAACAAAGGGGAGGCAGGGGGAAGAAGCAGGTTCACAAAGGGGAGGCAGGGGGAAGAAGCAGGTTCACAAAGGGGAGGCAGGGGGGAAGAAGCAGGTTCACAAAGGGGAGGCAGGGGGAGAAGCAGGTTCACAAAGGGGAGGCAGGGGGAAGAAGCAGGTTCACAAAGGGGAGGCAGGGGGAAGAAGCAGGTTCACAAAGGGGAGGCAGGGGGAAGAAGCAGGTTCACAAAGGGGAGGCAGGGGGAGAAGCAGGTTCACAAAGGGGAGGCAGGGGGAAGAAGCAGGTTCACAAGGGGAGGCAGGGGGAAGAAGCAGGTTCACAAAGGGGAGGCGGGGGAAGAGCAGTTCACAAAGGGGAGGCAGGGGAAGAAGCAGGTTCACAAGGGGAGGCAGGGGGAAGAAGCAGGTTCACAAAGGGGAGGCAGGGGGAAGAAGCAGTTCACAAAGGGGAGGCAGGGGGAAGAAGCAGGTTCACAAAGGGGAGGCAGGGGGAAGAAGCAGGTTCACAAAGGGGAGGCAGGGGGAAGAAGCAGGTTCACAAAGGGGAGGCAGGGGGAAAAAGCAGGTTCACAAAGGGGAGGCAGGGGGAAGAAGCAGGTTCACAAAGGGGAGGCAGGGGAAGAAGCAGGTTCACAAAGGGGAGGCAGGGGGAAGAAGCAGGTTCACAAAGGGGAGGCAGGGGGAAGAAGCAGGTTCACAAAAAGGGGAGGCAGGGGGAAGAAGCAGGTTCACAAAGGGGAGGCAGGGGGAAGAAGCAGGTTCACAAAGGGGAGGCAGGGGGAAGAAGCAGGTCACAAAGGGGAGGGCAGGGGGAAGAAGCAGGTTAACAAAGGGGAGGCAGGGGGAAGAAGCAGGTTCACAAAGGGGAGGCAGGGGGAAGAAGCAGGTTCACAAAGGGGAGGCAGGGGGAAGAAGCAGGTTCACAAAGGGGAGGCAGGGGGAAGAAGCAGGTTCACAAAGGGGAGGCAGGGGGAAGAAGCAGGTTCCAAGGGGAGGCAGGGGGAAGAAGCAGGTTCACAAAGGGGAGGCAGGGGGAAGAAGCAGGTTCACAAAGGGGAGGCAGGGGAAGAAGCAGGTTCACAAAGGGGAGGCAGGGGAAGAAGCAGGTTCACAAAGGGGGCAGGAGGGGGACAGGGGCACAAGGGGTAGGCAGCAGGGGGAAGAGAGCAGGTTCACAAAGGGGAGGCAGGGGGGAAGAAGCAGGTTCACAAAGGGGAGGCAGGGGGAAGAAGCAGGTTCACAAAGGGGAGGGGGGAAGGCAGGGGGAAGAAGCAGTTCACAAAGGGGAGGCAGGGGGAAGAAGCAGGTTAACAAAGGGGAGGCAGGGGGAAGAAGCAGGTTCACAAAGGGGAGGCAGGGGGAAGAAGCAGGTTAACAAGGGGAGGCAGGGGGAAGAAGCAGGTTCACAAAGGGGAGGCAGGGGGAAGAAGCAGGTTCACAAAGGGGAGGCAGGGGGAAGAAGCAGGTTAACAAAGGGGAGGCAGGGGGAAGAAGCAGGTTCACAAAGGGGAGGCAGGGGGAAGAAGCAGGTTCACAAAGGGGAGGCAGGGGGAAGAAGCAGGTTCACAAAGGGGAGGCAGGGGGAAGAAGCAGGTCACAAAGGGGAGGCAGGGGGAAGAAGCAGGTTCACAAGGGGAGGCAGGGGGAAGAAGCAGGTTCACAGGGGAGGCAGGGGGAAGAAGCAGGTTCACAAAGGGGAGGCAGGGGGAAGAAGCAGGTTCACAAGGGGAGGCAGGGGGAAGAAGCAGGTTAACAAAGGGGAGGCAGGGGGAAGAAGCAGGTTAACAAAGGGGAGGCAGGGGGAAGAAGCAGGTTCACAAAGGGGAGGCAGGGGAAGAAGCAGGTTCACAAAGGGGAGGCAGGGGGAAGAAGCAGGTTCACAAAGGGGAGGCAGGGGGAAGAAGCAGGTTCACAAAGGGGAGGCAGGGGGGAAGAGCAGGTTCACAAAGGGGAGGCAGGGGAAGAAGCAGGTTCACAAAGGGGAGGCAGGGGGAAGAAGCAGGTTCACAAAGGGGAGGCAGGGGGAAGAAGCAGGTTCACAAAGGGGAGGCAGGGGGAAGAAGCAGGTTCACAAAGGGGAGGCAGGGGGAAGAAGCAGGTTCACAAAGGGAGGGCAGGGGGAAGAAGCAGGTTCACAAAGGGAGGCAGGGGGAAGAAGCAGTTCACAAAGGGGAGGCGGGGGAAGAAGCAGGTTCACAAGGGGAGGCAGGGGGAAGAAGCAGGTTCACAAAGGGGAGGCAGGGGGAAGAAGCAGGTTCACAAGGGGAGGCAGGGGAAGAAGCAGGTTCACAAAGGGGAGGCAGGGGAAGAAGCAGGTTCACAAGGGGAGGCAGGGGGAAGAAGCAGGTTCACAAAGGGGAGGCAGGGGGAAGAAGCAGGTTCACAAAGGGGAGGCAGGGGAAGAAGCAGGTTCACAAAGGGGAGGCAGGGGAAGAAGCAGGTTCACAAAGGGGAGGCAGGGGGAAGAAGCAGGTTCACAAAGGGAGGCAGGGGGAAGAAGCAGGTTCACAAAGGGGAGGCAGGGGGAAGAAGCAGGTTCACAAAGGGGAGGCAGGGGGAAGAAGCAGGTTCACAAAGGGGAGGCAGGGGGAAGAAGCAGGTTTCACAAAGGGGAGGCAGGGGGAAGAAGCAGGTTAACAAAGGGGAGGCAGGGGGAAGAAGCAGGTTCACAAAGGGGAGGCAGGGGGAAGAAGCAGGTTAACAAAGGGGAGGCAGGGGGAAAGCAGGTTAACAAAGGGGAGGCAGGGGGAAGAAGCAGGTTCACAAAGGGGAGGCAGGGGGAAGAAGCAGGTTCACAAAGGGGAGGCAGGGGGAAGAAGCAGGTTCACAAAGGGGAGGCAGGGGGAAGAAGCAGGTTCACAAAGGGGAGGCAGGGGGAAGAAGCAGGTTAACAAAGGGGAGGCAGGGGGAAGAAGCAGGTTCACAAAGGGAGGCAGGGGGAAGAAGCAGGTTCACAAGGGGGAGGCAGGGGGAAGAAGCAGGTTCACAAAGGGGAGGCAGGGGAAGAAGCAGGTTCACAAAGGGGAGGCAAGGGGGAAGAAGCAGTTAACAAAGGGGAGGCTAGGGGAAGAAGCAGGTTCACAAAGGGGAGGCAGGGGGGAAGAAGCAGGTTCACAAAGGGGAGGCAGGGGGAAGAAGCAGGTTAACAAAGGGGAGGCAGGGGGAAGAAGCAGGTTCACAAAGGGAGGCAGGGGGAAGAAGCAGGTTCACAAAGGGGAGGCAGGGGGAAGAAGCAGGTTCACAAAGGGGAGGCAGGGGAAGAAGCAGGTTCACAAAGGGGAGGCAGGGGGAAGAAGCAGGTTCACAAAGGTGAGGCAGGGGGAAGAAGCAGGTTCACAAAGGGGATGGCAGGGGGAAGAAGCAGGTTCACAAAGGGGAGGCAGGGGGAAGAAGCAGGTTCACAAAGGGGAGGCAGGGGGAAGAAGCAGGTTCACAAAGGGGAGGCAGGGGGAAGAAGCAGGTTCACAAAGGGGAGGCAGGGGGAAGAAGCAGGTTCACAAAGGGGAGGCAGGGGGAAGAAGCAGGTTCACAAAGGGGAGGCAGGGGGAAGAAGCAGGTTCACAAAGGGGAGGCAGGGGGAAGAAGCAGGTTCACAAAGGGGAGGCAGGGGGAAGAAGCAGGTTCACAAAGGGGAGGCAGGGGGAAGAAGCAGGTTCACAAAGGGGAGGCAGGGGAAGAAGCAGGTTCACAAAGGGGAGGCAGGGGGAAGAAGCAGGTTCACAAAGGGGAGGCAGGGGGAAAGCAGGTTCACAAAGGGGAGGCAGGGGGAAGAAGCAGGTTCACAAAGGGGAGGCAGGGGGAAGAAGCAGGTTACAAAGGGAGGCAGGGGGAAGAAGCAGGTTCACAAAGGGAGGCAGGGGGAAGAAGCAGGTTCACAAAGGGGAGGCAGGGGGAGAAGCAGGTTCACAAAGGGGAGCAGGGGAAGAAGCAGGTTCACAAAGGGAGGCAGGGGGAAGAAGCAGGTTCACAAAGGGGAGGCAGGGGGAAGAAGCAGGTTCACAAAGGGTGGCAGGGGGAAGAAGCAGGTTCACAAAGGGAGGCAGGGGGAAGAAGCAGGTTCACAAGGGGAGGCAGGGGGAAGAAGCAGGTTAACAAAGGGGAGGCAGGGGGAAGAAGCAGGTTCACAAAGGGGAGGCAGGGGGAAGAAGCAGGTTCACAAGGGGAGCAGGGGAAGAAGCAGGTTCACAAAGGGGAGGCAGGGGGAAGAAGCAGGTTCACAAAGGGGAGGCAGGGGGAAGAAGCAGGTTCACAAAGGGGAGGCAGGGGGAAGAAGCAGGTTCACAAAGGGGAGGCAGGGGGAAGAAGCAGGTTCACAAAGGGGAGGCAGGGGAAGAAGCAGGTTCACAAAGGGGAGGCAGGGGGAAGAAGAGGTTCACAAAGGGGAGGCAGGGGGAAGAAGCAGGTTCACAAAGGGGAGGCAGGGGGAAGAAGCAGGTTCACAAAAAGGGGATGGCAGGGGAGAAGCAGGTTTCACAAAGGGGAGCAGGGGAAGACGGCAGGTTCACAAAGGGGAGGCAGGGGGAAGAAGCAGGTTCACAAAGGGGAGGCAGGGGGAAGAAGCAGGTTCACAAAGGGGAGGCAGGGGGAAGAAGCAGGTTAACAAAGGGGAGGCAGGGGGAAGAAGCAGGTTCACAAAGGGAGGCAGGGGGAAGAAGCAGGTTAACAAAGGGAGGCAGGGGGAAGAAGCAGGTTAACAAAGGGAGGCAGGGGGAAGAAGCAGGTTCACAAAGGGGAGGCAGGGGAAGAAGCAGGTCACAAAGGGGAGGCAGGGGAAGAAGCAGTTCACAAGAGGCAGGGGGAAGAAGCAGGTTAACAAAGGGGAGGCAGAGGGGGAAGAAGCAGGTTAACAAAGGGGAGGCAGGGGAAGAGAAGCAGGTTAACAAAGGGGAGGCAGGGGGAAGAAGCAGGTTCACAAAGGGGAGGCAGGGGGAAGAAGCAGGTTCACAAAGGGGAGGCAGGGGAAGAAGCAGGTTAACAAAGGGGAGGCAGGGGGAAGAAGCAGGTTCACAAAGGGGAGGCAGGGGGAAGAAGCAGTTCACAAAGGGGAGGCAGGGGGAAGAAGCAGGTTCACAAAGGGGAGGCAGGGGGAAGAAGCAGGTTCACAAAGGGGAGGCAGGAGAGGGAAGAAGCAGGTTCACAAAGGGAGGCAGGGGGAAGAAGCAGGTTCCACAAAGGGGAGGCAGGGGAAGAAGCAGGTTCACAAAGGGAGGCAGGGGGAAGAAGCCGGTTAACAAAGGGAGGCAGGGGGAAGAAGCAGGTTCACAAAGGGGAGGCAGGGGGAAGAAGCAGGTTCACAAAGGGGAGGCAGGGGGGAAGAGAGTTCCAAAGGGGAGGCAGGGGGAAGAAGCAGGTTCACAAAGGGGAGGCAGGGGGAAGAAGCAGGTTAACACAGGGGAGGCAGGGGGAAGAAGCAGGTTAACAAAGGGGAGGGCAGGGGGAAGAAGCAGGTTAACAAAGGTGAGGCAGGGGGGAAAGCAGGTTTCACAAAGGGGAGGCAGGGGGAAGAAGCAGGTTAACAAAGGGGAGGCAGGGGAAGAAGCAGGTTCACAAAGGGGAGGCAGGGGAAGAAGCAGGTTCACAAAGGGGAGGCAGGGGAAGAAGCAGGTTCACAAAGGGGAGGCAGGGGGAAGAAGCAGGTTCACAAAGGGGAGGTCAGGGTGGAAGAAGCAGGTTCACAAAGGGGAGGCAGGGGGAAGAAGCAGGTTCACAAAGGGGAGGCAGGGGGAAGAAGCAGGTTCACAAAGGGGAGGCAGGGGGAAGAAGCAGGTTCACAAAGGGGAGGCAGGGGAAGAAGCAGGTTAACAAAGGGAGGCAGGGGAAGAAGCAGGTTAACAAAGGGGAGGCAGGGGAAGAAGCAGGTTCACAAAAGGGGAGGCAGGGGGAGAAGCAGTTCACAAAGGGAGGCAGGGTTAAGCACAAAGGGGAGGCAGGGGGAAGAAGAGCAGGTTCAACACAAGCGGGAGGCAGGGAGGGAAGAAGCAGGTTCACAAAGGGGAGGCAGGGGGAAGAAGCAGGTTCACAAAGGGGAGGCAGGGGGAAGAAGCAGGTTCACAAAGGGGAGGCAGGGGGAAGAAGCAGGTTCACAAAGGGGAGGCAGGGGGAAGAAGCAGGTTCACAAAGGGGAGGCAGGGGGAAGAAGCAGGTTCACAAAGGGAGGCAGGGGAAGAACAAAGGGAGGCATGGGGAAGAAGCAGGTTAACAAAGGGGAGGCAGGGGGAAGAAGCAGGTTCACAAAGGGAGGCAGGGGGAAGAAGCAGGTTCACAAAGGGGAGGCAGGGGAAGAAGCAGGTTCACAAAGGGGAGGCAGGGGGAAGAAGCAGTTCACAAGGAAGCAGGTTCACAAAGGGGAGGCAGGGGGAAGAAGCAGGTTCACCAAAGGGGAGGCAGGGGGAAGAAGCAGGTTCACAAAGGGGAGGCAGGGGGAAGAAGCAGGTTCACAAAGGGGAGGCAGGGGGAAGAAGCAGGTTCACAAAGGGAGGCAGGGGCCGAAGCAGGTCACAAAGGGGAGCAGGGAAGAAGCAGGTTCACAAAGGGGAGGCAGGGGAAGAAGCAGGTTTCACAAAGGGAGGCTAGGGGGGAAGAAGCAGGTTCACAAAGGGGAGGCAGGGGGATAGAAGCAGGTTCACAAAGGGGAGGCAGGGGGAAGAAGCAGGTTCACAAAGGGGAGGCAGGGGAAGAAGAAGGTTCACAAAGGGGAGGCAGGGGAAGAAGCAGGTTAACAAAGGGGAGGCAGGGGGAAGAAGCAGGTTCACAAAGGGGAGGCAGGGGAAGAAGCAGGTTCACAAAGGGGAGGCAGGGGGAAGAAGCAGGTTCACAAAGGGGAGGCAGGGGGAAGAAGCAGGTTCACAAAGGGAGGCAGGGGGAAGAAGCAGGTTAACAAGGGGAGGCAGGGGGAAGAAGCAGGTTCACAAAGGGGAGGCAGGGGGAAGAAGCAGGTTCACAAAGGGGAGGCAGGGGGAAGAAGCAGGTTAACAAAGGGGAGGCAGGGGAAGAAGCAGGTTCACAAAGGGAGGCAGGGGGAAGAAGCAGGTTAACAAAGGGGAGGCAGGGGAAGAAGCAGGTTCACAAAGGGGAGGCAGGGGGAAGAAGCAGGTTAACAAAGGGGAGGCAGGGGGAAGAAGCAGGTTAACAAAGGGGAGGCAGGGGAAGAAGCAGGTTCACAAAGGGGAGGCAGGGGGAAGAAGCAGGTTCACAAAGGGGAGGCAGGGGGAAGAAGCAGGTTAACAAAGGGGAGGCAGGGGAAGAAGCAGGTTCACAAAGGGGAGGCAGGGGAAGAAGCAGGTTCACAAAGGGGAGGCAGGGGGAAGAAGCAGGTTCACAAAGGGGAGGCAGGGGGAAGAAGCAGGTTAACAAAGGGGGCAGGGGGAAGAAGCAGGTTCACAAAGGGGAGGCAGGGGGAAGAAGCAGGTTCACAAAGGGGAGGCAGGGGGAAGAAGCAGGTTCACAAAGGGGAGGCAGGGGGAAGAAGCAGGTTCACAAAGGGGAGGCAGGGGGAAGAAGCAGGTTAACAAAGGGGAGGCAGGGGGAAGAAGCAGGTTCACAAAGGGGAGGCAGGGGGAAGAAGCAGGTTCACAAAGGGGAGGCAGGGGGAAGAAGCAGGTTAACAAAGGGGAGGCAGGGGAAGAAGCAGGTTCACAAAGGGGAGGCAGGGGGAAGAAGCAGGTTAACAAAGGGGAGGCAGGGGGAAGAAGCAGGTTCACAAAGGGGAGGCAGGGGAAGAAGCAGGTTCACAAAGGGGAGGCAGGGGGAAGAAGCAGGTTCACAAGTTCAGGTGGAAGCAGCAGGTTTCACAAAGGGGAGGCGGGAAGAAGCAGGTTCACAAAGGGGAGGCAGGGGGAAGAAGCAGGTTCACAAAGGGGAGGCAGGGGGAAGAAGCAGGTTCACAAAGGGGAGGCAGGGGGAAGAAGCAGGTTCACAAAGGGGAGGCAGGGGGAAGAAGCAGGTTCACAAAGGGAGGCAGGGGGAAGAAGCAGGTTAACAAAGGGAGGCAGGGGGAAGAAGCAGGTTCACAAAGGGGAGGCAGGGGGAAGAAGCAGGTTCACAAAGGGGAGGCAGGGGGAAGAAGCAGGTTAACAAAGGGGAGGCAGGGGAAGAAGCAGGTTCACAAAGGGGAGGCAGGGGGAAGAAGCAGGTTAACAAAGGGGAGGCAGGGGGAAGAAGCAGGTTCACAAAGGGGAGGCAGGGGAAGAAGCAGGTTAACAAAGGGGAGGCAGGGGGAAGAAAGGAAGGCAGGTGGAAGAACAAAGGGGAGGCAGGGGGAAGAAGCAGGTTCACAAAGGGGAGGCAGGGGGAAGAAGCAGGTTAACAAAGGGGAGGCAGGGGGAAGAAGCAGGTTCACAAAGGGGAGGCAGGGGAAGAAGCAGGGTTCACAAAGGGGAGGCAGGGGGAAGAAGCAGGTTCACAAAGGGGAGGCAGGGGGAAGAAGCAGGTCACAAAGGGAGGCAGGGGGAAGAGAAGCAGGTTCACAAAGGGGAGGCAGGGGGAAGAAGCAGGTTAACAAAGGGGAGGCAGGGGGAAGAAGCAGGTTCACAAAGGGGAGGCAGGGGAAGAAGCAGGTAACAAAGGGGAGGCAGGGGAAGAAGCAGGTTACCAAAGGGGAGGCAGGGGGAAGAAGCAGGTTAACAAAGGGGAGGCAGGGGGGAAGAAGCAGGTTCACAAAGGGGAGGCAGGGGGAAGAAGCAGGTTCACAAGGGAGGCAGGGGGAAGAAGCAGGTCACAAAGGGGAGGCAGGGGAAGAAGCAGGTTCACAAAGGGGAGGCAGGGGGAAGAAGCAGGTTCACAAAGGGGAGGCAGGGGGAAGAAGCAGGTTCACAAAGGGGAGGCAGGGGGAGAAGCAGGTTAACAAAGGGGAGGCAGGGGGAAGAAGCAGGTTCACAAAGGGGAGGCAGGGGGAAGAAGCAGGTTCACAAAGGGGAGGCAGGGGGAAGAAGCAGGTTCACAAAGGGGAGGCAGGGGGAAGAAGCAGGTTCACAAAGGGGAGGCAGGGGGAAGAAGCAGGTTAACAAAGGGGAGGCAGGGGAAGAAGCAGGTTCACAAAGGGGAGGCAGGGGGAAGAAGCAGGTTAACAAAGGGGAGGCAGGGGAAGAAGCAGGTTCACAAAGGGGAGGCAGGGGGAAGAAGCAGGTTAACAAAGGGAGGCAGGGGGAAGAAGCAGGTTCACAAAGGGGAGGCAGGGGGAAGAAGCAGGTTAACAAAGGGGAGGCAGGGGGAAGAAGCAGGTTCACAAAGGGGAGGCAGGGGGAAGAAGCAGGTTAACAAAGGGGAGGCAGGGGGAAGAAGCAGGTTAACAAAGGGGAGGCAGGGGGAGAAGCGGTAACAAAGGGGAGGCAGGGGGAAGAAGCAGGTTAAACAAAGGGGAGGCAGGGGGAAGAAGCAGGTTCACAAAGGGAGGCAGGGGGAAGAAGCAGGTTAACAAAGGGGAGGCGGGGAAGAAGCAGGTTCACAAAGGGGAGGCAGGGGGAAGAAGCAGGTTAACAAAGGGGAGGCAGGGGGAGGAAGAAGCAGGTTAACAAAGGGGAGGCAGGGGAAGAAGCAGGTTCACAAAGGGGAGGCAGGGGGAAGAAGCAGGTTCACAAAGGGAGGCAGGGAACATACGGGGGGGAAGAAGCAGGGTAACAAAGGGAGGCAGGGGGAAGAAGCAGGTTCCACAAAGGGAGGCAGGGGGAAGAAGCAGGTTCACAAAGGGGAGGCAGGGGGAAGAAGCAGGTTAACAAAGGGGAGGCAGGGGGAAGAAGCAGGTTAACAAAGGGGAGGCAGGGGGAAGAGCAGGTTCACAAAGGGGAGGCAGGGGGAAGAAGCAGGTTCACAAAGGGGAGGCAGGGGAAGAAGCAGGTTCACAAAGGGGAGGCAGGGGGAAGAAGCAGGTTAACAAAGGGGAGGCAGGGGGAAGAAGCAGGTTCACAAGGGGAAGGCAGGGGGAAGAAGCAGGTTAACAAAGGGGAGGCAGGGGGAAGAAGCAGGTTCACAAAGGGGAGGCAGGGGGAAGAAGCAGGTTCACAAAGGGGAGGCAGGGGGAAGAAGCAGGTTCACAAAGGGGAGGCAGGGGGAAGAAGCAGGTTCACAAAGGGGAGGCAGGGGGAAGAAGCAGGTTAACAAAGGGGAGGCAGGGGGAAGAAGCAGGTTAACAAAGGGGAGCAGGGGGAAGAAGCAGGTTCACAAAGGGGAAGGCAGGGGGAAAGAAGCAGGTTAACAAAGGGGAGGCAGGGGGAAGAAGCAGGTTCACAAAGGGAGGCAGGGGGAAGAAGCAGGTTAACAAAGGGGAGGCAGGGGGAAGAAGCAGGTTTCACAAAGGGGAGGCAGGGGGAAGACGCAGCGATTCACAAAGGGAGGCAAGGGGGGAAGAAGCAGGTTAACAAAGGGGAGGCAGGGGGAAGAAGCAGGTTCACAAAGGGGAGGCAGGGGAAGAAGCAGGTTCACAAAGGGGAGGCAGGGGGAAGAAGCAGGTTCACAAGGGTAGGCAGGGGGAAGAAGCAGGTTAACAAAGGGGAGGCAGGGGGAAGAAGCAGGTCACAAAGGGGAGGCAGGGGGGAAGAAGCAGGTTCACAAGGGGAGGCAGGGGGAAGAAGCAGGTTCACAAAGGTGAGGCAGGGGGAAGAAGCAGGTTACAAAGGGGAGGCAGGGGGAAGAAGCAGGTAACAAAGGGGGAGGCAGGGGGAAGAAGCAGGTTCACAAAGGGGAGGCAGGGGAAGGAACCTAAGGGGAGGCAAGGGGAAGAAGCAGGTTAACAAAGGGGAGGCAGGGGGAAGAAGCAGGTTCACAAAGGGGAGGCAGGGGGGAAGAAAGCAGGTTCACAAAGGGGAGGCAGGGGGAAGTAAGCAGGTTCACAAAGGGGAGGCAGGGGAAGAAGGCAGGTTTCACAAAGGGTAGGCAGGCGGGAAGAAGCAGGTTCACAAAGGGGAGGCAGGGGGAAGAAGCAGGTTCACAAAGGGGAGGCAGGGGGAAGAACTCAAGCGGAGGCAGGGGAAGAAGCAGGTTCACTAAGGGGAGGCAGGGGGAAAGACTAAGGGAGGCAGGGGGAAGAAGCAGGTTCACAAAGGCGGAGGCAGGGGGAAGAAGCAGCGTCAACAAAGGGGAGGCAGGGGGAAGAAGCAGGTTCACAAAGGGGAGGCAGGGGGAAAGAAGCGGTTCACAAAGGGAGGCAGGCGGATAGTAAGCAGGTTCACAAAGGGGAGGCAGGGGGAAGAAGCAGGTTCACAAAGGGGAGGCAGGGGGAAGAAGCAGGTTAACAAAGGGGAGGCAGGGGGAAGAAGCAGGTTCACAAAGGGGAGGCAGGGGGAAGAAGCAGGTTAACAAAGGGGAGGCAGGGGGAAGAAGCAGGTTAACAAAGGGGAGGCAGGGGGAAGAAGCAGGTTAACAAAGGGGAGGCAGGGGGAAGAAGCAGGTTAACAAAGGGGAGGCAGGGGGAAGAAGCAGGTTCACAAAGGGGAGGCAGGGGAAGAAGCAGGTTCACAAAGGGGAGGCAGGGGGAAGAAGCAGGTTCACAAAGGGGAGGCAGGGGGAAGAAGCAGGTTCACAAAGGGGAGGCAGGGGAAGAAGCAGGTTAACAAAGGGGAGGCAGGGGGAAGAAGCAGGTTAACAAAGGGGAGGCAGGGGGAAGAAGCAGGTTCACAAAGGGGAGCAGGGGGAAGAAGCAGGTTAACAAAGGGGAGGCAGGGGGAAGAAGCAGGTTAACAAAGGGGAGGCAGGGGGAAGAAGCAGGTTCACAAAGGGAGGCAGGGGGAAGAAGCAGGTTACCAAAGGGGAGGCAGGGGGAAGAAGCAGGTTAACAAAGGGGAGGCAGGGGAAGAAGCAGGTTAACAAAGGGGAGGCAGGGGGAAGAAGCAGGTTCACAAAGGGGAGGCAGGGGGAAGAAGCAGGTTCACAAAGGGAGGCAGGGGGAAGAAGCAGGTTCACAAAGGGGAGGCAGGGGGAAGAAGCAGGTTTACAAAGGGGAGGCAGGGGGAAGAAGCAGGTTAACAAAGGGGAGGCAGGGGGAAGAAGCAGGTTAACAAAGGGGAGGCAGGGGGAAGAAGCAGGTTCACAAAGGGGAGGCAGGGGGAAGAAGCAGGTTAACAAAGGGGAGGCAGGGGGAAGAAGCAGGTTAACAAAGGGGAGGCAGGGGGAAGAAGCAGGTTCACAAAGGGGAGGCTAGGGGGAAGAAGCAGGTTAACAAAGGGGAGGCAGGGGGAAAGAAGCAGGTTAACAAAGGGGAGGCAGGGGGAAGAAGCAGGTTCACAAAGGGGAGGCAGGGGGAAGAAGCAGGTTAACAAAGGGGAGGCAGGGGGAAGAAGCAGGTTCACAAAGGGAGGCAGGGGGAAGAAGCAGGTTCACAAAGGGGAGGCAGGGGGAAGAAGCAGGTTCACAAAGGGAGGCAGGGGAAGAAGCAGGTTCACAAAGGGAGGCAGGGGGAAGAAGCAGGTTCACAAAGGGGAGGCAGGGGGAAGAAGCAGGTTCACAAAGGGGAGGCAGGGGGAAGAAGCAGGTTCACAAAGGGGAGGCAGGGGGAAGAAGCAGGTTAACAAAGGGGAGGCAGGGGAAGAAGCAGTGTTCACAAAGGGGAGGCAGGGGGAAGAAGCAGGTTAACAAAGGGGAGGCAGGGGGAAGAAGCAGGTTAACAAAGGGGAGGCAGGGGGAAGAAGCAGGTTCACAAAGGGGAGGCAGGGGGAAGAAGCAGGTTCACAAAGGGGAGGCAGGGGGAAGAAGCAGGTTCACAAAGGGGAGGCAGGGTGGACGCAGGGAAGAGCAGGTTCACAAAGGGGAGGCAGGGGGAAGAAGCAGGTTCACAAAGGGGAGGCAGGGGGAAGAAGCAGGTTCACAAAGGGGAGGCAGGGGGAAGAAGCAGGTTAACAAAGGGGAGGCGGGGGAAGAAGCAGGTTCACAAAGGGGAGGCAGGGGGAAGAAGCAGGTTAACAAAGGGGAGGAAGGGGGAAGAAGCAGGTTCACAAAGGGGAGGCAGGGGGAAGAAGCAGGTTCACAAAGGGGAGGCAGGGGGAAGAAGCAGGTTCACAAAGGGAGGCAGGGGGAAGAAGCAGGTTCACAAAGGGAGGCAGGGGGAAGAAGCAGGTTACCAAAGGGGAGGCAGGGGAAGAAGCAGGTTAACAAAGGGGAGGCAGGGGGAAGAAGCAGGTTAACAAAGGGAGGCAGGGGAAGAAGCAGGTTCACAAAGGGAGGCAGGGGAAGAAGCAGGTTCACAAAGGGGAGGCAGGGGGAAGAAGCAGGTTCACAAAGGGGAGCAGGGGGAAGAAGCAGGTTCACAAAGGGGAGGCAGGGGGAAGAAGCAGGTTAACAAAGGGGAGGGCAGGGGGAAGAAGCAGGTTAACAAAGGGGAGGGCAGGGGGAAGAAGCAGGTTCACAAAGGGGAGGCAGGGGGAAGAAGCAGGTTCACAAAGGGGATGCAGGGGAAGAAGCAGGTTAACAAAGGGGAGGCAGGGGGAAGAAGCAGGTTCACAAAGGGGAGGCAGGGGGAAGAAGCAGGTTAACAAAGGGGAGGCAGGGGGAAGAAGCAGGTTCACAAAGGGGAGGCAGGGGGAAGAAGCAGGTTCACAAAGGGAGGCAGGGGGAGAAGCAGGTAACAAAGGGGAGGCAGGGGAAGAAGCAGGTTCACCAAAGGGGAGGCAGGGGGAAGAAGCAGGTTCACAAAGGGGAGGCAGGGGGAAGAAGCAGGTTCACAAAGGGGAGGGCAGGGGGAAGAAGCAGGTTCAACAAGGGGAGGCAGGGGGAAGAAGCAGGTTCACAAAGGGGAGGCAGGGGGAAGAAGCAGGTTCACAAAGGGGAGGCAGGGGAAGAAGCAGGTTCACAAAGGGGAGGCAGGGGAAGAAGCAGGTTAACAAAGGGGAGGCAGGGGGAAGAAGCAGGTTCACAAAGGGGAGGCAGGGGGAAGAAGCAGGTTCACAAAGGGGAGGCAGGGGAAGAAGCAGGTTCACAAAGGGGAGGCAGGGGGAGAAGCAGGTTCACAAAGGGGAGGCAGGGGGAAGAAGCAGGTTCACAAAGGGGAGGCAGGGGGAAGAAGCAGGTTCACAAAGGGGAGGCAGGGGGAAGAAGCAGGTTAACAAAGGGGAGGCAGGGGGAAGAAGCAGGTTAACAAAGGGGAGGCAGGGGGAAGAAGCAGGTTAACAAAGGGGAGGCAGGGGGAAGAAGCAGGTTCACAAAGGGGAGGCAGGGGGAAGAAGCAGGTTAACAAAGGGGAGGCAGGGGGAAGAAGCAGGTTCACAAAGGGGAGGCAGGGGGAAGAAGCAGGTTAACAAAGGGGAGGCAGGGGGAAGAAGCAGGTTAACAAAGGGGAGGCAGGGGGAAGAAGCAGGTTCACAAAGGGGAGGCAGGGGGAAGAAGCAGGTTCACAAAGGGGAGGCAGGGGGAAGAAGCAGGTTCACAAAGGGGAGGCAGGGGGAAGAAGCAGGTTCACAAAGGGGAGGCAGGGGGAAGAAGCAGGTTCACAAAGGGGAGGCAGGGGGGAAGAAGCAGGTTCACAAAGGGGAGGCAGGGGGAAGAAGCAGGTTAACAAAGGGGAGGCAGGGGGAAGAAGCAGGTTAACAAAGGGGAGGCAGGGGGAAGAAGCAGGTTAACAAAGGGGAGGCAGGGGGAAGAAGCAGGTTAACAAAGGGGAGGCAGGGGGAAGAAGCAGGTTAACAAAGGGGAGGCAGGGGGAAGAAGCAGGTTCACAAAGGGGAGGCAGGGGGAAGAAGCAGGTTCACAAAGGGGAGGCAGGGGGAAGAAGCAGGTTCACAAAGGGGAGGCAGGGGGAAGAAGCAGGTTACCAAAGGGGAGGCAGGGGAAGAAGCAGGTTAACAAAGGGGAGGCAGGGGGAAGAAGCAGGTTAACAAAGGGGAGGCAGGGGGAAGAAGCAGGTTCACAAAGGGGAGGCAGGGGGAAGAAGCAGGTTCACAAAGGGGAGGCAGGGGGAAGAAGCAGGTTCACAAAGGGGAGCAGGGGGAAGAAGCAGGTTAACAAAGGGGAGGCAGGGGGAAGAAGCAGGTTAACAAAGGGGAGGCAGGGGGAAGAAGCAGGTTAACAAAGGGGAGGCAGGGGGAAGAAGCAGGTTCACAAAGGGGAGGCAGGGGAAGAAGCAGGTTAACAAAGGGGAGGCAGGGGGAAGAAGCAGGTAACAAAGGGGAGGCAGGGGGAAGAAGCAGGTTCACAAAGGGGAGGCAGGGGAAGAAGCAGGTTCACAAAGGGGAGGCAGGGGGAAGAAGCAGGTTAACAAAGGGGAGGCAGGGGGAAGAAGCAGGTTAACAAAGGGGAGGCAGGGGGAAGAAGCAGGTTCACAAAGGGGAGGCAGGGGGAAGAAGCAGGTTCACAAAGGGGAGGCAGGGGGAAGAAGCAGGTTTCACAAAGGGGAGGCAGGGGAAGAAGCAGGTTCACAAAGGGGAGGCAGGGGGAAGAAGCAGGTTCACAAAGGGGAGGCAGGGGAAGAAGCAGGTTCACAAAGGGGAGGCAGGGGGAAGAAGCAGGTTAACAAAGGGGAGGCAGGGGGAAGAAGCAGGTTCACAAAGGGGAGGCAGGGGGAAGAAGCAGGTTAACAAAGGGGAGGCAGGGGGAAGAAGCAGGTTCACAAACGGGAGGCAGGGGAAGAAGCAGGTTAACAAAGGGGAGGCAGGGGGAAGAAGCAGGTTAACAAAGGGGAGGCAGGGGGAAGAAGCAGGTTCACAAAGGGGAGGCAGGGGGAAGAAGCAGGTTCACAAAGGGGAGGCAGGGGAAGAAGCAGGTTCACAAAGGGGAGGCAGGGGGAAGAAGCAGGTTCACAAAGGGGAGGCAGGGGAAGAAGCAGGTTAACAAAGGGGAGGCAGGGGGAAGAAGCAGGTTAACAAAGGGGAGGCAGGGGAAGAAGCAGGTTCACAAAGGGAGGCAGGGGGAAGAAGCAGGTTAACAAAGGGGAGGCAGGGGGAAGAAGCAGGTTCACAAAGGGAGGCAGGGGGAAGAAGCAGGTTCACAAAGGGGAGGCAGGGGAAGAAGCAGGTTCACAAAGGGGAGGACAGGGGGAAGAAGCAGGTTAACAAAGGGGAGGCAGGGGGAAGAAGCAGGTTCACAAAGGGGAGGCAGGGGGAAGAAGCAGGTTAACAAAGGGGAGGCAGGGGGAAGAAGCAGGTTCACAAAGGGGAGGCAGGGGGAAGAAGCAGGTTAACAAAGGGGAGGCAGGGGGAAGAAGCAGGTTCACAAAGGGGAGGCAGGGGGAAGAAGCAGGTTCACAAAGGGGAGGCAGGGGGAAGAAGCAGGTTAACAAAGGGGAGGCAGGGGGAAGAAGCAGGTTAACAAAGGGGAGGCAGGGGAAGAAGCAGGTTCACAAAGGGGAGGCAGGGGGAAGAAGCAGGTTCACAAAGGGGAGGCAGGGGGAAGAAGCAGGTTCACAAAGGGGAGGCAGGGGGAAGAAGCAGGTTAACAAAGGGGAGGCAGGGGGAAGAAGCAGGTTCACAAAGGGGAGGCAGGGGAAGAAGCAGGTTAACAAAGGGGAGGCAGGGGGAAGAAGCAGGTTCACAAAGGGGAGGCAGGGGGAAGAAGCAGGTTAACAAAGGGGAGGCAGGGGGAAGAAGCAGGTTCACAAAGGGGAGGCAGGGGGAAGAAGCAGGTTCACAAAGGGGAGGCAGGGGGAAGAACAAAGGGGAGGCAGGGGGAAGAAGCAGGTTAACAAAGGGGAGGCAGGGGGAAGAAGCAGGTTCACAAAGGGGAGGCAGGGGGAAGAAGCAGGTTAACAAAGGGGAGGCAGGGGGAAGAAGCAGGTTCACAAAGGGGAGGCAGGGGGAAGAAAGCAGGTTAACAAAGGGGAGGCAGGGGGAAGAAGCAGGTTCACAAAGGGGAGGCAGGGGGAAGAAGCAGGTTAACAAAGGGGAGCAGGGGGAAGAAGCAGGTTCACAAAGGGGAGGCAGGGGGAAGAAGCAGGTTAACAAAGGGGAGGCAGGGGGAAGAAGCAGGTTCACAAAGGGGAGGCAGGGGGAAGAAGCAGGTTCACAAAGGGGAGGCAGGGGGAAGAAGCAGGTTCACAAAGGGGAGGCAGGGGGAAGAAGCAGGTTCACAAAGGGGAGGCAGGGGGAAGAAGCAGGTTCACAAAGGGGAGGCAAGGGGAAGAAGCAGGTTCACAAAGGGGAGGCAGGGGGAAGAAGCAGGTTAACAAAGGGGAGGCAGGGGGAAGAAGCAGGGTTAACAAAGGGGAGGCAGGGGGAAGCAGCAGGTTCACAAAGGGGAGGCAGGGGGAAGAAGCAGGTTCACAAAGGGGAGGCAGGGGGAAGAAGCAGGTTCACAAAGGGGAGGCAGGGGAAGAAGCAGGTTCACAAAGGGGAGGCAGGGGGAAGAAGCAGGTTCACAAAGGGGAGGCAGGGGGAAGAAGCAGGTTCACAAAGGGGAGGCAGGGGGAAGAAGCAGGTTCACAAAGGGAGGCAGGGGAAGAAGCAGGTTACAAAGGGGAGGCAGGGGGAAGAAGCAGGTTCACAAAGGGGAGGCAGGGGGAAGAAGCAGGTTAACAAAGGGGAGGCAGGGGGAAGAAGCAGGTTAACAAAGGGGAGGCAGGGGAAGAAGCAGGTTAACAAAGGGGAGGCAGAGGGAAGAAGCAGGTTCACAAAGGGGAGGCAGGGGGAAGAAGCAGGTTAACAAAGGGGAGGCAGGGGGAAGAAGCAGGTTAACAAAGGGGAGGCAGGGGGAAGAAGCAGGTTAACAAAGGGAGGCAGGGGGAAGAAGCAGGTTAACAAAGGGAGGCAGGGGAAGAAGCAGGTTAACAAAGGGGAGGCAGGGGAAGAAGCAGGTCACAAAGGGGAGGCAGGGGAAGAAGCAGGTTCACAAAGGGGAGGCAGGGGGAAGAAGCAGGTTAACAAAGGGGAGGCAGGGGGAAGAAGCAGGTTCACAAAGGGGAGGCAGGGGAAGAAGCAGGTTCACAAAGGGGAGGCAGGGGAAGAAGCAGGTTCACAAAGGGAGGCAGGGGGAAGAAGCAGGTTCACAAAGGGGAGGCAGGGGAAGAAGCAGGTTAACAAAGGGAGGCAGGGGGAAGAAGCAGGTTCACAAAGGGGAGGCAGGGGGAAGAAGCAGGTTCACAAAGGGGAGGCAGGGGGAAGAAGCAGGTTCACAAAGGGGAGGCAGGGGGAAGAAGCAGGTTCACAAAGGGGAGGCAGGGGGAAGAAGCAGGTTCACAAAGGGGAGGCAGGGGGAAGAAGCAGGTTAACAAAGGGGAGGCAGGGGGAAGAAGCAGGTTCACAAAGGGGAGGCAGGGGGAAGAAGCAGGTTCACAAAGGGGAGGCAGGGGGAAGAAGCAGGTTCACAAAGGGGGTGCAGGGGGAAGAAGCAGGTTAACAAAGGGGAGGCAGGGGGAAGAAGCAGGTTCACAAAGGGGAGGCAGGGGGAAGAAGCAGGTTCACAAAGGGGAGGCAGGGGGAAGAAGCAGGTTCACAAAGGGGAGGCAGGGGGAAGAAGCAGGTTCACAAAGGGGAGGCAGGGGGAAGAAGCAGGTTCACAAAGGGGAGGCAGGGGGAAGAAGCAGGTTAACAAAGGGGAGGCAGGGGGAAGAAGCAGGTTCACAAAGGGAGGCAGGGGGAAGAAGCAGGTTCACAAAGGGAGGCAGGGGAAGAAGCAGGTTCACAAAGGGGAGGCAGGGGGAAGAAGCAGGTTCACAAAGGGGAGGCAGGGGGAAGAAGCAGGTTCACAAAGGGGAGGCAGGGGGAAGAAGCAGGTTAACAAAGGGGAGGCAGGGGGAAGAAGCAGGTTCACAAAGGGGAGGCAGGGGGAAGAAGCAGGTTCACAAAGGGGAGGCAGGGGGAAGAAGCAGGTTCACAAAGGGGAGGCAGGGGGAAGAAGCAGGTTCACAAAGGGAGGCAGGGGGAAGAAGCAGGTTCACAAAGGGGAGGCAGGGGGAAGAAGCAGGTTAACAAAGGGGAGGCAGGGGGAAGAAGCAGGTTCACAAAGGGGAGGCAGGGGGAAGAAGCAGGTTCACAAAGGGGAGGCAGGGGGAAGAAGCAGGTTCACAAAGGGGAGGCAGGGGGAAGAAGCAGGTTCACAAAGGGGAGGCAGGGGGAAGAAGCAGGTTCACAAAGGGGAGGCAGGGGGAAGAAGCAGGTTCACAAAGGGGAGGCAGGGGGAAGAAGCAGGTTCACAAAGGGGAGGCAGGGGGAAGAAGCAGGTTCACAAAGGGGAGGCATGGGGAAGAAGCAGGTTCACAAAGGGAGGCAGGGGGAAGAAGCAGGTTAACAAAGGGGAGGCAGGGGGAAGAAGCAGGTTCACAAAGGGGAGGCAGGGGGAAGAAGCAGGTTAACAAAGGGGAGGCAGGGGGAAGAAGCAGGTTAACAAAGGGGAGGCAGGGGGAAGAAGCAGGTTAACAAAGGGGAGGCAGGGGGAAGAAGCAGGTTAACAAAAGGGAGGCAGGGGGAAGAAGCAGGTTCACAAAGGGGAGGCAGGGGGAAGAAGAGGTTAACAAAGGGGAGGCAGGGGGAAGAAGCAGGTTAACAAAGGGGAGGCAGGGGGAAGAAGCAGGTTCACAAAGGGGAGGCAGGGGGAAGAAGCAGGTTCACAAAGGGGAGGCAGGGGAAGAAGCAGGTTCACAAAGGGGAGGCAGGGGGAGAAGCAGGTTCACAAAGGGGAGGCAGGGGAAGAAGCAGGTTAACAAAGGGAGGCAGGGGGAAGAAGCAGGTTCACAAAGGGGAGGCAGGGGGAAGAAGCAGGTTCACAAAGGGGAGGCAGGGGGAAGAAGCAGGTTCACAAAGGGGAGGCAGGGGGAAGAAGCAGGTTCACAAAGGGGAGGCAGGGGGAAGAAGCAGGTTAACAAAGGGGAGGCAGGGGGAAGAAGCAGGTTCACAAAGGGGAGGCAGGGGGAAGAAGCAGGTTCACAAAGGGGAGGCAGGGGGAAGAAGCAGGTTCACAAAGGGGAGGCAGGGGGAAGAAGCAGGTTAACAAAGGGGAGGCAGGGGGAAGAAGCAGGTTCACTAAGGGGAGGCAGGGGGAAGAAGCAGGTTCACAAAGGGGAGGCAGGGGGAAGAAGCAGGTTCACAAAGGGGAGGCAGGGGGAAGAAGCAGGTTCACAAAGGGGAGGCAGGGGGAAGAAGCAGGTTCACAAAGGGGAGGCAGGGGGAAGAAGCAGGTTCACAAAGGGGAGGCAGGGGGAAGAAGCAGGTTCACAAAGGGGAGGCAGGGGGAAGAAGCAGGTTCACAAAGGGGAGGCAGGGGGGAGAAGCAGGTTCACAAAGGGAGGCAGGGGGAAGAAGCAGGTTCACAAAGGGGAGGCAGGGGAAGAAGCAGGTTCACAAAGGGGAGGCAGGGGGAAGAAGCAGGTTAACAAAGGGGAGGCAGGGGGAAGAAGCAGGTTCACAAAGGGAGGCAGGGGAAGAAGCAGGTTCACAAAGGGGAGGCATGGGGAAGAAGCAGGTTCACAAAGGGGAGGCAGGGGGAAGAAGCAGGTTAACAAAGGGGAGGCAGGGGGAAGAAGCAGGTTAACAAAAGGGAGGCAGGGGGAAGAAGCAGGTTCACAAAGGGGAGGCAGGGGGAAGAAGCAGGTTCACAAAGGGGAGGCAGGGGGAAGAAGCAGGTTCACAAAGGGGAGGCAGGGGGAAGAAGCAGGTAAACAAAGGGGAGGCAGGGGGAAGAAGCAGGTTCACAAAGGGGAGGCAGGGGAAGAAGCAGGTTCACAAAGGGAGGCAGGGGGAAGAAGCAGGTTAACAAAGGGGAGGCAGGGGAAGAAGCAGGTTCACAAAGGGGAGGCAGGGGGAAGAAGCAGGTTCACAAAGGGAGGCAGGGGGAAGAAGCAGGTTCACAAAGGGGAGGCAGGGGGAAGAAGCAGGTTCACAAAGGGGAGGCAGGGGAAGAAGCAGGTTCACAAAGGGGAGGCAGGGGGAAGAAGCAGGTTAACAAAGGGGAGGCAGGGGGAAGAAGCAGGTTCACAAAGGGGAGGCAGGGGGAAGAAGCAGGTTCACAAAGGGGAGGCAGGGGAAGAAGCAGGTTCACAAAGGGGAGGCAGGGGAAGAAGCAGGTTCACAAAGGGAGGCAGGGGGAAGAAGCAGGTTCACAAAGGGGAGGCAGGGGGAAGAAGCAGGTTAACAAAGGGGAGGCAGGGGGAAGAAGCAGGTTCACAAAGGGGAGGCAGGGGAAGAAGCAGGTTCACAAAGGGGAGGCAGGGGGAAGAAGCAGGTTAACAAAGGGGAGGCAGGGGGAAGAAGCAGGTTCACAAAGGGGAGGCAGGGGAAGAAGCAGGTTCACAAAGGGGAGGCAGGGGAAGAAGCAGGTTAACAAAGGGGAGGCAGGGGGAAGAAGCAGGTTCACAAAGGGGAGGCAGGGGGAAGAAGCAGGTTAACAAAGGGGAGGCAGGGGGAAGAAGCAGGTTCACAAAGGGGAGGCAGGGGGAAGAAGCAGGTTCACAAAGGGGAGGCAGGGGGAAGAAGCAGGTTCACAAAGGGGAGGCAGGGGGAAGAAGCAGGTTCACAAAGGGGAGGCAGGGGGAAGAAGCAGGTTCACAAAGGGGAGGCAGGGGGAAGAAGCAGGTTAACAAAGGGGAGGCAGGGGGAAGAAGCAGGTTCACAAAGGGGAGGCAGGGGGAAGAAGCAGGTTCACAAAGGGGAGGCAGGGGGAAGAAGCAGGTTAACAAAGGGGAGGCAGGGGGAAGAAGCAGGTTCACAAAGGGGAGGCAGGGGGAAGAAGCAGGTTCACAAAGGGGAGGCAGGGGAAGAAGCAGGTTAACAAAGGGAGGCAGGGGGAAGAAGCAGGTTCACAAAGGGGAGGCAGGGGGAAGAAGCAGGTTAACAAAGGGGAGGCAGGGGGAAGAAGCAGGTTCACAAAGGGGAGGCAGGGGGAAGAAGCAGGTTCACAAAGGGGAGGCAGGGGGAAGAAGCAGGTTCACAAAGGGGAGGCAGGGGGAAGAAGCAGGTTCACAAAGGGGAGGCAGGGGGAAGAAGCAGGTTCACAAAGGGGAGGCAGGGGGAAGAAGCAGGTTCACAAAAGGGGAGGCCAGACAATCCTCCCCTGCAGCCTCCACCCCTGCCTCCTGTGCCAACCCCATGCCTATGGAGTCTGGATGCTGGGGCGGGGGAGAGGAGAAAGGGGGGAGGGGAAGCATAAGGAAAGGAACGGAAATACAAAACATGCTCCACCCCACCCACCCCAGCATCCAGACCCCATGGGCCCATGCCACAGTCACACTCAGCCTACCCACCCATCCGCAGTACACTCACCACACAGCCACCAACCCACCCACCAACCGACCCACCCGCATGATGCTCATAGCATAGTCGAACTCTGCCCCCCGTCGCACTGTCGCCAGCGGGGGCCCGCCAATGAGTCAACTAAGAGCCCCCTCGTTTGAGTGGTTCACAGCCCCACCCACCCACACACCCACCCTCACTATGCTCCTCTGAGTCCACCCACCCGCATGATGCTCATAGCATAGTCGAACTCGGGCCCGCGTCGCACTGTCGCCAGCGGCGGCCCGCCAATGAGAGCCACCCCCGTGCCCTTGGCGCGCCAGGGTGCGTCCGCTCTGAGGGTCTTCTTGGGAGGAGCCATCCGGTCCGGTGTGTGTGTGTGGTTGCTGCATAGGCGTGGGCGAAAGGAGGAGAGGGAAAGGAAGGGATGGGGAGTCAATCAAAGCCACAGCCGTGCCGTTGGCGCGCCAGGGTGCGTCCGCTCGAAGGGAGCTCTGGAGCCATTCGGTATGGAATTACAATTAAAGCCAGCGTCCAATTAAAGCCAGCGTCCAATTAAAGCCAGCATCCAATTAAAGCCAGCGTCCAATTGAAGCCAGCGTCCAATCGAAAAGCGCAAGGGACGCGAATCGCGCAAGGGACGGGACGGCCGCGGGGAAGGGACAGGCTGTGATTTTCTCACCCTCGTTACCTGCTCTTCACCCTGTCTTTCCCCACCATCCCCTCGCCAGCTAGCCGTAAGATGGTTTCGTACGTATGTCGGAATTTGTTACTGGGGCTCCTGTTACTCCCGCAATCAATCGATCGTTGCGAAATCAAACCCAGACGGCAATGACGCCAGGCTGTTACGCCTCAGTACCCGGTTCTTACATGTGTGAGCGGACGCACGGAAAATGCGGAAATACTTTTGAAGGTTCTCGAAAACGGGCGCACGGAAAATGCAGCAACTACGCAGCGCGAAAACCGCGGGTCCGTGACACGTGGTGTGGTGAGATAGCAAGGGAACGTATGGTCGTAAAACGCACTACTCTGGTTAGCAGTCCTAATGGATTTCCTCAGCAATAATGGATTTCCTTATCCGTGCTTCGCGTGTCATCCTGCATACCGAGTACAAATGTTCTGCCTTATAGGCTCTTCCTAAGATAGTCCATTTTTTCCATCGAGTGAAATTTTCATATATGTCCTAGGTATAGCCCCTCCTCTACAGTCCCCTTTTTGGCGGGAAGTTTTGCAACCTGACTGGTTTCATGCACGAATCAGTTCCGCAGCCAATCACAGGACCCAATTTGAACCAGCCCAAAATTCACGGAGAATGTAAGAAGAAGGAAGTTTTGTTTTGATATTTACATCTTGAACTGTTATTGTCTGTTTCTCTTGACTGTGTTTGCCTTTAAATCCCGTCGTACAGTTCCCAGCACGCTCGACGATGACAGGGAAAGACAAAAAAATAATTCCTTTCATGAATGCCTCAAACGTAATTGATTCTGTTAAATTCTGCCCGGTAGTCATGCGGTATTGAACAGCGTGGAGAACCGTGCGACAAGAAGTTGAAGAAAGCGCGTTCCGAATGGAATGTATATGATACAAAACAAAAGATATCAGCGAATAAAAACCACTTCTCGTGCAGTTTTACTGAAATGGGACTATAGGGTCCCGTTTGCCTGGGGTTTGTGAGTTTTTCCACAAAGGCCCGCAGCGCGTGTGTTTTTTACGTGGACTCTAAAGGAGAACATTTGTACAGTTCTGTTGGCTCGCCATACGACATGTGGGCGGTGTTCGCCAGCACACGAAAATTTGAAAGAAAAATGACAGCGTCGGAATGGCGACCGCATCAGGGAACGGGGACGGAACCCACCGAAGAGGTTTGGGCGTCATGCCACTCGAGAAATTTCCCACCCTGAAACGGGAAATGACGCAACCGCGTCGGAACCTCCATCCCCACCTTACGTCCACTGGCGCAAAAGGGGGGATGCCATCTGTATGCCATCGCTGTCCTCCGTGAAAGGGGGGATGGCGATGGCATAGCATGGGGAGGGATTTTTGCTCGGGGACGAAGTTTCGTCCCCGCTTCCATATGCCGTTGTGCAGTTCTAAATGGGATTAGTTCGGGGGCGTTCGCCAGGCCCTCGATTTGGTTTTTGGTTCGGACGACATGAGAGGCTCGGCAGCATTTTTACGGGCTGACCAAGCTGTCGGAGCTTAACAAAAACCCTAACTGTTGGGATGAGAAAGGCGTGACTGACCTTCCTGATCCCGTCGATTTTGCTTTCAAAGGTGCTGGCGAACACCACCGTTATCAGTTGTAAAGAAAATGTGAGTGGTGGAAATTTCAACACACTTTTCCTCCCCATAGTGGATTCAGTTTTGAAAATAGGTCGGTTTGTAGAAACTCACCGCATATTACGGGTGCAATGAATCGAGGTAGCGAGGATTGCACTAGAGTGTTCAAAGAGTACAAAGTATGAGCGAAGGCATGAGCGAATACTTATACGCGGAAATGTGCAAACGGTAACGCGGTGCGTGCGAGCTAGCTAGTGCTGTGCTGGCGCGAGGTTCGGGCTAGTCCCGAAGCGTAGGCCGACTCGGCTGCTCCACCAGTGCGAGGTTTGGTGAAACAGTGCGCGAGAAGTTGGCGAAGCCCCGTTAGCAGTAACGGGCAAACAACGGTTGCTGCTGTACGCGATGTTGACGGTCGCAGCAAGGAATAGCGATAAATTTCCTTACAATACCCCCCCCCCCCCCCCAACCCCCCCCCCCAGAAGCCCCCTCCGCTACGCGAGTGCGTGTATATCGCGGAAACCCCGGCTCCTCAGGTACACTTGCAGGGCAGGGTGGTTTTTTATGTTGGCCAGGGGCACCCAGCTATCTTCAGTTGGCGTGCGGTCCTTACAGCGAACGAGGAACGCGCTCCTCTTGATGGCTGTGGGGTGTCGAATCCGATGGCTCAGATTTTTTTCGGGCTCGATGATCGGCTCCGATGCAGGGCGAGTCATGGATGGCGGGCGGTGACGAGGCAGTTGGCTCATGCTTGGGATGTAAGGGCGAAGAAGGCTGACGTGTAATGATGGGCTGATGTACTAGTCTGTCGGCAACAGTAAATGGGCGGTAACAGGGGTGATCATGTGGCTGATTTGGAATGGTCCACAGTAGCGCGATCGTAATTTTGGTACGACGGGCAGTCTTAAGTTCTGTGTGTCGAGCAATACGTAATCCCCTGACTGGTACGTGACTGGGCGGCGGTGGCAGTCAGCGTTGCGTTTAGCGATGACGTTGGTTTTTTTAATTGCTTCTGCGGCTCTGGTGCGGGCAGCTTGCAGAATCTCGGCGAATTGCTGTGCGCGTGGCGTTGGGTTGTCCGGGCTCTGCGTCATGGGCACTGTTGGGTTTTGCCCGTAGTTCAGGTAAAACGGGGACTGCTGCGTCGTCGCTGACGTGGCGTTGTTGTAGGCAAACTCGATCAGCGGCAGCTGATGCTCCCAAGTTGTCGGGTCGTCGCACGTGGCACGAATCAACTGCTCCATCGTCTGATTCGTCCGCTCCGTTTGGCCGTCGGTCTCGGGGTGGTACGACGAGCTGAACTGTAGCCTGGCCCCGAACTGCTCCCAGAGATTCTTCCAGAAGTTGCTGGTAAACTTCGTGTCGCGGTCGCTGATGATTGCGGTTGGTATCTTGTGTAGCCGAACGACGGTTGCGATGATCAGGCGAGCGGTTTCTTCGGCTGAGATCGATTTCCTGCACGCAGCGAAGTGAGCCATTTTTGTCAGTCTGTCTACGACGACCATTACCGCGTCGTTACCCCCAGGGTTCGAAGGTAACCCTGTGACGAAATCCATGGTAACCTGCTGCCAGGCGCGCTCGTGCGGTGGAATCGGCTGCAACTGACCCGCCTTTCTTTTCCGCGTGTGAATTAAGAAAAACAGGAATGAGAATGACTAAGTGAAAGTTGGGTACAAGAAGCAAACCCTAGAAAACTGTACCCCATATGTGCTACCCCACTCTAGCCTACAGTAGCTATGTCATATAAATCTGACACACCCCCATAGGCAAAGTGGGGGAGAACAAGGGGTCACAAGACCAGTCAAGCAAAGCAAAGCAAAAAACAAGCTCAGGGTGGATCACAAAGTCACCACACATTCCGAGCACAAGTTCAAGGCCACAAGGCCAGTTCACAAGCAGGAGTACACATATATATAAAAAAGGCTAGACAAACAAGAGCAGGTATATATATATGTAACAGTACAAGCAAGGTCAAGAGGTGAGCAAGTGAGGCAAGGTAGGCACAAGGCCCAGCTGAGTACAGAAGCGCTGATGGTCACAAGGCGCAAGTGCCTTGGTGAAGATATCAGCAGTGTTGGCCTCAGAGGCCACGTACGCAAGACGCAGCTGACCACGCTGCTGCAGCTCACGAGCAAGAAAGTAGCGGAGAGCAATGTGCTTCGTTCTGTGCTCCAGTCGCTGCTCCCGACACAAGGCCAGCATGGCCTTGTTGTCTACGTACAGCACTGGAGGAGAACGAGGCAACTCTCCGAGGTCAGTCAGCAGGTAGGTGAGCCAGCGAAGCTCCTGTGCAGCCATGGCTCCTGCGTAGATCTCAGCCTCACAACTGGAGCCGAGAACAGAAGACGAGCGAGTAGCCCGCCACGAAACAGAGCCGGAACCAAGGCTGAAGGTGTAACCCTGTGACGACCGCTGCGTAGCCTGGTCGTCAGCCCAAGAAGCGTCTGCGTGCCCAGTAAGGACCACTGGACTCTGCCCTCCAAGCACAAGCCCCATGCCCGACGTACTGCACAAGTAGCGCAACACCCTCTTCGCTGCAGCCATGTGCTCCGGTCTGTGTCTCCCAGGAGCAACATAGCGTGCAAGAATGCTAAGAGGGTATGCAAGGTCAGGTCGTGTGCAGGTCATCAGGTACATGAGGCAGCCAACAAGCTCTGGGTACGGGCCACTCGACTCTACGGACTCATCCGAAGGCAGAGCTGAGAGCGAGTGGCGAGTAGGCAGAGGAGTGGCCTGAGGCGAGGAGTACGTGAAGCCGAAGCGCTGAAGGACCTGCTGCACCATGTGTGACTGAGTCAGGGTAATGGTGCGGCGTGCTCTGTCCCGAGTGATCTGCAAGCCAAGGTAGCTGCGCAGTTCACCCAGGTCAGTGCACGTGTGTCTCTTCTGCAGCTCGGACTTCACGTGGGCTAGTCCAGCAGTGTCAACTGTGGCAAAGACCAAGTCGTCGACGTACACGAGGATGTAGAACGGCGGCAAAGAAGTGTCGGTGCGCAGAAACAACGACGGGTCGGCAGTAGAGGGAGCAAACCCAAGAGCCGCAAGTGTAGTCCTCAGTGTGTCGTGCCACTCACGCGGTGCCTGGCGGAGACCGTAGACTGGCCGCCGTAGGCTCCACTGGGTGCCAGGAGGAAAAGACCCAGTGAAGCCAGGTGGGCGACGCAGCCAGATCTCCTCGTGCAGGCTGCCCTGCAAGAAAGCAGTGCTGAAGTCAAGAGAGTGTAGCTCGTAGTCACGGTGAGCAGCTACGTGCAGCAGTACCCGAAGAGTGGTCATCTTCGGGGTGGGAGAGAAGGTCTGAAAGTAGTCAACTCCCTGCCGCTGACTAAAGCCACGAGCCACGTAACGCGCCTTGAAGACAGGCGGAGAACCCGGCGGTCGCTTCACCCTGAAAATCCACATGCCACTGACGATGTTCGCCCCAGGAGGGGGAACAGCGTCAACGTAGGTGCCTGTGGACTTCCAGGAAGCCATCTCTGCGTCCATAGCTGCCTGCCACTGAGAGGAGTAGGGACCCTCTATCGCCTCCGCGTAAGAGCGCGGAGTCGGGATGTCAAGTGCATCCGGGTCTCCCTCAGGGGTAAGCAGTACGGACACGAGATGAGGTGAAGCAGCGGCCAAGCACTGGAACTCCTCCTGCCTGTCCTCAAGGACGTCCGTGCCAAGGGCACACTCACCCCCGACGGACGGAGGACAGACAGACTCAGACTCAGCAACAAGACTGGCGACGTAGTCTAGGCGACAGCGAGCAGCAAAGTCGACGAGCTCAGCAACTAGAGCAGACGCAGCAGTGGACTCAAAGGAAGGGTCAGTGACAACCGTAGCAAGGAGACGCGTGACAGTAGGACTGGCAGCGCGAAGAGAGTCCGACTCCGGGTCGGCAAGAGTAGGAAGAGAAGACTCAGGAGGAGAAGGTAAAGGGGCACGCAGAGGAGCAGTGGACGGACGCAGAGACATCCGGTGCGTGCCAGGGACAGGAGGAGGACGCTGACGCGAACCGCGACCACTAGTGCGAGCAGCACGGACAGGCGACGCAGGGCGAGACGCAGGCTCACGACGCTCAGCAAGACCTCCAGTAGGACCAGTGTAGGGAGACGGAGCAGGCAGTGGGGAGGCCGGCTGTAACTGTAACTGCGACGGGACAGGCTGTGGACACTCTAAGGGAGGAGGAGGACCAGTAGAAGGCGGGAGACCAAGAACCTGCTGAAGGAGCGGAACGAAGTACGGCCGAGGCCGCGCGGCGACTCCAGACACAGGAGGGACAGCACCAGCACCCGCAGGGGCAGCACCAGCACCAGTAGCAGCTCCAGCTCCAGAACCCCCAGCAGCACCAGTAGTACCCCCAGCAGGACTGCCTCCAGGACCGACAGCAGTAGCCTCCGCGCCAACACCCGCAGCAACTCCAGCTCCAGAAGTACCCGCAGGTCCAGCAGCTCCAGAACTCCCAGTACGAGCACCTCCGGGACCCGTGGCACCAGCTCCCTCAGAAGCAACAGAACCTCCAGTACCCGCAGCACCTCCAGCTCTAGCAGCTCCAGCAGCTCGCCTCCAGCGCCGGGCAAACCACTCACGTAGCTCCTGGGGAGAGAGTGGCTCTCGGCGAGAGGGAGCACCCGGTGAACCGCCAGGCACAGCACCACCAGGCGTAGCACCCCCAGGCTCAGCACCTCCAGGCGTAGTACCCCCAGGCTCAGCACCCCCAGACGCAGCACCCCCAGGCTCAGCACCTCCAGGCGTAGTACCCCCAGGATCAGCACCCCCAGTCGTAGTACCCGCAGACTCAGCACCCCCAGGCTCAGCACCCCCAGGCTCAGCACCCCCAGGCGTAGCACCCACACGCTCAGCACCCCTAGAGTCAGCACCCCCAGGCTCAGCACCCTCAGCAGCACCAGAGTCACCAGCGACCTCGACAGGCTCAACAGCGTCTACCTGGGACACACCTGAAGGGGCAGGACCCTGAGGGGGGAGGGGGTCTACCGGGGGGGGACCTGGTACAAGGAAGAGCGGTGGCGGGGGGAGGGACGGAGTGCGGTAGGGGAAGAGGCGGTAGTAGGGGACCGACTCGTCGAACGTGACGTCCTGGGAGGACAGAACACGGCGAGAGGTGGGGTGGTAGAACTGCCACCCTGGGGCGTCAGGGGGGAAACCCAGGAAGACGCAAGGAGCAGCACGAGGGGACAGCTTGTCCGCAGACAAGACGCGGACAAACGCCCGAGATCCCCAGACACGGAACGCAGACGCATCGCCAACCTTCCCCGTCCACAGCAAAGCTGGGGAGGTCTCCGGCATGGAGACCCTGGGCTGAAGGTTGATCTGATGCGCCGCGTACCGAACCGCAAACGGCCACAGAAAATGGGGGGCAGCCGCATGCATCATGGACGTACGGGCGACGTCCATGACCATGCCAATGCGGCGCTCAGCAATCCCATTTTGCTGTGGAGAGTCCGGAAGCGTGAAGGTCTGGCGGATGCCTCGTGCACGACAGTAGGCTCGCAGAAGGCCAGAGGAGAACTCTCCGCCTCTGTCAGAGTGCAGACGCAGAACAGGAAAGTCCGAGCCAAAGCTCCGCCTGAGCTGGAGACGAGCTGCGCGGATCCAGTCGATCAACACCTCAGTGACATCACCCTTGCTGCGCAAGGGGAAGACTGTAGTGTAACGCGAGTAGTCGTCAACCACCAGCAGGAAGTAGCGCTCGTGACCCTGTCCACGGACGCGGGCCGGGCCCCACACGTCCATGTGAAGCGTCTGCAGCGGGGCCTCTGTCGGAGGAAACTGGGAGGAGTGAGGGGTAGCCCGCTGCCGTCCCTCGACACAGGGGACGCAGGTAGGGCCTGGCCCCGGAGGAAGGGGAGGGAGGGACCGGGGAAGACCAGAGACAAGGACACGGGAGGCCATGCTCCGGAGACGAAGCAGGGAGGGGTGGCCAAGGCGGTGGTGCCAGAGGAGAGTCTCGTGAGACAGGAGGCGACACGAGCAGGGGGCAGACTCAGGACCAGACCTGGACGCTGCAGCAAACACCTGACCCGACGCAGCTACCTGACCAGACGCAGGGACTGGAGGAGACGCAGTGGTCAGTGTGTACAGGCTCGACCCTGGCCGACGTGTAAACGTGGCCAGGTGGCGGCCTGTCCGAGCGTCCGTGCAGTGGGTCACCCGCTGACTCGCAGGAGTGAACTGGTGAACCCCCGCATCCTGTAGGTCAGCACCACTCACCAAGTTCGTAGAGAACGAGGGGAGGTAGAGACCAGACAGGGTGCCAGAGGGGGCCGCCGGACACGGGAGGACAGTGGAGAAGTGAGCAAGGACAGGACCCCCAGAGGGGTCTGCCAGGGAGACCGCAACTGGCCGGCCAAGCGGCGTGAGTGTGGTGCGGTCTCGAAAGAAGGAGCGAGAAGCCCCCGAGTCAAGTGTGAAGGTGTGGGAGGCCGAAGCCGACGCAAAACCTGAGAGAGCAGACTCACCAGCACCTGAGGGAGTAGACGCACCTAGAGCAGCAGCCTCGCTAGCACCTAGAGCAGCAGCCTCACCAGTACCTAGAGCAGCAGTCTCAATGCCCGGGTCGGGCGGAAAACACCGGTAACAGTCACCCTCATCACTAATAGTCACAGTATACACGGCAGCAAGAATAGCATCAAAGTCAAGGTCAAAGACAGCTACACCCGCCCTAGACAGCTCACCCCAGCGGGGGATCTCAGTGGCCTCAGGGAACTGGTGATGCCAAGCGTCCGTGAGGCGGCCAAAGCAGCGCTGGGTGGAGTGCGCACCCCCGCACTGCTCACCCGCGCGGTCGCCGGTGCGCAGGACGTAGGTGCACGGACCAGCACCCCCACCCCTCTGGCGTGCAGTGTACCACTCACGGAGCTGCTGAGGGGAGGGGACGTCACGAGTGCGCTGCTGCTGCTGCTGCTGCTGCTGCTGCTGGCGCTGACCACCACCGGAGCTGACCCTCTGCGCAGCGCCACCCCGACCAGCTCCACCTCCTCCGCCGCCTCCTCCTCCACCGCCGCCACCTCCGCTCCCTCCGCCACCGCCGCTGCCTCCTGCGCCTCCACTGCCGCCACCTACACCTCCACCCCCGCCACCACTCCCACCGCCACCACCACCTCCTCCACCACCTCCACCGCCGCCTCCACCGCCCCCGCTAGCTCCTCCAGCGCCCCTGCCCCCCTTGCCCCTGCCAGGGCGGCGTCTCCCGCTAGGGGTAGACGCTGCCCCAACCGACTCCAAACCAGCAAGGTCGGCCGCAGCAGCAGAGGCAACAGAGGGCAAAAGAGGGGAGGGGGAACACCCCTCAAAGATGGGGGTGCGAGGGTCACCACGAGAGGCTCCTACAGCGACTATGCTCTTTTCTGCTGCTAGGAGGGCCTTCTCGAGGAGGTCAACGGTGAGAGTGGTGGGACAAACCGAGAGGAAGTGGTCCCTGACTACGCGAAGGGAGTCAGGGAGACGGGTGACGATGTAGTAGAGGGTGATGTACATGGGGGGGGGGTTCTTGGCGCAGAACTCAGCAGGAAGCGCAGCGCGGTAGCGAGTGTCACTAGTGCGGAGGTGCGTGATGAGGTCAGCGACTGTGGGAAAGGCAGCAAGGTCAGGGAAGAGGTACGGTAGCATGAGGCGGCTCAGTGCAGCAGTGGCAGGGGAGGAGTAGCGTGCAACTACAGCGTCGTACAAGGTCTGAGCACTCTTGTACTGGCTAAAGTGCGCACGCTCAGAGGTAGGCAGGTGGCGACGTACAGCAAGACGTGCAGCAGCATCGCGCGTGGCCCACTGGGAGCGAACAGTTGCGTCAGCATCAGTGGCGGGAGCAGGAGAGGCACCAGAAGTGAGGTCAAAGAGGGAGAGGCCGTCTGCCCTATCGCACTGTAAGAAAAGCTGCAGGTCATCTATCCAGACGTCAAAGTCAATGGCCCGACCCTCAGCGTCAAAAGCGAGGACACTAGGGGTAGCCATGACAGTAGTAGACTAGCAGCGCAAACAGTGGGGTGAGGGCAGTGCTGTGAGAGAGGCGCTGCTCTTACCGGACAGGGCGGCTCGGGCGGCTCGGCTGCAGGGCGGCTCGGCGACTCGGCTGCTGGGCGGCTCGGCTGCTGGGCGGCTCGGCGGCTCGGCTGCTGGGCGGCTCAGCGACTCGGCTGCTGGGCGGCTCGGCGGCTCTGCTGCTGGGCGGCTCGGCTGCTGGGCGGCTCGGCGGCTCGGCTGCTGGGCGGCTCGGTGGCTCAGCTGCTGGGCGGCTAGGCTGCTGGGCGGCTCGGCGGGGCCGCTGAGAGGGCGGCGTCCGGGGCCGCTGGGAGGAGGCGGCGGGGCCGCTGAGAGGAGGCGGGGGGGCCGCGTCAGGGGCCGCGACAGGGGCCGCGACAGGGGCCGCGTCAGGGGCCGCGTCAGGGGCCGCGGCAGGGGCCGCGTCAGGGGCCGCGGCAGGGCCGCGTCAGGGCGCCGCGTCAGGGGCCGCGTCAGGGCGCCGCCAGGGGCCGCGGCAGGACCGCGTCAGGGCCGCGTAAGGGGCCGCGGCAGGGGCCGCGTCAGGGGCCGCGTCAGGGCCGCGTCAGGGCCGCGGCAGAGCCGCTTCAGGGCCGCGTCAGGGGCCGCTTCAGGGCCGCGGCAGGGGCCGCAGCAGGCCGCGTCAGGACCGCGTCAGGGGCCGCGGCAGGGCCGCGTCAGGGCCGCGGCAGGGGCCGCGTCAGGGCGCCGCGTCAGGGGCCGCGTCAGGGCGCCGCCAGGGGCCGCGGCAGGGCCGCGTCAGGGCCGCGTCAGGGCCGCGTCAGGGGCCGCTTCAGGGCCGCGGCAGGGGCCGCGGCAGGCCGCGTCAGGGCCGCGTCAGGGGCCGCGGCAGGGCCGCGTCAGGGCCGCGGCAGGGGCTCCGTCAGGGCGCCCCCAGGGGCCGCGTCAGGTCGCGTCAGGGCCGCGTCAGGCGCCGCCAGGGGCCGCGTCAGGGCGCCACCAGGGGGCGCGTCAGGGGCCGCGATAGGGCGCCGGCAGGGGCCTCGTCAGGGCGCAGCCAGGGGCCGCATAGGGGGCGCGTGGGAGGCGGCGTAGGGGCCGCGTAGAGGCAGCGTAGGGGCCGCTAAAAAAAAAAATTTTAGGGCAGGGCGCAATGTGCGCGGGCAGCTAAAAAAAAATTCTTATGGTGGGCCCTTAGGAAGGAACGGTCCCATGTAGGAACCCGCTCTATACCATGTGAATTAAGAAAAACAGGAATGAGAATGACTAAGTGAAAGTTGGGTACAAGAAGCAAACCCTAGAAAACTGTACCCCATATGTGCTACCCCACTCTAGCCTACAGTAGCTATGTCATATAAATCTGACACCGCGAGCTCTTCATCACCTGACATGTAGGACACGAGCCCATGTGGTGCTGTACATCGGTCAACAGCTCCGGCCAGTAGTAATACCGCTGCAGTTGCTGTCGTGGTTGCAGTTTTTTCTACCCCGAAATGACCCGAGGTATGGGGCTGTCCACCGTAGTACCCTCCTTACTCGACCGGGTGTGGTCGATTGCATGAACCGGCACAATCACTCGGTGAGGGTCGGTTGGGTCGCGCGAGTGGCGTGACCTGTCAGTAGAGGGCTCGTTTGCTACTGACTCCCAGCGTTTCTCTGCTGCTTGGTCTGTTCCTGCTACTCAGCTTCCCCCTTTCCCTTAGCGTTTTCCGGGCATTCGCTTTTGCGCGGCCGATTGCACGCGAAGCAGCGCCCTTTGAACGGTGCGGCAGCGGCATTCACGGCGTCGGCACGTATCGTAGCGCCCTCGTTCGTCCCACGAGATCGATGTCCCCAGTTGCTGCTACTTCCGTAGGACCTCGGTCTCGGTCGGCGGAAGAAATCGAGTTTCTCCGCCATAGCGAGAATCTCTTTAAATTCGGTGACGCCGCGGAGCTGGATTTCCTGAGCAATGTCGTGTTTCAGGCCGCCGATGTAGCGGTCGATGCGCTCAGATTCATGCATGTAGCCCACCTGCTCACACAGCGCCAGAAACCCGCCGGTGTAATCTTGGACGGAACCGAGATGGCGCCAAGTGCGGAACTTCTGACGCGTTGCGATCGAAGCCACAATTGGCTCAAATCAGGCACGCAGACCTGCGCACCACGCGTCCCACGTGCGATATTGGGGCACCTCCATGAAATACAATGGCGCCCAAGGTCCGGTTTGTCCTTCCCATGTCGGTAGAGTCGCGTAGTCCATCGGCTTCGTGACGATGACGCGCCACCAATCCATGGCGAGTCCTCGCAGCAACGACACGGCGTAGCGAATTTTCGCCGTATCCTCCGAGACGTAGTTGGCGTCGAAGAAAACGTTCAATGTGAACAACCACGCCTGAACGGTAGGACCACCCCATTGACTCGGGTTGAAGCATGGCGGACGCTGTGGCTTCAGCGGCATCGACGATGGCAGTATTGATTCGCCGGCCGGCACAGAAATCGTGATGCGGGGTCGACTCCTAGCCGCATTCGTCGCTTCGAGGTGTGTCGTGCCGTGGTCGTCGTCTCCGTCGTTGCGGACGACGCCATCACTAGCCGCGCTCGCGGGTTGCCCCACACTTCCGTGCTGCGATGCTTGTGGTGCAGGTTGTCCCGGAGTGCCAGGTGCTTGTGATTGTGCTTGCTGTGCTCGTGCAACGTCATTCTGCAGGGATGTGCGTTCCGCCGTCAGCGCTGCAATTTCTTCAGAGCTTTCGTGCAATTGTCGCAGCAGCTCGTTGAGACGGTCCTGCGTGAGTGTGGTGACGTCGATTTGTTCAGCCATAATGAAGGGCGTCGGCTCAGCTTAGTCTAGGCGCAGTCGTAGCTGCACGCGTTTACGAGAGAACGCGAGGACAACAGCTCCTAGTTGCTAAGGGGCGTGAGTCCCTTCGAGTGAAAAGTCAAAAGTTGATTTCCTAGGGTGCGGAGATGCGCGGTCCGAAAGAAAGTGGCTCTGATAACCAAGTGTTACAAGTGCAATGAATCGAGGTAGCGAGGATTGCACTAGAGTGTTCAAAGAGTACAAAGTATGAGCGAATGCATGAGCGAATACTTATATGCGAAATGTGCAAACGCTAACGCGGCTAGTGCTGCGCTGGCACGAGATTCGGGCTAGTCCCGAAGCGTAGGCCGACTCAGCTGCTCCACCAGTGCGAGGTTTGGTAAAACAGTGCGCGCGAAGTTGGCGAAGCCCCGTTAGCAACAACGGGCGAACAACGGCTGCTGTACGCGATGTTGACGGTCGCAGTAAGGAATAGCGAGAAATTTCCTTATATCACACTAAGAGGGGACTGTCGCTTTCCGGGGTACAATCGGTAATACAGTATTTGGAATGGCTGGGTAACGTATTCAGGAACAATGAGCGTTTGGGACACGGTCCTGACAACACCCACATGCTCATATTCACAGTTCTACCCGTACGTTATCTTAGGTACTTGATTCTAGCGAGAAGGTTCTTCAGTACAACTATATTCGTATCCTATAAAGATGCATTTACATCATTGTTGACTTCACCAAAGTGTTGATGCCATTGTTACTGACTGTAACTGGAAGCAGCACTGTATCCACCGCATGGACAACTATTGACCGACTCGAGTACATGTTTCCGATTAAAACTCTCGCGCCCCAGAAGTCTTCAGCCCTGACGACATGCAGCTGGTTGTTCGTTTGGTTCTTCTTGAGTGAAAGGCTGTTGAGTGTTTCCATCTGCAAATAATGTTGTGGAATGTGTAGGACAAATGGTGAAATTGGAGGTGAAAAAATGGACAGAAATGCAACAAACAAAAGGATTGCTGATTTGAAGTTGAAGGATTGCCGATTTGAAGTTGCCGATTTGCCAACAAAAGGATCATGCAGTAAAATTGCACTCTGAAACACATGTAGCAACTAGATTAATAGGAGGTTTAACTTACCACTTTGGCTAATTCCCATTGCAGCTCCTGTGAACTTTCGCCTGTTCAGGAATCCCAAAAACTTGTTCACTTCAGCCAATGTTGCTTGCTGCTCCACCGTCAGACTAGACCCAGCCCCTTTGCCAAGCGCTTGGCCTCCAGAACCTGCCGCTCCGCCTCCGCTGTTATTTCCGCCTCCGCTGCTTCTTCCGCCACCTCCGCTCGATTGCCCTTCGCTCCCCGTTCCGTTGCCCTTTCCGCTTCCGCCCCCGTGGGTAACTTCCCCGTTATTCCCAGCAGTCCCCGAGGTGTCTGTGCCTCTCCTAGTCACGGCGCCAGATCCGGAGCTTTTGCTCCCCCCCCCCCCGGGTCCCCTTCCCCTTGCCTGGGCCGCCTCTTCCCTTTCCCTTTCCCGTGCCCTTCCACGCGCCTGTCCATTTCCATGCGCCCGTCTGTGTAGCTTTCGACTCGCCTGTTCCTAAATTAATGATCTCCGATGCGCTTGTGACTAGAAGCAACGGCGACGCGACGAGGGACAGGAGGAGAACCAGAAGCGGGAGCAGGGCTGGCAAGGTTAGGCCGCGCGGGGGTTGGGCGTGGTGGAGAGCGGCATGAGTCGAACGTGATTCGCGGTGGCAGGTCGTAATGACGAGAGGGGGGAGTCCCCGCCGCAGATGCCGTTTGGACGCTATGACCATCGTCGCCATTATTGAGCTGATGACGCGTTGAGTCTGAGTCGTTTAGCTCGCACTTGTAATTGGTAGAGGCCTTTCGTCTGAATACGAGACCTGGCGACTCGGGAGCTTGAACCACCCTACTAGAACGGGAGCGCGTCGGAAAAGCTTTGTCGATGCACTTTGAAATGATAGCTGGGAGAAATAATTGAGAGGTACCTTGCAGATTCGAATCGATTGAACAACACCCTTCATGCTGCTCGCGAGCAGAAATATCGAGTGACTGATGGTTGATACATGGGTGCGTTGACAATGTCTAGGTTCGGCTACTTACAGTGGACACGTGGTTACGTTGGCAATGGCTGCATGAAAGGTGTGAGCAATACGTATCAAACAACGAAAGCTCCTTGGCCCAAGGCGACGTGAAGAGTGGCGTGTTAGCTAGAAGCAGCGCTATCAATCGCCGTGAAGCGAATGTGGGTTATGGTGCATGTGGTAGCTGGGTGGGAGGAGCACTGAAAACTGAAAACTTCTCGCCGACAATCCTCAGACGAGCGGTGGAACCAGCTGCAGGATGGCGGGGCAAGTGGTTGTTTTCAACGGCTTACTTTGCTTCAGCGCGCAGCACCGTTTAAAAATGTACAAAACCAAGAAAAAGCGTGATAAATGAGTTTGAACCAAATGTTTTGATGCAGGAACTGGAGGTGGGAATTTCCTGAAACCAAAAAAAAATTCCAAACCACGGGCGACTTGACTCATCGTGCTGCTGCCGGTCAGGTACGGGTATGTGGGATGAGGGCTGTGCGGGAACTAGTAGCTGGTCTGCCTGACAAGAGGGAGTTGGCTTGGCATTGTCGGTGGCACTGCCTTCTCAAAGTTACGAACTTTTATCGCTTTTAACCGTGGCTGTTTGCTGTTTAACCATATTTCACCGTGTAAGACCTCTCTAAATATTCGAACCTTGGCAGATGTTCGACTCTGATACACCACGTCCTGAGCTTCGCAAACTTGACCAGACTGGGATGGTAATTAAGCCGAGTCGCTATCACTCTGATACACTGGCTGGGCTGGGATGGTAGCTTCGCAAAAACACTGGGCCAGTGGCACTGCCCAGCTTCACAAATGCTCCACAGCGTCACCTCACCACAATACTCCACTCCACAGCATCACAAACAACACAACTCTCCAGAGTTATTTACAGTGCTCCCGCAAAAGCGCCCAGCAAAAGCGCCCAGCAAAAGCGTAATGCTCGCAGAAAATCGTCGCAATGCTCCAGAACTCCCCACGCACCCATGCTTGCTTCATGTATCAGCAGCACCCATTCTTCACGGCGCGCAGTGTCGTTGCTTCTTAGAGACCACCCTTGTTTCCTGTCTTGTTTACAGCTTTCCAAACAACACCCCTTAATTACCAAGCCGAGTCGCTAGTGGAACCCCTTGATACTGAGGCATCGTGCATGATGCTTGCCGCACGTATCTCGATGGTCGGTAATTCGGCATACTTGCTCACCACCCCACGAAGGGTGTTACTATCTCAATTCGAACCTCTGCGGTACCTCGGACTTCGTCTTCCGCGCTATCACTACGTTTGCATAGACCAATTTTTTCGACGCGCTCTAGTTCTATCACCTTTTTTCGACGCTCTCTAGTTCTAGTAGTACCAGTGTGGTTCAAGTCTCAACCTCGGCGGGTCGTGATCACACGAACTCCCAACCCCTACCAATTAAAAGTGCGACCGTTCATTTAAGAGGAGTCAGTAAACGACTTGGACTCAACGCGTCATCGGCTCGATGGTGGCAATGAACGCAATGAAGGGGATGGTGGCAATGAACGCAATGAAGGTTATGGTGGCGATGAAGGCACTGGTAGCTATGGTGGCAATGATGGCGATGGCGTCCAAACGGCATTCGCGGCGGGGACTCCCCCCTCTCGCCATTCCGACCTGCCACCGGAGATCACGCTCGATCCACACCACTCTCCACCGCGCCCAACCCCCGTGCGGCCAGATTCTGCCAGCCATGCTCTCGTTTCTCCTGCTCCTCCTGTCCCACGTCACGGCGTCGCCGTTGCTTCCCGCCGCCATCACAGAGCAACAGACGGATCGAAGCGCACCAGCGTCTTGAAGGCTCGGAGGGAATCTCTCGATATAAGCACATCGTCCGGCGCGAGAACCGACAGAGCGGGGCGGTGTTCTATCCTCCCTTCCCGTTAAAAAGTCCAGGCGCACGATCAAGCCGAGCGCAATGACGGCAGCGGCCGGCAGGCCGAATGCGTTTTTTGAGACATCTCGAAAATCGTCGTCTAGTGTTGACAAGTCCGGCCGCACGATGAAGCTGACCGCAATGTCGGCAGCGGCCGGCAAGGGGAGAAACCTTGGGAGGTGGAAAATCCGCCAAAACCAGCGCTGGCGCGGGGACTGGTGTAGCGACAGGCGCGGGGAAGGGTGTGATGACAGGCACCGGGAAGGGTGCAATGGCGGGCGCGGGGATGGATGCGGGGGTAAAGGAATGGGATCAGGGAACGGGAAGGTTTCGCCAGGAACGGGGACGGGCGCGGGGGAAGGAACGGGAAAGGGTGCGGGGAAAGGAACGAGGACGGGCGCAGGGACAGGTACGGGAACAGGCGCGGGGAAAGGTACAGGAACGGGCGCGGGGAAAGGATCGGGAACGGGCGCGGGGAAAGGATCGGGAACGGGCACGAGGAAAGGTACGGGAACATGAGCGGGGAAAGGAACAGGGACGGGCGCGGGGAAAGGTACCTGAACGGGTGCGGGAAAAGGTACGGGGACGGGCCCGCGGAAAGGAACGGGGACGGGCGCGGGGAAAGGAACGGGGACGGGCGCGGGCAAGGGAACGGGGACGGGTGCAGGGAAAGGAACGGGAACGGGTGGAGGAACAGGGGCGGGAACGGGCGCGGGGAAAGGAACGGGGGCGGGTGGGGGAAAAGGGAAGGGAACGGGTGGGGGAACAGGGGCGGGAACGGGCGGCGGAAAAGGGACAGGGACGGGCGCGGGGAAAGGAACGGGGGCGGGTGGGGGTAAAGGGACGGGAACGGGCGGGGGAACAGGGACGGGAATGGGAGCGGGGAAAGGAACGGGGGCGGGTGAGGGGAAAGGGACGGGAACGGGTGGGGGAGCAGGGGCAGGAACGGGCGGGGGAAAAGGGACGGGGACGGGCGCGGGGAAAGGAACGGGGGCGGGTGGGGGTAAAGGGACGGGAACGGGCGGCGGAACAAGGGCGGGAACGGGCGGGGGAAAGGGGACAGGGACGAGTGGGGGTAAATGGATGGGAACGGGCAGGGGAACAGGGGCGTGAACGGGTGGGGGAAAAGGGACAGGGACGGGCGGGGGGAAAGGGACAGGAAAGGGTGGGGGAACAGGGTCGGGAAAGGTTGGGGTAACAGGGGCGGGAACGGGCGGGGGAAAAGGGACAGGGACGGGCGGAGGGAAAGGGACAGGAACGAGTGGGGGAACAGGGGCGGGTACAGGCGGGGGAAAAGGGATGGGGACAGGTGGGGGAAAAGGGACAAGAACTGGTGGGGGAACAGGGGCAGGAACGAGAGGGGGAAAAGGGACAGGAACGGGCGGGGGTAAAGGGACGGGAACGGGCGGGGGAACAGGGACAGGGACGGGCGGAGGGAAAGGGACAGGAACGGGTGGGGGAACAGGGGCGGGTACGGGCGGGGGAAAAGGGACGGGGACGGGTGGGGGGAAAGGGACAGGAACGGGTGGGGGAACAGGGGCGGGAAGCGGCGGAGGGAAAGGGACGGGGACGGGCGGGGGGAAAGGGACGGGGACGGGAGGGGGGAATGGAACGGGGATGGGCGGGGGAAAAGGAACGGGGGCGGGTGGTGGGAAAGGGACGGGGATGGGCGGGGGGAATGGAACAGGGACGGGCGGGGGGAAAGGGACGGGGACGGGGGGGGGGGGGGGGGGGGGGACGGAAAAGGGAGCGGCGGAGGCAAGGGGAAGTGGTGAGGGAAACTCCAAGGGCCCCGGACCTGGCGTAGGCAAGGGGACAGGAGCTGGTTTTGGGGCGGGCGGAGCCTCGGAAACTGGTTCGGGAACGGTGGTTGATGAGCAAACAGAAAGCTCGGGGACGGGTAACCAGACTGGAAGCGGAGGAAACGCGGGCAGTGGCGGGCTATCGAGCGGAGAGGGGGGAACTAACATAGAAGGTGGAGCAGCAGGCTCCGAAGGGCAAGCAGCAGGCGGAGCGGGTGGGTCTAGTCTGACGGTGGAGCAGCAAGCGGCTATAGCTGAATTGAACAAGGCTCTGGGTTTTCTGTTCGAGTGGAAATTCACAGGAGTTGCAATGGGGATCAGCAGAAGTGGTAAGTTACATGTATCTCATAACACCCTTCCGTTGTACATATCATGTACATTTTGACATTTTTCTTCAAAACCATTTTCTCCCCGTTTATCAACACTACTTCAGTTTGTTGCAATTATGGACATTCTTGTTCCTGCAACCTGCCCCAAAATCTCCAGGTTTAAATGCTACACTTATGAACACACTGCGTACAAACAATGTTACAATCTTTGCACCAACCAACGGGGCGTTCTTCCGCATGCCCAAAAACGTGCGTTTCGGAGGGCTGCAGAGGAAGAAGGGAGTCATCTGGCAGGTGATGGCCTATCACGTGCTGCCACGTCGGAGGGAACTGAACGACCTCAAGGCCCTTGGGAATGGATCTCTGGTAAGTCTGACCTTGCTCTTATAATCCTGCGTGTTCCCTAAAACCTTTAGACGAAACCATTCCCATTGAGCTCCTCACCCTGCTCTTTATGTCTCTTTGCATGTTCACCCCTCCTTCCCCTCATATCCTTCATGTACTCATCTCCACTTTTATCCCTCCGCCCTACACGCACCACAACCGTATTTGCAGGTGGAAACACTTGATAGCTTTTCACTCAAGAAAGTCCAAACAAGCAGCCGATTGAATATTGCCAGGGCTGAAGACTCCTGAGGTGCACGAGTTTTGATCGGAAACATGTACTCGAGTCCTTCCATCGTTGTCCATGTGGCGGATACCGTGCTGCTTCTGACAAAGGTCAAGAACAACGGCACCTGGACAATGCCGTGGTGAAGGCAATCCCGCCATTGCAGCACAAGCCAACGCCAGTGCCGTGAAGGATGTTGGTTGATTCGAGATCCCATTTGAGTTGACTCGAATTCCGTACCCGACTTATTGCTAGCGTGATCCTCATCCGCTCTGGTCGGCCTGCCGTACCATCTCAAACTCCTCTAGTGACGCCTGGCCAAACCCTGATGCTTCTGAGGGTGTTGGCCGCGAGTGGAGCTTCGGTAGCAGATTCTGTGAGGTGGAGAAGGGTGGGGAGAGGGGAGGGGAGGGGGAGGGCCGTGGGGAAGTAGAGGAGTAGAGGAGAGGAGAAGAAATAAGAGGTGGAGGGGTTGAGCAAGGACTGCGCGAGCAGCTGACACAGGTACATCCATCCACCTGACGAAACCATCGTCACTTCCCAGGTCCCACAAAATGAGTGAATGCTAGGACGTGGCTATGTCTACTCCCCCAACTAGCCAGCTCCGATGCGCCGTCCCTTGTGGCTCGTTCTGTTAGGATGAAGCCAGAACACAGAAGATGGAAGGACGGGATTAGTAGGAGCTGCAATGGCGAACAAAAACGGACTCTACGACCAGCCGTTTTGCTCATAAACTGTCCAGATGCGGGCTTGGCTTGAAAACTGTCCCTACCGAGCCTGCCGCCTTCTGGTCTGCGAGATGCCATGGATACTGGTCCGGCATTCCGGCACTAAAGAATCAAGGCCTGCTGGCACAGCTTTCTCGCCCTCGAATGAACCGATTCAGGAATTGTTCTGGAGTCATTCACGAGGGGTCTTTCCCCTCCCCTTTTCACACACTCAGTGACTAAGTACTCGTGCTCTCTTGATAGTATAAATACGAACGGCTTGAAGACTTCAGTGGTGGCGGCAACGCCATAGTCAAACGCTTCCGAATGGCTACCGTGTCGCATTGCGTGTCCTCCGTTCTGGGAGTATCACGGAAAACAGTATCACCATCTCCGAGCAGGAACACGCGTTATCAGCTGATTCGTTTCCAGACACGAGCCTCACATGCTGAGTGTCATGCGTCTGGCTGCATCGGTAAAAGCTTCAGCAGAAGCAGCAGCAGCAGCACATGTAACAGCAGCCTCCTTAAAAATAATTATTTTGCAATGAGGCCTTTTGGAACTCGCAATGATGTCAACCGTGGATGCCGTTGGAGGGGTGTTGCTGCTGCTGCTGCGTCTTCTCCTGCTGCTGATGCTGCTGCTGCTGCCAGCAGCTCGCGGTCAGGAGGCCCAGCAGTGTCGGAGGCAGTGATTGTGGGTGGAGGATTGGCCGGCCTCGCATTGGCTATCGGCCTCCGGAACATCGGGATTGACGCGCAGGTATGCTGCTATTCGGAAGCAGGCATGGTGCTGGAATCAGGTACGTTAAGAATGCGTGAATCAGGGAAAAGTGTTGGAATCAGATAAAATTGTTGGATTCATGTAAATAGCTCGACATTATGATGCATCGTTACCGTATCAGTCCATGCAATGATTGATCCTTCATTGTTCTGTTCCCAGTATGTCTGCCTGTTGCAATATGAGGTTCATGCATAAAATGCAGACTGGTTCGTTATTCCACGTAACCATTGCATGTAACATGTTATGGTGCTTTTGGTCGTGCGCTGTGACTGCCTGTAGAAAACTTCGTGCGCCTTCTCCTCTCCTCTGGACGTATGTCATTGTTAGCATCCCAGGCTCTACATGCTACCATCCATGCGACAACATGATGAATTGATTTTCACCCGCCATGCCATGACTTTCTGTGCGATGCCCAATGCCGTGCCATGCTATGCCTGGTGCCACATCCCCACATGCAATGCCTAACGCCCATCCCCACGTGCAGGTGTAAGGGGCAGGGGATGAGATGCTAGGCGAGGGAACCCTCCTCACCCTCCACCCCAACGGGGTCTGGAGCACGTTTCAAAGCATGTCCTGAACTTGCTTCATCTCAAATCCTGCTCACAGGTGTATGAGGCCCGCAGCGAGGTGGGAGGAGGTGAGGGAACCCTCATCACCCTCTATCCCAACGGGCTCAGGGCACTCAACCGAATCGACCCTGCCATTGTGCCCCAGGCATGTGCCAGTGATGCCTTCATGTGATGGTGATGCCTGCATGTGATGGTGATGCGTGCATGTGATGGCGGTGTCTGCACTGCATGTGATGGTGATGCCTGTATGGGAGGTGATGCCTGCATGGGATGGTGATGCCTGCATGTGATGGTGATGCCTGGATGGAGATCTCCTTTTCCAGTGGGACCTCGCATCCAACATGACCACCTGCTTTGGTGTTCCCTGCTCACTATCCGCTGTTGCTTGCCTCCTTTCCCTCCCTTGACGCATTCCCTTTCGTCTCCTATTTCCCTCAGCTGATATCCCGTGGAGTACCGAACCCCACCGTTCTCAGCCGCTCTCTAACCGGCGAGCTGCTTTTCCAGTGGGACCTTTCGTCCAACATGACCCCCCGATTCGGCTTCCCCATGCTCTGCATCCATTGGCAAGAGGTGCTAGACGTGTTGCGTGGGATGCTGCCAAACGATGCCGTTTACACCGGACACAAGCTCGTGGGGTTTACACAGGGAGCGGAGGAGGCGGAGGGGGAAGGGGGTGGTGGGGAGAGTGGGGCAGGCATGGGGAGTGGTTTGGTGAAATGCGTCTTTCGAAAGGTGTCCGGTGGTGAAGAGCGGTTGCTGGAGGTGGAGGTGAGTGGGGGAGAGGAGGTGGAGAGCTGAGGAAGGTGGAGGGGGGGGGATTTCTTGTGGGAGGTGCCAAGCAATGTCATGCCTGTGTCAATGCCATGGGCGATGCCATCGCCCATGGCAAAGGGTGTGTGGGGTGATGACTTGGGGTGATGATGATGTGGGGTGATGACTTGGGATGACAACATGGACATCGGTCTCTCTAGGTCATGTGACTGCCTCCTCCTTTTCTTCTCTCCCATATATAGCATTCTCCATCTGCCTCCTCGTACCCCTTTCCACCGCATTTCACCCTTTCTTTTCTTTCCCCTCCCATCCTCCAGACCCCTGTGCTGCTGGGGGCGGATGGCATTCATTCGGAGACTCGGAAGCACCTGCTGGGGGGGGAGGAGGGGCGCAATGGGAGTGGCGGGGCAGCAGGAGAGGGAGTGAGTCCGCGAGACAACGGTAGAACCATCTGGAGGGCCATCATTGACAGTTCCCTCTGCCCGCACCCCGTATGTGTCCCTCTGCCCACACCCAATATGTGCCCCTTGCTCCCAACTGGTGAATGTCTCACATGCCCAGCCAGCTATGTGTCCCTCTGTTCCCACCCCATGTGTGCCTCCTCTTAGTCTGCTAAGCCACACATTGTTCACAAACTATGCTCGGTACGACTCTGTTTTGTGCGGGCTCGCAGAATCGACTTACACAGTATGGTAAGTGTCTATTGCTCTCTGTCTGCCTGCTGAGGGCTCTCAAGGTGACTTTTCACTCGGCTCAAAAGTCAAGTTCTCTCTGTCTGTTTGCTGAGGGCGCTTAATTACACACACGAGCAATATTCGGTGTCAATTCAACCTCTCAGCAGCTGCTGTAGAATGTAAGGCAGGCAGGCTACGTGTGCTGCGAGGCCTTCCCTCCTTTCATCCTTCTCCCTTCTTCCGTCCTGCCTGTCCCTCCTGCAGCTGCTTCTGCCACGGCACGCACTCTCTTTTATCGGCCTCAACCGCACTGCAACCGTCGTCGACACTGGAGGAGGAAAGCTCTACTGGGTGTTGACGCTCGTTGATTCCGCCGATCCGACGGTCAGCAGCGCGCGGTCCAGCGGGGGGGAGGAGGCACAGGAGAAGATCCTACGGGCATTCGAGGGTTGGGATGTGATGACTCAGCTGGTCAAGGCCACTCCCCCCGACCTCATTCTCGAACGCCGCGTGCTCGACCTGTCGCTCCTGCCCTTCTGAGTCAAAGGCAGGACGGCTCTCCTGGGAGGTATGACTGTCTAGGGAGGTACTGCTCTCCTGGGAGGTATGCCTGAGGTGATGGGGTGTGGGATATAGGTGGAATTAGGTTTTTCTTTCTTTTTACTTTTGAGTGTGTCATGCTGGGAGGTACAGCCGGGGTGATCGCGAGCAGGATTTTTCGTACATCACTTAATCGCAAGGGAATTTTGTTGCAACAGCCATGGATAATCGCAAATGGAATGCCCATATGAAGAACGCACTCACAAGCAGCACAATGTGTAGCAATCCTGCCAAGTCTATCTGGCAAAAGCCTATCCACTCTTGCCTCCAACGAAGTTGTGTGGTGCCCCAGTCCGCTACCGTGCATGGTCGTTTGGTATGCCCCTGTTTGTGACAGACTTGGATTTCTGTTTGAACCTCTCTTGAAGTATGACTGGCAATATGGCAGTGGGCCAATCTTCCTGTGCTCGTGTTTCACTCCCCATATCCCCCCCACCTTCGCTGGATTACCCTCTGCCTGTCCAGATGCGGCGCATGCAGTGACGCCAGGGCAGGGTGCCAATCTGGCGTTTGAGGATGCGGCTCAGCTGGTGGAGTGCCTCCGGGCGCACTCGCATGTCAGGTGGGCTGTCTGGTGGGCTGTCTGGTGGGCTGTCTGGTGGGCTGTCTGGTGGGCTGTCTGGTGGGCTGTCTGGTGGGTTGTCAGGTGGGTGCTGTCACATGCCGGGTGGGTATAATGGCATGCCGTTGTTTTTGCTGAGGTGCTTGTTTTCTATTGCTCCATTTCACCATGCCGCATTCGCATGGTTTTGCACCCACCCACCCTCCCTCTCGTCCTCTCGTCGTCTTGCCGTCCCACTCCCCCTCTGTAGCCTCAAAAACCGTAATGCATCCTCCTCCCACCCTTACTGCTGCCTCACCGTTCCTCCTTTAACCCCCGTGTCATCCCAAAACGGCATCTGACAGTGAGACGGTTCAAAGCAACATCTTCTCTCCCTCTCCTTCCCATCCCTTGCAGTGATGCAAGAGCATGCCACAAGCGGGTCTTGGAACACCTGAAGATACAACCACCACCCCCGCCCACCCCCCCTCCATCCCCCTTCTGCATCCCATCCCTTCCAGTGATGCTCTTCGCTCCTTCCAATCCCTCCGCATGCCACGAGTGCAAGCGGTGGCAGCACGTTACGCTGCTGCTTCAAAGAAGCTGTATGACGAGAAGAAAGGGAAGAACGCAGCAGGGAATGAGGGAGGATCAGGCGGTGAAGGAAGTGAGGCGGATGCAACGCCAAAGTTTGAAGAGGTTCAAGCGGCAATGGCTGCAGTGGCGGCACGAGAGGGGCGTGATCCCGACGAGGACCTATATGGTTATGACATTGTGGTTTGGGAGGAGGAGGATCATCGTGTTGTGAGTGCTCTGCACTAACGTGTCCTTGTTAAAGAATGTGCCGTTACAAGGAGGCATGATCCTGATGAGGACCTGTATGTTTATGACATTGTGGTTCTAGAAGAGGATCCTAGAGTTGCAAGTGCTATCCTCTGATTTGGTGTGCATTCACAAATCCGCAATGATGCACTTGAATGCGCCTCATGTGATGCTGACAAGGCACTCTGTGCTTTCCACGTGAGTCTATCGTGTTGCTGCAGTGAGGCAACACATATTGCTGTTGGGCTGAGAAAGCCCTTTAGGATCTTTGCAGGGCAGAATTCAAGAGTAGGATGATGTAATAGCGGAAGCGTTTTAATAAGGATTGTGAACCACCTTGCGCTTGTATGTGAGGGCAAAGTAAGTTGATTAAACAAAAGAGATACAAGCTTTTATAAGAATACAGAGAATATGAAGAGATACGGTTACTAACTGTTTTACTGTTGCTGTTGCGGTTCGATACAGTGTCGACTCGGGCAACTGCTCAGTATCGAGACAGTTGTTTGTCCTTGCTGTCGCGCTGCATTTGTCAGGTCAAAGGTCACTGACCTTTGACTTTCGCGTAACCTCCAACAGTTATTCAACTTCCGAGGGTTGACTCACCGATGTTTCGATACGATCTGTTTCGCTTCTGTCTTGGTGTTTCGACACGACAGAGGCGCTTAAATCAGTTGTTTCCAACACTCCCCTTCGCTTCTGGAGTGTCGTTGCAGGTGACATGGCTCTGTCCAGTCAGCAGCATGCAATATTCAAACTTCGACTTTCCGAGCTTCTTGGTCAAGTAATCAGCTGCCATCTCGGATGTGGGACAGTAAGACAGCTCAAGTCTTCCCTTCTCGATCTCGTCCTTTACGAAGAAATATCGCAGGGCGATATGTTTCGTTCTGTTCGCGAATCCATTTTTGTTGGCGATGCGAATTGCCGACTGGTTGTCGCAAAATAGGGAGAAGCTGGGTAGCTGGGCCAGCTTCGCTTCCTCCAGAAGTTCGCGAAGATACAGTCCTTCCTTGGTGGCTGAGCAGAGTGCGATGTATTCAGCTTCAGCTGAGGAGAGAGCGATTAATTCTTGTTTGCTCGACTGCCACGAAATAGGTCCGATAGGCTCGAGGCGGTAGATGTAGCCTGTGCGCGAGCGCCTGTTGTTATAATCTCCGGCGTGGTCGGCGTCGACGTAGCCGATTAGCTTGGGCGTTGTAGTTATGTTCTTGTAGTAGATCAGGCCGATCGTCGGAGTGCTTACGAGGTAGTGTAGAGCGCGATTGAGTTCCTTCATGTTTTGGTCTTCAGGCCTTTTGAGGTAGGTGGCGAGTTGACTTGCTGAGTATGATAGGTCTGGACGGCAGGTGACGGCCGCGAAGAGAAGGCATCCTAGCTTTCTCTGGTAGTTGCGTATGTCGGCGGGTTTCAGTGGAGCAGATTCTGCCTTGTCATTTCCTGCCGTGTAGCGGTATGGCGTGGAGATGGTAGTTGGCGTGAGTGCGAACCGTTTGGCGATGGTGTCGGCATACTTTGCGGCGTTGAGATAGATCGCGTCTTCTCCTTCTTGGATGTTGAGACCGAGGTATTGCGTGACGGTAGATGAAACCGTGAGCGTAAGTTCTCTCTGTAACTCCCCTTCGAACCAGGTAGTGACATTGTCGGTTGATCCGATGTAAAGCAGATCGTCTACGTAGACGATTAGTAGGATGTAGTCATCGCCTTTCGTGAGCCGGTACATTCCTTGGTCGTGCGGTAGCTGCTGGAATCCGATGCGAGTGAGTCGAGCGTGTAAGTACTGCTGCCACAGTCTCGGGGCCTGTTTGATCCCGTACAAGGACTTCAGTAACTGGCAGACTTGGTTAGGTTCTCCATGGGAACCGTGTGGAAGTTCGACGAAGATTTCTGCGTCGACAGGTGCGTAGAGGAAAGCATTGGCAACGTCGATTTGCCGCAGCTCCTTTTTCTTCATAGCGGCGACCGCGAGAAGAATCCGTAGTGAGGTGTGTCGACTAACTCGGTGAAATCGCGTCCGTGCTCTTGGTCGAAGCCACGTACGACCCAGCGTGCCTTGAACTTGTCGATGGTGCCATCTGCTTTCGTCTTCACACGGAAGACCCACTTCCCGGTGAGTATCGTCTTGTTTCGTGCCACGCCGATAGGAACAACCTTCCAGGTGTTGCGCTCCTGTAGTGCTTTCAATTCCTTGTCCATGGCTTCACGCCATTTTTCCCTATGCTCCCCCCCCAGAGCCTGCTGGACTGTGGCAGGCTCCTTAGGAGTATCCGTGCCGTGGACCGCGGTGACAAGACCAAGTATCTGAAGGCCACTCTGTGTGTAGCGGGGGAGTGTTGTGTCCGCGGGATAGGCTGCTTCGTCACCTGCTTCTGGGTCAGGTATGAAATTGGGTCCTATGCGTTCTGCTTCGTTGGTGTTGACTTCTGCAGGTGTAACGTAACCAGTGTCGGCGAGGTCGAAATAAGTTTCGGCGTTGACGCTTTCGCGAGGATTTTCGTCATCCATCGGGATAGGCACGGAGCAGTAAGGGAGTGGTCCTGCTTCATCCGAGGCGTTATCCACGTTCTGCTCGTCCCAGTCAGCTTCGTCTGCTGCCGAGGCGAAGTGTCGGTCACCATGGAAGCCACCTGTTGGATCCCGATTTTCTTCCAGGTTGGCAAGATATGTCGGAAGGGTGAGTCGTTCGTAGAAAAGGACGTCACGTGCTGCTACTGTTTCTTTGGAGTGGACGTCGAAAATCTTCCACGCGTTGTAATTCTTTTCGATGCCCAGGTGCAGTCCCCACTGTGCTCGTTGGGAAAATCGGCCGGCTCGTGCAGATGGGGGTCGGTACTGTACCATGCAGCCGAAAACTCTTAACATTTTTGTGTTGCCCTGTTTTCCTGTCCACAGCAGATGCGGTGATGCGTTGTTTGGTAGTGACGACGATGAAAGCAAGTTGTGCAGCATGACAGCGTGGTCCATCGCTTCAGGCCACTGGTGATTGGGCAGTCGCATGCCACGCAGTAACTTGCGCATGGTGTTCTGGAGAGTTCGATTCATCTGTTCCGCCACGCCTTGCTGTTGATGGGCGTAAGGAAGCGAGATGAGTCTCTTGATTCCCCTTTCTGCCAAGAACTGCTTGAACCTCTGTGAGGTGTATTCTTCTCCTCCGTCTGACTGAAAGCTTTTGAGCTTCTCGCCCGATTCTCGTTCTGCTACTGGGAGCCAAGCGATGAAGGCTTCGAAGGCCATGTCCTTGCTCGGAAGATTAAGGTGCCAGACATAACGCGTAGCTGCATCGATGAACGTGATGGTGTAGCTGTATGCTCCTTGTCCGGGTTCGCGATTGTACAGGATGTCACTGTACACTTTTTCAAGTGGTGCGTAAGCGGGTGCGCTGGGGTTGTGGTGAGGAGTGAAAGGTCGATGCGGTAAGTCAGCTTCGGGGCAGGTAAAACACGTTCCTCGCGCTCGTCGAAGTTCGCTTCCATCGGTTAGAAGCAGTGAATCTTTGTCGAGAACTCCTGCTCGGATTGTATTGTTTAACACCGTATTACTTGGATGTCCCATTCGTGCGTGCCAGATATCTTCGCTGGCCTATGTCCGGGTGAGCGTCGATACAGGTCGGAGTTGGAGTAAAAGGCGGCGGTGAAGTTGGTGCTTCTGTGAACTTCGCGAGGAGTGGGAGTTAGCTGCTGCGCAGGAGTTGGTGAAGTATTGTCGATGTGTGGCGATGTCGTTGAAGAACTTGCGACTGGTGTTGTAAGTGTTGTTGGTATTTCCGATGGTTCTGCTGCTGCCGATGTTGTTTCTTCTGCTGCTGATGTTGTTTCTGCTGCTGCTGATGTTGTTTCTGCTGCTGCTGATGTTGTTTCTGCTGCTGCCGAGTGTTGAATCGTTGCTAAAGCTCTTGTTCGTTCTGCCTCAGGGATGGTGTGCGAGTACCAGAAGCCTTCTGGACTGAAGTCGGGGTCAAGATCCGGTGGATGTGTCCAAGAGGTGAAGGTGACAATCCCGTCGCTGTCGGCAGTGCCGAGATCTGGAACAAAGTCGAGGACGAATACATTGTTTTTCAAGACTGCTTTTCCGATGTAGAGACCACCCTTGCCGTGGTATAATTTAAACTCCTGAGTGGTGCTGTCTGCCTCGAGGTGTATGCCCTTCGCCATCAGCTGACTGACGCTCAGTAGGTTGTAACCGAGTCCTTCTGCTATCAAAACCTTTGACATCTGCAGTATGACGTTTGTTTCCCGTGACTGAAGTTGCACTACGCCTTGTCGTCGTGTGCGCAGGTTCTGATTGTTTGCGACAGTGATGACGACTTCACGTTGAAGTTGGTGTTCACGTTGAACAAAGCGTCCTGAGGAGCACATATGCTGTCCACAGCAACTGTCCAAGAACCACGTGTCTTTTCCTGATGGCTCGCTTTGAGCGATGGCTGCGTATGTTGGATTTGGTTGAAGTAACTCGCGGCGAGGCGTGCTGTTGTCGAGTTGTTCTTCCGGTGAGTAAGATGGTGGTGACTCTGTGATGCAAGAATCTGTCAGTCGTGTCATGCAACTGACGATGTTTCTTGTTTCTTGCGCAGGTTGTCCCGTCGATGTCGTTGAGGCTTGTACTTGAGAGGTCGGATTCGCTTGCGTTGAGGCCACTTGACTGCTTGAAGGTCGAAGCTGCCGCTGCGTTGGTACTGATTGTTGTCGGTTAGGGCAGTGTGAGCGAGGATGCCCTGACATCTTGCAAAGGTAACAGAACGGAGGTACTGGTTTTGGTTGATGCCGATTGTTGTTGTTGTAGCGTCGTTGAGTGTGAAATGCAAATTCGGGTACTGATGCCTTCTTCCTGTGTCGTTCCTCTTGCAGGTCCATATCTTGCTGCTCAGCATGGATTTCGGCGCAGAGTGCTGCTTCTGATATCTTTCCATGCGCTCGGAGTATGGCGCGGGTGGAGCGCCACTGAGGACCGAGGCCGCCGATGATGACTGTGACGAAGGCGTCTTCTGAAATCGACCCTCCGCATCGAAGGAGTTTGTCGCGCAATTCGCGACAACGGCTAATATACGCCATCCCTTTTTCGCCTGGTTTCATTTCGACTGTCGTCAGTTGCGCCATTAACCGACTTTGGTTTACGCTGTCCGTTGCTTGATACAGGTTCTTCAAGTGGTTGTACGCGAGCTCTGCAGAATTGCCGTAACCCCGGTAAGACCGTATGTTCTGCTGCTGACTTGGAGTGATATTTCTCAGTAGTATTGTGTACGCCATCATTGACTGGTACGTGTATTGCTGCTTGTCGTACTGTGTGCCGTGTGTTGGATATGGCAGGGACCCGTCGAAGAAGCCAAGAATTTGCGCGCCTTCCATCATTAACTCGAATTCGAATGACCATGTGAAGAAATCCTTTCCGTCGAAAGGCCTTGTCGTCTGCAGTTTTAAGACGTGCGCGAACTGCGACTGAACTTGAAGTGCATCCAATGTCTTTTCTTGTCCGGATGCAGGCTGCGGGTGTGGCATAAAGCTGACAGAGCCACGCTGGGGCTCATACGGAGCAAAGGTAGGCCGTTGCTGTTGATTTCCTTGTGCGTAGGATGAACCGTCGAGGCTCATCGGTGTTGCGTTGTTGTTGCTGTTGTTTGACTGTGCAGGTGCCCCTTGCTGGTGTTGTTCGTAGAAGGACATGAAGGAGAAGAACTTCTCCATCATGTCTGGATCGAAGGCCGCAGCTTGATTTGCGGGAGTTTCCGAAGACGATGCCCTTGGTCTTGTTGCCGTACCCTCCTCTGTCTGTAGGCCAGAGGCAGGAGGTGGAGTAGGAGTAGTGCCAGGAGAGCCGTTAGAGGAGCTTCTCTCCTTTTGCGTTGCCATGTCTTGCGATGTTGTGGATATCTTGTTTGTAGTCGAATTTGCCCTGACTGCTCTCATACCATGTTGGGCTGAGAAAGCCCTTTAGGATCTTTGCAGGGCAGAATTCAAGAGTAGGATGATGTAATAGCGGAAGCGTTTTAATAAGGTTTGTGTGTCAAACTTATATCTACTATAGTCTATTTAGGCTGTAGTGGGGTAGTCCTTAGAGGGTACAACACTTTTGTGTTTTCTACTTGTACCCTTCTGCTTTCTAGTTCAATCACTCATTCCTATTATTTTCACATGGTATAGAGCGAGTTTTTCCTAAGGGCCCACCACTAAAACGATTTTTTTTTTTCCTTACCTGCCCGACGCGCGCGTCGCGCCTGACCTTCGCGGCCCGTAGTGGCCCCTCCCTCACGGTCCGTAGAGGCCCCTTTGCGCCCGTAGTGGCCCCTTCGTGGCCCGTAGCGGCCCCCCCTTGCGGCCCGTGGCGACCCTTTCACGGCCCGTCGCGGCCCCTTCTAGGCCCGTCGCGGCCCCTTACGCGGCCCCTTCTAGGCCCGTCGCGGCCCCCTTTCACAGCCCTTCGCGGCCCCGTCTAGGCCCGTCGCGGCCCCTTCCGCGGCCCCTTTCGCGGCCCCTTCTAGGCCCGTCGCGGCCCCTTCTAGGCCCGTCGCGGCCCCTTTTAGGCCCGTCGCAGCCCCTTTCACGGCCCGTCGCGGCCCCTTCTAGGCCCGTCGCGGCCCCTTCTCGGCCCTTCGCGGCCCCTTCTAGGCCCGTCGCGGCCCCTTCTAGGCCCGTCGCGGCCCCTTCTAGGCCCGTCGCGGCCCCTTCTAGGCCCATCGCGGCCCCTTCTAGGCCTGTCGCGGCCCCTTCTAGGCCCGTCGCGGCCCCTTACGCGGCCCCGCATCGGCCGCGACCCTGTCCCGGCCTTGCAGCAGCTGCCGTCGCAGCCCTGCCCCGCCCTACAGCAGCCGCCGTCGCGGGCTGCCCCGCCCTGCAGCAGCTGCCGTCGCGGCCCTGCCCCGCACTGCAGCAGCTGCCGTCGCTGCCCTGCCCCGCCCTACAGCAGCCGCCGTCGCGGGCTGCCTCGCCCTGCAGCAGCTGCCGTCGCGGCCCTGCCCCGCCCTGCAGCAGCTGCCGTCGCGGCCCTGCCCCGCGCTGCAGCAGCTGCCGTCGCGGCCCTGTCCCCGCCCTGCTACAGCTGCTGTCGCGGCCCTGCCCCGCCCTGCAGCAGCTGCCGCGGAGATCCCTGCCGCGGTCGCGGCCCCTCCCTACCGCTGTAGCGACCCCGCCGTCGCTACCGTCGTGCGCCTGCCCTTCCCACCACTGGTGAGCACTGTCCTGCCCGCGCTGCTCCTGCTGTTACTGCTGCTACTACTGCTACTGTTGCTCCTGCTGCTACTGCTGCTACTGCTGCTCCTGCTGCTCCTGCTGCTACTGCTGCTCCTGGCGTGGCCAGATGCAGCTCCAGGGCCGTCCTCGTGAGTCCCTCACGCCCCAGCAGCTTCGTGAGTGGTACGCTAGTTGGGGTTGTCGGGGTGGCCGTAGTGGGATTCGCCCTGGAGTGGGTAGTTCGGGAGCTTCTGGTAGTGGCCAGGTGCAGCTGCAGCGTCGTTCGCGTGAGGCTCTTTCGCCCCAGCAGCTTCGTGAGTGGTACGCGCAGAGTAGAGGGTCGCTGAGTCCTGCTCGCTGCCCGTACGTCATTCGCACGGGTGTCCGGACTGGTCAGCCTTGCGGGACGGTTGGTCACACAGGGTCCCGCTGCTTCGCCCGTCTGAGCGACGCCTGGAGTACAGAGTTTGGCGACGTCGCTGAGCTCCCCGACTGGGTGGAGCTGCTTAGGCAGAGGGTAGATATTTTTGCTCTTGACTACGATGCTATCCTCACTTCCATGTATGCATTGTCTACTAGTGCTGAGGGTGCCTGTCACGTATGTCTGCCGCCTGACCCCGGTATCCAGTCTGCTGCTCTAGGTGCTGGTGAGGCTGCTGCTCTAGGTGCTTGTACGTCTCCTGCTCCACATGCTGGTGAGGCTGCTGCTCTAGGCGCTGGTGAGTCTACTGCCCCAGGTACTGGTGAGTCTGCTCTCTCTGGTGCTGCGCCTGCCGCGGTCTTGCACACTTTCACACTTGACTCTGGTGCTTCGCGCTCTTTCTTTAGAGACAGCACCACGCTCACGCCGCTCAGTCGGCCTGTTGCGGTCTCCCTGGCTGACCCCTCAGGGGGCCCAGTCCTTGCACACTCCTCCACTGTCCTACCGTGTCCTGCGGCCCCGTCGGGCTTGCTGTCGGGACTCCACCTCCCCTCGTTCTCTAGGAACCTGGTGAGTGGAGCTGACCTCCAGGACGCGTGGGTTGACCAGTTCACCCCTGGAGGTCAGCGTGTGACCCACTGCACTTGCTCTCGGACAGGCCGCCACCTGGCCACGTTCACCCGTCGGCCAGGGTCGAGTCTCTACACACTGACTACTGCGCCTCCTCCGGTCTCTGCGTCTGGTCAGGTAGCTGCGTCCAGTCAGGTGTTTGCTGCGGCGTCCAGGTCCAGTCCTGCGTCTGCCCCCTGCTCGTGTTGTCCTCTGGCACACGAGACTCTCCTTTGGCACCACCGCCTTGGTCACCCCTCCCTGCCTCGTCTTCGAGGTATGGCCTCCCGTGCCCTTGTCTCGGGTCTACCCAGGTCCCTCCCTCCCCTTCCTCCGGGGCCTGCCCCCACCTGTGTTCCTTGTGTCGAGGGCCGGCAGCACGCCGCCCCTCACTCCTCCTCGTTTCCTCCGACTGAGGCTCCTCTGCAGACTCTTCACATGGACGTGTGGGGCCCAGCCCGCGTCCGTGGACAGGGTCACGAGCGCTACTTCCTCCTGGTCGTTGATGACTACTCGCGTTACACCACAGTCTTCCCCTTGCGCAGCAAGGGTGAGGTTCCTGAGGTGTTGATCGAATGGATCCGCGGTGCTCGTCGCCAGCTCAGTGAGAGTTTCGGCTCAGACCTTCCTGTTCTGCGTCTGCACTCGGACAGAGGCGGGGAGTTTTCCTCCGACCTCCTGAGGGCCTTCTGTCGTTCGGAGGGCATCCGCCAGACGTTCACGCTTCCGGCCTCCCCGCAGCAAAATGGGATTGCTGAGCGCCGCATTGGCATGGTCATGGACGTCACTCGTAGGTCCATGATCCATGCGGCTGCTCCCCATTTTCTGTGGCCGTTCGCGGTTCAGTACGCTGCGCATCAGATCAACCTTTAGCCTCGTGTCTCCTTGCGGGAGACCACACCTACTCTGCGGTGGACGGGGAAGGTTGGCGATGCGTCCGCGTTCCGTGTCTGGGGATCTCGAGCTTTTGTCCGCGATACTACAGCGGACAAGCTGTCCTCCCGTGCCGTTCCCTGTGTCTTCCTTGGCTTCCCTCCTGACGCACCCGGGTGGCAGTTCTACCATCCCACCTCGCGTCGTGTTCTGTCCTCTCAGGACGTCACGTTCGACGAGTCGGTGTCGTACTACCGTCTCTTTCCCTACCGCACTGCGTCTCCCCCCCCCCCCGCCACTCTTCCTGGCACCAGGTACTCCCCTGGTAGACCCCCTCCCCCCCCAGGGTCCTGCCCCCTCAGGTGTGTCCCAGGTAGACCCTGCCGAGCCGGTCGTGGTCGCTGTCGACTCAGGTGCTGCTAGGGGTGCTGACCCTGCGGGTGCGGGGACTGGGGGTGCTGAGACTGGGGGTGCTGAGTCTGGGGGTGCTGAGACTGGGGGTGCTGAGTCTGGGGGTGCTGAGACTGGGGGTGCTGTGTCTGGGGGTGCTGAGACTGGGCGTGCTGAGCCTGGGGGTGTGGCGCCTGAGGGTACTGTGTCTGGAGGTGCTGAGCCTGCGCGTGCTGAGTCTGGAGGTGCTCTAGGTGTCCCGTCGCGGCGGGAGCCCCTCTCTCCGCAGCGGCTTCGTGAGTGGTACTCTCGGCGCTGTCGGGTTGCTGCTGGAGGTGCTGCTGGTGCAGGAGCTGCTGGAGGTGCTGGCGCTGCTGGAGGTGCTGCTGGTGCTGGAGCTGCTAGAGGTGCTGCTGGGACTGGAGACCCTGAGGCTGAGGGTACCGGTTCTGTCTCTGCTGTTTTTGGAGGCGCTGTGCGGCCGCGGCCGTACTACGTTCCGCTTCTTCAGCAGGTTCTTGGCTCCCCGCCTTCTCCTGGTCCTCCTCCTCCTTCCCTGAGTCCACCGCCTGTCCCGTCTCAGTCGCAGTTACAGCCGGCCTCTCCGCTGCCTGGTCCTTCTCCTTACTCTGGACCGACTAGAGGTCTTACGGAGCGTCGTGAGCCTGAGTCGCGTCCTGTGTCGCCTGTGTCTCGTTCTACGTCGCCTGTCCGTTCTGTTCGCGCTGGTCGTGTTTCGCGTCCGCGTCTTCCTCCTGTCCCAGGCACTCACTCTATGACACTGCGTCCTTCTACTGCTCCACAGCGTGTCCCTCTCCCCTCTCCTCCTGCGTCCTCTCTTCCTGACGGTCCGGACCCGGAGTCTGACTCCCTTCGTGCTGCTAGTCCTACTGTCACGCGCTTTCTGGCCACTGCTGTCACTGACCCCCTGTTTGAGTTCTCTGCTGCGTCTGCTCTTTTTGCTGAGCTTGTTGAATTTGCTGCAGCCTGTCGCCTAGACTACGCCGCTAGTCTTGTTGCTGAGTCTGCGTCTGTGTCTGTCTGTCCTCCGTCCGTCGGGGGTGAGTGTGCTCTTGGCACGGACGTCCTTGAGGACAGGTAGGAGGACCTTGAGTGCTTTGCAGCTGCTTCACCTCATCTCTTGTCCATGCTGCTTGCCTCTGAGGGAGACCCGGATGCACTAGACATCCCGACCCCGCGCTCTTACGCAGAGGCGATAGAGGGTCCCTACTCCTCTCAGTGGCAGGCAGCCATGGACGCAGAGATGGCTTCCTGGAAGTCCACGGGCACCTACGTAGACGAGGTTCCCCCACCTGGGGCGAACATCGTCAGTGGCATGTGGATCTTCAGGGTGAAGCGGCCGCCGGGTTCTCCGCCTGCCTTCAAGGCACGTTACGTTGCACGTGGCTTCAGTCAGCGACAGGGAGTTGACTTCTTTCAGACCTTCTCCCCTACCCCGAAGATGACCACTCTTCGGGTACTGCTGCACGTTGCTGCTCAGCGTGGCTACGAGCTCCACTCGCTTGACTTCAGCACAGCCTTCCTACAGGGCAGCCTGCACGAGGAGATCTGGCTGCGCCGCCCACCTGGCTTCACTGGGTCGTTTCCTCCTGGTACCCAGTGGAGCCTCCGGCGGCCAGTCTACGGTCTCCGCCAGGCGCCCCGTGAGTGGCACGACACGCTCAGGACGACTCTTGCTGCTCTTGGTTTTGCTCCTTCCACTGCTGACCCTTCTCTGTTTCTACGCACTGACGCTACTCTGCCGCCGTTCTACGTTCTTGTGTACGTAGACGACCTTGTCTTTGCTACTGCTGACACGGAGGCACTCGCCCATGTGAAGTCCGAGCTGCAGAAGAGACACACGTGCACAGACTTGGGTGAGCTGACAAGCTATCTTGGCTTGCGGATCACCCGGGACAGAGCATAGTGCACCATTACCTTGACTCAGTCACACATGGTGCAGCAGGTCCTTCAGCGCTTCGGCTTCACGTACTCCTCGCCACAGTCCACTCCTCTGCCTACCGGTCACTCGCTCTCAGCTCCACCTTCGGACGAGTCCGTAGAGCCGAGTGGCCCGTATCCAGAGCTTGTGGGCTGCCTCATGTACCTGATGACTTGCACACGACCTGACCTCGCATACCCTCTCAGCCTTCTGGCTCGCTACGTGGCTCCCGGCAGGCACCGAAAGGTGCACTGGGATGCTGCGAAGAGGGTGTTGCGCTACTTGTGCAGTACATCGGGCATGGGGCTCGTGCTTGGAGGACGGGCTCGAGTTGTCCTCACTGGTCACGCTGACGCCTCCTGGGTTGACGACTTGGCTACGCAGCGGTCGTCACAGGGTTACACCTTCAGTCTTGGCTCCGGCTCTGTCTCTTGGCGGTCTACCCGCTCTACTTCTGTTCTCAGCTCCAGTTGTGAGGCTGAGATCTACGCTGGAGCCATGGCTGCACAGGAGCTTCGCTGGCTTACCTACCTGCTGACCGACTTGGGAGAGGCGCCTCGTTCTCCTCCAGTTCTGTACGTCGACAACAAGGCCATGCTGGCCTTGTGTCAGGAGCACAGACTGGAGCACAGAACGAAGCACATTGCTCTGCGCTACTTCCTTGCTCGAGAGTTGCAGCAGCGTGGCCAGCTTCGTCTTGCTTACGTGGCCTCTCAGGCCAACACTGCTGATGTTTTCACCAAGGCACTTCAGCCTTGTGATCATCAGCGTTTCTGTACTGTGTTAGGTCTTGTACCTACTGTGCCTCACTTGTTGACTTCTTGACTCTGCTTGTACTGTACTCTATATACTTATACCTGCATGCTTACACTTGCTAGGTTGTGTTCACTGTATTGTTTGCTTTCCTCTATATAACTCTGCATGTGAACTGGCCTTATGGCCCTTTGCTTGTGCTCAGACTGTGTGGTGACTTTGTGATCCACCCTGAGCTTGCTTTGTCTTTCTTGACTGGTCTTGTGACCCCTTGTTCTCCCCCACTTTGCCTATGGGGGTGTGTCAAACTTATATCTACTATAGTATATTTAGGCTGTAGTGGGGTAGTCCTTAGAGGGTACAACACTTTTGTGTTTTCTACTTGTACCCTTCTGCTTTCTAGTTCAATCACTCATTCCTATTATTCTCACATTGTGAACCACCTTGCGCTTGTATGTGAGGGCAAAGTAAGTTGATTAAACAAAAGAGATACAAGCTTTTATAAGAATACAGAGAATATGAAGAGATACGGTTACTAACTGTTTTACTGTTGCTGTTGCGGTTCGATACAGTGTCGACTCGGGCAACTGCTCAGTATCGAGACAGTTGTTTGTCCTTGCTGTCGCGCTGCATTTGTCTGGTCAAAGGTCACTGACCTTTGACTTTCGCGTAACCTCCAACAGTTATTCAACTTCCGAGGGTTGACTCACCGATGTTTCGATACGATCTGCTTCGCTTCTGTCTTGGTGTTTCGACACGACAGAGGCAGGGCTGACATTTCGTTTTAGGCCTCCCTGATTCCCGGAAAAAAATTCCCCCTCAATTATGATCGCACATTTTTCACAGGGAAGCTACCCTGATAGCTCAGTGTCGAACAAAGTCTTAGCCTGATCCGTCAGGGTTCACAGCTCAAAATCAGGGTTGCTATTAACATTGCACTACACTTCAAAATGACTGATACAACAACTTCAACTTTCCTACACTATCTACTGCACGGGTTTGTCAATGAAGTACACCTCCTCTACGTCCTCATCGTCTGACAGGTAAGGGTTGTCCTCCTCTTCCACGACCTCCTGATCGTCGGCCAAGTCCTGTTCCACTTCATCGTCCTCCTCCTCCTCCTCCTCGTCCTCGTTCTCCCCCGCAGTTCGAGCAGCCACAGCTTCACCCTCCTTCTGCTTCCCCTTCCTCTCCCTCTCTGCCACGGCCAGCTTCAGGCTCTTCACAGGGCGCCTCCTCCGCATGGACCTCCACACCTCCAGTGCCTCCGGCCATTCGATCTCGTACTTCAGGAGCGATATCTGCATCAGCTCCCCCAGCTTTCCTACACTATCTAGTGCACGGGTTTGTCAATGAAGTACACCTCCTCTACGTCCTCATCGTCTGACAGGTAAGGGTTGTCCTCCTCTTCCACGACCTCCTGATCGTCGGCCAAGTCCTGTTCCACTTCATCGTCCTCCTCCTCCTCCTCCTCCTCCTCCTCCTCGTCCTCGTTCTCCCCCGCAGTTCCAGCAGCCACAGCTTCACCCTCCTTCTGCTTCCCCTTCCTCTCCCTCTCTGCCACGGCCAGCTTCAGGCTCTTCACAGGGCGCCTCCTCCGCATGGACCTCCACACCTCCAGTGCCTCCGGCCATTCGATCTCGTACTTCAGGAGCGATATCTGCATCAGCTCCCCCAGACGCGCGTTGCAGAGCGCTCCACGCACCCAGGACTTGATGATGTTCTGCCTGGAGAACCCCCTCTCGCACTCCACGGTGGAGAGGGGAAGCACAGCCAGCGCCTGCCACAGCAGGATGAGGTTGGGCCATCTCCTGCCAGGCACATTCGAAGCACAACAAAACATGTAAAAGTATCAACTTAATAAATCAACAAGTTGGAATTCAACATGTTAATAATCACCAACATAAAAATCAAATAGGTAAAAAACTCGTAAGCATGCAGTGGCCTACCTCATTGAGTTTACGCTCCCAAGAAAGTTGTTAAGGCCCTGGGCGAAGCTCTCCATCTCATGGTGTGACTCCATGATCGCGCAGAATGTCGGGAGCTCCCTCTCTGCTGCTTTGAGGTCGAATCCCGGCAGCTTGTGGCGGAAGAGCCTGCTGCATCCGTGCAGCCACTCCTTGCACTTCTTCTCTCGCTGGGCCTTGATCTTCGGCCACTTCCCCGCCCGGAACAGCTTCGTCGGGCCCAGCTTCCCAAGGTCATCCAGCCGTTCGTTCAGGTTGTCCACGCAGTCGCGGGCAAATTGGCGGCACAGCTTCACGCAGTCTGCGTAGGTGCTTCCCTGCTTGTGGCCCTTCAGCTTCCTCTCATGCATGGTGTAGAGGTTGTTGATTGGGCGTCCCTCTCCGTCCACGCCTCGAACCCGGACCTGCTTGCCTCCACCCTCCTTGTGGACCTTGAGGAAGTTTAACAGCCAGCTCTTCCCCTCGCCCCCGAACGGTTTGTTTGTCGTCAAGTAGCGCTCCGTCAGGTCACCCGTGGTGGACTCAATAGTCTTCGAAATCTCAGTCACATCCAGCTGTCACACATGCAATCAACAACAGGGAGTAGGATTAGCAAAAGTGTAGGATTACACTTCCCATCTCAACATTATACTAGCATTCAATCTCACCTCACGCCTCTGGAAGCAGCGGTTGAGGTCGTTCATGTCGGCCAGAATGTCGGCCAGGAAAAACAAACAGAACTGGAACTTGTAGCACGTCACAATCTCGTAGGCCTTGTGGTTGTGCTCCCAGAGCAGCACGATGCAAGCGCCGAGGACCTTGCACAGCCTTCGCACCGCATCACCTCGTGACAGCCATCGAACCGTGTGGATTCCTTGGACCTCGAGGTTTGTCTGGTAGATCACTCGCTGAAGGTACTTGAAGCGCTGACTCCACACGCTTGAGTTTCCGAGAAGCGTCGCCACTGTGCGCACCACCTTGTCAACCATGCCAAGGTCCTCGTTTGACTCAGCGGCGTCCTTCACAGCCAACGCCTCACTGTAGGATGCAGGGAATACAAATCAAGAGGTAATTGGTTAATCTTATACGTAGAAAACCACACCAACTAGGAAACTTGATACACACCGGTGGGCGATGCAGTGGCATGAAAACAGGTGCGGAACGTGTTCCCGAAGACGCGCCACCAATCCGTTTTCTTTCCCGGTCATGACCGACGCCCCATCCGTGCTGATGCCGACGATCTTGGACACATCGACGGCTGTGGAGCGGAGATGGTTCAGAAGCACCTCGAACAGAGACCCTGCATCACACCGCTCAACCGTCAGCAATGTAAAGAACTCGCATGCGATTTGACGATTCTTCAAAAACGTAAGGTACACAATCATGTGTTTTCCTCGCGTTCGGTCTGTGCTTTCGTCGCACTGAATGCCCAGGAAGGGGGATGCCAGGATGTGGTCCATCTGGACCCGAGTGAGGTATGTATTGATGCTGTGAACCATTTGTTGGAACCCGTATCTGCACAGAGGAGAATAAAATGGTCAGGATCGTGATAAAAAAACCATACGTCACATATGTCCAGCTGCAATCTAACGCTTAAATACCGTGTCAGATACACGCCGTAAGATTGTCGAGGAATGTCTGGCGTGTCCTGCTCTGCAAGATGCCGCATCAGCTTCGGAAACATGCTAATCGGCGCGTCGCACTGGCACAGGAACTGCGTAGACCGCATGTGACGAATCGCGCGCCGCCCCTCGACGTCGGAGTTGATGAAGTCAAAAATCGCCTGCTGGCCCTCGCGGATGCCCGCCGCAAGCTTCAACTGCCGATCCACCGCCGCCTTGTGTGCGTCCGTATGCTCGTGCGCCCTGAACGACTGCGTCTGCAAGTCACGGCCACCGTCGTCACTTTGCATGGCGTACCTCGTGTTCCCCTTCGCGTACGACATGCAGATGGAGCACTTCACGTATGGAAAACCGTCCTTGGTCTTCCCAAACACCAGCCAGGAAAAGTGTTGCGACCACTTCGTCTCATAGTTAATACTCGCCTCAAGGTACACCTGATCTCGCAGCTGCATCTTGGTGAGTGCGGGCGAGCCGGTATCCGCGCGCACAGGGATGTCAACTTCCTCCGGTTGCTCAGCTTCTTTGTCATTGTCAGGCGGTGGAATACGGCGGCCTCCGACGACCAGAGTACTCTGCGCCCACTTCCCATTTCGCGCTCGCTTGGGAGTGGAAGAAGCCGACGGCGGGCCAATAGACACACGCACCGTGCTTGGAGTGGGGCTAGGCGATGGTGGTGGGGGATCTTTGCTGCAAGAAGCAACAGCCGGGGGTAGAGTGAAGGCGACAGGATGTGGAGAATCAGAAGGAGTAGGGGTTACTCTAGCAGCAGAGTCATGAACCGTAGACCTAGGAGGTTCTGGTGTCACCGGAGCACCGGAAGCTCTAAGAAAATCGAGCCCAGACCGGGGATCATCTGATGCTTTCTCCGGCAAGGCTTGCGCTGTCGGTTTCGCCGGTAAAGGTGGCTCGTCAGGGCCAGTCTGAGGAGCATCTTCGTCGGCCGGCAGGGCCTCCATGGCGGCGAGCTAGGGGAAAGATGGAGCGAGAGGAAAGTGTGATACTGAACGAAAAGCGGGAAGCGAAGGAAGCCTGGCTCTGGGTAGGGGGAAGGAAAGGAAGGTTGGAGATGGCGGGGTCATCACGAAACCACCGCGGCGCGATGCCACAAGATTGATGGCAACATTCGTCAATGAATTCGGCCGTAGATGCAAGGCCAAATTCATTCAAGGACTGCTTAGCTGCCAGCGCATACTGTCAACATGCCTATCTGGGGAATGGCAGGGGCATGCTGTGCACTGCGAGGTGCGCGTGGCAGCAACGTATCATAGATTTGGGTGCGTTGTCACTGTTGACAGCTGTCTTTACAGCACGGTGTTGGAATTCGGTGTCGTTATTACGTCAGTCCAGCGCGTGAACGGGGTACCTCACATGGGGCCACGCGAAGTAATGATTACGCACAGGGGGGGGGGGTTATCGAAAGGAAACTTCGAGGAACCTTCGTCCCGATACCCTCGCATTCAGGGTCCACCGAACGCATACTCTGCATAGACATAGTCCGCAAGTACACTACTCTGAGACTAGTTATAAGATTTCAGGGTTCGATAAGTAACTTTTCTGATTGGATCAGAGTTCACAAGTTAAAAAAACTGAAATTGCAGGGCCCAGCAGTTGAGAAGCCTGTAATCACCTTGAAATCAGGGTAATTACCCTGATAAAATCAGCCCTGGACAGAGGCGCTTAAATCAGTTGTTTCCAACAATTGCCACATAACTCTGGTATATTTTTTTTGCATGCCATACATATTTCCCTCTGTCCTTTCCACTTCGACTCAGTCTGTGTAGAGTGCTCACAACCACGTAAGCACCCGTGGTCCCACACCTAACTGCACCCGACCCGACCCAGCCCAGCTATTCCAGGAAACAGCAGGCATATCTGAAGCAAATCAGAATTGCTGAAGGTTTTCAAAAATCACCTGCAATATTGGTGTAAGAGTTGCTAACTACAAAACAATTACTGTACAGAATAGGCTGCAAAAGGACAGTCATGTGGTGTAATGTGCGGTTGAAATGTTGAGGTACCAGTTAGGAAATTCACGGAGAGTCGATGGTGACCAGCAAGATCCGATGGGTACCATTGAGCCACGTGGCTGACTGCAAACGTCAGTAGGATCGATGTTGGTGAACCTGCCCCAGCGGTAAAGCCCCAGGTTCCGAACCACGGTTTGGTTGGCCTGGTTTTTCCGAAGCAAACAAGCCAGATCGAAGGCTGTTCCAGCCACAGATCGGAACCACAGGTTCTGACTCGGCTTGGAGCCTGCCAAGCCAAGCCAAGCCAGCCTCTCAGAGCTATGGCGAACGGACGGGAAACCATGTTGAACCGAACCCAAGGGTGTCCAGCAGAGCTGTCGCTTGCTCTGGGCCCAAAACTTAGCGGGCTGAGGTGCCCTGAATTCAGCCCTTATTTTTCCGGGTTGAGTCAGATTTCAACACTTCGATCCAGGGCTACACATCCTTCTGCGCTTGAGCGTTAACACATCGTGAAAGTAGATGATATTCAAATACACGTAAGGGCTGCGGTACATAGGAGATCAATCAGCTGATCTACCATGCAACTGGTGGGGGAGAAGGTATGGAGGTTCTACTTAAGCAGGGGACATCAAGGGAAACGAGGGGGTATGGTGGTAAGCTAGGGCTCTGAGCGTATACGTGAATCCGGGTTAGACGCTAAACCAGCCCGTAAGGAAAACGGACTGGCCTCAAAGCCAGCCCTTGAATTCTCTGAGTTGGGCCCGAACCAGCACTTAAATTCAAGGGTAAAAAGGAAAAAATCCCTTGTAGCGACAGGCATGGTGTCCAGAATTCCAGGCAAAATGGCTTCACTTTCCACATCCCACACATATCCCGACAGAAGCTGTTCCAACTCGCAACACTGGAGATGGAAGGAGGAGATTGGACCTGCAACGGCGAACAAAGCGGACTGTCTAGATGCGGGCTTGGCTCGAATAGCGTTCCTACCGAGCCTGCCGCCTTTTTGGTCTGCCGGCATTCCGGGATATAGTACTAAAGAATAAAAGCCCGCTGGACTAAATTCGCGCAAATAGCAGCCACAGATTTCTCAAGCCCTCAAATGAACTGATTCTGGAATCGCTATAGCCTCTGGAATCATCCACGGCAGTTCTTTTCGGCCTTTTTCACCAATCAGTGACCGAGTATTCGTGCTTCCTTGATAGTACCAAACTGAACGGCTTGAGGTCTTCGGTTTTGCTGGCACCATCATAATCCAACTCTTCGGAATGGCCTCCGTGTCCCACATCGTGTCGGCCGTTCCGGGAGTATCACGCATCTCAACCGTCCATCTCGTGGACCAGCGGAGTACAGCGTCACCATCTCTGAGCAGGAACCCGCGTTATCAGCTAATTCGTTTCAAGCAACGAGCCTCAGGCTCACATGCTGAGTGTCGCGCGCCTGGAAGCGTCGGTAAAAGCTTCTCCGTTAGCAGCAGTACCAGTAATAGCCTGTTGAGCAGTGTAACGTATTACCCTAACTACCGAGCTAACAACCATCGATCTCTCTCTAAGTCAATTGTTGAGAACTTCTCTCGACAAAGGAAGAGTTGGAGAAGATGGTTGAGTTGGTTGGGATGAAACTTGGTTTGGGTTTGCCAAGCCTCAACTTTGGAGGTTTGGAACATTTCCAACTCAACCAAGAGAATGTTGAAGGTTGGAATTCCAACCAATCAGAAACTGCCAAACAAGTGTTACAATCTACTCTATCCTAAACACAACCATTGAATGGTTCTAAGTTGGGTTTTCCAACCCAACACAATTGCCACATAGGCTCCAAGCCTAGGAACCATCCCACCATGGAAACCATGGTTGGGATAGTTCCCCAAGGGGTGTATTGAGGGGGTCTGAGCTAAGCAAGCTCATTCTCAACCTCCCACTCCAACAAAACAATTGGAAATGGGATTGTTTCTCTAAGTCCTTTTGGGCTCTCTCACAAGTCTCCCTACACTACTACTCCAAGTGCTTTTCATCAAAGGCATCAAGAAGATCTTCATCTCCAAGGCTATTAAGGCTAGTTAAAGCTACTATTTTGTATTGGAATATTATAAAAGCCTTGTAACCGCCATTATAATAGCCCTGGGCATTACATTGGTATCTAGAGCAAGGTTCTTCCTTGGCCTTGTGTGGCCATTTGCTACTTGGACTATTTTTTTTTAGAGGATCCTAGCTTGTGGATCCAGGATTTCATCCAAGGAGCTATCAAGATCTTTGAAGATTTTGAAGAAATTTCAAGATCTACAAGTGGTTCTTCAAGATCTACAAAAGCTTCTACAAGATCTCCAAGCTTCAAGCTTCAATCTCCTCAACACACCATTGGAGCTTCAAGATCTACAAGGAGCTCATTTTTCTTCATCAACATTGAGAAAAAATTTGAAGAGATTAATTTCTCTTACCCACCTTTGGTGGAAGACTCTTGATCTACTTTGTGTAGAAGAGTGTACCTTCAGATCTATAAAGGGCTTGTTGAGGATTACTCTCTTGAGTATATCTTGCTCTATCATTGAGGTGATAGAGAGATTTGGCAAACAAGTCTATCTTAAGAGATTCTGTATTGGATTATTCTATAAGAGTAATCAGATTTCTTAAAGATTATTATAAGATCTGTCGAGATCTCCTCTCCTTAACCTGTTTCATGGCTGCTGGTCAAGAGATGGATGCTACTAAGGAGGTGCCCGTTGTTGGCACTGAGGGAGATAATGCTGCTGCTGCTGCTGACATTGATCTCAACCTTGAGGATTTCGTGGTTGACATGGAGATCAATGGAAGTGAAGCTGACCTTGAGGCTGATATTGAAAATGAGGAAGAGGCTGGCTCTGATGAGGGTGTTTCCAATGAAACTGAGAACATTGCTGTCAAGCTCCAGACTCAACTCACGGAGCAGAATATTCTCATTGGAGTGCAACAGTGTCGTATCCAGAACTTGGAGGCTGATTCTGTTAAGCTTCAGGCCTTGATTGAGCAGCTGACCAGGGAGGTGCAGTTGATCCCTAAGGAAAACGACACCTCCAGCCTCATTCAGGACTTGCACAACACTCTTCAGTTCGTGCAGGATCAGCTCAAGAAGCAGGAGAAAAGCATCTCTGTGCTTCAGACCCAGTACAGGGAGATCCGGCGTGGAAACCTCTACCAGCCTGCTCCTGCAGCAGAGCGAGTCGCCAACGCCGCTAACAGCCGTGCTGCACCTGCTGATGCACCTCCTGCTGTTCCTCCTCCTACTGGAGCACGTGCTGAGCCTCCTACTGCAGCAGCAACTGCCTTTGGCTCCTGCCCTTCGGCCCTGCCTCGTTTTGTCCATGGCAAGACCGACGTCGAGACTTGGCTCTCCATTGCGGAGGACTTTATGTCCATCCACAATGTGCGTAGCGAGGCTCGTGTGGTCGCTGCAACCCTTGCCCTGGACGACACTGCGAGCAAGTTGGTGTATGCCAACAAGCGCCACGCAGAGGCTAATGGCCATCCTTTTGGCTGGGAGGAGTTCAAAGCTGCCATGCTGGCGGCATTCCTGAGTCAGCCCCCGGCGCTCGAGGTGCGTAGCCGCCTGGAGAACATCCAGTGCGGTGACCAGCCTGTACGCGAGTACGCCAAGGAGTTTGAGAAAACTCTGTCGCTGCTGAAGACTGCTCTTCCTGAGAGCGAGGTCATCCACCAGTTCTTCAAGGGTCTCCCTGAGCACATCAAGCGTGTGCATGTTGTGCGCGGGGAGCACCAGTGGAGGACCTACAAGGAGTGCAAGGAGCAGGTCATTGACACGGATGTGAATTTCCGTGCGTACATGACTCACGCTCGTGCTCAGCAGCAGCCTAGTGCCGAAGGCCCTAGGGGGGGTGGTAACAGGACTCAGGCACACAGGGGCAGTGGCTCTTGGAAGAGGCCCTATCAGCAGAAGGGGGAATCCTCTGGGACTCAGTCCAAGAGGGCCCATGCTGGGCCTGCCAAGGATCCTCAGGATGAGGATAAGTCCCTGGCAGGCTGCCGCATCTGTGGCAAGCTCGGGCACAAGTCCTATCACTGCCGTTGGAGGAAGTCCGTCAAGAACTCCGGCAAGCCCAACCAGGGCAAGAAGCCGGATGGTTCTGGCCCTTCGGGCCCGAAGGATTTTCCGAAGTCCAACTAGGGGGTGGGTACCTAGTTGGTGTGCGAGATCGAGTAGATGAGGCTTATGTCCTTCGTGATGAGGATTTGCTAAAGCTAGAGAAGCTTGCATCATGCAAAATCGCTTGTTTGTATGCCTCTTCTATTAATGAAAAATCTGTTTTTAAAACTCGATCATACCCACTTGAAAACATCTCAATTGAATCCTTGAGAGATAATTTTTCAATCATCTCTTGCTCGTTCAACGAGTTGCCAGCAATCATGGATATTGTGGACCGTTGTGTCCAAGAGCACCCGCTCACGTCAGTGGGATTGGTGACTCGAATCGTGAAAGGAGAGTTGTTCCGCCGATTTCACGAATGGCATATCCTGGCAACATGGGACAAGGGGCACCATGTTTGGTGGACCACATCCCAAAGGTTTGGACGCGCTCACAACAAATTTAGGGTGTACTTTCGACCTCCTAAACTTGTTGTCGCTTGTCCCATCCGTCCAAGATTTCAACAGAATCTACTGTTATCTGGACGCATGAATGGGGACGAAGCAAGGATTCTCGTCGATACAGGCGCGTCGGTTTCCCTTGTTGATGAAACTTGGGTTACGACACGCAACGTCCTCGTTGTAGGACCGTCGTGTCCCATCCGCTTGGGTGACGATCGTGTCATTCCAAGTAAAGGACAGACACATATCGACATGAAAGTACAGGACTATAGCGAAACAGTTCGCGTATATGTCCTACCACTTTTGTCAGGAGTCGACCTCATCCTGGGCATGGATTGGTTGAGAGCCAACGAAGTTATTCTGGACTTCCAGTACAACATTGTCTCGTTCAACAAGAACGGAAAGGCAATCCAGTGGCAAGTCAATGATACTTTGCCCACTGAAACACAGACGCCTGAACGTCCCAGCGCGCTGTGTGTGTTGGCCAACCAATTCGGGCATTCTGTTAAGTCGGCTGATACACTATTCGTGGTACAGCTTGAGAATGTCGAGGCCTCGGAGCCAGCAATTGAGGATTTCCCTCCTCAAATGAAAATACTGGCAGAGGAATTCAAGGAAGTGTTTGAAACCATCCCTGATGGACTTCCGCCTGACCGCGCAGTGGGTCACACCATCCCTGTTGAACCAGGAAAGGTTCCACCCTTTCGACCTCTGTATTGCCTCAGTCCAGCTGAGTACGAAGAGGCCAAACAACAGATCGAGGAATACCTCAGAAAAGGATGGATTGAACCCAGTGCATCCCCTTACGGAGCACCAATTTTGTTCGTTAACAAGAAGGGCGGAGGATTACGCATGTGCGTAGATTATCGTGCCTTGAACAAGATTACGGTGAAGAACAGATACCCTCTACCACGAATTGAGGATCTGTTCGATCGGCTCCAGGGAGCTCAGTGGTTCAGTGCGCTGGACTTAGCTCAGGGGTATCATCAGCTACGAATCACCGAAGAAGATGTTCCAAAAACGGCTTTCAGAACGCCGTTCGGGCATTTTCAGTGGCGTGTGTTAAGTTTTGGCTTGACAAATGCTCCCGCGTCATTTCAGCGAGCAATGAATGATGTGTTTCGGGAGGCAATCGGCCAATTCGTCCTGGTATACTTGGATGACATCCTCGTGTACTCGAAGACCGAAGAAGAACACACGCAACACCTGAAATGGGTGTTAGGAAAACTGCGAGAGCATAAATTCTTTGCTCGATTGTGGAAGTGTCACTTCTACAAACGCGAGTTGGAATACCTTGGTCACTTGGTAGGCAACGATGGCCTCAAAGTTGATCCAAAGAAAGTGGCGGCAGTCCAACAGTGGCCCGTTCCACAGGACGTGGGACAGGTCAGATCATTTCTTGGACTTGCGAACTATTTTCGCCGTTTCTTGGAAATTTATTCCTCCGTAGTCGCCCCACTGACTGCCCTCACTCGTAAGGGTAATGCTTGGCAGTGGACCGATCAATGCCAGAAGGCATTTGAGGAGGTGAAAACCATGCTGACCAATGCTCCAGTGCTGGCTTTGCCAGACCCGTCCAAGCCCTACGAGGTGGTAACTGATGCCTCGACAGTAGGGATTGGAGCAGTTCTTTTGCAAGAAGGACGCCCCGTGGCATTTGAGAGTAGAAAGCTTTCACCGGCTGAGCAGCGCTATACAACTTCCGAACAAGAATTGTTGGCGGTTGTGTATGCGCTACGAACATGGAGATGTTATCTCGAAGGTGTTGACTTTGTGGTCACGACCGACCACTGTCCGAACACCTATTTTGCCACTCAAGCCACACTCACCCGCCGTCAAGCTCGATGGGCTGAACTCCTGAGTGGGTTCACCTACGATATTCGATATCGAGCGGGCTCGACGAACATGGCTGATCCTCTGAGCAGACAGCCGATTGGGGCAGCAACGGGTGTTGATGATAAGGAACATGAAGCTGTGTTTGCTGCTTGTTTCAACATCCTCGCAGCTGCTCGAGTGAGCGAGATTGCCTTTGGTGGTTTTCTGAAACGCATCCGCGCAGGGTATGATATTGACCCTTGGTTTCAGAACCCACAGAATACAAACAATCTCTTGTGGGAGCATGAGCTCTGGTGGCACAAGAAAGAAATTGTAGTCCCACATGTGGGAAACCTGCGGAATGATATTCTCGCAGAGGTGCACGCCACTAAGTATGGAGGACACCTGGGTGTCAAGAAAACCCGGTGGGCCCTCAGTGATGTATACTGGTGGCCGGGATTGGGCATTGAGGTCCAGCAGTTTGTAACTCGCTGTGACACGTGTGCACGGAACAAGCCGAGCACACAGAAGCCTGGTGGTCTGCTTCAACCACTTGAGATTCCCGATGAACCTTGGGAGAGTGTATCGATGGATTTTATCACCGATCTCCCCAAGACGCGAGATGGTCATACAGCGACACTAGTGTTTGTGGATCGCTTGACCAAAATGGTGCACTTCGTGCCCACGACGACTGACGTGTCTGCGGAAGATACGGCAAAGTTGTTTGTGACACACGTTTTCCGCTTACACGGTTTGCCTCGTGTGATGGTGTCTGACCGAGACCCACGCTTCACAAGCCGGTTCTGGCAAGAGGTCATTAAGACACTCGGAACGAAACTCAAGATGTCGTCTGCGTTCCACCCGCAAACGGATGGACAGACAGAGCGGACCAACCGCACTCTTGAGCAAATGCTTCGTTCTTTCATAAGCCCAACTCAGGACGATTGGGATGAATTGTTGCCAGTCGTGGAATTCGCTGTAAACAATTCTGTGCATGAAAGCACCCATGAGAAACCCTTTGTCCTGAACTGTGGTCGGCACCCCACAACCCCCGCGACGCATGGGATTAAGAACCTCAAAATCCCTGCCGCAAAGGACTTTATTGGAAATCAGCAAGCGGCATTGAAGTCCGCTCGCCATTGGCTGCAGCTTGCCCAACAGAGGCAAAAATCCTATGCCGACATGAAACGCCGGGAAGTCGTTTTTGCAGTTGGCGACAAAGTATTACTGAGTACGAAGAACATTCGTCTCAAGATCCCGGGAGCACGAAAGCTTTTCCCTCGTTGGATTGGGCCCTTCGAGGTAATTGCGCGTGTTGGTGAGGTCGCATATAGGCTCAAATTGCCTGCGACATTGCAGATTCACAACGTCTTCCACGTGTCTCTGTTGAATAAGTACGTTGCAGAAGGCAAGTACTTACCGCCACCAACCATCGCTCTCGAGAAGGAACTCTTTTACGAAGTCGAGCGTGTGCTAACGCACCGTGATCGACAACGCGGCCGCAAAACTGTTCGTGAGTTCCTAATTCAGTGGAAAGGCTATGGGTCGGAACACAACTCTTGGGAGCCTGAGGAACACTTGACCGAAGTAGCGGTTCAAGCGTATATGGAAGACCTGGCTCTACGAGCAGGCCCACAACCAGTGGACGGGGTTGACCCTGGTCGTAATGTGGTGCGCCGTGCTCGAAGCACTCGTCCTCAGAAGCACCCTAGGGCAACGGGGACGTTGCCACCTGGGGGGGGAGGAGTGTAACGTATTACCCTAACTACCGAGCTAACAACCATCGATCTCTCTCTAAGTCAATTGTTGAGAACTTCTCTCGACAAAGGAAGAGTTGGAGAAGATGGTTGAGTTGGTTGGGATGAAACTTGGTTTGGGTTTGCCAAGCCTCAACTTTGGAGGTTTGGAACATTTCCAACTCAACCAAGAGAATGTTGAAGGTTGGAATTCCAACCAATCAGAAACTGCCAAACAAGTGTTACAATCTACTCTATCCTAAACACAACCATTGAATGGTTCTAAGTTGGGTTTTCCAACCCAACACAATTGCCACATAGGCTCCAAGCCTAGGAACCATCCCACCATGGAAACCATGGTTGGGATAGTTCCCCAAGGGGTGTATTGAGGGGGTCTGAGCTAAGCAAGCTCATTCTCAACCTCCCACTCCAACAAAACAATTGGAAATGGGATTGTTTCTCTAAGTCCTTTTGGGCTCTCTCACAAGTCTCCCTACACTACTACTCCAAGTGCTTTTCATCAAAGGCATCAAGAAGATCTTCATCTCCAAGGCTATTAAGGCTAGTTAAAGCTACTATTTTGTATTGGAATATTATAAAAGCCTTGTAACCGCCATTATAATAGCCCTGGGCATTACAAGCAGCCTCTCTACCTCTAAAGAACATTTTTTTGCGCCGACGGGGTCGTCTGGGGCTCGCAATGTCAATCGTGGAGGCTGTTGGAGGGGTGCTGTTGCCTCTGTGTCTTCTCCTGCTGATTCCGCGAGCAGCAAGAGCACAGGGGGGGCAGCAGTGTCGGAGGCAGTGATTGTGGGTGGAGGATTGGCCGGCCTCGCAACTGCTATTGGCCTCCGGAACATTGGGATTGACGCGCAGGTGGGATGTTATCTGGAAGCTGGAGTCAGGTAAGAACGCCAGAATCAGGAAAAAAGCGCTGGAATCAGGGAAAGGTACTGGAATCAGGTAAACCGTAAAAGATCTGGAGGTAGGTAAGGTTGTTGGATTTATGCGAATAGCTAGATATTATTATGCATTGTTACCATAACAGACCTGTTTTCTATTGCTTGATCCTTCATTGTTATATTCCCGTTGTGTCTGCCTGTTGCAATTTGAGGTTCATGCTTCAAATGCAGACTGGTTCGTTATTCCATGTAACCATTGCATGTAAAATGTCACCATTGCATATAACACGTTTTTCGTGCTTCTGGCCGTGCGCTGTGACTGCAAATGGTAATGTCTGTGCGCCTTTCCTGTCCTGTAGATATATGTCGTTGCATAGACGCCTCCCACGCTTTGAATACCATCCATGTGCAGTGCAGGTATACGAGGCATGGGAAGAGGTGCGAGGAGAGGGATTTGAGACGTCTCAAACTCTTCCATGCCTCATGCAGCATGCCTCGTGCCTCATGCCCATCCCCACGTGCAGATATACGAGGCACGGGACAAGGTGATAGACGGGGGAACCCTCCTCACCCTCTTCCCCAACGGGCTCAGGGCACTCAGCAGAATCGACCCTGCCATTGTGCCCCAGGCATGTGATGGTTATGGCTCCGTGTGATGCTGCTGATGCATGCACATGGTAGCCGGTAATAGCTGTGCTGTGCATCATTGCTCTCCTGTTTTCTCATTTCCTCCTGTTTCCACGGTTTTCCTGTCTCCTCGATTTATGTAATTCCCCATCTCCTCTTTCCCTCCATTAATATCCCGTGGAGTATCGAAACCAACCTGACTCAACCCTCTGAAACTAGCGACCTCCTTTCCCGGGGGAAACCTCTTGTGCAACATGCCCTGCAGTTCAGCTTCCCCATGCTCACCATCCGCTATTGCTTGTCTCCCTTCGCTTCCCTTCCATTTCCTTCCCTTCCCTTCCTTCCCTTCCCTTCCCTTCCCTTCCCTTGGCCCATTCTCATTCGTCTCTGCTTTCTCTCAGCTGATTTCCCGTGGAGTACCGGACCCCATCGGTTTCAACCGCACTCCAACGGGTGATATCCTCTTCCGGTTTGAGCCCGCGTCCAGCATCACTGCTCGCTACGGCTTCCCCATGCTCTGCATCCACTAGCAAGAGGTGCTCGATGTGCTGCGGGGAATGCTGCCAAACGATGCCGTCCACACCGGGCACAGGCTCGTGGAGTTTACACAGGGAGAGGAGGAAGAGGGGAGCAGCGCAGTGAAATGCGTTTTTAAGAAGGTTTCGGGCGGTGAAGAGCGGTTTCTGGAGGTGGAGGTGAGTGGGAAATGGGAGGTGGAGAGGGGAGGAAGGTGGGGGATGGTTTTGTGTTAAGGATGAGACGTGGGGAGGGGATGGCGGAGTGGGGGAAAGGGAGGGAAGGGTGGGTTGAGGGCCAAGGGTGGGGTGGGGGGAGGTGACAAGTAATGTCATCTCGGTGTCTTGTCATTGGCCATGGCAAAGGGTGTGTGGGGTGATGATGAGGGGTGATGACACCATTCTTCGCCCCTTCCTTTCTTTCCCCCCCCGTCCTCCAGACCCCGCTGCTGCTGGGGGCAGACGGCATTCACTCGGAGGCACGGAAGCATCTGCTGAGCGGGGCAGCAGGCGAGGGAGTGAGTGCGCGAGACAACGGTAGAACCATCGGGAGGGCCATCATCGACAGCAGCCTCTGCCTGCACCCTGTACGTGCCCCTCTGCCCGCATCCTGTACGTGCCCCTCTGCTCGCACCCTGTACGTGCCCCTCCTCCCCCACCCTGTGTGTGCCCCTTGGTATCCAGTTACACGTCTCTGTGCCGGTAGACTATCCTCCCATTCTTGACTTTTGAGTCGACTCAAAAGTTAGTAGGTAGAGCCGGCGGGCTATGCTGGCTAGACTATCTCCCATTCTTTCCTTCTCCCTTCTTTCCCGGCCTTCCTTCTGGCAGCAGCTGCAGCCACAACACATACGGATTGATTTAAGAATTCTCAATAATTGTTTAGAATTAATGAAATTACTCTGCACCACACTCGGCCATGCAGCAGCTACTTGTGGTTTTGCAACCGCCACCGACTGTGGAGCAGGCACGCCCTGTCTGGTTGATTATCCCGTACCCGGCCTTCACTTTCCCGGCCTTCACTTTCTCGGCCTTCACTTTCCTGGCCTTCACTTTCCCGGCCTTCACTTTCCCGGCCTTCACTTTCCCGGCCTTCCCTTCCCTTACTGCAGCTGGTGCAGCCACGTCAGGTAAATACAATACTCGGTGTCAACCGCACTGCAACCGCCGCCGACTGTGGAGCAGGCAAACTCTTCTGGGCATGTACACTCATTGATTCCGCCGATCCGACGGTCAGCAGCGTACGATCCAAGGGGGGGGAGGAGGTGCGGGAGAAGATTCTTCGGGCGTTTGAGGGGTGGGATGTGGTGCAGCAGGTGGTCAAGGCCACTCCCCCCGACCTCATCCTTGAACGCCGCGTGCTCGACCTCCCGCCCCTGCCCTTCTGGGTCAAAGGGAGGACGGCTCTCCTCGGAGGTACGGTTGTCCTGGGAGGTATGCCACTCCTGGGAGGTATGGCACTCCTGGAAGGTACTGTACTCCTGGGAGGTACGGCACCCCTGGAAGGTATGGTACTCCTGGGAGGTACGGCACCCCTGGAAGGTACGGTACTCCTGGGAGGTACGGCACCCCTGGAAGGTACGGGTACTCCTGGGAGGTACGGCACCCCTGGAAGGTACGGTACTCCTGGGAGGTACGGCACCCCTGGAAGGTACGGTACTCCTGGGAGGTACGGCACTCCTGGAAGGTACGGGTACTCCTGGGAGGTATGGCACCCCTGGAAGGTACGGGTACTCCTGGGAGAGACTGTGTTGCAACGTTCCTTTTCCTTGAAACAGTAAATAAATTTCCATTCGACTATGAATGTTAGCAGAATGGGGCACTACAGAAGCTACTTTCTCAGATTACCAAACGACGAAAGCTACATCCAGAAACTCGCTCAAGAATCTTGCTTTTGAAACCGACATCTACTGGTGCTCTTGTGCTCAATGTGCTGCTGGTGGCGCTGCTGCTGCAGGAGATGTTGGCCCTCTTGATGCTGGAGCTAGTTCTCCACGTCGAATCCGACATAAAACGTTTGCTGCTCGTGGCATTGCTTCTGGTCATGTCGGTCCTCCTGATGCTGGAGATAGTTCTCAGTTTCGAATCCGACATGAATACGTTTGAGACAATTTGTGAATGCAGTTTCTGTACTACCACATTCCGCTACCATCCGTAGTTGATTGCATTGGGGCAAGGGGCCAACCTTCCTCAATTCTTGGTTCCCATTTTGATATCTGTACTTCCTTCCCTGCGCTGCCCTCTGCCTTCCCTGCGCTGCCCTCTGCCTTCCCTGCGCTGCCCTCTGCCTTCCCTGCGCTGCCCACTGCCTTCCCTGTATTACCCCCTGCCTTCCTTGCACTGCCCTCTTCCTGTCCCCCCTGCCCTCTGCCCTCCTGTGTGACCAGATGCGGCGCACGCAGTGACGCCAGGGCTGGGGCAGGGCGCCAATCTGGCGTTTGAGGATGCGGCTCAGCTGGTGGAGTGCCTTCGGGGGAAGACCCATGTCAGGTGGGTGCTGCATTTCTCAGGAAGGGTGCTGCATTTGTGAGGTGGGTGCTGCATTTGTGAGGTGGGTTGTCAGGTAGGTTGTCAGGTGGGTGTTGTCGCATGGCAGGTGGGTTTAATGGCATGCCATTATTTCCGCATTAGGTGATTATCACATGCCGGGTGTTCCCATTGTTTCCATTGCGCCATGCTGCACTCCCATGATTTTTCGTCCACTCACCCTCCTTCTCTCCCTCCCTTCGTCTTGCCCTCCCACTCCCCCTCTTTTGCCTTGTCTCTACCTGGCCATTATCCATTTCCACTAACTACCCTTCACCCTGGCCATTATCCATTCTCCTCCCTTCCAGTGACGCTCTTCGTTCATTCCAATCCATCCGCATGCCACGCGTGCAAGCGGTAATATCACGGAACGTCACACACACAAAGAAGCAGTATGATGCAGGAAGGAATGGGAGGAAAGCGGGCGGCAATGGAAATGACGCAGATGGAGCATCAAAGACTGAAGGTAAACAATCGCCATTGGCAGCGGCGGCGGCAGAAGAGGGGCGTGATACTAATGAGGACCTTTTTGGCTACGATGTTGTGGTACTGGAGGAGGATCCTCGTGTTGCGAGTGTTGTACAGTGAATTGTCTTGAGATGTCTCATTACGCGAGGGGCCATGATACTAATGAGGACCTTTTTGGCTATTACGTCATGGCTTGGGCGGATCCTCGTGTTGCAACTCTTGTGCTATGATTTGTTGTTGTTTTGACTGCTGGTGGTGTGATGCTGAGAAGATCCCATCACTGTTACTAGGGTGTTGCGGCTTGGGAGGGGGATGGTTGTACTGCAAGTGTAGTGTGACTCGTAGCTGCGCATGCGCAGTGATGCATATCAATGCGTCTCATTTTCTAGGGGGTGTGCTGCCTCCAACTCGATATGAGAAACTAGAACCCATCACTTCAAAAATGGTCCGCTTCAATATTTCAGCCTCTAAAACAGTGTTTCAAACCGGTGAATGAGATTGACTGTGTGAGACGTTGGTGATACTTGCCCATCTGAGTGCATCATTTTAGCTCCCATATGGTAAATTTTTATCTTCATTCACTTCCCTTCATTTTCCTATTGCTGTCCTGTCTTGTTGTCTTAAACGTAAGAAATATTTCTCTGTTTTCTTTTCTTCCCTTAGTACGCCATTTCGTAAAGGAGCGTACCCTTGTACGCATCCCAAACCCGAGCCTCATTTCCAGCCAGGCTCGGCTGTCCGTACCACAGCAAACAAAACCTACTTAGCCAGTTCAGTTCTGCCCCAGGAACCACAAATTCTGGTTACAAACCAGGCTCGTTTTCCCCGAGGCAAGACACACCCCCCACAGCCAAGGGAAAGATAGTTCAAACAAACAGCTAGAGCCTATGACAGGTTCTTCAAGCTGCCTGTCTAGGAGTTAGGGTTGCCTAACCAGAATTTCAGGTAAGTCATGAATTCGTGGAAGGCTTTCCAGGTCCTACCGACCAAGCTACTCTGTTACGTAGCTGCTTGTGATTCGTCCGGCTCCCGAATGCAAGGACGAGATGAAACGAAACTGCAATGGCGAACAAAACGGAATGCAGCCATCCTGCCGTGAGGCATTTCACATGCCAGCTCGGTTCGAGAATGTCCTTTCCCTATAGAGCCTGCCGCCTTTTGGTCTTCGAATCATGTTATGGATGCTGGTTTGGCATCCTGGTCCGGAGACACTAACAGTCACGGCTTGCGCAAGCCCTCTTATATTACATTTCTAAGCTTGGGGGTCATTCACAGAAGTATCTTACCCGGCCTTTTCAACCAGTCAGTGAAAGAGTGTTCGTGCTTCCTTGATAGTATACGAAACGAGCAGCTCAAGGACTTCAGTTCTTGGTGGGAGCGGGATAATTGAACAACGCTCCGGTAGTATCATGGCGGCCGTGTCGCACATCGCGTCGACCGTTCCGGGAGCATCACGCATCTCAACCGTCCATCTCGTTGACTCGCAGAAAACACTGTCACCATCTCTGAGCAGGAACCTGCGTTATCAGCTGATTTCAAGTATCAAACCTCACATGCTGAGTGCCGTGATTCTGCCAGCATTAATAAAAGCTTCAGCAGCAGTGACAGCAGCCTCTTACAAAAACGTTTTTTTGCGGCGAGGCAGTCTGGGAGTCTCAGTGTTGTTGCCTCTGCGTCTTCTCCTGCTGCTTCGACGAGCAGCAAGAGCACAGGGGGGCCAGCAGTGTCGTAGGCAGTTATTGTGGGTGGAGGATTGGCCGGCCTCGCAACTGCTATTGGCCTCCGGAACATTGGGATTGAAGCGCAGGTGGGGTGTTACCTGGAATCGGGAATCAATAGGTAATTTTGCTGGAAACAGGAAAAAAACGCTAGAAATCAGGAAAAAAAAGTGGAGATCAGGAAAAAGAAGAGGGAATCAGGTAAGAAAAGTGATCGTTGGAATAATCATGTGAATAGCTATACATCATGATGCATTGTTGACCATATCAACCCTGTTTCTGAAGCTTGATCCTTACTGTATTCCCATTGTGCCTGCACAATGCAATACATGCTTGGCATGCAGACTCGTCGGTTGTTCCATATGTCACCATTGCATATAACATTTTGTCGTGTTTCTGGTCGTGCCCTGTGATTGCAGATAGAAATGCCTGTGTTACGTACTTATCCGTGTAGGTCGCCTCATGGCATTTTAGACTCTACACACCACCATCCAAGCGACTGCATGAAGAATTGTGTTTCGCGTGCCTGCGATGCCATACATGCAATGCCATTCCGTGCCATGCCCCACGGCATCCTATGCTACACTACACCACCTGATGCCATATTCCCAAATCCAGGTGTACGAGAAATGGGATGAGGTGCGAGGGGTGGGCTTTTGAGATGTACCAAAAGCCATTCCAACATGCCATGCCATGCCTCATGTCACATCCCCACGTGCAGGTATACGAGGCACGGGACGGGGTGGTAGGCGAGGGAACCCTCATCACCCTCTATCCCAACGGGCTCAGGGCGCTCAGCAGAATCGTCCCTGCCATTGTGCCCCAGGCATGTGCGAGTGATGTGTGCATGTGATGGATGTTGCTGTACTTTGATGATGATGGTTATTGCTTTGTGTGAGAGTGATGCATGCATGTGATGGTGTTGCATGCATGTGATGGTGATGCATGCATGTGATGGTGATGCATGCATTTGATGGTGATACATGCATGTGATGGTGATGCTGGCATGTGAGAGCCAGCAATTTCTTCAATTTCTGGATCCCACCTGTTTCAACCTCCAAATCATGCTCGAATTGTTCTCCAGTCTTTTTATAGGCACCTAAAAAATCCAAATTTTGCTTGGAATGTTCCTCACCTCGCCTGTTTCACCATTTTCTCCTGTTCATTCATCTGATCTCCCCTTTTCCTCTTTCCTCCAACTGATATTCCGTGCAGTACCAAACCCCACCGTTCTCAGCCGCTCTCCAACCGGTGATCTCTGTTTCTAGTGGGATCTCTCGTGCAACTTGATCGCCCACTTCGGCTTTCCCATGCTGTCCATCCGCTGTTGCTTGCCTCCTGTCCCTCCCGTGGCCCATTACCTTCCATCTCTTCCTCCCCTCAGCTCATATCTCGAGAAGTACCGGACCCCACCATTCTCGGCCGCTCTCCAACAGGCGACATTCTTTTCCAGTGGGACCTCGCGTCCAATTTGAGGCTTTCCCTCCCTTTACCCATTCCCTTTCGCCCACGATTTCCCTCAGCTGATATCCCCAGGAGTACCGGACCCCACCATTCTCGGCCGCTCTCCAACCGGCGATCTCCCTTTCCAGTGGGACCTCGGGTCCAACATGACTGCCTGGTTTGGATTCCCCCTGCTGAACATCCGCTGGCAAGAGGTCTTAGACCTGTTGCGTGGGATGCTGCCGAACGATGCCGTCCATGCCGGGCACAGGCTCGTGGGGTTTACGCAGGGAGAGGAGGAAAAGGAGGGGGGAGGAGGTGCTGAGGGGAGTGGCTCGGTGAAATGCGTGTTCAAAGAGGTTTCGGGTGGTGAAGAGCGGTTGCTGGAGGTGGAGGTGAGTGGGGGAAAGGAGGTGGAGAGAGGAGGAAGGTGGTTGTTGGTTCAGTGTGAGTGGGGGGGAGTGGGCTGAGGGCAAAGTGTGGGGTGAAAGGAGGTGGCAAGACAAGCAATGTATTAACCACATGATCACGAGAGTTTTCGAGAACTCTAAACGAAGCTCTCTTTTGATCACACGATCAAGTTCTGTGGGACTACCTTCTCTTTTTCTTCTCTCCTGTCTGCCAGTCCTCTCCTCCTGCTGAGGGCAGACCGCGACCGCAACCACTCTCTGCCTCGTCATACCCCTTTCCACCGCACTTCACCCCTCCTTTTGTTCCCTACCATACCATCCACCAATCCCGTTTGCTGCTGGGGTTGGACGGCATTCACTGAGGGACTCTGTCCCATGCTCTCCCATGCTCTCCCTCGTTGTGGCACCTACTTCTACCCCTCTCCATCGCACTTGACTGTCATTTCTTTCCCTGAACCTCCCCATTCGCCAGACACCTCCGCTGCTGGAGGCAGACGGCATTCACTCGGAGGCACGGAAGCAGCTGCTGGCGGGGACAGCAGGCGGGGGAGTGAGTCCGCGGGACAACGGCAGAACCCATTGGAGGGCCATCATCGACAGTTCCCTCTGCACCCATCCCGTATGTGCCCCCTTTGAGTCGACTCAAAAGCTGCTGGTGGCGACAGCGGGCGAGGGAGTGAGTGTGCGAGACAACGGCAGAACCCATTGGAGGGCCATCATCGACAGTTCCCTCTGCCCTCACCCCGTATGTGCCCCTTTTTGAGCCGAGTCAAAATGTGTCGTGTGCCTTTGTAACGAGGTGACTTTTGAGTCGACTCAAAAGACAACGGCAGAACTCATTGGAGGGCCATCATCGAGAGCAGCCTCTCTGCTCCCACCCAGTAAGCGCCACCTTGGACTCTTTGAGTCGACTCAACAATCGCCCATCCAGTACGTGCCCCTTTGCCCCCCACGTATGCGCCCACTCCCCCCACCCAAACTGCATTGTGTGCTTTCTATGTGTGACGGTGTTTGAGTCTACTGAAAAAATCCTTGTGTGACAGCTTTTAGGTCTCTAAAAAAATCCATGGTTCTATCCCATTCCCGGCCTTCCCTTCCCTTGATGCAGCTGGTGCAGCCACGTCAGGTAAACACCATTCTCTGTGCCGACCGCACTGCAACTGCTGCCGATGCTGGAGCTGGCAGGCTCTACTGGTCGCTCGCGCTCGTTGATTCCGCCGATCCGACGGTCAGCAACGAGCCATCCAGCGGGGGGGAGGAGGCACGGGAGAAGATCCTGCAGGCTTTTGAGGGGTGGGATGCGGTGGAGCAGCTGGTCCATGCCACTTCCCCTGAGCTCATTCGCGAGAGTCGCGTGCTCGACCTCCCGCCCCTGCCCTTCTGGGTCCACGGGAGGGTAGCGCTCATGGGAGGTATGGCTGGGGTGATGACGTGTCGCTTGGCTTGTCATGTCATGTGTGGCTTGTTACGTATGCCTTGTTATGTAAAGTGTGGCTGTGTTATGTATGGTTTGTCAGAACAAGGCAAGACATGGTAACAAGGGTGATGTGTGGGATGAACTTCAATGTATGTTTAAACTATTAGTTAGGAGTCATTCTTGAGATGTCTCACTGGTGATGTGGGATGTATAGAGGCTCCTTAATATTTCAAGAGCCTCTATACATCTAAACAACTCCTCCACACTTATCCATGTTCCTGCTTTCTCTCTGCCTTCCCCGCATTTCCCTCTGTCCGCTACCCTCGTTCTGTCCCCTCTGCCCGCCTGTGTGTCCAGATGTGGCGCATGCAGTGACGCCAGCGCTGGGACAGGGAGGGAATCTGGCGTTTGAGGATGCGACTCAGCTGGTGGAGTGCCTCCGGGGGAACAATACAGCTGATTAACTTGTATTGTTCACTCTCAGACGTTAAATAATAATAATAATAATAATAATAATAATAATAATAATAATAATAGTAATAATAATAATAATAATAATAATAATAATAATAATAATAGCAGTCTCCCCCCGTTGTTACAAAATAATCCCATAGGCGTAGAAATTTGTATTGGACCACAGGAATGTTTTTGCATGTTCAAGTGCAACGTTCTTCGCTCTTTCCAATCCCTCTGCCCACGGGTGGGTATTTGGAACACCCTAAAACACAACTCACATTCATCCCCACCCTTTCCCACCCCCCTTCCCCTTCTCCTGCCCCCTCCCAGTGATGCTCTTAGCTCCTTCGAATCCATCCGCATGTCTCGAGTGCAAGCGGTGTCAGCGCGGAACACTGCCCAAACAAAGAAGGTGTAAGACAAGGAGAAAGATGGGGAAGAGGGGAAAGAGGGGAAAGAGGGGGAAGAGGGGAAAGAGGAGAATTCAGCAGGTAGTGATGAAAGTGAGGCGAAAGCAGCGCCAAAGATCGAAGAAGTTCAAGCGGCATCGGCTGCAGTGGCAGCAAGAGAGGGGCGTGATCCTGACGAGGAGCTGTATGGTTATGACATTGTGGTTCTGGAGTAGGATGTTGTGCTGTGATTCCTTCTTAGATGTCTCGTTACGAACAGGCCGGGGCCATCCCGACAAGGACCTGTACAGTTATGGTTTTGGAGGAGGATCTTCTTAGGAAAGGCTGTGTGGTAATGTGATGTCCCTGCCCGTGTTAACAATGGTGTCATTACAAAGGGGTGTGATGCTGATTACGCTCACTATGCTTGAGACAAGATCTTGTTGTGATTGGATTCACCCACTTCATATCTTCGACATGAATGCAATCTTACAAAAAATGACAGGCTAGGGCCCCGAACCCAGACCTGATCCTTTAGTAGCGATTACGCTAACAACTGAGACACTGAGGCTATGATCTTTTAGGTTTTACAGTACATGGTGTAAAAATGTTGGAGAACTGGTAGTTTTACAGGAAAGATTGGGAATGTGCTTTCAGTGTACACTTCGATAAAAGGCTGAAAATCAGTGTTAACTATGAAACGAAGGCTGAAAAATCAGTGTTACTAAATTCAGAAGTCTGAAAAATCAGTGTAGGTACCAAAAAGTAGGCTGAAAATCAGGAATTTCAGGGAAAAAACCCTGATATCTGAGGGCCTCATAGGAGTACAGGTACTCATAGAACTCAGACTCAAGACCACTCAAGAACCCTCAAGACCACTTAAGACCCCTCAAGGGGAAGTGTGTCATAGGAGTACAGGTACTCGTAGAACTCAGGCTCTTCTCCCCCTCCCTTTCCTGCCGCCGTTGCACCTGCTGCTGCTGCTGCTTCAGTTCCCTTGCTGCTCTCCCTCTCTGTGCCCTCTTCTTCTTTATCTTCATAGATTTTCTTGGACGATGCGACGTTCTGTGACACCACGGCTTGCACACGTGGCATGCGGATGGACTGGAAGGAGTGCAAGGCGTCACTGCAGAGAGGGGGGCGGGGGGATGGGGAGGGGTGGGACGCATGTGGAGGAGGGTGGCGTTCTGTGACACCATGTGGATGGGCTGGAAGGATTGCAATGCGTCACTGTAGAGGAGGAGAGGAAGGACAGAAGGGGGAAGGGTGGTGTATTTTCATTCAACTCAAAACACAAAAGGGACTGGTGGGAGTGGAAGGGGTCAATGCAGAGAGGGTGCGGAGGAATGGGAGGAGGGAAGGGGAAGGAACAGGTGCAACGGAGGGCGAGAGGGGGTTAGGAGGGGAGGCGGAAGTGTAGGGGTTGACAAAAGACAGTTTGACAAGCGTAGGGTCACCTGCCAACTAGTGCCTAATGCACCGACAATCCAGTGGCATGTGTGCCCCCCCACCCAACAACTCACCTGGCAACCCACCTGACAGCAAACCTGGCAACCCACCTGACAGCAAACCTGGCAACCCACCTGATAGCAAACATGGCAACCCACCTGACAGAAAACCTGGCAACCCACCTGACCGAAAACCTGGCAACCCACCTGATAGCAAACCTGGCAACCCACCTGACAGCAAACCTGGCAACCCACCTGACAGCAAATCTGGCAACCCACCTGATAGCAAACCTGGCAACCCACCTGACCGCAAACCTGGCAACCCACCTGACAAGCGAGTTTGCCCGGAGGCACTCCACCAGCTGGGCCGCATCCTCAAACGCCAGATTGGCACCCTGCCCCAACGCTGGCGTCACTGCATGCGCCGCATCTGGACAGGCAGGCGGGTGAAAAAACAGGAAGGCAGAGGAGACTTCGAAAGGGAACACATGCCATCGAAAAGAAAGAGACAGGAAGGCAGAGGAGATGTTGGTGGAAACAGATGACACACAAAGATTGCTCTCCTGCCCCAGCGATGCCTCACTGCACGGCACGTGCCTCATCTGGACAGACAGAGGACGATGTAGGCAGAATGCAGAGGGTAGTTCACTAATGGCAGCAGAAAAAAAAAAAAAAAAAGAAAGAAAGAAAAAAACTGCCAGCTCTAGGAGATGTCGTACCTCCGAGGAGAGCCGTCCTCCCTTTGACCCAGAAGGGCAGGGACGGGAGGTCGAGCACGCGGCGTTCGAGAATGAGGTCGGGGGGAGTGGCCTTGACAAGCTGAGTCACCACATCCCACCCCTCAAACGCCTGCAGAATCTTCCCTTGTGCCTCCTCCCCCCCGCTGGACCGCGCGCTGCTGACCGTCGGATCGGCGGAATCGACGAGCGTGAACGCCCAGTAGAGCCTGCCAGCTGCGGCGTCAGAAATGGTGGCTGTGCGGCCGGGGCCCACCATGGCTAGGATATGACGGGTCTTGAGAAGCTGAGGGATGGGGAGGAGAGAGGGTGAGAAACTAGCAGGGCTATTTCTGAAGGGTTTGAAAAACAGCCTGCCTGCTGCGGCGTCGGAAATGGTGGCCGTGCGGCCGGGTCCCACCATGGTCAGGATGTGCCGCGGCTTGAGGAGCTGAGAGATGGGGAGGAGGGAGGTATGGAGTGATCAGGGATTATACAAAGGTCCAAAGAGAGCCTGCTTGCATGTGGTGGCATTGGAGATGGTTGCTGTGCGGCCGGGTCTCACCATGGTCAGGATGTGCCGTGGCTTGAGGAGCTGAGGGATGGGGAGGAGGGAGGTATGGAGTGATCAGGGATTCTACAAAGGTCCAAAGAGAGCCTGCTTGCATGTGGTAGCGTCAGAGATTGTGGCCGTGCGGCCGGGACCCACCATGGCTAGGATGTGCCGCAGCTTGAGGAGCTGCGAGGTGTGAAAAGAAGGGAGGACGAGAGAGACGGAAAGAGGAACAATGAAGAATGAGCAGGGGTTGTAAGAAGGGATTCCCAGTAGAGCCTGCCTGCTGTGGCATCGGAGATGGTTGCTGTGCGGCCGGGGGCCCATCATGGCCAAGATGTGTCGAGGCTTGAGAAGCTGAGAGGAGAGAATTAGGGCGAAGACAGGTGATAAGGAATGAGGAGGGGTTGTAAACAGGATTGAGGACGGCCCAGTGGAGCATGCGTGTTTGCATGCTTGTCTGCCTGTTGCGGCATCGGAGATGGTTGCTGTGCGGCCGGGGCCCACCATGGCCAAGATGTGTCGCAGCTTGAGGAGCTGAGGGATGGAAAGGAGGGCGATAAGGAACGAGCAAAGTTTGTGAACAGGATCAAAGGACGGCCAGTAGAGCCTGCCTGCTGCGGCATAAAAAATGGTGGCTGTGCGGCCGGGGCCCACCATGGCTAGGATATGACGGGGCTTGAGAAGCTGTGGGATGGGGAGGAGGGAGGGTGAGAAACTAGCAGGGCTACTTCTGAAGGGTTTAAAAAGCAGCCTGCCTGCTGTGGCGTCAGAGATGGTGGCGGTGCGGCCGGGACCCACCATGGCTAGGATGTGCCGCGGCTTGAGAAGCTGTGGGATGGGGAGGATGGAGGAGGGAAAAGGTAGGGTGTGCATGAGGGCAGGAGGAGGAGAGAGTGAGATGGTTGCGGTGCGGCCGGGGCCCACCATGCCAAGATGTGCCGAGGCTTGAGGAGATGAGGAAGGCCGGGGAATAAGGAAGAGTGAGGTGAAGGAAGAGAGAGGCTGGAGGAGAAAGGACACAGCAACATGGAAACCAAGACAGATCATGTTGGATAGAAGCCGAGAAGGCAAGTGAATACACACCTACAGGCACGTACGGAGGGTGGGGGCAAGGAGGCACATACGGGGTGGGGGCAGAGGGAACTGTCGAGGATGGCCCTCCAGATGGTTCTGCCGTTGTCCCGCGGACTCACTACCTCTCCCGCTGTCCCCCCCAGCAGCTGCTTCCGTGCCTCCGAGTGAATGCCGTCTGCCCCCAGCAGCAGCGGGGTCTGGCGATAAGGGGGGTGGAAGAGAGAGGTGAATGCGGTGGAAAGAGGTATCACGATGGGGGCTAGGGCATGGAGGCAAGAGACGGCCTCCGAGTGAATGCCGTCTGGCCCCAGCAGCACAGGGGTCTGGCGGTTGGGGGGTGAAAGAGAGGGGTGAAATGCGGTGGAAAGAGGTATGTCGTCTGCTCCCAGCAGCAGAGGGGTCTGGCGAACAGGGGGGTTGAGGGAAAGAATTCTGCAGTGAAATGTGCTTTGAGGCGCCTCAAGAATTCTGCAGTGAAATGTGTTTTGAGGCGCCTCAAGAATTCTGCAGTGAAATGTGCTTTGAGGCGCCTCAAGAATTCTGCAGTGAAATGTGTTTTGAGGCGCCTCAAGAATTCTGCAGTGAAATGTGTTTTGAGGCGCCTCAAGAATTCTGCAGTGAAATGTGCTTTGAGGCGCCTCAAGAATTCTGCAGTGAAATGTGCTGGACAGTGGTACCAATAAAAAGAGTCGCTGTCGTTGCGTCAGGCAGGTGAGAGGAGAAAGAAAGGTAGGGGTGACACGCGGTGGAAAGAGGTAGTGTCGAGTGAAGGAAGTGCTTTAGAAAGGGTTGGAGTGGCAAGAGGGAGGAAAATCCCCAAGTGGTTCCTTCCTGGCATCAACTGCGCCTCCCCCTACACCGAGCTAGTCACCAATCCACCTTTTTTCGCACAAGATGCTCGTCGCCACACGAAACAGTGTAGAAAAGGCATTCCACCTCACCCCACCCCTCAGGACCCACCTCCACGCGCACGAGATGCTCGTTGCCACACGAAACGGTGGAGAAAAAGCTCTCCACCATGCCTTCCCCCTCTGCCACGCCATCCCTCTCCACCGCACCGGACTCCTCCCCATTCCTTCCAGCCTCCTCCATCTGCGTGACCTTCATGAGCCGGTGGCCGGTGTGTACGGCGTCGTTTGGCAGCATTCCGCGCAGCACGTCGAGCACGTCCCGCCAGCGGATGGAAAGCATGGGAAGGCCGAAGCGGGCAGTCATGGTGGCACTGTAGCCCCATGGGGCTATGACCTCACCCGCAGGGGACAGCAGGAAACTGGCAGGGTCTGTCACTCCCAGGGGAATCAGCTGGGGGCAGCGGAGCAAGGAGGGGTTGAGGAGAGCAGCACGAACGGATGGAAGGCATGGTGTTATGTGGGGAAAGCATCACGAGAGCATGGAGAGCATGGGCAGGCCGAAGCGGGCAGTCATGGTGGCACTGTAGCCCCATGGAGCGATGACTTCGCCCGCGGGGGAGAGAAGGAAACTCGCGGGATCCGTCACACCCAGGGGAATCAGCAGGAGAGGATAGGGAGGGGATGGGAGGGCAAGGCAGGAGATGAAGAGAAGGAAGCTGTTGCTGGAGGGGAGAAAGGTAGGAAAGGGAGGGGAGAAAGGTAGGAAAGGAGAGTGAGTTGAATTCTGCGCAGCATGTCCCGCCAGCAGATGGAGAGCATGGGCAAGCCGAAGCAGGCAGTCATGGTGGCACTGTAGCCCCATGGGGCGATCATGTCTCCTGAAGGCGAGAGGAGGAAGCTGGCCGGGTCTGTCACTCGCAGAGGAATTAGCTGGAGGAGAATGGGCGAGGGATGGATGGGGACGGCAACATGAGCCAAAGTGTATGTTTTTTTAGAATTCTCAAAAAACATACAATGGGGCGAGGGATGGATGGGGACGGCAACATGATGAGCCAAAGGGGAATGGAGGGAACAGCAGGAGCGGATGGAGAGCATGAGAAAGCGGAAGCGGGCGGTCATGGTGGCACTGTAAGCGGTTCTTGAGAACGCTCACAAGCCACCTATGTTACTATTGTGAGCTGCAGCCTGCAGGCATGCATCTGGCGCATCACCTCACATCAGGGTTGATTCGGCCGCATCTGATGTGATTGCGCTCAGGGCGCTCAACCGAATAAGTAGCATCTGGCGCATCACCTCACATCATATGCCTGGGGCACAATCGCAGGGTTGATTTGGTTGAGCTCCCTGAGCCCGTTGGGGAAGAGTCCGAGGAGGCATACATGCAACTGCTACTTATTATCACATGCAAGCATCACCAACACGCACAGCCTTGCCATTACTATCACAAACGACTTACCTGGGGCACGATGGCAGGGTCGATTCGGTTAAGCGCCCTGAGCCCGTTGGGGATGCATGAAGGCTAATCAGCAGCACCATGTGCGGAACACGACCAAAATGCACAACCAGCTCGCACATGCAGCCATTGCTATCAGGCTGTCACGTACCTGGGTCACGATGGCAGGGTCGATTCGGTTGAGCGCCCTAAGTCCGTTGGGGAAGAGAGAGATGATGGTGCCCTCCCCCCCTCCCACCTCCTTGCGCGCCTCGTACACCTGCAAGCAGCATGGCGTGGCAAGCAGTGGCGGCATGGTATGGTGTATGTAACGGCGTGGTAAGCATTGGTTGGCATGTCATTGGGTGAGGGCGTGGTAAGCAGTGGCGGCATGGCATGGTGAGACATGCATGCGATATGGGCACCATAGCATGGCATGATGTGGCATGCACTATGGGCACCATAGCATGGCAGAAAGCGAAACTGACTGGCACGGAGGCCATGGCGTTTGTGGAGTAGCAATGGTGAATGCACAGTAGCAATGGTGAATGCACAGTAGCACTGGCGCTGGCACTGTAGCACCGCCGCTGTAGCACCAGTAGAATAGAGTAGCCCATGAGTAACCACATAAGCTGTGCTGCTTGCAATCCCAGCTCGCTCACCTGCACGTCAATCCCAATTTTCCGAAGGCCGATAGCCAATGCGAGGCCGGCCAATCCTCCACCCACAATGACTGCCTCCGACACTGCTGGTCCTCCTGAGCCCTTGCTGCTCGCGGAAGCAGCAGCAGCAGAAGCAGCAGAAGATGCAGAAGCGGCGACATCCCTGCGGCTGTGGTTGGCACCAGGAGCAGCATACGCCTTCGCTCTCTTGAATCTGCTGCTAATGCAGCCGCTCCTACCGTTGCTGTTCAAGCAACCTTCACAAAAGCTGGTGGTGAGGCCTATGGAGCTGCCAGGTGCGAGACGCACAGCATGTGATGCGCGTGCCTTGAATCGAACAGTCAGAGGACGGGGATTGTTGCTTGGTTGTCCACGTGGTATACGCGGTCTAGCTTGGCGATCAAGCAAGCACACCTTTGTGGGGCCTGCTGCTAGTCCGTAAATGCCAGAAACGGCTGCTGCAGTCATAGCCGATGCGCGTATCGAGCTGCTCTCTGTGAAATCGCTGATTTTGGAAAGAAAGAAAGAATTACTGATCGTTACTGAGCACTATGTTTTATGCCAAAGCGACTCGACCCAGAGACCGTTAACCACTTATTCCAGGCGTAGGAATTTGAGACCTGCCTGGTAGTACCACGCATTGATGCGTTAAGCGTTCACCTCGAAAGAATCTCTGTCGCCCCTGTCCAATCAATTCCCCAGTCATCTGAACGTAGTAACATCGAGTTTTGGAACATGTTTCCACGCGTTTGACACTGCTATTGAGTGCCATTGCGTGCTATTGAGTGCCATTGCGTGCTATTGAGAAACAGGACCTCAGAACGACGCTTCTACCCAGATGTCGCAACAGAGTGGATCAAGGCTCGAGACATCGTGAACAGATTCGTTCCTGAACGTCCAATTCCGATTGAGACCATCTCAGTCTTGACTTGGACGGTAAGGACGGAAAGGACGGGCGACAACGAGACTCCTCGAAACGAACGTCGTCTCGAGCTATCCGAGGAACCGCGACTGGCCCCCCATGCTCCACATGGAGCCGCGAACATGGCGGGCCGTCGTAATCTCACGAAAAAAACCTTGGCTGCATATGATGACATACGCAGCTATTGTTTCTCGCCCGATTGCTAACTTGTCCCTAGATTCTCCCTTCCTAGATTCTCGCTTGCCTCGGGATTGCCGAAACAAGCCGACTCGTTCATGATACAGTCAAGCGTCGCTCTACAGTAAATCTAAAAGCTCTTTTTGAGCCAAAGAACTAGCTTTTATATCACTAGGATGCAGAAACCTTACAGCCCAGATTTGGCTAGTGCAACATGATTTACACTGCAATATAAGAAAGGAACAGCTGTATAAATTAAGTCAACACCTTGGTCAACCTTGAGGCTAGAAACTGCCAGAAATAGCCACAGCAGCAGTTCTTCTTCAGCCACTTGCTTGGCAGCACTGTAGCATGGAGTTCAACAAGGAACCTTTTCCAAGCCTAAGTCAAAAGTCAACAACCAAGCTGTTACGAGCAGCCAAAGGACAAACCTGGGCATCCATACTCCCAAGTCTGGCTGCAGCAAGCCTGCCTCCACCACGCCACATGCAGCACCTGCTGCAACCAGCACATTCATTGACTGAGGGGGATGCGGGCCCCGGAGCTGGGGGCGGCAAGGCAGGTGGATGTTGTAAGCCTGTAAGGCCGTCTATAATTCAGCGGAGGGTTGGTGTGCTGTGCATGCAAGGCAAGCAGTCCTGAGGGACGGCGCTGCGATCTGTGGCATAAATACCAGCTGTGTGTGTTGGCTCAAGTAATTAAAAGTCAACAGTGAAGGTGCTACGACTGGTCAAAGCACCAGCCTGGCCACTAGCATTCCCGAGTCTGGCTGAGGCAAACCCCCCTCCCCCAGCCCCAGCAGCTGATGCAGCCAGCGCATTCCTAGACTGAGGTGGAACGGGGCGAGGGGGGCGGCGGGGCAGGTGGGTGTTGTAAGGCCGTCTGTAGTGGAGAGGGTTGGTGTGCATGCGCGGCAAAGAATCCTGCGGGGAGGCGGTAGGGTCAGAGGCGTAAGCGCTACTGTGTGGGTTTGCAAAGCGGTTGTGCGCGGTATGGGAGGGAAGGGAGGGGTTTGCAGGGTCGTAGTAGGAGGGAGGAGGGGAGACGTGAGAGAAGGAAGGAGAGTCGGCGAGAGCTGAGGGTGTGTTGGAGGGAGGAGGGGAGAGGTGGGTGGTGCTTCCTGGGTGCTGCTGCTGCGTGTGGCGTTGGGAGGTTTGGAGGGCTTGGGGGGTTTGGTTAGAAGGTGGATAGAACAATGCGTTTGGGGTGGGAAGGAATGGCTCTGTGGAGGAAGTTAAGAGGGAAAACTGCTGCAGCTGCTCTTGATGTTTCTGCTGTTGCTGCTGCTGCTGCTCCAGCTGTTGCTGTTGCAGTTGCTGGTTCCACTGCAGTTGCTGTTTCTGTTGCTGTTGTTGCTGTTGCACTTGCAGTTGCAGTTGCTGCTGCTGCCACTGCTGATTCCCATCACCCTCCTCCGGCTCAGCATGCGCACGCATCACCTCCCGTGAACGCACACTCACCCCCCCACCAGGCACCTCCTGCCTCTCCTGTTCAAATGAAAACATGTCGCCACTGTCACAGTCTAATACAGTCACAATACTCTCACTTCCACTGCCCAATGCAGGGGTGGGTGTGCTTTCCTCTGCCGCACCAAGCTGCCAAACCGGTTGGCCAGCCTCGGGAGGTTTCCGAGCCTCCGGATTGAAGGAGTTGGGGGGAAAGGAATTGGGGGAAAAGAATGTGGGGGAGAGAGGCTGTTGCTGGCTATATGGAGGGGCTGTGTGGGGAGAGTGCAATGGGGAGTGGGGGGGGGCTGTGGGATGGGATGGGGAGTGCGCATGGGGGGAGTGAAAGGGGGAATGGGGGGAGTGCAGTACATGTGTGGGGGACTGTAGAGGGGAATGGGGAGCATGTGTGAGACCATGGGGGGAGTGCATAGGAGGGTGGGGGGAGAGTGGGGCAGCATGGGGAGAGTGCATGGGCGCATGGGGGGAGTGCATGGGCGCATGGGGGGAGTGTGGGGCAGCATGGGGGGATTGCACGGGCGCATGGGGGGGGTGCATGGGCGCATGGGTGGGGTGCATGGGCGCATGGGGGGAGAGTGGGGCAGAACGTGGGGAGTGCATGGGCGAATGGGGGGACTGCATGGGCGCGTGGGGGGAGTGCATGAGCGCATGGGGGGAGTGCATGGGCGCATGGGGGGAGAGTGGCGCATGGGCGGAGTGCATGGGCGCATGGGGGGAGTGTGGGGCAACACGTGGGGAGTGCATTGGAGAACGGGGGGAGTGCATGGGCGCATGGGGGGGGTGCATAGGAGCACGAGGAGAATGAAGGGGCGAATGGGGGGAGTGAGTGAGCGTGTGCTGAGAGTGAGGAGGGTGAATGGGAGCTTGAGAAGGCATTTCAAACGGCCCATACACGCCCTGGGAGGGGCTAGCAGGTGCATGCTGCACCAATGCTGGGACAGGGCTGGTGGGGACATGCATGAGCGCATGAATAGGGCTGGATGGGGTAGCATGCTGTATGGCCATGCTGTGAGGGGAGGTAGCCTGATGCCACTGCTGCCCCTGCCCCTGCTGCTGCCCCTGCTGCTGCCCCTGCTGCTGCCACTGCTGCTGCTGCTGCCCCTGCTGCTGCCCCTGCTGCTGCCACTGCTGCTGCTGCCCCTGCTGCTGCTGCCCCTGCTGCTGCTGCCCCTGCTGCCGCTGCTGCTGCTGTCCCTGCTGCTGCCAAGGCTGCTGCGACTGCTGCTGCTGCGACTGCTGCTGCTGCGTCAGCTGCTGTTGCTGCTGCCCCTGCTGTGGTGAGAGTGGCGACAGGGGGGCCCTCTGCTCTAGCCACTGAGAAGCCAACTTATCCCGAGAAAGGGGAGAGGAAAGAGGAGAAAGCGGAGAACGAGTGGACGGAGAGCGCAAGGGAGGGGTAGGAGGAGGGGGGAGGCCGCCACGAGGGCTTCTGGCAGAGGGAGAGCGGATTGCAGCCTGGCTGTGAGGGCTTAAAGCCCCGCTTTTGGGGCTCTGCTGGTTGAAGAGCTGATTGGGAGATGCACGAGGGGGGCATGCCACTGGGCCCGGCCTCTGGGCCCTGTAGCTGCTGCTGCTACTGTTAGTGTTGCTGCTGCTGCTGCTGCTGCTGCTGCTGGTGCTGCCACTGCTGCTGGTGCTGCCACTGCTGCTGGTGCTGCCACTGCTGCTGTTAATGATGCTGCCAGTGCTGCTGCTACTGCTGCTGCTACTGCTGCTGCCGCTGCTGCTGCTGCTGCTGCTGGTAGTGCTGCTGCTGCTGCTGCTGCTGCCAGCGTTGCCAGCGAGAGCATTGGCAGCAGGGAGGGTAGAAGCAGAGCGGCGGCCAGCACGGGCATGCAGGGGGCCTGACAAGGCCCGCCGCTTGGGAGGCGCATCCAGCCCCGGCCGAACCGGGGAGGAAGAGGAGGACGAGGTGGAGGGGAGGAGAATCTGCTCTTCTTGCCTCGGATCAAGACTTTCGGATGAGGCGGAAGGGCTTGGCCTGGTCCGGAGAGGGGAGGTGGAGGGACGGGAAATCTTCTCTTCTTGCCTCGGATAAGGGCTTTCGGACGGGGAGGAAGGGCCAGGCCTGGCCCGGAGCGGGGAGGAGGGGGATGTGGCAGGCTGTTGACGTACCTGGTACTCTTTAGAGGAATCAGAACCGTTGATTGAAGGAGAGGGGCTCGGGCGCTGTCGCAGGGGCGAGGAGGACACTGACGGCACTTGACCTCTTGCCTGCCCCTGCTGCTGCATCTGCCCCTGCTGCTGCATCCGCCCCTGCTGCTGCTGCTGCATCTGCTGCTGCAACTGCCCCTGCTGCTGCTGCGTCTGCCCCTGCTGCTGCTGCATCCGCCCCTGCTGCTGCTGCTGCATCTGCCCCTGCTGCTGCTGCTGCATCTGACCCTGTTGCTGCTGCATCTGCCCCTGCCCCTGCCTTTGCATCTGTCCCTGTGCCTGCCCCTGCCCCTGCCCTTGCAGCTGCATCTGCCCCTGCTGCTGCATCTGCCCCTGCATCTGCCCCTGCCCCTGCATCTGCCCCTGCATCTGCCCCTGCTGTTGCATCTGCTCCTGTGCCTGCCCCTGCCCCTGCCCCTGCCTTTGTAGCTGCATCTGCCCTTGATACTGAATCTGCTCCTGCATCTGCCCCTGCTGCTGCATCGGCCCTTGGTCTCTGAATTCCTGCTGCCGCCCAGAAGAGGACAAAGAGGGCCGCTGGGCGGCAGAGGAGGGTCGCTGGGCGGCAGAAGAAGGCCGCTGGGCGGCAGCGGAAGACCGCTGGGCGGCAGCTGAAGGTCGCTGGGCAGCAGAGGAAGGCCGGTGGGCGGCAGACGACGAGGTACGCTGGAGGTTCCCCGGGCCAAGGCGGGAGGGCACGGCAGGAAAGGACGAGAGTGCATCGGGCGTTTGGACGCGGTTCAGCTGCGTCGGGTCGTCGGTGTGCCGCCGCAGCAGTTGGCGGTTACCCAGGGTAGAGTTAGGGTTACCCCGACTACGCCCAGAGCCACCACCACCACGACCGTCGCTACTCCCATACCCAGCTCTTCTAGAGGCACCAGGGGCGTGGGAAGTTGCAGCTACAGGCGCCAGCCCCTCATCCTCCTCATCTCCGCCTTCTCCTGATCCTGAGAGGAATTGCACTGAAGAGGAGGATGGTTCAGCTGCTGCTCCTCCTCCTGCTGCTGCTGTTGAGGGTCGGAACTTCTCATAGTTCCGAAGAGAGAGAGTGGCAGATGGCGAGCCTGAGGTGCGACCACCACCACCACTGCTACCCCTACCCCTACCACCGCTACCCTTACCACCACCATCACTACCCCTACCACCACCCCGACCCCTACTGCGACCTCCGCCCAGCCGGTCACTACTTACCCCGGCTGCTGACGCAGAAGAATTAGCAGCACTGGGCCCTGCAGCACCTGTGGTATCACTCCCTGTGCCGCCCGTACTCCACTCACCTAGCCCAGCCTCCACGCCCCCAGCTAAGCCCCCACCTGAGTCATCTACATCTCCATCCACGTCAGCGTCCACGTCATCCCCCTCCAGCTGCCCCATGAAATCCCTAGCGTTGCCAAGCGATGTCGACCGCATCATAAATGCTCCACCGGCCCTGCCGCCCGCCCTGCCGCCCGCTCTGCCGTCCGCCCTGCCCCCCGCCCTGCCGCCTGCTCGTCCCCCTCCCCTTGCTGCGGCTGGCGAGCCCCTGTAAGTGCCGTACCCCTGCCTCTCCCCTCTATACCCTTCGCCACCCCCACCAGGCCCACCACCCCCACCTACCCCGCCAGCCGCACTGGACACACCAAGACTAGCATCGTCAAAGCCATCACCTGTAAAGCCGGTGCCAGCACCAGTAAGACCCGCACTAGCACCAGCGGCCGAGCTCTCCTCGTCTCGCCCTTGCCACGACCTATCACTGAAAGGCTCATGAGACGCACTTCTGGGAACACCCCTACCGCCACCACCACCTCCTCGGTTCCTTCCCACCTGCCCTGGCCCCACCCCTCCTACCCCATGCTGCTGCTGTAGCTGCTGCTGCTGCTCCGTCAGTCGCCGCCTGTACTCCTCAAACTTGCTCACATACGCCACGGCAGACGCCCGCGAGCCTGTGCCCGTGGACGGCCGAGATCCGCCGGCTGCCTGCTGCATGGACGGCTGAGATCCGCCTGCCCCCGCCTGCTGCTGAGCGCCTGTGCTTTGCTGTGCGCTCGTGCTTTGCTGTGCCGTACCGTGCTGCTGCTGCTGCTGCTGCCACTCCTTCCCCGGGTCGACTACAAGAATCTGAGCGTCTGGGCTTGTTTCATTGCCGAGGGCCTGTGCCTGTGCATATTGCTGCATCGACTGCTGCTGTAGCTGCTGCTGCTGCTGAAAACCCGCTGCGCCCTCACTGTCTCCTGCGCCCGTCTGCTCAACCCCGGACGCGTGAAAGGTTCCATTGGGGAACTCCAGAAAGCCGCCAGCAGCAGCAGAAGCAGCAGCACCACCCCCTAAAGACGTGCCAGCAGTCTCAGCACCAGCAGCAGCAGTAGCAGTGGAAAGAGCAGGGCTATTGGTGCCAGTTACCCTTAGGTATCCATCCATGCTGGTCTGGCTCAGTGAATACGCCCTTGGTCTCTCAGTACCGGACCCAAACCGTATTGACTGCATTGACCGCGTTGACTGGCTCTTGAAACCATCCGCTCCTCCTTCCGAACCCGACCTCCCTCCCCCGCCCCTCTGCTCAGCACCATAAATTCCCCCATCGAAACTCCCCCCACCAATATTCCCCCCACCGTAATTCACTCCGTCAGTCCCGGATACACCTGCCCCAGATCCCACCGGATCAGGTACCACCTCCCCCTCAAGCGGCTCCCCATCGTCCTCCTCCAGGTCAGCCTGCCACGCCCTGTGCCTTCGCCCGCTCTCTGACGCCATCCGCGGAAGCCTAAACCTCGCTATAGCGGACTTCGATAAAGGCAACGGAGGCCCTGCCTTCGGTCCCCCGGAACTTGCGCCCTTTCCGCCTGAGGCCCCCAGTCCTCCGCCTGTGCACCCCAGCCCTCCGCCGTAGGGGGAGGGGGAGGAGGTAGTAACGGCCGCGCCAGCAGCAGGACCAGCGTAAGGGCTAGCGTACGGGCTGGCGGAAGGGCTGGCGGAAGGGATGGCGGAAAAGCTTGCGCCACTGGCGGAGAAGCTCCGCTGGCGCGAATAATAAGGTCCCTGTGGAGTTTGGTTGTTCGGAGTTTGGTTTGGAGTCTGGTTCAACGGTAGAAAAACACTCCCCCCAGAACTTGCGCTTCTCCCAGCGGAACCGCCGCTCCCCCTTCCGCCAGCCCCGTGGTTCCTCCCCGCTGCTCCCCGCTGGCTTCCGCCACTGGCTTCCCCCGGTTCCCTCCCATCGTCCGCAGTGTTTCCCCCCGCGCCACCCGCACCGCTTCCCCCCCCGCCACCCCCGGAGCCCCCGAACATCTGATGCAGCGCGTCGGAAGCGGAACGCGCCAGGCCCCAGTGCGATCCGACGCCAGCGGAACGGCTACCGGCGCTCCCGCGCGAGAGCCCCGCGTGGGAAGCATCGGCGGGAGCTGCGGGGCTGGCCGCCGCGGAGAAATCTCTATCCGCGGGGGCTTCTAGCCTGGTAAAGAACGTATCTTGCGCCGTCTGCGCTGCTGCGCCGGCAGCCTCTCCGCCACGCATCTGCTGCGCGCCTCCACGCGCCTCTCCGCCTTCCCCGGCGCCGGACGGCTTGAATGGATGCACGGGTTTCGGGTCCTGCGCGAGCGAGCGCACGAAGGTCTGGAAATCCATGGCGGAAAGCGACGTGGCGCGTTGGACCTTGTTCCACACGCGCTGCCGCACACTGCCGGAGCGCTGGCGACTTGGATTGGACGACTTGAGGAAATTGACGGCGCATCCGGCGGGCATTGTCGGAGACTGAAGCGAGTCATCGTACCCGTCGTCCCCGTTAGTAAATGCCTCGCCATGGTTTTGTTGGTGCTGCTGGTAGGATTGGTCATTGTTTTGTAGGTATAGTGGAGCGGAATGGAAATCGGGGTTGTTAGGGTTGTCGTTATCCGCGCGTGGCGACTCCACCCATAACTCGTCCATAGCTTCTAGAATCACACGAGTGGTAACCAATTCCGCTCCAGTATCATCGTCTATGCCTTGGATCGCATCGTTCGTGAATGGCGAACGGCTTTGGATAGCATTTACATCAGTCCATTATTATCATCACCCTTCAGCCAATCACTTACGCATAGCACCACAAACTCAAAACATGGACTAGAACATTTCCGAGCTATTCAAGCTTTCTCATGAGTGGAGGGGTGGACAATGGTGAGTCCCGATGTCCTGCTGGTGCTCCCAAGATGACGAGGACCAACCAAAGAATCACCACTTCCCTCTCCCCAGAACCAAGCAACAGCCACTGCGGAGTTTCCAAGGCCGTGAGGGACGAATCAGGGCTCAAGGTTGGAATGCGGTCATAGCTTAGGGCGCATGTCTTTTGGTGTAGAGGTTCAAATCAGAGGTCACCTTTTGATGGTAACACGCTTCGTCAATTTCGTTTACAGCTGTTTGCGACAATTGTGTGTCCAAGTTCAAAGATTGATGAAACTGAAGGACACTGAACTGGGGTCGATTTTTCACGGGCCCATTTAGCCAAACGTGTGTTCTTCTTCTCATGCACAGTGAATTTGCGACGTTTGCGATAGTAACGAACGACGCCGTACCTCGTTACTGATTCCGGATTCGTTCAAGAGCTACGTCGTCAAATCGAGTAACCTAATAAATTGGGGCGCGACTCGGGTTCTACTGTATAATGTCCAGCTTCTAAAGTCAAGCTTTGTTGTGCCATGTGGTTTTGGGACCCAAAAGTTGAGAAACTCGAGTACAGGTCGACCTAGGCTCAAACTTAAAAAACCGACTTAAAAACATGAACTTTGCAATAAATTTCTAAAGAAACGCGCCCGACATACATAACCTGTTCAATTCTAGTCGGTCTAGTGTCACTTCAAAGGCATCTTGAACGGTACAGAACGAAATGTTTCAGTTCATCAACATTGCACATCATCATCAATGCATCAGGCAAACCCAAGGACAGAGGTGTCGAGTCGACCTCGAGGGGCGTCATGAAACCGTACAGGTCCGTTACCAGAAAGTCGGCTTCCACGAAGAATGTGACTGGGGACGGGCAGGAATCTGCCCCGCAAAGTTTCTATTGATTCATATTTTTCAACGTCCAACGCCATCAAAATCGCACGTAAACTGAGTACAGAATAATAATCATCAGACTGGAATTCTCTGTGGACAGTTTTTGTATGCATCCAATCCAGTCTCGGCCGTTTTGAGAGAACAGTTCCGCACGTGTGATGTGATCCGTGCAGCAAGCAGGGTGTGGGTGAACAGCAGGGAAATTTTGTTCTCCTATAGAATGTATCCTCGTTCACATAGAGCTTACATTGCAATAAAGGCTTGTTCAGGAAAATGGTCTGTTCATAACGCGGAGTACTCGAAACAAATTCATAACAGCTTGATCAGTTTTATGCAATTCCAATTTCACCTTTCCTTTCCCCTAGAACCTCTAGCACAATGGCGGCTCCTGCTGTTTCTCTGGTCGCCCACTCGTCCACGCAAGCGGCTTTCGTAACCCGCGTCGTCGCGTGCCAATCGAGAGCCACAAGCAGCCATCAGCAATTCCCTTCTCCTCCCCACGTAACTCGCGTCGCCGCTTCTTCGTTCACACGTGCGACGACGTTTCCATCTCCTACCCATCGCGACATTCCGTGTGTCTCTCGCTCTCTGCGATCGCGACGAATTACAGGCTCGCCGTACGGACGCCGAGTAGCAGCGGCGAATGCAGACACGACTATTGTCGCTTCTGCTTCTGTCGGGGACGTGAACGAGTCGATTAAAGACGCGGCTAAGGAGGGCGACGTGGCTGCGGTGAAGCAACTATTGGCAGGCGGAGGTGTCGACATTAATTTACCTAGCCCTGAACGATCTGGCTGGACAGGTAACCCTAGAAACGAATATAATGTTATATATTTCGTACAGGATAGTGACAGTTGCGTTCGAGTACAGGCTGGTAAGACGAGACTACAGGCTGGTAAGACGAGACTACAGGCTGGTAAGACGAGACTACAGGCTGGTAAGACGAGACTACAGGCTGGTAAGACGAGACTACAGGCTGGTAAGACGAGACTACAGGCTGGTAACACGAGACTACAGGCTGGTAACATGAGGGTAGAAGCTGGTAGCATGAGGTTCCAAATTGGTAAGGTGATAATAGAGGCTGGTAACCAATGCAAGGCTTGGTCTTTGGAAGATCGTTACGGGCTTGAGGTTGAACAATGATGTGAGTGCATTGAATGGACAAGCCGCCTACCACTTGATCATTTAACTTTTGGACGCATTTCACCATAAATTACACAAAAACGTCATTCTATACCGCTCTTTCATGGCGAATCATGCTGTATTGATCATACGAGCTTCCTTGGCAATTTACCTCCATCGCAATTTACCTGCCCGCCTGGAGCGTTGCATCTGGCGGTATCCAGAGGTCGCCAGGTGCTTCTGGTTACTTTTGAGTCGACTCAAACCTCTCCTCCCTCTCCCCCCACCCCCCCCCCCCCCCCCCCCCCCCCCTCCCCCCTCTCTCCCCCTCCCCTGCAGCGTTGCACCTGGCAGCGTTCTACGAGCATCCAGAGGTGGTCCAGGTGCTTCTCGCTGCCGGAGCTGACACTGACGCTCGGAACAGCACCGGGAATACTCCGCTGCAGGTTTGGGAGACCTACAGATTGAGAACCCCGCATAAGATAATTCGCACTCTAGTTTGAATTATCATTATTGCATCCCTGAATTCCTTTCACTGGGATTCCCTACCTGTGGTTTGGTTGCACCATCCAACCGCTTTCCTTTTCCTGCCGTCATGAAAACCCCTCTTGACTGAGCCTCGTCCAATAGTTTCATGCCTAGAGATAATATTTTTACCACCAACGACGATTGGAATGTCATTTCTCCCCTTCCCTCTCCCAGTTCGCGTGCATAAAGGGCAACTTGGACGTTGCTCGCATTCTATTGGACGCCGGTGCTGACCTGTACGCCACCAGCGATGACAAGGGGAATGCCCTCGAGTATGCTCAAGGTGCGCATGCAAGTTGGGATGGCGTTTGGTTTGCACTGAGGCCGATGCCAGTGTTCGAGGTGCAAACCAATAGCCACCTGTATGCCACCCGCGATGACAAGGGGAACGCACTCGAGTATGCTCAAGGTGCGCACACAAGTTGGGGTTGCATTGAGGTGGCTATTGGTTTGCACTGACGCTGATGCCAGTGTTCGAGGTAACCTGTACGGCACCAGTGGTGACAAGGGGAGTGCCCTCGAGTATGCTCAAGGTGCGCACACGAGGTGGCTCTGGGGATGCATTTGGGGTGGCCTTGACGCTCATGCCAGTGTTCGAGGTAACCTGTACGGCACCAGTGGTGACAAGGGGAGTGCCCTCGAGTATGCTCAAGGTGCGCACACGAGGTGGCTCTGGGGTTGCATTTGGGGTGGCCTTGACGCTGATGCCAGTGTTCGAGGTAACCTGTACGGCACCAGTGGTGACAAGGGGAGTGCCCTCGAGTATGCTCAAGGTGCGCACACGAGGTGGCTCTGGGGTTGCGTTTGGGGTGGCCTTGACGCTGATGCCAGTGTTCGAGGTAACCTGTACGGCACCAGTGGTGACAAGGGGAGTGCCCTCGAGTATGCTCAAGGTGCGCACACGAGGTGGCTCTAGGGTTGCATTTGGGGTGGCCTTGACGCTGATGCCAGTGTTCGAGGTAACCTGTACGGCACCAGTGGTGACAAGGGGAGTGCCCTCGAGTATGCTCAAGGTGCGCACACGAGGTGGCTCTAGGGTTGCATTTGGGGTGGCCTTGACGCTGATGCCAGTGTTCGAGGTAACCTGTACGGCACCAGTGGTGACAAGGGGAGTGCCCTCGAGTATTCTCAAGGTGCGCACACGAGGTGGCTCTGGGGTTGCATTTGGGGTGGCCTTGACGCTGATGCCAGTGTTCGAGGTAACCTGTACGGCACCAGTGGTGACAAGGGGAGTGCCCTCGAGTATGCTCAAGGTGCGCACACGAGGTGGCTCTGGGGTTGCGTTTGGGGTGGCCTTGACGCTGATGCCAGTGTTCGAGGTAACCTGTACGGCACCAGTGGTGACAAGGGGAGTGCCCTCGAGTATGCTCAAGGTGCGCACTCGAGGTGGCACTGGTTTTGAGGCGTCTCAAAACCTGACAAGGGAAACCCACTTGAGTGTGGTGGCACTGAGATGGAGGGTGTTGTTGAGAATTCCAAAAACCATCTGTACTGTACGCCACCAGTGATGACAAGGGGAATGCACTTGAGTATGCTCAAGGTGCGCACTCGAGGTGGCATTGGGGTGGCATTGGGGTGGCATTAGGGTGTTAGTGAGGTGGCTGGCAGTGTAGTGTGTTGGCATTGAGGTGGCTTGTGGTTGTAAGGTGGTGATGGTAGTGCGGTATGCGTATGTAAGATTTCTTACATGCATGATCTCGTGATGTATGCCTACAACGACGTGTGTGTGTGTGTGTGTGTGTGTGTGTGTGTGTGTGTGTGTGTGTGTGTGTGTGTGTGTGTGTGTGTGCGTGTGCGCGTGCGCGTGCGCGTGCGCGTGCGCGTGCGCGTGCGCGTGCGCGTGCGCGTGCGCGTGCGCGTGTGCGTGTGTGTGCCAATGGTTGTCATGGTGGCAAAGCGTCGGTGGCCAATGTAAGTTGCAGACTGTCGATTTGATTGGATAGAAACTGCGTGTTCGGATATAAGGCCTACTTTGCTTGTTGGTTGGAAGCAGCATGTAGGAAGCGGCATGTAGGAAGCAGCATGTAGGAAGCGGCATGTAGGAAGCAGCATGTAGGAAGCAGCATGTAGGAGGCGGCATGTAGGAAGCGGCATGTAGGAAGCGGCATGTAGGAAGCGGCATGTAGGAAGCGGCATGTAGGAAGCGGCATGTATGGAATGGACTGATTGTGATGGAGCTTTCATTGTTGGCGCTGACTCAAAAGTCACCTCTGATATTAGACCTGCTTTGGTTGTTGAAAACGACGTAGGAACCGGCATGACTGTGGACTGATTGTCATGGAGCTTTCGAATTTGCTCTGTTGGTCTTGTGTTTGTGCTTGCAGAGTGGGGAACCGAAGAGATGGTTGACTTCCTCCTGGTTCGTGCGGCCACAGAACGCAATAATTAAAAGCTGGCCCTGTTTGCCAGCCGGGAGGCATGGCATGGTAGCTAACAAGCACATGTGATGCACGGCCAAGGTCACCTTTACACTCTCCAGCACAATGGCGGACATTCGAGCTGCATGGATGGAATGACCTTTGGCCAAGTACTTAAAAGTAACAGCACTTCGCGGGACCTCTTTTTGGTCGACGCAAAAGAACAGTAGTGGGAGAATCATCTGTTCTACACTTGCATATATGTAAAAACCATCGTCTATCATACAGCTGTCAAGCCGCTAGTTCCGCCGCAATTGCAACACAGGCTCCTTCCTCTTCGCGGTCAAACTGTTAACCAAAAAATATAAAGCATTACCTGTTTCTGTCCATCCAACCACTACCGGTAACTTGCTTGAGGCCTACGAATGCGCATTATTAAACATGGCCACGTAGGTACATTACCTATTGGACGAGTAGGTGCGCACACGCTGGAAATCACTTCAGAAAGGCAACAGTGTTTTAGGTTACGGTACTTGAGTCCCCTCCCCTCCTGCACCTTCCACGGATGCTTAGTTGACTCCGGATTCGACTCCAAAATCACGTTAGAAGGGTACCAGTGTCGTACTTGAGGCCCCTCTTGCACCGTCCACGAATGCTTATGGTAGTTGATGATGGAGTCGACTTAAGAATCACGCTAGAATGGGACCAGTGTCCTACTTGAGGCCCCTCTTGCACCGTCCACGAATGCTTATGGTAGTTGATGTTGGAGTCGACTTAAGAATCACGCTAGAATGGGACCAGTGTCCTACTTGAGGCCCCTCTTGCACCGTCCACGAATGCTTATGGTAGTTGATGTTGGAGTCGACTTAAGAATCACGCTAGAATGGGACCAGTGTCCTACTTGAGGCCCCTCTTGCACCGTCCACGAATGCTTATGGTAGTTGATGATGGAGTCGACTTAAGAATCACGCTAGAATGGGACCAGTGTCCTACTTGAGGCCCCTCTTGCACCGTCCACGAATGCTTATGGTAGTTGATGTTGGAGTCGACTTAAGAATCACGCTAGAATGGGACCAGTGTCCTACTTGAGGCCCCTCTTGCACCGTCCACGAATGGTTATGGTAGTTGATGTTGGAGTCGACTTAAGAATCACGCTAGAATGGGACCAGTGTCCTACTTGAGGCCCCTCTTGCACCGTCCACGAATGCTTATTGTAGTTGATGTTGGAGTCGACTTAAGAATCACGCTAGAATGGGACCAGTGTCCTACTTGAGGCCCCTCTTGCACCGTCCACGAATGCTTATGGTAGTTGATGTTGGAGTCGACTTAAGAATCACGCTAGAATGGGACCAGTGTCCTACTTGAGGCCCCTCTTGCACCATCCACGAATGGTTATGGTAGTTGATGTTGGAGTCGACTTAAGAATCACGCTAGAATGGGACCAGTGTCCTACTTGAGGCCCCTCTTGCACCGTCCACGAATGCTGCTGGCGAAATAGGCTCGCTTGGTGTCTTTTGGAATCAGAAGCTTGTAACGGCCCGACCAAGTGGTCTGGTGCAGCATGAACGACACAGTGATGTTGCACGTTTCGATTTGCTTCTTATCAATCGTAATCACGACGTCATTGAGGAAGCCGCGCTACTTGAAGACTGCCTCACAATGGGTACATGGCAGGCACACAGCACAGGCAGAAAGAAAGGCACAGAGCACAGGCACACTGTTGAGGCGGCTCAAATGCAATCACGACGTCGTTGAGGAAGCCCTGCCACTTGAAGACTGCCATGCGCAATGAACCAGAATGGGTACACGGGAGGCACAGGCCACAGGCACATAAAGACAGGCACAAAGGCAGGCACACAGCTCAGGCACGGCTAACAAACAATCACAACGACGTCGTTGAGGAAGCCCTGCCACTCGAAGACTGACCGGCGTGCCACCGCGGGCGAGGGGGAAAGGCAGGAAGGCAGGATGTGGCAGAATAGGCACGCGGCAGGCACAGAGCACAGGCACAAAGAAAGAAAGCGAATAAAACCTCCAAAAAAGGATCCTCACAACCTTGTAAGTCCTCATAGCTCCGGAATTCTAACACATGTTTATTACTCTGCTGGCTGGTATGCACAGAAATGCTCAACAGCCTCTAAAAAAGGATCTCCCACTTTAAGTAAGACCTCTTGGCCGCAAAATCGTGTAACTACTTCATCACTCAGGCTGGTTGGCAGCATACGATGGGCACCAGAGTACACTGTACATCCACATTGCAAATCTCACCAAGAGAGTCCCTTTTGAACATATATATATAAACACCCTACACGCAGAGTGCAGGTCTCACCAAGAGAGTCCCCCACTCGCAACACTGGCTTTTTCCAGACCCGCATGCACCACTCGCTCCATGGGTTCATGCCCCCCTCACCCACCACCACCGTCTTGGCTTGCTCGAGGGAGATTGTGTGCGAGTGAGAAAGAAGAAAGAAAGAGATGAATGAGGGACGAGACGAGTGAGAGAACGAGTGAGAGAAGAGATGAATGAGATAAGAGATGAATGAGATGAGAGATGAGTGAGACAGGGAAAGAATGGCGCTCAAACCCATCACCGCTGTCTTATAAGTTTGAAAAGAGAGGATCAATGAAAGAGAGCACGATTAACATATTTCAGGGAGAGAAGGAACGAAGAGGGGTGAAGGGAAAAAAAGGAAGCGGAAGGGAGGGAGGTGGATGAAGAGCAGGCATCACAACCAACGGATAATGAGTGTCCTATCTTTCCTATGTGAAATGTTTGTTCCAAAAGCTCAACAGCATGCCATGAGAGTCAGGCGGTACTCTAGTCAGTTCACAGCACCCCATCCCCGCGTTCATACCTTTGTCGTTCGTGGCACTGCGGGCGATATGGCAACCACGTGCAGCCACGGGAGCCACGGCGAGCAGGGGAGCGAGGCAGGGTAGTGAAGCACGGTAGGGCATGAGAACGAGGAAAAGAAGACGTATAGAGTGGACGAGGAGGTGGGAGAAACGAAAGAAACTAGTATGAAATAGAAACCCATAAAGAATCTCATGTCTTCATTGGCATGAAAGACACTGAAGTGTACGGCGCCATTGAATGAAGACCTGATTTGCGTTGATGAAGAACTGTACGGCATCATGCGCGAGTCAAAGCGCAAACAGCTTACTTGAGGCGAGCACAAAGAACTTTTGAGTCGACTCAAAAGTAATCTCGGAAGAGAAATCAGGTCTTCATTGGCATTAAAGACACTGCACTGTACGATGCCAATGAAGACCTGATTTGCGCTGATGAAAGAACTGTACGGCATCATGCGCAACTCAAAGCGCAAACAGCTTACCTGCGGCGAGCACAAAGAATACAGTCAGGACTAACGCAACACGACCGAGTCGCAAGTGCGAAAAAATGTCCGCCATTGTAATGAGTTGCGGCTTCGACAGGAGCAGAGCTGAAGAGGCACACCTCAAACTCAAAGCCTCGGAGCCTTCAGGCGTCTGTACGCCTCATGCAAGTGTTGTTGAAAAACAACAGCTGCGGCAAAAGTGGTGTCATAAGGAGGTTCTTTGACGCGGCCATGCTCGCAAAAAGCTGCGGATTTATCGCGAAGCCTGAACCTGTGACGGTACAGAAAGTGGGAGTGAGGGAGTAACGGAAATACTCCTCTGCTTCGAGAAGGAGTACATGGTCGGTGCGGATAGCTGCTGTCTCCAACGGCGCAGTCACCCTCCTCTTTGAACACGTGCTTAGCAAAAGGTGAACGGCCATGAAGCTGGTAAGTGCTTGCTTGCTTAGCGAAAATAATTTGTTGGGAATGTTCGGAACCGAACTGCTGGAGCTGGCACATCCGTACGAAAGAACTATTTTTTGGTCCCGAACGAGGGCGCGCACGGGCAGATGCGCGAGTACGCGCGGCGGCGATGCCACGACAAAATTTAAGGAGCAACGCCGATGCACGCTGCGATGAAGCTAAGAACGTCGGTGGTGGGCAAATATCGGACGGCTTGTGATGGGGGAATGTGTGAACTGCTGCCGCGTGGCTTCAGGGAAGTTGGTGTAGGGACGAGGTAACGACGATAAGCGGGGAAGTTGCTGGTCAATCAGGGCAAAGACGATAACAGCAAGTCATTCGTCGACACACACGCCGCATTCTGGCCGAATTTCTAGACTAAGGAAACATTGTGGCAATGTGTGGAGAAATGGTCGCCTCTGTTTCCTTATTCTGCAACATAGGTTGCAGGAAAAACGGTCGCCTCGCCTCCGCCGATTGGCATCTCATTTTTCTGGGCCTTCCCTTGTCTTGTGTTGTCAGCTAGGCGACAGCAAAAGAATGTGAGGGCAACCCTGCGGAAGCGACTCGGGGCCTTAGGCGTCACTATTTTCCCGCAATGTTGTAGAGGCAGAGAATGCAATAGTTCCACAATCCCTACATCTCTGTATTCTCAGCTATCGTCTTTATTTTCTGAAGAATTATTACAACTTGTCAAGTGAAACCTACCGTAACTAGTCCTAGCAAGGTCACCACCAAGCATGGCGGAGAGAGAATTGCTCCAGGGCCTTGTTTGGTGATTCGCTCTTACCCACGTGTCCCCGAATTGCTCGCGTGGCCATCCAATTCAGTGATAATTGCTCGAGTGGCTATCAAACTTATATGCTATAGTCTGTCTAGGCTGTAGTGGGGTAGTTCATATAGGGTGCAACACTTTTAGGTTTCCTACTTGTACCCACCTGCTTGCTAGTTCAGTTATTCCTTCCTTCACTATTCTGAGATGGTATTCTAAGCAGGTTCCCTCGTGGGAACGTTTTTTTTTTAGGGCCCACCACAATAACTTTTTTTTCCTGCCCTGCCCGAAGCGCGCCTCGCGCCTGCCTCACCTGCGCCGTCGCGCACCCTGCCCTAGTGCCGCCCGTCGCGGCCCTGCCTTCTCGGCCCTGCCCTAACGGCCCGTCGCGGCCCCCTGCTTTCTCGGCCCGTCGCGGCCTTGCCCTCTCGCCGCCTAGTCGCGGCCCCGACCTAGCCGCCTAGTCGTGGCCCTGCCCTGCCGCCACCCGCAGCCCTGCCTTGCCGCCCGTCGCGGCCTACCCTAGCCGCCTGTCGCGGCCCTACCCTGCCGCCTCTCGTTGCGGCCCCGACCTTGCCGCCCGCCGCGGCCTCTGCCCTGCCGCTGCTCGTCGCGGCCCTGCCCTACCCTGCCGTCCAGCCGCAGCCCTGCCCTGCCCTGCCGCCGCCCTGTCGCGGCCCTGCCCTTCAGCCGCCCCAGTCACGGCCCTGCTCTACCGCCGCCAAGTAGCGGCCCTGCCCTGCTGCCGCCAAGTCGCGGCCCTGACCTAACCACCAGCTGCGGCCCTGCTCTGCACCCGCCCTTGATAAGCACCCGCGCCGCCCAGTCGAGCCGCGCCGCCCTGCCGCGCCGCGCCGCCAGGAGCCGCGCCGCGCCGCCCAGCCGAGCCGCGCCGCCCTACCGAGCCGCGTCGCCCTGCCGAGCCGCGCCGCCCTACTGAGCCGCACTGCCCTGCCCGCGCTGCTCCTACTGCTACTGCTGCATCTGCTGCCACTACTGCTGCTACTGCCGCTATGACTAGCCCTAATGTTCTTGCCTTTGATGCTGAGGGGTGTGCGGTTGACTTTGACGTGTGGGTTGACGACCTGCAGCTCTTTCTTCAGTGTGACTCTAAGGACGGAGTGTCCCTTTTCGATCACACGTCCGGTGCCTCTCCTGCACCTGCTGCCACTGCTGACAGTACGGTTTGCTCGCAGTGGACCACTCGTGACGCTGTTGCTCGCCTTGCTGTTCGTAGTCACCTGCCGTCTTCTGAGCGCGCGCACTTTGGCCAGTACAAGACTGCTAAGTCTTTGTATGAGGCTGTCGTAGCGCACTACTCCTCCCCTGCCGCTGCTGCCCTCAGCCCCCTCATGCTGCCGTACTTGTTCCCTGACCTTGCCGCCTTTGCCACAGTCGCTGACCTCATTACTCACCTCCGCACTAGTGACGCCCGCTACCGCACTACGCTTCCCACTGAGTTTTGTGCCAAGAACCCCCCCCCCCCCATGTACATCACCCTTTACTACCTAGTCACCCGCCTCCCTAACTCCCTTGCTTCAATCAGGGACCACTTTCTCTCCCTTTGCCCCACCGAGCTCACCGTCGACCTGCTAGAGGAGCGCCTCACTGCAGCTAAGAAGAGTATCGTTGCCGTAGGTGCTTCTCGCGGCGACCCTCGCGCCCCTTTCTTTGAGGGGTGTTCCCCTGTCCCCCTTCTCCCCTCTGTTGCTTCTGCTGCTGCTGTCGACCTCGTTGGCACTGAGGAGGTCGGGGCTGCGTCTGCTCCTAGTGGGAGGCGCCGCAACAGCAAGGGCAAGGGGGGCAAGGGTGGTGGAGGGGACGGTGGGGGCGGCGGTGGAGGCGGTGGAGGAGGCGGAGGGGGTGGCGGTGGAGGTGGGGGTGGTGGCGGGAGTGGGGGCTTCAGTGGCGGCGGTGGGGGTGGTGGAGGCAGCGGCAGCGGCGGTGGAGGCAGCGGCAACGGTGGTGGAGGTGGCGGCGGCGGTGGTGCTGGTCGAGGTGCAGCCGCGCAGCGTGGAGGCTTTGGTGGTAGCCAGCGCCAGCAGCAGCCGCGTTCCCGTGAGACCCCGTCGGCCCAGCAGCTTCGTGAGTGGTACGCTGGGCGTGGGAGGTCTGGGGGTGTTGGTCCCTGCACTTACATTCTTCGCACCGGCGGGCGCCGTGGGGAGACGTGCGGGCTGCCACACACTGCGCAGCGCTGCTTCGGTCGCCTGACTGACGCCTGGCGCGCCCAGTTTCCTGACGCTGTTGAGCTCCCTTGCTGGGGTGATCTGCTTAAGCAGAATGTTGCTATCTTTGATCTTGATTTCGATGCTATCCTTGCTGCCATGTATGCTGTGATTGATAGTGCTGAGGGTGACTGTTACCTGTGTGTTCCGCCCGACCCGGGCATTGAGACTGCTGCTCTAGGTGCTAGTGAGTCTGCTGCTCCAGGTACTAGTGCGTCTACTGCTCCAGGTACTAGTGAGTCTCCTGCTCCAGGTGCTGGTGAGTCTGCTCTCTCTGGTACTGCACCTACTGAGGCCTTGCACACTTTCACACTTGACTCTGGTGCTTCGCGCTCTTTCTTTCGCGACAGCACCACACTCACGCCGCTCAGTCGGCCTGTCGCAGTCTCCCTGGCTGAACCCTCTGGGGGCCCAGTCCTTGCGCACTCTTCCACGGTTGTACCGTGTCCTGCGGCCCTGTCGGACTTGCTGTCGGGACTCCACCTCCCCTCGTTCTCTACGAACTTGGTGAGTGGAGCTGACCTTCAGGACTTGTGGGTTGACCAGTTCACCCCTGGAGGTCAGCGTGTGACCCACTGCACTTGCTCTCGGACGGGCCGCCACCTGGCCACGTTCACCCGTCGGCCTGGGTCGAGTCTGTACACACTGACTACTGCGTCTCCTCCGGTTACTGCGTCTAGTCAGGTAGCAGCGTATCGAATGTTGTAGCCTTAGTGAGGTTTGTCTTAGGGGGTATAGAAGTTAGGGTTTGTTATATGTACCCCAACTCACATCAATGACATCATTAGTTCCTTTCTTGACATGGTATCACCTAGGTTCGGATCCTGTGGGATCCCGCTCCTCCCGACCTCGTTCGTTTTGCTCGAGCATGTCTCACTCTGTCGTACTAGTTGCGCACGTCTTACCCGAGCCTAGCGCCGGCCCGCTCTAATCGCGTTCGTTCGTTACCGCCCGTTCCGCCGATCCACTACTCTCGTAGCGTAGGGACCTTCTCCCCCCCCCCTCCCCCGTGCTGCCAGTCGCGTTTCCCCCCCCTGCTGCCCGTCGAGTCGCGTTTTTCCCCCTGCTGCCCGTCGAGTCGCGTTTTTACCCCCCGCTGCCCGTCGAATCGCGCCTTCCCCTGCCCCCGTCGCGTCGCGCTCTCCCCGCCCGTCGTCCCGTTGTGCCCTCCCCCGCTGCTCGTCGCGACGCGCCCTCCCCCCACTGCCCTAAACGCCCGTCGCGTCGCGCCTGCCTGCCGTCGCGTCCCTACCCTCGCCCAACGCGCCCGCCGCGTCGTCCCTACGCCCGCGCGCCCGCTGCGCCCGTGCCTCCCCGCGCCCTACGCCCTGCGCCCGTCGCCCGTCGCCTCCCTACGCCCTACGCCCTGCGCCCCTTGCCTCCCCGCGCCCTACGCCCTGTGCCCGCGCCTCCCCGCGCCCTGCGCCCTGCGCCTTGCGCCTGAGTACTCGCTGCGCCCGTTTCTAAGCACGCCCGCCCTTCGCCCGCTGTGCTGTCTCGTCTCTGTCTGCACACGTGCCTGCTTGTTCGCGCTACCACGTCGGCTCGTTTTCTCCGCCGCTGCGCCTGCTTTTTAGGCCTGCCGCGAGCCCTCCCTCTGCTCTACTACGCGTCCTTTCGCTCGTACTTCCACTATGGCGACTCCTAGAGTTCTCCGTTTTGACGCTGACGGTCGACCCCTCGAATTCTCGGTCTGGCTCCTGCGCGCGCGTCGTCTTTTAGAGAGTCAGGTCCAGTCGGGTGAGTCCCTCTGGGTGCACGCTACTGGTGACCTTCCTGCGCCCGACGACCCTACCCCTCTAGGCTCTGCCCCTGACGACGCTGCTAGAGCCCGCTTTGCCAGCCAGCGTGCTGACCTGACGGCGTGGAAGTCGCGTGACGCTGCGGCCTGCATCGCTCTTAGCAGCCTCCTCCCTGAGTCTGAGGAGGCCCACTTCACTCAGGTTCGCACTGCTAGTGAGTTCCTGACTGCGATCAAGGTCCGCTACGCTACTCCCACCACTGTCTCTCTTGGCCGCCTCTTCCTACCGTTCTTGTTCCCAGACCTTGCTTCGTTTGAGCGCTCTGCTGACTTGATTGCTCACCTCCGCTCGCTCGATTCTAGCTACCGCGCTGCTTGCACTGACGCACAGCTTGCACTGCTCCCTCCCCCCATGGCGATTACTATCTACTTCATCGCCACTAGCCTCCCTGACCACCTTGCCTCGGTTCGTGACGCGCTTCTCCTGAAGCACCCTAGTGAGCTCACTATCGAGGTCCTAGAGTCTGCGCTCAAGGACGTCGAGAGCAACCTCCGCTCAGTAGCCTCCGCCTCTGGTGCTGTGCCCCCTCCACTGTTTCACGGGTGCACTGTACCCCAGCTGCCCACCTTTGCCTCCCTAGCCACTGCCACCACTGACGTGACCGCTGCTGCTGTTACGACTTCGTCGCGTTCTCGAGGTAGGGGTGGCAAGAGGGGCGGTCAGGGTACAGGCGGCGGCGGCGGTGGAGGCGTTGCCGGCGGAGGTGGCGGGGGTGGCGTGCCAACTGGTGGTGGCGAGAGTGCAGGGCCTAGAGAGGCCTCTCGTGCAGCGGCCGGTGACCCCGCTACTGCAGCTGGTGGAGGTGACGCCCGGGCTCGTCAGCCACCTTCTGGTCTGCCGGCCGCGGCGGGTGGAGCAGCGGCGTGGTACCTGGCCCAGCGGCAGCAGCAGCAGCAGCAGTAGTGGCAGCAGCAGGTTTTGGGGCCAGCACAGCGTCAGCCTCAGCGAGGTGCTGTTCACCCTTCGTGCACCTATCAGCTTTTGACAGGTGCTCGCCGAGGCCAGCCTTGTGGTCGCACCCACCCTCCTGGTCAGTGATTTGCTCAGCTCACTGACACGGTTCGCTTGGCCTACGGCGTTGGAGGCCCTGCCCCTGACTGGTTTCCTCTTGTTCAGACGTACGGCCCTGCCCTTTGGGGCATGTCAGCTTCTCAGTTGCTTGATCTCTTAGGAACTCCTCATGCTATGTATGCTGTTGTTGACTCTAGTGCTTCTGACTCTGTTTACTCGAGTGTTGCTAGCTTAGGTGCTTGTCTTGCTGAGTTGCCTCTTGCTAGTGTAGGCACCTATGTAGACACTAGTCCAGGAGCTCGTTCCGAGGACGCTTCACTGTCTTTCACTTTGGACTCTGGGGCTTCGCACTGCTTCTTCAGAGACCACACGACACTTACTCCGCATCCTGCGCCAGTCTCTGTGGCACTAGCTGATCCCACCTCGGGACCAGTCAATGCTCGCTACACTACTACTCTTTTGTGCCCTGCTGTTCCCTCTGGGTCTCTGACTGGCTTCCATGTCCCCTCGTTCTCGAGGAACTTGGTGGGCGTGAGGCCTCTTGTGAGTCAGCACGTGGGTGTGTGGATTGAGCCCTCTGGTGAGACGGCGGTTTGTGTTGACGGCGACACTTACGCGCCTCTTGCCACCTTTACGACGGAGCCGGGCTCAGGTCTCTACACACTTCACACTGACCTTGGTGTACAGCGGCAGCAGCAGCAGCGACTCCTGCCCCCGGCCCCGGTTACTTCCCCCAGTCTGGTCCCTGCGTCTCACCAGGTTGCTGCGTCCCCTAAGGTAGCTGTGTTTGGTCAGGTTCCCGTGTCTGGTCCAGTTGCTGCGTCGTGCTCCTGCCGGTCGCTTGCACACCCCACCGTTCTGTGGCACCACCGGACGGGGCACCCGTCCCTCCCTCGTCTGCGCGCTATGTCTCGTCAGCGTCTTGTCTTAGGCCTCCCGCGTGTCTTGCCGTCGCTGCCGCCTTCGCTTGCACCGCCGTGCGGTCCCTACGTCGAGGGTCGGCTGCGCGCCACCCCTCACTCCTCCTCCCTTCGTCCAGCCACCGAGCCTTTTGAGACGCTCCACTTGGACGTCTGGGGCCCCGCCCCTTGCCTTGGCCCTGAGCGCGAGCGCTTCTTTTTTGTGGTCGTTGATGACTACTCCCGCTACACCACTGTGTTCCCCCTGGCGAAGAAGTCTGAGGTGACTTCTACGCTGATCAGGTGGTTGCTTACCACTGAGGGCACTCGTGGTTGTCGTGTCAGGTGTCTTCACTTTGACCGTGGGGGTGAGTTTCGCTCTGGCATTCTCGCTGGATTCTGTCGCGAGCAGGGCATTAGTCAGTCCTGGACGCTTCCAGAGTCCCCACAGCAGAATGGGGTTGCTGAGCGCCGCATAGGCTTAGTCATGGAGATCGCCCGCACCTCCTTGACTCACGCCCGTGCCCCCCATTTTCTGTGGCCCTACGCGGTTAGGTACGCCGCTCACCAGCTGAACCTCTAGCCACGCGTCTCTCGGCCAGAGGCTTCACCGATCAGTCTTTGAACCGGGTCCCCTGGTGTTGCGTCGAGGTTTCGTGTCTGGGGTTGCTTGGCTCTTGTCCACGACACTTCTGCGGACAAGCTCTCGCCTCGCGCCGTTCCCTGTGTCTTCCTTGGTCTCCCTGAGGACTCCTCTGACTTCACCTTTTACCACCCTCCCTCTCACCGGTTCTTTGACTCCCGTGACGTCCGTTTCGAGGAGTCCACCCCCTACTACGTCAGGTACCCCAGTCAAGGTCTCCCGGTTCCTCCTCCCCCTCTCTTCCTGACTTCCGCTCCCCCTCCTGCTCCCCCGGCACAGCCTCCCCCCCCTGTTCCCGCCCCGTCAGGTGTGTCCCAGGCTACCCCTCCCCCCTTGGTCGCCCCTCAGGTGCAGCCTCCTTCCCCGCAGTCCTCCTCGCAGCCTGCTGCAGACCCTGTGGGAGCCGGTGCTCGTGGAGAGGGCCCTACATGTGCTAGCTCTGGGGGTGCTGGAGTTGGAGCTGAGCCCGTGGTTGCAGGAGACTCTTGTCTTCCGGGAACTGGTGCTGGTCCTGCTGACTTTGGGGGTGCTACGTCTGGGGGTGCGGGTGCACCCTCTTCGGGTCCTGGTGAGCCTGGTTGTGTTTCTGTTGGTGGTGCTGACTCTGGGGGTGGTGCGCCAGGTGCTTTCGAGGGCGGTCCCGGGGCTGCCGCAGCCCCCGACACTACTCCTCCCCCCCACCCCTACCCAACCCGGCACCAGGCTCGTGTTCGTCGTGCCCGTGAGGAGCAGCTGGAGTTGGAGAGAGAGGAGAGAGAGTTGCAGCGGCTGGAGGAGGAGCAGCAGCAGCAGGAGCAGCTGCAGCAGCCGCGGCTGGAGCCGCCGCAGCAGCAGGAGGCGCAGGAGCTGGAGCCGCTACAGCAGCAGGAGGAGCAGCAGCAGCCGCCGCAGCAGCAGCAGCAGCCGCCGCCTCCTCCTCCTGTCTCCGGTCTTCGGGCCCTCGGTCTTTCCTCCCGCTCTCCTTCCTCCTCCCCCTCTCCTCCCGTCTCGGGTCCTCCGCTTCCTCCTCCTGACCCCCCTCCAGCTGTTTTCCCTTGTTCTCAGTCTTTGTTGTCCCCTCCTCCTTCTCATACCTGGGCCTCTCGTCGTTCCCCTCGTGCTCGTCCCTCGTCCCCTGTTCCCTTCACTGACCTTCGTAGTGCCTTACTTCGTTCTAGTCCGCCTCGTCCGTCTCCGTCTGTGCTTCCGTCTCCTCCTGAGTCGGCCCTCACTGCTTCGCTTTCTACTCTTGTCACTGACTACTACCGCACGTACTGTCCTGTTCTCTCTCGTGTTCTTGCCTCTCTTGTTACCCACCCTCGTGCCTCTGTGTCCTCTGTCTCCGCTCTTACTGCCGCAGTCACTGAGTTTGCCTCTACTTGCCGCCTTGACTTCGCCACCAGTCTTGTGGCTGCTCCTCCTTCCAGTCCTCTGGCCGTCGGGGGTGTGTCTACCCTTGGCTGTGACGCCCTAGAGGACAGGCAGTTTGAGCTAGAGTTCCTGGCAGCCGCTTCCCCTCATCTCTTTGCCATGGTGCTCGCCCCTGCGGGAGACCCCGACGCCCTTGACATACCGACTCCTCGCACCTACGCTGAGGCAGTGTCAGGGCCTTGGGCCTCTCAGTGGAGAGCTGCCATGGACGCAGAGATGGCCTCCTACAGATCCACAGGCACCTACGTCAACGAGGTTCCCCCCCCTGGGGCGAACGTAGTCGATGGCATGTGGATCTACAGGGTGAAGCGGCCATAGGGATCTCCTCCGGTCTTCAAGGCGCGCTACGTGGCTAGAGGTTTCAGTCAGCGCGAGGGAGTTGACTTCTTTCAGACCTTCGCGCCCACCCCGAAGATGACCACTCTTCAGGTGTTACTGCACGTAGCGGCACAGAGAGACTACGAGTTACACTCTCTCGACTTCTCTATTGCGTTTCTTCAGGATAGCCTACACGAGGAGGTCTGGCTGCGTTGTCCCTCTGCCTTCACTGGCACTTTCCCTCCTGGAACCCAGTGGAGGCTGAGGCGACCGGTCTACGGTCTCCGTCAGGCTCCCCGTGAGTGGCACGACACCCTTCGTTCTACTCTCGCTGACCTTGGTTTTCAGCCGTCGTCTGCCGACCCGTCGCTGTTCGTTCGTCGTGGCTCTACACCGTTCTTTGTTCTAGTCTACGTCGACGACCTGGTTTTCGCCACTGCTGACAGGGTTGCCTTGGCAGACGTGAAGTCCGAACTGCAGAAGAGACACACTTGCACTGACCTTGGTGAGCTGCGTCACTACCTTGGCCTGCAGATCACCAGGGACAGAGCTGCTCGCACCATTACACTCTCACAGTCACACATGGTGCAGCAGGTCCTTCAGCGGTTCGAGCTTCAGCACTCCACAGTACAGCGCACACCTCTTGCTGTTGACCACAGACTCACTGGACCCTTTCCTGACGAGCCGTTTGAGTCCAGTGGTCCCTACGCAGAGTTAGTGGGCTGCCTCATGTACCTGATGACTTGTACTCGCCCGGACCTCGCCTTCCCTCTCAGCGTCCTTGCTCGCTTTGTTGCGCCAGGGAGGCACCGTCCTGTTCACTGGACGGCAGCTGTGAGGGTGGCGAAGTACCTAGCGACGATATCAGGCGTGGGGCTAGTTCTTGGAGGGCAGCAGCCTGTCGTACTTACTGGTCACTGTGACTCTTCTTACGCTGACGACGCTGAGACTCACAGGTCTACTCAGGGGTACTGTTTCAGCTTGGGTTCTGGAGCTGTTTCCTGGCGGTCCACACGCTCCTCTTCGGTCTCGACCTCTACAGCTGAGGCTGAGATCTACGCTGGTGCCATGGCGGCACAGGAGCTGCGTTGGTTGACGTTTTTGCTCGCTGACCTTGGTGAGCGGCCGAGCTCTGCACCGACCTTGTTCACTGACAACAAGGCGTCGATTCTCCTCTGTCGTGAGCCACGACTGGAGAGCAGAGTGAAGCATATTCACGTCAGGTACTTCCTTTTGCGAGAGTTGCTGAGACGTGGACAGGCTCGCTTTGAGTTTGTGGAGTCCGAGGCCAACACTGCAGACATCTTCACCAAGGCGCTTCCGCCTTGTGACCAACAGAGGTGTTGTGTGCAGTTAGGCCTTATTGACACAGGTTCTAGTCGTGTATAGGCTTGAGTTTACTGTTTGCTTTGCTTGTACTCTTGCTATACACACTTGTGAACTCTTTGACTGGCCTTATGGCCACTGTTGCTTGTGCTCAGAATGTGTGGTGACGTTGTGATCCACCCTGAGCTTTGTATCTTTGTGACTGGTCTTGTGACCGTACACTTTTGGTTTTGCTAGACACCCCTCACTTAGGCTATGGGGGTGTGTCGAATGTTGTAGCCTTAGTGAGGTTTGTCTTAGGGGGTACAGAAGTTAGGGTTTGTTATATGTACCCCAACTCACATCAATGACATCATTAGCAGGGCTCTCGCTAGGATTCAGGCCTGTCTGACAGGATGGGTAAAAAAAAAAAATTCGTCTTACGCTCAGATTGGCGCTTTTTTTTCGTCTGACCTCTAGGACGAAACAATATCACAAGTCTGATTAGACAGATGAACAATTCTACGTGGTCTACACTAACTACATCAATTCTACAACATACAATGTGAAAACTAAGTATCATTTCACCATTCTACGTATCAGTCAGACTCGCTACCACTATCATCAGCATCACTACAGCTGTCTAGGCTATCAGACGGCACTGGAATAGGATAGTTAGCATTCCCCTTGCGACTGAGCCAGGGGAACTCTGCATCCAGCCTGGCTGCTTCTGCTACTGCTGTCGCTTCGCGTGCTGCTGCCTCTGCCGCAGCCACAGCAGCTGCTGCTGCTGCTGCGTGGGCCTCTGCTGCTGCGTGGGCCTTTGCTGCTGCTGCGGATCTTCTTCTATTGCGCTTGCTCTCCCTCTCCACTCCCGCCAGCAACACATCCTTTGCAGGCCTCCTCTTCTTGGATTTGCGCCACCGAGCCACCAACTCGGGCCACTCCATGTTGTAGCTCAGAAGAGACACGGTCATGAGCTCACCAAGCTTGGCGTCGCACAGGTTCCCCCTCAGCCAGCTCTTGATCACGTTTTGCCGCGAGAACCCGCGCTCGCACTCCACAGTGCTCAGCGGGAGCACGGCTACAGCGATCCACAGGCGGACAATGTTGGGGTAGCTCGTTGTCCAATCTGGTGAGGAGAGCATGTGCTTCAGGCCCTCCGCGAAGCCGACATCCTCCTGGTGGGTGCTCATGATTGTCGCGAAGGTGTTGAGCTCCCTCTGTGCTTTGGCCCAGTCCACACCTGTACGAATGGGCGGGTGAATAGAGGAAGACAAAGATGCGGCCGCATGAATACAAATGTAACGCGACGCGGCTTCAAAACGATTAAGCCCGAGATCTCACGACAATACGCCTAACACACCTGGCAGAGTGTCCGGATCCTCGGGATGCTTCTTGTACATGTCGCGCAGCGACTGCAACCACTGCGCCAACCGTCGCTCGCGCTTAGCCTGTGACTTGGGGTATTGGGACTTCTTGAAGAGCTTCGCGCCATTGAGCGACGCGAGATCATGCAGTCGGTAGTCGAGCTGCTTAATCAGCTCAACAACGAAGTCCCGCCCGAGCTTCAAACAGGAGTTGAGGTCGCCTTTGCTCTGCTGCCCCACGATAGCCTCTTTGTGCAGCAGGTAGCGGTGAGTTGTTGGCACTCCGGTGGAATCTAGGCCATCAACCTTGACCTCCCGACACTTCCCCGAGGCATGTTTCGCCAAGAATGGATCCAGCGCAGCGCCGCTTTGCCCGAACGTCTCGTCGTTGCTGTCGAGGTAACGAGTCCGCAGCAGGAGTGTTGTGTTGTGTACCGTCTGCAGCACATGGGTGGCGTCAATCTGCAAAAGCATGAAGCAGAAATGGTTAGATTGTGACTATGGTTTACGAAGGCGGTTGCAAGCGTAAACATTAACGCGTACCTGTCGTTGTTGGAACTTCAAGTTGAGCAGGTTCAGCTCCTTCAACACATCGGCAAGCAAGTAGAGTAAGAAATGGAATTTGAAACTAGTCACTGTCGCGTACATCTTTTTGTCGAATTCCTGCAAGACGATCACAGCCGCAGGAAACACCGCGACGAGTCGCTGGATCGCATTGCCTCGGGAAAGCCACCTCACGTCCTTGATGCCCTGCATCTCCAAATGTGTCTCGCAAATGACCTCTTGCAGCTCCTTGAAACGCGTATGGACCACAAGGCGCCCGAGAATGTCGACCACAGACCGGACCGCCTTGTCCACAATCTGGAGGTCAGGGAACGCGGTTGCTGCATCTTTTGCTGCCAGCGCCTCCCTGCATGAATCAACCGAAACATTTTAGTACACGCAAGATAGGCAAATCAGCATACAACTTGGTATAACTCGCCTGTGAGCGACACAGTGGCACGAAACGAGATGAGGAATCTTCGTGCGCAGCCGCGCGACCAACCCGTTGTGCTGGCCAGTCATCACAGAAGCGCCGTCTGTGCTCATACCGCTAATGCGCTGCAGATCGATGCCCGCCGTCTCAAAATGCGTTAGCAGGCCAGTTAGCAGCGAGGCGGCGTCACACTGCTCCACTGAGAGCAGGGTGTAGAACTCCGTGACTGGAAGGTTGTCGCGCACGAAGGTCATGTATACTATCATATGCTTCCCGCGCCTACGGTCCGTGCTCTCATCCAGCTGGATCCCGAGAAAGGGGCTGGCTCGGATGTACTGCAGCTGACGGGACCGCAGGTATGACACCATCGTCGCCACTAGCTGTGCAAAACCGTACCTGTAACACAAAAATAATAGGGGCGTGAGCATGGTGGAGCAGACACACAGACATAAGCGGGATACAGAAATTTTACTCACTCGCTGTAGTACGTGCCGTTTTCCTTCACGGGCATGTCCGGCGTGCCCTGCTCAGCCATGAATTGAACAAGAGCAACGAAAAGCACAATAGGGGCGTCAGATTTGCAGATGAAGAGAGCGATTGCCATTAATCGAGCAATTCGCCTGGCGTCGTCGTCACCCTTGTCGAAGGTTGTCATGGACTTCTGGCCTTTCTTAAGGCCATCACGTTGTTCCTTCTGCAGCACCGCGGCCTCGTGCTTCACGCTGAAATGATGCTTGCGCATCGTCTGCTTCTGAATGTCGAGGCCGCCTTCACCGTAGCGGCCGTACTTGTAGTGCGGGTCCCCGAACACCATACAGACGCTGCAGCGCATGCACGGTCGCCCGTCCTTCGTCTCACTGATGAAGAGCCACGGGAAATAGCGAAGCCACTGCTCCTTACACTTGAGCTGCAGCTCTTCCACAGAGAGCGGCCGACGTCCCTTGGTTTTGCCCTTGTCCTCTTCTTCCGAATCGTCATCGGCGGATTGACGAGTCGTGGGCGGGACCGTCTCCGATGGCGCGGGCAAGGTAGGACCTGCGGGACGGGCAAAGTTAAGCATCCTCTGCTTGTATTTAGCTTTCAGTGAAGCCCTGTCAGGCAGCACAGGGTTAGCCCGAAGATCGGTGGTTGTTGCAACAGAAACAACAGGGCGGATGGATTCACGGCCGGATGTAGGCGAGCTTGTCGACGTGGGCGTGGTAGCCTTGGGCATGCCATCGTCCGCCTTTTCTTCGGCCACAGTGTCTGGCGATGCGTTGGTTGGGGGTATAACTTGGGTTGAGCACGAGGCAACGTGGGCTGCAACGACGGGGATCGACTTGCCCCGTGTGAGAAAATCTAGCGCTGAGACTCTAGGGGGGTGTAACTCCTCTGGAATGGCCATCAGGGGGTATGGCGAAAGTGGAAAACTGCACTGCGGGGCCAGTCGAGTGCAGCGGAAGAAAAGGATGTAGAAGATGGACGGTGTGCCCCCAGCCTGGTCCCTCAAACCCTCGTCCCGTAGCTCGGCAGAGTGATACGCGGTGCGAGTGTGGGCGGGGAACCACAGTTACGTGCATCCGCGATGCATACAGGTCACCCCATCGCACAAAAGGATAGTGCCGGTGCCTGGGTGTAGCTGGCATCGGCGCCGACAACCACGCAGCGACAAAGTGCTGGCAGCATCTGACATGGTTAACTGCTGCCAGCGGTGCTGTTTCCTCCAGCGCGGATACTACGGGACAGAAGCATTCATTACGCATGCATGTATAGATGCTGGCAGATACCCTAACTAGTGGCCCTATGGACAAGTGGGCACAAATGTCGGTTTCAGACGGAATCGTACTCGTTATCTGGATTCTCAGATGAAGAATAATATGCGATCTGAAATTTTATCTCAAGTAAAATCATTTGTCTTACTGATCATCTGAAAATAAAATCACAGTCTTACAGATCATCTGAAATAAGAAAATGAAGTCTGAAACGCAGACCATCAGACCAAATTGGTCTGATAACGAGGGCCCTGATCATTAGTTCCTTTCTTGACACAGCGTCTGGTCAGGTGTTTGCTGCCGCGTCCAGGTCTAGTCCAGCGTCTGCCCCCCTGTTCGTGTCGTCCCCTGTCACACGAGACTCTCTTTTGGCACCACCGCCTTGGTCACCCCTCCCTGCCTCGTCTTCGAGGTATGGCCTCCCGTACCTTTGTCTCTGGTCTCCCATATTACCGTCAATACAATATTATGGACCACGGTTATGCTGGGCTTAAATTAATAGCAGAGAATATATTTATGGCATTTGATATACATGGATTTATATGGACCAGACATATGATATAACTAATGGTAGTATATGCGCGCTCATATTGGTTGTTGGGCGACCCTTTATCGCCTAAGTATATGGTCGTGAATTATATGACAGTGCGTGATTGGACGCGCATTGCCAAAAAGGGCAACAAGCATATTATCGACCAATCGTGCGCGGTCACTAATACGTTCGTGCATTTATGCTCCGGCGTTGCAGTTCATGATCGCTGATGTATTTGCCCACGCGCTCATTGGTCACGCATTGGGCCGAAAATGACCGCACATCTACTGTTAAATGAACGAGGAATTTAGGGGGTACGAACCCTTCTAGGGTAATGTGCCAGGGAATAAAAACACCTCGAAAATGCCCTGGCATGGCCCTCGAAAAGCAATTATCAGTGAATTGGATGGCCACGCGAGCAATTTGGGGACACGTGGGCAAGAGGGAATCACCAAACAAGGCCCTGGAGCAATTCTCTCGCATGGTGGGGCAGCGTTGGAGACAGGTTGAACTACTTATCTCAAGTGCACAGCAAATACTTCGTTTAAGTACATTTCACTGTCTTGCACAAAAGATTACATGGTCCTGAAAATGGTAGAACGAAATCCATGTCAATTTAAGCTGATGGTTGTGACGCCTGAAAGTATTATAAACAGTAAGAGTTTGTTCTAAAAATTGGCTCGCGGAGCAATGCCATCGCTCCAACGGCTTCCAACGAGATGGCATCTCGGGAGGTATGTTAGTAGGAGGTTAGTAGGTCAGCGCAGGAAATCAGTCTCTTCCTCCACAATACTCAGTGGGAGAAGCCATCCATGTCGTCTGACATGGTAGAGCCTGCACATGATAAGAGAAAGGCTGTTAAGAGCTATGTCATGACAAAGCAACAACGAAATTCACGAACAGACCTATGACAGCTATAATGTAAAAAAAAAAGAGGATCACAAACGCATATGGGTCAGGGAACGAGAGGCGCGGGGTGTAGGCAACTGATGGAACGAAAAGGAGAACATCGACTCACTGTGTATCCGCTGGAGTGCAGCCGCTGTTACTACAATCGCGGCGCACCATGACGAGAATGTGAGCGCTCCAGCGACAGCTACACATTTAACGAGAACGACACCGGGAACGAAGCCTCCTAATACAGCAGCACCGACGTCCCAAATCTGTCCGGCCTCGAACAATGAACTACGCCTCGACTCGAATTGGCAGGCCGCACCGTGGTAAAACTCCTGAAGCTCCATGGCAGACGGATCCATGGTTAGGGAGACAGCTCAAATTCAGGCGAAGTATGCAGGGCGACCAGACAGCATTCAAAACTTGGTCGATTGATGTAGCCTGAAAATACTAGGAAATGCATGCAGATTCTGGTGCTGTCTAAATTCTCAGTTTCAAGCTGATGAACACGGTCAGTGTCTTGGCAGTTGGAGTGGAGAGCTTGAAATGGAGAGAAGGGGGACAAGCAGAGCAGGGAGGGTTGAGGTGAGAGCCTGAGAGGCGAGAAGGGTTGCAGAGATTCAGCAAAGGACATGTGGGTGTGACACTTTGCTGACGCGGCATCCCGCAATTACCGGCAGCAAACAGAACAAGCAGCACCCACTACCGTTGCGCTTTTTCGGATTTCCGCGACACGTTGATGATGATTCCGCGGACCGGAAATTTCTGGACGGGCTGAATGTGGAATAATTCTATTCTTCAAATGGGGTAATGTGGGATGGGCAACGGTGGGGTGAGTTGAGAGAGGTTAGCTTGTTCGAGAACCCCACAGTTTCGCCAGAGAGAACAATATTTTGTCGAGTTCATTTTCCATCGAAACGAATTTAGAGCCAAGATGCAATCTCACCGTGATTGGAGGGGCATCCTCATAGTCGAGTCGAGATTGGTATTTGGGCAATAGGGTCTCTTGTCAACTGTACGTGTGAAGCCTGGTCAGAATGATGGGCAATCTTCGTTCAGATTTTCTATTGGCGCGCCATTTGGAAGGGTTTGGGGTGATTCCGGCGACCACGCCTTGGATGACGCTGACAGTGACCCGAAGTCGCGCGATGTAGAATGTCATGGAGAAACACCGAGATTGTCAGGACGCAGTAAAAGTAGACGATCGATCGTGAACTGCGACCGGTGTGCGGATCAGTTACCCTGTTTACAATCTTGTAACCATGCTACAGCATGGATTTTGTCGACATTTTGTGCACAGGTAGCGACTTTTTTTATCACTGATCGGTGCTCAACTTTCCGAGGCATCACTCTGCAGATGATGTTCACGAACCAATCACAACAGGCACGATTGATGTTGATGCCAGCGAGGTGCTGTAATTTCGCAAAGCGGGTGAATGGAGTCGCGCATCATTCCCGCAATGTGGGCCTGTGAGCCGCGAATGTTGCTTTTGGTTGCCATGTGGGCTGCGAAAAGTCGCAGGTGTTGTAGGGCGGTCCGGGGTTTCCTTCGACGGTGTCGCAGGCAAAACCAAAATATCGACTGTGGAAGAGCCAACCCATCACGCTGGGGTGATCGTTACAACCAAGCGGGCCCCTCGTTTCGCCAATCGATCCACCCAATCAATTCTGGGGCTAAAAAAACAATCGCGATCCTGCGATCCTCCCACTTTTACCACGTCCTCATGGATAAGCCCCATAACCACTATCTCAGCAATGAAGGCATTTGGGTCAAACTGACAGCTTATTCACGGAAAATCGTTATTAAGTGATTGTACACACAATTTGTTAAGCACTGAGATTATTATTCACCAGAACAAAAGAAGCGACAAAGGGAGAACACACTCACCAACTACACCACACTCTTACGTGCTCTTAGACCTAGCAGTAACCTTTTTCCCTGCACGCTGACGACCCTTCTGTCCTCCCCTCCGCTGCCCACCCCTCCCTCCAGTGGGCCCTGCTCCTCCATTTGTTGCAGCTTCAACTCCACCCTCTCCCTCGGTTTCCGCTTCTTCTACTCCTGCTGCTTCTGCTGCTCCTGCTGCTTCTGTTGCTACTGGTTCTACTGCTGCAGCTGCTCCTGTGGACTCGGATGCTTGGGATGCCTCAGTCACAGCAGGGACTGCTGCTGCAGCAGCTGCACCACCGTTGGCCACGTTGACCAAATCAGGTTGCTTTGCCATAACAGGCTTGAACTGCAACCAGCACAGACGGGATAACAGCCAAAGTTTTCCAGCCAGTTCAAAAAAATAATTCGCACAACCACCAGACACAGAGAGAATTGGGTGAGAAAAGCACATGTACAAAACACGAAACATGCCCAGTGAACCCATGGCATGTGAACCCAAATTCAGAAAAGCTTCCAGGTGGGTGACATGAAATCACAAAATAGTCACGCAAGCTTCCAGAACACATACCAGGCGCAACGTGATTCACCTGGTATGCGAACCCGACGACATGTACCCTACCTGGTACACCGAGTAAATGACACGTAACCCACCTGGTACACCGAGTAAATGACATGTAACCCACCTGGTACACATCCCAAACGACACGTAACCCACCTGGTACACCGAGTAGATGGCACGTAACCCACCTGGTACACGGAGTAGATGACATTGCGGCGGATCTGGGCCATCATGGAGAGGAAGAGGTTGTACCCCTCCAGCTTGTACTCAATCAGCGGGTCCTTCTGTGCATACCCTCGCAGCCCCACCGCCTGCTGCGCAAACTTGAGGGCCTGCAGATGCTCCTTCCACAGGTTGTCCGTCTGGGAGAGCACAAAGTAGCGCTCCGCGTCCTTCATCAATCCGGGGACGATCTTCTCGACTTCCTCCTGGAAACATCAGGAAGTGGAGAAGGGAAATCAGGGGTGGGGGTGAGAGGGTGTGCCTGCAGATGCTCCTTCCACAGGTTGTCCGTCTGCGAGAGAACGAAGTAACGCTCCGCATCCTTCATGAGCCCGGGGACTATCTTCTCCACCTCCTCCTGGGTAGATGTGAGAGGGAGAGGGAGAGGGAGAGGGAGAGGGAGAGGGAGAGGGAGAGGGAGAGGGAGAGCGGAAGGCAGGAGATGCATGTGAGGACAGGTTGTACCTCGAGAGCTTGCACTCAGTAAGAGCTTCTGCATTTACCCACAGTCACCGAAAGTTACGGCTGCAGAAATTCCGTTCGCGTGGGGAGCGAGGATTTTGAGTGAGAGGTCAACGAGCGAGCAGGTAGCAAACTGCCCCTGCTCTCTGATCCCTACTACCTCCCCTCCCACCTCCCCTACTACCTCCCCTACTACCTCCCCTCCCACCTCCCCTACTACCTCCCCTACTACCTCCCCTCCCACCTCCCCTACTACCTCCCCTCCCACCTCCCCTACTACCTCCCCTACTACCTCCCCTCCCACCTCCCCTACTACCTCCCCTACTACCTCCCCTCCCACCTCCCCTACTACCTCCCCTCCCACCTCCCCTACTACCTCCCCTCCCACCTCCCCAACTACCTCCCCTCCCACCTCCCCTACTACCTCCCCTCCCCCCTACTACCTCCCCTCCCACCTCCCCTACTACCTCCCCTCCCACCTCCCCTACTACCTCCCTTCCCACCTCCCCTACTACCTCCCCTCCCACCTCCCCTACTACCTCCCCTCCCACCTCCCCTACTACCTCCCCTCCCACCTCCCCTACTACCTCCCCTCCCACCTCCCAGCTGGTTGATAACACTCACCTTCTTCTGGTAGTACACCTCTCGCCCGCGCTTCCTCAGGTACTCTCGCAGGCTGTCAATGAGTCAGCGTGGGGAGCGAGGGACTCCGGGGAGAGGTCGGAGAGCGGGTAGCAGTACTGCCTCTGCTCCCTGGTGGTCCCTCCCACCTCCCCTCCCACCTCCCAACAGGTTGATGACGGTACTCACCTTCTTCTGATAGTACACCTCTCGGCCGCGCTTCCGCAGGTATTCCCGCAGGCTGTCAATGGAGTCGGCGTGGGTAGCGAGGGACTCATTCACCCCATCTTCTCCCATCTACATCCCTTTGAGCTTCTCAGCTAGAGAGCATCGACCAGCCACTCACCCTCTTCTGGTAGTACACCTCTCGGCCGCGCTTCCTCAGGTATTCCCGCAGGCTGTCAATGGAGTCAGCGTGGGGCGCGAGGGACTCCGGAGAGAGGTCGGCGAGCAGGTAGCAGTACTGCTTGACCTTGGCTGCCAGCGCCTCCAGATTCCACTCCTCCTTGGGCTTCGTTGCGTCGATGTTGGCCTGACGGGTAGAGGGAAGGAGGGAGCGTGGGAGGGGAGAGAGGGACGGAGAGTGGTGGGTGGGAAAAAGAGGGGGAGGAGGGATAGACAGGGGTGGGAGGGAAAAAAAAGAGGGATGAATAGAGAGGGGAGGCAGGAGGGACTCAGGAGGGAGGTCGGCGAGCAGGTAGCAGTACTGCTTGACCTTGGCTGCCAGCGCCTCCAGATTCCACTCCTCCTTGGGCTTCGTTGCGTCGATGTTGGCCTGACGGGTAGAGGGAAGGAGGGAGCGTGGGAGGGGAGGGAGGGACGGAGAGTGGTGGGTGGGAAAAAGAGGGGGAGGAGGGATAGACAGGGGTGGGAGGGGAAAAAAAAGAGGGATGAATAGAGAGGGGAGGCAGGAGGGACTCAGGAGGGAGGTCGGCGAGCAGGTAGCAGTACTACTTGACCTTGGCTGCCAGCGCCTCCAGATTCCACTCCTCCTTGGGCTTCGTTGCGTCGATGTTGGCCTGATGGGTACAGGGACGGTGGAGGGGAGAGGAGGGATGGCGAGGGAATTCAGGAGAGCGCGAGTGAGAAAGAGGGGAGGAAGGAACAAGAGTGGGCACTCTCCACTCCACCATCGTGAGAACAATGGTGACTTTTGAGAATTCTCAAAAGGGAACGACCTAGTCCGACATTGCCCCTCTGACATAATTCCAGTGAGCAGCAGGCCTGGTAGGGGATCAGAGGTGGAGGGAACGACCTAGTCCGACATTGCCCCCTCCACGCCCATCTCAAGGGGAACAACGTACCTCAACATTGCATCACTCTCCCTGCATGCATACCCCACGCACCTCGAGAATATCATCCATGGTGAGCTCGGCATACTCTATCATCGCTCCCTCCAGGCTCTCCGCCACCAGGCAACAGCACTTGTGCGTCAGAGTTAGACAGATGCTACAAGGCCAGCTCACACACAAGCCCACATTGTGAGACCCACTCACCTCCAGGACATCATCCATGGTGAGCTCGGCATACTTATCATCGCTCCCTCCAGGCTCTCCGCCACCAGGCAGCAGCGCCGGGGACTCAACGGCAGACACAGAGGAACCAAGCCCACGACCCACACAAGGCCAGGCCAGCACTGCCACACGCACCTCGAGAATATCATCCATGGTGAGCTCAGCATATTCTATCATCGCTCCCTCCAGGCTCTCCGCCACCAGCGCCCTCCTCCTCTCCGCGTACACGCGATCACGCTGGCTGTTCAGCACCTGGGGTTGGGGGGGAGGTGGGGGTGGGGAAAGGGTGAACGGAGGGGTACGAGTCAAGAACCTCAACGCACCGGCTATTCAATTCAGCACCGAGAAGCCAAAAAAACAGCGACACTGTTTCGGGCGACGAGGAAGGGGCACAGCCAGCAAGCGCTCCCCTCCTCTCGGCGTACACGCGGTTGCGCTGGCTGTTCAGTTCAGCACCGAGGAGCCAAAAAACAGCGACACTGTTTTGGGCGGCTCAAAATCAGCGGCAACGTTTGAGGCTACCAAAGATGAGGCTGCCACAATTTGCACCTGGTCACTCCATATTATTTTTTCTCTCACCTGGTCATACTCGAACAGCTATTGCGAATGTCAAAAAAGTAGTTCTCCACCTTCCTCTGCTGCGATGGGCTGCTTCACCCCACACATCATCATGACGCAATTTTTGAGGCGCCTCAAAAGTCATACCTGGTCATACTCGAACAGCTGCTTGCGGATATCAAACAAGTAGTTCTCCACCTTCCTCCACCTTCCTCTGCTTATATGTCCCGTTTGCCAACATCGCACCTCTTTGCTCTACGTGCTCCCCTCTCTCACCTGGTCATACTCGAACAGCTGCTTGCGGATATCAAACGAGTAGTTCTCTACCTTCATCTCTCAGCATGTTCAGCCTCACACATCGCACCTCCTTGGTCTTAAGCCCCCCTCTATCAACTGCTCATGCACCTGGTCGTATTCGAACAGCTGCTTGCGGATATCAAACAAGTAGTTCTCCACCTTCCTCCACCTTCCTCCACCTTCCTCTGCACTAAAGCTGCCTCACCGCATACCCCACCATGCTCACATCACATCACATCACATCCCATCCCACCTACTCACACTCCATCCACACCTGGTCATACTCGAACAGCTGCTTGCGGATGTCAAACAAGTAGTTCTCCACCTTCCTCCACCTTCCTCCACCTTCCGCTGCCCTGTAAGCTGTCTCACCGCATACCCCACCACACCCACATCCCATCTCCTCATAATGAACGTGCATCTGGTCATACTCGAACAGCTGCTTGCGGATGTCAAAGAAGTAGTTCTCCACCTTCCGCTGCGCACCCTCTAGCACAGACTAGACCAGTATCAGTGCACACAATGTGAGCCGCACCACACCACACCGCACCCTACCTGGTCGTATTCAAACAGCTGCTTGCGGATGTCAAAGAAGTAGTTCTCCACCTTCCTCTGCGCCTCGTCCAGCGCCTTGGTGAGCATCTTGGACTCGATGGGCATGTCCTCCACTCGGAACGCCTTCATCAGACCCTGTGGGGGCAAAGCACGCACAGAGGATGGCATAAAATCGAGAAAATTATACAAGGGAAGCAGGCACGCAAGCCTTGGTGAGCGTCTTGGACTCGATCGGCACGTCCTCCACTCGGAACGCGCTTTCATCAAGACAAGGGAGTGGCATGTCCTATGGGGAAAAGGGAGCGGGGTGGTATGATCACAACACAATGAGACATGGGACACAAGCAAGCCATGCTGATCGTACAAGCCCCATGAGGAAAATTGCTCCAGGAATAGAGGTGACTTTTGAGTCAACTCAAAAATCTCCATGCTGATCGTACAAGCCCCATGAGGACAATTACTCCAGGAATGGACCACTCTAGACCGCACCGCTGCACCTACAACACTCTGCGTCTCGATGGCTCACACACCACTCCGCACCACACCACACACCTGGATATGATCGCCCCCAAAGATGCGGAAGATGTTGTCCTCGAGGGACAGGGCGAAGAACTGCCAGGGTCGCCCTGCCGGCATGAAACACTCCTCCAAACACCATTCCACACCTACCTACACCTCCTTCCACCGCTCGACACCGTTCTGCACCGCACCACACACCTGGATGCGATCGCCCCCAAAGATGCGGAAGATGTTATCCTCAAGAGAGAGAAAGAAGCGAGAACTGCCCGGGTCGCCCTGCCGGCCTGAGCGGCCCCGTAACTGAGGCACGCAGGTGGGAAGGGAGGGGGGAAGAGGGAGGAGGGGAAAGAGAGCAGGGAAGGATGATAGGTGGGTGGGAGAGAGTTTGGAAACGCCTTGAAATACAAGTGAGACATGCCGTGGAAAGGGGGTAGTTAGGTGGGTGGAGCAGACAGAGGAGAGGTTAGACTGAAGGCACACATGCTAATATGCCCACATGCTAATATGCCCACATGTTAATATGCCCACATGCTAATATGCCCACATGTTAATATGCCCACATGTGAACATCCCACACACACAGATGCATCCTTTGATGTATGCCCACAAACACGCCTTCTCACCTTCGTGCCTCTAACTCAGTGCTGATGACATGCAGCCAGCCGGGAGCAGAGCAGAGCAAACAAGCACACACCCACGCACGCATGCACGCACGCACACACACACACACACACACACGCACACACACACACGCGCGCGCGCGCACACACGCACACACGCACACACGCACGCGCACGCGCACGCACACACACACACACACACACACACACACACACACACACACACACACACACACACACACACACACACACACACGCACGCACGCATGCACACACACACACATATTGTTTGCGCACACAATGTCTGTGTGCTCACAGCAGCAAAACCCCTCACCTGGTTGTCAATGCGGCGCGACTCGTGCCTCTCAGTGCCGACGACATGAAGCCCGCCAGCAGCAATGACCTTTTGTTTCTCCGCCTCTGTGAACACGCGGTACTCGTCATCCATCGCCTGGAAGGCAGCCCTGAGCGCTGCAATCACTGGGTCGCTCGTGGGGCCCTGCTCACAAACACACGCACACGAACACACACACAGAGGGTGAGAGGGGAGTGGGCACGAGCAGCAATGACCTTCTGTTTCTCCGCCTCGTTGAACACCCTGTACTCGTCGTCCATCGCCTGGAAGGCTGTTCGCAGAGCTGCAATCACCGGGTCGCTGGTAGGGCCCTGCTCACAAACGCATATACAGGGAGAGGGAGGAGTGGGCATGAGCAGCAATGACCTTCAGCCTGCTTCTCCGCCTCGGTGAACACGTGATAATCATGGCTCCTATCTGGGGCTCCATTGGACTCGGTGAACACGTGATAATCATGGCTCCTATCTGGGGCTCCATTGGACTCGGTGAACACGTGATAATCATGGCTCCTATCTGGGGCTCCATTGGACTCGGTGAACACGTGATAATCATGGCTCCTATCTGGGGCTCCATTGGACTCGGTGAACACGTGATAATCATGGCTCCTATCTGGGGCTCCATTGGACTCGGTGAACACGTGATAATCATGGCTCCTATCTGGGGCTCCATTGGACTCGGTGAACACGTGATAATCATGGCTCCTATTTGGGGCTCCATTGGACTCGGTGAACACGTGATAATCATGGCTCCTATCTGGGGCTCCATTGGACTCGGTGAACACGTGATAATCATGGCTCCTATCTGGGGCTCCATTGGACTCCGGTGAACACGTGATAATCATGGCTCCTATCTGGGGCTCCATTGGACTCGGTGAACACGTGATAATCATGGCTCCTATCTGGGGCTCCATTGGACTCGGTGAACACGTGATAATCATGGCTCCTATCTGGGGCTCCATTGGACTCGGTGAACACGTGATAATCATGGCTCCTATCTGGGGCTCCATTGGACTCGGTGAACACGTGATAATCATGGCTCCTATCTGGGGCTCCATTGGACTCGGTGAACACGTGATAATCATGGCTCCTATCTGGGCCTCGGTGAACACGTGATAATCATTCGTCCATCGCCTGGAAGGCAGAGCGCAGACCCGCAATCACTTAAGTCGCTGGTGGGGCCCTGGAGTGAGGGATATGGAGGGAAGACACGCACACAAACAGGGAGAGGGGGGATTAAGCATGGGCTGCAATTAGGGATGAGCAAGAGGTGAACACGAACGTGTTCGCGTTCGCCCCTGCACGAACACCGCCGTTCGGCGAACCGAACAGTGTTCGGTTCGCCGAACGACTTCCCCAAAAAAGGGTGTTCGCCGTTCGCCTGTGAAGGCGAACACCTTGTTGACGCAGGCGAACACGAACGTGTTCGTGGCAAACACGTTCGTGTTCGCCCCGGGACTACATTCACTTAAGTCACACGTTCGTTGAACATTCCCTCCCCCCACCCCCCAAGCCAGTCCCGCCCTGCTTCATCCATGCTAGTGCCAGCGTGTGACGGCGAAATGCTAGATCTGCACTTAAGCAACGGCGAAATGCTCGATCTGCACTTAAGCAATGGCGAAATGCTCGATCTGCACTTAAGCAACGGCGAAATGCTCGATCTGCACTTAAGCATCGGCGAAATGCTCGATCTGCACTTCACTGACGGCGTAGTGCTAGACCTGCACTTAAGTAACGGCGAAATGTAAAATCTGAGCCCAAACACCAAGGCCCGCGACCTAAAAATTGGTCGCAGGCCTATTCGTCGACGAACACATCGGTGTTTGTCGAAGGCCCGTGTCGAACACGAACACGTTCGTGTTCGACGCGCCTCGGCCAGCTGAGCCGGGCGAACGGCAAACGTGTTCGGGCGAACACCGAACACGTTCGCCCCTAACAATTTAGGCCAAAAAAAAATCCTGTTCGGTTCGCCTCGAATGTGTTCGAGGCAAACCAAACAGGAGTTCGTTATATTGCTCATCCCTAGCTGCAATGACCTTCTGTCTCTCCGCCTCAGTAGGCATCCAGTAGACATTGTCCATTGCCTGGAAGGCTGCTCCAAGGTCTGCAATCACGAGGTCTTAGCCTCTTGAGCCGGCAGGAAGTTGCCGGTAGAAGAGCAAGTGAGGTCACCTCATGTGATGAGGCGATTTTTGAGTCGACTCAAGGTCACCTCATGTGATGAGGCGATTTTTGAGTCGACTCAGGGTCACCTCATGTGATGAGGCGATTTTTGAGTCGACTCAAGGTCACCTCATGTGATGAGGCGATTTTTGAGTCGACTCAAGGTCACCTCATCCCCTCCCTATCTGATGATTGCGCATACGCAGTGGCAGGGAGTCTTGAAAAACGGTTCAATCTTTCTCACCTTCTCAGGTTTATTTTTTCTCACCTTCTCAGGTTTATTTTTTCTCACCTTCTCAGGCTCAATCTTTCTCACCTTCTCAGGTTCAATCTTTCTCACCTTCTCTGGTTCAATCTTTCTCACCTTCTCAGGTTCAATCTTTCTCACCATCTCAGGTTCAATCTTTCTCACCATCTCAGGTTCAATCTTTCTCACCTTCTCAGGTTTAATCTTTCTCACCTTCTCAGGCGATTTTTGAGTCGACTAAAAAAACGACTCATCACACGCAGTGGCAGAGAGTCTTGAAAAACGGTTCAATCTTTCTCACCTTCTCAGGCGCAAATGCCAGCCTGCCTTCTGCCTCGAGAGCTAGCAGCAAGTCCAAGAGCAAGGGGCGAAGGAGCAGTGCCTGCTCCTGATCTCACATGGAGTGGAGGTAAACGCACAGCCTGTCCTCGGCCTACAGTCGAGAGCTGGCAGCAAGTTGGTAAATGCGGGGCAAAGGAGCAAGTGAAGAGAAACACACCTACCTTCTCACAGGCGAATGCAAGCCCGCCCTCGGCTTCCAGAGCCGACAAAGGAGAGGACAGGCAAAGACACTCACCTTTTCGCACGCGAATGCCAGCCTGTCCTCGGCCTCGAGAGCCGGCAACGAGTTGGTGAGTGCGGTGGGGAAAGCAAGTCCCTGACCTTCGTCCTCCTCACCTTCTCACAGGCGAATGCCAGCCTGTCCTCTGCCTCGAGAGCCGGCAGCGAGTTGGCGCCCCACGACGCCACCGCTGCCTCCACAGCTGACGTCAGCAGCGCTGACGTGGCATCCGACAACTGGCAGGGGTAGAGCTCCGGGTTGACCTGCTCCCAGAGGAGGGGGGAGTGGGGGCGGGGGTGGGGGGAGCAGAGCCGGGGACGGGGGGGGGGGGGGGGGGGGGGGGGGGGGGTTGGCGAGGGGTTGTGCGGGGGAGAGGGAGTGGTCGGAATGGGAGATGGATGAGGGGGGAAAGGTGAGGGGTGAGCGGAGACGGGAATGGTTGGTGCGGTGCGGGGCAGAAGGGAGATGGTACAGAGAATGGAGAGGGAAGAATGGAGCAGAGTGACAGGGACAGGAAATGAGCGGCAGAGTTAGAGGGAAATAACAGGGAAATAGTGGCAGGGGATGGTGATGGGGAGGAGTATGGGTATGGGTATGGGGATGGGATGGGAAGAGGGGGACACAATTGGCAGGGGGGGGGACGGAAGTGTTGGGAGGGGGAGCGGGGAAGGAGGACGGACGACCTACCCCTGCACGCTACCTTCTCCGCCTCTAATCGCTTTTGAGAATTCTCACAAGTGACTCCCAAACTTATGTGGTCACTTGCTGGCTTTGAGACGTCTCAAAACTAAGTGGTCACTTGCTCGCACAACAACCCGTCCGTGCATCACCCCGCCACTGTTCCACACATTACCTCGCTCTTCTGCGCACTACCTCCCTTGCCACTCACCACCTCCCTTGCCACCCACCACCTCCCTTGCCACTCACCGCCCAGGTCTTCTTCACTGGAAGCTTTCTCTTGCCCTCGAACGCACACCCTACACACGCACTCGTTCCCCATCCTTCCACACACCTCCACCCCACTTGCCACCCACCCACCACCTCCCTTGCCACCCACCGCCCAGGTCTTCTTCACTGGAATCTTCCTCTTGCCCTCAAAAGCAATCTCATTGTCGCTCGCTTGTGCCACTCTGCACGGGGAGAGAGAGAGAGCACAAGGAGTGGGAGCACCAGTGGGAGGAGTGTGAGTGAGAGTGAAGAAGAGGGTTCCACATGGCTTCCGTTCCAAGCTCAAACCCTCCCCCCCCCTTCCATTCACACTCACTTCATGGGTTGAGAACTTCTCCACTCACTCCCCCATCACCGTCTGCATTGAGGTGGTGAGGCGCCTCAAAAACCACCTCAATGCACGTGTAGAGAGGGTGGTTTTGAGACGTCTCAAACTTCCATTCACACTCACTGCATGGCTTGAGAGCTTCACCACTCACTCCCCCATCACCGTCTCTCCCAGTCCCCAACCCCACCTGGGCCCAGGTTATATAGCCTCGTGTTATAGCATATCTCTCTGCTTGAGTCGAGTCATGAACTCCGCATTGCCTCCCAGCAGAATGTCCTCCAGTCACCACCTCCCTCAGTCCCCACCCGCACCTGGGCAGGTACCACTTCACCCAGTGCTTACCCACCTCGGCAGGTACCACCTCCCCCAGTGCCCACCCACCTGGGCATGAGCATCTCGCGCAGCTTGAGGCGAGCCATGAACTCCGCGTTGCCTCCCAGCAGAATGTCAGTACCTCGCCCCGCCATGTTCGTTGCAATCGTCACTGCAAGGGGAATGGGCAAATAAAATAAATAGCAGTGGGTTCCGAGTGAGCTCAAAAGGGAGGGAGGGTTGGTGTTGTTTTCCAGCAAAATGTCCGTTCCTTGCCCCCGCCATGTCCGTTCCTTGCCCCCGCCATGTTCGTTGCAAATTGCAATGGTCGCCGCAAGGGGGAAGGATGGGGAAGGATGAGGAAGGACGAGGGGTGGATGGGGATGGATTCAATTCACAAGAACTAAGGATGGGTGGCTGCTCGCGTTGCCCCCCAGCAGAATGTCCGTTCCTCACCCCGCCATGTTTGATGCAATGGTCACTGCATGCATGGAGAAAAGGGACGGACAAGTCAAAGTGAACGAGAGCATGAAGATGTGATTTGAGTCGCCCTGACGAACCTTAACAGGTTTTTAAAGCTCTCCTCCATCTACATCGTTGTTGTGAAGGTCAACACGACACGGGACGGGACAGACAGGCTCCTTGGCTCAAAATGGCCAAACGAGCCCTCGTCCCCCCATCGGTTTTGTGGCCGAAGCAAGAAGGTGACACCACATGGGGTCAATGGAACCATAGAGGTGAATTCTAGCCACCTTCTAAGAACTCTCAAAAACGACTCAGGTGAATTCTAGCCACCCAAATTCAGCACTCACCAGCGCCCAAGCGGCTGCTCTGTGTGACGATCTCTGCTTCCCTCTCCACGTTCTCGGGCTTGGCGTTGAGCACCTGGTGCTTCACCCCCGCCTCCTTGAGCCGCGCCGACAGCCCCTCACTCAGCTCCACACCTTAGTTGCGGAAGACGCTCGACGCGTTTTGCGTCTAGCGTCTAGACGCTTGGGCGAATTTTTTTTGGGCAGCCCGAAAAAACAAAAATTGCACGCGCAAAATTGAAATTCGCCATTTCGACACGAAATTCAATTTCGCACCATTAGAACCCCTTCCCACCCATTTCGACCACAAAAACCAGCCCCCCAAGCAAATTTGAATCCCCCCCAACCAAAATTGAACACAAACCACACTTCACCGCTTGGTATCTAGAAAACCCAACCTCTATGGCTAACCACCAAGAAGTTGGGGAGCACAAATCCCTCATTTGTGCTCCCCTACCTTCATTTCTTCCAAATCTCTTTCGAAAACCCTTAGGGTTTAGCTACTTCCACAACCATGTCTTAGTTCTAGTAGGCGTAGTGATAGGAGAGAGATGTAGTAGTAGTAATGTTCTTCGAGTTTGCTACTACTAGAGAGACATGGAAACCTAACTATATATGATGAGATGTGAAGATTTTTGTGAAGTCTAAGAATGGGGAAAAAATTACGGTACGCGGAAAAATTCACCCCATTTTGACATAGGTGCATGTCACCCACCCTCCCCATGCCCCATAGAACTTTTTTTTGTCTGCCCGAACATTTTTTTTAGGCCTGCCCGGGTTTTCGTCTAATACTGCGTCTAATCTACACTGTCTAGCGTCTAGCATCTTAGACGCTGCGTCTAGACGGACACGTCTAAGACGCCAGACGCGTCTTCCACAACTAAGCTCCACACTCGTCTCATAGGGACTCACTGACCTGTCCGTTTGAAGCCCTAAAACTGTGAGAAGATAGCTGGGAATGAAAGCTTGCAGCCAACCTACTCACCAGCACCCAACCAGCCACTCACCAGCACCCAGACGGCCGCTCTGTGTGACGATCTCTGCTTCCCTCTCAACGTTCTCCGGCTTGGCGTTGAGCACCTGGTGCTTCACCCCCGCCTCCCTGAGGCGCGCCGACAGCCCCTCACTCAGCTCCACACTCGTCTGATGGTGTCACAGGGACTCACTCACTTGGCTGTTTGAAGCCTGGAAAGAGCGAGAAAACAGTTGGGATTGAAAACTAGTCCCAGCACTCACCACCTCCAAGGCGACCGCTCTGCGCGACGATTTCTGCTTCCCTCTCCACATTCTCGGGCTTGGCGTTGAGCACCTGGTGCTTCACCCCCGCCTCCCTGAGGCGCGCCGACAGCCCCTCATTCAGCTCCACACTCGTCTGATGGTGTCACAGGGACTCACTCACTTGGCTGTTTGAAGCCTGGAAAGAGCGAGAAAACAGTTGGGATTGAAAACAACTAGTCCCAGCACTCACCACCTCCAAGGCGACCGCTCTGCGCGACGATTTCTGCTTCCCTCTCCACATTCTCGGGCTTGGCGTTGAGCACCTGGTGCTTCACCCCCGCCTCCTTGAGGCGCGCCGACAGCCCCTCACTCAGCTCCACGCTGGTCGTGCCCACCAGCACCGGGCGGCCCATTTTGTTCATACGTGCCACCTCCACCACCACCGCCCGCCACTTGCCGTCCGCTGCCCTGAAGACCACGTCTGACTCGTCCTGGTGGGAGCAGATAAGGGGGAGGGATGAGCAACAGGGAGGGAAGGAGGGAGAGAAGCAAGGAATACAGTACGTGCATGAGGCTTCAACCAGCCTCCACCCCCACCACCACCGCCCGCCACTTGCCGTCCGCTGGCCTGAAGACCACGTCTGACTCGTCCTGGTGGGAGGAGTGATTAGGGGCAGGAGACGAAGGGGCAAGGAATTTGGTGAGTGTGTGAGGCTTCAACCTCCACCCCCACCACCACCGCCCGCCACTTGCCGTCCGCCGCCCTGAACACCACGTCTGACTCGTCCTGGTGGGATGGGAGGGGGGAGAAAGGAGGAAGCGGAGGGTGAGGAAGCAGAGGGGATGGTGATTGAATAATGCTTTACTTTCCAACACTTATCATGCAATTTACCTCGAGCTATTACACGAAATCAGATAACGACACGAGCATCAAAGCCCGTATTCTCCTCTTTCTCACCTTGCGGCCAGCGGGGCGGTTGGTGGGGATTTCAGTGACAGTAAGCTTGTAGATACTGCTAAATCATTACGAGCCACACTTGTTCATTCCTCCTCTCACCTTGCCTCGTACACAACACACCACGTTGCCAAGCCTGTCTATTCCGCACCACACACCTTGCGGCCAGCGGGGCGGTTGGTGGGGATCTCAGTGACTGTGAGCTTGTAGATACTCGTGAACTCAGCTTAACACACGAGCATCCGAGCCTGCGTATCCCACCGAACCTGCAAAGTCCTTAAAGCCTGTCAGTCATCCTCACCTTGCGGCCAGCAGGGCGGTTGGTGGGGATCTCATTGACCGTGAGCTTGTAGATACTCGTGAACTCAGCCGAACGCACCAACACAAGCAGCTGTCCGGTCCATCACATCACACACCTTGTTGTGCCCTGCAAGCCTGTCTAATCCACACCACACCACGCACACACCTTGCGGCCAGCAGGGCGGTTGGTGGGGATCTCAGTGACAGTGAGCTTGTAAATGCTGCTGCTTTATCACAACATACGCCTGTCCATTCCTCTCACCTTGTGCCCTGCAAGCCTGTCCATTCCTCTCACCTTGTGCCCTGCAAGCCTGTCTATTCCTCTCACCTTGCCTCACACGCACCTTGCGGCCAGCGGGGCGGTTGGTGGGGATCTCAGTGACGGTGAGCTTGTAGATGCTCGTGAACTCAGCTGCCTCTGTGGCCGCTGTGCCTGTCATGCCGCACAGCTTGGGATACTGCAGTGAATAGAAGGGAGGAAGGGAGGGAGAGGGGACAGCGGAGAGGGTGGGAGGGGGGAAGGGGGAAGGGGGAGGAGAGAGGGGCGAAGGGAGAGCGCCGAGTGGGGAGGGAAGGAAAAGAGAGTTAGGAAGGAGGGAGTGAGGAGGAGATGGGGATAACGGCCGTGGGGAAGAGGAGAGAGTGCTGAGGTGGTAAATCGGGAAGGAAAAGATGAGAGACGCGCAATGGGTGCAGGATGTGTGACGGGTGCAGATGGAAGGAGGTCTGCTGCATAGGCGCAACAGGAGAGAACCATGGACCTGAAGCAACACGGACGGACCTGAAGCAACACGGACTGACCTGCAGGAAGAAGTTCTGGTAACTGATGGAGGCGAGCGTAACCGTCTCGTTCTGAATGGTGAGACCCTCCTTCGCCTCCACCGCCTGGTGCAGCCCCTCACTCCACCGCCGACCCTGGGATGGGAGGAAAGGGAGAGTTTTTGGGAATGGGAGCAATAGGGTTTTCACATGTGCAGCAGGCTTAGGGGGAAGGGGAATTTTTTAGGCGCCTCAAAAATCGTCTCAGTTCACGCGGTTGTTATATGGGACATGTGCAGTAGGCTTAGGGGCTGTCAGTGTTAAACAGGTGGGCTGCGGAGGTATGGATCACGCGGTTTTTATATGGGACATGTGCAGTAGGTTTAGGGGGAAGGGGAATGAATGGTGAGGTCCTCCTTCGCCTCCACCGCCTGGTGCAGCCCCTCACTCCACTGCCGGCCCTGGGAAGAGTTGAAGGAGAGACAAAGGGGAGGACGGGAGTGATGGTTAACAGGCAGGAGTGTCTATGAGCTGCAGAGAAAAGGGATATGGTGAGGCACTCCTTCGCCTCCACCGTCAAGTGCAACCCCTCGCTCCACCGCCGACCCTGGGAGGAAAAGGGCAGCACAGGTAACAAGAGTGAAGGGATATGGTGAGGCCCTCCTTCAGAGGAAAGGGGAATGGTGGGGCCCTCTTTCGACTCCAACGCCTGGTGCAGCAGGCGCAGGAGGAGGGCGCATCCAGCAGCAGAGGCAGGGAAAGAGAGCGGAAAGGAAGGGTTGAATTCTGTTGAGCAGCAAGCTTAGAGAAAAAGGGGATGGTGACTCCCTCGTTCACCTCATCGCCTGGTGCAGGCAGCCCCTCGCTCGCTCCACTTTTCCACACCATCCTTCCCCCAAACTGTCCATTAGGTAACTTTTGAGTCGACTCAAAATTCATCCAGACTTCTACACCCTCCTCCCCCCAAACTGCCCCATAGTCCCCCTTTCTCACCTCCATGATTCGCACTGTGAACTCATCAACAGTGAGGATCCCTCCCCCTTTGACAATATACTGAACATCCCTCAGAAACAGCTCCTTGGCTTTAATGGCGTTGATCACATCCACTGTTGCAACCAGCCCAGCACCTCCTCCCTAGCACTGGCCCTTATCCTCCCCACTCACCTCCATGATGCGTCCAGTGAATTCGTCAACGATCAGGATGCCTCCACCCTTCACGATGTACTGAACATCCCTCAGGAAGAGCTCCTTGGCTTTAATGGCGTTGATCACGTACGACGCCCACTGCTCCCGCGGGTCATACAGGTCGCTCACTCCCAGCAGCGTCTCGGCTTCCTCGTAGCCCTCTTCAGTGAGAAGTACTGCCTTCTGCTTCTCGTCCACCTGGGATGGGGAACACAGGGGTGGTTCGGCGGGATTGGGGATGCAGACTGTAGGAGTTGATAGGAGGAGGTGATTGGGTCGCTCAGAATGGGGTGGCAGGGTGGATACAACACAAGTACAAACACACGCACGCCGGCGTACGGGCACACGAGCGCACGCACACCCAAGTCATCCCCACCCACGCATGCACACACCCATGCACGCCCACACAAGCACGCCCGCGCGCGCGCGAAAGCACCAGCGAGCTTGGCGGCCTTGTAGTAGCGCTCGCTTGGCTTCTCCCCTTTCCCCCCCTCACACACCACCGCCCACCACACACCCACCTACCCACAGCCCAACCTCCACTCACCGTGTAGTGCACGTCGTGCACGAAGGCATTAGCCAGCTTAGCGGCCTTGTAGTAACACTCGCTGGGCTTCTCCACTGGGCCCGAGATGATGAGCGGCGTGCCCTCTTGCTCCCAGTGGGACTGGCAGTGGCGGCAGTCTTCCCTCCCCCTCGCCCCCACTCACCGTGTAATGCACGTCGCGCACGAAGGCATTAGCCAGCTTGGCGGCCTTGTAGTAGCGCTCGCTGGGCTTCTCCACCGGCGGGTGCTCTCGCCCCCAGGAGCACTGGAAGTGGCAGCACCCTCCCCTCCCCCCCCACCACTTACTGTGTAGTGCACGTCGCGCACGAAGGCATTAGCCAGCTTGGCGGCCTTGTAGTAGCGCTCGCTGGGCTTCTCCGCCGGCCCTGAGATGATGAGCGGCGTGCGCCCTCACTCACATACACAGCACAGAGCCCCTCCCCCTCTCCACGGCACTACTTACCGTGTAGTGCACGTCGCGCACGAAGGCATTAGCCAGCTTAGCAGCCTTGTAGTAGCGCTCGCTGGGCTTCTCCGCCGGGCCTGAGATAATGAGCGGCGTGCGTGCCTCGTCGATGAGAATGGAGTCCACCTCGTCAATCACACAGTAGTGGAAGTCGGGCAGCACCAGCTCGTCCTTGGTCTGAAGCACGTTATAAAGGGGATGAGGAAGCGGGGAAATGGGGGAAGGGAGAGGTGGTGAGGGTGTGGAGTCCACCTCGTCAATCACACAGTAGTGGAAGTCGCACAGCACCAGCTCGTCCTTGGTCTAAATTGTGTTGTGCAATGCAAGGGATGGGATGGAATGGGAGGACACAGAAAGAGGGGACAAGAGGGGACAGGGACATGGGCCCGAGATGATGAGCGGCGTGCGCGCCTCGTCGTTGAGAATGGAGTACGCCTCGTCGTTGAGAATGGAATACACCTCGTCTATCACACAGTAGTGGAAGTCCGGGAGGACCAGCTCGTCCTTGGTCTGGAGCACGTTATAAAGGGGATGGGGGGAGAGTGACAGGAGGGAAGAGGGGTGGCGCTCAACTTGAGATGCTGGATGCATAGAGTTACCGATAAAATGTGAAATGTGATGTGACGAGAGGTACACTCACAGCCTAAAGGGCGCTTGCAGTGGCGAGGCAGGAGAGGGTGCTTGCAGGGCGCTTGCAGTGGCGAGGCAGGAGAGGGTGCTTGCAGGGCGCTTGCAGTGGCGAGGCAGGAGAGGGTGCTTGCAGTGGCGAGGCCGAGGAGAGTGCTTACAGTGGCGAGGTTGTCTCGAAGGAAGTCGAAGCCGAGCTCGCTGTTGGTCACATACGTCACATCGCACGCATAGCTCTCTCACCCTCCTCTTGAGGCACCTCAAAAGGCAGAGGGGACTCACAGTCGCAGGGGAGAGTGCTTACAGTGGCGAGGTTGTCTCGAAGGAAGTCGAAGCCGAGCTCGCTGTTGGTCACATACGTCACATCGCACGCATAGCTCTCTCGCCCTCCTCTTGAGGAGCCTCAAAAGGCAGAGGGGACTCACAGTCGCAGGGGAGAGTGCTTACAGTGGCGAGGTTGTCTCGAAGGAAGTCGAAGCCGAGCTCGCTGTTGGTCACATACGTCACATCGCACGCATAGCTCTCTCTCCTCTGCTGCGCGTCCATGCCCTCTGCCATGACCAGATGGTGGGGGGGAGGCGGGAGGGGGACGGGAAAAGGGGGGAGAGGGAATGGCGGGAGGGGGAAGAGGGAAGGAAGGAAGGGGGAGAGGGGTGAAAAGGGGGAAAAGGGTGAAAAGGGGGAACGGGGGAAAGAGGGGAAAGAGGGAAAAGGGGGGGAAAAGGGGGGGAAGGGGGGAAGGGGGGAAGGGGGGAAGGGGGGAAAGACAGAGGGGTGGTTGTGAAGGAGCAAGAGGGGGTTCAGTCTATAATTGAGAGTCGAATTCAACCTCGCTGTTGGTCACGTATGTCACATCACAGGCGTAGCTTGGTGTGCACCTGCTGCTGGTCCTGCCCTGCCCCACCCACCTTTGAGACGTCTCAAAAGGCACCTTGCCTGGCCCGATGATCGTTGACAGTGACCATTTGCACGCCTCTGTCTGTGCCTCATACAGCCGCACCCACTCGTTACAGTCGCACTCGCTACAGGCACATTTATTCTTTACAGCCCCACTCACGTTGAATAAGGCCGACGGAGAGCCCGAGGAACTTGTGATCCTGCCCCACCCACTCGGCGTCACGCCGGGCGAGGTAGTCGTTGACTGTGACCACGTGCACGCCCCTCTAAGGCTGTACCTCATACAGCCACACACACTCGTTACAGTCACACTCATTACAGTCCCACTCACGCTGGATAAGGCCGACGGAGAGCCTGAGAAACTTGTGAACCTGCCCCACCCACTCGGCGTCACAGCGGGCGAGGTAGTCGTTGACTGTGACGACGTGCACGCCCCTGTACCTCGTACAGCCATATTCATTCGTTACAGTCACACTCGCTACAGGCACATATATTCATTACAATCCCACTCACGCTGAATGAGGCCGACGGAGAGCCCGAGGAACTTGTGAACCTGCCCCACCCACTCGGCGTCACGGCGGGCGAGGTAGTCGTTGACTGTGACGACATGCACGCCCCTGCCTGTGAGCGCGTTCAGGTACGACGGCAGCACCGCCACCAGCGTCTTGCCCTCCCCCGTCCGCATCTCCGCTATCTGCCCCTTGTGCAGCACCATGCCGCCTGGGGGGGGGGGAGGGGGGGATTGGGGAGTGAGGGGGAGTAGGAAGGGGTGGAGCAGGGTGCGCTCAGGTTCACGAGCGTCTTGCCCTCCCCCGTCCGCATCTCCGCGATCTGCCCCTTGTGCAGCACCATGCCGCCTGGGGGGGAGAGGGGACGGGGGGGGGGGAGGAGGGACGCGGAACGGAAGGGGGGACGCGGAGAGGGAGGGAGCACGCGGGAGGGTGTTGGAGGATTTGGGGGGAAGGAAACAGCAATGACTTTGAGAGCCTCTATTCCGTCAATCAGACCCAGCCCAGAGAGGGGGGGGGGTCTCGGACTTACCAATGAGCTGCCCGTCGAAAGGGCGGAGACCGAGGACACGCTTGGCAGCTTGTTTTGAGTCGACTCAAAACAAGACCCAGCGCAGAGGGGGCTGAGAACTTACCGTCTATCCCGTCAGTCATTGCTCTAGGACTTACCAATGAGCTGCACGTCGAAAGGGCGGAGACCGAGGACACGCTTGGCAGCTTGTTTTGAGTCGACTCAAAACAAGACCCAGCACAGAGGGGGCTGAGAACTTACCGTCTATCCCGTCAGTCATTGCTCTAGGACTTACCAATGAGCTGCACGTCGAAAGGGCGGAGACCGAGGACACGCTTGGCAGCTTGTTTTGAGTCGACTCAAAACAAGACCCAGCGCAGAGGGGGCTGAGAACTTACCGTCTATCCCGTCAGTCATTGCTCTAGGACTTACCAATGAGCTGCACGTCGAAAGGGCGGAGGCCGAGGACACGCTTGGCAGCTTCGCGCACCACGGCAAACGCCTCCTGCAGAGCAGAGAGGCAGGCGGGCAGGCAGGCAGGCAGGCAGCGAGAGAGACAAATCCGAAAATATATATATTTTTTTACAGAATCGAATCAACGGAAGGGTCTGCTTCGTCAAAAGTTAGTACGCCGCAGAATGAATACCAATGCTAATGACAGGTCGCACATTGCCTTCGCAAACGAATAACTCCAATCCGCGACAACCGGCAGCGCGATTTGTAGAGCTGGTTCGACCCAGGCAGATTTTAGTGTGTGTGGCTTGTAGAAACTAGTTTTGAGGCGCCTCAAGAATTAAACAATCCACGAAAACTGGCAACGCCATTCGCACAGCTGGTCAGACAGGTTGATAATTGTAGTGTGTGTGGCTTGTTAAAAAACAACGACCGACGTTGTGGCTTGCGTTGCTGACGATGCGCATTTCGCGGAATTCTCAAGCTGCGGTCGTCTTAGGTAACCAGAACGACTTAATCTTAAGACGAATTCGTTGCTCCGGCGAACTTCGTTCCATCCTCGAACAATACTTGTCGTTTCTTCTACGTACTTTTTACTGTAGCGACCGCAGTTTTGCGATGATGTATTAAGGAGAACGTGCTATTGGAGAAGACTGGCACGAAAGCAGGCCAAACACGGTACTCTACAGCGACCGCGACTGCTGCTTCTTGAGCCTTTCTTTCACGGACGAAAGAAATGAAAGAACACGAGTCATTTTCGCACCTTTATAACCCATGAACTTACCCGCGATCTTCGCATGGGCGTTTGCAGACATTCTACTTGCATCAATTTGACACCTAAGACACTCTACGCTGTAAATCACACGCCTCAATTCTTGAACTATGATTAAGGCTTTTATGAAATTAACCTAAATCCTGGTATGGACTTCGAGGCAGCGCGCTATTTTTCGAGGCAGGCGCAAAATCGTTTTAGCCTAGAACCTGGTAAATTGGACTTACAGGCAGCGCGCTGTCCAGCGATTCGCCCGCCGCGACGCGTTTCTTGAGGTCAACGGTCATCCCGCGCAGCTGGTCATCCGTCATCTTCTGCATCACCGGCTCGAGCTTATTCACCTCCACCACGCGGTCCGCGTACTGCTGACGTGTCTTCTCCGCGGGGTCCCCTCCGCCGAACAATCCCCCAAGCATTCCCCCCATGCCTCCTAGCGCAGATGTCGCCGTTCCAGATCTACCTGCCTTCGCTCCTGCCGACTTAGGGCCGGCGGAACGATTCGTAGAATTTGATGGAGACGGGGTTTGCAGGCAGACAGGGGTGCTAGGAGCAGCGGGAACGCTCGGAGAGGCCTCTGGGACGGCTTGAGAAGGCAGTGTGAGGGACATTCTAGAGGCTCCCTTATAGAAGCTGCTATTCTTGCTGGCGCTGCTACTGTTAACGCCATCGAAGGAGGCGCGGCGACGCTGATTCACGGGCTTAGAGGAGAGGGAATAAGTAGCGTTTGGGGCTGACGGACGAAGAGCAGCAGCGGGACCTGTGCGGAGATCAGCGCACGCAGAAGCGAGCAAATGCGAAGCCATGGCTGTCGCTGGTGCGTGCTGAGAAACAAGCGGTCAAAAGAGCCGCACAGAATTAACCTGCCCAGATGACTTTAGGCCTATCTTTCCTTGGGAACAAATTACAGTGATACCAGAGGAGTGACATATTCTAGAAGGGAGAATCAAGGGAGCGTGTGTGGGTTTGTGCATCAATGAGGTGGAAGGACAGGATTGGACGAGCGTGGATTGCTTGTTTTGGTTGGGCAAACAATGTTTCTCCCCTCACCAAGCGGGAGCCCTGAACCTACCCCATAAAGTATTTACCAAATCCAGAACACCAAGAAAATCACTTCCGGCGCTACTCGAGTCAGGCCTTGTTTTCATGACCACCGTTCTGCGCGGGGTATTTTATATTTGCACAAAGCGCTCTCTCGGAGCGTTTCCATCTGTCTCTCAGTTTTTTGGAAAGGGGTTGGGGAAATATACATCTTCTTGCTGAAATGGATGACATGGAAGGAGCTGGGCCACCCATTTACGATTGTGGGGAACATGAGCTCTATCTTCGCCATGAGCCATCAAATTTGGAACTGTAGGAGTTTTACAATGCTAGATCGTTTCTGCTATAACCAGTTCATAACATTCTTCACAAAAAATGTCCTTCCTGAGGTTTGAAGCATTGCATCAACATGAATCAATAACTGTTACAAAATAACATTTCGCGTCTATATTTGCAAAGTTACTATATGCTTGCTCATTTACCCTACATAGCTAGCTGCCTCTCCTCCTGCTGTTCCCACAATGTATCAATTGAGCACAGGATCTCAAGGTCAGTTGGATCAACATCAACCTTCTGGGATTCAAAAGTGAGGGGTGTGCATGGGGATGGATAGCCTAAAGAGAGCCATGGAGACTGGCATTGCAGCAAGTCATCTACCCCACCAGCAGGCATGTTCAGGTCCGGAATAGTGGCTCTGGAATCAGAGGCAGCAGACCCGTCCATTGGCTCACAAAGGTGAGCCATCAAGGCTTCCATATGGTGATTTCCTGAGTCTGGTGCCTGATCCTGCCCAACAGACAGTATTGTTAGTCCCACTTGCCCCTTACTTCTAAAATAATCACCCCAACTTGGTCCGGCGTCGCAGCTTTTGCCAACGGCTGCAAACATCTTTCTTGTAATGCTCTGTAATTCTTGTCGTAACGAACTTCCATCAGCAAACGCCTCAGCTTCATATGCTTTCCGGAGCTTCATCTGTGACTCCGTCATTTGAGAGCTATCAAGCTGCTCCGCTTCTCTTGAGAAAAGAATCTGCAACCTCTTGTCCCAAGAAGATGCTGAAGCATCAGAAAAGCTGCATGCACCACCATGACCGTCAAAAGTTCCATATCTGGCGTTTTCGTGGTCTTCAATTTGCGGCGAGCGGCGCCCCCTGACTAGCTCCGTAGCCCGCTGACTTCGTTGTGTTCTTGTCACGTCGGGTCTGCATTTGGAGGCTCCAGTTGTGATCATCACGAGGTCCAAGCTCGACGCCCTTTCAGGTGAAAGACGATGCTCCGATGAAGCTGCTGAAATGATTTTGCCACGCCCAGGCCTCATGAGAACTCTCAGGGTTGAACACTCTACTAGCAGTGACAGTAAGACGCCTTGAATCGAAGTCCAAAAGTGCTAGTAGGTGGTAAAATTAGTAGCTTCCACTCCTGCACAAAATGGAAGATGTGTGAACAACGTTGTCGGACAATGAGAGGCGGATGGACTCGATTACTAATATTGGAAATTAGCTCGGAGCTCGCCCTTGCTGCTCTCGCTGAGTGCAGAGCAACTTGTGAGAACCGTGGTTATCATGAACGCAGCCTCCTTTGAAAGGAGAATGCATTGCACGGTTTGATAGTCCTGAAAGAACGCGGTGATACTTAACCTTTTCCAACGATCAGATCTCTATGTTTCGAGGGTACAACCGTTGCGGCTATTATCAACCAATCCGCTTGCATTGAAATGCCGTCGAGCAGTGCTGTCCGTCTGTTTGGTCCCAAAATTTCAGGTCAGATGATTACAAAATCGAGATAAGGCGAGGTACATTATGATTCACAGAGCCTCTCGAACAAGAGGTTATGAAGAAGGGTAGCAAGTGGTATAGCGCATTTTCAAAACGGTACTATACGGTATATTGCGGTTTCCATGCTTGCCCAAAGCTTGAACACCTCTTGATGTGCGATCTGCCACACCTTCTAGAAGAACCGCAGGGTTTAGGGTTCCGTACAGCAGGCCTCAGGATTCAAAAATAGTTGAGAAGGACACTACGCCCGCGAAGATATTGGGATCTTCAGCGGTCTCGCAGGATCTGTTAATCTCAACTGCTCCAGCGCTGTGAAAGTGTAATCGATCCAATCCAGCCGTTAGTTCCTCCCCGCTACGCCCGCTCTCCCAGCTTGCGCTATCTTGTCTTGCTTGAGCTGGTGAGTTACTAGGAGGCGGTGTGTGTGAGAAGGAGATCCACATGTCACGTGGTAACTGTTCGACCACAATTTTGATGCGTGAGAAGGACATCCGACTGTCGCATGTTTACCGTTGGATCGCAATCGTGGATCCTGAATCTTGCAAACCGAGGTTTTGTTCGATTGGTAGAAGCAAATCAGTAGGCAAATCCCTCGCAAAATCACATGAAATCTAGCGATCTGTCCCCGCTGTAGGAAAGCCGAGCTTTCGGGCTAAGACGCTGTTTCTTCGTCGACCGCCTACAGAGTTTTATGCTATTGAACCGAACACATATACAGGACCAGGTCACCAGTAGTAATAATTTTGACCGAGGCAGCACAAATCATGCAAAATGGTCAAGTGCTGTGCAAAAACTAGGGCACGAATCGCCACGAGAGGCTTGTACAAGTTTTTTTGTTCCATACAACTATCAGGACTAGGCAACTACGTACAAATGTAAAACAACTACTACCTAAGCCAGCCGTGAGTGTTTGCCTTGCCATGTACCATTGCATCATACCCCATATTTACCAAATGGTGGTTGAAGATCTTCCGGAGTAACATTCAGCACGTGATTTGCCATACCCGCCACGTCATCAACAATAATGCCATCCACACCATGGTACTGCTGGAAATGCGCTGCATCTACATCATCACTGCAATCACGACAAATACACAGGTCATGCCACCGTCATTAAAACATGAGAAGTGTTGTATTGTGATGTGCCATTGTATGACTGTAGGCTAACTATTCCACTCGATGGCTAACAACGTACAGTACCCATGAAACCTCCGAAATGTAAGGCCAGAATGTAATGCACGTTTCAGCATATGCACGGGGAAACTCACACCATGAATGCGCCATTTATGAGACTTGTCAAAATAAATATGGTAGAGGACCTGCTAAATTCACCAGATGCACTCTAAAAAAGTCATCGAGGGCTGTGACATGTCCATGGGACACGATGTGCACTCACTTGGTGGTGGCATAGAAGAGCCGGCACACATGCAACCTTCACCAAAGGAGCAATCAAAGCATACGCAGCGGAAGGGACTATGACGAGTGCATGGAGTGCATCCATGCAGTGTGTTGTGAGCGTCCGCTACACAGTGCATGGGACACAAGATGCACTCACTTGGTGGTGCCATAGGAGAGCAGCCGCAGGCCCACACACTTCATCATACATATGCACTTTACCTCACAGCCGCATGTGCATGGCGTGCAATGGTGACTCTTACTTGGTGGTGCCATAGGAGAAGAGCAGCAGGCCCGTGTCTTTCGCTTTTGAGAATCCTCAACAGTGAATTCAACAAAGCAACCAGCACGGGTCAGTTGGAGCACTCACTTGGTGGTACCATAGGAGAAGAGCAGCAGGCCCGCGTCTTTCGCTTTTGAGAATCCTCAACAGTGAATTCAACAAAGCAACCAGCACGGGTCAGTTGGAGCACTCACTTGGTGGTACCATAGGAGAAGAGCAGCAAGCCCGCATCTTTCGCTTTTGAGAATCCTCAACAGTGAATTCAACAAAGCAACCAGCACGGGTCAGTTGGAGCACTCACTTGGTGGTACCATAGGAGAAGAGCAGCAAGCCCGCATCTTTCGCTTTTGAGAATCCTCAACAGTGAATTCAACAAAGCAACCAGCACGGGTCAGTTGGAGCACTCACTTGGTGGTACCATAGGAGAAGAGCAGCAGGCCCGCGTCTTTCGCTTTTGAGAATCCTCAACAGTGAATTCAACAAAGCAACCAGCACGGGTCAGTTGGAGCACTCACTTGGTGGTACCATAGGAGAAGAGCAGCAAGCCCGCATCTTTCGCTTTTGAGAATCCTCAACAGTGAATTCAACAAAGCAACCAGCACGGGTCAGTTGGAGCACTCACTTGGTGGTACCATAGGAGAAGAGCAGCAAGCCCGCATCTTTCGCTTTTGAGAATCCTCAACAGTGAATTCAACAAAGCAACCAGCACGGGTCAGTTGGAGCACTCACTTGGTGGTACCATAGGAGAAGAGCAGCAGGCCCGCGTCTTTCGCTTTTGAGAATCCTCAACAGTGAATTCAACAAAGCAACCAGCACGGGTCAGTTGGAGCACTCACTTGGTGGTACCATAGGAGAAGAGCAGCAAGCCTGCATCTTTCACTGCTTGAATGTTGGCTGAGTCAGCAAGGAGCGTCTTCACTTCGGACACCACGCCAGCTAGGCCATCTGACGTGCAGCACACGGATTGGTGGGATGATGGACAGTGATTGGTGGGTGTAATGACGTGAAAAACAAGGGTTGGTGGGATGATACATATGGGTTGGTGGGACGATGTTGAAAACAATAAGAGCACTGGAAGGGAAGCAGAGAGCGAAGGAAAGAGTTCTCCGTCATTGTAATAAATTGATAGTGGAGGCTAGTATCTAAGACAGGCTGGTTCCTGGTGCTCACGTTATGGTCGAGAGTGGTTGTGAGCGGTTGGGAATGGTCTGTGGTAGTTTGTAATGTTGGGTGCAACTCACGAGCCTTGCAGTGAGCCACAGCAGCTTGCACAGAGTTCATTCTCTCGTCACTGAAGCTGCCGCATCCCACCGTCAGAAACAGGACCTTTAGGAGCATAGAGGGTGCGAGTGGAATGGAGGGACATACATTACACATACAAGGTGGGGAAAGGTGGGGACAGGTGGGGACAGGTGGGGACAGGTGGGGACAGGTGGGGACAGGTGGGGACAGGTGGGAACAGGTGGGGACAGGTGAGGACAGGTGGAGATAAGTTGAATTGGAGCTGGGAGTCAGTAAAATAATTTTTGAAAAGCTATTCATCTGTCCAAACATACTGTGGGTGTGCTTGCCCTGCCTCACCTCGCCTTGCGTTTGCTCTACCTCGCGTTTTCTCTACCTCACGTTTGCTCTACCTCACGTTTGCTCCCGAGCTTCAGCGCTCCCGAGAATTCTCAAAAGTAACACCAACATAGCTGACCCTCCTGAGCTTCAGCACTCACTCACTGGACCTTGCTACCTCCCTGGACCTTGCTACCTCCCTGGACCTTGCTACCTCCCTGGACCTTGCTACCTCCCTGGACCTTGCTACCTCCCTGGACCTTGCTACCTCCCTGGACCTTGCTACCTCACTGGACCTTGCTACCTCCCTGGACCTTGCTACCTCCCTGGACCTTGCTACCTCCCTGGACCTTGAGCCTTCTAAAAAACACAGCAAGGTCTTGACCACCCCCTTCCTGCATCTTGGAATATCCTTGCCATGCGTTTGCCCCCTCACTTCACCTCGTGGTTCCTCTCTCTCGCCTCACCTGGTGTTTGGATTGCCTCTTCTTCAGCTCCACGACAGCGTCTGGCATGAATGAGGAGAAGAAGAGAGGCCGCGACCCACAGTTTCGCCTTTCCATCCTTTGCAAGCTTCAGCACTCCCTCCCAGCATCTCAAATTCGCCTCATCTAGTGCCTCCTCTCCCTCACCTCACCTGGTGTTTGGATTGCCTCTTCTTCAGCTCCACCACTGCATCTGGCATGAAGGAGGAGAAGAAGAGAGGGCGCGACCCACAGTGCAACTCCACCAACTGTATGCATGCATGCATACAGCGTACAACATACATCACACAGCATGCAGCATAGGGCGTGCCGCATGGAGCATGCAGCATAGAGCACACGGAACAGTATTTTTGACAAATGTTAAAAAATGGCCTACCGCACGCAGTATGGAACATGCACCATACAGAATCCAGCATGACACTTTTTTTAAGAGTTCTAAAAAATACTACATCATTCAGCATGGAAGATAATGCCTCGTACACCATACAGCATACATCATACACCATACAGCATACATCATACACCATACAGCATACATCATACACCATACAGCATACATCATACACCATACAGCATACAGCATACATCATACACCATACAGCATACATCCTACACCATACAGCATAGATCATACACCATACAGCATACAGCATACGTCATACACCATACAGCATACATCATACACCATACAGCATACATCATACACCATACAGCATACATCATACACCATACAGCATACAGCATACAGCATACAGCATACAGCATACAGCATACACCATACACCATACACCATACAGCATACATCATACACCATACAGCATGCATCATACACCATACAGCATACAGCATACACCATACAGCATACAGCATACATCATACACCATACAGCATACAGCATACACCATACAGCATACATCATACACCATGCAGCATACATCATACACCATACAGCATACATCATACACCATACAGCACACATCATACACCATACAGCATACAGCATACATCATACACCATACAGCATACATCATACACCATACAGCATACATCATACACCATACATCATACAGCATACAACATACAGCATACAGCATACATCATACACCATACAGCATACATCATACACCATACAGCATACATCATACACCATACAGCACACATCATACACCATACAGCATACATCATACACCATACAGCATACAGCATACATCATACACCATACAGCATACATCATACACCATACAGCATACATCATACACCATACAGCATACATCATACACCATACAGCATACAGCATACATCATACACCATACAGCATACAGCATACATCATACAGCATACAGCATACATCATACACCATACAGCATACAGCATACACCATACACCATACAGCATACATCATACACCATACAGCATACACCATACACCATACACCATACAGCATACATCATACACCATACAGCATACAGCATACATCATACAGCATACAGCATACATCATACACCATACAGCATACATCATACAGCATACAGCATACAGCATACACCATACAGCATACATCATACACCATACAGCATACATCATACACCATACAGCATACACCATACACCACACAGCATACAGCATACAGCATACAGCATACAGCATACAGCATACAGCATACAGCATACACCATACACCATACACCATACAGCATACATCATACACCATACAGCATGCATCATACACCATACAGCATACAGCATACACCATACAGCATACAGCATACATCATACACCATACAGCATACAGCATACACCATACAGCATACATCATACACCATGCAGCATACATCATACACCATACAGCATACATCATACACCATACAGCATACATCATACACCATACAGCATACAGCATACATCATACACCATACAGCATACATCCTACACCATACAGCATAGATCATACACCATACAGCATACAGCATACGTCATACACCATACAGCATACATCATACACCATACAGCATACATCATACACCATACAGCATACATCATACACCATACAGCATACAGCATACAGCATACAGCATACAGCATACAGCATACAGCATACACCATACACCATACACCATACAGCATACATCATACACCATACAGCATGCATCATACACCATACAGCATACAGCATACACCATACAGCATACACCATACATCATACACCATACAGCATACAGCATACACCATACAGCATACATCATACACCATGCAGCATACATCATACACCATACAGCATACATCATACACCATACAGCACACATCATACACCATACAGCATACAGCATACATCATACACCATACAGCATACATCATACACCATACAGCATACATCATACACCATACATCATACAGCATACAACATACAGCATACAGCATACATCATACACCATACAGCATACATCATACACCATACAGCATACATCATACACCATACAGCACACATCATACACCATACAGCATACATCATACACCATACAGCATACAGCATACATCATACACCATACAGCATACATCATACACCATACAGCATACATCATACACCATACAGCATACATCATACACCATACAGCATACAGCATACATCATACACCATACAGCATACAGCATACATCATACAGCATACAGCATACATCATACACCATACAGCATACATCATACATCATACACCATACAGCATACATCATACACCATACAGCATGCACCATACACCATACAGCATACAGCATACATCATACACCATACAGCATACAGCATACATCATACAGCATACAGCATACATCATACACCATACAGCATACATCATACAGCATACAGCATACAGCATACACCATACAGCATACATCATACACCATACAGCATACATCATACACCATACAGCATACACCATACACCATACAGCATACAGCATACATCATACACCATACAGCATACAGCATACATCATACAGCATACAGCATACATCATACACCATACAGCATACATCATACACCATACAGCATACATCATACACCATACAGCATACATCATACAATAAACATCATAGAAACCATACAACACACAGCATGCAGCATTTTGCGCACAACTGTATTGCAGTAGCAGAGAGGATTTATTACTTTATATATTTTTGCAACACCAGCAGCAACAACATGGGTAAATAACGCACTTACTCATAGCACCAACTCACAGGGAGCAGGGCAGAGAGACTTCGGTCAATCTCAGCAGGTCCGCCGGCGTCCTTGGAGTTATCAGCAGCGAATTTGACCTCCACATTGAACCCTATGGCGGGGTCAACGCGGTCAAACAGGTCAACGCGCCAGTGGAGTGAGGCTGATCGATCAACTCGGGGCAGCAACTCACAGGGGGGCAGAGAGGATAGTCGAGGTGCCTCAGAGGCCAACTCAGAGGGAGAAAGGGTGAGAGACAGACACAGAGGGAGCCAAGCAGACTGACAAACTCACAGGGAGCAAGGCTGAGAGGATTCGATCAATCTCAGCAGGCCCCCCGGCATCCTTTGAGTCGTCAGCAGCGAATTTGACCTCCACGTTGAACCCTATGGCAGGGTCAACGCGGTCAAACAGGTCAACCAGGGTCGGCATGGCGTCCTCCTCCTCTGCCACCCACGTGTACGTGCTGCCGTCCCTGCGTCTCCTAATCAGCTGCATGCCCATCTGGGTGGTTTTGAGAAGGGGAGTATGCAGAAAATAGGATGTTCACACACCGATGATCTCCCCCTACTCTGCCACCCACCCACGTGCACACGTGCTGCCGTCCCTGCGCCGCCTGATCAGCTGCCTGCCAATCTGCAGAAGTAAGGAAGGTAGAGCGTGCACGTTAAAAAAAGGTCAAAAAAAGGTCAACCAGGGTCGGAATAGCATCCTCCTCTTCCGCTACCAACGCATATGTGCTGCCGTCCTTGCGCCGCCTGATCAGCTGCCTGCCCACCTGCTCAAGGAAGGAAGGCAGAGCGTGCACGGTCAAACAGGTCAAACAGGTCAACCAGGTCAAACAGGTCAAACAGGTCAACCAGGGTCGGAATCGCGTCCTCCTCCTCCACCACTACCAGCTGGTGGTATTAACTGCCTACCCAGCTGTCGTCCTTGCATCTCCTGACCAGCTGTCGTCCTTGCATCTCCTGACCAGCTGTCTGCCCATCAGCCACTCACCAGGCGGATGTGCCACACCCGCCCTTTCATCCCATTCTTAAACTGCACTGCACCCTTGGCTGAATCCCCCCCTTTGTATCCCATTTTTTAGAACCCCCACTTGGTTGAATCCCACCCTTTGGACCCTTTGCCTTTCGTGTTGACTGAAGAGAAGCTCACCTTCTCACCTTTCCTGGGGTATGGGACAGTCCGATTGCCTGGAACTCGGTGAGTGTGCCGTTGGATATCTCAATGACCCACCTCACTCACTCACTCACTCACTCACTCACTCATTCAATGTATGAAGAAGGCCCACCCTCTCTCGCTCACCTTTCCCGGGGTCTGTGACGGCCCGATTGCCTGGAACTCAGAGAGTGTGAGGTCAGCGATCTTGCAGTCAAGCTGCAGAGGAAGGCGGAAGTGGGTGTGGAGGGGGGAGGAGTGGGGGAGAGTGAGTGGGGATGTGTGGGGGCGGGTGGAGGGGATTGGAGGACTGGAACTCAGAGAGTGTGAGGTCGGTGATCTTGCAATCCAGCTGCAGAGGGAAGGGGGCGGGTGGGGGAAGGGGGATCGATGAGGGAAGGAGGGGATGACTGGGAGAAGAGAGTGGAACTCAGTGAGTGTGGGGCGCGCAAATGGGTGGGGAGGGAGGAGTGGGGGAGAGTGGGCATGGATGGGGGACGGTGGAGGTGGTTTGGGGGAGAAAAGTGGAACTCAGAGAGTGTGAGGTCGGAGATCTTGCAGTCTAGCTGCAGAGGGAAGGTGGCGGGTGGGGGGGAGTGGAGGAGGGTGGGAAGGGTTGGGGAGAGGAAAAATGGACAGTGGCCTATCGACATTTGTTTTTTGAGTCGACTAAAAAATCAACTTATCACACGCGGGGTGGGGAGAGGAAAAATGGACAGCGGCCGATTGACATTTGTTTTTTATTCGACTCAAAAATCGACTTATCACACGTGGGGTGGGGAGATGAAAGATGGACAGCGGCTGATTGACATTTGAGCCGACCCAAACGTCGCCTTGGACGGCTGGATTGGCTGAAGCTTGGCGAGTGTGAGATTGAATCTGCTGCAGCCCAGCTGCTGCAGTTTTGAGACGTCTCAAATCTTGCAGCCCAGCTGCTGCAGGGAACCGCGGGTGGGGGGAGGGGGAGAAGGAGTGGGGGGAGTGGGGGGGAGTGGCGCGGGAGTGGGGATATGTGGGAGTGAGTGGGTGGAGTGGTAGGAGTGAGGGAGGGGAGTGAGGAGAGGAGGAGGGGGCGTGCAGACGTGTGAGTGAGATCAGAAATCTTGCAGCCCAGCTGCAGGGAGCAGGGGGGCGGTGGGTGCTGGTGGGGGAAGGGTGGGGGAAGGGTGGGGGAGAGCTTGTGAGGGCTGGTGAGGGCAGGGGAGAGGAGGAAAGCCGTGCGTGTGGATGTGTGAAATCAAAGATACTGTTTCCTAAGATGCCTCAGAACTGAGATCAAATATATTATCAAGTGTGATGTTATCTGCAAGGCACATCTTACCCCGTCTGCAGTGAGGATGTGATTATCGTGAAAGATGACAGGGACGCCGTCCTTAGTCACCTGCACTACAATCACACGAAACGGAAATCCAGCACGGAAGCACGAAAATGAAGGAGACAAATATTCAGAGCCACATAGCAGACTTTTCAAGAAACATCAGAAGGCGATGAATGAAGCCATAAACCAGACACGAAACAAGGGGAACGATTTAACAAAACGAAACTGCTTCAGAGAGAATAAAAAGCCCATACATACCATCAAACATACCTGAAATGCACCACTCTGTTCCAAGTTCGGCCAACATCCCCCGCTCTGCATCTCAACACAACGAATCGGAACTCACCTGAACATCAAACTCCACAAAATCTACGCCCAATTTCGCCGCTCGCTTCATTGACAGAACCGTGTTCTCTCGAATGCCTGGTGAGACACTACAAGCTCCCGTTCCCGCCAACACAGTTTCGGTCGCCGCGGTGGCGACTGGGGGAGGTCGGTTCTGACCGACGCCTCTGTGCCCGACGAACACGAGCCGCACCTGGCCGGCTGACGTGGTCAGACCGGAAAGGGACGACATGACTGGAGGACGGAGTTTCGGAGGTACTGTGTGAGGGGGGAATGGCGAGTGGAGCACAGTGGTCAAAGGGGTGGAGAACGGTGTGTAGGGATTGGTTGGCGAATGACGAAATTTGTGACGAGCTGGGGTTGAGATTGTGGCGAAAACCTAAAACTGTCGAGGCCAAAGCACAACCTCTGGAGCAGGGTTGGATCTAAGCCATGCCTTGTTGGACAGGTTTGTGGTTTGTGCGACAAACCCCGACGACGAAATCACAAAGTGCGGTTGAGAGAAGTGACTGGTAAAGCTTTGGTGTGTGTCGCCACGCCAAGCAACCGTGCTCCCGTCTAGTAGCAGTAGGAAACTTGCTATCTTTACCAACATTAGGGGACTTCCAACACGCGACATAACAAACCATGCAAGCGTAGACGGCTGACATCGTGTCAGAGATCTAGTCATCACCGCATTTTGCATCCTCAGCCATATCGTCGTGGACAGGAGTGCTGCGTCGTGCCACACGACGTCGCTCGCTATCTACAGGTGAGCGTAAACACCACCCTGCTGGCCGTGACGCACTCCAGTGTTTCGAAAAGCCAGAAGCAGGGAATAGGATTGTTTGTGAGGGGGACTGTTGCCCCAACGCAGAGTTGATCCAGGGCAGAATGGCGGTAGATGGCGGAATGAGAGGCAAGCACCTCACTTCCCCCTCCGCAAGCACCTCTCTTCCCCCTCTCAAAGCACTCCTTTCCGATCTCACAGCACCTCCTTCCAACCTCTCACATCACCTCTTTCCCCCCTGCCAGCACCTCCTTTCCCCGTTAATCCTCTGGCATCACCTCCCTTGCCGTTATATCACCACCACCGTTCCCCCCCTGGCTTCACCTCCCTTCCCCATTTGCCTGACATTTGCTCCCTCCCCCGGCTGACATAACCTCCCCTTCCCCTCAATCACCCACCACAAAAGACCATTTGACATCACCTCCCTTCCCAGCCAAGCAATCACCTCCCTTCCCCTCTCCCTCGAAACTTTCTGTAACTTTGCCTCTCATTGCATAACCTCGTATTCCGTTGGGCATTCTAGACTTCTACGCGGCGAATACAGTTATTTCGGCACGCTGTTGGGCCGCTGAGACAAACAGAGCGGATTAGCGTTTACCTTACCCTAAATTCGATTTATATGTACCCCGTAAGTGCATGTTTTCGTAAACCTCCCGTTCCTCGTGCGTCAATCATGCATCCCGCTTCTCTCCAAACCGCATTCACCCCGCTTTCGCGCCCACCGCTGTACCATTTCGTGATGCTAATTCCCCTGCTGTGCATTTCGTGATACATAAACACGGGCCGCTCGTTTGGCTTTCGTCTAACTGGGCCTACGAAATCGAGGCGTAGGCAGCGCGACCCATCGATCTCACGAGCTAATGGCAGTGGGGAATGGCGTCCGCACCTGGGAGACGTATGAGGTTTGCGACGAGTGGCCCTCCTTTCTCCCTTGCTTCTGAAGTGACCCCGATGAGGGATCGTGGTTCAGAATGAAGATCTAGTCGTCGGAAAACGTCACCTCCTAATCGGAGACCAATGAGACTAGGACGGAGCGTTAGAGCTGGTTGATAGTGAATGTCGTAACAGGGCTAGCTGTAGTCTAGTAAGGCTGACTGTCGTGGTAAACACTTGAAATGGCACTGTACATTTGGTTTGCGGGGGCTACCTACTCCCAACCAACCTTCCCAACCCTAACCCTTGATTTGGTTTGTTTTGTGACAAAGTTCTCCTGTCACCGGATCCCTAACACTAGGTTGGAACACAGAAATATGAGACGCCAGCTTCTCTGAAGCGACGGCTGGGAGAAATTACTTCGACAGCAGAATCAAGAAATGCTGCTTGATGCTTCCTTCCTGGTGTTGTGGGCCGGAAAAGATGACTCAGATTCTGATCCCAATATAGGCAATTGTTAGCACTATCGAGACAAGATACAATGAGCGAAGAACTGAGCGAAGAATATATAGCGAAACTACGGTGGTAACGGTAACGTGGGAAAATGGGGTGCGCGACGGGCCTAGTGCCGAGGTTTGGGGAACTGTCGAGGCGGAGGTCCGGAGCGCGGGTTACCAGCCGAACCGTGAGGTTGGGTCGCATCGTGAACAGTGGCGGGAATGGTGTCGAGGCGAATGTCGCGAGTGGTAACGGGATGTTGTGGGGTGCTGTCAGTGTTGTACGCGCTGAGCAGGGACGCGAAGTAAGGAAAATGAATTTTCCTTACACTACCCCCCCCCTCAAGGAGGCTTCCCTTACGAGAGCGCGTGTATATCCCATAAATTTCTGCTGCGCAAGTTGTCGTTGAGGACGGGGTGGTTTTCGATTTTGTCCAAGGGAACCCAGTTGTCCTCGGTGGGTGTGCGGTCTCTCCAGCGTATTAAAAATTCGACCCTTCGGGCTCCTCGTGGGTCACGAACTCGGTGGCTCATAATATTTTAGGGCGTGATGACTGGCTCGGTCGGTGGTCGGGTCATGCTGGCTGGGCGATGTCGGGCCAGTTGGCTGGTGGATGGGATGTAGGGGCGAAGCAGGCTGACGTGGAAGGAGGGGCTGACGTACCAGTCAGCGGGGAGGAGGAGGTGGGCGGTGACTGGTGTGACCATGTGGCTGATGCAGAATGGCCCACAATATCGGGGACAGAGTTTCAGAGTTATGGGCAGGTGGAGGTTTTGAGTGTCGAGTAGAATTAAGTCGTCGGGTTGGTAAGTGACTGGTCGGCGGTGGCGGTCGGCGTTGCGCTTAGCGATAACGTCCGCCTTTTTAATTGCGTCTGCTGCCCTGGTTCGAGCTTCCTGTAAAATTTCTGCGAGCTGTTGCGCTCGTGGCACCGGGTTGTCGGGATTCGGGGTCATGGGTACTGTAGGGTCTTGTCCGTAGTTCAGGTAAAATGGCGACTGTTGGGTCGTGGCGGATGGCGAGTTGTTGTACGCGAATTCGATTAGTGGAAGTTGCTGTTCCCAGGTGGTGGGGTCGTCGCACGTGGCCCGGATTAACTGTTCCATGGTCTGATTTGTCCGTTCTGTCTGTCCGTCGGTTTCGGGGTGGTACGAAGAACTGAACTGCAGCCTCGTGCCGAACTGCTGCCACAGGTTCCGCCAAAAATTGCTGGTAAACTTCGTATCGCGGTCGCTGATTATCACTGCTGGTATCCCATGTAATCGAACAATGGTTGCGATGAAGAGGCGGGCCGTTTCTTCGGCTGTGATTGATTTCTTGCATGCTGCGAAATGTGCCATTTGTCAGAATGTTATATTTGTCTAGCCTGCAGTGGGATACTCAATAGTGAGTACAGCCCAACTTAGGGTTTGCTATATGTACTCAACTGCTTGCTAGTCCAAATCTCTCTTTCTCGTTTCTAACTTTCAACTGCTGTTTCCGACATGGAATCCGAGCAGGTCGACCCTCACGGGTCGATCCTGTGTATGGGCCCACCTAAGCTTCCGCTGTCATCACTGCCTATCGCGCGCCTCGGGCGCGCGCTGTCATTCTCCCTGTCGCGCGCCCATGGCGTGCGGCCATTTTTTGTCCCGCCGCGCGCCACTAGCGCGCGGCGGTTTTCTGCCCGTCGCGCCGCCCTCCAGAGCGCGCGACGCCCTGCCTGCCCGTCGTGCGCCCCGAGGCGCGCGACGGTGCTCTGCCTGCCTGCCTGCCTGCCCGTCGTGCGCCCCGAGGCGTGCGGCGGTTTCGTCGCCTGTCGCGGCGCACCGGGGGCCCGCGCACCCTCCCCCCCCCCCCCCCCCCCCCCGCCTTTTCCCGTCGCCCGTCGCGGCGACCTGGGGGGCCGGGGGGGGGCCGCTCGTCGACCCCTTCTGTCGCCCGTCACGGCGCCCTGGGGGGACCGCGCGTCGGCCCCTCCCGTCTTCGTCGCGGCCCGGCCCCTGCCCTGTCGTCCTGCCCCGGCCCTGTCGCGGCCCTGCCCCCCCCCCCCCCCCTAACCTCCCTACCCGCCAGCTACCGCCCTCCCCTGTGTTAGGGTTTGGGGGTGGCGAGTATGGGGTGGTGGGTCTGTGCAACTTCCCCTGCTCCTCCTCCTCCTCCGTCTCCCACTGCTGCAGCTGCCGCTGAGGGAGGTGGGTGTGTGGGAGCCTACGGAGTAGTGCTAGGGGGTGGAGTGTGAGTAGTGCTAGAGGTGCGGCAGAGGGTGTGTGAAAAAGAGGGTGCGACAGTGGGGGAGGTTGGGTGGAGGTAGCCGTCGTGTCGTCAGCAGCGCCAGTAGTCCGGAGGTGCGCCTCCGGTAGCCCAGCGAGCCTGCTGCGCCAGTCGCCCGTGGGTCCGTTGCTCCTGCCGCTCGTCTTAGCCGCGGAGCCAGTTACTCATGTAGTCCGGAGGTGCGCTTCCGGTAGCCACAGTGCGCGCCGCTCCTGTTGCCCGTGTGTCTGCAGCTTCAGCCGTTGCCTTCTCTCTCCTTTCCTATCAGTCCAGCTCCTCCTCCTCACTTGCCCTCTGTGGTATCCTCTAGCTTTGCTTGTATTTGTGAACTATAAACTGCTACTTCTTGTACTTGTGCTCAGAATGTGTGGTGACTTTGTGATCCACCCTGAGCTTGTTTTGCTTTGTTTGTTGTGCTGATTACACCCCACTTTGGCTATGGGGGTGTGTCAGAATGTTATATTTGTCTAGCCTGCAGTGGGGTACTCAATAGTGAGTACAACCCAACTTAGGGTTTGCTATATGTACTCAACTGCTTGCTAGTCCAAATCTCTCTTTCTCGTTTCTAACTTTCAACTGCTGTTTCCTGTCAGATTTATATGACTTAGCTGTTGTAGGCTATAGTGGGGTAGCACATATGGGGTACAGCTTTCTAGGGTTTGCACTTGTACCCAACTTTCCCTTAGTCTTTTCATTCCTCGTTCATTTTCACATGGTATAGAGCAGGTTCCCCTGTGGGAACTGTTCCTAGGGCCCACCAACTTTTTTTTCCTGCCCGGAGCGCGCTCAGCCTCTGCCCGAGTCGCGCTCCCCTCTCACGGCACCGTCGCGCCGCCCTTACGACCCCGTCGCGCCGCCTCAGCGGCCCCGTCGCGTCGCGCCTCCCTAGCGGCCCCGTCGCGTCGCCCTTGCGACCCCGTCGCGCCGCCCTCGCGGTCCCGTCGCGTCGCGCCGCCCTCGCGGCCCTTTCGCGCCGCCCTCGCGGCCCTTTCGCGCCGCCCTCGCGGCCTCCTCGAGCCGCCCTCGCGACCCCTCCACGCCGCCCTCGCGGCCCCGTCGCCTACCCTTGCGGCCCCGGCGCCACCCTTCCCGGCCCCGGCGCCGCCCTTCCCGGCCCCGGCGCCGCCCTTCCCGGCCCCGGCGCCGCCTCTGCTGGCCCCGTCGCCCCACCCTTGCGACCCCGCGGCCCCACCCTTAAGGCGCCGGTCGCCACCCTTCGTGGCCCCGCCGCCACCCTCAGCGGCCTCGTCGCCGCCCCACCCGGCCCCGCCGCCGTCCCCACGCGGCCCCGCCGTCACCACCGAGCCGCCGGCGCCGCTGAGCCGCCGATCTACCGAGCCGCCGCTGCTGCCGAGTTGCCCGAGCCACCCGAGCCGCCCGAGCCGCCGAGCCACCTGAGCCGCCCGAGCCGCCGAGTCGCCGAGCCGCCGAGCTCCAGTTGCTGCCGAGCCGCGGTGCCGCCGAGCCGCCCGAGCCGCCCGAGCCGCCGAGTCGCCGAGCCGCCGAGCTGCAGTTGCTGCCGAGCCGCCGAGCTGCCGAGCCGCCCGAGCCGCCCTGTCCGGTAAGAGCGGCACCTCTACCACTGCGCTGCCCTTACCCTACTGCTCCAGCTGCTAGTCTACTGCTGTCATGGCTACCCCCAGTGTCCTCGCTTTTGACGCTGAGGGTCGGGCCATTGACTTTGACGTCTGGGTAGATGACCTGCAGCTTTTCCTACAGTGCGACAGGGCAGACGGTCTCTCTCTCTTTGACCTCACTTCTGGTGCCTCTTCTGCCCCTGCTGCTGATGCTGACGCCACTGTTCGCTCACAGTGGGCCACACGCGACGCTGCTGCCCGTCTTGCTGTGCGCCGCCACTTGCCTACCGCTGAGCGTGCACACTTTAGTCAGTACAAGAGTGCTAAGACCTTGTACGACGCTGTAGTTGCACGCTACTCTTCCCCTGCCACTGCTGCACTTAGCCGCCTCATCCTGCCGTACCTCTTCCCTGACCTCGCCGCTTTTCCCACAGTCGCTGACCTCATTACGCACCTGCGCACTAGTGACACTCGCTACCGCGCTGCCCTTCCTGCTGAGTTCTGCGCCAAGAACCCCCCCCCTATGTACATCACCCTCTACTACGTAGTCACCCGGCTCCCTGACACCCTTCGCCCCGTCAGGGACCACTTTCTCTCTGTTTGCCCCACCACCCTCACCGTTGACCTCCTCGAGGAGCGCCTCCTAGCAGCAGAGAAGAGCATAGTCGCTGTAGGAGCCTCTCGTGGTGACCCTCGTGCCCCTGTCTTTGAGGGGTGCTCCCCCTCTCCTCTCTTGCCCTCTGTTGCCTCTGCTGCTGCGGCCGACCTCGTTGGTCTTGAGTCGGTCGGTGCGGCGTCTGCCCCTAGCGGGAGACGCCGCACTGGCAAGGGCAAGGGGGGCAGGGGCGCTGGAGGAGCTAGCGGGGGCGGTGGAGGCGGCGGTGGAGGCGGCGGAGGGGGTGGGGGTGGCGGTGGGGGTGGTGGCGGGGGTGGGGGCGTCGGTGGCGGCAGTGGAGGCGGAGGCGGCGGCGGCGGTGGCGGTGGGAGCGGAGGTGGCGGCGGTGGAGGAGGCGGCGGCGGAGGAGGTGGAGCTGGTCGGGGTGGCGCTGCGCAGAGGGTCGGCTCCGGTGGTGGTCAGCGCCAGCAGCAGCAGCAGCGCACTCGTGAGATCCCCCCCCCTCAGCAGCTTCGTGAGTGGTACGCTGCACGCCAGCGGGGTGGGGGTACTGGTCCGTGCACCTACGTCCTACGCACCGGCGACCGCGCGGGCGAGCTGTCTAGGGCGGGTGTAGCTGTCTTTGACCTTGACTTTGATGCTATTCTTGCTGCAATGTATGCTGTGACTATTAGTGATGAGGGTGACTGTTACCGGTGTTTTCCGCCCGACCCGGGCATTGAGACTGCTGCTCTAGGTACTGGTGAGGCTGCTGCTCTAGGTGCTAGCGAGGCTGCTGCTCTAGGTGCTCGTGCGTCTGCTCCCTCAGGTGCTGGTGAGTCTGCTCTCTCAGGTACTGCGTCGGCTTCGGCCTCCCACACCTTCACCCTTGACTCGGGGGCTTCTCGCTCCTTCTTTCGAGACCGCACCACACTCACGCCGCTTGGCCGGCCAGTTGCAGTCTCTCTGGCAGACCCCTCTGGGGGTCCTGTCCTTGCTCACTTCTCCACTGTCCTCCCGTGTCTGGCGGCCCCCTCTGGCACCCTGTCTGGTCTTTACCTCCCCTCGTTCTCTACGAACTTGGTGAGTGGTGCTGACCTACAGGATGCGGGGGTTCACCAGTTCACTCCTGCGAGTCAGCGGGTGACCCACTGCACGGACGCTCGGACAGGCCGACACCTGGCCACGTTTACACGTCGGCCGGGGTCGAGCTTGTACACACTGACCACTGCGTCTCCTCCAGTCACTGCGTCTGGTCAGGTAGCTGCGTCGGGTCAGGTGTTTGCTGCAGCGTCCAGGTCTGGTCCTGAGTCTGCCCCCTGTTCGTGTCGCCTCCTGTCTCACGAGACTCTCCTCTGGCACCACCGCCTTGGTCACCCCTCCCTGCTTCGTCTCCGAGGCATGGCCTCCCGTGTCCTTGTCTCTGGTCTTCCCCGGTCCCTCCCTCCCCTTCCTCCGGGGCCCGGCCCTACCTGCGTCCCTTGTATCGAGGGGCGGCAGCGGGCTGCCCCTCACTCCTCCCAGTTTCCTCCGACAGAGGCCTCGCTGCAGACGCTTCACATGGACGTGTGGGGCCCGGCCCGCGTCCGTGGACAGGGTCACGAGCGCTACTTCCTGCTGGTGGTTGACGACTACTCGCGTTACACCACAGTCTTCCCCTTGCGCAGCAAGGGTGATGTCACTGAGGTGTTGATCGACTGGATCCGCGCAGCTCGTCTCCAGCTCAGAGAGAGTTTCGGCTCGGACTTTCCTGTTCTGCGTCTGCACTCTGACAGAGGCGGAGAGTTCTCCTCTGGCCTTCTGCGAGCCTACTGTCGTGCACGAGGCATCCGCCAGACCTTCACGCTTCCGGACTCTCCACAGCAAAATGGGATTGCTGAGCGCCGCATTGGCATGGTCATGGACGTCGCCCGTACGTCCATGATGCATGCGGCTGCCCCCCCATTTTCTGTGGCCGTTTGCGGTTCGGTACGCGGCGCATCAGATCAACCTTCAGCCCAGGGTCTCCATGCCGGAGACCTCCCCAGCTTTGCTGTGGACGGGGAAGGTTGGCGATGCGTCTGCGTTCCATGTCTGGGGATCTCGGGCGTTTGTCCGCGACTTGTCTGCGGACAAGCTGTCCCCTCGTGCTGCTCCTTGCGTCTTCCTGGGTTTCCCCCCTGACGCCCCAGGGTGGCAGTTCTACCACCCCACCTCTCGCCGTGTTCTGTCCTCCCAGGACGTCACGTTTGACGAGTCGGTCCCCTACTACCGTCTCTTCCCCTACCGCACTCCGTCCCTCCCCCCGCCTCCGCTCTTCCTTGTGCCAGGTCCCCCCCCGGTAGACCCCCTTCCCCCTCAGGGTCCTGCCCCTTCAGGTGTGTCCCAGGTAGACGCAGTCGAGCCTGTGGAGGTCGCTGGTGACTCTGGTGCTGCTGGGGGTGCTGAGCCTGGGGGTGCTGACTCTGGGGGTGCTGAGCGTGTGGGTGCTACGCCTGGGGGTGCTGAGCCTGAGGGCGCTACGACTGGGGGTGCTGAGCCTGGGGGTGCTGAGTCTGGGGGTGCTGAGCCTGGGGGTGCTATGCCTGGAGGTGCTGAGCCTGGGGGTGCGGAGCCTGAGGGAGCTGGGCCTGCTCGTGTGGCGTCTAGCGGTGCTGGGCCTGGAGGTTCTCTGGGTGCTCCGTCTCGACGGGAGCCACTCTCTCCACAGGAGGTGCGTGAGTGGTTTGCCCGGCGCTGGAGGCGTGCTGCTGGAGCTGGAGGTTCTTCGGCTGCTGAGGGTGCTGGTGCCACGGGTCCCGGAGGTGCTCGTACTGGGAGTACTGGAGCTGCTGGGCCTGCGGGTACTACTGGAGCTGGAGCTGCTGAGGGTGTTGGCGCTGAGGCTACTGCTGTCGGTCCTGGAGGCGGTCCTGCTGGGGGTGCTACTGGTGCTGCTGGAGGTCCTGGAGCTACTGGAGCTGCTGGGGGTACTGGAGCTGGAGGTGCTGCTGGCGCTGGTGCTACCACTGGGGGTACTGGTGCTGTCCCTGCTGTGTCTGGAGTCGCTGCGCGGCCTCGGCCGTACTTCGTTCCGCTTCTTGAGCAGGTTCTTGGTCTCCCGCCTTCTACTGGTCCTCCTCCTCCCTTAGAGTGTCCACAGCCTGTCCCGTCACAGTTACAGTTACAGCCGGCCTCCCCACTGCCTGCTCCTTCTCCCTACACTGGTCCTACTGGAGGTCTTGCTGAGCGTCGTGAGCCTGCGTCTCGTCCTGCGTCGCCTGTCCGTGCTGCTCGCGCTAGTGGTCGTGGTTCGCGTCAGCGTCCTCCCCCTGTGCCCGGCACGCACCGGATGTCTCTCCGTCCGTCCACTGCTCCTCTGCGTGCCCCTTTGCCTTCTCCTCCTGAGTCCTCTCTTCCTGCTCTTGCTGACCCGGAGTCGGACTCCCTTCGTGCTGCCAGTCCGACTGTCACGCGTCTCCTTGCTACTGTTGTCACTGACCCTTCCTTTGAGTCCACTGCTGCGTCTGCCCTAGTTGCTGAGCTCGTCGACTTTGCTGCTCGCTGTCGTCTAGACTACGCTGCTAGTCTTGTTGCTGGGTCTGAGTCTGTCTGTCCTCCGTCCGTCGGGGGTGAGTGTGCCCTTGGCACGGACGTCCTTGAGGACAGACAGGAGGAGTTCCACTGTTTGGCTGCTGCTTCACCTCATCTCGTGTCCGTACTGCTTACCCCTGAGGGAGACCCGGATGCACTTGACATCCCGACTCCGCGCTCTTACGCGGAGGCGATAGAGGGTCCCTACTCCTCTCAGTGGCAGGCAGCTATGGACGCAGAGATGGCTTCCTGGAAGTCCACAGGCACCTACGTTGACGAGGTTCCCCCGCCTGGGGCGAACATCGTCAGTGGCATGTGGATTTTCAAGGTGAAGCGGCCGCCGGGTTCTCCGCCTGTCTTCAAGGCGCGTTACGTGGCTCGTGGCTTCAGTCAGCGGCAGGGAGTTGACTACTTTCAGACCTTCTCTCCCACCCCGAAGATGACCACTCTTCGGGTACTGCTGCACATAGCTGCTCACCGTGACTACGAGCTACACTCTCTTGACTTCAGCACTGCTTTCTTGCAGGGCAGCCTGCACGAGGAGATCTGGCTGCGCCGCCCACTTGGCTTCACTGGGACTTTTCCTCCTGGCACCCAGTGGAGCCTCCGGCGGCCAGTCTGCGGTCTCCGCCAGGCACCGAGTGAGTGGCACGACACACTGAGGACTACGCTTGCGGCTCTTGGGTTTGCTCCCTCTACTGCCGACCCGTCGCTGTTTCTGCGCACCGACACTTCTTTGCCGCCGTTCTACATCCTCGTGTACGTCGACGACTTGGTCTTTGCCACAGCTGACACTGCTGGACTCGCCCACGTGAAGTCCGAGCTGCAGAAGAGACACACGTGCACAGACCTGGGTGAATGCGCAGCTACCTTGGCTTGCAGATCACCCGGGACAGAGCACGCCGCACCATTACCCTGACTCAGTCACACATGGTGCAGCAGGTCCTTCAGCGCTTCGGCTTCACGTACTCCTCGCCTCAGGCCACTCCTCTGCCTACTCGCCACTCGCTCTCAGCTCTGCCTTCGGATGAGTCCGTAGAGTCGAGTGGCCCGTACCCAGAGCTTGTTGGCTGCCTCATGTACCTGATGACCTGCACTCGACCTGACCTTGCATACCCTCTTAGCATTCTCGCACGCTATGTTGCTCCTGGGAGACACAGACCGGAGCACATGGCTGCAGCGAAGAGGGTGTTGCGCTACTTGTGCAGTACGTCGGGCATGGGGCTTGTGCTTGGAGGGCAGAGTCCAGTGGTCCTCACTGGGCACGCAGACGCTTCTTGGGCTGACGACCAGGCTACGCAGCGGTCGTCACAGGGTTACACCTTCAGCCTTGGTTCCAGCTCTGTCTCGTGGCGGGCTACCCGCTCGTCTTCTGTTCTCGGCTCCAGTTGTGAGGCTGAGATCTACGCAGGGGCCATGGCTGCACAGGAGCTTCGCTGGCTCACCTACCTGCTGACTGACCTCGGAGAGCCGCCTCGTTCTCCTCCAGTGCTGTACGTAGACAACAAGGCCATGCTGGCCTTGTGTCGGGAGCAGCGACTGGAGCACAGAACGAAGCACATTGCTCTTCGCTACTTCCTTGCTCGTGAGCTACAGCAGCGTGGTCAGCTACGCCTTGCGTACGTGGCCTCTCAGGCCAACACTGCTGATATCTTCACCAAGGCACTTGCGCCTTGTGATCATCAGCGCTTCTGTACTCAGCTGGGTCTTGTGCCTACCTTGCCTCACTTGCTCACCCCTTGACCTTGTTTGTACTGTTACATATATATATACACCTGCTCTTGCTTGTTTAGCCTTATATATATATGTAATCCTGCATGTGAACTAGCCTTGTGGCCTTGAACTTGTGCTCGGAATGTGTGGTGACGTTGTGATCCACCCTGAGCTTGCTTTGCTTTGCTTGACTGGTCTTGTGACCCCTTGTCCTCCCCCACTTTGCCTATGGGGGTGTGTCAGATTTATATGACTTAGCTGCTGTAGGCTATAGTGGGGTAGCACATATGGGGTACAGCTTTCTAGGGTTTGCACTTGTACCCAACTTTCCCTTAGTCTTTTCATTCCTCGTTCATTTTCACATTTCCGACACCATTTTCGTCAGTCGATCGACGACGACCGGGATCGCGTCATTCCCACTTGCACCCGCCGGTAACCCCGTGACGAAGTCCATCGTCACCTACTGCAAAGCACGCTCTGGGGGTGGTATCGGCTGCAATTGTCCTGCCGGCCGCTTCCGTGATGATTTCATGACCTGGCAGGTGGGACACGATGCCACGTGTCGTTGGACGTCGGTCAACATTTCGGGCCAGTAGTAGTACCGCTGCAGCTGCTGCCATGTTTTCTCTACTCCGAAATGCCCTGAGGTAACTCCGTCGTGTGCCTCCTGCAACAGTAATTCCCGTAGAAGTGTGTAGCCCGGTACCCAGATGCGATCAGTGCCGGTTTTTACGTAATAGACTCCTCTTGCTGCTGCAAACTGCTGTGAGTTTCCGCCTGTAAAAAATGGATCAGTTTGGTAACCGTGGGTAAATAGGCCTGTTAACAGTGGACTGGCCTGGGCGAGTAGTATGGCGTGAACTTGGGCTGTGGGTCGGGTTAATGCGTCGGCGATGTTCGATGCCCCTTTTTTGTAGGTGACCGTGCAGTGAAAATTCGACTCGAGGTAGTCGAGCCAGCGGATTTGTCGTGGGTTGAGGTGGGGTTGTGCGCGGAGGTACTGTAGTGACTTGTGATCTGTCCGTACTGTCACGTCGGCGCCGGTCAAGTAACAGCGCCACACTTTGAACGCATGCACGATCGCAAGCATTTCGCGATCGTGTATCGGGTAATTCTTCTCGGGCGGATGCAGTTTTCGTGATTCGTAGGCGATGGGCTGTAACCCGTTGCCGAAGTCCTGTAGCAGTACGGCTCCGATGGCGATGTCGCTTGCGTCAGTAACCACTTCGAATGGGCGGTGTGGGTTGGCGATGCGCAGTACCGGCGGTGAACAGAGAACATTTTTTAGGGTGGAGAAGGCAGCATGCTCTTTCTCCCCCCACATAAAAGCGACCCCCTTCCTCAGCAAATCCGTAAGCGGGGCCGTTAAGCGTGCCATGTCGGGGACGAACCGGCGCACGTAATTAACAAAACCCAAAAAACTCTGCAGTTCCGTGATGTTCGTCGGGGGGTGCCATGCTTTTACCGTGTCCAATTTCTTCGGGTCGATTTCAACTCCAGCCTCCGAAATAACGTGCCCCAAAAACTCTAGCCTGTCCTGAAAAAACTCGCACTTGGAACCCTTTGTCAGTAGTCTGTGTTTGTCAAGGACGGTAAATACTGCTTCTAAGTCTTCTAAGTGCTGTTGCTTATCCCGACTGTAGACTAGGATGTCGTCGAGGTAGATGATTACGGATTTATCTAAGAGCGGCCTAAACGCCTCGTTCATCGTCATCTGAAAAGTCGCCGGTGCGTTGGTCAGTCCGAAAGGCATCACCGTGTATTCGAACGACCCGTACCTAGTCCTAAAAGCTGTTTTGGCGCAGTCCTACGGTTCGACCCTAATCTGGTGGTAACCTCCCCGTAAGTCAATTTTCGAAAAGACTCGTGCTGTGCGCAGTTGATCTATCAGTTCGTCAGCGCGGGGGATGGGGTATCGCGATTTAACTGTAACCCTGTTCAGTGCTTGGTAGTCGATACACATGCGAAACCCGCCGTCCTTTTTCGGTGTGAACAGTATCGGTGCGGCGAATGGCGATGAGCTCGGTCGGATGAAATTTTTCTCTAACAGGTAATCTAACTGCTTCCTTAGCTCGTCGAGCTCGGGCTGTGTCAGTCTGAACTGTCGCTGTACGGTTGGCTGTGCTCCGGGCTCTAATTCTATTTGGTGATCGTGCGCCCGCTGAGGTGGCAGTCCCTCGGGTAAGTCGTCAAAGAAGATTCCTGGGAATCGTTTCAACAGTTCCTGTAGTTCCGATGGTATTGCCGCTAGTAGTTTCTGAAAATCACTCGGCTTGTCTGCTTCTTCCACTATCGCGATATCCACTGCGTACACGTCAGCTCCAGCGGCGACAGCCCGTTTCATCGTGATGGCGTTGACGTGGACCGTTGAAGACTCAGGCGACTGCCAGCGAGGTAGCTCCACCCAGTTACCGCTACTTCGCACAGTGCAGCTGCCTGTCGTCCAGTCGATTCGCGGGTTGTATCGTCGCAGCCAATCACGTCCCAGTAAAATGTCTTGCCCATCCAATTTCGTCGCGAGCATTTCCTGTGTAAACCCGAAATTCCCCCCACAGCGGACTTTTACTCTTTCCACTTTCTCCCGTATGGCCAGCGGTGTTCCGTCAACTAAGCGTGCATCGATCTTTGGTAAGCACCGACTAAGTGTCAGTTGCAGCTTCCTTGCAGTCGCGGTATTAACTAAGCTGTGACTTGCACCTCCGTCTATAAAAATCTTCACTGCTGCTCCCTGTATTTTCCCGTGAATCAGTACTGGGCAATCCGTCGCTGTACCCTCCTTATTCGTCTGAGCCCGATCGATGGCGTGAATCGGTACTGTGACTCGGTGAGGGTCGGTGAAGTTGGGCGAGCAGGCAGTCTCGTCAGTAGTTGGCCCAACTTCTACTGACTGCTGGCGTTTCCCCGCCTCTGAGACTCTCGCCCCTCCTCTGTTCCACGGCGCCTTAGCTCCTCTGGACATTCAATTTTGCGATGGCCCGGCCTATTGCAAGCAAAGCAGCGCCTCTTAAACGGTGCGGCAGCGGCATTCGTCGCAACGGCGTGTACGGTGGCATGCTCGGTCGGTCCCCGAGGACGTTGTCCGTAGTAGGACTCCGGTCTCGGTCGCCGTAGGATGTCGATTTTCTCGGCGAGCGCGAGGATCTCGTTGAAATTCGAGAGCCCGCGTAGCATAATTTCGTGCGATATGTCCGGCTTTAGCCCTCCGACGTAACGGTCCACCCGCTCCGCCTCGTGCATATAGCCGACTTGTTCGCATTGTGCGAGAAAGCCGCTAGTGTAATCTTGAACCGACCCGAGCTACCGCCAAGTGCGCAGCTTCTGAAGCGCCGAAATTGAAGCCGCGATCGGCTCGAAACGCGCCCGAAGCCCTGCGCACCACGCATCCCACGTGCTGTACTGGGCTGTCTCGCAGAATGAACTCCAGGTGACGGCTGGGCCCGTGGGCCCGTCTTCATGCGACGGTGGCTTGTAGGCGCGTGGCAACGTCACGATGACTCGCCACCAGTCCATGGCGGGGCCCCTCAGCAGCGAAACAGCATAGCGAATCTTTGCTGCGTCCGACTCGACGTAATTGGCGTCGAAAAACACGTTCATCGTGAAGACCCACGACTGAACCGTCGGACCCCCACGCTGGCTCGGGTCGAAACAGGGCGGATGCTGCGGCTTGAGTGGCATTGGTGCCGTGACGGCGTATTCGCCACTTGTCGCCGCAAATTCCACGTGCCGTCGGGACTCACGGGGCTCCCGTAGGCTTGGTGCGGTCCTGTTTCTCTCCATGCCCGGCATCGAGTGAGCGGCGCCTTCACTGGCTGCGCCCGAGCGTTGTCCCACGCTGTCATTCTGTGTCGGTGTGCCGGAGGAGATGACATTTGGCTCCTCCGAATGTGCAGGTGCGTGTGTTGGCGGTGGTGCATTCACTGTCGATTGTTGGCGAGCGGAGTCGCGTTCCGCCGTGAGTGTGGCGATTTCAAGCGCCGATTCTTCGAGTTGGCGCATGAGCCGATCTAATTGCTCCTGTGTCAGTGTCGCGACGTTGAGTTCGGCCATGGCAGGGGTGTCGGGCAAGCTCAGCGAGAGCCTCTGTCGTGGCTGTGCGTGCTTACGAGAGAGCACTACGAGCGGCGGTGCTTGATCGCTGAGAGACGTATACCCCCCCCAAAAAAATTGATAGTGGGGAAGCGAAGGTGTGGGTGCGGTCCGAGAGAAGATCGTAGGCTCTGATAACCAAGTGTTACGAGTGCAATTGAGTGAGCGAGCGAGGATTGCACTATCGAGACAAGATACAATGAGCGAAGAACTGAGCGAAGAATATATAGCGAAACTACGGTGGTAACGGTAACGTGGGAAAATGGGGTGCGCGACGGGCCTAGTGCCGAGGTTTGGGGAACTGTCGAGGCGGAGGTCCGGAGCGCGGGTTACCAGCCGAACCGTGAGGTTGGGTCGCATCGTGAACAGTGGCGGGAATGGTGTCGAGGCGAATGTCGCGAGTGGTAACGGGATGTTGTGGGGTGCTGTCAGTATTGTACGCGCTGAGCAGGGACGCGAAGTAAAGAAAAGGAATTTTCCTTACAGCAATCCACTCTACACAAACGATCCTCAGAGTACCATTACTAAAAGGCGGCTATGAATGTGGAAGATTTGAGAACTAAGATTTCCATCAAAACAACCTTGTTTCGAGTGGACTTCAGAACCAGCCTTGTGTGGATGTTACGAGTGCAATTGAGCGAGCGAGCGAGAATTGCACTATCGTAGCAAACAGTCCAATGAACGAAGGCATGAGCGAAGAATATATAGCGAAGCTAGCGTGGTAACGGTAACACGAGAAAATGGGGTGTGCTACGGGCCTAGCGCTGAGGTTGGGAAATGTCGAGGCGGAGGTCCGGAGCGCGGGTTACCAACCGAACAGTGAGGTTGGGTCGCATCGTGGACAGTGGCGGGAGTCGTAGTCGATGCGAGTGTCGCGAGCGGGTAACGTTCCACTGTTGGGTGCCGATGGCGGGAATGGTTGTGTACGCGGTAAGCAGGGGCGCGAAGTAAGGGAAATGAAATTTCCTTACACTACCCCCCTCCCCAAGGAGGCCCTCCTAACGAGAGCGCATGTACATCTCGAAAGTTTCGGATGCGCAGGTACTCGGTGAGGACAGGGTGGTTCTCGATTCTATCCAGGGGAACCCAGTTGTCTTCAGTGGGCGTGCGGTCTTTCCAGCGGATCAGAAATTCGATCCCGCGGGCTCCTCGTGGGTCACGTACTCGGTGGCTCAGTATTTTTTTGGGCGTGATGATTGGTTCTGTCGGTGGTCGTGTCATGCTAGCAGGGCGGTTGCGAGGCAGTTGGCTGGTGGATGGGATGTATGGGCGAAGCAGGCTGACGTGGAATGACGGGCTGACGTACCAGTCAGCAAGGAGGAGGTGGGCGGTGACGGGGGTGATCATGTGGCTGATGCGAAATGGCCCGCAATATCGGGGGCGGAGTTTTGGGGTAATGGGCAGGCGGAGGTTTTGCGTGTTGAGTAGCACGAGGTTGTCGGGCTGGTAAGTGACGGGTCGGCGGTGGCGGTCGGCGTTGTGCTTAGCGATGATGTTTGATTTTTTTATTGCGTCTGCTGCTTCGGTCTGTGCTGCTGGTAAAATCTATACGATCTGTTGTGCGCGTGGCACCAGGTTGTCGGGATTTGGGGTCATGGGTACTGTTGGGTCTTGTCCGTAGTTCAGGTAAAACGGTGACTGTTGGGTCGTGGCGGATGGAGAGTTGTTGGAAGCGAACTCGATGAGTGGCAGTTGCTATTCCCAGGTGGTCGGGTCGTCGCACGTGGCTCGGATGAGTTGCTCCATGGTCTGGTTTGTCTGTTCTGTCTGTCCGTCGATCTCGGGGTGGTACGAAGAACTGAATTGTAGTCGCGTGCCAAACTGCTGCCACAGGTTCCGCCAGAAGTTGCTGGTATCCCGTGCAGTCAAACGACGGTGGAGATGAAGAGGCGGGTAGTTTCTTTGGATGTGGTCGATTTCTTGCACGCTGTGAAATGTGTCATTTTCGCCAGCCAGTCGACAACGACCAGGATCGCGTCATTCCCACCTGCTCCAGCCGGTAACCCCGTGACGAAGTCCATCGTCACCTGCTGCCAAGCACGCTCTGGGGGTGGTATCGGCTGCAACTGTCCTGCCGGCCGCTTCCGTGATGACTTCATGAGCTGGCAGGTGGGACACGATGCCACGTGTCGTTGCATGTCGGTCAGCATTTCGGGCCAGTAGTAATACCACTGCAGCTGCTGCAGTGTTTTCTCTACCCCGAAATGTCCTGAGGTAACCCCGTCGTGTGCCTCATGTAGTAACAGCTCCGGTAGTAAAGTGTAGCCCGGTACCCAGATGCGGTCGGTGCCGGCTTTTACGTAATAAACCCCTTTTGCTGCTGCGAACTGCTGCGAATTTCCACCTGTGAAGAACGGGTTGGTTTGGTAGCCGTGGGTAAATAGTCTTGTTAGTAGCGGGCTGGTCTGGGCGAGTAGTATGGTGTGGATTTGGGCAGTGGGGCGGGTCAGTGCATCGGCGATGTTGGATGCCCCCTTTTTGTAGGTGACAGTGTAATGAAAATTCGAGTCGAGGAAATCGAGCCAGCGAACATGTCGTGGGTTGAGGTGGGTGTCAAAATGTTGTATAGCTTATATTGTGTGGGCTATAGTGAGGTAGCCCATAAGGGGTACAACCCAATTAGGGTTACTACTTGTACCCAACTCTTAGCTAGTTCATTCATTCTCGTTCACTATTCTGACATGGTTTCAGAGCAGGTCCTCCGCTAGGACCGGTTTTTTAATTTCCTTGGGCCCACTAAAGCGCTACCCCGCTAGCTGCCCTCTGCAGCCCTTGTGCTGCCCCTAGGCCCGTCGCGACCCGTCGCCCGTAGGCCCGTCGTCCCTAGGCTCGTCGCCTTGGCCCGTTGCCCCTAGGCTCTTCGTCGCCCCGGCCCGCCGCCCCTAGCCCGGCGCCCCTTAGGCCCGTCGACCCCCGGCCCGTCGCCCCTAGCCCATCGACCCCCGGCCCGTCGCCCTAGGCCCGTCGACCCGGCTCGATGCCCCTAGCCCAGCGCCCCTTAGGCCCGTCGACCCCCGGCCCGTCGCCCCTAGCCCGTCGACCCCCGGCCCGTCGCCCTAGGCCCGTAGCCCCGGCCCGATGCCCCTAGCCCGGCGCCCCTTAGGCCCGTCGACCCCCGGCCCGTCGCCCCTAGCCCGTCGACCCCCGGCCCGTCGCCCTAGGCCTGTCACCCCGGCCCGTCACCCCTCGCCCGGCGCCCCTAGGCCCGTCGGCCCCCTCTAACGGCTCGCCTGCCGCCCTTACCGCCCTTGCGAGGCCCGCGATAGGCGTGCCAGCTACTGATGCCGCCCGTGCGCCGCTCGCTTTGGGCCTGCCAGCCGCCCCTGCCGCCAGCACGCCGCTCGCTTGTGGCCCGCCAGCCGCCTCTGTCGCCTGCGAGCCGCCTGCTCTTGGCCCGCCAGCTGCCCCCGCCGCCAGCGCGCCGCCCGCTATCGGCCCGCCCGCCGCCCCCCGCCGCCCGTGCGCCGCCTGCTTACGGCCGCCAGCCGCCCCTGCCGCCCGCGCGCTGCCTGCTAACAGCCCGCCAGCCGCCTCTGCCGCCTGCTCACGGCCCGCCACCCGCCTTCGCCGCTCGCGCGCCGCCTGCTATTGCCGCCCGTGCGCCGCCCGCCTAAGGCCCGCTTGCCGCCCCCTGCAGCTCGCGAGAGCCTCCTTCTTCCTGTGCGCCGCCCCTTGCAGCCTGCTCACTGCCTTCTTGCAGCCCGCTTGCTCCCCCCCTCTGTGCTGCTCGGCTTCTGCCTGCCCTACGTGCTGCGCCACTATGGCTTCTCTGCGCCCCCTGCAGTTTGACACGTGGCTCGACGACCTGCAGCTGTACCTGCTGAGCGACTCTAGGGACAGTGTTTTGTTGTTTGACCACACGTCTGGCACCGCTCCCGCCCCTCCCACCACAGCTGACAGTGCGACTTGTTCACAGTGGCTGACTCGCGACGCTGCTGCCCGCTTAGCCATTCGCAACCACCTCCCGTTGGCCGAATGCGCTCACTTCGGACAGCACAGGACAGCGCAGACACTGTACGACGCTGTAGTCACTCGCTACTCCTCGCCTGCCACTGCTGCTCTAGGCTGCCTCCTGCTGCCCTACCTGTTCCCCGAGCTGTCCGCCTTTGCCACATTCGAGGACCTGGTTTCCCACCTTCGCGCTAGCGATGCTCGCTACCGCGCTGCCCTCCCAGCAGAGTTCCTTGACAGGAACCCGCCCCCGATGTACATCACTCTCTACTTTATAGTCACCCGCCTCCCTGACTCTCTGCGCTCTGTCAAGGACCACTTCCTCTCCCTTGACCCAACCTCCCTCACTGTTGACCTACTCGAGCAGCACCTCCTTGCAGCTGAGACTAGTGCAGTAGCTGTAGGTGCTGCTCGTGGCACTCCGCGCACACCCTTCTTTGAGGGGTGCTCCCCCTCCCCCGTTGCCCCCTCCTACGCCTCTGTTGCTACTGCAGACGTCCTTAGTACTGAGGATGTCAAGGCTGCTTCTGCTAGTGCAAAGCGCCGCAGCAGCAAGGGCAAGGGTGGCAGGGGCGGTGGAGGGGGCAGCGGGAGTGGTGGTGGGGGCAGCAGTGGAGGCAATGGCGGCAGTGGAGGTGGTGGCAGCGGTGGGAGTGATGGAGGGAGTGGGGGCGTTGGTGGCGGCGTTGGAGGCAGCGGTGGGAGTGGCGGTAGTGGCAGCGGTGGCAGTGGTGGCGGTAGGACTGGAGCTCAGCGTGGAGGTTTTGGAGGAGGCCAGCGGCAGTGGCAGCAGCGTTGGAGCGAGACCCCTTCGCCCCAGCAGCTTCGTGAGTGGTTGTTTCAGCATGGGGCGTCTGGGGGTAGTGTGAGCTGCCCGTATGTCATTCGCATGGATGACCGTGCTGGTCAAACATGCGGGAAGGCGCACACGCAGCACCACGGCTTCTCGCGTCTCGACGACGCTTGGCGCGCTGAGTTTGGTGACGAGGTCGAGCGCCCCCGCTGGGCAGAGCTGCTTAGGTCTGGTGTTGCGATCTTTGACCTAGACTATGATGCTACTCTTTCTGATATGTACGCTTTGTCTGCTAGTGCTGAGGGTAACTATTACCAGTGTGTGCCGCCTGACCCAGGTATAGACGCTGCTGCTCTAGGTGCTAGTGAGTCTGTTCTCCTTGGTACTGCGCCTGCTCAGGCCTTGTACACCGTCAGGATGGACTCAGGTGCCTCACGCTGTTTCTTTCATGATAGCACCACTCTCACTCCTCTCCCTGTACCTGTCCCGGTCTGTCTGGCTGACCCCTCCGGGGGCCCGGTCATTGCCCGTTCCTCCACTGTCCTCCCGTGTCTGGCGGTTCCGTCCGGCTCACTGTCAGGCCTTCACATCCCCTCGTTCTCTACGAACTTGGTGAGTACCGCTGCCCTCCAGGATGCGATGGTCACTACCACCACTCCTGGGGGTCAGCGTGTGTCGATCTGCACGTGTACATGGACGGGTCATCATCTGGCCACGTTCACTCGTCGGCCAGGGTCGAGTCTGTACACACTGGCTACCAAGCCTCCTCACGTAGCTGCGTCTGCACAAGTGTCAGCGTCAGGTCAAGTAGCACCCCCTTGCTTGTGTCGCCTCCTGTCGCACAAGACTCTTCTGTGGCACCACCGCCTGGGTCACCCCTCCCTGCCACGCCTTCGTGGCATGCACTCCCGTCTCCTTGTCTCTGGTCTTCCCAGGTCTCTGCCTCCCCTCCCGCCCTCGCCTGCCCCGCCCTGCCTTCCTTGCGTTGAGGGGCGGCAGCACGCCGCTCCTCACTCCTCCTCGTTTCCCCCGACAAGTGCTCCCCTGCAGACTCTCCACATGGACGTGTGGGGCCCCGCCCGCGTCAGTGGACAGGGCCGCGAGCGCTACTTTCTGCTGGTTGTTGACGATTACACAATGTACACCACGGTCTTCCCCTTGCGCAGCAAGGGTCAGGTCGTTGATGTCTTGATCCCTTGGATCTGCTCAGTCCGTCTCCAACTCCGCGGGCGGTTCCGTGCGGACCTTCCTCTCCTACGTCTCCACTCTGACAGAGGTGGTGAGTTCTCCTCCGACCTCTTGCGGGACTTTTGTCGTGGGGAGGGCATTCTCTAGTTGTGCACGCTTCCGGACTCCCCTCAGCAAAATGAGATTGCTGAGCGCCGCATTGGCTTAGTCATGGAGGTCGCTCGTACCTCCATGATCCATGCGGCTGCTCCCCATTTTCTGTGGCTGTTTGCGGTTCGGTACGCTGCGCATCAGCTCAACCTCTGGCCCAGCGTCTCCTTCCCGGAGACCTCGCCTACACTGCGTTGGACGGGGAAGGTTGGCGATGCGTCGGTGTTCCGGGTCTGGGGTTCTCGTGCCTTTGTTCGGGACACGTCTGTGGACAAGCTCTCCGCCCGCGCTATTCTCTGCGTCTTCCTTGGCTTTACCCCTGATGCGCCTAGCTGGCAGTTTTACCGCCCCACCTCGCGCCGTGTCTTCCTGTCTCAGGATGTCACGTTTGACGAGTCGGTTCCCTTTTACCGTCTCTTCCCCTACCGCTCTGCCCCTCCCCCGCCCCCGCCGCTCTTCCTTGCTCCAGGTCCCCCTCCGATAGACCCCCTTCCCCCCAAGGGTCCTGCTCCCTCAGGTGTGTCTGAGGTAGACCATCTCCCTGGTACTACGACTGTTGAGGTAGCTGTCGGCTCAGGTGCTGCTCAAGGTGCTGCGTCTTGGGGTGCTGTATCTGGGGGTGCGGAGCCGGGGGTTGCGGAGTCTGAGGGTGCTGAGCCTGAGGGTGTTGATCCTGGAGGTGCTGAGTCGGAGGGTGCGGAGCCTGGGGGTGCTGAGCCTCAGGGTGCTGCTTCGTCTGGAGGTCCTGCTGGTGCTTTGCCGAGACTGTCTCCGCAGCAGCTGCGTGAGTGGCTTTTTCGGCGCGCACGCCTTCGGAGTGGAGCTACCGGAGCTGGAGGCGCTGGAGCCGCTAGAGCTGGAGGTACTGGAGTTACTGCAGGAGCTGGTGGTACTGGAGGTACTGCGGCTATTGGTCCTGGAGGTGCTCGTACCAGGGGTACTGGAGCTGCCGGGACTGGTAGTGTTGGGCGGGCTTGAGCTGGAGACCCTACGGAGCCTGGAGCTGCTGGATCTGGAGGCTTTGGCGCTGGTGGTGCTGGAGCTGGAGGAGCTAGAGCTGGTGGCACTGGCGCTGGAGGCGCTAGAGTTGGAGGAGCTGGAGTTGGAGGCACTGGCGGGGGAGGCGCTGGAGCTGGTGGCACTGACGCTGGAGGCGCTGGAGTTGGAGGCACTGGCGCGGGAGGCGCTGGAGCTGGAGGAGCTGGAGCTGTTGACCCTGGAGGCACTGTGCGGCCGCGACCGTACTCCGTTCCCCTACTTCAACAGGTTCTTGGTGTCCCGTCTTCTACTAGCCTTACTCCTCCCCTCCTGTGTCCACCGCTTGATCAGTCGTAGCTACCGTTACAGCCGGCCTCCCCACTGCCTGCTCCTTCTCCTTACACTGAGCAGTCCGGCAGTCTTACAGAGCGTCATGAGCCTGCGTCTCGTCATGTCTCACCTGTTAGCACTGCTCGTTGCGTTCCTCGTTCGCGTCCTCCTCTTGTCCCCGGCACGCACGCTATGGCACTTCGTCCTTCCTCTATTCCACTGCGTGTTCCTCTGCCTGCTCCTCCTGAGTCCTCTCTTCCTGCGGTCCCTGACCCTGAGTCTGACCGCGCTCGTGCTACCAGTCCCACTATCTCTCGTCTCCTTGCCACTGCTGTCACTGACCCTTCCTTTGAGTCTGCTGCTGCGTCTGCTCTCGTTGCTGAGCTGCTTGACTTTGCTGCTGCCTGTCGTCTAGACTACACCACTACTCTTGTTGCTGAGTCTGCTGATTCTGAGTCTGCTAGTCCTCCGTGCGTCGGGGGTGAGTGTGCTCTTGGCACGGACGTCCTTGAGGACACGCAGGAGGACTTTGAGTGTCTTGCAGCTGCTGTACCTCATTTCGCTTCCATGCTGCTTGCCCCTGAGGGAGACCCGGATGCACCAGACATCCCGACCCCGCGCTCTTACGCAGAGGCGATTACGGGTCCTTACTCCTCTCAGTGGCAGGCAGCCATGGATGCCGAGATGGCATCTTGGAAGTCCACACGCACCTACGTCGACGAGGTTCCCCCACCTGGGGCGAACATAGTCGATGGCATGTGGATTTTCATGGTGATGAGGCCGCCAGGTTCTCCGCCTGCATTCAAGGCGCGTTACGTTGCTAGAGGCTTCAATCAGCGACAGGGGGTCGACTACTTTCAGACCTTCTCTCCCACCCCGAAGATGACTACTCTTCGGGTGTTGCTGCACGTCGCTGCTCAGCGTGACTACGAGTTGCACTCTCTGGACTTCAATACAGCTTTCTTGCAGGGCAGCCTGCACGAGGAGATCAGGCTGCGCCGCCCACCTGGCTTCACTGGGTCGTTTCCTGCCGGTACCCAGTGGAGCCTCCGGCGGCCAGTCTACGGTCTCCGCCAAGCGCCTCGAGAGTGGCACTACACACTGAGGACTACACTTGTGGCTCTTGGGTTTGCTCCTTCTACTGCTGACCCGTCGCTGTTTCTACGCACCGACACCTCGCTGCCGCCGTTCTACGTCCTCGTGTACGTCAACGACCTCGTCTTTGCCACTACTGACACCAAGGCACTAACCCTTGTGAAGTCGGAGCTGCAGAAGAGACACACCTGCACTGACCTGGGTGAACTGCGCAGCTGTCTTGGCTTGCAGATCACCCGGGACAAAGCACGGCGCACCATCACACTGACTCAGTCACACATGGTGCACCAAGTCCTTCAGCGCTTCGCCTTCCAGTTCTCCTCGCCACAGCCCACTCCTCTGTCTACCGGCCACTCGCTCTCAGCTCCACCTTCGGACGAGTCCGTAGAGCCGAGTGGTCCGTACGCAGAGCTTGTGGGTTGCCTCATGTACCTGATGACGTGAACACGACCTGACCTCGCGTACCTTCTCAGCCTTCTGGCTCGTTACGTGGCTCCCGGTAGGCACCGAAAGGTGCACTGGGATACTGCAAAGAGGGTACTGTGTTACTTGTGCAGTACGTCGAGCATGGGGCTCGTGCTTGGAGGACGGGGTCCAGTTGTCCTCACTGGTCACGCAGACGCTTCTTGGGTTGATGACTCAGCTACGCAGCGGTCGTCACAGGGTTACACCTTCAGCCTCGGTTCCGGCTCTGTTTCCTGGCGGTCTACCCACTCGTCTTCGGTTCTCAGCTCCAGTTGTGAGGCTGAGATCTACGCAGGGGCCATGGCTGCACAGGAGTTACGTTGGCTCTCCTACTTGCTGACCGACTTGGGAGAGCGGCCTCGTTCTCTTCTAGTTCTATACGTAGACTGTCAGAATTTATTTTATATATGTTGCTGTATAACTGCATATAGTTATAGCTGTAGTGTAGTTACTGTTTTAGTTCCTGTATGTGGTGCACCCTTTGCCATCTCTCGCTCCTATATCTTGTACGTTCTTCTCTTAGTGAATCATCTTTCCCCTCTCACTTTTCACTCTCGACAATTGCCTAGCTTACACCCTAGCCATGGCTCCCTAGCCAATGAGCTCATTTTAACATGGAATCAGAGTAGGTTCCTTGGGCCCACCACCTGCTACTTTACTCTTGAGCTTAAGCGCCCTAAGGCCCGTCGCCCCTAGGCCCGGCGCCCGCGGCCCGTCGTTCCAGGTCCCTAGGCCCGTCGATCCCGGCCCCTTGGCCCCGCGACCTTTCGTTTCTGGCCCCGCGGCCTTTCGTTCTGGCCCCGCGGCCCCGTCGCACCTAGGCCTCCGGCCTCGTGGCCCCGTCGTTCCCGGCCCCTAGGCCCCGTCGCTCACGGCCCCCGGCCCTTTCGTACCTGGCCCCGCGGCCCCGTCGTTCTCGGCCCCTAGGCCCAGTCGCTCACGGCCCCCGGCCCCTTTGTACCTGGCCCCGCGGCCCCGTCGCACCTAGGTCCTAGGCCCCGCGGCCCCGTCGTTCCTGGCCCCGCGGCCCCGTCACACCTAGGTCCTAGGCCCTGCGGCCCCGTCGTTCCCGGCCCCTAGGCCCCGTTGCTCACGGCCCCCCGGCCCCCTTCGTACCTGGCCACGCGGCCCCGTTGCTCCTAGCGTAGGTCCCGGCCCCGCGGCCAGTCGACCCGTCGCCCCTAGCCTCGCGACCCCCTGGCGCCCTGTCACCCGTCGCCCCTACCCGCGACCAGCGACCCGCGACCCAAGACCCGCGACCAGCGACCCAGGCCCCCCCTCCGCCCCTAGGCCCCGTCGCCCCGTCGCCCTAGCCTCGGCCCATCGCGACCCGCGACCCTTGACCCGCGACCCAGGCCCCGCGGTCCCTAGGCCCCTCGGCCCCTGGCCACTCGGCCCCTCGGCCCCTTGGCCCCTAGGCACCTCGGCCCCTCGGCCCCTCGGCCCCTCGCCTCTAGGCCCCTCGCCCCCCCCCCCCCCCCCCCCCCCCCCCCTCGTGTTTGGCCCCTCGGCCCCCAGGCCCCTCGGCCCCGCCCCTTGGCCCCTCGGCCCCTAGGCCCCTTGGCCCCTAGGCCCCTCGGCCCCTAGGCCCCTCGGCCCCTCGGCCCCTAGGCCCCTTGGCCCCTCGGCCCCTAGGCCACGCGACCCTAGGCCCCGTCGCCCCCAGCTGCAACCCCTCGCGACCCTAGGCCCCGTCGCCTCGGCCCCGGTGCCCCGTCGCCCCTTGCTGCGGCCCTCGTCGACCCGTCGCCCCGTCGCCCCTAGCTACGGCCCCTCGCGACCTGCCGCCCCTAACCGTGGCCCCGTCGCCTCTAGCCTCGGCCCCTCGCGACCTGTTGCCCCTAGCCGCAGCCCCGGTGCCCCGTCGCATCATGGAGGGTAAGGGGGTGGCAAGAGGGGTGACGGTTTCTTCCTGCCCGCGTGCCCTGCAGTCGCACACGCAGCTCCGCCCCCGCCCCCCTCCCCCCCCTCCCCCCCCTCCATGGGGACGGGAGGGAGAGGGTGTGAGGGGGTGGCGGATGTGCCTCAGCAGCAGGAGCTGCCGCCACGCCTCCTCCTCTCTCTCTCCCTGCCGCACCTTGTGTTGGGAGGGGGGGGGGAGCTTGGAGGTTCAGGGGGAGGCAGGAGGGGATCTGCAGCACCAGCCCCCCCCCGCCCCCCCTTTCTCCTCCATCCCTGGGGGGTGAAGGATTGTGGAGCAGCAGTGGGGGGGAGGGGATCTGCAGCACCAGCCCCCCCCCGCCCCCCCCTTCTCCTACCTCCCCCTGCTGCGGGTGCAGCAGTGGGGGGGAGGGGATCTGCAGCACCAACCCCCCCCCCGTCCCCCCCCTTCTCCTTCATCCCTGGGGGGTGACGGATAGTGGAGCAGCAGTGGGGGGGAGGGGATTTGCAGCATCAGCCCCCCCCCCCCCCCCCGCCCCCCCTTCTCCTCTCTCTCTCCCTGCCGCACCTTGTGTTGGGAGGGGGGGGGGAGCTTGGAGGTTCAGGGGGAGGCAGGAGGGGATCTGCAGCACCAGCCCCCCCCAGCCCCCCCCCACTTCTCCTCCATCCCCCTGGGGGGAGGGGATCTGCAGCCCTGTGCGCCCTGCTGCCCTGTTCGCCCTGCGCGCCCTGCGCGCCCTGCTGCCCTGCAGCCCTGTGCGCCCTGCTGCCCTGTGCGCCCCGCGTGCTCTGCAGCCCTGCGCGCCCTGCTGCCCTGCTGCCCTGTGCGCCCCGCGCGCACTGCAGTCCTGCTGCGCCCCGCGCGCCCTGCTGCCCTGCTGCCCTGCAGCCCTGCGCGCCCTGCAGCCCTGCTGCGCCCCGCGCGCCCTGCAGCCCTGTGCGCCCCGCGCGCCCTGCAGCCCTGCGCGCCCCGCGCGCCCTGCTGTCCTGCTGCCCTGCGCGCCCTGCTGCCCTGCAGCCCTGTGCGCCCTGCTGCCCTGTGCGCCCCGCGCGCCCTGCAGCCCTGCTGCGCCCCGCGCGCCCTGCTGCCCTACTGCCCTGTGCGCCCCGTGCGCCCTGCAGCCCTGCGCGCCCCGCGCGCCCTGCTGTCCTGCTGCCCTGCGCGCCCTGCACGCCCTGCAGCCCTGCGCGCCCCGCGCGCCCTGCTGCCCTGCAGCCCTGTGCGCCCTGCTGCCCTGCAGCCCTGTGCGCCCTGCTGCCCTGTGCGCCCCGCGCGCCCTACAGCCCTGCGCGCCCCGCGCGCCCTGCTGCCGCTACAGCCCCTGCTGCTGCCGCTACAGCCCCTGCTGCTGCTGCTACAGCCTTTGCTGCTGCCGCTACAGCCCCTGCTGCTGCCGCTTCAGCCCTTGCTGCGGCCGCTACAGCCCTTGCTATTGCCGCTACAGCCCTTGCTGCTGCTGCTACAGCCCTTGCTGCTGCCGCTACAGCCCTTGCTGTTGCCGCTACAGCCCTTGCTGCCGCCGCTACAGCCCTTGCTGCTGCCGCTACAGCCCTTGCTGCTGCCGCTACAGCCCTTGCTGCTGCCGCTACAGCCCCTGCTGCTGCCGCTACAGCCCTTGCTGCTGCCGCTACAGCCCTTGTTACGGCCGCTACAGCCCTTGCTGTTGCCGCTACAGCCCTTTCTGCTGCCGCTACAGCCCTTGCTGTTGCCGCTACAGCCCTTGCTGCTGCCGCTACAGCCCTTGTTGTTGCTGCTACAGCCCTTGCTGCTGCCGCTACAGCCCTTGCTGCTGCCGCTACAGCCCCTGCTGCTGCCGCTACAGCCCTTGCTGCTGCCGCTACAGCCCTTGCTGCTGCCGCTACAGTCCTTGCTGTGGCCGCTACAGCCCTTTCTGCTGTCCTGCGCGCCCCGCGCGCCTTGCAGCCCTGCACGCCACGCGCGCCCTGCTGTCTTGTGCGCCCCGTGCGCCCTGCTGCCCTCTGCACGCGCATCTGCAGCCCCATGCGCAGCCCCTATCCCGCCCCCCTCCCCCCCTTTCTCCTCCCTCTCCCTGCTGCACGTGCAGCAGTTGGGGTGCGGGGGGGGGGAGGGGAGGGGAGGGTGTGAGGGGGAGGTTGCACCTACAGCGCCAACCTGCCTCCTCTCTCTCACAGCCGCACCTGCTGCTGTGGGGGGGAGTGTGAAGTGGTGGGGAGGCTCAGGGGATGTGGGTGGTGGGTGACACAGCTGCAGCAACTCCCGCCACGCCTCCTCCTCTCTCTCCTCACTATTGCTGCTACTGCTGTGCGGGGGGAGGTTGAGGGGGTGCTGTGAGTCCAGCTGCAGCATCAGCCGCCTCCTCCTCATTTGCCCTCTCCTTCTTTTGTTGTGCAGGGTGTACCCCTTCAGGGGGTGTTCTGCACATGGCTATTCCTGCATGCAGTTAGGGGGTGTGTCAGAATATATTTTATATATATTGCTGTATAACTGCATATAGTTATAGCTGTAGTGTAGTTACTGTTATAGTTCCTGTAGGTGGTGCACCCTTTGCCATCTCTCGCTCCTATATCTTGTACTTTCTTCTCTTATTGAATCATCTTTCCCCTCTCACTTTTCACTCTCAACAATCGCCTAGCTTACACCCTAGCCATGGCTCCCTAGCCTATGAGCTCATTTTAACATAGACAACAAGGCCATGATTGCCTTGTGTCAAGAGCACAGACTGGAGCACAGAACGAAGCACATCGCTCTGCGATACTTCCTTGCTCGAGAGTTGCAACAGCGTGGCCAGCTTCGTCTTGCTTACGTGGCCACTAGGGCCAACACTGCTGATATATTCACCAAGGCACTTCCGCTTGGTGATCATCAGCGCTTCTCTACTGTGTTAGGCCTTGTGCCCACTTTGCCTCACTTGCTCACTGCTTGACTCTGCTTGTACTGTGATCTATATATATGCCTGCATGCTTACACTGTTAGAAACCAAAGGAAGTTAGAAATGAGAAAGAGAGGGTTTTCACTAGAAAGCAGTTGAGTACATATAGGAAACCCTAGATTGGGCTGTACTCACTATTGAGTACCCCACTGCAGGCTAGACAAATACAACATATTCTGACACACCCCCATAGCCAAAGTGGGGTGTAATCAGCTCAGCAAGCAAAGCAAAACAAGCTCAGGGTGGATCACAAAGTCACCACATATTCTGAGCACAAGTACAAGAAGAAACAGTTTAAAGTTCACAAATGTAAGCAAAGCTAGAGGCTATTGCAGAGGGCAAGTGAGGAGGAGGAGGGACTGTGAGAGGAGAAGAGATAGGAGACGACAGGTGAAGCTGCAGACACACGGGCAACAGGAGCGGCGCGCACTGTGGCTACCGGAGATTGTAGCCTCCGGACTACTGGAGTAACTGGCTCCGCGACTAACTCTGAGCTGCAGGAGCAACGGACCCACGGGCGACTGGCGCAGCTGGCGACCGGAGATTGTAGCCTCCGGACTACTGGCTCGCTGGGCTACCGGAGATTGTAGCCTCCGGACTACTGGCGCTGCTGGCGACACGACAGCTGCCTCCGCCCAACCTCCCTCTAACTGTCTCACCCCCCTTTCACACACCCCCTGCTGCACCCCTAGGTTCACTCACACACCACCCCCTAGCACCACTCCGTCCACTCCCACACCCCCACCCCCTCAGCGACAGCTGCAGCAGTGGGAGACGAAGTAGGAGGAGGAGCAGGTGACGCCACACACCCGCCACCCCCCACCCGCCATCCCCAAACCCGGAACACAGGGTAGGGCCGTAGATGGCGGGTAGGGAGGGTACGGGGGGGGGGAGGGGGGGGCAGGGCCGCGACGAAGACAGGAGGGGCCGACGCGTGGCCCCCCCGCAGTCGCCCCTCCCGTCGCAAGTCGAGGCGACCCTGGGGGGGGCCGGCCGGGGCAGGGTCGGGGCCGGGCTGCGACAGTGCAGGAGCAGGGCCGGGGCAGAGTCGGGGCCGGGGCAGGTCCGGGACGGGGCCGCAACGGGCCCCCCAGGTCGTCGCGACAGGCGACGAAACCCGCCGCGCGTCTCGGGGCGCACGACGGGCTGTGCCCCGTCGCGCGCCACGGGGCGCACGACGGGCTTTGCACCGTCGCGCGCGACGGGGCGCACGACGGGCAGGGCTCCGTCGCGCGCCAGCGGGTCGCACGACGGGCAGGCAGGCAGAAAAAGCCGCCGCGCGCTCGAAGCGCGCGGCGGGAAGAAAACTTGCCGCGCGCCACGGGCGCGCGGCAAGCAGGCAGTGCGCGCCTCGGGCGCGCGATGGACAGAGTAGCAGCAGCGGAAGCATTGGGTGGGCCCATCCACAGGATCGACCCGTGAGGGTCGACCTGCTCTGATTCCATGTTAGAAACCAAAGGAAGTTAGAAATGAGAAAGAGAGGGTTTTCACTAGCAAGCAGTTGAGTACATATAGGAAACCCTAGATTGGGCTGTACTCACTATTGAGTACCCCACTGCAGGCTAGACAAATACAACATATTCTGACATACACTTGCTAGGGTATGATAATTGTATTGTTTGTTCTCTTTTATATAACTCTGCATGTGAACTGGCCTTGTGGCCCTTTGCTTGTGCTCGGACTGTGTGGTGACTTTGTGATCCACCCCGAGCTTGCTTTGCTTTTCTTGATTGGTCTTGTGACCACTTGTTCTCCCCCACTTTGCCTATGGGGGTGTGTCAAAATGTTGTATAGCTTATATTGTGTAGGCTATAGTGGGGTAGCCCATAAGGGGTACAACCCAATTAGGGTTAGTACTTGTACCCAACTCTTTGCTATTCATTCATTCTCGTTCACTGTTCTGAGAGTGGGGCTGTGCGTGGAGGTACTGTAGTGATCTGTGGTCTGTCCGTACTGTCACGTCGGCGCCGGGCAAGTAGCAGCGCCAGACTTCGAAGGCGTGCACGATTGCGAGCATTTCGCGGTCGTGTATCGGGTAGTTTTTCTCGGGCAGATGCAATTTTCGTGACTCGTATGCGATGGGCTGTAGGCCGTTGCCGAAATCCTGTAGTAGTACGACGCGATGTCGCTTGCGTCGGTAACTAATTTGAATGGGAATTGTGGGTCGGCAATATGTAGAACGGGCGGTGAACAGATATTGGTTTTTTAGGGCAGAGAAGGCAGCATGCTCTTTCTCCCCCCATGTAAAAACGACCCCCTTCCGCAGCAGATCCCTAAATGGGGCTGTTAACTTCGCCATGTCGGGGACGAACCGACGCACATAATTAACGAACCCTAAAAAACTCTGCAGCTCCGTGATGTTTGGCGAGGGGTGCCACGCGTTGACCGTGTCCAGCTTCTTCGGGTCGATCTCAACTCCAGCCTCTGAAATAACGTGTCCTAAATATTCTAGCCTGTCCTGAAAAAAATTGCACTTGGAACCCTTGGTCAGTAGGCGGTGCTCGTCTAAAACCTTAAACACTGCTTCCAGATCTGCTAAGTGCTGCTGCTTATCGTGACTGTAGACTAGGATGTCGTCGAGGTAAACTATCACACATTTATCTAAAAGTGGCCTACACGCTTCGTTCATGGTCATCTGAAAAGTCGCCGGTGCGTTGGTCAGCCCAAATGGCATTACTGTGTACTCGAAAGACCCGTATCTAGTTTGAAAAGCCGTCTTGGCGCAATCCGATGGTTCGACCCTAATCTGGTGGTAACCTCCCCATAAATCTATTTTCAAAAAGACCCGTGCTGTTCGTAGCTGACCTATCAGTTCGTCGGCGTGGGGAATGGGGTATCGCGACTTGACTGTTACCCTATTCTTTGCTCGGTAATCAATACACATGCGAAACCCTTCGTATTTTTTCGGTGTGAACAGTATCGGTGCGGCGAACGGTGACGAGCTTCGTCGGATGAACTTTTTCTCTAACAAGTAATCTAGCTGCTTCCTCAGTTCGTCGAGCTCGGGCTGTATCAGTCTGAACTGTCGCTGTAAGGTTGGGTGTGCTCCCGGCTCTAACTCTATTCGATAATCGTGCGCTCGCTGAGGTGGCAGTCCCTCCGGTAAGTCGTCTGGAAAATCCCCTGGTACCGTTTCAACAGTTCCTGTAGTTCGGGCGGTGCCGCTGCCAGCAGTTTCTGAAAATCACTCGGCTGCTCTGCTTCTCCTACCAGTGCTATATCTACCGCGTACATGTCATCTCCAGCGGCGACAGACCGTTTCATCGTGATGGCGTTGACGTGGACCGTTGAAGACTCAGGCGACTACCAACAAGGTAGCTCGACCCATTTACCGCTACTTCGCACAGTGCAGCTACCCGTCGTCCAGTCAATTCGTGGGTTATACCGTCGCAACCAGTCACGTCCCAGTAAAATGCTGTGCCCATCCAGTGTCGTCGCGAACATTTCCTGTGTAAAACCAAAGTTCCCCCCGCAGCGAACTTTCACCCTCTCCACTTTCTCTCGTATTGCCAGCGGTGTGCCGTCAACCAAGCGTGCATCTATCTCCGGTAAACACCGACTAAGTGTCAGTTGTAGCTTCCGTGCGGTTGCGGTATTAACTAAGTTGTGACTTGCTCCTCCGTCTATAAAAATCTTCACTGCTGCTCCCTGTATTTTCCCGTGAATCGGTACTTGGCGATCCGTCGATTTACCCTCCTTATTCATCCGAGCCCGATCGATAGCGTTAATCGGTACTGTAACTAGGTGAGGGTCGGTGAGGTTGGGCGAGCAGGTTGTCTCGTCATTAGTTGGCCCGATTTCTATTGACTGCTGGCGTTTCCCTGCCTCTGAGACTCCCTCCCCTACTCTGCTCCGCGGCGTCGTAGCTCCTCTGGGCATTCGCTCTCGCGATAGCCCAGTCTATTGCAAGCAAAGCAGCGCCCCTTAAATGGCGCGGCAGCTGCATTCGCTGCAACTGCGTGCACAGTGGCGTGCTCGGCCGGCCCCCGAGGATGTTGTCCGTAGTAGAACCCCGATCTCGGTCGGCATAGGATATCGATCTTCTCAGCGAGCGCGAGGATTTCATTGAAGTTCGAGAGCCCGCGTAGCATGATTTCGTGCAAGATGTCCGGCTTCAGCCCTCCGACGAATCGGTCCACCCGCTCCGCCTCGTGCATGTAGCCGACTTGCTCGCATAGTGCGAGAAAACCGCTCGTATAGTCTTCGACCGACCCGAGTTGTCTCCAAGTACGCAGTCTCTGACGCGCTGAAATAGAAGCCGCAGTCGGCTCGAAGCGCGCCCGAAGCCCTGCATACCACGCATCCCACGTGCTGTATTGGGCGGTTTTGCAGAAAGAACTCCAAGTGACGGCTGGATCCGTGGGCTCTCCCTCTTACGACGGCGGCTTGTAGGCGCATGGCGACGTCACAATGACTCGCCACCCGACCATGGCGGGGCCCCTCAGCAGCGACACAGCATAGCGAATCTTCGCAGCGTCCGACTCGACGTAATTCGCGTCGAAAAAAACGTTCATCGTGAAGACCCACGATTGAACCGTCGGACCTCCACGTTGGCTAGGATCGAAGCAGGGCAGGCGCTGCGGCTTGAGTGGCATTGGTGCCATGATGTCGTTGTTGCCACTCGTTGCTGCAAAATCCACGTGCCGACGGGCTTCGCGAGGCCCTTGTGTACTTGGTGCGGCCCTTGTGTACTTGGTGCGGCCCTGTTTCTCTCCATGCCAGGCATTGATTGGGTGCCGCCTGAGCACTGTCCCACGCTGTTGTGTTGTGTCGGTGTGCCTGATGAGATGACGATCGGCTCCTCCGATTGTGTAGGTGCATTTGCAGGTGCGTGTGTTGGTGCTGGTGCGTTCACCGTCGATTGCTGGCGGGCGGAGTCGTGTTCTGCCGTGAGTGCCGCAATTTCTGTTAGAATCATAGGAAAAAGTGATGTCGACTGTCGAGAGGGTTGGTACAAAGAAGAAAACTAAGGGGTTGTACCCCACAGTATGTACCCCACTAAGCCTACCCAAACTATAACATATATATACATATGTTTGACACAACCCCATAGGCAGAGTGGGGGAGAACAGAGGATCACAAGACCAGTCAGGAAGTGCAAAGTAAGCTCAGGGTGGAACACAACGTCACCACGTAGTCTGAGCACAAGCAAGAAGGCCACAAGGCCAGTTCACATGCAGAGATATATATGTAACAACAACAGTACAGTGATATCTACCTACAAGAACAAGCATGCAGGAATACATATAAATCATGGTACAAACAAAGCCTACAGCAAGTGAGGAAGCGTGGGCACAAGGCCTAACAAAGTGCAGAAACGCTGATGATCACCAGGCGGAAGTGCCTTGGTGAATATCTCAGCAGTGTTGGCCCGAGTGGCCACGTAGGTAAGACGAAGCTGGCCACGCTGCTGCAGCTCTCGAGCAAGAAAGTAACGGAGAGCGATGTGCTTTGTTCTGTGCTCCAGTCTGTGCTCCTGACACAAGGCAATGGCGGCCTTGTTGTCGACGTACAGAACTGGAGGAGAACGAGGCCCCTCTCCCAAGTCGGTCAGCAGGTAGGTGAGCCAGCGCAGCTCCTGTGCAGCCATGGCTGTGGCGTAGATCTCTGCCTCACAGCTGGAGCCGAGAACTGAAGACGAACGTGTAGAACGCCAGGAAACTGAACCAGAACCAAGTCTGAAGGTGTAACCCTGTGACGACCGCTGCGTAGCCTGGTCGTCAACCCAAGAGGCGTCTGAGTGACCTGTGAGGACAACGTCACCCCGTCCTCCAAGCACGAGCCCCATGCCCGATGTACTGCACAAGTAGCGTAGTACCCTCTTGGCAGCATCCATGTGCACCTTTCGGTGCCGACCAGGAGCCACGTAGCGAGCCAGAAGGCCAAGAGGGTACGCAAGGTCAGGACGAGTGCAAGTCATCAGGTACATGAGGCAGCCCACTAACTCTGGGTAAGGACCACTCGGCTCTACGGACTCGTCCAAAGGTGGAGCTGAGAGCGAGTGACCTGTAGCCAGAGGAGTGGCCAGTGCTGAGGACCAGGTGAAACCGAAGCGCTGAAGGACCTGCTGCACCATGTGTGACTGAGTCAGTGTGATGGTGCGGCGTGCTCTGTCTTCGGTGATCTGCAAGCCAAGGTAGCTGCGCAGTTCACCCAGGTCAGTGCAGGTATGTCTCTTCTGCAGCTCCGACTTCACCAGGGCGAGAGCCTCAGTGTCAGCAGTGGCAAAGACCAAGTCGTCGACGTACACGAGAACATAGAACGGCGGCAGCGAAGTGTCGGTGCGCAAAAACAGCGACGGGTCAGCAGTCGACGGAGCAAACCCAAGAGCCGCAAGTGTCGTCTTCAGTGTGTCGTGCCACTCACGTGGCGCCTGGCGGAGACCGTAGACCGGCCGCCGGAGGCTCCACTGGGTACCAGGAGGGAACGACCCAGTGTAGCCAGGAGGGCAGCCCAGCCAAATCTCCTCGTGCAGGCTGCCCTGTAAGAAGGCTGTGCTGAAGTCAAGAGAGTGAAGCTCGTAGTCACGCTGAGCGGCAACGTGCAGCAGCACCCGAAGAGTGGTCATCTTCGGGGTGGGGGAGAAGGTCTGGAAGAAGTCAACTCCCTGTCGCTGACTGAAGCCTCGAGCCACGTAACGAGCCTTGAAGACAAGCGGAGAACCTGGCGGCCGCTTCACCCTGAAAATCCACATGCCACTGACAATGTTCACCCCAGGAGGGGGAACCTCGTCGACGTAGGTGCCTGTGGACTTCCAGGATGCCATCTCTGCGTCCATGGCTGTCTTCCACTGAGAGGAGTACTCACCCGCGATCGCCTCAGCGTAAGAGCGCGGAATAGGGATGTCTGGTGCATCCGGGTCTCCCTCAGGGGCAAGCAGCATGGATACGAGATGAGGCGCAGCGGCTGCAAGACACTCAAGGTCCTCCTGCCTGTCCTCAAGGACGTCCGTGCGAAGAGCACACTCACCCCCGACGGACGGAGGACAGACAGACGCAGACTCAGCAACAAGACTGGCGACGTAGTCTAGACGACAGTGAGCAGCAAAGGCAACAAGCTCAGTGACTAAGGCAGACGCAGCAGCAGAATCAAACGACGGGTCAGTGACAACAGTGGCAAGCAGACGCGTGACAGTAGAGTGCTTAGCACGAAACCGGTCAGACGCAGGGTCAGCAACGACAGGCTGAGAGGACGCAGGGGGAGGCGGCAGAGGAACACGCGGTGAAGGAGAGGAAGGACGACGAACTACAAGGGGAGGGCCGGAGACAGCCGGCTGGCTCTGACGAGGAACACGACGACCGGAACTGACAGGGGAGACAGGACGCGACACAGGCTCACGACACTCTGCAAGGCCACCAGGCTGCTCTGTGTACGGAGAAGGAGCAGTCAGCGGGGAGCCAGGCTGTAACGGAAGACCAGTAGACGAGGGAAGACTGAGAACCTGGCGAAGTGCAGAGTCAGGTGGTGGCTGAGACGACGGAGACGGCGGAGCAAAGAATAGGCGCGGCTAAGCAGTGCCACCAGCACGAGAAGCACCAGCCCCACCAGCAGCTCCAGCACCTCCAGCAGCTCCAGCACCCCCAGCAGCTCCAGCACCTCCAGTAGCTCCAGCACCCCCAGCAGCTCCAGCAGCTCCAGCAGCTCCAGCACCTCCAGCAGCTCCAGCATCTCCAGCACCTCCAGCAGCTCCAGTACCCTCAGCAGCTCCAGCACCGCCAGTAGCTCCAGTACCTCCAGCAGCACCACCACCAGCCCCAGCAGCTCCAGTACTCCCAGTACGAGCACCTCCGGGACCAGCGACACCAGCAGAAGAACCTCCAGCAGGAGAGCCCTGAGGTGCAGAAGTGGGACGCCGACGGCGACCGTACCAGTCGTGCAGCTGCTGAGAGGTGAGGGGGATACGCGGACGAAGACGGCTACTCCAAGGAGACCGCGTAACAGCAGTCTCAGAACCCTCAGGCAACTCACCCCCAGACTCAACACCCCCAGGCTCCGCACACACAGGCTCAGCACCCCGAGACGCAGCACCTCCAGACGCAGTACCCCGAGACGCAGCACCTCCAGGCTCCACACGCTCAGCTCCCCCAGACTCAGCACCCCCAAGCTCCGCACCCCCAGGGACAGCACCACTCGCAGCAGGACCGGAGTCACCAGTGACCTCAACAGGCGCAGGCGCAGGGGGGTCTACCTGAGAGACACCTGAAGGAGCAGGACCTGGCACGGGGAGGGGGTCTACCTGGGGAGGACCTGGGGCGAGAAAGAGCGGCGGGGGGGGGCGAGGAGCAGTGCGATACGGGAAGAGGCGGTAAAAGGGGACGGACTCGTCAAAGGTGACGTCCTGAGACGCAAAGACAAGGCGCGAGGCGGGGTCGTAAAACTGCCAGCCAGGCGCGTCAGGGACAAAGCCAAGGAAGACGCAAGGAATGGCGCGAGGGGAGAGCTTGTCCGCGGTGGTATCGCGGACAAAGGCACGAGCACCCCAGACCCGGAAACGCGACGCGTCGCCAACCTTCCCCGTCCACAGCAGTGTGGGCGAGGTCTCCGGCAAGGAGACACGAGGCCAAAGGTTGAGCTGATGCGCGGCGTAGCGGACCGCAAACGGCCACAGAAAATGGGGGGCAGCCGCATGGATCATGGAGGTACGAGCGACCTCAATGACTAAGCCAATGCGGCGCTCAGCAACCCCATTCTGCTGCGGAGAGGCCGGAAGCGTGAAACTCTGGCGGATGCCGTGCTCCGCACAGAAGGCTGCCAAGAGGTCTGAGGAGAACTCACCACCTCTGTCAGAGTGCAGACGCAGGACAGGAAAGTCTGACTGGAACCGCTCGCGGATCTGGAGACGAGTAGCACGGATCCAGGGGATCAAAACATCAGGGACATCCCCCTTGCACTGCAAGAGGAAGACCGTGGTGTAGCGCGTGTAGTCGTCGACAACCAGCAGGAAGTACCGCTCGTGGCCCTGTCCACGGACGCGGGCTGGGCCCCACACGTCCAGGTGGAGAGTCTGCAGTGGAGCCTCTGTGGGAGGGAACGAGGAGGAGTGAGGAGCGGCGCGCTGCCGCCCCTCGACGCAGGGAATGCAGGGCGGCGCAGGCAAGGGAGGGAGGGGAGGCAGAGACCTGGGAAGACCAGAAACCAGGAAGCGGGAGTGCATGCTGCGTAGGCGAGGCAGGGAGGGGTGACCAAGGCGGTTGTGCCACAGGAGAGTGTCGTGCGACAGCCGGCGACACTCACACTGTGTAGCTACCTGAGCAGACGCATGCAATTGGGGAGACAAAGGGGCGGAGCGCGACGCAGTGGTGAGGGTGTGAACCCTGACGCACGAGCGAACGTGGCCAGGTGGCGACCAGTCTGGGAGCACGTGCAAATCGCCACACGCTGCCGGCCAGGGGTGAAGGTGTCAACCCCCGCATCCTGGAGGACAGCGTTACTCACCAAGTTCGTAGAGAACGAGGGGAGGTGGAGACCAGACAGCTTACCAGACGGGACCGCCGGACACGGAAGCACAGTGGAAGACCGTGCAAGCACTGGGCCCCCAGAGGGGTCAGCCAGTGAGACAGGAACAGGTGCAGGGAGGGGAGTGACTGTGGTACTGTCGCGAAAGAAACAGCGGGAAGCACCAGAGTCAAGTGTAAAGGTGTGCAAAGCCTGTGCAGGCACAGTACCAAGGGGAGCAGACTCACAAGCACCTAGTGCTGCAGGGGCTATACCAGGGGCTATACCAGGATCCGGCGGCACACACAAGTAGCAGTCACCCTCAGCACTAACAGACAATGCATACATAGCAGCAAGAATTGCCTCATAGTCAAGATCAAAGATAGGTACATCACGCCTAAGCAAGTCTGCCCAGTTGGGGAACTCAGGAGCATCAGGAAACTTGGCGCGCCAGGCGTCGCTAAGCCGAGCAAAGCAGCGCTGCTCAGTGTGAAAACCTGTGCATTGGCGACCAGCGCGGGGACCTGTGCGGATGATATAGGGGCAGCGACCAGGACCCCCAGAAGCCCCACGCCCGGCATACCAGTCAAGAAGCTGCTGAGAAGTGGGGGTCCGGCGCTGATGCTGCTGCTGCTGCTGCTGCTGCTGCTGCTGCTGCTGCTGCGGCGGCTGCTGCTGGCCCTGACCACCAATGCCACTACCGCTCCCTCCTCCCCCACCGCCGCTGCTGCCCCCTCCACCGCTCCCAGTGCCTCCGCCGCCCCCACCACCACCTCCACCGCCTCCACCCCCACGACCACCCCCACCACCTCCACCTCCCCTGCCGCCTGCACCACCGCCACCTCCACCGCCACCCCCACCGCCCTTGCCACCCCTGCCGCCCCTGCCGCTGCGACGCTTCCCACTAGGAGCGGAAGCAGCTCCGACCCCCTCAGCACCAAGGTAGTCGTGAGCAGCAGCTGCGGAGGCGTAGGAGGGGGTGAGAGGGGAGGGGGAGCACCCCTCAAAGAGGGGAGAGCGAGGAGTGCCACGAGCAGCACCTACAGCGAGGATGTTCTTCTCTGCTGCGAGGAGGTGCTTCTCGAAGTCGTCGACAGTGAGAGTGGTGGGGTCTAGCGCTAGGAAGTGGTCCCTGACAGAGCTAAGAGTGTCAGGGAGGCGGGTGACGAGGAAATAGAGAGTGAAGTACATCGGGGGGGGGGGGGGGGGGGGGTTTGCGGCGCAGAACTCGGCTGAAAGAGCGGCACGAAAGCGAGAGACAGTAGCGCGCAGGTGAGAAACAGGTACGGTAGCATGAGTCGACCTATGGCTGCAGTGGCCGGGGAGGAGTAGCGCGCAACTACAGCGTCGTACAGTGTCTTAGCAGTTTTGTGCTGGCTGAAATGCGCTCGCTCAGTAATCGGCAGGTGGTTCCTACTAGCTAGGCGTGCAGCAGCATCACGAGTCTGCCACTGGGAGCGTTCTAGAGCAGGAGCATCAGCAGCAGGAGTAACGGTAGTGCCAGAGACGTAATCAAACAAAGAAACGCCCTCTTTGGCATCAGTCAGAAGGAACAGCTGGAGATCGTCTAACCACACAGTGAACTCGATGGGACGACCGTCAGGCTCGAACGCTAGAACGTTGGGCATCGCCATATTGGCTTAAGGCAGGCAGCAGGCAGCAGACAGAGGCAGCAGGCACCAAGTAGGAGGCAGCAGGCAGCAAGCAGGCAGGCGGCAGCAGGCAGCAAGTAGCAGACGGCAGTAGGCAGTAGGTAGCAGGCAGGCAGGCAGCAGGCAGGCGGCAGGCAGGCGGCAGCAGGCAGCAAGCAGCAGGCAGGCAGCAGGCAGGCAGCAGGCAGGCAGCAGGCAGGCTGCAGGCAGGCGACAGCAGGCAACAAGCAGCAGGCAGGCAGCAGGGAGGCTGCAGGCAGGCGGCAGCAGGCAGCAAGCAGGCAGGCAGGCAGGAGGCAGGCTGCAGGCAGGCTGCAGGCAGGCGGCAGCAGGCAGCAAGCAGGCAGGCAGGCAGGCGGCAGGCAGGCGGCAGCAGGCAGCAAGCAGGCAGGCAGGCAGGAGGCAGGCTGCAGGCAGGCTGCAGGCAGGCGGCAGCAGGCAGGCGGCAGGCAGGCGGCAGCAGGCAGCAAGCAGGCAGTCAGGCAGGAGGCAGGCTGCAGGCAGGCTGCAGGCAGGCGGCAGCAGGCAGCAAGCAGGCAGGCGGGCAGGCGGCAGGCAGGCGGCAGCAGGCAGCAAGCAGCAGGCAAGCAGCAGGCAGGCAGCAGGCAGCAAGCAGGCTGGCGGCAGCAGGCAGGCAGCAGGCAGGCAGCAGGCAGGAGGGCTGCGTGAGGCTGCTGGCTGCGTGTGGCGGCTTGCTGCACGAGGCTGCAGGCTGCGCGTGGCTACGGGCAGCGCGCGCGGCCGCAGGCTGCGTGCGGCGACGGAATGCACGGGCTGCGGGCTGCTTGCAGCTGCGGGCTGCGCGTGGCGACAGGCAGCGTGCGGCTGCGGGCTGCTCTGGGCGACGGGCCGCACGTGCGTGGCTGCGGGCTAGTCGCTAAGCTGCGGGCTGCGCTGGGCGACGGGCCGCGCTGGCGTGGCCTAACCAGGTTGCGCGCGGGCGGCTTAAGGGGCGCACAGGTGGGGCCGAAACGGGCTGTGCGGGCTGCTAAAGCGGCGCACGTGGGAAAAAAAAAAAAGGACCACCCGAGGCGCGCGCGGGCAGCCGAGGCGCGCGTAGGCACTAGACAAGGCAGGCAAGCGTGGTGGGCCCTAATCCTAGGTCCTAAGGACCTATGCTCTATACCATGTTAGGATCATAGGAAAAAGTGATGTCGACTGTCGAGAGGGTTGGTACAAAGAAGAAAACTAAAGGGGTTGTACCCCACAGTGTGTACCCCACTAAGCCTACCCAAACTATAACATATATATACATATATGTTTGACAATTTCGAGCACCGAATCTTCAACCATGGCGGTCGAGCTGCTCCTGCATCAGTGTCGCGACATTGAGTTCAGCCATGGCGGGGGTGTCGGGCAAGCTCAGCGAGAGCCTTTGTCGTGGCCGTGCGTGCTTACGAGAGAGCACTTCGAGCGGCGGTGCTTGTTCGCTGAGAGACGTCTACCCCCCCAAAAATTTGAGATAGTGGGGAAGTGAAGGTGTGGGTGCGGCCCAAGAGGATATCGTAGGCTCTGAATACCAAGTGTTACGAGTGCAATTGGGCGAGTGAGCGAGAATTGCACTATCGAAGCAAACAGTCCAATGAGCGAAGGCATGAGCGAATAATATATAGCGAAGCTAGCGTGGTAACACTAACACGAGAAAATGGGGTGCGCTATGGGCCTAGCGCTGAGGTTGGGAAATGTCGAGGCGGAGGTCCGGAGCGCGGGTTACCAATCGAACCGTGAGGTTGGGTCGCATCGTGAACAGTGGTGTGAGTCGTGGTCGAGGCGAGTGTCGCGAGCGGGTAACGTTCCACTGTTGGGTGCCGATGGCGGGAATGGTTGTGTACGCGGTAAGAAGGGGCGCAAAGTGAGGAAAAGGAAATTTCCTTACAGTGGACCACAAATGTGATACATATGCAATTTATCTTTGAGTTTTTTAGCCATGAATAAACTTGCAAAATCACCTTGTGTTACATATGAGCACAGTAAAAGTTGCACAAAAGTTTCCTTGCATTACAGATAAAAAACAAAAACCTGGTTTTAAAGCACCCACATTTTCTCTCAACGATTCCGATCAAGTGAAATCAATCTAAGAATCATGTGAACTTGTGTGTATGAAATTGCTTGTAATCTGCGATGTCAGAAGATAGGGCCCCTTTTCTTCAAAACGCTTGTGTAACGGATCGCTCTGCCTTGAGTATCTAATGTTGACAAGCTTGCCGCCAATTCTGTCCCTCCCGCCCCACACTTTCAGGGGACGTTTCCAACCACCGAGGCGCAGTCCTTTGCTCCTTCGGACCACCGCGGCGCCTCTGATATGTTGTCAGAGATAGGTGGAATCTGGGCCATCAATTTCAGTTTGGGGCAGCCATCCTCGCCCCAACAACCCAGCTCCAGAAGGCTTCCTCGGATCTATCCTGAAATAGGTTCTTCCAGATATGGTGTCATGAAAATGTACCTCGTCTCAAATTTCTGTGCTCATCTCTTCGTGATGATGTTCCGTTTTTCGTACCTGATACTGCTTGGATGATACAACCTCTATGCTGGAAATCATATCAATTTTTGTAGACATCCTTTAACCCGCTTTCCTGTGTTCAATGAACTGCAGGGGTTTTGACGCTCCCTCTCCACACGCCTAGTGACAGGTCGACTCGGCTCTATCCACGCGCCCAGCTGAATTTCTCGCGACTCGATCTGAGCAGCTTGCTTATTGCTGCCAATTTTCCTTCCTGACACCATTGCTTGGTGCCATCCGTTTGTCCTTCCCACCTATCTCACAAGCTGGGACGGCTGCGCTTACCATTCTCCCTTGCTTGAAGCTGACTCTGACACGCCTGCTGCAGACCACAACGTCTCTGATCGACAGTAGTTGACGAAGAATGGGTCGTCTATCGCAAGAAATGAATGGAGGAACCGAGGATAGTGGGGCTCCCATGGCGTCTGCCAGTGATAGGTGCTGGTTGCCGCCTTGCAACCGACTCATGGACTTTCAACCCGCATCAACGCCACGCGACTCCCTTGGCTCCAGGGACGGATTCTGCGTAGGTACAAGTCGTTCAACGAACCTGACTCGCTACAACTGCCGCTTTTGATCGGATAATGTATGTGCGACGCATCTAGCGACTTATCACATGCGGCACAGCTGATCCTCTCTCGCCTTATTGTTCGCTGGCTTCCGAATGTGAATTTTCCATTCTGGAGCCAATTCGAAGTACTATCCCTCTCTCTCAAGGATACCGGCGGCCTCAGAGACCAACCTCCGCGTTCGCATGCTTCATGAAGTTGTTTTTCCGGCAAGACTCGTGCCGCGTTCAGTAGAGATAGTCAAAAATCATATCAGTAGAAAGGAAGTGCAGCGTTCGGTGCTGGCCTAATTCTGCTGCTTGTTTTGAAGCAAATTCAGAGAGACTCACGGATTGCAGTAGAGGACTCACGGGGCGCACATCATAGAGATAAGGAAGTGCATCGTCAGACCAAGGACTAGAGTCCTTTGCGGTGAAGCAAGTAATTCTGCAGCGCGAAACTACTTTTGAGCCGGCTCAAAGGCCATCCTGGAACTAACGGTAACAACGTTGAGCAGTGCTATGCATGTAGTCGTGGTGTCTTGAGCTTTCTAGTATCTTCTTTTCCCTAGTCGCCGCCAATCATTTAGCTTATCCCTCCTCTCGGCCACAAGTGAAAGCCAGTAGCTCCTCTCCTGGTGGAGAGTTCTAGCAGACAGCATGAGTCCATTGCAAGACATCACGCAGCATCGGAACATGGCGGCATCTCCTGTTGATTGGACTTCGCATCGTCCGTCTAATACGCGGCGATCCGACGACTTTGCAGGTGGTGCGAGCAACGACCTGGAAAAGGCAACTTCCGGCTTTCCCGAGTGCTCCGAATTTCCCGAGTCCCCCAACTGCAAGGAATTTCTCGACGAGCGATCCGGCGACATTGCGGACCCTTCCGTTACCAGAACCTATTTGAGTTTTGGGACGCCTCAAAGAACTAGTAGTGGTGGCACCGAAACGGCGTTTGAAAATGATGACCCTCCGGGAAGCCAATCCAAACGGCCGCGAAAGCTGCCGTCTGGTCTGGCCGGAAAGGAGAATAGAGACGTGATGTTCGGAAAGGAGAAAGGATCGACTGACGCCGCGTCCTCCGCAGGTTTCGGCGCGTCAGTAAAATGGAGGGTGTCGCGCTTCGTGCTGCCGTACCTGCCGCCGGGATACAGGGAGCTTCCGGTGCTGCCGACTGTGGGGAATCGCATGAAGTCGTCGCAGCTGGTGCACTGGATAGGGCTGCTCGCACTCTTCTCCTGCGCGTCCATCTGGCTCCTGGTAAGGGCCATGCCGACGTTCCTTCCGTCTCTGTTGCTCATGCCTTGTCGCTTTGTAAGCTCGCCTCGCCTCCCCTTGCACCGCTTGTTGTTTCGCGCTCTTTTTCTGTGCCACCAAGTCGAGTCCGAGTCGAGTCAAGTCGAGTCGAGTCCGAACCAGGACCGAGCCGATCCGAGACAGGTCAGAGTCGAGACGGAGCCGAGTCGGAGGTCGGGTTGGATCGGAGCGAGTACGACGGTTTCGCGACGGTCGCTTGGACGCCCGATTCCTGCAGGCGACGCTCTCTTAAACTGATGCTCAGCCGCCCCCTCTGTTCCGCCGCCTCTTCTCGTCACGCCCACGTACTCGCGCGTGTTACGCCTCTCACGAACCGCGCCTGCACCACTTTCTCCCCTACCCGGCTGCCTTTCCCTTTCCCCTCTCCCCTGCAGGCGCCAACGCTCTCGTGGACTGTATCGGCACCCCCTCCTGTTCCGCCCCGCCTCATCCTCGTCACGCCGACGTACTCCCGCGCGTTCCCGCCTAGGCGGCGTACCTCACGGAGCTCACTCACACGTACGCGCGCGCGTTTTGCCTCTCATTAACCGCCTGCACCCATTGTCCCCTCCCCTTTTTCCCCCTTTCCCCCGTATTTCCCACAGGCGCCAACGGTCTCTTGGACTGTTTCGAAACCCCCGCCTCTCCCGCCCCGCCTCATCCTCGTCACGCCGACGTACACGCGCGCGTTCCAGGCGGCGTACATCACGGAGCTCACTCACACGCTGCGCCTCGTGCCGCCGCCGCACACGTGGATCGTCGTGGAGAGCGGGAATAAGGTACGCCACGTGTGCGAATAAGTATTTTGAGGCGGCTCGGGAAATCTCTGACTAGATAGTGTTTTGGGGCGGATGAAAAGGCTCAGAAGTCTGAAAAGTCATTTCTCTATAAACGCAGCTTCTGAATTGATAGGAGTGGAGCACGGTAACAAGTTTCGAGTACGTGATGCGGCGCCACGAGAGGCGGTCGTGTATACGCCTTTCAATATGCTTTTTTTTTCTGCTTATATCATATATGTATACAGCTGCCTTACATGTATCCAGCTGCGTTATCTGCCTACAGATTTACGCTTAGCATTGGTCAGCAGCACCTCTGTTGCTGTAGATCGTCCACAACAGCATGCTTGTTTTTCATGCAAGTATACTTTGTGGGGAAGAAATGGGTGACTTTGTCTGGTGATGGGAGTGACATCCGTGGTAATGATTGTGCAGCTGGGAGACAGGTGTATGCTGGAAATGAGCTCTTCCCCTTCTTATCATGTAATATCAAGGTCTAATAAGGCCTTCCATGCATCATAAGCATCTCCCTCCCTCCACACGTGCGTGCAGACGGACGAGACGGCCATGCTGCTAGAGCGGACGGCAGGTTACTGTGCAGCAGCGGAGGCCGGCGGGTGCCGGAAGCTGGAGTATGTTCATATAGCCACCGGAGATGTAAGTTGGAGGGCAGGGAATTCCAAACTCAGGGCACCAGAAGACTCTTAAAAAAGCAAAACTAACTAAAAACCCGAAGTGGTGATGAGTGATTGGCAACGGTTACCTGATGTAAGGGCAGGTTGAAGCCAACGTGCTGGATGCGACACCTTTAAATTCTTGCACCGAGATAATGGCTTCCCATGAGCTCCCCATGATGAGCTCCCCATGATGAGCTCCCCTTGATGAGCTGCCCATGATGAGCTCCCCTTGATGAGCTCCCCATGATGAGCTCCCCTTGATGAGCTCCCCATGATGAGCTCCCCTTGATGAGCTCTCATGAACAGGGACAAGCAGAGGCGTCATGCTGCTGTCATGCTGCTGTCATGCTGCTGTCATGCTGCTGTCATGCCTCTGCCGCCTGCACTCTGCACTCTCCCCTTCATGTCTCCCTCCATGCCTTGTCACCATCCCCGCGCAGCAGCTATCTGATAGTTCTCCTCCCTGTCCCACTCTTCCTCACCCTTTGCACTCTTCTCCTCCCTGTCCCACTCCCCCACACCCGTCTCCCGCCTCCCCCACCCGTTTGCCTTTTCAGGACGAGGACCAACGATGGTTCCGCGGCGTGGGGCAGAGGAACCAAGCTCTCGAGTACATAGAAAGGGAAAACCTCGAAGGAATCGTGTACTTTATGGACGATGACAACTCGTACGCGCTGCAGCTTTTTCAGGAGCTAAGGAAGATTCATCGCATTGGGCTGCTGCCTGTGGGGTTCCTGTTTGGCAAGGACAGCCCCATGCGCTCGTATGTTGGCCGCCCCATTGTGCGGGTGCCTTTGGAGGGGGTTGAGAGGGAGAGTGAGAGGGAGAGTGATTCTTCTGTGGAGGGCAGCAGCGGCAGCACTGGCGGCAGCAGCAGCACTGGCGGCAGCGGCAGCGGCAGTGGCGGTGGCAGTGGAAGCAGCAGCGGCAACGGTGCTACTCCTGGGGCGGCAACGGTCAGCAAAGCATCATCCGCGGGCGCTAGAGGTGCTGGTGGTGGCGGCGGGAGTGGCTACGCGGGCGAGGAGATGGAGCAGGTGGCACAGGCACGGGTGGTGGGGTGGGAGGCGTACGGCCGGCGCGTCCCCCTGCAGAGAGACCCCGAGGCACGGCGCTACATCATGGACATGGCTGGGTTTGCTTTCAGGTATGCCCATGGAGCGTTGACTGCAGATGGCATGTGCATGGGTCGTGTGGTGGGAGGCGTATGACCGCCGCGTCCCCCCCCCGAGGCACGACGCTACATCATGGACATGGCTGGGTTTGCTTTCAGGTATGCCCATGGAGCGTTGACTGCAGATGGCATGTGCATGGGTCGTGTGGTGGGAGGCGTATGACCGCCGCGTCCCCCCCCCGAGGCACGGCGCTACATCATGGACATGGCTGGGTTTGCTTTCAGGTATGCCCATGGAGCGTTGACTGCAGATGGCATGTGCATGGGTCGTGTGGTGGGAGGCGTATGACCGCCGCGTCCCCCCCCCCCGAGGCACGGCGGTGCATCATAGACATGGCTGGGTTCGCATTCAGGTATGACCGTGAATCAGAGATTGAGGATCAGAGATTGAGGATCAGAGAATGTGCATCAGAGGTTGCAGAGGTGTGACTGAAGGACGAGAGAGACTTGGAGGCGCGGCAGTACGTCATGGACATGGCGGGGCTTGCGTTCAGGTATGCTTGCGTTCAGGTATGTTTTGCGGGTCAGAGACTGTGGATCTGAGGTTGCAATGCAGAGGGCATACTTGTGACCGAAAGACCAGAGGGACCTCGACGCACGGCGGTACATCATGGACATGGGTGGTTTCGCGTTCAGGTGAGCAAAGGCATGTTTCACTCTCGGTTAGGAACCAAGTCTCCTCTCTGTGCGCGCCCTGTGTTGTGCATGTGGCACCGAGACATGTAGTCGCTTGTTCCCTCCTATTGGAACGCAGCTCTGAAAGAGCATGTTTTACCTTTAGATAGGTATGCCAACACTCTTCCCTGTGCGCCCTGTGGTGTGTGCCTTGTGGTGTACACTGTGGTGTGTGTGTCTATGCAGCACGGAGGCTCTTCGCAACGGTACAGTCCAAGGGAAGAAGCAGTCCATTCGCTTCCGGCCTTCAAAACGCGGGTAGGGCGACTTGACATGGGGTTGACATGGGGTTGACATGGGGTTGACATGGGGTTGACTTGGCAGGTCATCGTGCTGGGACCTTACCTTCTGGTCTTCGGCCATTGGCAGCAATGGCAGCATTAGAAGTTCCTCGTATGCCACTGTGAATCAACATGCACGCATGCCATGCCATCTAACCCCTCCTCTTCCCTGTGGCCCCTTTCCCTGGCAGCTTCCTTGAGACGGACTTCCTAGAGCAGCTCGTGACACACGAGGACGAATTCGAGGTGTTGGCAGATGGGTGCAGAGCGGTGTGGGTGTGGCACAAGCACATGGAGGACCTCTCCTGGGCCACGTACCCCACGGATTGGCAGCCTGAGCAGAGCAACCACCGCATTCCCACATATGACTGGGTGAAGAATGACACCAGTCACGAGGCTCGGGCTGGGCTGATCGGGAGGATTGCTCGCATGGCGAATGTTACGTTACCACCGAGTTTTGAGGAGATGAAAAGGGAGGATGCCGTGCGGGAGAAAGGGGTGAGGGTGGCGAATGGGCAGAAGGCGGATTTGGGGCGCAACGTGGGAGTAGCATCAAGAGGGGATACAGGGGGGAGGAGTAAGTTGCGTGGAAAGAGGGAGGATGGAACAATAAGTGTACAACAAGCAAGGAGAGGCATGCAACCGCCACGAAAGTAATGTCCATGCTTTATTTCTTTATTCTCCATGAGTTTTTTCCTTCATAACTGAATGTTAGGTGATCTAACTAGTTGTAAGGAATTTTCTCGCTATTCCTTACTGCGACCGTCCACATCGCGTACATAAGCAGTCGTTTTTTGCCCTTTACTGCTAACGGGGCTTCGCCAACTTCGCGTGCACTGTTTCACCAAACCTCGCACTGCTGGAGCAACCGCGTCGGCCTACGCTTCGGGACTAGCCCGAACCTCGCGCCAACGTAGCAATAGCTAGCTCGCACGTACCACGTTACCATTTGCACATTTTCGCAAATAAGTATTCGCTCATGCCTTCGCTCACATTACACTCTAGTGCAATCCTCGCGACCTCGATTCATTGCACCAGTAACACTTGGTTATCAGAGCCACTTTCCTTCGGACCACGCATCTCCGCACCCCAGGAAATCAACTTTTGATTTTTCACTCGAAGGGACTCACGCCCCTTAGCACCTAGAAGCCGCTGTCCTCGCATCTCTCGTAAATGCGTGCAGCCACGACTGCGCCTAGACTAAGCTGAGCCGACGCCCTTCGTTATTGTTGGGCTGAGAAAAGCCCTTAGGATCTTTGCAGGACTAAATTCAGGGTAGGACAACGTAATAGCGGAAGCGTTAAATAAAAGACTTTGTGAACCACCTTGCGCTGGTATGTGAGGGCAAAGTTGATTGATTAAAGTAAAGAGATACAAGCTTTTATAAGGATACAAGGAATATGAAGAGATACGGTTAATAACCGTTTTACTGTTGCTGTTGCGGTTCGATACAGTGTCGACTCGGGCAACTGCTCAGTAGCGAGTCAGTTGTTTGTCCTTGCTGTCGCGCTGTATTTGTCAGGTCAAAGGTCGCTGACCTTTGACTTTCGCGTAACCTCCAGCAGTTGTTCAACCTCCGAGGGTTGACTCGCTGATGCTTCGATATGTTTCGCTTCGCTTCTGACTTGGTGTTTCGACACGACAGAGGCGCTTAAATCAATTGTTTCCAACAGTTATGGCTGAACATATCGACGTCACGACACTCACGCAGGACCGTTTGAACGAGCTGCTGCGACACCTCCACGAAAGCTTTGAAGAAATCGCGGCACTGACGGCCGAACGCACGTCCCTGCAAAATGACGTCGCACGAGCACATCAAGCACAATCACAAGCACCTGGCACTCCGGGGCAACCTGCACCACTAGCATCGCAGCACAGAAGTGTGGGGCAACCCGCGAGCGTGGCGAGTGATGGCGTCGTCCGCCACGACGGAGACGACGACCACGACACGACACACCCCGAAGCGACGAATGCGGCCAGGAGCCAGCCTCGCGTCACGATTTCGGCACCGACCAATGATTCGGCATTGCCGTCACCGATGCCGCTGAAGCCGCAGCGTCCGCCATGCTTTGACCCGAGTCAACGAGGTGGTCCTACCGTTCAGGCGTGGTTGTTCACGTTGAACGTATCTTTTGACACCAACTACGTATCGGAGGATACGGCGAAGATTCACTACGCCGTTTCGCTGCTGCGAGGACCCGCCATAAACTGGTGGCGCGTCATCGTCACGAAGCCGATGGACTACGCGACTCTACCGACACGGGAAGGACAAACCGGACCCTGGGCGCTGTCGTATTTCATAGAGGTGCCCCAATATCACACGTGGGATGCGTGGTACGCAGGTCTGCGCGCTCGATTTGAGCCAATTGCGGCTTCGATCGCGGCGCGTCAGAAGCTCCGCACTTGGAGCCAACTCAGTTTCGTCCAAGACTGCACTAGCGAGTTCCTGGCGCTGTGTGAGCAAGTGGGATACATGTACGAAAGCGAGCGCATCGACCGCTACATCGGCGGCCTGAAGCATGATGTCGCCCAAGAAATTCAGCTCCGCGGTGTCAACGACTTCCAAGAAATTCTCGCCATGGCGGAGAAGCTCGACTTCTTTCGTCGATCGAGGTCGGGGTCCTACGGAAGCAACAGCAACTGGGGACATCGATCTCGTGGGACGAACGAGGGCGCCACGATACGTGCCATCGCCGCGAATGTCGCGGCCGCACCGTTCAAAGGGCGTTGCTTCGCGTGCAATCGGCCGGGACACCGCAAGAGCGAATGCCCGGAAAACGCTAAGGGAAAGGGGGAAGCTGAGCAGCAGAAACAGACCAAGCAGCAGGGAAACGCTGGGAGTCAGTAGCAGACGGGCCCTCTATTGACAGGTCACGCCGCACGCCCGACCCAACCGATCCTCACCGAGTGATTGTGTCGGTTCACGCAATCGACCACACCCGGCCGAATAAGGAGGGTACTACGGTAGACAGCCCCATACTGCTTAGCGGGAAAATTGGGACAGACTTAGTTAAAATATTCGTAGACGGGGGAGCCAGCCATAGCCTGATCAACACCGCCACGGCACAAAAACTGAGACTGCCACTGGACAGATGTTTACCTGAGATCGACGCAAGACTGGTTGACGGCACGCCAATGGCGATACGGGAACGCGTAGACCGGGTTCGGATTCGATGCGAGGGTAACTTCACGTTTAGCCAGAAAATGCTCGCGACAACCCTCGACGGAACCGACATTTTACTCGGCCGTGATTGACTGTGGCGACACAATCCACGAAACGACAGAACGACGGGTGATTGCACCGTGCGAGCGAACGGTAACAACATCGCCTTACCTCGCTGGGGCTCGCCTGAGTCTTCGTCGGTGCGTATCAACGCGATCACGATGAAACGCGCTGTAGCGGCAGGAGCTGACGTGTACGCGGTCGACATTCGAAAAGCTGAGGCAGCAGACAAAGGGGGGGATTTACTGAAACTGCTAGCGGACGTACCAGATGACTTGGCAGCACTACTGAAGCAGTACATTGGGATTTTCCCGGATGACCTGCCGACAGGACTGCCACCTCAGCGACCGCACGACCGCAGGATAGAGTTAGAACCGGGGGCACAACTGATAGTACAGCGACAGTTCCGACTGACCCAACCCGAACTGGACGAACTAAGGAAGCAGCTAGATTACCTACTCGAGAAGGAATTCATTCGCCAAAGTTCGTCACTCTTCGCAGCACCGATACTGTTCACACCGAAAAAGGACGGGGGTTTTCGCATGTGCAACGATTATCGCGCACTGAACAGGGTTACCATCAAATCCCGTTACCCCATCCCACGAGCCGACGAACTGATCGACCAACTGCGCACAACCCGGGTTTTCTCGAAAATTGACCTTCGAGGAGGCTACCACCAGATCCAAGTCAACCCACCCGATTGCCCGAAAACAGCTTTCCGAACAAGCTACGGATCCTTCGAATACACCGTCATGCCCTTCGGACTGACCAACGCCTCTGCAACTTTTCAAATGACCATGAACGAAGCCTTCCGCCAGCTTTTAGATAAGTGCGCCATCGTGTACCTCGACGACATACTGATTTACAGCCCAGACAGAGCACAGAACCTACAGGACATTGAAGCCGTTTTCAAAATACTGAGTGAGAACCGCCAACTGACGAAAGCATCTTAGTGCGAGTTTTTACAGGACAGACTGGAGTTTTTGGGACACATTATTTCAGCTGAAGGAGTGGAAATAGACCCGAAGAATATCGCGACAATTCAAGCGTGGCACGCGCCGACAAACTTGACCGAGTTGCAGAGCTTTTTCGGGTTCGTCAACTTCGTGCGCCGGTTCGTCCCCGACATGGCGAAGTTGACTGCTCCGTTGACCGACCTACTGAGGAAGGGGGTTGAGTACACGTGGGGGGAGAAAGAGCAAGCTGCCTTCTCGGCCCTCAAACAAAATTTGTGCTCGCCGCCCGTGCTTCACATCGCAGATCCGCACCGTCGTTCGAGCTCGTCACCGACGCAAGTGACATCGCCGTGGGAGCTGTACTGTTGCTGGACTTCGGGAATGGCCTCCAGCCAATCGCGTACGAGTCCCGCAAGCTGCACCCGCGTGAACGCAACTACCCGATACACGACCGCAAAATGCTGGCGATCGTGCACGCGTTCAAAATGTGGCGATGCTACCTGACTGGCGCCGACGTGACAGTACGGATAGATCACCGATCACTATAGTACCTCCGCGCCCAACCGAATCTCAACCCGCGACAGATCCGCTGGTTGGACTATCTGGAGTCCAACTTCCACTACATAGTCATGTACAAAAAAGGCGCATCAAATATCGCCGACGCGCTCACACGTCCTACCGCCCAACTCCATGCCATCCTACTCGCCCAAACCAACCAACTGTTAACGGGCCTATTCACCCACGAATACAGTACCGACCCATTTTTCACGACCGGAAATTCACAGTAACTAGTAGAAGCTAAGGGAGTCTATTACGTAAAAACAGGCACCAACCGCATTTGGGTACCCGCGTACTCACTACTGAGGGAATTGTTACTGCAGGAGGCACACGACGGGATTACCTCGGGCCACTTCGGGGTAGAAAAAACGCGACAGCAACTGCAGCGGTATTACTACTGGTCGTGTCAGAATCGTAACTATAGTGTGAGACTAGGAGCCATGCTAGGGTTGAGACTGTCAGAATGATTTAGTGGTTACAATTTGTGTAGGCTATAGTGGGGTAGCCCATAAGGGGTACAACCCAATCAGGGTTAGCACTTGTACCCAACTCTTTCATAGTTCATTCATTCTCGTTCAGTATTCTGACATGGTATCAGAGCAGGTCCTCCGCTAGGACCGTTTTTTTTTTTCCTTGGGCCCACCACAGCGCTACCCCGCTAGCCGCCCTCTACAGCCCTCGTGCTGCCCCTACTGCCCGTCGACCCCTAGGCCAGGCCCCTAGGCCCGTCGCGACCCGTCGCCCGTAGGCCCGTCGCCCCTAGGCTCGTCGCCTCGGCCTGTTGCCCCTAGGCTCTTCGACCCCCGGCCCGTCGCCCTAGGCCCGTCACCCCGGCCCGTCGCCCCTAGCCCGGCGCCCCTTAGGCCCGTCGACCCCCGGCCCGTCGCCCCTAGCCCGTCGACCCCCGGCCCGTCGCCCTAGGCCCGTCGCCCCGACCCGTCGCCCCTAGCTCGGCGCCCCTTAGGCCCGTCGACCCCCGACCCGTCGCCCCTGGCCCGTCGACCCCTGGCCCGTCGCCCTAGGCCCGTCGCCCCGGCCCGTCGCCCCTAGCCCGGCGCCCCTAGGCCCGTCGACCCCCGGCCCGTCGCCCCTACCCCGTCGACCCCCGGCCCGTCGCCCCTCGCCCGGCGCCCCTAGGCCCGTCGGCCTCCGCTAACGGCTCGCCCGCCGCCCTTATCGCCCTCGCGAGGCCCACGATAGGCCCGCCACCTGCTGCTGCTGCCCGCGCGCCGCTCGGCTTAGGCCCGCTAGCCGCCCCTGCCGCCCGCGCGCTGCCTTCTAGTGGCCCGCCAGTCGCCTCTGCCGCCCGCGAGCTGCCTGCTCCTGGCCCGCCAGCTGCCCTCGCCGCTAGCGCGCCGCCCGCTATCGGCCCGCCCGCCGCCCCCCTTGCCGCCCGCGCGCCGCCTGCTTACGGCCGCCAGCCGCCCCTGCCGCCCGCGTGCTGCCTGCTAACGGCCCGCCAGCCGCCTCTGCCGCCTGCGCACCGCCTGCTCACGGCCCACCAGACGCCTCTACCACTTGCGCGCCGTCCGCTATTGCCGCCCGCGCGCCGCCTGCCTAAGGCCCGCTTGCCCCTTACAAATCGCGAGAGCCTCTTTCTTCCTGTGCGCCGCCCCTTGCAGCTTGCTCACTGCCTTCTTGCAGCCCGCTTGCTCCCCCCACCCCCTCTGCGCTGCCCGGCTTCTGCCCGCCTTGCATGCTTCGCCACTATGGCTTCTCTCCGCTTGCTCGCGTTTGATAATGAGGGACGCCCCCTGCAGTTTGACACGTGGCTCGACGACCTGCAGCTGTACCTGCTCAGCTCTAGGGACAGTGTTTCGTTTTTTGACCACAGGTCTGGCGCCGCTCCCGCCCCTCCCGCCACAGCTGACAGTGCGACTCGTTCACAGTGGCTGACTCGCGACGCTGCTGCCCGCTTAGCCATTCAAAACAACCTCCCATTGGGCGAATGAGCTCACTTTGGACAGCACAGGACAGCGCAGACACTGTACGACGCTGTAGTCGCTCGCTACTCCTCGCCTGCCACTGCTGCTCTAGGCCGCCTCCTCCTGCCCTACCTGTTCCCCGAGCTGTCCGCCTTTGCCACATTCGAGGACCTGGTTTCCCACCTTCGCGCTAGCGATGCTCGCTACCGCGCTGCCCTCCCAGCAGAGTTCCTTGACAGGAACCCGCCCCCGATGTACATCACTCTCTACTTTATAGTCACCCGCCTCCCTGACTCTCTGCGCTCTGTCAAGGACCACTTCCTCTCCCTTGACCCAACCTCCCTCACTGTTGACCTACTCGAGCAGCACCTCCTTGCAGCTGAGACTAGTGCAGTAGCTGTAGGTGCTGCTCGTGGCACTCCGCGCACACCCTTCTTTGAGGGGTGCTCCCCCTCCCCCGTTGCCCCCTCCTACGCCTCTGTTGCTACTGCAGACGTCCTTAGTACTGAGGATGTCAAGGCTGCTTCTGCTAGTGCAAAGCGCCGCAGCAGCAAGGGCAAGGGTGGCAGGGGCGGTGGAGGGGGCAGCGGGAGTGGTGGTGGGGGCAGCAGTGGAGGCAATGGCGGCAGTGGAGGTGGTGGCAGCGGTGGGAGTGGTGGAGGGAGTGGGGGCGTTGGTGGCGGCGGTGGAGGCAGCGGTGGGAGTGGCGGTAGTGGCAGCGGTGGCAGTGGTGGCGGTAGGACTGGAGCTCAGCGTGGAGGTTCTGGAGGAGGCCAGCGGCAGCGGCAGCAGCGTTGGAGCGAGACCCCTTCGCCCCAGCAGCTTCGTGAGTGGTTGTTTCAGCGTGGGGCGTCTGGGGGTAGTGTGAGCTGCCCGTATGTCATTCGCACGGGTGACCGTGCTGGACAGACATGCGGGAAGGCACACACGCAGCACCGCTGCTTCTCCCATCTCGACGATACGTGGCGTGCTGAGTTTGGTGATGAGGTTGAGCGCCCCCACTGGGCAGAGCTGCTTAGGTCTGGTGTTGCGATCTTTGACATAGACTATGATGCTATTCTTTCTGCTATGTATGCTTTGTCTGCTAGTGCTTAGGGTGATTGTGAGAGTACGCCGACGTTCGACATATTTTTCATTTCCATATTTTTACTCCATCTTATTCTCCTTATTTTCCTCTTTCATTTGCAGTTTATTTCACCTCAATCGGACTACTATTTTATTTTCTAGAGCTTTCCGATTATTTCACTTATTTGGTATTTTCGACACCGACATTTACATTATACGGCACCGACAGCACCGACAGTGGTGTACAAGGCGTAATCTCGCCATAATCCGAAGTGCCAATGGGCTTGCGTGCTTATGCGCACTTGTGATTATCTATTCTAGAAGAGCGCGTTCCCGAAGGTTCGGATTGTCTGTTGTTTCTATGTATTTATGAGTATAAATACGCCTTGTACTCACCTTTAGTGCAACATTCTCGAGTGGAAATTCGATCCTGTGACAGTGATTGTTACCGGTGTGTGCCGCCTGACCCAGGTATAGATGCTGCTGCTCTAGGTGCTGGTGAGTCTTCTCTCCTTGGTACTGCACCTGCTGAGGCCTTGCACACCTTCATACTGGACTCAAGTGCCTCACGCTGTTTCTTTTGTAACAGCACCACCCTCACTCCTCTCCCTACACCTGTCCAAGTAAAACTGGCTGACCCCTCCAGGGGCCCGGTCGTTGCCCGTTCCTCCACTGTCCTCCCGTGTCCGGGGGCTCCGTCCGGCTCACTGTCAGGTCTTCACCTCCCCTCGTTCTCTACAAACTTGGTGAGTATCGCTGCCCTCCAGGACGCTATGGTCACTACCACCACTCTTGGGGGTCAGCGTGTGTCGATCTGCACGTGTACACGGACGGGTCGTCACCTGGCCACGTTCACTCGTCGGCCAGGGTCGAGTCTGTACACACTGGCTACCGAGCCTCCTCAGGTAGCTGCGTCTGCTCAGATGTCCGCGTCAGGTCAGGTAGCACCCCCTTGCTCGTGTCGCCTCCTGTCGCACCAGACTCTTCTGTGGCACCACCGCCTGGGTCACCCCTCCCTGCCACGCCTTCGTGGCATGCACTCCCGTCTCCTTGTCTCTGGTCTTCCCAGGACTCTGCCTCCCCTACCGCCCTTGCCTGCCCCGCCCTTCCTTCCTTGCGTCGAGGGGCGGCAGCGCGCCGCTCCTCACTCCTCTTCGTTTCCCCCGACAACTGCTCCCCTGCAGACTCTCCACATGGACGTGTGGGGCCCAGCCCGCGTCAGTGGACAGGGCCGCGAGCGCTATTTTCTCCTGGTTGCTGACGTCTGCACTGCGTGGTGAGTTCTCCTCCGACCTCTTGCGGGATTTTTGTCGTGGGGAGGGCATTCTCCAGTCGTTCACGCTTCTGGACTCCCCTCGGCAAAATGGGATTGCTGAGCGCCGCATTGGCTTAGTCATGGAGGTCGCTCGTACCTCCATGATCCATGCGGCTGCTCCCCATTTTGTGTGGCCGTTTGCGGTCCGGTACGCTGCGCGTCAGCTCAACCTCCGGCCCCGTGTCTCCTTCCCGGAGACCTTGCCTACACTGCGTTGGACGGGGAAGGTTGGTGATGCGTCGGTGTTCCGGGTCTGGAGTTCTCGTGCCTTTGTTCGCGATACGTCCGCGGACAAGCTCTCCGCACGCGCCATTCCCTGCGTCTTCCTTGGCTTTTCCCATGACGCGCCTGGCTGGCAGTTTTACCACCCCACCTCGCGCGATTTCTTCCCTTCTCAGGACGTCACGTTTGACGAGTCGGTTCCCTTTTACCGTCTCTTCCCCTACCGCTCTGCCCCTCCTCCACCCCCACCGCTCCTCCTTGCTCCAGGTCCCCCTCCGGTAGACCCGCTCCCCCCCCAGGGTCCTGCTCCCTCAGGTGTGTCTCAGGTAGACCCTCTCCCTGGTACTGCACTTGTTGAGGTAGCTGTCAGCTCAGGTGCTACTCGAGGTGCTGCGTCTGGGGGTGCGGAGGCGGGGGTTTCGGAGTCTGAGGGTTCTGGGTCTAGGGGTGCTGAGCCTGGGGGTGAGGAGCCTGGGGGTGCTGAGCCTGCGGGTGTGGAGCGTGGGGGTGCTGGGCCTGAGGGTGTTGAGCTTGGGGGTGCTGAGTTGGAGGGTGCGGAGTCTGGGGGTGCTGAGCCTCGGGGTGCTGGTTCGTCTGGAGGTACTGCAGCTGCGTGAGTGGCTTGTTCGGCGCGCGCGCCTTCGGAGTGGAGCTACCGGAGCTGGCGGCACTGGAGACGCTAGAGCTGGAGGTGCTGGGGTTACTGCTGGAGCTTGTGGTACTGGATGTACTCCGGCTGCTGGTCCTGGAGGTGCTCGTACAAGGGGTACTGGAGCTGCGGGGAATGGTGGTGTTGGGGGAGCTGGAGCTGGAGACCCTACGGAGCCTGGGGCTGCTAGATCTGGAGGCGCTGGAGCTGGTGGCACTGGCGCTGGAGGCGCTGGAGCTGGAGGAGCTGGAATTGGCGGCTCTGGCGAGGGAGGCGCTGGAGCTGGAGGAGCTGGAGCTGTTGTCCTTGGAGGCACTGTGCGGCCGCGACCGTACTTCGTTCCCCTGCTTCAGCAGGTTCTTGGTGTCCCGTCTTCTACTAGCCTTATTCCTCCCCTCCTGTGTCCACTGCCTGACCAGTCGCAGCGGCCGTTATAGCCAACCTCCCCACTACCTGCTCCTTCTCCTTACACTGAGCAGTCCGGCGGTCTTACCGAGTGTCGTGAGCCAACGTCTCGTCCTGTCTCCCCTGTTCGCACTGCTCGTTGCGTTCCTCGTTCGCGTCCTCCTCTTGTCCCCGGCACGCACGCTATGGCACTTCGTCCTTCCTTTGTTCCACTCCGTGTTCCTCTGCCGCCTCCTCCTGAGTCCTCTCTTCCTGCCGTCCCTGACCCTGAGTCTGACCTTGCTCGTGCTGCCAGTACCACTGTCTCTCGTCTCCTCGCCACTGTTGTCACTGACCCTTCTTTTGAGTCCACTACTGCGTCTGCCCTCGTTGCTGAGCTGGTTCACTTTGCTGCTTCCTGTCGTCTAGACTACGCCACCGCTCTTGTTGCTGAGTCTGAGTCTGCCAGCCCTCCGTATGTCAGGGGTGAGTGTGCTCTTCGCATGGACGTCCTTGAGGACTGGCAGGAGGACTTTGAGTGTCTTGCAGCTGCTGTACCTCGTTTTACTTCCATGCTGCTTGCCCCTGAGGGAGACCCAGATGCACCAGACATCCCGACCCCGCGCTCTTACGCAGAGGCGATTACGGGTCCTTACTCCTCTCAGTGGCAGGAAACCATGGATGCCGAGATGGCATCCTGGAAGTCCACAGGCACCTACGTCGACGAGGTTCCCCCACCTGGGGCAAAAATAGTCGATGGCATGTGGATTTTCAGGGTGAAGCGGCCGCCTCGGCCTGCCTTCAAGGCGCGTTACGTTGCTCGAGGCTTCAGTCTGCGAAAGAGGGTTGACTACTTCCAGACCTTCTCCCCCACCTCGAAGATGACCACTCTTCGGGTGTTGCTGCACGTCGCTGCTCAGCGTGACTACGAGTTCCACTCTTTGGACTTCAGTACAACTTTCTTCCAGGGCAGCCTGCACGAGGAGATCTGGCTGCGCCGCCCACCCGGCTTCACTGGGTCGTTTCCTGCAGGTACCCAGTGGAGCCTCCGGCGGCCAGTCTACGGTCTCCGCCAGGCGCCTCGCGAGTGGCACGACACACTTGCAGCTCTTGGGTTTGCTCCTTCTACTGCTGACTCGTCGTTGTTTCTACACACCGACACCTCACTGCCGCCGTTCTACGTCCTCGTCTACGTCGACGACCTGGTCTTTGCCACTGCTGACACTGAGGCACTGACCCTTGTGAAGTCGGAGCTTTAGAAGATACACACATGCACTGACCTGGGTGAACTGCGCAGCCATCTTGGCTTGCAGATCACCCGGGACCGAGCACGGCGCACCATCACCTTGACTCAGTCACACATGGTGCACCAGGTCCTTCAGCGCTTCGGCTTCCAGTTCTCCTTGCCACAGCCCACTCCTCTGTCTACCGGCCACTCGCTCTCAGCTCCACCTTCGGACGAGTCCGTAGAGCCGAGTGGTCCGTACCCAGAGCTTGTGGGTTGCCTCATGTACCTAATGACGTGCACTCGACCTGACCTCGCGTACCCTCTCAGCCTCCTGGCTCGCTACGTGGCTCCCGGTAGGCACCGAAAGGTGCACTGCGATGCTGCAAAGAGGGTACTGCGTTACTTTATGAGTACGTCGGGCATGGGGCTCGTGCTTGGAGGACGGGGTCCCGTTTTCCTCACTGGTCACGCAGACGCTTCTTGGGTTGACGACTCAGCTACGCAGCGATCGGCACAGGGTTACACCTTCATCATCGGTTCCGGCTCTGTTTCCTGGCGGTCTACCCGCTCGTCTTCGGTTCTCAGCTCCAGTTGTGAGGCTGAGATCTACGCAGGGGCCATGGCTGCATAGGAGCTACGCTGGCTCATCTACCTGCTAACTGACTTGGGAGAGCAGCCTCGTTCGCCTCCAGTTCTGTACGTAGACAACAAGGCCATGATTGCCTTGTGTCAGGAGCACAGACTGGAGCACAGAACAAAGCACATCGCTCTGCGATACTTCCTTGCTCGAGAGTTGCAGCAGCGTGGCCAGCTTCGTCTTGCGTACGTGGCCACTAGGGCCAACAGTGCTGATATATTGACCAAGGCACTTCCGCCTGGTGATCATCAGCTCTTCTCTACTATGTTAGGCCTTGTGCCTACTTTGCCTCACTTGCTCACTGCTTGACTCTGCTTGTATTGTGATCTACATATATACCTGCATGCGTACACTTGCTAGGGTATGTTCACTGTATTGTTTGTTCTCTTATATATAACTCTTCATGTGAACTGGCCTTGTGGCCCTTTGCTTGTGTTCGGACTGTGTGGTGACTTTGTGATCCACCCTGAGCTTGCTTTGCTATTCTTGACTGGTCTTGTGACCACTTGTTCTCCCCCACTTTGCCTATGGGGGTGTGTCAGAATGTTATAGTGGTTATAATTTCTGTAGGCTATAGTGAGGTAGCCCATAAGAGGCACAACCCAATTAGGGTTAGTACTTGTACCCAACTCTTTCATAGTTCATTCATTCTCGTTCAGTATTCTGACAGAGACTAGGCATGGATGTCGAGAGAGTTTTGGCAAGGGAGAGAAGAAAGTCGAGAAAAGGAGGGTTTCACTATAGAAAGTTGGAAACATATATGCAAGGAAAAGAGAGAGGTACACCACCAAACAAGTTTAGAAACTACATTGAGTCTACACTACATGCAGTTATAATAAAATGCATGTAATTATATTCCGACACACCCTTTAACTGCCTGCAGTGAAGAACCATGTGCAGAACACCCCCTGAAGGGGTACACCAGGCGTAGCGGAGGAAGGAGAGGGCAAGTGAAGAGGAGGAGGGACCATGAGAGGAGAGGAGGTGGTGGGTGGCGGCTGAAGCTGCTGGCACACGGGTAACTGGAGCAACTGGCACACTGGCAAATGGAGCAACTTGCACACGGGCAACTGGAGTAACTGGCTCCGCGGCTAAGCGAGCGGCAGGAGCAACTTACCGCAACACCAGGGCCTCCAACTCCAGCGCCTCCTGCTCCAGCGCCAGTAGTACCAGACTCCGTAAGGTCTCCAGCTCCGGCACCCTCAACACCACCAGTCCCGGCAGCTCCAGTACCCCGGGTACGAGCACCTCCAAGACCAGTGGTCGCAGTACCTCCAGTAACACCAGCTCCAGAAGCAACTCCAGTACCTCCAGCTCTAGCAGCGCCAGCACCTCTAGCTCCAGAAGCTCCACTCCAAAGGCGCATACGCCGAACAAACCACTCACAGTCTCGGCGAAGCACCAGCAGAACCGCCAGACGAAGCAGCACCCTGAGGCTCCGCACCTCCAGACTCCGCACCCTCCGACGCATCACCCCCAGGCTCAACACCCTCATGCTCAGTACCCCCAGGCTCACCACCCCCAGTCGCAACACCCCCAGGCTCAGCACCTCCAGACCCTACACCCCCAGGCTCAGCACCCCCAGTCTCAGCACCCTCAGACTCCGAACCCCCAGGTTCCGCACCCCCAGACGCAGCACCTCGAGCAGCACTTGAGTCGACAGCTACCTGAACAGGTGCAAGACCAGGGAGAGGGTCTACCTGAGAGACACCTGAGGGAGCAGGACCCTGGGGTGGGAGGGGGTCTACCGGAGGGGGACCGGGAACAAGGAAGAGCGGCGGGGGCGGGGGAGGGGCAGAGCGGTAGGGGAAGAGATGCTAAAAGGGAACCGACTCGTCAAACGTGACGTCCTGAGAAGGGAAGACACGGCGCAAGGTGGGGTGGTAAAACTGCCAGCCAGGCGCGTCGGGAACAAAGCCAAGGAAGGGGATAGCTCGGGGGGAGAGCTTGTCCACGGACGTATTGCGAACAAAGGCACGAGATCCCCAGACCCAGAACACCGACGCATCGCCAACCTTCCCCGTCCAACGCAGTGTGGGCGAGGTCTCCGGCAAGGAGACACGGGGCCAGAGGTTGAGCTAATGCGCAGCGTACCGGACCGCAAACGGCCATAGAAAATGGGGAGCAACCGCATGGATCATGGAGGTACGAGCGACCTCCATGACAAAGCCAATGCGGCGCTCAGCAATCCCATTTTGCTGAGGGGAGTCCGGAAGCGTGAACGACTGGAGAATGCCCTCCCCATGACAAAAGTCCCGCAAGAGGGTGGAGGAGAACTCACCACCTCTGTCAGAGTGCAGACACAGGACAGGAAGGTCCTGGCCGAAGCGCTCGCGGAGCTGGAGACGGACTGTGCGGATCCAAGGGATCAAGACATCAACGACCTGACCCTTGCTGTGCAAGGAGAAGACCGTGGTGTACCGCGTTCGTCAACTACCAGCAGAAAGTAGCGCTCGCGGCTCTGTCCACTGACCCGGGCTGGGCCCCACACGTCCATGTGGAGAGTCTGCAGGGGAGCAGTCGTCGGGGGAAACGAGGAGGAGTGAGGAGCAGCGCGCTGCCGCCCCTCGACGCAAGGGAGGCAGGGCGGGGCAGGCGAGGGCGGGAGGGGAGGCAGAGACCTGGGGAGACCAGAGACAAGAAGACGAGAGTGCATGCCACAAAGGCGAGGCAGGGAGGGGTGACCCAGGCGGTGGTGCCACAGAAGAGTCTGGTGCGACAGGAGGCGACACGAGCAAGAGGCAGCTACCTGACCTGATACGGACACCTGAGCAGACGCAGCTACCTGAGAAGGCTCGGTAGCGAGTGTGTACAGACTCGACCCTGGCCGACGAGTGAACGTGGCCAGGTGACGCCCCGTCCGTGTGCACGTGCAGATCGACACACGCTGACCCCCAGGAGTGTTTGTAGTGACAATCGCATCCCGGAGGGCAGCGGTACTCACCAAGTTCGTAGAGAACGAGGGGAGGTGAAGACCTGATAGTGAGCCGGACGGAACCGCCGGACACGGGAGGACAGTGGAGGAACGGGCAACGACCGGGCCCCCAGAGGGGTCACCCAGTATGACCGGGACAGGTGTAGGGAGAGGAGTGAGGGTGGTACTGTCACGAAAGAAACAGCGCGAGGCGCCTGAGTCCAACGTGAAGGTGTGCAAGGCCTCAGCAGGCGCGGTAACAGGGAGAGTACCAGACTCACTAGCACCTAGAGCAGCAGCTGCTATACCTGGGTCAGGCGGCACACACCGGTAACAGTCACCCTCAACACTAACAGACAAAGCATACATAGCAGAAAGAATAGCATCAAAGTCTAGGTCAAAGATAGCAATCCTAGACTTAAGCAGATCTGCCTAGCGAGGGAGCTCGACGTCGTCACCAAACTCAGCACGCCAAGCGTCGTCGAGGCGGGAGAAGCAGCGGTGCTGAGTGTGGAGCCGCCCGCAGGTCTGACCAGCACGGTCACCCGTGCGAATGACATACGGGCAACTACCCCCAGACGCCCCACCCAGAAACCACTCACGAAGCTGCTGGGGAGACGGGGTCTCGCTCCGACGCTGCTGCTGCTGACGCTGGCCACCCCCAGAACCGACACGCCGAGCGCCAGTCCCACCACCACCAGAGCCCCCACTCCCGCCAACAATCCCACCGCCACCACCACCTCCACTGCTGCCCCCACCAACACTCCCGCTGCCACCTCCACCACCGCCGCTGCCACCACCACCTCCCCGGCCACCCTTGCCCTTGCTGCTGCGGCGCTTCGCACTACTAGAAGCAGCCCCGACGTCCTCAGGAACAGAGACGTCTGCAGCAGCAGCAGAGGCGTAGGAGGGTGCAAGGGGGGAGGGGGAACACCCCTCAAAGAAGGGCGGGTGTGGAGTGCCACGAGCAGCACCTACAGCAACTGCACTAGTCTCAGCTGCGAGGAGATGCTGATCGAGGAGGTCAAGAGTGAGGGAGGTGGGGTCAAGAGAGAGGAAGTGGTCCCCTACAGAGCGAAGAGAGTCAGGGAGGCGGGTGACTATAAAGCAGATAGTGATGTACATCGGGGGCGGGTTCCTGTCAAGGAACTCAGCAGGAACGGCAGCGCGGTAGCGAGCGTCACTAGCGCGAAGGTGGGAAACCAGGTCCTCGACTTTGGTAAAGGCGGACAGCTCGGGGAACAGGTAGGGCAGAAGGAGGCGGCCTAGAGCAGCAGTGGCAGGGGAGGAGTAGCGAGCGACTACAGCGTCGTACAGTGCCTGCGCTGTTCTGTGCTGTTTGAAGTGAGCGCATTCAGCTAATGGCAGGTGGTTGCGAATGGCTAAGCGGGCAGCAGCGTCACGAGTAAGCCACTGTGAGCGGGTCGAACTGTCACCTGTGGCGGGAGGGGCAGTAGTAGCGCCTGACGCTAGGTCAAACAGCGAGACACTGTCCTTAGAATCGCTCAGTAGATGCAGCTGCAGGTCGTCTAGCCACGTGTCAAACTAAACTGGTCTGCCCTCATGATCAAACGCGAGAACCCGAAGCGAAGCCATAGCTGTGCAGCACGCAGGATAGCAGTAGTAGCAGCAGTAGCAGCTGTAGCAGTAGCAGCAGTGACAGTACCGGGCCGTAGCAGTAGCTGTAGCAGTAGCTAGGTACCGGGCCGGGCGTTGGGCTAGGTACGGGGCCGGGCGCTGGGCTAGGTACAGGGCCGGGCGCGGGCTAGGTACGGGGCCGAGCGGGGCTAGGGACCGGGCCGAGCGCATTCTAGGTACGGGGCCGGGCGCTGGGCGAGGGGCGGGGCCGGGCGCAGATTAGGGTCGGGGCCGGGCGCTGGGCTAGGTACGCGGCCGGGCGGGGCTAGGGACCGGGCCGTGCGCGGGCTAGGTACGGGGACGAGCGCTGGGCGAGGAACGGGGCCGGGCGCTGGGCGAGGGGCCGGGCGCTGGGCTAGGTACGGGGCCGGGCGGGGCTAGGTACGGGCGGGTCGCGGGCTAGGTACGGGCCGATCGCGGGCTAGGTACGGGCCGGGCGCGGGCGTGAGACGGGGCCGGGCGCGGGCTAGGTACGGGCCGGGCGTTGGGCTAGGTACGGGCCGGTCGCGGGCTAGGTACGGGCCGGGCGTGGGCGAGAGATGGGCCGGGCGCGGGGCGAGGTACGGGCGGGTCACGGGCTAGGTACGGGCCGATCGCGGGCTAGGTACGGGCCGGGCACGGGCTAGGTACGGGCCGGGCGTTGGGCTAGGTACGGGCCGGTCGCGGGCTAGGTACGAGCCGGGCGCGGGCGAGAGACGGGCCGGGCGTGGGGCTAGGAACGGGCCGGGCGCGGGCGAGAGACGGGCCGGGCGCGGGGCTAGGAACGGGCCGATCGCGGGCTAGGTACGGGCCGATCGCGGGCTAGGTACGGGCCGGTCGCGGGCTAGGTACGGGCCGGGCGCGGGGCTAGGGGCCGACGGGTCGCGAAGGCTAGGAGCGACGGGCCTAGGAGGGTACTCGCAGCATAGCAGGTGGTGGGCCCAAGTAACCTTCTCTGATTCCATGTGAAAGTAACGAACGAGAATGAATGAACTAGCAAAGAGTTGGGTACAAGTACTAACCCTAATTGGGTTGTACCCCTTATGGGCTACCCCCACTATAGCCTACACAAATGTAAAGCTATAATGTTCTGACAAATGCATGTAATTATATTCCGACAGGCCGGACCTGTTGACCGACGTACAGCACCACGTGGGCTCGTGTCCTACGTGTCAGGTGGTGAAGAGCTCGCGAAAGAGAAAGGCGGGTCAATTGCAGCCGATTCCACCGCTCGAGCGCGCCTGGCAGCAAGTTACCATGGATTTCGTCACAAGGTTACCTTCGAACCCTGGGGCTAACGACGTGGTTATGGTCGTCGTTGACAGACTGACGAAAATGGCTCACTTCGCTACGTGCAAGAAATCGATCTCAACCGAAGAAACCGCTCGCCTGTTCATCGCAGCTATCGTTCGACTGCACGGGATACCAGCCGCGATAATCAGCGACCGCGACACGAAGTTTACCAGCAACTTCTGGAAGAACCTCTAGGAGCAGTTCGGGACCAGGCTACAATTTAGTTCATCGTACCACCCCGAGACCGACGGTCAAACGGAGCTGACCAATCAAACGATCAAGCAGTTGATTCGGGCCACATGCGATGACCCGGCAACTTGGGAGCAGCAGTTGCCGCTGATCGAGTTCGCCTATAACAACGCCACGTCAGCGATGACGCAGCAGTCCCCATTTTACCTGAACTATGGGCAAAACCCAACAGTGCCCATGACGCCGAGTCCGGACAACCCAACGCCACGAGCACAGCAATTCGCCGAGATTTCGCAAGCTGCCCGCACCAGAACCACAGAAGTAATTTAAAAAAGCCAACGTCATCGCTAAACGCGACGCTGACCGCCACCGCCGCCCAGTCACGTACCAGTCAGGGGATTACGTACTGCTGGACACACAGAACTTAAGACTACCCGTCGTACCAAAATTACGACCGCGCTACTGTGGACCATTTCAAATCAGCCACATGATCACCCTAGTTACCGCCCACTTACTGTTGCCGACAGACTAGTACATCAGCCCATCATTCCACGTCAGCCTGCTTCGCCCTTACATCCCAAGCACGAGCGAACTGCCTCGTCACCGCCCGCCATTCATGACTCGCCCTGCATCGGAGCCGATCATCGAGCCCGAAAAAATTCTGAGCCATCGAATTCGCCACCCCACAGGCATCAAGAGGACCGAATTCCTCGTTCACTGGAAGGACCGCACGCCAACTGAGGATAGCTAGGTGCCCCTGGCCAACATCGAAAACCACCCTGCCCTGCAAGTGTACCTGAGGAGCCGGGGTTTCCGCGATATACACGTACTCGCATAGCGGAGGGGGCTTCTTGAGGGGGGGGGGGGGGGGGGGGGGGGGGGTTTGTGTAAGGAATTTTCTCGCTATTCCTTACCGCGACCGTCCACATTGTTGGAAACAATTGATTTAGCGCCTCTGTCGTGTCGAAACACCAAGTCAGAAGCGAAGCGAAACATATCGAAGCATTAGCGAGTCAACCCTCGGAGGTTGAACAACTGCTGGAGGTTATGCGAAAGTCAAAGGTCAGCGACTTTTGACTTGACAAATACAGCGCGACAGCAAGGACAAACAACTGACTCGCTATTGAGCAGTTGCCCGAGTCGTCACTGTATCGAACCGCAACAGCAACAGCAAAACAGTTATTAGCTGTATCTCTTCGTATTCCTTGTACTCTCCTAAAAGCTTGTATCCCTTTGTTTTAATCAATCTACTTTGCCCTCACATACTAGCGCAAGGTGGTTCACAAAGTTCTCATTTAACGCTTCCGCTATTACATTGTCCTACTCAGAATTTAGTCCTGCAAAGATCCTAAGGGCTTTTTTCAGCCCAACATGGTATGAGAGCTATCAGGACAAATTCATCTACAATCAAGACACCCACAACATCACAAGGCATGGCAACGCAGAAGGAGAGAAGCTCCTCTAACGGCTCTCCCGGTACTACTCCTACTCCACCTCCTGCCTCTGGCCGACAGACAGAGGAGGGTACGGCAACAAGACCAAGGGCAACGTCTACAGAAACTCCCGCAAATCAAGCCGCGGCCTTCGACCCAGACATGATGGAGAAATTCTTCTCCTTCATGTCCTTCTACGAACAACACCAGCAAGGGGCACCTGCACAGTCAAACAATAGCAACAACAACAACGCAACACCGATGAGCCTCGATGGCTCATCCTACGCACGAGGAAATCAGCAACAACCTACCTTCGCCCCGTACGAACCTCAGCGCGGCTCCGTCAGCTTCATGCCGCGCCAGCAGCCTTCACCTGAGCAAGAGAAGACACTAGATGCACTTCAAGTTCAGTCGCAGTTTGCGCACGTTTTAAAACTGCAGACGTCTAGACCATTCGACGGAAAGGACTTCTTTACCTGGTCATTCGAATTCGAACTGATGATGGAAGGCGCACAGATTCTTGGCTTCTTCGATGGGTCCCTGCCATATCCAACAAACGGCACGCAATATGACAAACAGCAGTATACGTATCAATCTATGATGGCATATACAATCCTACTGCGCAACGTCACACCGAACCAGCAGCAGAACATTCGGTCTTACCGAGGATACGGAAACTCCGCCAAGCTCGCGTACAACCACCTGAAGAACCTGTATCAGGCAACAGACAGCGTCAATCAGAGTCGGTTAATGGCACAACTGACAAGAGTGGAAATGAAACCGGGCGAAAAAGGGATGGCGTATATCAGCCGCTGTCGCGAATTGCGCGACAAACTCCTTCGATGCGGAGGGTCGATATCAGAAGACGCCTTCGTCACAGTCGTCATTGGCGGTCTTGGTCCTCATTGGCGCTCCACTCACGCCATACTCCGAGCTCACGGGAAGATCTCCGGAGCAGCATTGTGCGCTGAAATTCATGCCGAACAGCAAGACATGGACCTACAAGAAGAAAAACACAAGAGGAAGACGTCAGTGTCTGAGTTCGCTTTCCACACTCAACGGCGCTACAACAACAACAACCATCGGCAAAACAAGTACCAAGGTCAACAACCCGTACCTCCGTTTTGTCATCTCTGCAAGACGTCCGGTCATCCCCGCACACACTGCCCTAACCGACAACAGTCAGTACCAACGCAGCGGCAGCTTCGACCTTCAAGCAGTCAAGTAGCCTCAACGCAAGCAACTTCCACCACTCAAGCTCAAACGTCAACAACGTCGACGAGACAACCTGCACAAGGAACAAGGGACATCGTCAGCTGCATGGCAAGATTGACCGACTCCTGCATCACTGAATCGCCGCCGCACTACTCACCAGAAGAACAACTCGACGAAAGGACTCCACGTCGAGAATCGCTGCAACCGAACCCAACGTACGCAGCCATCGCCCAAAGCGAACCGTCTGGGAAGGATACCTGGTTCTTGGACAGTTGCTGCGGACAACACATGTGCTCTTCAGGACGCTTTGTTCAACGCGAACACGAACTTCAACGCGAGGTCGTCATCACCGTCGCCAACAATCAGAACCTGCGCACACGACGACAAGGCGTAGTGCAACTTCAGTCACAAGAGACAAACGTCATACTGCAGATGTCGAAGGTTTTAATAGCAGAAGGGCTCGGTTACAACCTACTGAGCGTCAGTCAACTGATCGCAAAGGGCATACACCTCGAAGCAGATAGCACCACTCAGGAGTTCAAGTTATACCACGGGAAGGGCGGTCTCTACATCGGGAAGGCGGTCCTGAAAAACAACGTCTTCGTCCTCGACTTCGTCCCAGATCTTGGCACCACTGACAGCGTCGGGATTGTCACTTTCACCTCCTGAACACATCCACCGGATCTCGACCCCGACTTCAGTCCAGAAGGCTTCTGGTACTCGCACACCATCCTTGAGGCCGAACGAACAAGAGCATTAGCAACAATTCAACACTCGGCAGCAGCAGAAACAACACCGGCAGCAGCAGAGACAACATCGGCAGCAGCAGAGACAACATCGGAAGCAGCAGAAACAACGGCAGCAGCAACGGCAACATCGACACCAATCGCTGGTCCTTCAACTGCATCGGCTCCAATCGACGACACTCCACTGACTCCTGCGCAGCAGCTTAACCCAACTCCAACGAGAAGTACATCGAAGCGCAAACTTCACCGCAAGCTTCTACTCCAACTCCGACTTGTACCGTCGCTCACCCGGACATCGAGCTAGCGAAGACATCTGGCATGCACGAATGGGACATCCAAGCAACACGGTGTTAAACAACACAATCAGAGCAGGAGTACTCGACAAAGATTCACTGCTTCTAACCGATGGAAGCGAACTTCGACGAGCTCGTGGAAGCCGACTTACCACATCGGCCATTCGCTTCTCACCACAACCCCAGCGCACCAGCTTACGCACCACTTGAGAAAGTGTACAGCGACATCCTGTACAATCGCGAACCTGGACAAGGAGCATACAGCTACACCATCACGTTCATCGATGCCGCTACGCGTTACGTTTGGCACCTTAACCTTCCGAGCAAGGACATGGCTTTCGAGGCCTTCGTCGCTTGGCTCCCAGTAGCAGAACGAGAATCAGGCGTGAAACTAAAAAGCTTTCAGTCAGACGGAGGAGGAGAATACACCTCACAGAGGTTCAAGCAGTACTTGGCAGAAAGAGGAATCAAGAGGCTCATCTCTCTTCCCTACACTCACCAGCAGCAAGGCATAGCAGAAAGGATGAATAGGACTCTCCAGAACACCATGCGCAAGCTGCTACGGGGCATGCGAATGCCCAACCACCAGTGGCCCGAAGCAATGGACCACGCTGTCATGCTGCACAACTTGCTCTCGTCATCATCGCTCCCGAACAACGCATCACCGCATCTGCTGTGGACAGGAAAACAGGGCAGCACAAAAATGTTAAGAGTTTTCGGCTGCATGGTACAGTACCGACCCCCATCTGCACGAGCCGGCCGATTTTCCCAGCGCGCACAGTGGGGACTACACCTGGGCATCGAAAGAAATTACAACGCGTGGAAGATTTTCGACGTCCACTCCAAAGAAACAGTAGCAGCACGTGATGTCATTTTCTACGAACGACTCACTCTTCCGACGTATCTTGCCAACCTGGAAGAAGATCGGGACCCCACAGGTGGCTTCCGTGGTGACCGACACTTCGCCTCGGCAGCAGACGAAGCTGACTGGGACGAGCAGAACGTGGATGAAGCCTCGGAGGAAGCCGGACCTCTCCCTTACTGCTCCGTCGACGTCCCAATGGATGACGAAAATCCTCGCGAAAGCGCCAACGCCGACGTATTTTACCACTTTGCCGACAACGTTTACGTTACACCTGCAGAAGTCAACACCAACGAAGCAGAACGCATAGGGCCCAACTTCATACCTGACCCAGAAGCAGGTGTCGAAGCAGCTTATCCCGCAGACACAACTCTCCCCCGCTACACACAGAGCGGCCTCCAGATACTCAGCCTCGTCACCGCGGTCCACGGCACGGAGATTCCTAAGGAGCCTGCCACAGTTCAGCAGGCTCTGGGGGGGAAGCATAGGGAAAAATGGCGTGAAGCCATGGACAAGGAACTGAAAGCACTGAAGGAACGCAACACCTGGAAAGTCGTCCCTATCGGCGTGCACGAAACAAGACAGTACTCACCGGGAAGTGGGTCTTCCGTGTGAAGACAAAGGCAGACGGCACCATCGACAAGTTTAAGGCGCGCTGGGTCGTACGCGGCTTCGACCAAGAGCACGGACGCGACTTCACCGAGACATTCGCCCCGGTCAGCCGACACACCTCACTACGAATTCTCCTCGCGATCGCCGCCATGAAGAAAAAGAAACTGCGGCAAATCGACGTCGCCAACGCATTCCTCTACGCACCTGTTGACGCCGAAATCTTCGTCGAACTCCCACACGGCTCCCACGGAGAACCTAACCAAGTCTGTCAGCTGCAAAAATCCCTGTACGGCATCAAACAAGCTCCAAGGCTGTGGCAGCAGTATCTGCACGCAAGACTTATTCGCATTGGATTCCGCCAACTACCTCACGACCAGGGCATGTATCGGCTCACAAAGGGCACCGACTACATCCTACTGATCGTCTACGTGGACGATTTACTCTACATCGGCTCGACCAACAACGTCACCACCTGGTTCGAAGGGGAACTACAGAAGGATCTCACGCTCACAGTCTCGTCCACTGTCACGCAGTATCTCGGCCTCAACATCCAGGAAGAAGAAGACGCGATCTACCTCAACGCCGCAAAATACACCGACACCATCGCCAAACGCTTCGCACTCACGCCGACCACCATCTCTACGCCATACCGCTACACGGCATGAAATAACAAGGAAGGATCCGCTCCACTAAAGCCCGCCGGCATACGCGACTACTAGAGAAAGCAGGGATGCCTCCTCTTCGCAGCTGTCACTTGCCGTCCGGACCTATCGTACTCCGCAAGTCAGCTCGCGACCTACCTCAAGAAACCTGAAGCAGAACACATGGCGGAACTCGACCGTGCTCTCCAATACCTCGTCAGCACTTCAACCGTCGATCTAACCTACCACAAGAACGGGACTACGACACCTAAACTAATCGGCTACGTCGACGCCGATCACGCCGGCGACTTCGACAACAGACACTCACGCACCGGCTACATCTATCGCTTCGAGCCTATTGGACCCATCTCCTGGCAGTCGAGCAAACAGGAATTAATCGCTCTCTCTTCAGCTGAAGCTGAATATATCGCACTCTGCTCAGCCACCAAGGAAGGACTGTACCTTCGCGAACTTCTGGAGGAGGCGAAGCTGGCTCAGTTACCCAGCTTCTCCTTGTTCTGCGACAACCAGTCGGCAATTCGCATAGCCAACAAAAACGGATTCGCGAACAGGACGAAGCATATCGCCCTGCGATATTTCTTCGTAAAGGACGAGATCGAGAAGGGGAGACTTGAGCTGTCTTACTGTCCCACGTCCGAGATGGCAGCTGATTACTTAACCAAGAAGCTCGGGAAGCAGAAGTTCGAGTACTGCATGCTGCTGACTGGACAAAGCCACGTCACCAGCAGCGACACTCCAGAAGCGAAGGGGAGTGTTGGAAACAATTGATTTAGCGCCTCTGTCGTGTCGAAACACCAAGTCAGAAGCGAAGCGAAACATATCGAAGCATTAGCGAGTCAACCCTCGGAGGTTGAACAACTGCTGGAGGTTATGCGAAAGTCAAAGGTCAACGATTTTTGACCTGAGAAATACAGCGCGACAGCAAGGACAAACAACTGACTCGCTATTGAGCAGTTGCCCGAGTCGTCACTGTATCGAACCGCAACAGCAACAGCAAAACAGTTATTAACTGTATCTCTTCGTATTCCTTGTACTCTTATTAAAGCTTGTATCCCTTTGTTTTAATCAATCTACTTTGCCCTCACATACTAGCGCAAGGTGGTTCACAAAGTTCTCATTTAACGCTTCCGCTATTACATTGTCCTACTCAGAATTTAGTCCTGCAAAGATCCTAAGGGCTTTTTTCAGCCCAACACACATCGCGTACAGCAGCAGCCGTTGTTCGCCCGTTACTGCTAACGGGGCTTCGCCAACTTCGCGCGCACTGTTTCACCTGTTAGAATCTGAACTGATTGAATAGGATCGTAGTCTTAGGATAGTAGCTTCCTGTAGCAGTGGAAGTCTTTTATATGAGTGACTTGTAACAGGATCAAAGGTCTCTGAAATCAAGTATATTATAAAATGACAAGCATACAGAATATATAACTAGACTAAAGTACCTGTTCGCCTACTGTGCTGTATTTATTCGCGCTATTCCTGTTCTGAAAAGGTACGTGACTATTTGCGATACCTACAGCTACTAATGACGTCATCCTAAGGCGCGTAGCGCTTTGCTGACGTCAGTCTATCGGTACTTTTACTGTACTAACTATACGAATTCCTTGAAGTGCATAAGTCTCGACATTATCTCAACACTCCCCTTCACTTCTAGGAGTTCGGTGTAGTCACCCTGTTGACTCGGAAATGCCACTGAGCTGGTTGCAGTGATGAAATTTCTGACGTGTCAGCTTCTTAGTAAGCGAATCAGCGGCCATGTCGCTGGTGGGGCAGTAGACAAGGCGCATTCTCCCCTTGTCGATCGCGTCTTTTACGAAGAAGTAACGCAGCGAAATATGCTTCGTGCGATTGACGAAACCAGGCTTGTTGGCGATGGTAATTGCACTCTGGTTGTCGCACTGCAACGTGAACTGATTCGGCGTGACGAATTTTGCTTCGTCAAGTAACTCCTGCAGGTACAGACCTTCGCGAGTTGCAGCACAAGCGGCGATGAATTCTGCTTCAGCCGATGAAAGTGACACCAGTTCCTGTTTCGAGGAATTCCAGGAAATCGGACCAATCGGCTCGAGACGGAAAATATAACCCGTGCGTGACCGTCGATCTGACGTGTCGCCAGTGTGGTCTGCGTCAACGTACCCACTGAGGTACATTTTGTCGGTCAGCTTCCCAGCATTGAAAATCAATCCGAGTGTTGGTGTAGAGACGAAGTAGCGTAGCGCACGCTGTAAGTCGAGAGAGTGTTCTTCTTTCGGGCAGCGTAAAAACTGCGCAAGGTGACTTGCGACGTAGGCAAGATCAGGGCGACAAGTGACTGCTGCGAAAAGAAGACATCCCAGCTGCTGCTGATACAGTTGAAGACCAGCTGCTGACAAATTTTTCAGATTGGGAACGTGCCCAGTGAGTGTAGACCGATAAGGTGTAGCAACGAAATCCGTGGAAATGTTGAAACGCTTAGCGAGTGACTCCGCATACTTCGAAGCCGTGAGATGAATAGCGGAAGAAGTTCGTGAAACGTTTAACCCCAGAAATTGAGTTACTTTGATGGAAATGGTTAAGTCAAGTGACTTCTTCAGATCGGCTTCGATACGATCTCCCAGCGAAGTAGACGAGCTGACGTAGAGGATGTCGTCCACGTAAGCCACTAACAACGCATAGCTCCCCTTGTCGTCTAGCCGGTACATCCCGGGATCGTGCGGCAGTTGTCGAAACCCAACCTCCGTCAGCTTCCTGTTCAAATGCTGCTGCCACAGTCGCGGTGCTTGTTTGATGCCATACAGTGATTTCTTGAGCTTGCAGACACTTGGCGGATTTGTCGGATATGTGTGCGGATATTCGACGTAGATTTCGGCATCGACGTCAGCGTACAGAAAGGCGTTGGAAACATCAATTTGTCGAAGTGGAAAATTCTTCGCGGCTGCTTCGCAAAGAACAAGTCGAACACTCGTATGTCGACTGACCGGGGCGAAGGTAAGTGTGTAGTCGATCCCATGAGTCTGATCAAAACCACGAACCACCCATCGTGCCTTGTGTTTCTCGTAAGTACCATCCGCTTTAGTCTTCACCCTGAAGACCCACTTACCGATAAGAACATTTTTGTTTACCGTTTTTTTAATGGGTATAAGATCCCAAGTTCCCCTTTTCTCCAGGGCAGCCAGTTCGCGATCCATCGCTTCACGCCATTTTTCGCGATGAGGCCCTGAGAGAGCTTGTCGGGCAGTTTTCGGCTCCAAATTTACTGTAGAACTGTGCTGTACCGCTGCTGCGAGTCCCAGAATTTGCAGTCCGGTCTGATAATGTGGATTATCGTCGGGACGACCTGCGAAATTGACAGAATCATTCTGGTCTCCACTTGCCCCCCCAATTTCGTCAGGGTTGACACGGATGCTGCTATCGGAAACCACCGGCATTGGTTGGCGTTGTTCATCCACGAGGTAAGTATGATGAACTTCGCGGACATCCTCAGGTGCCGCGTCAGCAAGAGGAATAAACTCCGGAATTCCAGATGACGTGACGGGGACAGGTGGGTCGGGAGCAGCTTCACGTGCACCGTCAGAGTCAGGTTCTTCGCTGGCAGCAATTTCGACATCGGCGTTAGCAAACGAACGAACACCGTGGAAAAGCGTGGCAGGGTTTTGCTGCATGGCAAGATGCTGTTCGAAGACGGGCAGCGTCAGATTCTCGTAGAAAATACAGTCGCGAGCAGGAACAAGAAGACGGCTGCGGTAATCCATGATACGCCAGGCAAAATATTGTTTTTCAATGCCGAGATGTAGTCCCCACTTAGCACGCTGATCGAACTTCCCGAGCGGAGCGGTAGGAGGACGGTACTGAACAACACACCCGAAAACACGAAGTAATTTAGTGGTACCCAACTTGCCCGTCCACAGCAAGTGGGGTGATGCGTTGTTGGGCAGGGCCGATGACGAAAGAAGATTGTGCAACAGCGTTGCATGGTCCATGGCGAAAGGCCAGTAGAGTGGGCCGAGTTGAGCCTGGGCAAGAAGGGCTCGCATCTTCTCTTGCAGAGTCCTGTTGAGCCTCTCTGCTACGCCACTCTGCTGATGAGCGTGAGGCAACAAAAAAAGTCGTCTTATCCCGCGTTCTTGCAGATAGGCCGTGAACTCAGTACTGCGATACTCGCCGGCGCCGTCACACTGAAACGCCTTGAGCTTAGTATCAGACTCTCGTTCGGCGAGAGGAAGCCAGGTGCGAAAAGCTGTAAACGCAAGAAAACGGTTAGTCATGTTTCCAGTCCAAACGTAACGAGTAGAAGCGTCTGTAAATGTGATAACGTAGCGTTTGCCGTTGAAACCATCCTCAGGTAAGTTAAGTATATCGCTGTAAACCTTATCCATCAGTTGATAATCGTCAGCTCCAGGGAAATGAGTCGGGAACGGCTCGTGCGGTAGGTTTGCCGCAGGGCAGATGGTGCAGGGTGCCGGGCGATTCACCGGCTTCAGTTCGAGACCGCTCGGTAAGAGTAACGAATTTTTGTCAAGCACTGCAGCCTTGATCGTGTTGTTTAGCGTAAACTGCGACGGATGACCAAGTCGTTTATGCCATGTTTCTCCCGTGGCTTTGTGACCTTGTGCGCGCAGGTAATACTCGGCGTTAGCGAAGAACGACAACAGAAGTTGATGACCATCGGAGCGGATCTGATCGAAAGCAGGTGCGACGTAACGAGTAAGATTTGGTGGTGGAACACGAAATTCAACATCCACGTACTCGCCTGGAGCAAGTACTAACTCGCCGCTTTCTTGATCGGATGCTGCAGGTACAGGTTCAACTCCAACGAGACGACCCAAGTCAAGAATCTCCATTTCAGCGACGCGTTGTTCAGCTTCAGCGAGAAGACGAGCATCGCGTTCAGCAGGTGTCTCGCCCCAAGTTGTTTCATCAGGTTCGTCAGCCCCCCAGATGCCTTCATCAGTCGGCATGTTCGTCGGATCACCCCAACCTTCAACTGCAGCCATGTACTCCCGAGAGTTCTCAACATCATTCAAGCCTTGATCGTCAAAGGTCAACATGACGGCGGCAGCCGTGGTTGAAGACGTCGGGACAACTCCCTCATGTGGAACTGTATCGTCGGTGTAATCAATATCATCACGATGCTCCCAAGGACCAAGCGAGAGAATGTTATCAGAGTCGGCAGTAGTGCGCTCAGGTATGAAGTTCAAAACGAAAACACCGTTTTGCTCAACTGCCGTGCCGAGTTTCTTGTCACCGTACTTCAGAGTGAATTTCCCAGGTTCACCGAGAAGTGTAATCCCGTTCTTCATAAGTTGTGCAGATGACATGAGGTTGAAGCCAAGCCGAGGGACCAGAAGGACTTCGTTCAGGTGAAGATTGAAGTCTTCTTCAACTGAGTCCAGAACAATACTTCCCATCCAGTGAGCTGTAAGTCGTTGGTTATTGGCGACCGTGATGACAACGGGATTCTCCAGACGGCGTTGATTCACGATGAAACGCGTCTCTGACGAACACGTGCTGACCGCAGCAACTGTCGAGGTACCAAGTATTGGGACCTGCAATGGTATGTGCAAGATTTGCATAGACCTCAGGTGGAATCGGTGTGTTGAGTTCGTTGTTGAACCGGTTGTGAATCCGCTCTTCAGCATCAGGATCATAAACCGTTGACACTGATGTCATGCAATTAATAACTGCTTTTGTTTGTGTCTTGGCAGGTGCAGTAGTCGGCTTCGCAGAGTTCAGCTTCGCAGTATTCTGCTTCTCAGCGTCCGGCTTCTCTGCTTCCGGCTTCTCTGCTTCACTTGAAGAATCTTTATTATGTTTCGAAGCAGACCGCTTCCAAGATGGTTTGTCTTTCGACCAGTAGGTATCAATAGTGTGTCCTGGTTTTCGACAAAAAGAACAAACGGGCTTGTGACGTGGATTAGAATAAAAACTGACTGTATTGTTTACCATCTTTTTCCCTCCTCGAGCGTTGTGCAGATCCATATCCTGCTGCTCGGCGATGAGAGCGGCACAGAGTGCCCCCTCGGACAACTGTGCTTGCATCCGAAGTATAGAGCGACACTGTCGCCATTCTGGTCCAAGACCCGCAAGTTGCACCGTGTGGAACATAGCGTCGGGGAAGTACCCTCCACACTTCTGAAGTTGATCGCGCATATTTCGAGCGCGGTTAATATACTGCGTCACCTTCTCGCCGTTTATCATCTATATATTTGACAGCTGCGTCAAAATTTTACTCTGGTTGACAGTATCTTTTGCCATGTGAACCCCTTGCAGGTATAACCAAGCTGCTTCAGCGGGAGCGACACTGTTACGAAAAGAACGAATTCCGAGCTGTTCAGTCGGAGTCAGATTACGAACGAGAACTGTGTATGCAGTCAGCGACGCCGATCGAAAAGTGGCTTGTTGAAGTGGTGACCCGTGTGATGGAAATGGTGCTGTGCCGTCATACAGCTGCCAGATCCCCGCGGTCTGAACAAGAAGCTCAAACTCAAAGCTCCAGGTATAAAAATCTTGACCGTTAAAAGGCATTGTCGTTTTGATTTTTGTAGGATTTGCAGAAGCAGGAATATAACTTCCGGTACCGTCAGCTGATTGTAGCTGATAGAGTGATGGCGCTTGTGACCCTTGTTGTGTTTGTTGTCCTTGTCCAGCAGGACCAAAGGAGAAAGAGTTGTTCGACCCATCACTTCCTTGTGGCATCTGACCACGCTGATAACTGGAGCCATCAATGCTCATCGGAGTTGGAAACATCTGGTTAAGCGACAAGACGGCAGCATTAACACGTTGTTGAAGATTTGCTGGTTGGTAAGCACCTTGATATTGGTAAGGTCCAGTCGGAACGAAGTTAGACTGTTGTCCCGGTTGACTTGAAGAACCAGGGACTGCAGCTGCAGCTGTTGAGGCTGCTGTTGCTGCTGTCGCGGCGGCTGGTGTCGATGATGCCGCTGCTGTAGTTGTGTGTACGGGCTGACTGCTCAATGGCATGCCGTACATCGGTTGTTGCTGATATTGTTGTTGTTGTTGTTGTTGTTGCTGCAGATGTGAATTATCAGCAGCTGGAGACGCAGTTGGGCGTGATGGGCTCGTAACAGAAGAGCCATTGTTGGACCTTGGAGATCCAGACATAGTTGTAGAATAGGCAGATGGAAGCTGTTTTAATCCTAAGTTGCTCTCATACCATGTTAGAATCTGAACTGTTTGAATAGGATCGTAGTCTTAGGATAGTAGCTTCCTGTAGCAGTGGAAGTCTTTTATATGAGTGACTTGTAACAGGATCAAAGGTCTCTGAAATCAAGTATATTATAAAATGACAAGCATACAGAATATATAACTAGACTAAAGTACCTGTTCGCCTACTGTGCTGTATTTATTCGCGCTATTCCTGTTCTGAATGTTGGGAACAAACAATCTTAAGCGCCTCTGTCGTGTCGAAACACCAAGGCACAAGCGAAGCAGAGCATATCGAGGCACCAGCGAGTCAACCCTCGGAGGTTGAAGTAACCGCTGGAGGTTACGCGAAAGTCAAAGGTCAGCGACCTTTGACTTGACAAATGCAGCGCGACAGCAAGGACACACAACTGACTCGACATTGAGCAGTTGCCCGAGTCGCACTGTATCGAACCGCAACAGTAAAACAGTTTAATTATATCTCTTCGTATTCTTTGTACTCTTATATAAACCTTTGTACTTGCTTGTTTTAATCAACTTACTTTGCCCTCACATACCAGCGCAAGGTGGTTCAAGGACTTCATTTAAACGCTTCCGCTACTACATCACTCTACCCAGAGTTTAACCCTACCAAAGATCCTAAGGGGCACTCAGCCCAACATGGTATGAGAGCTGGTTAGGGTTAAAATTATTTCTCCTTAACACCTAATACACCAAGAGACATGTCTACCAGAAAGGAGAGGAGCTCCTCCAACGGCTCTCCTGGTACTACTCCTACTCCACCTCCTGCCTCTGGCCTACAGACAGAGGAAGGCACAACAACGAGACCGGCAGCTGGGTCTACTGAAACACCCGCAAACCAAGGCGCGGGCTTCGATCCAAGCATGATGGAGAAGTTCTGCGCAATCAAACAACAGCAACAACAACAACAACGTGACGCCTATGAGTCTCGATGGCTCATCCTACGCACGCGGGAATCAACAACAGCAACCTACCTTCGCTCCGTACGAGCACCAGCGCGGCTCCGTCAGCTTCATGCCACAACCACAACCTGCACCGGGACAAGAGAGAACGCTGGACGCACTACAAGTTCAGTCGCAGTTCGCGCACGTTCTAAAACTGCAAACGACAAAACCCTTCGACGGGAAGGATTTCTTTACCTGGTCGTTCGAATTCGAGCTGATGATGGAAGGAGCGCAAATCCTTGGCTTCTTGGACGGGTCCCTGCCATACCCAACAAACGGCACACAGTATGAGAAGCAGCAGTACACCTATCAATCGATGATGGCGTACACGATACTACTGAGGAACATCACTCCAACTCAACAACAAAACATACGGTCTTACCGAGGCTACGGCAACTCCGCGGAGCTCGCGTACAATCACTTGAAGAGCCTGTATCAAGCAACAGACAGCGTAAACCAAAGTCGGTTAATGGCGCAGCTGACAACAATCGAAATGAAACCAGGCGAGAAGGGAATGGCGTATATCAGTCGCTGCCGCGAGCTGCGCGACAAGCTTCTTCGATGTGGAGGATCGATTTCAGAGGACGCCTTCGTCACGGTTGTCATCGGCGGTCTTGGTCCTCACTGGCGCTCCACTCGCGCCATACTACGAGCCCACGGGAAAATTTCTGAAGCAGCACTTTGCGCCGAAATCCACGCCGAGCAGCAAGACATGGACCTGCAAGAAGAACGACACAAGAGAAAGGTATCAGTGCCCGAATTCGCGTTTCACACTCAACGGCGCCACAACAACAACAATCGACCGAAAATCGTACCTCCGTTCTGCCACCTGTGCAAGACTTCAGGGCATCCTCGTACGCACTGCCCGAATCGACAACAGTCAACGTCGCCGCAACGCCAACTTCGCCCTTCAAGCAGTCAAGTCGCCTCAACGCAAGCAAATCCGACAACTTCAGTACAAGTCTCAACAACATCGACGGGACAACCTGCGAAAGGAACAAGAAACATCGTCAGCTGCATGGCAAGGCTGAGTGACTCCTGCGTAACTGAGTCACCACCATATTACTCACCAGAAGAACAACTCGACAACAGCACGCCTCGCCGCGAGTCACTTCAACCGAACCCAACGTACGCCGCCATCGCTCAAAGCGAGCCGTCCGGGAAGGATACATGGTTCTTGGACAGTTGCTGCGGACAACATATGTGCTCTTCAGGACGTTTCATTCAACGCGAGCACCAACTTCAACGAGAAGTCGTCATCACTGTCGCCAATAATCAGAACCTGCGCACACGACGACAAGGAGTAGTGCAACTTCAGTCACGAGAGACGAATGTCATACTGCAAATGTCCAAAGTCCTAATAGCAGAAGGACTTGGCTACAACTTACTGAGCGTCAATCAGTTGATGGCGAAAGGCATACATCTGGAAGCCGACAGTACCACCCAGGAGTTCAAGCTGTACCACGGGAAGGGCGGCATCTACATCGGAAAGGCGGTCCTGAAGAACAATGTCTTCGTTCTCGATTTCGTCCCAGACCTGGGCACCGCAGACAGTGACGGGATCGTCACCTTCACATCTTGGACGCACCCGCCGGATCTCGACCCCGACTTCAGTCCGGAAGGCTTTTGGTATTCACATACCATTCCTGAAGCAGAACGAACACGTGCGTTAGTAACAATACAACATTCGGCAGCAGCAGAGACAACATCGGCAGCAACAGAGACAACATCGGCAGCAGCAGAGACAACATCGGCAGCAGTAGAGACAACATCGGCAGCAGCAGAGACAACATCGGCAGCAGCAGAGACAACATCGGCAGCAGCAGAGACATCATCGGCAGCAGCAGAGACATCATCGGCAGTAGCAGGAACAACAACAGTAGCAGCAACAACGACACCACTCCTCGTTGACGAAGCACCACCAACACCCGCACAGCAGCTGAATCCGGCTCAACGGGAAGTCCATAGAAGCGCAAACTTCACCGCCAGCTTCTACTCCAACTCCGACGCGTATCGACGCTCACCCGGACACCGCGCCTCCGAAGACATCTGGCACGCACGCATGGGACACCCAAGCAACACTGTGTTAAACAACACAATAAGAGCAGGAGTCCTTGACAAGGACTCGTTACTACTACTCGACGGCAGAGAACTTCAACGGACACGAGGAACATGTCTTACCTGCCCCGAAGCCGACTTACCACATCGGCCGTTCACTCCTCATCACAACCCGAGCACACCCGCGTACGCACCACTCAAAAAGGTGTATAGCGACATCCTGTACAATCGGGAACCAGGACAAGTAATATACAACTACACAATCACCTTCATCGACGCCGCCACCCGTTACGTCTGGCGTCTAAACCTACCCAGCCGCGACATGGTCCTCGAAGCATTCGCTGCTTGGCTACCAGTAGCAGAAAGAGAGTCGGGCGTAAAGCTGAAAAGCTTCCAGTCTGACGGAGGAGGAGAATACACCTCTCAGCGATTCAAGCAGTACCTGGCGGAAAGGGGAATCAAGCAGCTCCTCTCTCTTCCCTACGCCCATCAGCAGCAAGGTGTAGCAGAAAGAATGAACAGGACTCTGCATAACAGCATGCGCAAACTGTTGCGTGGCATGCGGCTACCCAACCACCAGTGGCCTGACGCGATGGACCACGCTGTCATGTTGCACAACTTGCTCTCATCTTCATCACTACCGAACAACGCATCACCGCATCTGCTGTGGACAGGAAAACAGGGCAGCACAAAAATGTTACGAATGTTCGGATGCATGGTACAGTACCGACCCCCAGCAGCACGAGCGGGCCGATTTTCACAACGCGCACAGTGGGGACTACACCTCGGCATCAAAAAGAACTACAACGCGTGGAAAATCTTTGACGTCCACTCCAAGGAAACAGTAGCAGCACGCGACGTCATTTTCTACGAACGACTCACGCTCCAGACATACCTTGCCAACCTGCAAGAGGACCAAGATCCCACAGGTGGTTTTCGTGGTGACCGAGCCTTCGCCTCGGCAGCAGACGAAGCTGACTGGGACGAGCAGAATGTGGCCAACGCATCAGAAGAAGCTGGACCCCTTCCGTTCTGCTCCGTCGACGTCCCCATGGACGAAGATAACCCTCGCGAAAGTGTCAACGCCGAAACCTTCTACTACTTCGCCGACAACGGTTACGTAACACCTGCGACAGTCAACACCAACGAAGCGGAACGAGTAGGACCGAATTTCATACCTGATCCAGAAGCGGATCCCGAGGATGCAACTCTTCCCCGCTACTCACAGACTGGACTGCAGATTCTCGGACTCGTCACCGCAGTCCACGGCAACACTCTTCCTAAGGAGCCTGCGACGGTTCAGCAGGCTCTGGGGGGGGAACACAGGGAAAAATGGCGTGAAGCCATGGACAGAGAGTTAAAGACGCTGGAGGAACGGAACACCTGGAAAGTTGTCCCCATCAGCGTGGCAAGGAACAAGACCATTCTCACCGGGAAATGGGTCTTCCGCGTTAAAACAAAAGCAGACGGCACAATTGAGAAGTTCAAAGCACGCTGGGTTGTGCGTGGATTCGATCAGAAGAACGGACGGGACTTCACCGAGACATTCGCCCCGGTTAGCCGACATACCTCACTTCGAATCCTCCTCGCGATCGCCGCCATGAAGAAAAGGAAGCTACGGCAAATCGATGTCGCCAACGCATTCCTCTACGCACCTGTCGACGTGGAAAACTTCGTCGAGCTCCCACACGGTACCAACGGGGAACCTAACCAAGTCTGTCAACTGCTGAAATCACTTTACGGGATCAAGCAAGCTCCGCGGCTATGGCAACAGTACCTACACGCTCGCCTCATTCGCATCGGATTCCGCCAACTACCTCACGACCAAGGAATGTACCGACTCACTAAAGACACCGACTACATTCTGCTGATCGTCTACGTAGACGACCTACTCTACATCGGCTCCACTGACGACATCACCACCTGGTTCGAAGGGGAGCTACAGAGGGACCTCACACTCACGGTCTCCTCTACCGTCACACAGTACCTCGGCTTGAACATTCGGGAAGAAGGCGCGATCTACCTCAACGCCGCTAAGTACGCCGACACCATCGCCAAACGCTTCGCGCTCACACCTACCACCATCTCTACGCCCTACCGCTACGCGACAGGAAACCACAAGGAAGGATCCTCTCTACTCAAATCCGTCGGGATACGCGACTACCAGAGAAAGCTAGGATGCCTTCTCTTCGCAGCTGTCACCTGCCGCCCCGACCTCTCATACTCCGCAAGCCAGCTCGCCACCTACCTCAAGAAGCCTGAAGCAGAACACCTGGCGGAGCTCGACCGCGCTCTCCACTACTTCGTCAGTACCTCAACGATCGGCCTAACTTACTACAAGAACACAACTACACCGACTAAATTAATCGGCTACGTCGACGCTGATCACGCTGGCGACTCCGACAACAGGCGCTCCCGCACCGGCTACATCTACCGCCTCGAACCTATCGGACCGATCTCCTGGCAATCGAGCAAGCAGGAATTAATTGCTCTCTCGTCAGCTGAAGCAGAATATATTGCACTCTGCTCAGCCACCAAGGAAGGACTCTATCTTCGCGAGCTGCTGGAAGAAGCGAAGTTAGCCGAGTTACCCAACTTCACTCTGTTCTGCGACAACCAATCTGCAATTCGCATCGCCAACAAAAATGGATTCGCGAACAGAACGAAGCATATCGCTCTGCGATATTTCTTCGTGAAAGACGAGATTGAGAAGGGGAGACTTGAACTATCCTACTGTCCCACGTCCGAGATGGCAGCTGACTACTTGACCAAGAAGCTCGGAAAACAGAAGTTCGAGTACTGCATGCTGCTGACTGGACAAAGCCACGTCACCAGCAGCGACACTCCAGAAGCGAAGGGGAGTGTTGGGAACAAACAATCTTAAGCGCCTCTGTCGTGTCGAAACACCAAGGCACAAGCGAAGCAGAGCATATCGAGGCACCAGCGAGTCAACCCTTGGAGGTTGAAGTAACCGCTGGAGGTTACGCGAAAGTCAAAGGTCAGCGACCTTTGACTTGACAAATGCAGCGCGACAGCAAGGACACACAACTGACTCGACATTGAGCAGTTGCCCGAGTCGCACTGTATCGAACCGCAACAGTAAAACAGTTTAATTATATCTCTTCGTATTCTTTGTACTCTTATATAAACCTTTGTACTTGCTTGTTTTAATCAACTTACTTTGCCCTCACATACCAGCGCAAGGTGGTTCAAGGACTTCATTTAAACGCTTCCGCTACTACATCACTCTACCCAGAGTTTAACCCTACCAAAGATCCTAAGGGGCACTCAGCCCAACATGGTATGAGAGCTGGTTAGGGTTAAAATTATTTCTCCTTAACACCTAATACAGTAGAATTTTGCTGGTGGGGCAGTAGACAAGGCGCATTCTCCCCTTGTCGATCGCGTCTTTTACGAAGAAGTAACGCAGCGAAATATGCTTCGTGCGATTGACGAAACCAGGCTTGTTGGCGATGGTAATTGCACTCTGGTTGTCGCACTGCAACGTGAACTGATTCGGCGTGACGAATTTTGCTTCGTCAAGTAACTCCTGCAGGTACAGACCTTCGCGAGTTGCAGCACAAGCGGCGATGAATTCTGCTTCAGCCGATGAAAGTGACACCAGTTCCTGTTTCGAGGAATTCCAGGAAATCGGACCAATCGGCTCGAGACGGAAAATATAACCCGTGCGTGACCGTCGATCTGACGTGTCGCCAGTGTGGTCTGCGTCAACGTACCCACTGAGGTACATTTTGTCGGTCAGCTTCCCAGCATTGAAAATCAATCCGAGTGTTGGTGTAGAGACGAAGTAGCGTAGCGCACGCTGTAAGTCGAGAGAGTGTTCTTCTTTCGGGCAGCGTAAAAACTGCGCAAGGTGACTTGCCACGTAGGCAAGATCAGGGCGACAAGTGACTGCTGCGAAAAGAAGACATCCCAGCTGCTGCTGATACAGTTGAAGACCAGCTGCTGACAAATTTTTCAGATTGGGAACGTGCCCAGTGAGTGTAGACCGATAAGGTGTAGCAACGAAATCCATGGAAATGTTGAAACGCTTAGCGAGTGACTCCGCATACTTCGAAGCCGTGAGATGAATAGCGGAAGAAGTTCGTGAAACGTTTAACCCCAGAAATTGAGTTACTTTGATGGAAATGGTTAAGTCAAGTGACTTCTTCAGATCGGCTTCGATACGATCTCCCAGCGAAGTAGACGAGCTGACGTAGAGGATGTCGTCCACGTAAGCCACTAACAACGCATAGCTCCCCTTGTCGTCTAGCCGGTACATCCCGGGATCGTGCGGCAGTTGTCGAAACCCAACCTCCGTCAGCTTCCTGTTCAAATGCTGCTGCCACAGTCGCGGTGCTTGTTTGATGCCATACAGTGATTTCTTGAGCTTGCAGACACTTGGCGGATTTGTCGGATATGTGTGCGGATATTCGACGTAGATTTCGGCATCGACGTCAGCGTACAGAAAGGCGTTGGAAACATCAATTTGTCGAAGTGGAAAATTCTTCGGGGCGAAGGTAAGTGTGTAGTCGATCCCATGAGTCTGATCAAAACCACGAACCACCCATCGTGCCTTGTGTTTCTCGTAAGTACCATCCGCTTTAGTCTTCACCCTGAAGACCCACTTACCGATAAGAACATTTTTGTTTACCGTTTTTTTAATGGGTATAAGATCCCAAGTTCCCCTTTTCTCCAGGGCAGCCAGTTCGCGATCCATCGCTTCACGCCATTTTTCGCGATGAGGCCCTGAGAGAGCTTGTCGGGCAGTTTTCGGCTCCAAATTTACTGTAGAACTGTGCTGTACCGCTGCTGCGAGTCCCAGAATTTGCAGTCCGGTCTGATAATGTGGATTATCGTCGGGACGACCTGCGAAATTGACAGAATCATTCTGGTCTCCACTTGCCCCCCCAATTTCGTCAGGGTTGACACGGATGCTGCTATCGGAAACCACCGGCATTGGTTGGCGTTGTTCATCCACGAGGTAAGTATGATGAACTTCGCGGACATCCTCAGGTGCCGCGTCAGCAAGAGGAATAAACGGGACGTGACGGGGACAGGTGGGTCGGGAGCAGCTTCACGTGCACCGTCAGAGTCAGGTTCTTCGCTGGCAGCAATTTCGACATCGGCGTTAGCAAACGAACGAACACCGTGGAAAAGCGTGGCAGGGTTTTGCTGCATGGCAAGATGCTGTTCGAAGACGGGCAGCGTCAGATTCTCGTAGAAAATACAGTCGCGAGCAGGAACAAGAAGACGGCTGCGGTAATCCATGATACGCCAGGCAAAATATTGTTTTTCAATGCCGAGATGTAGTCCCCACTTAGCACGCTGATCGAACTTCCCGAGCGGAGCGGTAGGAGGACGGTACTGAACAACACACCCGAAAACACGAAGTAATTTAGTGGTACCCAACTTGCCCGTCCACAGCAAGTGGGGTGATGCGTTGTTGGGCAGGGCCGATGACGAAAGAAGATTGTGCAACAGCGTTGCATGGTCCATGGCGAAAGGCCAGTAGAGTGGGCCGAGTTGAGCCTGGGCAAGAAGGGCTCGCATCTTCTCTTGCAGAGTCCTGTTGAGCCTCTCTGCTACGCCACTCTGCTGATGAGCGTGAGGCAACAAAAAAAGTCGTCTTATCCCGCGTTCTTGCAGATAGGCCGTGAACTCAGTACTGCGATACTCGCCGGCGCCGTCACACTGAAACGCCTTGAGCTTAGTATCAGACTCTCGTTCGGCGAGAGGAAGCCAGGTGCGAAAAGCTGTAAACGCAAGAAAACGGTTAGTCATGTTTCCAGTCCAAACGTAACGAGTAGAAGCGTCTGTAAATGTGATAACGTAGCGTTTGCCGTTGAAACCATCCTCAGGTAAGTTAAGTATATCGCTGTAAACCTTATCCATCAGTTGATAATCGTCAGCTCCAGGGAAATGAGTCGGGAACGGCTCGTGCGGTAGGTTTGCCGCAGGGCAGATGGTGCAGGGTGCCGGGCGATTCACCGGCTTCAGTTCGAGACCGCTCGGTAAGAGTAACGAATTTTTGTCAAGCACTGCAGCCTTGATCGTGTTGTTTAGCGTAAACTGCGACGGATGACCAAGTCGTTTATGCCATGTTTCTCCCGTGGCTTTGTGACCTTGTGCGCGCAGGTAATACTCGGCGTTAGCGAAGAACGACAACAGAAGTTGATGACCATCGGAGCGGATCTGATCGAAAGCAGGTGCGACGTAACGAGTAAGATTTGGTGGTGGAACACGAACTTCAACATCCACGTACTCGCCTGGAGCAAGTACTAACTCGCCGCTTTCTTGATCGGATGCTGCAGGTACAGGTTCAACTCCAACGAGACGACCCAAGTCAAGAATCTCCATTTCAGCGACGCGTTGTTCAGCTTCAGCGAGAAGACGAGCATCGCGTTCAGCAGGTGTCTCGCCCCAAGTTGTTTCATCAGGTTCGTCAGCCCCCCAGATGCCTTCATCAGTCGGCATGTTCGTCGGATCACCCCAACCTTCAACTGCAGCCATGTACTCCCGAGAGTTCTCAACATCATTCAAGCCTTGATCGTCAAAGGTCAACATGACGGCGGCAGCCGTGGTTGAAGACGTCGGGACAACTCCCTCATGTGGAACTGTATCGTCGGTGTAATCAATATCATCACGATGCTCCCAAGGACCAAGCGAGAGAATGTTATCAGAGTCGGCAGTAGTGCGCTCAGGTATGAAGTTCAAAACGAAAACACCGTTTTGCTCAACTGCCGTGCCGAGTTTCTTGTCACCGTACTTCAGAGTGAATTTCCCAGGTTCACCGAGAAGTGTAATCCCGTTCTTCATAAGCTGTGCAGATGACATGAGGTTGAAGCCAAGCCGAGGGACCAGAAGGACTTCGTTCAGGTGAAGACTGAAGTCTTCTTCAACTGAGTCCAGAACAATACTTCCCATCCAGTGAGCTGTAAGTCGTTGGTTATTGGCGACCGTGATGACAACGGGATTCTCCAGACGGCGTTGATTCACGATGAAACGCGTCTCTGACGAACACATGTGCTGACCGCAGCAACTGTCGAGGTACCAAGTATTGGGACCTGCAATGGTATGTGCAAGATTTGCATAGACCTCAGGTGGAATCGGTGTGTTGAGTTCGTTGTTGAACCGGTTGTGAATCCGCTCTTCAGCATCAGGATCATAAACCGTTGACACTGATGTCATGCAATTAATAACTGCTTTTGTTTGTGTCTTGGCAGGTGCAGTAGTCGGCTTCGCAGAGTTCAGCTTCGCAGTATTCTGCTTCTCAGCGTCCGGCTTCTCTGCTTCCGGCTTCTCTGCTTCACTTGAAGAATCTTTATTATGTTTCGAAGTAGACCGCTTCCAAGATGGTTTGTCTTTCGACCAGTAGGTATCAATAGTGTGTCCTGGTTTTCGACAAAAAGAACAAACGGGCTTGTGACGTGGATTAGAATAAAAACTGACTGTATTGTTTACCATTTTTTTCCCTCCTCGAGCGTTGTGCAGATCCATATCCTGCTGCTCGGCGATGAGAGCGGCACAGAGTGCCCCCTCGGACAACTGTGCTTGCATCCGAAGTATAGAGCGACACTGTCGCCATTCTGGTCCAAGACCCGCAAGTTGCACCGTGTGGAACATAGCGTCGGGGAAGTACCCTCCACACTTCTGAAGTTGATCGCGCATATTTCGAGCGCGGTTAATATACTGCGTCACCTTCTCGCCGTTTATCATCTATATATTTGACAGCTGCGTCAAAATTTTACTCTGGTTGACAGTATCTTTTGCCATGTGAACCCCTTGCAGGTATAACCAAGCTGCTTCAGCGGGAGCGACACTGTTACGAAAAGAACGAATTCCGAGCTGTTCAGTCGGAGTCAGATTACGAACGAGAACTGTGTATGCAGTCAGCGACGCCGATCGAAAAGTGGCTTGTTGAAGTGGTGACCCGTGTGATGGAAATGGTGCTGTGCCGTCATACAGCTGCCAGATCCCCGCGGTCTGAACAAGAAGCTCAAACTCAAAGCTCCAGGTATAAAAATCTTGACCGTTAAAAGGCATTGTCGTTTTGATTTTTGTAGGATTTGCAGAAGCAGGAATATAACCTCCGGTACCGTCAGCTGATTGTAGCTGATAGAGTGATGGCGCTTGTGACCCTTGTTGTGTTTGTTGTCCTTGTCCAGCAGGACCAAAGGAGAAAGAGTTGTTCGACCCATCACTTCCTTGTGGCATCTGACCACGCTGATAACTGGAGCCATCAATGCTCATCGGAGTTGGAAACATCTGGTTAAGCGACAAGACGGCAGCATTAACACGTTGTTGAAGATTTGCTGGTTGGTAAGCACCTTGATATTGGTAAGGTCCAGTCGGAACGAAGTTAGACTGTTGTCCCGGTTGACTTGAAGAACCAGGGACTGCAGCTGCAGCTGTTGAGGCTGCTGTTGCTGCTGTCGCGGCGGCTGCTGTCGATGATGCCGCTGCTGTAGTTGTGTGTACGGGCTGACTACTCAATGGCATGCCGTACATCGGTTGTTGCTGATATTGTTGTTGTTGTTGTTGTTGTTGCTGCAGATGTGAATTATCAGCAGCTGGAGACGCAGTTGGGCGTGATGGGCTCGTAACAGAAGAGCCATTGTTGGACCTTGGAGATCCAGACATAGTTGTAGAATAGGCAGATGGAAGCTGTTTTAATCCTAAGTTGCTCTCATACCATGTTAGAATCTGAACTGTTTGAATAGGATCGTAGTCTTAGGATAGTAGCTTCCTGTAGCAGTGGAAGTCTTTTATATGAGTGACTTGTAACAGGATCAAAGGTCTCTGAAATCAAGTATATTATAAAATGACAAGCATACAGAATATATAACTAGACTAAAGTACCTGTTCGCCTACTGTGCTGTATTTATTCGCGCTATTCCTGTTCTGAATGTTGGGAACAAACAATCTTAAGCGCCTCTGTCGTGTCGAAACACCAAGGCACAAGCGAAGCAGAGCATATCGAGGCACCAGCGAGTCAACCCTCGGAGGTTGAAGTAACCGCTGGAGGTTACGCGAAAGTCAAAGGTCAGCGACCTTTGACTTGACAAATGCAGCGCGACAGCAAGGACACACAACTGACTCGACATTGAGCAGTTGCCCGAGTCGCACTGTATCGAACCGCAACAGTAAAACAGTTTAATTATATCTCTTCGTATTCTTTGTACTCTTATATAAACCTTTGTACTTGCTTGTTTTAATCAACTTACTTTGCCCTCACATACCAGCGCAAGGTGGTTCAAGGACTTCATTTAAACGCTTCCGCTACTACATCACTCTACCCAGAGTTTAACCCTACCAAAGATCCTAAGGGGCACTCAGCCCAACATGGTATGAGAGCTGGTTAGGGTTAAAATTATTTCTCCTTAACACCTAATACAGTAGAATTTTGCTGGTGGGGCAGTAGACAAGGCGCATTCTCCCCTTGTCGATCGCGTCTTTTACGAAGAAGTAACGCAGCGAAATATGCTTCGTGCGATTGACGAAACCAGGCTTGTTGGCGATGGTAATTGCACTCTGGTTGTCGCACTGCAACGTGAACTGATTCGGCGTGACGAATTTTGCTTCGTCAAGTAACTCCTGCAGGTACAGACCTTCGCGAGTTGCAGCACAAGCGGCGATGAATTCTGCTTCAGCCGATGAAAGTGACACCAGTTCCTGTTTCGAGGAATTCCAGGAAATCGGACCAATCGGCTCGAGACGGAAAATATAACCCGTGCGTGACCGTCGATCTGACGTGTCGCCAGTGTGGTCTGCGTCAACGTACCCACTGAGGTACATTTTGTCGGTCAGCTTCCCAGCATTGAAAATCAATCCGAGTGTTGGTGTAGAGACGAAGTAGCGTAGCGCACGCTGTAAGTCGAGAGAGTGTTCTTCTTTCGGGCAGCGTAAAAACTGCGCAAGGTGACTTGCGACGTAGGCAAGATCAGGGCGACAAGTGACTGCTGCGAAAAGAAGACATCCCAGCTGCTGCTGATACAGTTGAAGACCAGCTGCTGACAAATTTTTCAGATTGGGAACGTGCCCAGTGAGTGTAGACCGATAAGGTGTAGCAACGAAATCCGTGGAAATGTTGAAACGCTTAGCGAGTGACTCCGCATACTTCGAAGCCGTGAGATGAATAGCGGAAGAAGTTCGTGAAACGTTTAACCCCAGAAATTGAGTTACTTTGATGGAAATGGTTAAGTCAAGTGACTTCTTCAGATCGGCTTCGATACGATCTCCCAGCGAAGTAGACGAGCTGACGTAGAGGATGTCGTCCACGTAAGCCACTAACAACGCATAGCTCCCCTTGTCGTCTAGCCGGTACATCCCGGGATCGTGCGGCAGTTGTCGAAACCCAACCTCCGTCAGCTTCCTGTTCAAATGCTGCTGCCACAGTCGCGGTGCTTGTTTGATGCCATACAGTGATTTCTTGAGCTTGCAGACACTTGGCGGATTTGTCGGATATGTGTGCGGATATTCGACGTAGATTTCGGCATCGACGTCAGCGTACAGAAAGGCGTTGGAAACATCAATTTGTCGAAGTGGAAAATTCTTCGCGGCTGCTTCGCAAAGAACAAGTCGAACACTCGTATGTCGACTGACCGGGGCGAAGGTAAGTGTGTAGTCGATCCCATGAGTCTGATCAAAACCACGAACCACCCATCGTGCCTTGTGTTTCTCGTAAGTACCATCCGCTTTAGTCTTCACCCTGAAGACCCACTTACCGATAAGAACATTTTTGTTTACCGTTTTTTTTAATGGGTATAAGATCCCAAGTTCCCCTTTTCTCTAGGGCAGCCAGTTCGCGATCCATCGCTTCACGCCATTTTTCGCGATGAGGCCCTGAGAGAGCTTGTCGGGCAGTTTTCGGCTCCAAATTTACTGTAGAACTGTGCTGTACCGCTGCTGCGAGTCCCAGAATTTGCAGTCCGGTCTGATAATGTGGATTATCGTCGGGACGACCTGCGAAATTGACAGAATCATTCTGGTCTCCACTTGCCCCCCCAATTTCGTCAGGGTTGACACGGATGCTGCTATCGGAAACCACCGGCATTGGTTGGCGTTGTTCATCCACGAGGTAAGTATGATGAACTTCGCGGACATCCTCAGGTGCCGCGTCAGCAAGAGGAATAAACTCCGGAATTCCAGATGACGTGACGGGGACAGGTGGGTCGGGAGCAGCTTCACGTGCACCGTCAGAGTCAGGTTCTTCGCTGGCAGCAATTTCGACATCGGCGTTAGCAAACGAACGAACACCGTGGAAAAGCGTGGCAGGGTTTTGCTGCATGGCAAGATGCTGTTCGAAGACGGGCAGCGTCAGATTCTCGTAGAAAATACAGTCGCGAGCAGGAACAAGAAGACGGCTGCGGTAATCCATGATACGCCAGGCAAAATATTGTTTTTCAATGCCGAGATGTAGTCCCCACTTAGCACGCTGATCGAACTTCCCGAGCGGAGCGGTAGGAGGACGGTACTGAACAACACACCCGAAAACACGAAGTAATTTAGTGGTACCCAACTTGCCCGTCCACAGCAAGTGGGGTGATGCGTTGTTGGGCAGGGCCGAGGACGAAAGAAGATTGTGCAACAGCGTTGCATGGTCCATGGCGAAAGGCCAGTAGAGTGGGCCGAGTTGAGCCTGGGCAAGAAGGGCTCGCATCTTCTCTTGCAGAGTCCTGTTGAGCCTCTCTGCTACGCCACTCTGCTGATGAGCGTGAGGCAACAAAAAAAGTCGTCTTATCCCGCGTTCTTGCAGATAGGCCGTGAACTCAGTACTGCGATACTCGCCGGCGCCGTCACACTGAAACGCCTTGAGCTTAGTATCAGACTCTCGTTCGGCGAGAGGAAGCCAGGTGCGAAAAGCTGTAAACGCAAGAAAACGGTTAGTCATGTTTCCAGTCCAAACGTAACGAGTAGAAGCGTCTGTAAATGTGATAACGTAGCGTTCGCCGTTGAAACCATCCTCAGGTAAGTTAAGTATATCGCTGTAAACCTTATCCATCAGTTGATAATCGTCAGCTCCAGGGAAATGAGTCGGGAACGGCTCGTGCGGTAGGTTTGCCGCAGGGCAGATGGTGCAGGGTGCCGGGCGATTCACCGGCTTCAGTTCGAGACCGCTCGGTAAGAGTAACGAATTTTTGTCAAGCACTGCAGCCTTGATCGTGTTGTTTAGCGTAAACTGCGACGGATGACCAAGTCGTTTATGCCATGTTTCTCCCGTGGCTTTGTGACCTTGTGCGCGCAGGTAATACTCGGCGTTAGCGAAGAACGACAACAGAAGTTGATGACCATCGGAGCGGATCTGATCGAAAGCAGGTGCGACGTAACGAGTAAGATTTGGTGGTGGAACACGAACTTCAACATCCACGTACTCGCCTGGAGCAAGTACTAACTCGCCGCTTTCTTGATCGGATGCTGCAGGTACAGGTTCAACTCCAACGAGACGACCCAAGTCAAGAATCTCCATTTCAGCGACGCGTTGTTCAGCTTCAGCGAGAAGACGAGCATCGCGTTCAGCAGGTGTCTCGCCCCAAGTTGTTTCATCAGGTTCGTCAGCCCCCCAGATGCCTTCATCAGTCGGCATGTTCGTCGGATCACCCCAACCTTCAACTGCAGCCATGTACTCCCGAGAGTTCTCAACATCATTCAAGCCTTGATCGTCAAAGGTCAACATGACGGCGGCAGCCGTGGTTGAAGACGTCGGGACAACTCCCTCATGTGGAACTGTATCGTCGGTGTAATCAATATCATCACGATGCTCCCAAGGACCAAGCGAGAGAATGTTATCAGAGTCGGCAGTAGTGCGCTCAGGTATGAAGTTCAAAACGAAAACACCGTTTTGCTCAACTGCCGTGCCGAGTTTCTTGTCACCGTACTTCAGAGTGAATTTCCCAGGTTCACCGAGAAGTGTAATCCCGTTCTTCATAAGCTGTGCAGATGACATGAGGTTGAAGCCAAGCCGAGGGACCAGAAGGACTTCGTTCAGGTGAAGACTGAAGTCTTCTTCAACTGAGTCCAGAACAATACTTCCCATCCAGTGAGCTGTAAGTCGTTGGTTATTGGCGACCGTGATGACAACGGGATTCTCCAGACGGCGTTGATTCACGATGAAACGCGTCTCTGACGAACACATGTGCTGACCGCAGCAACTGTCGAGGTACCAAGTATTGGGACCTGCAATGGTATGTGCAAGATTTGCATAGACCTCAGGTGGAATCGGTGTGTTGAGTTCGTTGTTGAACCGGTTGTGAATCCGCTCTTCAGCATCAGGATCATAAACCGTTGACACTGATGTCATGCAATTAATAACTGCTTTTGTTTGTGTCTTGGCAGGTGCAGTAGTCGGCTTCGCAGAGTTCAGCTTCGCAGTATTCTGCTTCTCAGCGTCCGGCTTCTCTGCTTCCGGCTTCTCTGCTTCACTTGAAGAATCTTTATTATGTTTCGAAGCAGACCGCTTCCAAGATGGTTTGTCTTTCGACCAGTAGGTATCAATAGTGTGTCCTGGTTTTCGACAAAAAGAACAAACGGGCTTGTGACGTGGATTAGAATAAAAACTGACTGTATTGTTTACCATCTTTTTCCCTCCTCGAGCGTTGTGCAGATCCATATCCTGCTGCTCGGCGATGAGAGCGGCACAGAGTGCCCCCTCGGACAACTGTGCTTGCATCCGAAGTATAGAGCGACACTGTCGCCATTCTGGTCCAAGACCCGCAAGTTGCACCGTGTGGAACATAGCGTCGGGGAAGTACCCTCCACACTTCTGAAGTTGATCGCGCATATTTCGAGCGCGGTTAATATACTGCGTCACCTTCTCGCCGTTTATCATCTATATATTTGACAGCTGCGTCAAAATTTTACTCTGGTTGACAGTATCTTTTGCCATGTGAACCCCTTGCAGGTATAACCAAGCTGCTTCAGCGGGAGCGACACTGTTACGAAAAGAACGAATTCCGAGCTGTTCAGTCGGAGTCAGATTACGAACGAGAACTGTGTATGCAGTCAGCGACGCCGATCGAAAAGTGGCTTGTTGAAGTGGTGACCCGTGTGATGGAAATGGTGCTGTGCCGTCATACAGCTGCCAGATCCCCGCGGTCTGAACAAGAAGCTCAAACTCAAAGCTCCAGGTATAAAAATCTTGACCGTTAAAAGGCATTGTCGTTTTGATTTTTGTAGGATTTGCAGAAGCAGGAATATAACTTCCGGTACCGTCAGCTGATTGTAGCTGATAGAGTGATGGCGCTTGTGACCCTTGTTGTGTTTGTTGTCCTTGTCCAGCAGGACCAAAGGAGAAAGAGTTGTTCGACCCATCACTTCCTTGTGGCATCTGACCACGCTGATAACTGGAGCCATCAATGCTCATCGGAGTTGGAAACATCTGGTTAAGCGACAAGACGGCAGCATTAACACGTTGTTGAAGATTTGCTGGTTGGTAAGCACCTTGATATTGGTAAGGTCCAGTCGGAACGAAGTTAGACTGTTGTCCCGGTTGACTTGAAGAACCAGGGACTGCAGCTGCAGCTGTTGAGGCTGCTGTTGCTGCTGTCGCGGCGGCTGGTGTCGATGATGCCGCTGCTGTAGTTGTGTGTACGGGCTGACTGCTCAATGGCATGCCGTACATCGGTTGTTGCTGATATTGTTGTTGTTGTTGTTGTTGTTGCTGCAGATGTGAATTATCAGCAGCTGGAGACGCAGTTGGGCGTGATGGGCTCGTAACAGAAGAGCCATTGTTGGACCTTGGAGATCCAGACATAGTTGTAGAATAGGCAGATGGAAGCTGTTTTAATCCTAAGTTGCTCTCATACCATGTTAGAATCTGAACTGTTTGAATAGGATCGTAGTCTTAGGATAGTAGCTTCCTGTAGCAGTGGAAGTCTTTTATATGAGTGACTTGTAACAGGATCAAAGGTCTCTGAAATCAAGTATATTATAAAATGACAAGCATACAGAATATATAACTAGACTAAAGTACCTGTTCGCCTACTGTGCTGTATTTATTCGCGCTATTCCTGTTCTGAATGTTGGGAACAAACAATCTTAAGCGCCTCTGTCGTGTCGAAACACCAAGGCACAAGCGAAGCAGAGCATATCGAGGCACCAGCGAGTCAACCCTCGAAGGTTGAAGTAACCGCTGGAGGTTACGCGAAAGTCAAAGGTCAGCGACCTTTGACTTGACAAATGCAGCGCGACAGCAAGGACACACAACTGACTCGACATTGAGCAGTTGCCCGAGTCGCACTGTATCGAACCGCAACAGTAAAACAGTTTAATTATATCTCTTCGTATTCTTTGTACTCTTATATAAACCTTTGTACTTGCTTGTTTTAATCAACTTACTTTGCCCTCACATACCAGCGCAAGGTGGTTCAAGGACTTCATTTAAACGCTTCCGCTACTACATCACTCTACCCAGAGTTTAACCCTACCAAAGATCCTAAGGGGCACTCAGCCCAACATGGTATGAGAGCTGGTTAGGGTTAAAATTATTTCTCCTTAACACCTAATACACCAAGAGACATGTCTACCAGAAAGGAGAGGAGCTCCTCCAACGGCTCTCCTGGTACTACTCCTACTCCACCTCCTGCCTCTGGCCTACAGACAGAGGAAGGCACAACAACGAGACCGGCAGCTGGGTCTACTGAAACACCCGCAAACCAAGGCGCGGGCTTCGATCCAAGCATGATGGAGAAGTTCTGCGCAATCAAACAACAGCAACAACAACAACAACGTGACGCCTATGAGTCTCGATGGCTCATCCTACGCACGCGGGAATCAACAACAGCAACCTACCTTCGCTCCGTACGAGCACCAGCGCGGCTCCGTCAGCTTCATGCCACAACCACAACCTGCACCGGGACAAGAGAGAACGCTGGACGCACTAGAAGTTCAGTCGCAGTTCGCGCACGTTCTAAAACTGCAAACGACAAAACCCTTCGACGGGAAGGATTTCTTTACCTGGTCGTTCGAATTCGAGCTGATGATGGAAGGAGCGCAAATCCTTGGCTTCTTGGACGGGTCCCTGCCATACCCAACAAACGGCACACAGTATGAGAAGCAGCAGTACACCTATCAATCGATGATGGCGTACACGATACTACTGAGGAACATCACTCCAACTCAACAACAAAACATACGGTCTTACCGAGGCTACGGCAACTCCGCGGAGCTCGCGTACAATCACTTGAAGAGCCTGTATCAAGCAACAGACAGCGTAAACCAAAGTCGGTTAATGGCGCAGCTGACAACAATCGAAATGAAACCAGGCGAGAAGGGAATGGCGTATATCAGTCGCTGCCGCGAGCTGCGCGACAAGCTTCTTCGATGTGGAGGATCGATTTCAGAGGACGCCTTCGTCACGGTTGTCATCGGCGGTCTTGGTCCTCACTGGCGCTCCACTCGCGCCATACTACGAGCCCACGGGAAAATTTCTGAAGCAGCACTTTGCGCCGAAATCCACGCCGAGCAGCAAGACATGGACCTGCAAGAAGAACGACACAAGAGAAAGGTATCAGTGCCCGAATTCGCGTTTCACACTCAACGGCGCCACAACAACAACAATCGACCGAAAATCGTACCTCCGTTCTGCCACCTGTGCAAGACTTCAGGGCATCCTCGTACGCACTGCCCGAATCGACAACAGTCAACGTCGCCGCAACGCCAACTTCGCCCTTCAAGCAGTCAAGTCGCCTCAACGCAAGCAAATCCGACAACTTCAGTACAAGTCTCAACAACATCGACGGGACAACCTGCGAAAGGAACAAGAAACATCGTCAGCTGCATGGCAAGGCTGAGTGACTCCTGCGTAACTGAGTCACCACCATATTACTCACCAGAAGAACAACTCGACAACAGCACGCCTCGCCGCGAGTCACTTCAACCGAACCCAACGTACGCCGCCATCGCTCAAAGCGAGCCGTCCGGGAAGGATACATGGTTCTTGGACAGTTGCTGCGGACAACATATGTGCTCTTCAGGACGTTTCATTCAACGCGAGCACCAACTTCAACGAGAAGTCGTCATCACTGTCGCCAATAATCAGAACCTGCGCACACGACGACAAGGAGTAGTGCAACTTCAGTCACGAGAGACGAATGTCATACTGCAAATGTCCAAAGTCCTAATAGCAGAAGGACTTGGCTACAACTTACTGAGCGTCAATCAGTTGATGGCGAAAGGCATACATCTGGAAGCCGACAGTACCACCCAGGAGTTCAAGCTGTACCACGGGAAGGGCGGCATCTACATCGGAAAGGCGGTCCTGAAGAACAATGTCTTCGTTCTCGATTTCGTCCCAGACCTGGGCACCGCAGACAGTGACGGGATCGTCACCTTCACATCTTGGACGCACCCGCCGGATCTCGACCCCGACTTCAGTCCGGAAGGCTTTTGGTATTCACATACCATTCCTGAAGCAGAACGAACACGTGCGTTAGTAACAATACAACATTCGGCAGCAGCAGAGACAACATCGGCAGCAACAGAGACAACATCGGCAGCAGCAGAGACAACATCGGCAGCAGTAGAGACAACATCGGCAGCAGCAGAGACAACATCGGCAGCAGCAGAGACAACATCGACAGCAGCAGAGACATCATCGGCAGCAGCAGAGACATCATCGGCAGTAGCAGGAACAACAACAGTAGCAGCAACAACGACACCACTCCTCGTTGACGAAGCACCACCAACACCCGCACAGCAGCTGAATCCGGCTCAACGGGAAGTCCATAGAAGCGCAAACTTCACCGCCAGCTTCTACTCCAACTCCGACGCGTATCGACGCTCACCCGGACACCGCGCCTCCGAAGACATCTGGCACGCACGCATGGGACACCCAAGCAACACTGTGTTAAACAACACAATAAGAGCAGGAGTCCTTGACAAGGACTCGTTACTACTACTCGACGGCAGAGAACTTCAACGGGCACGAGGAACATGTCTTACCTGCCCCGAAGCCGACTTACCACATCGGCCGTTCACTCCTCATCACAACCCGAGCACACCCGCGTACGCACCACTCGAAAAGGTGTATAGCGACATCCTGTACAATCGGGAACCAGGACAAGTAATATACAACTACACAATCACCTTCATCGACGCCGCCACCCGTTACGTCTGGCGTCTAAACCTACCCAGCCGCGACATGGTCCTCGAAGCATTCGCTGCTTGGCTACCAGTAGCAGAAAGAGAGTCGGGCGTAAAGCTGAAAAGCTTCCAGTCTGACGGAGGAGGAGAATACACCTCTCAGCGATTCAAGCAGTACCTGGCGGAAAGGGGAATCAAGCAGCTCCTCTCTCTTCCCTACGCCCATCAGCAGCAAGGTGTAGCAGAAAGAATGAACAGGACTCTGCATAACAGCATGCGCAAACTGTTGCGTGGCATGCGGCTACCCAACCACCAGTGGCCTGACGCGATGGACCACGCTGTCATGTTGCACAACTTGCTCTCATCTTCATCACTACCGAACAACGCATCACCGCATCTGCTGTGGACAGGAAAACAGGGCAGCACAAAAATGTTACGAATGTTCGGATGCATGGTACAGTACCGACCCCCAGCAGCACGAGCGGGCCGATTTTCACAACGCGCACAGTGGGGACTACACCTCGGCATCAAAAAGAACTACAACGCGTGGAAAATCTTTGACGTCCACTCCAAGGAAACAGTAGCAGCACGCGACGTCATTTTCTACGAACGACTCACGCTCCAGACATACCTTGCCAACCTGCAAGAGGACCAAGATCCCACAGGTGGTTTTCGTGGTGACCGAGCCTTCGCCTCGGCAGCAGACGAAGCTGACTGGGACGAGCAGAATGTGGCCAACGCATCAGAAGAAGCTGGACCCCTTCCGTTCTGCTCCGTCGACGTCCCCATGGACGAAGATAACCCTCGCGAAAGTGTCAACGCCGAAACCTTCTACTACTTCGCCGACAACGGTTACGTAACACCTGCGACAGTCAACACCAACGAAGCGGAACGAGTAGGACCGAATTTCATACCTGATCCAGAAGCGGATCCCGAGGATGCAACTCTTCCCCGCTACTCACAGACTGGACTGCAGATTCTCGGACTCGTCACCGCAGTCCACGGCAACACTCTTCCTAAGGAGCCTGCGACGGTTCAGCAGGCTCTGGGGGGGGAACACAGGGAAAAATGGCGTGAAGCCATGGACAGAGAGTTAAAGGCGCTGGAGGAACGGAACACCTGGAAAGTTGTCCCCATCAGCGTGGCAAGGAACAAGACCATTCTCACCGGGAAATGGGTCTTCCGCGTTAAAACAAAAGCAGACGGCACAATTGAGAAGTTCAAAGCACGCTGGGTTGTGCGTGGATTCGATCAGAAGAACGGACGGGACTTCACCGAGACATTCGCCCCGGTTAGCCGACATACCTCACTTCGAATCCTCCTCGCGATCGCCGCCATGAAGAAAAGGAAGCTACGGCAAATCGATGTCGCCAACGCATTCCTCTACGCACCTGTCGACGTGGAAAACTTCGTCGAGCTCCCACACGGTACCAACGGGGAACCTAACCAAGTCTGTCAACTGCTGAAATCACTTTACGGGATCAAGCAAGCTCCGCGGCTATGGCAACAGTACCTACACGCTCGCCTCATTCGCATCGGATTCCGCCAACTACCTCACGACCAAGGAATGTACCGACTCACTAAAGACACCGACTACATTCTGCTGATCGTCTACGTAGACGACCTACTCTACATCGGCTCCACTGACGACATCACCACCTGGTTCGAAGGGGAGCTACAGAGGGACCTCACACTCACGGTCTCCTCTACCGTCACACAGTACCTCGGCTTGAACATTCGGGAAGAAGGCGCGATCTACCTCAACGCCGCTAAGTACGCCGACACCATCGCCAAACGCTTCGCGCTCACACCTACCACCATCTCTACGCCCTACCGCTACGCGACAGGAAACCACAAGGAAGGATCCTCTCTACTCAAATCCGTCGGGATACGCGACTACCAGAGAAAGCTAGGATGCCTTCTCTTCGCAGCTGTCACCTGCCGCCCCGACCTCTCATACTCCGCAAGCCAGCTCGCCACCTACCTCAAGAAGCCTGAAGCAGAACACCTGGCGGAGCTCGACCGCGCTCTCCACTACTTCGTCAGTACCTCAACGATCGGCCTAACTTACTACAAGAACACAACTACACCGACTAAATTAATCGGCTACGTCGACGCTGATCACGCTGGCGACTCCGACAACAGGCGCTCCCGCACCGGCTACATCTACCGCCTCGAACCTATCGGACCGATCTCCTGGCAATCGAGCAAGCAGGAATTAATTGCTCTCTCGTCAGCTGAAGCAGAATATATTGCACTCTGCTCAGCCACCAAGGAAGGACTCTATCTTCGCGAGCTGCTGGAAGAAGCGAAGTTAGCCGAGTTACCCAACTTCACTCTGTTCTGCGACAACCAATCTGCAATTCGCATCGCCAACAAAAATGGATTCGCGAACAGAACGAAGCATATCGCTCTGCGATATTTCTTCGTGAAAGACGAGATTGAGAAGGGGAGACTTGAACTATCCTACTGTCCCACGTCCGAGATGGCAGCTGACTACTTGACCAAGAAGCTCGGAAAACAGAAGTTCGAGTACTGCATGCTGCTGACTGGACAAAGCCACGTCACCAGCAGCGACACTCCAGAAGCGAAGGGGAGTGTTGGGAACAAACAATCTTAAGCGCCTCTGTCGTGTCGAAACACCAAGGCACAAGCGAAGCAGAGCATACCGAGGCACCAGCGAGTCAACCCTCGGAGGTTGAAGTAACCGCTGGAGGTTACGCGAAAGTCAAAGGTCAGCGACCTTTGACTTGACAAATGCAGCGCGACAGCAAGGACACACAACTGACTCGACATTGAGCAGTTGCCCGAGTCGCACTGTATCGAACCGCAACAGTAAAACAGTTTAATTATATCTCTTCGTATTCTTTGTACTCTTATATAAACCTTTGTACTTGCTTGTTTTAATCAACTTACTTTGCCCTCACATACCAGCGCAAGGTGGTTCAAGGACTTCATTTAAACGCTTCCGCTACTACATCACTCTACCCAGAGTTTAACCCTACCAAAGATCCTAAGGGGCACTCAGCCCAACACTAAAAAGGTACGTGACTATTCGCGATACCTACAGCTACTGATGACGTCATCCTAAGGCGCGTAGCGCTTTGCTGACGTCAGTCTATCGGTACTTTTACTGTACTAACTATACGAATTCCTTGAAGTGCATAAGTCTCGACATTATCTCAACATCACCAAACCTCGCACTGCTGGAGCGGCCGAGCCGGCCTACGCTTCGGGACTAGCCCGAACCTCGCGCCAGCGTAGCACTAGCTAGCTCGCACGCACCGCGTTACCGTTTGTACATTTTCGCGTATAAGTATTCGCTCATGCCTTCACTCACATTTTGTACTCATTGGACACTCTAGTGCAATCCTCGCTACCTCGATTCATTGCACCCGTAACACTAGTAATTAAATTGATCTAATATATGTAAGGCCGTATACATATCCAACCAGGGTGTGAAGGTTACCTTCGAGTTTGAGAGTATTCAAAATGTTCACACGCCAAATTCAAACATGAGTTGTAGTGGCAAGTGTAGTGGCTTAGAATTGTAGTTGCTGCGCTAATGACAACCTCGATGTTAGGGCGGACAGTCTGTGATGAGATTCGTTTTCAGCTTGTCTTCCGCTTCCACGCGAATGTGTGGTCCAAACATTCCGGTATTCTGCGTTCTGAAGCGGTGAAGCACCATCTAGCACGGATGATTCATTTAATCCGCGAAAATGAGCGTTTGGACACCACCTCTCAGGAGGACTGTATCATTCCAGCTTCCTCGTCCATCGGCAAGTGAGAGATTTGCTCGTCTTCTCCTTGCTCCTACTTATCTCAGATTCGCACGCTTCCAGTACCAAACGTGCGTGTCTGATCACAGCTCTGGTCGTCCTTCATTCCGTGAATTGTTTTCGCGTCGCACTTTCAAGCGCGTTTCGTCCGGGATCCGGCTGTCCAACAGATCGATCTTGAAGTCTATAGGTTGGTCGCTCAAATCTCCTTTTCGCGATCTCTCCGAATTGGATCGTATCTGTTTCCAGATACTTTCCTGCTTAGGTCACTCTTACGAGCAGGCGTGTTTCTTTTACCGGCCATCGGTGTCTTTGATTTAATGGTGTATTAATGGTCACGTGTTAATGGTGTATTATACTGAATCTGTCGTCTTTCGTTTCTCCCCGTGTTTACGTGCTTCCTTTCTTCGGATCTAGATCGTTCTGAGTCAGGCAGCAGCGAGCGCACATGGCGACTAACGGGTTAGAGATTGCCGGCGAGCGCATCACGGGTCAAGACGTACGAACACAAAATGGTACGAGTCTGGTTTCACGAGACTCAGAACGTTATGTGTGTGGTTACAGGTTTCTAAGAAGTCACGCGGAAGGAAAGCAGACCGTAACCTGATCCGTGGATCTGAGTGGAATGGAATCTTCGCGTGCGTGGACGTCCACCTTTTGGCACGTGCGTCCGTCATCTTCTTAGCATGCGTCGACGTCTTTTCGCGCTGATTTTCGCGTAATTCGTTCGTCATCCTCAGCAATGCGTCGTGCTTGGGGAGGGTTGTGGTCGAGGGTTCAAGGCGGGGTGTACAGCAACGCAATCATTGGGGTCGTGATCATATCGAGGGTGCTATTTAGAATTCTCAAACACTCCCTGCAACATCAAGGTCGAGGGTTCAAGGCTGGGGGTACAGCGACGGATTCATGTGGTCGTGATCATGAAGTGCTTTGGGTGGCCGGTTGATGATCAATTTCTAGCGGGAAGGAGGGGGTGATAAGTTGGAAGGAAAGGGTTTTTAACAAACTGCAGCCTGGTTTTTTGGAATTCCTCGTGCGAACGCCTCCGTGAATCTTGCAGCCATTGTGTGCTGCAGTTTCGTTCTCAATCCAAACATGATGCTCCAAATGGCTCAATTTGACAGGATTGTGTGAAGAGCTCGCTGACCGATCGTTACTCAAATCTCCATTCCCCATTCGCGAAATGCCTCAGTTTTCGATCTCCAACATTATCAAGAAGCTCGCCATTTGATAGCTTTTCCACAGCACCAGTCTCAACCACTCCCTCCCTCCCTCCATGTTTTTCCCCCTCACGCTCCCGCCTCTCGCCATTTGATAGCTATTCCACAGACCTGTCTCAACCACTTCCTCCCTCCCTCCATGTTGTTTTCCCCTCACGCTCCCTCCTCTGAACAACTCCATCCTCGATCTCCAGTCACGGCGTGCATTGCCATAGCCAACATAATAAAGGCATTTACCAGTTGATAGCCTCTCCACAGCACCAGTCTTAACCTCTCCCTCCCTCCGTATCGTTTCCTCCTCATGCCCCCTTCTTTGCATGCCTCCATTCGCGATCGCCAGTCACGGCGTGCATGGCCATAGCCAACATCGTAAAGAGCTCGCTGGGTCCCGTGGGATTGGATAAGGTGAGACTCCGCACATATCACGAATGCCTTATGCCTTATGAAGGCCACACGCGGCGGCTCGTTCTTACTGTCAGCTGCTGGTTTACAATTTGGCCGATCCCTGTCATTGACAGCTTCAGTGCGCAGCTCACTCGCGGGTCAACCTTTGTTGAACTGGTTGTTTTCCCCTTGTCCTGCTCCACCCTTGATGATCCGTCTCATCCTCCTGCTCGTCAGGGGCGAAATTGGTGATGGTGATCTATCATCATCACCGTCACCAATGACTCCTCTCTCTCATGCTGCTCCCTCTCCCTCTGTCTTCACCGTTTTCCTTTCAGCATCCTCCTCTCACCGTTCTTCCCGTCGTCCTTTCTCCTCTTTTCCTCTTTTCCACTCGTCGGTTCCCAATCGATCCTCCTTGCATCTCCTTGCCTGTCAGATGCTGGTGGATGACATTGGCGACGTCACCAGCACCAACTTCAGCCGTATCATCGCTCATTTTCCCCCCTGCATCCCGTGTTTCTCAGATGCTGGTGGACGACATTGGTGACTTCACCATCACCAACTTCAGCCGTATCCTTGTCAATCGTTCTCCTCCGGTCCCTTTTCCACTCATCGGTTCCCAACCCGTACCCCCTGCGTCCCCTGCGCCCCCTGCATCCTGTGCCTGTCAGATGCTGGTGGATGACATTGGCGACATCACCATCACCAACGATGGAGCCACCATTCTGAAGCAGCTGGAAGTAGAGCACCCTGCTGCCAAGGTACTAGTTTCTATATAGCCATAGCCAAGGTACTGTTCTGTATGTCGCTGCAATCAAGGTATGTGTTCACCATTCTGAAGCAGCTGGAGGTGGAGCATCCCGTTGCCAAGGTACTGCTCTGATGAACTACCGCTGCAGGTAGGGTAGTGTTATATATAGTGCTGCAGCTAAGGATGCATGTGTTCACCATTCGGAAGCAGCTGGAGGTGGAGCATCCTGCTGCCAAGGTAGTGTTTTTGCATAGGCGGTAGTGTGTTGTGTTGCTTGCTCTGTTGCTTTTGAAAAAAAATCGAAATCTCGACTATATTCCTCAGGAACAATTCTTATCCAACCCACATGAATCAGGTGAAAGTAAAGGGCGTTGCAGCTAAGGTAACTCACCGTGCCTCCCTCATCCTCCTCCTCTTTCTCCATCCCTCCCTTTCTCCAACTCGCTTCCCTCCTCGCTCGCTCCTTCCCCCTCTGCCTCCCCTGGGCATCTGGCGGGGCTTCGGGACAGGGAAGTGGGGGACGTGCTTTTGAGGTGCTTCCAAGCATCCCCCACCCTAACATTCCTTCCGTCCTTTTTCTCTCGCTGCTCCCTTTTCCCCGTTCAGGTGCTGGTGGATCTGGCGGAGCTGCAGGACAGGGAGGTGGGAGACGGCACCACGTCGGTCGTCATCATTGCTGCCGAGCTGCTCAAGGTGCTGTGCATTGCTGGGTGCTCGGTAGTGCTTTTGGAGCAGGATTAGAGGGCATTCCATGTGAGTCGGATACATATCAGGGAGGTGAGGTGGGGGACGGCACCACGTCAGTCGTCATCATTGCAGCGGAGCTCCTCAAGGTGCGTGTCGGCATGTGCGTGTGTGCATATCTTCTTAGCTTCCACTCTCCGTTTCTCGTGCATCCCCCCTTCTTGCCCTGCGCTGAGCAGAGGGCGGACGAGCTTGTGAAGAGGCACTTCCTGGGCAGCCTTATAACATAATGCACTCACCCTTTTGCAATCCTCTTCTGTACTCGTTCATGTGTTGTGCGTGCGAGCAGAGGGCGGACGATCTCGTGCGCAACCGCATTCACCCAACGTCCATCATCAGCGGATATCGAGTGAGTGACCCTCTGCCTGCCCCTCCCGCCGTGTTGTTCAAGAAATTTTGTTTAGCTTCTTCTTTTGAAATGCTTATTGCTCTTTGCAGTTGTCTCAGAAATCTCAAGATTACTGTGAAGTGAACACTGCTGCTTTGCAGCTGCGTGTGCTGATGACTCATTGTTCTGTTCAACCTTATGGCTAACTGTATAATCCGACTGAGATTTGATCCCAGCTGCACCCCATCCCGGTCGAATTTGAAAATTCAACCCTGAGCCCGAATCCATAGCCTATGAAACCCCGAACCCATAATCATAGCCCGAATCCATAACCCGAAACTCCGAACCCAAAACTATAGCCTCCCAAACTCTGAACCCGAAACCATTGCCCCTCTTAAAAGCCCGAACCCATAACTGGGGCCCTCCAAAACCATAGCCTCCATCTTGAATCCGACTCAGAGGTCTTTGTTTGACATTTCATCCGGGTTGCCCGCTCTCCTACTCTCCACCCACCCTCCCCCAGCTGGCCATGAGGGAGGCGTGCAAATATGTGGACGGCAAGCTGGCAGTCAAGGTGAGTGAGTGAGCCGGTGTCGGGGGTAGGTTGCAGGGATATTGGTGGTGGCGTCTGAGTGGAGTGAAGCCATAGAGCCATTGCAGCTGGCAATGAGGGAAGCGTGCAAGTATGTGGACGGCAAGCTGGCAGTCAAGGTGGGTGGGGTGGTGCTTGAGGAATGGTGGGTGGGTGGGTTTCAGGGATAACGGTGGCGACGTGTGAGTTGAACCTTATTGGGTCACCGCAGCTGGCGATGAGGGAGGCGTGCAAGTATGTGGATGACAAGCTGGCAGTCCAGGTGAGTACTGTGGTGGACTTTAACGCTTGAGTGATAGGATAGAATTGTTTCAGCAACAGTCGTTTCCTGGTGGTTGAGTATCAGTTGAGCCGTATAGAGTCGTTGCAGCTGGCCATGAGGGAGGCGTGCAAGTATGTGGATGGCAAGCTGGCAGTCAAGGTGAGTGAGTGAGGTGGACTTGAGTGATTTATCATTGCTGGGGGCTTGCAGTGATGGGTTACCTCTTTTCTTCCTTTCTCTTACAATTCCCCCCCACTCCTCTCCCTCTCTTTCTTCCTTTCTCTTACAATTCCCCCCCACTCCTCTCCCTCTCTTTCTTTCTTTCCCCAAAAAATCTTCCTGCACTTAGCATTCGCTGCTCTGCACATGATTCTTCTCTGCGAAGTGTTGATGAAAATAAGGCCTCTGACTTTTGAGACGTCTCAAAAGTGGAAATAAGGCCTCCGCAGCCCACCTGTTCCACTTCGACAGCTCCTGCACACGATTCCGCTCTGCGTTTGCTGCTCTGCACACAAGGGTGGACAGGTGGAGCAGCTAGGCAAGGCAACACTTTTGGAAGCAACCAAGACCAGCATGGTCGTCAAGATTTGTGATCCTGGCCCACTGCCGGTCAGGCCTTAAACCTTTTTTCCTCCTGCCATACCTCCTCTGCCTGTGCTGTGCTGTGCTGTGCTGTGCTGTGCTGTGCTGTGCTGTGCTGTGCTGTGCTGTGCTGTGCTGTGCTGTGCTGTGCTGTGCTGTGCTGTGCTGTGCTGGTGCAAGAGCAGGTGGAGAAGCTAGGCAAGTCGACGCTGCTGAATGCGGCCAAGACGAGCATGGCATCCAAGATTGTCGACATGGACAGCGAGTTCTTTGGCAAGATGGTGGGTGCTGCTGCTTGTATCGAGTATGTGCTTGTAGCGAGTGCGTCTCTATTGAGTTGAGTTTGGACTTGCTGGTAAGGGTCCACAGAACAATAAAGATTCCCTCTTTTCTTTGTTCTTCTTCTTGATTCCCCTCTCTGTTTGTTCGCTCCTCGCCTCGGCCCTCACAGGTTGTGGATGCAGTGCAAGCAGTGAAGACCACGAATGAGAAGGGCGAAGTCAGATACCCCATCAAGGTGCGTATGGCAACTTGACAGTGATCGAGTTTGAGCATCAGTTGGGGCTGTCGCCATATCTGGCAGCAAGTTTCTGTGTAAACACTTGTTGACGCGATTCACGGTTCAAGCAGTGAAGACCACGAATGAGAAGGGCGAAGTCAGATACCCCATCAAGGTGTGTACGGCAGTGTGACATGTGTTGGAGGACCACCATCCTAAGGGCTGTCACCAAATGCGGTAGCAAGAGTTTCTGTGTAAACACTTATGGTCGCCGTGCAAGCAGTGAAGACCACGAATGAGAAGGGCGAAGTCAGATACCCCATCAAGGTGCGTATCTAAAGTGACGATGCATGTTTTTTATACAGTATGATGGATGTGAATGTAAGGAACTGGCGCATTCATATGCCGGTTGCATGGGATAAGAAAACTTCTGTTTAGCACCACACATGACACTCTCTGTGACTTGGACACTGCAGCAGGGTAGATGTTGCATCAATGACTGCTGGCGATGTTGATGTGGTGTGGTGTGGAGGTTTTTTTTGCAAAGAGAGCTCCAGGGACAGCATGCTCATTAATAGCTATGCGCTCGACACCACGCGCGCGGGCCGCCCAGTGCATGCCCTGCCCGGGGCTTTTTCTCTCTTGTTTTGACATCTCTCCTCCCTCATCTCTCCTGCCCCCTCCTGTCCCCCTTCTGCTGCTCCGTCTCCGTTGCCTTGCTGCTCTCTTGTGCGTCCCACGACCTTTCCACCTCAGGCAATCAACATTCTGAAGGCGCATGGCAAGAGCGCGAGGGACAGTGCGCTGATCAACGGCTATGCGCTCAACACCACGCGCGCCGCCCAGGGCATGCCCCGCCGCGTGGGGCCCGCCCGCACGTCCTGCTCTCTTGCCTCCACAACCCTTCTCCCTTTATGCCCATTTTTCCCTCTTCCGCCCCTCCTCTGCCGCCCCTTCTCCGGTGCCCTGCCTCTCTCTTGTGCGTCCCTCACCCCCTCCCCCCCCCTCCTTCTCAGGCCATCAACATCCTGAAGGCGCACGGCAAGAGCGCAAGGGACAGTGCGCTGATCAACGGCTATGCACTCAACACCACGCGCGCCGCCCAGGGCATGCCCCGCCGCGTGGGGCCCGCCCGCATTGCGTGCCTGGACTTCAACCTGCAGCGCACTCGCATGCAGATGGGCGTGCAGGTGCTGGTGACCGACCCGAAAGAGCTGGACAAGATTCGGGAAAGGTGTGTAAAGAAGCAAGGCTGGGAGGGCAAGGGAGGGGTGTGTGGGGCCCGCCCGCATATAGAAGATGCTTAAGGTGGGCCATGCGTGGTGCTGGTGGTTACTACAACCGGTGTGTTCTGCCGTACAATGTTCTGCCGTACAATGTTCTGCCCTACAATGTTCTACCGGTGTGTACAACATAGAAGGTGCTTAAGGTGGGCCATGCGTGGTACAATGTTCTGCTGTAAGGTGGGCCATGCGTGGTACAATGTTCTGCTGTAAGGTGGGCCATGCGTGGTACAATGTTCTGCCGTAAGGTGGGCCATGCGTGGTACAATGTTCTGCTCCACCTCCTCATCTGCTGCTGTTGCTCTGTTCCTCACGGCAGGGAGTTGGACATTGCACAGGAGCGCATACAGAAGATGCTCAAGGCGACATTGGGTGTTGTGGTGGTTACAAGCTGTGCTGTTGTGTTCTGTGCTGTGCTTGTGCTTGTTTTTTTCCTCACGGCAGGGAGACGGACATTGCACAGGAGCGCATACAGAAGATGCTCAAGGGGGGGGGGGGCATGTGTGCTGGTGGTTACAATCGTTGTGTTCTGCTCTTCTCTAATTGGTGTTGTGTTGTGCTGTGCTTGCTCTTGTGGCAGGGAGTCGGACATTACGAAGGAGCGAATCCAAAAGATGCTCAAGGCGGGTGCGAATGTCATTCTCACCACCAAGGGCATCGATGACATGTCGCTCAAGGTGAGCTGTCGTGATGATGTGGCGCTCAAGGCGAGCTGCGCGATGATGTGGCGCTCAAGGTGAGCTGTTGTGATGACTTGGCGCTCAAGGTGAGCTGTTGTGATGACTTGGCGCTTAAGGTGAGCTGTCGTGATGACGTGGCGCTTAAGGTGAGCTGTCGTGATGACGTGGCGCTTAAGGTGAGCTGTCATGATGACGTGGTGCTTAAGGTGAGTTGGTGAGCTGTTGTGATGACTTGTCGCTTAAGGTGAGCTGGTGAGCTGGTGAGCTGGTGAGCTGGTGAGCTGGCATGGTGAACCTTTGTCTTGTGTGCAATCGCCTTGTTTTCTGAGGCACATCCCGCCTGTCCCATTTGACTTTTAAGTCGACTCAAAAGTCATCTGAGGCACATCCCGCCTGTCCCATTTGACTTTTAAGTCGACTCAAAAGTCATCTGAGGCACATCCCGCCTGTCCCATTTGACTTTTAAGTCGACTCAAAAGTCATCTGAGGCACATCCCGCCTGTCCCATTTGACTTTTGAGTCGACTCAAAAGTCATCTGAGGCACATCCCGCCTGTCCCATTTGACTTTTGAGTCGACTCAAAAGTCATCTGAGGCACATCCCGCCTGTCCCATTTGCCTGTCTCCCCCCCGCCTTCTTTGCCTCACTCCCCTTTCCCCCATTGTTTTCTCCCTTCCCTCACTCCCCGTCCACAAGTATTTCGTGGAGGCGGGCGCCATTGCAGTGCGGCGAGTCAAGAAGGACGACCTGAGGCACACACCCCCCCCCCCTCCCCTTTGTCTCACTCCCGCCCACCCTATCCTTCCCTCCCTTCCTGTCCCTCATCTTCCAGTATTTCGTGGAGGCGGGCGCCATTGCAGTGCGGCGAGTCAAGAAGGACGACCTGAGGCACATTGCCAAGGCGTCTGGTGCTACCATGGTGAGACTAGGGGGGCGGGGCGAGGGGGGGAGGGCGGGTGAGTGGGCTTGGCGTGGGGTTGATAACCTGACTGCTAGGAGGCGGTAGGAATGAGGGTGAAGGGGGACGACCTGAGGCACATTGCCAAGGCGTCTGGCGCCACTATGGTGAGACAAGTGGGGCGAGGGGGAGGTGAGGCGTGCAATGGGGACGAGGGGGGCGTGGGGGGAAGAGGGCTTGTGAGTGCGCTTGGTGTGGGCGACACAAAAAGCGGTCAGCGTCAACGAATGGGTCTACTTTTGTCTTGCTCCTCCTCATCATGCATCGCTCAGTTGCCCCTCTCTTCACCTCTCGTGTTCTCCCCGCCACCAGCCTCCTCTCAGATGCTCACGTCTGCAGGCATGGAAGGGGGATGGATACGTTTGACGCGTCCCTGTTGGGACAGGCAGAGCAGAGGAGGTGTACGCGGAGTGTTGTCTAGCAGAAACACATAATACCCTCCGATGTTGTCAGACGCAGACATAACAACCTCGCTGTATGCGGAGTTTTATCTAGCAAAAACACATAATACCCTCTGATGTTTCCCCTCCTTCTCCCCCTCTCCTCTCAGATGCTCACGTTCGCGGACATGGAAGGGGGGGAGACGTTTGATGCGTCCATGTTGGGACAAGCGGAGGAGGTGTATGAGGAGCGCGTGGCAGACGACAACATTCTGATCTTCAAGGGCTTTAAGGCCGCCAAGGCGGTGAGTGGGTGGAGCATGGGCAGGAGGGCACGGCAATAGGGGGCTTAGGGGGCAAAAGGAATGGGCAGAGGGGCTATAGGGCTATAGGGGCGAGAGGGCAAGGCAGAGGAGGTGCATGAGGAGCGCGTGGCGGATGACAACATCTTGATCTTCAAGGGCTTTAAGGCCGCCAAGGCGGTGTGTGGGTGGAGCATGGGCAGGAGGGCATGGCAACAGGGGGCTTAGGGGGCAAAAGGAATCGGCAGAGGGGCTATAGGGCTATAGGGGCGAGAGGGCAAGGCAGAGGAGAAGCATAAGGAGCGCGTGACGGATGACAACATTCTCATCTTCAAGGGCTTTAAGGCTGCTAAGGTGGTGAGAGCAGGAGGGCACGACACTAGGGGGTTATAGGGGTAAGAGGGCAAGGCAGAGGAGAGAAGCATGAGGAGCGCTTGGCGGATGACACCATTCTCATCTTCAACTGTCCCATCTCTCCCAATCTCCTCCGTCCCTCACTTAACCTGTCCCTCATATACCGCAGGCAACTCTCCTCCTCCGTGGTGCCAACGACTACATGCTAGATGAGATGGACCTCTCCCTTCACGACGCCATCTGCATTGTCAAGACTCGCACTGTCCCATCTCTCTGAATCTCCCGCTGTCCCTTGTGTGCCCTGTCATGTCCATACCACAGGCCACCCTGCTCCTCCGTGGCGTCAACGACTACATGCTGGACGAGATGGATCGTTCCCTTCACGACGCCATCTGCATTACCAACCTGGAATCCCACTCTCTCTCCCTTGACCTGTACCACACTTCCAGGCCACCCTGCTCCTCCGTGGAGCCAACGACTACATGCTGGACGAGATGGATCGTTCCCTCCATGATGCAATCTGCATTGTCAAGCGCACACTCGAGTCCAACTCCGTGGTAGCAGGGGGGGGCGCGGTGGAGGCGGCGCTGTCAGTGCACCTGGAGAACCTCGCCACAACCCTTGGGTCCCGGGAGCAGCTAGCCATAGCCGAGTTTGCAGAGGCCCTGCTTGTCATTCCCAAGGTGAGAAGGCCTTCCTGCCCAACTCTGTGGTAGCGGGGGGATGCGCGGTGGAGGCAGCCCTGTCAGTGCACCTGGAGAACCTCGCCACAACCCTTGGGTCCCGGGAGCAGCTGGCGATTGCCGAGTTTGCAGAGGCTCTGCTCGTCATTCCCAAGGTGTGTGTGTCCCTCTCGTGCGCCTAAGGTGTGCCCTGTTCAATGCCTAGGGATGCCACAGATCTGGTGCGAAGCTGAGGGAGTACCACCACATGTCGATGGGTTTTAACCCCGAGCCCCTTCCTCCCAATGCCTCTCCACCCGTTGTTGCTCGCTGTGCTGCTGCAGGTGCTGGCGGTGAATGCTGCCAAGGATGCCACAGATCTTGTGGCGAAGCTGAGGGCGTACCACCACATGTCGCAGACTAAAAGCGACAAGCAGCACTTGGCAGAGTGAGTTTGGGGTGGGGTTGAGTTGACCGAAGATTCACAAGAGACTCTGTATCCAAATGAGTGCGGCTTACCCCTTTTTTCAGTCTACTTGAATAGTGAGTATCACCGTGCTAGTACATACATATCAGTCACTTTGACCACCACGAGTGCCGCTTACCCCATGCCATATTTGTCTTACATCGAGTCATTGTCTCATATTTATCTTACCACATGCTATTGTTGCCATTTCCCCTCCCCCTTGTGTCCTGTGAGGCAGGTACGGTTTGGACCTAGTGAACGGTGTGTTGAGGAACAACGTGGAGGCAGGAGTGCTGGAGCCAGCGATGAGCAAAACCAAGATTCTTCAGGTAAGAGGGCTGTGTTGCTTTGATCTGATACCCATCAGGTACGGTGTGGATCTGGTTTGGTGAGCGGCACTCTGAGGAACAACGTGGAGGCAGGCGTGCTGGAGCCAGCAATGAGCAAAACCAAGATCCGGCAGGCAATAAGGCATCTTTGTGTATCAACCGCGGAGCCACGTTCTTGTGTGCCGCAGCAGCAACCGCTTGTATTCAATGGGTGTGGTTTGGACCTGGTGAGTGGTGTTCTGAGCTGGGGGACAGCTTGGCGGCAGGCGTGCTGTAGCCAGCAATTAGCAAAACCGAGATCCTATGGGTGAAAGCATGCTGAGACTCTGTCACCGCACCGCACATTCCCCTCGACAGTGCATGGCGTTTCCTGCTGAGTAATCCTGTGACATCCTCCCCGGCATGTTTGCTGTGTCCTCATTTACTCTCGCTGCAGTTTGCCACTGAAGCCGCCATCACCATTCTCAGGATCGACGACATGATTCGGCTGGCCAAGGCCCAAGACGGGCCTGAGGAGTGACGAGCGTGAACGTTAAATGAATACCACCACGTACACACACGTTGGGGCGCCGCAGGAGTCGTAAAAACAGGTACCATTGCATACATACACGCTATCACTTGGGTTGGGTATGCTAGCACATGGGTTGGAATGGGAGCCATCGTGCTCAGTGCAGAATTTGTGACCAAAGCTGCCATGCCATCACCATTGAAAGGATAGATGACACGATTCAGATGGCTCGGCCCTAGATGGTTTGAATAATGATGAGGGATTGGGTACCTCGCAAATGCATGTACTTTTCGTTGTGTGGAGATCTTAGTGCACACTTATCATTAAAATCCTCAGCTTATTCAAAGAACACAAATTATATTGAGATTAGCGAAATTGAGTAGGAAAGTTACACCCGATGTGAGCTTTCAGTCTGCGAAAGCGGGATTCGGTTTCTGCGAACACGCTGCCATATGCCATTGGCTGACTTCAACCAAACCATCCTCGGGAGGACGAGTTTGGTCTTGCTTCTTGTAGCGAAAGCTACACTTGGCAAATCTACTCGAACCGCTCAGGCTACAAGCACTGTGGAAGTCACACACCGCCCATTCCTGCTTTTTTGGACCAAAGCGCTGGGCGATGTTGACATATCGAATGGTGGCTACTGGGCCCAAAAGTTTTTGTTACGGGACGGGATGTTTCCCGAATGAATTAATGAATTGTCGTACTTTCCTAGAACTGGTAAGTTCTTGCTGCAGAACCTTCACGCAGTAGTGAATGCAACGTGTAAATTTGGGGGTTCTCACTCGATTTGCCCTCACGCGCCCCGTAGTCCTGATCGCGGAGGGGCAATCAGCCCCTCTGCGCTCCGTGACAGCCAATGGTTGGGCTGAACACTTCGCGCTTCGATTTCTCCATCCATCGAATCGAGCCGCGTTAAGCTGACCTGCGTGCGTGCCACAGTTACCTTCGCCCCTCATTGCAATGACTCACTGCAAGCCCTCACGGCGCTCACCCCCGACCCGACCTGACCTGACGCCCTACCTCTCGGTGCTTACATAAATATGTGTATCAAATTACAATCAACCATCAGTTGAACCACCATCAGCTATCAGTTCTGTTTACATCTCACCTCCATGATTCAATCGGTCCTTCTAAAGTACTGCTGAGGCAGCCGCACCCAGACATTTCCATTTCCTGCGAGTAGTCCGTGGACTCTTCGTGATCTCTTTCTCTTCGCGAAAATGGAGATTGGTTGGGTGAAACGCGCGGCCATATGGACATTTGCCGGACTAGGCCTCGCGCTGGCCGTAATCTCCTGCTGCGAGATGGCCGATAACTATCTCGTCCTTTCCCACCCTGACGCCTGCATCGCTTCATCGAACGGAACCCACTGCGCGGCGGAGTTCCGCGTGGCGCGGAGATCCCTAGGTGTCGTGCCGCAGACGCCGGAGCAAGTCACCGCAGCCATGATCGCAATGGTACAAGCGCAAGTCGCAGCGCTAATCGAGGCGGCCGAGGAAATTAAGACAAACAACGTGGAGGAGGATCATTTTACGAATGCAATGGCGAGGAGCTGCGCGCGGCAAGCCACCATCGCGCTGCGCTACCTGGGACAGGCGGGGGATGCGGTCGAGGCGGGCACGAATCAGCGTGACGTGCCGTACTGGTTGGCGGCCGCCGATACGCAGATCGACAACTGTGTTGACGGTTTCCAAACGTTCTCACCCGCGGCGCAAGGCTTCCCCGCCTACGTACACCTCGAGGTTCGTTACAAATTATTGAATATAAAGAACTCGGCTGCATTGTTCGCATGTGTCGTTTTTTCGCGCCGAGGCTTTCACACTCCTTTACCACCGAGATAGCTTCTTCTGAAACCCGGTTCCCCCTTCTCCCTCTCCCCCCACGTCCCCATTTGTCCTCCGCAGTATACGGCTAAGAAGGCGGGAAGCACGCTTGAAGCACTCGTGTCCATCACCAACGCCGCAGCTAAAGCTGCCCCATCCGTCGATACGAGCGTCGCATCAACAGAGGAGGATGTGGCGCCCGTGCGCGGACGCCGCATGGCCGTCCGATCCAGCAGCACGAGTTCCGCGGGGAGCGGCGCGATGAATTGGCTTGAGCCGGGATTGTACCAGCAACTTCAGGAGCTTCAGACGAGGCTGAACGCCGGATTTGCCGCTGCGGCCGGGGAGGATTCGGAGGGCGGTTCTACTTCAAGAAGGCTTCTGTTCCACCACCACCACCATAACCATAACAAGAACAAGAAGAATAAGAGCAGCAGCAGCAAGAAGAGCAGCAAGAGCAGCAAGAAGGCGTCACCAACCGCCGGTCCGATGGTCGTCAGCCCGTCCCTCGCTGCCAGCGCGACCGTCGGATCCGGATATTCGAAGATCCAGGATGCCGTTGACGCCGCTCCCGGCGGCACGCGATTCGTGATCTACATTCCCGCGGGAACGTACAAGGAGCAGGTGTTGATCGAAACGACCGACATCGTTCTCATTGGTGCGGGCGCGGACAAGACGATAATCACGGGCGACGCGAGTTACGGCAGCGGGTCGGGGACTTTCGAGTCGGCCACAGTCGGCGTAGATAGCGACAGGTAATGCCGCCGTTTATCCTTTCCGGCCTTATCTCTCTCCCCCGTTTCTGCTCTTGTCACTCTCTTCCCTCGTTCTGCCTTATCTCTTTCCCCCCGTTCTGCCCTTGTGTCTCTCCCCCCGTTCTCTCGTCTCCTTTCCCGTGTCATCTTCCTATCTCACGCACGAGTTTCCGCTTTTCTCATGTACTCGCCCACCTGGTAACCACCCAACAGGTTCGTCGCTTTCGGAATCAAATTCGAGAACACCGCAGGCCCCGATAATCACCAGGCAGTTGCGTTTCGCGCCACGGGCGACCAATCCGCCCTATTCGACTGCGCGTTCGATGGATCGCAAGATACGTTGTACGTGGACGCGGGGCGCCAGTACTACAAAAAATGCTACATCGGCGGCTCGCAGGATTTCATTTTCGGCGACGCGGCCGTGGTTATCGACGCGCCGAAGATTCAGCTACACCCGAGCCCGTCGTTCGGGACTCTGACGGCGTCGGGACGGGCCAAGGATACCCCGACGGGGATCGTGATTCGCGATGCTGTTGTCTTGGCGGACAGCGGCACGACCAAGGTGTATCTGGGCCGTCCGTGGAAGAAATGTGCTTTCACAGTTTTCATCAACGCCGATCTCCCCGCGGTAGGCATTCCTTCTTCCTCCCGTTTCTGTCTGCGCGGGTTCCCTTTCCATTTCCGTTTCCGTTTCCGTTACGGTTCCCGTATCCGTCACTCCTCTGAGAGTAGGCTAAGAATCACTCGAAAGCGCGGTTCTAGTGTAGTATCACTCTTCATCCACCTCCGTTAATCGAGATGGGTGGATGGCTATGGTAGAACGAGGGCAAGCCGCATGTTTGCTTAAGTTCCTCCCACCTCCCCACCCGCACCTTCCCACCATCCCATCTCCCATCCCCTGGCAGGTGATCGAGAAGGACGGGTGGCTGTCGTGGAACGAGGGAAGCTGCATGTTTCTGGCGGAGGCGGGAAGCAAGGGGCCTGGTGCCGCATCTTCCCGCGCGGACTGGGTTTTCCCTGGGATTATCACGGACACCACAGAATACGACGCCAACACCTTCACGCAAGTCAACAACTGGCTCAGCTGGTCGGGCTAGTGTTTATCTTAGCATTTTCACCAGCAGCAGTAGCAGCAGCAGCGGCAGCAGCGGCGGTGGCAGCAGAGTTTCAGCAGCGGTTACAGGTAATGAGCACACTTAGTAGGCAATGACTGTAGAGGCGCCAAACCAGTTCAAACAGCGGTACCTCAGCTGGCTGGGCTGGTGTTTATGTTAGCGTTTTCACCAGCAGCAGCAGCAGCAGTTTTCACTATCACCCACTATCAGCCGCGCCAAACCCGCTTAGGAAATCAGAGTTTTCTAGACACAGTTACCAAGTTACTTGTGCTGTTTTGTTTGACTTGTGTAGTACCAAAATAATAATCTGAATTACATGGTCATTGGGACTCCCTCCCTCCTCCCCCCCTTCTTCCCTCCCTCCCTCCTGCTCCTGCTCTCTCCTTGCCCGTGTAAGAAACTACCTTGTGCAACATGCTCTATGCCACAAGCATCATTTGCCTACTCTGTTTGCCTGCTCCGCCTCGCCAGGGCATTCCCCGTTGTAGTTGCCCTGGAGTTGCCATAGCTAAGATGTTTTGAGACGTCTCAAAACTTGCCATAGCTAAGATGTGGCCTGGTCAGCTGTAGCTAAGATGTGGCCTGGTCAGCTGTAGCTAAGATGTGGCCTGGTCAGCTGTAGCTAAGATGTGGCCTGGTCAGCTGTAGCTAAGACGTCCTGGTCAGCTGTTGCTAAGATGTGGCCTGGTCACCCGTAGCTAAGTTGTGGCCTTGTCAGGCAGGCAGAGCAATGAGGCTGATGGTTTGAAGTGATTGAGCTGGGAGTGTAAATGGGTAGATTGAGGAAGCACCCCATGTGGAACGTCTCTAGCTGGCCTGCAGGGGAAAGAGGTGTGCAGCTGTAGAAAAGAGGGATGTGAAGTGAAGCGTGCCACTGTATGCAGTAGTGAAGCGTCATTTAAAGTTGAATAGTTATAAAGCAATGAATGCCAAACACAGGACATGGCAAACTTACACGAACTGCCCTTGAAACTAAACACTCTAAGAGCAACATAACTGAACCAGGTCGTTTCGTTGCGCTTAAGAAATGGAAAAAACAGGGGACTTGCCATGTTCTATGCTTAAAACATCCCTGAAGAAGGTACCAGAACAAAACAATTCAATATTATTATTGAAGTTCCTATTGCCTTGATCCCCTCCGCCTTGTTACTCTCACGCCTTTACAGCCACAGCGAACCTGTTGTCTTTGAAGTGAACCAGTCTGTCTTGTCTTCAGCTTTCAATATTGTCACACCACCTTCTTAGTCACATCACACCCAGAGCTGGCGTTGTCCCCAGGCTTGTTTCAGTCACATCTTCCAGCAGTGGCGGCACCTTGACGTGTATTACAGCCTCATGGAAAAGTGTCCTGACCACAAGCCAACCCATCAATTTGCTTCCTCCATCTGGCTCTTTTATATCATGCTGTGTACAGTCACATGATGATCCAACGGTGCAGCCCTGAGGTCCGTTCGGCACATGGGGCAGGTGGTCGTGGCAGCAAGCCAGTGGTCGATGCAGCTGACGTGGAACCGATGCGCGCAGGGCAAAGCGCGAACCAGCTCCCCTTCGTTACAGTCACTCAAACACACCGTGCACTCCTTGCTCGCCAATGCGAGCCCCCCAGGTTTCCCCTTCCCAGTAGCGCCGCCATGGGAGTGGTCGGCAGGTGGAAGGCAGCGAGGAGAAGGAGCAGGAGGAGGAACGCGTTCAATGGGATATGGTCTGACGGGGAACGATGCGAGCTGCGCTGGGTGCAGCCCGGAAGGGGTGCGTACCGACACTGATATAATCACACTCGATACAGTGTTAGTGTCGTCTGTAGACGAGTGTTCCACGTGGCTTCGAGCAGCACCATGGCGACGCGGGCGTGTCCACTGGAGAAAAGGCATCGCGCGGTGCGAGAAGTCGCTGACTAGGCTTGGGATTCCCAAGGCGCGAGGAAGAGTAAGAAGTAGGTAGTAATAGTGAGGAGAGTTGGTACCACAAGTGCTACTTGGAGTATTAGTAGCGGCCTTAATGGTGCCTGATGGGTCCCTCCAAAGGAACGGGTAAAACTGGAGGGAGGGAGGGACGGTGAGACCTATATACACTCGGAGGACTATGAGTCGACTCAAAAGCAGACTCAGAGTATTAAGACTCAAATTAGTAATGAAGAGCAGCAGACATGCCTCTTCGTTTTGAGATGTCTCCTGAACGAGCAGTCGCAGCGGGATGACTGGAGTGACGTGGACGGTACTTTCGTTGCGAACGAGCGACTTGCTCGGAAGCCACGAGGTCACGAGCGGAGGAGGTGTCATGATCGCTCGCCAGAAGTGGACCTCGCTGCAACTCGTGGCGTCGATTCCTCGTCTACAGACGTCTCAAAACACTTCTTCAATTTTGAGACGTCTCAAAACACTGCTGCAACTCGTAGCGTCGATTCCTCGTCTACAGCACGTCACGTGTGGTGCGGACGAACCTACCCGTTGATAGGGACTTGCTGGCGCCATCGGCTAGTCGCCTGCTTCGCTGGGCGCGTGTGGTGTGGTGTGGTGACGACGATACGAGCGGCCGTCCGAGTTGTCTATCCGTTCAAGCAGCCACCGCCGTCCTAGAGAAAAGTACAGTCTTTCTAGCTTCAAGAAAAAAAACGACCCAGCCTAGGCCCATCATGTGTGCATTGCTGCCCCGCCCGCCCGCATACCTGCCTCGTGGTCGTGTCGCCGTGCACGCGCGCCAAACCGAAGTCCTCCCAACCGAGTCCCAGAGTTTTTCGTTCCCGTTCCAATCACCGCAGCACACCCTCCCCGTCTCAACGGAAGGCTCATCTGCCGACTCGTTACAGCTAGCGAATCATGGCCTCCCACCCACCAAGGGCATTTGCAGAAGGGGCCCAGTAGCCCCCCCGCATCGTACTGTACTCATCTGGCACGCCTTTCTCCCCGTCTATTGGTGCTTCTCCCAGTAACTGCCAGTACGCCAGCGTGTATCCAGCAATCATTGACAGTTACTTCCAGAATGCTTGACGCCGTGCGGTGCGGGGCAATCACCGCCATTGACACCGTAGACAGACACCGTATACAAGCACCGTAGATAGAAAGACAGACTGTACGATCTGTACGCAGCGTGGGATGACAGTATACGATCTGTACTCAGCACTGGTGCCGACCTCGTGGGTGGAAGCAAGTGGGTTGAGACTGTAAGAGCACAAGTAATGTACTGTACAACAGCCAATCGAAGTGCGGGAAAGACGGCGTGGCTAGTGGCTCGGTATGTAAGGCACCTGGCTAAACTGGAAGGGATGCCGTGACGACTAATGCGGTTCGCACACTAGCGTCTCTACATTTGGTACAGAGGGGTGAACTAGCTGTGCGTCTATTCACCACAGCTGGGTGTGAGAACGAGCCTAGTGAAAACCCTACCGTGTTGGGTTGGGCCCCCAACGTGTTTTCGACAAGGTGATGTTGGCTGCTGTTTGCGTGGCATGGTGAACGTTGCCTGGCAAGATCGAGGGTCGACACGACAAAGCCCATAATCGAACCGTCACCGCACAGTAAACCTGTGAAACCTACGAAACCAGCTCTCACCTCTTTCAAAACTATCTCGAGGGTGATGGAAGGAACCTCTTGAGATTGAAAGACACCCCTCAGTGCCTGGGGGTTACAGGGAATCGAAAGTGCACTGTTGTTATGATTTTTACTACACAGAGTGCGTGGAAGACTTTATAAAAATGGTGTGAAGTACGGAATGACTAATATGATAAAGGAACGAGCAATATAGGGTCGAAACCGTGCTAGGCGAGGACCTCGGGACGTGGTTGGGTTGGAAGTTTCGCGATTGGTGCGGGGCGACTCGGTAGTGGTTCGGTCCGAAATGTAGGCCGAACCTGAAATTGACGCGAAGTGTTGTTACAAGTGAAGGATCGTAGTGGATAGGATAACTCTGTCAAGTTTGAGAGAAGACAATGAAGTCTTTGTAATGATCTTGTTAATAAGTTGAAAGAGAACAAGATTAAAGGATAGTGGTACAAAGATATAAATAGCAATCCTAGCTAGCCATGTACTATGAAGGATACATTCTCTTATTAACTGAATTGCATTGCTACAGTAACCACGACTATTGTTATTCTTGACAGTTACCGTGTTGCATCGCGTAACTTCCAAGTGCGGTTACTGGACAAGTCTGTTGTCACTGTTGAGAGATGTAGGTCTCTTACATTTCTGAAATTCCCAGTTAGACTATACAGTATCGAAACAGTACGATAGTGGGTCTATCGAACTTGATGACGTCAGCATTTGGATTCAGCCGACTAGTCAAAGTAGCTCTAGGTCTAGGTCAACAAACAGCCACTTTCATTAGTGTCTACAGGTCAAACACCCCTAGAGTGACGAATAGATACATTCGGCTACAGTATACGAACAGGTACTTTACTCTAGCTATATATTTTGTATGCTTGTCATTTTATAATATACCTGATATCTGATTCCAGAGACATTGATCCTGAAACATATCACTACATGGGCTTTTATTAGTCCAGACAAAGCCTCCTACACTGGCTTTAATTCATACAAGTCTTCCGCAGCCATAACATAGTCTTTAATCCAAGATACTATGATCCTGAAAAGGGCTACGTCCCTTAACCAATTCTACGGGTTTCCAACCCATTCCATCATGGTATGAGAGCAGTTTTGGATTAAGACAACTCTCAACTACGCTTCCAACATACAACAATGGCTGCAGCAGCAGTCAATAATGGTGTACCCGCACAAGACCATCAACAAGCACATCAGCAAACTGCTATGAGCTTCGTCAAAGTGACCAAAACCAAGACGACAACACTATTTGATGGCAAAGATTTCTATACCTGGAGATTTGAATTCGAGCTTCTTGTGAAGGCTGCTGGCATATGGCACCTCTTCGATGGTTCTTCACCATTTCCTGCCAATGACACACCAATGCAACAGCAGAGATTCACGAGTGAGTCACTAACAGCATATACTATTTTGATTCGCAACTTGACAGCCATGGAGCAGCTGGGCATCCGATCGTTTAACACCGGCAACTCACCTGCTGAAGCTGCCTGGAGTTACCTGCAAAACCTCTACATGGGGAGAGATGCAATTTCTCAAAGCAAGATTTTATCCCAGCTCGCCAACATCCAGATGCAGCCAGGCGAGAAAGCGTCAACATACATCAACAGGAGCAGAAATTTAAGGGATCAACTGCTGAAATGCGGCGGCTATTTTCCTAAAGCGATGTTTACTACAGTGCTACTTGCGGGTCTAGGACCGGAATGGAGACAATGCCGAACAGTTCTCCGAATGCAATGAGACTTATCTGAAGGAGCTCTTTGTGCGGCTCTTCTAGCGGAGCAGAATGACTTGGACCTGCACCAATCAAGAAATCCACCATCAGAAATTGCAAGTTTCTACAGCAACAACCGACAACAAAGGATATTTTGCGACAACTGCAAGAAACCTGGGCATACCTCATCAACTTGTCGCTTCAAGATTCAAACTGAGTCACAGTCACCACTTCAGAGTCCAACGCTTCACCAGCACCTTCAGCTAGTACAGCAGCAACTCCAGCAACTTCAGACACAAGTGCAACAGTCTCAACAACCACCACCACCAACTGCAATTCCTGCAAAGACAAACCACAGTGTGGTTAGTTGCATGACTATGCTGCAAACCAAACCTGACAGCTCAAGCAACTGCACTAATACTCTCCCACACAGTTCAACCATACCTGCAAATTCATGGTTTCTTGATTCTTGCTGTGGACAACACATGTGTGGAGCAGACAATTCCTTCATCTTCAACCATCAGCCGCTTCAGTGCCCCTGCATCATTACAACAACAAATAACACAAAGTTAACCGCTCATTCCACTGGCAACATACTGCTGAAATCTACTTCAACTGGCATTATCCTTGAAGTTACTAATATTTTTCTGGTTGAAGGCTTGGCCTTCAATCTCCTTTCAGCTTCTCAGTTGCTGGCCAAGAAGATTCATCTGCAAGGAGATATCAACAGCCATGAGTTTTTACTCAGCAAAGGACAACTACTATTGGGGAAAGCCATTCCTCACAATGGCATACTCCTCTTACAGTTTAGTAGTCTTCAGGTTGAAGAAACACCTCCAGCAGCCACCGAGCTCCAAGAGACATTTCCAGCAGCTGCCACCATGTTCAGCAGTTCTGCAGCAGTCTCAGCTTCACCCGTAGCAACCACAGTCTTCTCTATTGCAACAAAAAATGACTTGCAAGGAAGTCAATTTCCAACTCCAGCTCAGGAAAATTCTGTTAAAGACATGCAGATGGAGGAAATTTCCTTAACTCGCCAACGTCTTCCTGTCTTCGAAACGTCTCCTCCACGCACTCCTGCAATTTCCATAGTCACCATGCTTTTACTGGTAACACTTACAGCAGCTAACACTTTTCTGCTATGTTACCTAGCAGCTCCTCCGTTTCTCTCTGGGGCGATTTTTGGAACTCTGTCACAAGACTGGAGATGTTCCAAGTTTCCCGATGGACCCCTCTGAGCTCCATTAGGACGTCCTCCCTATGGCCATCTGTCAAAATGTTATATTTGTCTAGCCTGCAGTGGGGTACTCAATAGTGAGTACAGCCCAATCTAGGGTTTCCTATATGTACTCAACTGCCTGCTAGTGCAAACCCTCTTTCTCGTTTCTAACTTTCAACTGCTGTTTCCGATATGGTATCAGAGCAGGTCGACCCTCACGGGTCGATCCTGTGTATGGGCCCACCTAAGCTTCCGCTGTCATCACTGCCTATCGCGCGCCTCGGGCGCGCGCTGTCATTCTCTCTGTCGCGCGCCCATGGCGCGCGGCCATTTAGCGCGGCGGTTTTCTGCCCGTCGCACCGCCCTCCAGAGCGCGCGACGCCCTACCTGCCCGTCGTGCGCCCCGAGGCGCGCGACGGTGCTCTGCCTGCCTGCCTGCCTGCCCGTCGTGCGCCCCGAGGCGTGCGGCGGTTTCGTCGCCTGTCGCGGCGCACCGGGGGCCCGCGCAACCCCCCCCCCCCCCCCCCCCCCCCCCCCCCCCCCCCCCGCCTTTTCCCGTCGCCCGTCGCGGCGCCCTGGGGGGGGCCGCGCGCGGCCCCCCCCAGGGCGCCGCGACGGGCGACGGGAGGGGCGACCTGGGGGGGGCCTCGCGTCGCCCCTTCTGTCGCCCGTCACGGCGCCCTGGGGGGACCGAGCGTCGGCCCCTCCCGTCTTCGTCGCGGCCTTGCCCTGCCCTGCCGTCCTGCCCCGGCCCTGTCGCGGCCCTGCCCCCCCCTAACCTCCCTACTGCCCGCTACCGCCCTGCCCTGTGTTAGGGTTTGGGGGTGGCGAGTATGGGGTGGTAGGTCTGTGCGGCTTCCCCTGCTCCTCCTCCTCCTCCGTCTCCCACTGCTGCAGCTGCTGCTGAGGGGGGTGGGTGTGTGGGAGCCTACGGAGTGGTGGTAGGGGGTGGAGTGTGAGTAGTGCTAGAGGTGCAGCAGGGGGTGTGTGAAAGGGGGGTGCGACAGTGGGGGAGGTTGGGTGGAGGTAGCGGTCGTGTCGTCAGCAGCGCCAGTAGTCCGGAGGTGCGCCTCCGGTAGCTCAGCGAGCCTGCTGCGCCTGTCGCCTGTGGGTCCGTTGCTCCTGTCGCTCGTCTTAGCCGCAGAGCCAGTTACCCCTGTAGTCCGGAGGTGCGCCTCCGGTAGCCACTGTGCGCGCCGCTCCTGTTGCCCGTGTGTCTGCAGCTTCAGCCGTTGCCTCCTATCTCCTTTCCTATCAGTCCAGCCTCCTCCTCCTCACTTGCCCTCTGTGATATCCTCTAGCTTTGCTTGTATTTGTGAACTATAAACTGCTACTTCTTGTACTTGTGCTCAGAATGTGTGGTGACTTTGTGATCCATCCTGAGCTTGTTTTGCTTTGCTTGTTGTGCTGATTACACCCCACTTTGGCTATGGGGGTGTGTCAAAATGTTATATTTGTCTAGCCTGCAGTGGGGTACTCAATAGTGAGTACAGCCCAATCTAGGGTTTCCTATATGTACTCAACTGCCTACTAGTGCAAACCCTCTTTCTCGTTTCTAACTTTCAACTGCTGTTTCCGATACCATCGTCCAGCAGCAGACGGACTCCCACCACCCTTTTCGACGGGAGGTTTTCTTTTGCCCGTTCCGCGGACGTTTCCTATTTCGCCTCTATACTACGCGGGTTTGCACGCTCATTGGAGACAAGAATCAACTGTGAAGAAACAGGAATGAATGAGAAGAAGGGGGGATTACTAGCAAACATTGGGATACATATAGCAAACCCTAACAGGGCTGTACTCACTATAGAGTACCCCACTGCAGACTAGAGAAACATAATATTCTGACACACCCCCATAGTCAAAGTGGGGTATGATTAGCACAACAAGCACATCAAAGCAAGCTCAGGGTGGATCACAATGTCACCACACATTCTGAGCTCAAGTACAAGAAGCAACAGTTTAAAGTTCACAAATGTAAGCAAAGCTAGAGGCTATCGCAGAGGGCAAGTGTGGAGGAGGAGGGACTATGAGAGGAGAGGAGGTAGTGGGCGGCAGCTGAAGCTGCTGGCACACGGGCAACTGGAGCAACTGGCACACTGGCAACTGGAGCAACTGGCACACGGGCTACTGGAGTAACTGGCTCCGCGGCTAACTCTGAGCGGCAGGAGCAACGGACTCACGAGCGACTGGAGCAACTGGCTCACGGGCGACTGGCGCAACGGGCTCACGGGCGACTGGCGCAACGGTCTCACGAGCGACTGGAGCTGCGGGCTTCACGGCGGCCACCCCCCTTCAACCTCCCCAAACTATCCCACCCCCCTTTCACGCACCCCTTGCTGCACCCTAGGTTCACTCACACCCCACCCCCTAGCACCACTCCTTTGGCTCCCACACATCCACCCCCCTCAGCGGCAGCTGCAGCAGTGGGAGACAGAGGAGGAGGAGGAGCAGGGGAGTCCACACACCCGCCACCCCCTACTCGCCACCCCCAAACCCTAACACAGGGCAGGGCGGGATGGCGGGTAGGGAGGTTACGGGGGGGGGGAGGGGGGGGGATTACGGGGGCCGACGCGCAGCCTCCCAGGGCGCCAGAACAGGCGGAAGAAGGGGCGACGCGTGCGGCCCCCCCCCAGGTCGCCACGAAATGCGACGGGAAAGGGGGGGGGGCGGTGCGCGGGCCCCCGGTGCGCCGCGACAGGCATGAGGGGGGCGGGGCCGGGGCAGGGTCGGGGCATGGCCGGGGCAGGGCCGCGACAGGGCCGCGACAGGGCCGCGACAGGTCCGGGACAGGGGCGGCGCCGGGCGACGGGGCAGGGCCGAGACGAGGGGCCCGCGACGGGGGGGGCCGCGACGGGGGGGCCGCGACGGGGGGGGGGGGGGGGGGGCGCGACGAGGGTCGTTAAGGGGCCGCAAGGGGGGCCGCGACGGGGCAGGGCCGGGGCGGGGCCGTGACAGGCTACGGGGCAGGGCCGGGGCGGGGCCGCGACGGGGTCGCGACGGGGCCGCGACAGGACCGCGACAGGCGACGGGGCAGGGCCGCGACGGGGCAGTGACGGGCCGCGACGGGGTCGCGACGGGGCCTCTAAGGGGGCCGCCAACAGGCCGCAAGGGGGCCGCGTAAGGCAGAGAAGGCCACTAGGGGGCCGCAAAGGGGCCGCGCAGGGCAGGGCGCAAAGCGCGCTTCGGGCAGGTAGGTAAAAAAAACTTTTAACGGTGGGCCCTTAGAAGGAACGGTCCCAGTAGGGAACCCGCTCTATACCATGTGAAGAAACAGGAATGAATGAGAAGAAGGGGGGATTACTAGCAAACATTGGGATACATATAGCAAACCCTAACAGGGCTGTACTCACTATAGAGTACCCCACTACAGACTAGAGAAACATAATATTCTGACATCAACGCCCAAGAAAAATTTCCAGTCTATTCACCACCGCATTGACGATTTTATTTTACGGAAGTATACTGTCGGTGCACGCGTCATCACCGCCGTTGACAGCATTGAAAATACAGCAGTTTTTCTGCCTCCTTCGTCTCATTCGATTTGGCGTCAAAATGTTTTTCCGCCACTCGACACGCACCGTTTTTCTACACCGTCAGCCATTTTCGATTTTCCCGAGGCAGTTCCAGTCACTTTTTCAATTATCGAAACTTTTCCGCAGCCTCGACGATTCCCGAAATCCGATTCTCCACTGCTAACTGCCAGCATCGCCGATTGTCCATCACGTGACGCACTCGACGACAATTTCGACAACCATGCAACAGTTGCCGAAGAAGCTGTCGATTTTGTCCTACATCCGAAATCGCGTCGAGCGAAGCTGTTACAACTGTCGAATTCCCCTTCCCCGAAATTCGGCCCTGACACCTCAGCATGGTCCCACGCGCAAGTGGCGAGGTGTCCTACGGGGAGTGTTTACCACTCGCCCCAACAATCCGACCCTTCGCGTTTCGTCTTGCGAAATTGAGGGGGGAAAAAGAGTACGATTTATCCTGGTGAAAATTTCGCAATTTCGCCACGTATAAGTAAGTGACGACGACCTCATGACATCACCACGACATACAAACACGTCCTTTACAGTGTGGAATTTGCAGAAATGAAGGGGAGTGTTGAGAGATGTAGGTCTCTTAGCATTTCTGAAATTCCCAGTTAGACTATACAGTATCGAAACAGTACAATAGTGGGTCTAAGCATTCGGATTCAGCCGACTAGTCAAAGTAGCTCTAGGCCTAGGTCAACAAACAACCACTTTCATTAGTGTCTACAGGTCAAACAACCCTAGAGTGACGAATAGATACATTCGGCTACAGTATACGAACAGGTACTTTACTCTAGCTATATATTTTGTATGCTTATCATTTTATAATATACCTGATATCTGATTCCAGAGACATTGATCCTGAAACATATCACTACATGGGCTTTTATTAGTCCAGACAAAGCCTCCTACACTGGCTTTAATTCATACAAGTCTTCTGCAGCCAATACATAGTCTTTAATCCAAGATACTACGATCATGAAAAGGGCTACGTCCCTTAACCAATTCTACGGGTTTCCAACCCATTCCATCAGTCACGACCGTTGACTGTCTTCGACTGTTGACCTTCGGGTTACCCTCGACCTTCCGCATGCTCTATATGAGCTATTGCGATAATGATACAGGCGCGTAGCTTCGTTAAGGAGTGACGCGCGAGTGGAGAGCCTTCGGGGATGTTACTGTAACGTTTAGGTTATTCCAACATGAAGTGCTCGGACGCCCTAGGAGCAGACTCAGTAATGAATAGCTATATTCATTACAGCTGTGGTGGTTGGCAACAAAGTCGAGAGTTTGGGGGGTATTGATGGTTTTTCAGCACTAGAAACAAACCACCCAATGTCGGGTTTACCAGACCCGTTACGATGCCCAAAATGTAAGGAAAAACCCTTTTCCTTACTGGGGTTTACTCATCCGCGTACAACCCCAACTTTTGGAAGTGCACGTTCGGCCACTTCGTTTGCTGCCGAAGCAACCTCGCGTCGCCTTTGGCTTTCCCTTGCCCAACCTGCACCCAACCTCACGTGCCCGAGGTTCCCGCCTAGCTAGGTTTTCCCGATATATAATCGCATGCCTTTTCATTGTACGATCAGTTCATTGAGTCACATGTTCGTTATTCGTTATTCCGCGCACTCTTTTACAACTAATAACACATGGTATCAGAGCTACTTTCCTAGTTCACCCCGCTTTTTTAGGGTAGTTTGGAGGCACGGGTGTGGCTGGTAAAGGAGTTTGCAAAACGGTTGGCTGCAAGGTTCGTTAATTCTAACCTGCCCGACTCCGATAGTTTTTGCTTTGTTCTTGCCTGATAGGCCACGGATACCCCTCTGCCCTCCAGACGAAGTGTGCGACTCATGGACAAGGAGAAGTTGAACGAAATGTTGGCGCAAAAGGAAGCACTACAGGCAACAGTGAAGATACTATTGACGGAGGTCACAACACTACGTGCGGAAAACACCGAGCTACGCCAGACGTGAGGTGAAGCGCGTCAGGAGTCGCCCGATGAAGAAGGTGACACCGCCAGCCATGGAGCAAGTGGAGCCGTCACAAGTGGCGAGCTCGCACGAGACAACGACGAGAGCGAACGGCCGGCAGCGTCAGCACCAGCGATACTTGCAGTTACTACAATCAAGATTAAGCCCGCGAGCCCACCCCCGTTCAACCCAAGCAACAAGACGACTACAGTGAAGGGGTGGTTATTCGGCGTGGAAGTCTTCTTTACTGCAGCGCGCGTTGACGATGACGCCACGCGTATTAATTACGCGGTATCGCTTCTCCGAGGAGCAGCTATGGAGTGGTGGCGACATACCTTGGACACGGGGACCCCGACAGGTGTGACACATGCGGTAGACGGGACTTCAACGTCGGTCTATCAAGAGGCAGCACCGATATTCGGCGTGACCAAGATACACACGTCGAAGGAGTGGGGCGCAGCCTTATGAGATCGCTTTGAGCATATATCCTGGTCGTAGTTGGCATCTGTCCAAGACTACACAGCAACGTTCATGGCCCTCGCCGGCCAAGTGGATGACATGTCGGAAGCGGAGTGGTTATATAAGTACGTCTGCGGCCTTAAATACGAGATACAGTATGAGGTGCGCTGATGCCGCCCGACATCATTTCTGGAAGCAGCACGGTTGGCAAAATCCACGGATGCGATGATGCAGTACGCGAGGTCGAGTTCTCGGGAGGGAAACCGTTTTCGCGGCCAGACCCAACGGGCCACGATCAACGAAGTCCATGCATCAGACCGCCCCTACGCAAGGCTGTGTTTTAAGTGCGGGAAGCCGGGTCACAAATATGCAGACTGCCCCAAAAGAACGCTGGCGAAGAAGAACGACGGGAAAGAGCCGGGAAATGGGAAGAGTCAGTAACAGACGGGCCCCTTACTGACTGTGATATGTCGCCCGAACACCACCATCCCCACCAAGTCTTGGTTCCGATTAATGCAATCAATCGCACTCGGCCGAATAACGGGGATAACCATGTGGATCACCCTGTGCTAGTCGTTGGCAAAGTGTTAAAAATCAATTTGAAAATGTTCGTCGACGGAGAGGCCAAACATAGCCTCTTCAACTTGGCGACAGCAAAAAAATGCAAGCTGCAACTTGACAGGTGTCTGCACAAAATCGACCCTCGCCTCGTGGATGGGACGCCTCTGGCGATTTTGGAAGAAACACGGATGGTGCGGATCGAATGCGTCGACAATTTCGGCTGCATCGTGAAGTTTCTCGCAACGACACTGGATGGTTGCGACGTGCTACTGGGACGTGATTGGCTGAGACGGCACAACCCCGTCATCGACTGGACAACGGGATCGTGCAGCATCAGCAAGCACGAGGGACTAATTAAATTGCCTGCATGGACACCTGACTACATCCAATCCAAGTGCGTCAAAGCTATCACTATAGCTCGCCACTTCAATCGAGGCGCGCAGCTGTTCGCCGTTTGCTTGCACGAGTTGGCGACCGACACCGACGAAAAAGACATCGAGAAGCTGTGCGCAACTGTACCACCTGATTTAGCGGAGCTGATTCGACAATACCCGGACATCTTCCCCGACGATCTGCCACCTGGACTGTTACCCGAACTTCCCAAGGACCACAAAATCCAGGTGGAGCCTGGTGCGCAGCCGACTGTTCGTACACAGTGGCGGTTGACCCAACCGGAACTCAAGGAGTTACGACGACAAATTGATGGCCTGTTGGAGAAGGGGTTTATTCGACCTAGTACATCTCCCTTCGCGGCCCCGATACTGTTCACGCCGAAGAAAGACGGCGAGCTTCACATGTGCATCGACTATCGCGCGCTCAACCGGGTGACAATCAAGTCTCGCTATCCAATCCCACACACCAACGACCTCCTCGATCAACTTCGCGGCGCTCGCTATTTCTCGAAATCGACTTGCATGGTGGTTACCACCAGATATGGGTCTTCGCTGACGAATGTCACAAGACCGCGTTTCGCACCCGCTACGGAAGCTAGTACACAGTGTGTCAAAATGTTATATAGTTTATATTGTGTAGGCTATAGTGGGGTAGCCCACAAGGGGTACAACCCAATTAGGGTTAGTACTTGTACCCAACTCTTTCAAAGTTCATTCATTCTCGTTCGTTCTTTCTGACATGGTATCAGAGCAGGTCCCTTCCTAGGACCGCTTTTTTTTTTGGGCCCATCACTTGCTGCCTTGCTAGCCACCCTCGTGTGGCCCTCCTCTCGACCCTAGGCCCCGGCCCGTAGCCTCGCGCCCGTCGCCCCTAGGCCCCGGCCCCGGTCCCGGCCCGTCGCCCGTCGCGCAACGCCCCCCGGCCCGTCGCTCGCGCCCGTCGCTCCCCTTGGCTCGGCCACGTCGCCCGTCACCCGTCGCGCAACGCCCCTAGGCCCCGTCGGCCTCGTCACCCGTCGCTCCCCTAGGCCCTACCCCCCCCCCCCCCCCCCCCCCCCCCCGCCCCCCCCCCCCGTCGACCAAGGCCCCTCGGCCCCGTCGCTCGCGCCCGACGCCCCTAGGCCCAGGTTCCGGCCCGTCGCCTGTCGCGCAACGCCCCTAGGCCCGTTGGCCCCATCGCCCGTTGCTCCCCTAGGCCCGGCCCCGATGCCCCGTCGCTCGCGCCCGACGCCCCTAGGCCCCGGTTCCGGCCCGTCGCCCGTCGCGCAACGCCCCTAGGCCCGTCGGCCCAGTCGCCCGTCGCTCCCCTAGGCCCGGCCCCATTGCCCCGTCGCGCAACGCCCCTAGGCCCCGTCGACCCCGTCGCCCGTCGCTCCCCTAGGCACGGCCCTACGCCCCGCGGCCCCCCGTCGACCAAGGCCCCTCGGCCCCTCCGTATCCGGCCCCTCGGCCCACTTCGTTCCTGGCCCCGCGGCCCGTCGCCCCTAGACCCCCGGCCCCTCAGCCCCACTTTGTTCCTGGCCCCGCAGCCCGACGCCCCTAGGTACCCGGCCCCTCGGCCCCTTCGCCCCTGGCCCCGCGGCCCGACGCCCCTAGGCCCCCGGCCCCTCGGTCCCCCTTCGTTCCTGGCCCCATGGCCCGACGCCCCTAGGCCCCCGGCCACTTGGCCCCTTCGATCCTGGCCCCTCGGCCCGACGCCCCTAGGCCCCCGGCCCCTTGGCCCCCTTCGTTCCTAGCCCCGCGGCCCGTCGCCCCTAGGCCCCCGGCCCCTCGGCCCCTCGGCCCCTTCGTTCCTAGCCCCACGGCCCGTCGCCCCTAGGCCCCCGGCCCCTTGGCCCCTTCGTTCTTGGCCCCGCGGCCTGACGCCCCTAGGCCCCCGGCCACTTGGCCCCTTCGTTCCTGGCCCCGCGGCACGACGCCCCTAGGCCCCTGGCCCCCCCTCGGCCCCTTCGTTCCCGGCCCCTCGGCCCCAGCTGCAACTGCTACTGCTGCTACTGCTGCTCCTGCGTGCTGTGCCACTATGGCTTCGCTTCGAGTTCTCGCGTTCGATCATGAGGGCAGACCAGTTCATTTTGACACGTGGCTCGACGACCTGCAGCTGTACCTACTGAGCGATTCTAAGGACAGTGTTTCACTGTTTGACCTAGCGTCAGGTGCCGCTACCGCCCCTCCCGCCACAGTTCACAGTGCAACTCGCTCACAGTGGCTTACTCGTGACGCTGCTACCTGCTTAGCCATTCGCAACCACCTGCCGTTAGCCGAATGCGCTCACTTCGGACAGCACAGGACAGCACAGGCCCTGTACGGCGCTGTAGTTGCTCGCTACTCCTCGCCTGCCACTACTGCTCTAGGCCGACTGCTATTGCCCTACCTGTTCCCCGAGCTGTCAGTTTTTGCCACAGTAGAGGACCTGGTTTCCCACCTGCGCACTAGCGACGCTCGCTACCGTACTACCGCCCCTGCTGAGTTCCTTGACACGAACCAGCCCCAGATGTTCATCACCCTCTACTTCATAGTCATTCGCCTCCCTGACCCTCTTCGCTATGTCAGGGACCACTTTCTCTCCCTTGACCCCACCTCCCTCACTGTTGACCTCCTCGAGCAGCATCTCCTCGCAGCTGAGACTAGTGCAGTTGCTGTAGGTGCTGCTCGTGGCACTCCGCGCCCGCCCTTCTTTGAGGGGTGCTCCCCCATCCCCCCTTGCCCCCTCCTACGCCTCTGCTGCTGCTGCAGACGTCCCTGTTGCTGAGGACGTCAGGGCTGCTTCTGCTAGTGCGAAGTGCCGCAGCAGCAAGGGCAAGGGTGGTGGAGGTGGTGGAGGCAGCGGCGGGAGTGGTGGTGGGGGCAGCAGTGGAGGTGGTGGAGGCAGTGGAGGTGGTGGCGGCGGTGGGTTTGGTGGCGGGAGTGGGGGATCTGGTGGCGGCGGTGGAGGCAGCGGTGGGGGTGGCGGCAGTGGTGGCGGTGGGTCTGGTGGCGGTAGGAGTGGACCTCGGCGTGGAGGGACTGGCGGTGGCCAGCGGCAGCAGTAGCAGCGTCGGAACAAGACCCAGTCGCCCCAGAAGCTTCGTGAGTGGTTGTTTCAGCGTGGGACGTCTGGGGGTAGTGATCGCTGCCCGTATGTCATTCGCACGGGTGACCATGTTGGTCAGACATGCGGGAGGCTTCACACTCAGCACCGCTGCTTCTCTCGGCTAGACGACGCTTGGCGTGCTGAGTTTGGTGACGACGTCGAGCGGCCTCGCTGGGCAGATCTGCTTAGGTCTAGAGTTGTTATCTTTGACCTAGACTTTGATGTGATCCTTGCTGCTATGTATGCTTTGTCTGTTAGTGCTGAGGGTGACTGTTACCGGTGTGTGCCACCTGACCCAGGTATAGCGGCTGCTGCTCTAGGTACTAGTGAGTCTGGTACTCTCCCTGGTACTGCGCCTGCTCACGCCTTGCACACCTTCACGTTGGACCCAAGCGCCTCGTGCTTTTCCTTTCGTGACAGCACCACCCTCACTCCTCTCTCTGCACCTGTCCCGATCCGACTGGCTGACCCCTCCAGGGGTCCGGTCGTTTCCCGTTCCTCCACTGTCCTCCCGTGACCGGCGGTTCCGTCCGGCTCACTGTCAGGTCTTCACCTCCCCTCGTTCTCTACGAACTTGGTGAGTACCGCTGCCCTCCAGGATGCGATGGTCACTACCACCACTCCTAGGGGTCAGCGTGTGTCGATATGCACGTGCACATGGACGGGGCGTCACCTGGCCACGTTCACTCGTCAGCCAGGGTCGAGTCTGTACACACTGGCTACCGAGCCTCCTCAGGTGGCTGCGTCTGCTCAGGTGTCCGCGTCAGGTCAGGTAGCCGCCTCTTGCTCGTGTCGCCTCCTGTCGCACCAGACTCTTCTGTGGCACCACCGCCTGGGTCACCCCTCCCTGCCACACCTTCGTGGCATGCACTCCTGTCTTCTTGTCTCTGGTCTACCCAGGCCTCTGCCTCCCCTTCCGACCTCGCCTGCCCCGCCCTGCCTTCCTTGCGTCGAGGGGCGGCAGCGCGCCGCTCCTCACTCCTCCTCGATTCCCCCGACGGCTGCTCCCCTGCAGACTCTCCACATAGACGTGTGGGGCCCAGCCCGCGTCAGTGGACAGGGCCGCGAGCGCTACTTTCTGCTAGTTGTTGACGACTACACGCGGTACTTTCTTCCCCTTGCGCAGCAGGGGTGAGGTCGTTGATGTCTTGATCCCTTGGATCCGCGCAGTCCATCTCCAGCTCCGCGAGCGGTTCCGCCAAGACCTTCCTGTCCTGCGTCTGCACTCTGACAGAGGTGGTGAGTTCTCCTCCAACCTCTTGCGGGACTTTTGTCGCGGGGAGGGCATTCTCCAGTCGTTCACGCTTCCGGACTCCCCTCAGCAAAATAGGATTGCTGAGCACCGCATTGGCCTAGTCATGGAGGTCGCTCGTACCTCCATGATCCATGCGGCAGCTTCCCATTTTCTGTGGCCGTTTGCGGTCCGGTACACTGCGCATCAGCTCAACCTCTGGCCCCGTATCTCCTTGCCGGAGACCTCGCCCACACTGCATTGGACGGGGGAGGTTCGCGATGCGTCGGTGTTCCGGGTATGAGGTTCTCGTACCTTTGTTTGCGATACGTCCGCGGACAAGCTATCCGCCCATGCTATCCCCTGCGTCTTCCTTGGCTTTGTCCCTGACGCGCTTGGCTAGCAGTTTGACCACCCTACCTCGCTCCGTGTCTTCCCTTTTCATGACGTCACGTTTGACGAGTCGGTTCCCTTTTACCGTCTCTTCCCCTACCGCTCTGCCCCTCCCCCGCCTCCGCCGCTCTTCCTTGCTCCCGGTCCCACTCCGGTAGACCCCCTCACGCCCCAGGGTCTTGCTCCCTCAGGTGTGTCTCAGGTAGACCCTCTCCTTGGTACTGCGCCTGTCGAGGTAGCTGTCGGCTCAGGTGCTGCTCGAGGTGCTGCGTCTGGGGGTGCTGTTTCTGGGGGTGCGGAGCCGGGGGGTGCGGAATTTGAGGGTGCTGGGTCTGGGGGTGCTGAGCTTGGGGGTGAGGAGCCTGGGGGTGCTGAGCCTAAGGGTGTGGAGCCTGGGGGTGCTGAGCCTGAGGGTGTTGAGCCTGGGGGTGCTGAGTCGGAGGGTGCGGAGTTTGGGGTTGCTGAGCCTGGGGGTGCTGCTTTGTATGGAGGTCCTGCTGGTGCTTCGCCGAGACTGTCTCCGCAGCAGCTGCGTGAGTGGCTTGTTCGGCGCGCACGCCTGCAGACTGGAGCTACCAGAGCTGGAGGCGCTGGAGACACTGGAGCTGTAGGTGCTGGTGTTCTTGCTGGAGCTGGTGGTACTTGAGGTGCTGCGGCTGCTGGTCCTGGAGGTGCTCGTACCGGGGGTACTGGAGCTTCCGGGACTGGTGGTGTTGGGGACGCTGGAGCTGGAGACCCTACGGAGCCTGGAGCTGCTGGAGTTGGAGACACTGGCGCGGGAGGAGCTGGAGCACGAGGAGCTGGAGCTGTTGACCCTGGAGGCACTGTGCGGCCGCGACCGTACTTCGTTCCCCTGCTTCAGCAGGTTCTTGGTGTCCCATCCTCTACTAGCCTTACTCCTCCCCTCCTGTTTCCACCGCCTGACCAGTCGCAGCTGCCATTACAACCGGCCTCCCCACTGCCTGCTCCATCTCCTTACACTGAGCAGTCCGGTGGTCTTACAGAGCGTCGTGAGCCTGCGTCTCTTCCTGTCTCGCCTGTATGCACTGGTCGTCGCGTTCCTTGTTCGTGTCCTCCTCGTGTCCCCAGCACGCACGCTATGGCACTCCGTCCTTCCTCTGTTCCACTGCGTGTTCCTGCTCCTTTTGAGTCCTTTCTTCCTGCGGTCCCTGACCTTGCGTCTGACCGCGCTCGTGCTGCCAATCCCACTGTCGCTCGTCTCCTCGCCAATGCTGTCACTGACCCTTCCTTTGAGTCTGCTGCTGCGTCTGCCCTTGTGGCTGAGCTGCTTGACTTTGCTGCTGCCTGCCGTCTAGACTACGCCACTGCTCTTGTTGCTGAGTCTGTGTCTGCCAGTCCTCCGTCCATCGGGGGTGAGTGTGCTCTTGGCACGGACGTCCTTGAGGATAGGCAGGAGGACTTTGAGTGTCTTGCAGCTGCTGTACCTGGTTTCGCTTCCATGCTGCTTGCCCCTGAGGGAGACCCAGATGCACCAGACATCCCGACCCCGCACTTTTACGCAGAGGCGATTACGGGTCCTTACTCCTCTCAGTGGCAGGCAGCCATGGATGCGGAGATGGCATCCTCCGGTAGACCCCCTCCCCCCTCAGGGTCCTGCCCCCTCAGGTGTGTCCCAGGTAGACCCTGTCGAGCCTGTCGAGGTAGCTGTCAACTCTGGTGCTGCTAGGGGTGCTGAGCCTACGGGTGCGGGGCCTGGGGGTGCTGTGCCTGGAGTTGCTGAGTCTGAGGGTGCGGAGCCTGGGGGTGCTGAGCCTGAGCGTGTGGAGCCTGGGAGTGCTGAGTCTGGGGGTGCTGAGCCTGCGGGTGCTGAGCCTGAGCGTGTGGAGCCTGGGAGTGCTGAGCCTGGGGGTGCTGAGTCTGGGGGTGCGGAGCCTGGGGGTGCTGAGCCTGAACGTGCTGAGTCTGGAGGTCCTCCGGGTGTCCCGTCACGGCGGGAGCCACTCTCTCCGCAGCGGCTACGTGAGTGGTACGCTCGGCGCTGTAGCCGTGCTGCTGGAGCTACGAAGCCTGCTGCTGGAGGTGCTTCTGGAGCTGGAGCTGCTGGAGGTGCTGCTCGTGCTGGAGCTGCTGGAGCCGCTGGTCCTGGAGGTGCTGGTGCTGGAGGTACTGGCGCTGTTGGAGGTCTTGCTGGTGATGTAGCTGCTGAAGGTGCTGGAGCAGCTGGTCCCGGAGGTGCTCGTACTGGAGGTACTGGAGCTGCTGGGGCTAGTGGTGCTGTGCGAGTTGGAGCTGTAGGTGCTGGAGCTGATGCTACTGGAGGTGCTGCTGGAGCTGGAGCTGCTGGAGGTACTGGAGCTGGTGGTGCTGCGGGAGTTGTAGCTGGAGACCCTAGAGCTGAGGGTACTGGTGCTGTCTCTGGTGTTTCTGGAGGCGCTGCGCGGCCGCGGCCGTACTACGTTCCGCTCCTTCAGCAGGTTCTTGGTCTCCCGCCTTCTACTGGTCCTACTCCTCCCTTACTGAGTCCACCGCCTGTCCTGTCACAGTCGCGGTTACAGCCAGCCTCTCCACTGCCTCGTCCTTCTCCTTACTCTGGACCGACTAGAGGTCTTACGGAGCGTCGTGAGCCTGAGTCTCGTCCTGCGTTGCCTGAGCCTCGTCCTGCGTCACCCGAGTCTCGTCCTGAGTCGCCTGTTCCCGCTGTTCGCACTGGTCGTCGTGTTCCGCGTCAGCGTCCTCCTCCTGTCCCCGGCACTCACTCTATGACCCTGCATCCTTCCACTGCTCCACAGCATGTCCCTCTGCCGTCTCCTCCTGCGTCATCTCTTCCTAACGGTCCGGACCCGGAGTCTGACTCCCTTCGTGCTGCTAGTCCTATTGTCACGCGTTTTCTGGCCACTGCTGTCACTGACCCTTCGTTTGATTCCACTGCTGCGTCTACTCTCGTTGCTGATCTTGTTGACTTTGCCGCCGCCTGTCGTCTAGACTACGCCGCTAGTCTTGTTGCTGAGTCTGAGTCTGCGTCTGTCTGTCCTCTGTCCGTCGGGGGTGAGTGTGCTCTTGGCACGGACGTCCTTGAGGACAGACAGGAGGAGTTTGAGTGCTTTGGCGCTGCTTTACCTCATCTCGTGTCCATGCTGCTTGCCCCTGAGGGAGACCCGGATGCACCAGACATCCCGACCCCGCGCTCTTACGCAGAGGCGATAGAGGGCCCCTACTCCTCTCAGTGGCAGACAGCCATGGACACAGAGATGGCTTCCTGGAAGTCCACAGGCACCTACGTCGACGAGGTTCCCCCGCTTGGGGCGAACATCGTCAGTGGCATGTGGATCTTCAGGGTGAAGCGGCCGCCGGGTTCTCCGCCTGTCTTCAAGGCGCGTTACGTTGCACGAGGCTTCAGTCAGCGACAGGGAGTTGACTTCTTCCAGACCTTCTCCCCTAGCCCAAAGATGACCACTCTTCAGGTGCTCCTGCACGTCGCCGCTCAGCGTGACTACGAGCTACACTCTCTTGACTTCAGCACAGCCTTCCTACAGGGCAGCCTGCACGAGGAGATCTGGCTGCGCCGCCCACCTGGCTTCACTTGGTCGTTTCCTCCTGGTACCCAGTGGAGCCTCCGGCGGCCAGTCTACGGTCTCCGCCAGGCACCCCGTGAGTGGCACAACACACTGAGGATGACTCTTGCTGCTCTTGGGTTTGCTCCTTCCACTGCTGACAGACTTGGGAGAGGCGCCTCGTTCTCCTCCAGTTCTGTACGTCGACAACAGGGCCATGCTTGCCTTGTGTCAGTAGCACAGATTGGAGCACAGAACGAAGCACATTGCTCTGCGCTACTTCCTTGCTCGAGAGTTGTAGCAGCGTGGTCAGCTTCGTCTTGCTTACGTGGCCACTCGGGCCAACACTGCTGATATCTTTACCAAGGCACTCCAGCCTTGTGATCATCAGCGCTTTTGTACTATGCTAGGCCTTGTGCCTACTTGGCCTCATTTGCTCACTTCTTGACTCTGCTTGTACTGTGATCTTTATACATATACCTGCATGCTTACACTTGCTAGGTTGTGTTCACTGTATTGCTTGTTCTCCTTTATATAACTCTGCATGTGAACTGGCCTTGTGGCCATTTGCTTTTGCTCAGAATGCGTGGTGACGTCGTGATCCACCCTGAGCTTGCTTTGCCTTTCTTGACCGGTCTTGTGACTTCTTGTTCTCCCCCACTTTGCCTATGGGGGTGTGTCAAACATATATGCTGTAGTCTTTCTAGGCTATAGTGGGGTAGTTCATATAAGTTCATATAGGGTACAACACTTTTAGGTTTCCTACTTGTACCCACCTGCTTGTTAGTTCAGTCATTCCTTCCTTCACTATTCTGACAAGTGATGCCGTTCGGCCTCACAAACGCGCCTTCGACTTTCCAATTGACCATGAACAGGGTTTTCCAGGATCTTCTCGACAAGTGCGTTATCGTCTACTTGGACGATATTCTTATATTTAGCAGGACACGAGAACAACACCTCCGCGACCTCGACGAAGTGTTTAAGCGGTTGCAGGAGAATTGCCTCATCTCCAAGGGCTCTAAGTGCGAGTTTTTTAAGTTGGAGTTGGAGTTTTTGGGGCATGTCTTTTCACGCGACGACATTAAAATCGACCCGGAAAAAATCAATACCATCAGGAGAAGTCCTTGACCAACGTCACGGAACTACAGAGTTTTCTAGGGTTTGTGAACTACGTCCGGCGGTTTATCCCGAATATGGCGGGGATTGTCAAAATGTTATATAGCTTACTTTGTGTAGGCTGTAGTGGGGTAGCCTATAAGGGGTACAACCCAATTAGGGTTAGTACTTGTACCCAACTTCTGTTCAATGCATTAATTCTCGTTCAGTATTCTGACATGGTTTCAGAGCAGGTCCTTCCCTAGGACCGTTTTTTTAGGGCCCACCACAGAGCTGCCCCACGAGATGTCTGGTGCATCCGAGTCTCCCTCAGGGACAAGCAGCATGGACACGAGATGAGGTAAAGCAGCGGCAAAGCACTCAAACTCCTCCTGTCTGTCCTCAAGGACGTCCGTGCCAAGAGCACACTCACCCCCGACGGACGGAGGACAGACAGACGCAGACTCAGACTCAGCAACAAGACTAGTGGCGTAGTCTAGACGACAGGCGGCAGCAAAGTCAACAAGCTCAGCAACTAGAGCAGACGCAGCAGTGGACTCAAACGAAGGGTCAATGACAACAGTGGACAGAAAACGCGTGACAGTAGGACTAGCAGCACGAAGGGAGTCAGACTCCAGGTCCGGACCGTCAAGAAGAGAGGACGCAGGAGGAGACGGCAGAGGGACACGCTGTGGAGCAGTGGAAGGACGCAGAGTCATAGAGTGAGTTCCGGGGACAGGAGGAGGACGCTGACGCGGAACACGTCAACCAGTGCGAACAGCGCGAATAGGCGACTAAAGATAAGACTCAGGTGACGCAGGACGAGACTCAGGCAACGCAGGATGAGACTCAGGCTCACGACGCTCCGTAAGACCTCTAGTCGGTCCAGAGTAAGGAGAAGGACGAGGCAGTGGAGAGGCTGGCTGTAACCGCGACTGTGACAGGACAGGCGGTGGACTCAGTAAGGGAGGAGTAGGACCAGTAGAAGGCGGGAGACCAAGAACCTGCTGAAGGAGCGGAACGTAGTACGGCCGCGGCCGCGCAGTGCCTCCAAAAACAGCAGAGACAGCACCAGTACCCTCAGCTCTAGGGTCTCCAGCTACAACTCCCGCAGCACCACCAGCTCCAGCACCACCAGCTCCAGTACCTCCAGCAGCTCCAGCTCCAGCAGCACCACCAGCCCCAGCACCTCCAGTACCTCCAGTACGAGCACCTCCGGGACCTGCTGCCCCAGCACCAGTAGGACCTCCAACAGCGCCAGTACCTCCAGCACCAGCACCTCCACGACCAGCGGCTCCAGCAGCTCCAGCAGCAGCAGCACCTCCAGCAGCTCCAGCTCCAGAAGCACCTCCAGCAGCAGGCCCCGTAGCTCCAGCAGCACGGCTACAGCGCCGAGCGTACCACTCACGTAGCCGCTGCGGAGAGAGGGGCTCCCGCCGTGATGGCACACCCAGAGGACCTCCAGACTCAGCACGCTCAGGCTCAGCACCCCCAGGCTCAGCACCCCTAGGCTCCACATGCTCAGGCTCAGTACCCCCAGGCTCCGCACCCTCAGACTCAGCAACCCCAGGCTCAGCACCCCTAGGCCCCGCACCCGCAGGTTCAGCACCCCTAGCAGCACCTGAGTCGATAGCTACCTCGACAGGCTCGACAGGGTCTACCTGGGACACACCTGAGGGGGCAGGACCCTGAGGGGGGAGGGGGTCTACCGGAGGAGCACGTGGTGCTAAGAAGAGTGGCGGGGGGGGGAGGGGCAGTTTGGTAGGGAAAGAGACGGTAGTAAGATACCGACTCGTCAAACGTGATGTCCTGAGAGGACAGAACACGACGCAAGGTGGGGTGGTAGAACTGCCACCCGGGTGCGTCAGTGGGGAAGCCAAGGAAGACGCAGGGAACGGCACGGGAGGACAGCTTGTCCGCGGAAGTATCGCGGACAAAAGCTTGAGATCCCCAGACACGGAACACAGACGCATCGCCAACCTTCCCCGTCCACCGCAGAGTAGGTGTGGTCTCCGGCAAGGAGACACGAGGCTGAAGGTTGATCTGATGCGCAGCGTACTGAACCGCGAACGGCCACAGAAAATGGGGAGCTGCCGCATGGATCATGGATGTACGAGCGACGTCCATGACCATGCCAATGCGGCGCTCAGCAATCCCATTTTGCTGTGGGGAGGCCGGAAGCGTGAACGTCTGGCGGATGCCCTCCGCACGACAAAAAGCCCTCAGAAGGTCGGAGGAAAACTCACCACCTCTGTCTGAGTGCAGACGCAGAACAGGAAGGTCCGAGCCGAAACTCTCGCTTAGCTGGCGACGGGCACCGCGGATCCAGTCGATCAACACCTCAGTGACTTCACCCTTGCGGCGCAAGGGGAAGACTGTGGTGTAACGCGAGTAGTCGTCAACGACCAGCAGGAAGTAACGCTTGTGACCCTGTCCACGGACGCGGGCTGGGGCCCACACGTCCATGTGGAGAGGCCTCAGTAGGTGCAGTACCAGAGAGAGCAGACTCACCAGCACTTGGAGCAGCAGACTCACCAGTACCTGGAGCAGCAGACTCACTAGCACCTAGAGCAGCAGCCTCAATGCTCGGGTCGGGCGGAACACACAGGTAACAGTCACCCTCAGCACTATCAGTCGCAGCATACATGGCAGCAAGGATATCATCGAAATCAAGATCAAAGATAGCCACATTCTGCTTAAGCAGATCACCCCAACGTCAGGAAACTGGGCGCGCTAGGCGTCAGTCAGGCGACCGAAGCAGCGCTGCGTAGTGTGTGGCAGCCCGCACGTCTCCCCACGGCGCTGTTATAGTCACAATAGGCTTGAATGTGCCTAAAACGAAAGATAGAGAGCACAGACGGATTTCTGCACAGCGTCTTCAAACGTTGATAGCGTTCTGCTCACAGCTGCAAATGACTTGATTCAAATTGGAACTGGAGCGTCTTCAAGTCGTCTACAATAAGCAATTTAGATTGCACGATTTGATAAAGAATTGACGACACAGCGTCGGTTTGAACGAACGGTACTATGGCAGCCACTATAGTCTTAGAACACAAGATAGGAAGAGTTACGAGTTGGGAATGACTCCCAGCTCCTACAAACCCCAAGAGCCGAGGTACAGTGATGTGGAACAGTGCCACACCGTCCCCAACCACGAAGGGTCTCGAAACTACCCTCCACAAGGGCCTACACCAAGAGAAATGTTACACTACACAAAGTAATGCAACTATTCTCACTATCTTAAAGTTTACCCTTTTGGAGAGCTTCGAAATCACTTGATTCTTGAAACCAAGGCTCTGGTTCTTCAAGATAAATTCTTCCTTGAGTTCTTGGAAGTCTGCTGCGCACACCTGCGACATGCCGAACGTTCCACACACGACAAAATAGAAAATCGCACACGACACGCAAACAACGACGTCGCACGCAACTAGCGATAACTCGCTATTGACTCGACACACACATTCAAAATCATGCCTCATCATTCACACACTATTGTAAGCATGAAATATATATTATTTCATGCCCTCATACCATTCCATGCACACACGCATGCACGCACACGGACAACAAGCCGAATGCAAACCATAGGGTCGCACCAACAAACTCCCCCTCGGATTGTTGGCCTTAGGATCTTGCTCTCTCAGTTCAGAGCCATCCCAGCCAGCTTGCAACACTTCCAATGCTGCTGCTCCACCAGCCTCTTGGTCATCATGTCAGCTGGCTGCCTTGTCGTCTTCACATAGTGCAACTCAACTTCACCCGCGGCCACCATGCTCCTCGTCCAATGCCACTTCACCCTCATGTGCTTGGTGAGGCCATGCAACACAGGGTTCTTAGCAAGAGCAATGGCACCTTGGCTGTCACAGTAGAGTGGGGTAGGTCCTTGCTGCTCCTCCCCCAATTCAGCCAACAAACGCCGCTGCCACACAATCTCCCGTACGGCACGGAAGAGTGCCATGTACTCGGACTCCACCGAGCTCAATGCTTGATCCACCTGCTTCTTGCTCTCCCAAGCAGTTGGGCCTCCACCAACACAGCAAATGAACCCTCCAACACTTGTCATGTCCTCTGGTTCTGATGCAAAAGAAGCATCCGAGAATGCGGTGAGGAACAAACGCCCGGGTTCAACACCATCCGCGCCCTTTTGGCGCCTTTGTGCCGCCGCCGAGTATTGTAGCCCAACGGTCGGTGTTTGGCCAAGATACTTGGCCACCCTCATTCCAGCTGCTACCTGCTCCTCGTTAGGGCATTGAACAACCCTAGCCAACTGTCCGGTAGCAAACGCGACGTCCGGTCGGGTGTTTACCGCCGCGTACATGAGGCTGCCCACCAACGAGTGAAAACGACGCCTCTCCTCTTCACCAACGCTCTCCTCCTCTGGTCCCTTCACACACTTGAACCCAGAGGGAAAGGGTGTAGCCACATGGCCTTCACTCTGCCCAAAGTTGGCAGCCAATGCCTCCAGGTACTTTCGTTGATGCACCCGCATGCACCGCTTCTCCACATCTCGTTCGATGTGGAGCCCAAGGTAGAAGCTCACGTCCCCAAGGGCCTTGCACTTGAACTTGTCTTGAAGCTTCAGCATCACCTCCTTCACAAGGTCAGAGGAGGGTGAGAAAATGAGGATCTCATCCACATAAACCACCATGAAACTCCTCTGCTCCCCCTCGCCAAGCATGAACAATGAGTGATCGGCCGTTGAGGGAGTGAAGCCTATCTTCTCCAAAACTCCTCGCAACTTCAAGTACCACTGCCTAGGGGCCTGATTCAGTCCATAAAGGGCCTTCTTCAGCTTCAAAACTCTGCCACTACCATCATCAAACCCCTCTGGCTGCGCCATAAAAATCTCTTCCTCAAGGACGCCGTTGAGGAATGCCGTTGTGACATCCATTTGTTTCACCACCCATCCTTTGATGGTAGCTCCCGCGAGTAGGGTTCTCAGCGTCGTCGGCTTCACCACAGGAGCAAACAACTCCTTATAGTCCACCTTCTCCTTCTGCTGGTACCCCTTGGCCACAAGCCTAGACTTGTAGCGCTCGATATTGCCGTTGGCGTCGGACTTGATCTTGAAGAGCCACTTGGACGTAATCGCCTTACGCCCCTCCGGTAGCTCCACCAATTCCCATGTGCCGTTCTCCTCAATGCTTTTCAGCTCACTCTCCATTGCCTTCTTCCACTCCTCAGCATCACTACTCTCCAAGGCCTCCTTGAGAGTTGCTGGTTCTCCTGGCATCTCCACCGGAGAGAAGAACACGAAGGCACACTCGTCGTAGTCACTCTCCTCGTCATCTCCAACTTTAAGTGCCGCTCCGGCCAGAGCTGACTTGGCTGGCTTTCCCAGTGCCTCATACGTCAGCCTATTTGGGGCTTGGGTTCTCCTTTTGCCCCTTCCTTCTTCCTCAGCTGCAGGGACATGAAGGCCTTGGCGTTGCTGCGGGGTGACTCGGATCTGTGGAGCACTCGTAGTGCGAGAAGGAAGTGTCGGTGCACGCTCGCTCACTTGCTGCACCTCCTCCTCTTCTTCCTCTGCATCCTTGGCCTCCTCTCCCCCATTCACAAGGGAAGATTGCCTTGTGGTGGTGCTGCCACTGCTCAGCTCCAAGGGCAGCTCCACATGCTCCAAACCGGAACTCTTCACCTCCCCAAACCGCATGCCTATCTTCGCCTCATTCTCCGCCTTCCAATCCTTGTACATCAGATTCTCCATGAATTTACAGTCCCTGCTCACCAAAAATTTCTTGGTGAATGGGTCCCAAAGAAGCCACCCCTTGCTGTTTTGAGCCATGCCCAAGTGCACAGCCCATATCGCCTTGGCACCGAGCTTGTTGTGCCGAAGATGCTTAGGCACGAGCGCCATGCACATGCACCCGAACACCCGAAGCATATCCACCTTTGGCTTCCTTCCAATCCACTCCACATAGGGCACCCATTTGTCTGCTCCCACATGAGTCAAGGCTCTGTTCTTGGCCACACACGCACTCCGCACCGCATCAGGCCAGAAATATTCGGGTAGCCCGGCTTCAATGAGCAACCCACGCGCCGTCTCCGTGATTGTCCGGTTCGCTCGCTCGGCGATGCCGTTCATTGCAGGGGAGTATGGCATGGTAAGGGAGTGCCTTATGCCATTCTTCTTCAGCCACAATAAGAACTCCTTGCTCAGGAACTCTCCCCCTCGATCGGTGCGAATTGCCTTCACTAACCGGTCTTGTTGCCGCTCCACCATCGGCAACCAATCGGTCTTCACCGTTTCAGCCACGTCACTCTTCTTGGACAGCACGTACACCCAAGTCATCCGAGTGTAGACGTCCACAATGGTGAGAAAGTACTCAGCTCCAGCAGCTCCAAGCTTCAGGGGGCCCACCACGTCCATCACCACCTCATCAAGTGGTGCCTTAGCCGTTGCCTCCGAACTAGAGAACGGGTAACGGGTGAACTTGGCTTGCATGCACGTCGGGCAGCCAAGTACCTCATCGGGCTCCCCCTTCACACGTATGCCAGCAACCATCTCATTCTTCACTAGCTGCTGCAAGATGGGCAGGGCCACATGCCCCATTCGCTGATGCAAGGTGAGCCAATCACACTCCCCCGTAGCCGAAGTCGGATTGGAGAATGCCGCACTCGCAATAGTGCCCCACATGTTCTCTCCGTACTCCTCCTCCGCTGCTGCCTTGGGGTTCTCCTCATCCTTGTGTTGCTTCTTGGCTGCTGCACAACTCTCCTCGTGTTCACCGAGCTTGCTGGTCCCTCCAAGATTGCACTTCTTGGACTTCATCTCCTTAGCGCGACCGTTCGTGCCATCGCCGCTACCAACCGCTTCACCCTTGGTGCTGATGCTTGCTGCCACTTGCCTCTCCTTAGGCATGGGGACCACAGGGATCTGCCACATCTCGTTGTAGACATCCCTATCCTCGTGAAGGTTCCAAAGAATCCGCTCGCCAAGCCTCGCGGTGTAGGTCTTAGCTCCCTTCGAGCTCGTGTCCATGCCGGCCTTTTGCAACCGCCGCACGGAAATCAGGTTGGCAGCAAGGTTGGGCACCCAAAGCACGTTCTTGAGGCCCACCATCTTCCCATCAGCACCCTTGAACATGGCCTTGCCCATGTCTTTCACCTCTGCTCGCTGCCCCAAAGCCGATGTCACATGCTTCACCGGTGACGGCTCAAGTTCGGTGAGCAAGTCCGCACGAGGTGTCATGCTATAGGTAGCGCCGCTATCGATCACCCAATAGTCCAGGGAGTGTAGGGTGACCTTCCCCACAGCTGCTGGCTCCTCAAAGCCTTCATCCTTCTCTGGACCAGCCGATGCTTGCGTGGACACGAAGAAGAATTGACCCGGAAAGCGATCGTCCCTCGACTCGCTCTCGTTGCCGGCACTCTTCATACTTGCAGCACCACCTCCGCGACCGCCACGGCCTCCACGGCCTCTTCCTCTCCCTCCTCCTGCTCCTCTACCCTCTTGGCCTTGAGCAGGAGTCCATCCATCAGGGAGCTTGTAGCAATCACGCCACATATGTCCGCTCTTGTGACAATAGTGGCACTCGCCGTCGAATCGGCCGCGACCGCGTCCGTAGCTCTTGTTGTCGCTGCCGTATCCACTACTCCCGCGGCCTCCGTTGAAGTTGCTGCCTCCAAACCTTCCTCCTCCTCGTCCTCTGCCCCTTCCACGGCCAAATCCACGGCCGATGCTTGCTGCCCCGGCGCCATCCGCACTCGCCAACTCACGGCGACGGAAATCCTCTTGAAGGATCACTCGCTTCACGTCTTCAAGCGAGAGGCGGGGCAAGTCACGATTGAGGTTGATGATGAGCGAGGACCATGACTCTGGGAGTAAGGCCAGCAACTTGGTCTTCTTTTGGAGCTCACTGTAGTTCAAATCAGCTCCCTCAAGCCGCGTCAACAAGTCGAAGAATTTCTGCACCCCTTCTTCAACCGCTTCGTCTTCTTCAATTCGTAGTGCCGCCATTTGCCGTTCCAACACAACCGCTACCGCCGCTGTTGCAGGAGCATGTACACCCTTGAGAGCAGCCCATGCCTTTGGTCCCTTCTCTGATTCACGCTGGAATGGCTTGATGTGACGGATCTGGCTGCTCCCCAACGCTTGCCCAAGTAGGAGATAGCCTTGTGCGCTCTTCCGCACCCACGGGCTCTTCTCCGGGTCGTTCTCAGGGCGCTTCTCCGTTCCTTCCATCACCTCCAGCAGGTCATAGTGGTCAAAGATGTTCTCCATCTTGAAGGACCATTCAGCAAAGTTGTCACCGTTGAACTTGTCAAGCCCAAACACCCTAGGCTCATCCCTAGGTGGGCCAAGACTTGGTTGCATGGGCGCCATGGCTGAATCACGGGGTTGGCCTTGAGCTTGAGCTTCTCCACTGTCACCAGCACCTCTGCCACCCCTTTCTTCAGGTCCAGCCATTGTCGAAACTGCTCCAAGGGGCTCTGATACCACTTGTTATAGTCACAATAGGCTTGAATGTGCCTAAAACGAAAGATAGAGAGCACAGACGGATTTCTGCACAGCGGCTTCAAACGTTGAGACCGTTCTGCTCACAGCTGCAAATGACTTGATTCAAATTGGATCTAGAGCGTCTTCAAGTCGTCTAAAATAAGCAATTTAGATTGCACGATTTGATAAAGAATTGACGACACAGCATCGGGTTGAACGAACGGTACTATGGCAGCCACTATAGTCTTAGAACACAAGATAGGAAGAGTTACGAGTTGGGAATGACTCCCAGCTCCTACAAACCCCAAGAGCCGAGGTACAGTGATGTGGAACAGTGCCACACTGTCCCCAACCACGAAGGGTCTCGAAACTACCCTCCACAAGGGCCTACACCAAGAGAAATGTTACACTACACAAAGTAATGCAACTATTCTCACTATCTTAAAGTTTACCCTTTTGGAGAGCTTCGAAATCACTTGATTCTTGAAACCAAGGCTCTGGTTCTTCAAGATAAATTCTTCCTTGAGTTCTTGGAAGTCTGCTGCGCACACCTGCGACATGCCGAACGTTCCACACACGACAAAATAGAAAATCGCACACGACACGCAAACAACGACGTCGCACGCAACTAGCGATAACTCGCTAGTGACTCAACACACACATTCAAAATCATGCCTCATCATTCACACACTATTGTAAGCATGAAATATATATTATTTCATGCCCTCATACCATTCCATGCACACACGCATGCACGCACACGGACAACAAGCCGAATGCAAACCATAGGGTTGCACCAACAGGCGCCCGCCGGTGCGAAGAACGTAAGTGCAGGGACCAACACCCCCAGACCTCCCACGCCCAGCGTACCACTCACGAAGCTGCTGGGCCGACGGGTCTCACGGGAACGCGGCTGCTGCTGGCGCTAGCTACCACCAAAGCCTCCACGCTGCGCAGCTCCACCTCGACCAGCACCACCGCCGCCGCCACCTCCACCACCGCCGCCGCTGCCTCCACCGCCGCTGCCGCTGCCTCCACCACCTCCACCGCCGCCACCGAAGCCCCCACTCCCTCCACCACCCCCACCTCCACCGCCACCCCCTCCGCCTCCTCCACTGCCTCCACCGCCGCCCCCACCATCCCCTCCACCACCCTTGCTCCCCTTGCCCTTGTTGTTGCGGCGCCTCCCACTGGGAGCAGACGCAGCCCCAACCTCCTCAGTGCCAACGAGGTCGACAGCAGGAGCAGAAGCAACAGAGGGGAGAAGGGGGACAGGGGAACACCCCTCAAAGAAAGGGGTGCGAGGGTCGCCGCGAGAAGCACCTACAGCAACGATACTCTTCTCAGCTGCAGTGAGGCGCTCCTCTAGCAGGTCGACGGTGAGCTCGGTGGGGCAAAGGGAGAGAAAGTGGTCCCTGACTGAAGCAAGGGAGTCAGGGAGGCGGGTGACTAGGTAGTAAAGGGTGATGTACATGGGGGGGGGGTTCTTGGCACAGAACTCAGTGGGAAGCGCAGCGCGGTAGCGGGCGTCACTAGTGCGGAGGTGAGTAATGAGGTCAGCGACTGTGGCAAAGGCGGCAAGGTCAGGGAACAGGTACGGCAGCATGAGGCGGCTGAGGGCAGCAGCGGCAGGGGAGGAGTAGCGCGCTACGACAGCGTCATACAAAGACTTAGCAGTCTTGTACTGGCCAAAGTGCGCGCGCTCAGCAGACGGTAGGTGACTACGAACAGCAAGGCGAGCAACAGCGTCACGAGTGGTCCACTGCGAGCGAACCGTACTGTCAGCAGTGGCAGCAGGTGTAGGAGAGACACCGGACGTGTGATCGAAAAGGGATACTCCGTCCTTAGAGTCTCACTGAAGAAGGAGCTGCAGGTCGTCAACCCACACGTCAAAGTCAACCGCACGCCCCTCAGCATCAAAGGTAAGAACATGAGGGCTAGCCATAGCGGCAGTAGCAGCAATAGCAGCAGTGGCAGCAGAAGCAGCAGTAGGAGCAGGAGCAGCGCGGGCAGGGCAGTGCGGCTCAGTAGGGCGGCGCGGCTCGGCAGGGCGGCGCGGCTCGGCTTCTGGCGGCGCGGCGCGGCAGGGCGGCGCGGCTCGGAGGAGCGGCGCGGCTCGGCTGGGCGGCGCGGGTGCTTACTAGGGGCGGGTGCAGGGCAGGGCCGCAGCTGGCGGTTAGGTCAGGGCCGCGACTGGGGCGGCAGCAGGGCAGGGCCGCTACTTGGCGGCGGTAGAGGAGGGCCGCGACTGGGGCGGCTGAAGGGCAGGGCCGCGACGCGTCGGCGGCAGTGCAAGGCCGCGACAGGGCGGCGGCAGGGCAGGGCCGCGGCTGGACGGCAGGGTAGGTCAGGGCCGCGACGAGCAGCTGCAGGGAAGAGGCCGCGGGAGGTGGCAAGGCAGGGCCGCGGGTGGCGGCACTAGGGCAGGGTGCGACGGGCCGTTAGGGCAGGGCCGCGACGGGCCGTTAGGGCAGGGCCGCGACGGGCCGTTAGGGCAGGGCCGCGACGGGCCGTTAGGGCAGGGCCGCGATGGGCCGAGAAGGCAGGGCCGCGACGGGCGGCACTAGGGCAGGGCGCGCGACGGCGCAGGTGAGGCAGGCGCGAGGCGCGCTTCGGGCAGGGTAGGAAAAAAAAAAATTTTATCGTGGTGGGCCCTAAAAAAAACGTTTCCATGAGGGAACCTGCTCAGAATACCATGTCAGAATAGTGAAGGAATGAATGACTGAACTAGCAAGCAGGTGGGTACAAGTAGGAAACCTAAAAGTGTTGTACCCTATATGAACTACCCCACAACAGCCTAGACAGACTATATCATATAAGCTTAACAACTCGCTCACAGTTGCTTACCCGTGATGCTGCTGCTCGCTTAGCCATTCGCAACCACCTGCCGTTAATAGAATGCGCTCACTTCGGACAGCACAAGACTGCTAAAGCACTGTACGACGCTGTAGTCGCCCGTTACTCCTCCCCTGCCACTGCTGCTCTAGGCCGTCTTCTACTGCCCTACCTATTTCCCGAGCTGTTCGCCTTTGCCACAGTCGAGGACCTCGTTACCCACCTTCGCACTAGCATCGCTCGCTACCGCGCTGCCCTCCCAGCAGAGTTCCTTGACAGGAACCCGCCCCCGATGTACATCACTCTCTACTTCATAGTCACCCGCCTCCCTGACTCTCTTCGCGCATTCAGGGACCACTTTCTCGCACTTGATCCCACAGACCTCACTGTTGACCTGCTTGAGCAGCACCTCCTTGCAGCTGAGACTAGTGTAGTCGCTATAGGTGCCGCTTGTGGCACTCCTCGCACGCCCTTCTATGAGGGGTGTTCCCCTTCCCCCCTTGCCCCCTCCTACGCCTCTACCGTTGTTATTGACGTCCTTGGTGCTAAGGATGTCGGGGCTGCTTTGCTAGTGGGAAGCGTCGCAACAGCAAGGGCAAGGGTGGCAGGAGTAGTGGAGGTGGCAGCGGAGGTGGTTGTGGGGCGGCAGTGGAGGTGGTGGAGGTAGTGGAGGTGGTGGCAGCAGTGGGAGTGGTGGCGGGAGTGGGGGCTTTGTTGGCGGCGGTGGTGGCAGCGGTGGGAGTGGCGGTAGTGGCGGCAGTGGGAGTGGTGGCGGTCGGGGTGGAGCTGTTCAGAGGGGAGGTTCTGGTGGTGGCCCTGCCTTCCTTGCGTCGAGGGGTGGCAGCGCGCCGCTCCTCACTCCTCCTCGTTTCCCCCGATGACTGCTCCCCTGCAGACTCTCCACATGGTCGTGTGGGGCCCAGCCCGCGTCAGTGGACAGGGCCGCGAGCGCTACTTTCTGCTGGTTGTTGACGACTGCACGCGTTACACCACGGTCTTCCCCTTGCGCTGCAAGGGCGAGGTCCCTGATGTATTGATCCCTTGGATCCATGCAATCCATCTCCAGCTCCGCGAGCGGTTCCGCCTGGACCTTCTTGTCCTGCGTCTGCACTCTGACAGAGGTGGTGAGTTCTCCTCCGACCTCTTGCAGGACTTTTGTCGTGGGGGGGGGCATTCTCCAGTCGTTCACGCTTCCGGCCTCCCCACAGCAAAATGGGATTGCTGAGCACCGCATTGGCTTAGGCATGGAGGTCGCTCGTACCTCCATGATCCATGTGGCTGCCCCCCATTTTCTATGGCCATTTGCGGTCTGGTACGCTGCGCATCAGCTCAACCTCTGGCCTCGTGTCTCCTTGCCGGAGACCTCGCCTACACTGTGTTGGACGGGGAAGGTTGGTGATGCGTCGGTGTTCCGGGTCTGGGGTTCTCGTGCCTTTGTTCGTGATACGTCCGCGGACAAGCTCTTCGCCCGCGCTATTCCCTGCGTCTTCCTTGGCTTTCCCCCTGACGCGCGTGGCTGGCAGTTTTACCACCCCACCTCGCGCCGTGTCCTCCCCTCTTAGGACGTCACGTTTGACAAGTCAGTTTCCGTTTACCGTCTCTTCCCCTACCGCTCTGCCCCTCTCCCACCCTTGCCGATCTTCCTTGCTCCAGGTCCCACTCCGGTAGACCCCCTCCCCCCTCAGGGTCCTGCTCCCTCAGGCGTGTCTCAGGTAGACCCACTCCCTAGTACTATGCCTGTTGAGGTCGCTGTAGACTCAGGTGCTGCCAGAGGTCCTGCGTCTGGGGGTGCTGCGTCTGGGGGTGCTGAGCCTGCGGGTGCGGAGCCTGGGGGTTCTGAGTCTGAGGGTGCGGGGTCTGGGGGTGCTGAGCCTGGGGGTGCGGAGCCTGGGGGTGCTGAGCTTGCGGGTGTGGATCCTGGGGGTGCTGAGCCTGAGGGTGCGGAGCCTGGGGGTGCTGAGTATGAGGGTGAGGAGTCTGGGGGTGCTGAGCCTAGGGGTACTGCTTCTTCTGGAGGTCCTGCAGGTGCCTCGCCACGACTGTCTCCCCGGCCGGAGCCTCTCTCCCCGCAGCAGCTGCGCGAGTGGAGCTGCCGGAGCTGGAGACTTTGCCACTGGAGGCACTAGAGCTGGAGGTGTTGGAGCTACTAGTCTTGGAGGTGCTGAAGTTCTTGCTGAAGCTGGAGGTTCCGGAGGTGCTGGAGCTGCTGGTCTTGGAGGTTCTCGTACTAGAGGTACTAGAGCTGCCGGGGCTGGTGGAGCTGCAGGAGCTGGATCTGCTCCGGAGGTACTGGAGCTGCTGGAGCTGGTGGTGCTGCAGGTGTTGGAGCTGGGGACACCGGAGCTGGAGACGCTGGCCCTGGGGGTACTGGTGCTGTTGGTGCTGGTTCTGGAGACACTGGACGGCCGCAACCGTACTTTGTTTCCCTACTTCAGCAGGTTCTTGGTCTCCCGTCTTTTACTGGCCTTACTCCTCCCTTACTGTGTCCACCGCCTGACCAGTCGCAGCCGCCGCTACAGCCAGCCACCCCACTGCCTGCTCCTTCTCCTTACACTGAGCAGACCAGAGGTCTTAGAGAGCGTTGTGAGCCTGTGTCTTGTCCTGCCTTGCCTGTTCGCGCTGTTCGCACCGGTCGTCGTATTCCTCGTCCGCGTCCTCCTCTTGTCCCCGGCACGCACCATATGGCACTTCGTCCTTCCTCTGTTCCACAGCGTGTCCCCCTGCCATCTCCTCCTGCGTCCTCTCTTGCTGACGGTCCGGACCCTGAGTCTGACTTAGTTCGTACTGCCAGTCTTACTGTCCCTCGTCTTCTAGCCACTGTTGTCACTGACCCTTCGTTTGAGTCTGCTGCAGCATCTGCCCTAATTGCTGAGCTTGTTGACTTTGCTGTCGCCTGTCGTCTCGACTACGCCGCTAGTCTTGTTGCTGAGTTTGAGTTTCACTGTCCTCCGTCCGTCGGGGGTGAGTGTGCTCTTGTCACGAACGTCCATGAGGACAGGCAGGAGGACGTTGAGTGTTTTTCAGCTGCTGTACCTCATCTCGTGGCCATGCTGATTGCACCTAAGGGAGACCCGCATGCACCAGACATCCCGACCCCGCGCTCTTTCGCAGAGGCGATTACGGGTCCCTAATCCTCTCGGTGGCATATAGCCATGGACGCAGAGATGGCATCCTGGAAGTCCACAGGCACTTACATCGACGCAGTTCCCCCTCCTGGGGCGAACATAGTCGACGGCATGTGGATTTTCAGGGTGAAGCGGCCGCCGGGTTCTCCGCCTGCCTTCAAGGCTCGTTATGTTGGACGAGGCTTCAGACAGCGACAGGGAGTTTACTTTTTCCAGACCTTCTCCCCTACCCCAAAGATGACCACTCTTCGGGTACTGCTGCACGTCGCCGCTCAGCGTGACTACGAGCTTCACTCTCTTGAATTCACCACTCTTCGGGTACTATTGTTCAGGATCTGTCACTTTGAGAGCTTACGACGAACTCAATTCTCAACTAAACGCAAATCCGCTCAGTAGGATTGTGCGCCTTAGCCTAAGCTACCAGCTCCAAGTTGAATCAGTCGTTAAGATGGTCTATAGAGTGAGAACCAAGTAAAAACGTCCAGCAGCCGCATGACTAGAATGGTAGAGGAAGTACAAACATTAAGGCATGGAATATTGGAGTTGGGGACTCCAAGAGAACCATGAGAGGGAAGGGGTTCTTCAAGAGCTTGGGAAGGATGGTAGGAACCTTCCTAGCAGCAAGGATGCAACCTTCATCATGAGGTCCTTGAGGTGTCACATGCAAAATCCAATCTAGTTGGATTTTGCCTAGGTGTTGCAACATTTGCAACCCATGCTAGAAACTTCTAGCCACCCCAATCCAAAAGTCAAAGTTGCCTTCCCTAACCATCCAACCAAAGATCCCTTTATAGTCATGTCCCAAGTAATCACCCAAATTAGATATAACCTTAAAAGGTAATAAGAAATCCAAGTCTTGGAAATCTTGTAACTTGGGCAATCTTGGTCGGAATAAGGCGATCTTGGTATCGTTGGAAAGCTCTGGATTTCTCCTGCATGATCAAGCATTTAAACTTGGAGAAAACAAAGAGATGGTAAAATCCAACAGCCATGCACAATGACAAATGCTCATGCAAACAATGCACGCATGAATAGCACGAGCACTCAGCAGGACGTTAGGATGACATGCACTCAGAATGACGTGCATCCAACAAACTCCCCCTCAGACTAACGGACTGCATGCACACACACTCACACATGCACTCATGACACAGCTGCCCACACTAGTGCAATGCCATGCCACACATCTTAGCACACTTCCAATGTGCGCTCTCGGGAAGTCTCTTGGTGAGAAAATCTACCGCCTGCTTGCTAGCCTTCACATGGTGAAGCTCAACAATACCCTCCTTCACCATCCGCCTCACCCAGTGCCACTTAATCTTCATGTGCTTGTTCAGCCCATTCAGGATAGGATTATTGGCCATGCCAATAGCAGCCTCGCTGTCGGAGAAAAGTGGTGTAGGTCCCTCCTGTTCGGCTCCCATGTCCTCCAGCAGCTTCCTCAGGAGCACGATCTCCTTGATGGCATGGTACATCGCCATGTACTCTGCCTCTCCGGAAGACTGAGCAATCTCACTCTGCTTCTTGGACCTCCAGCTCACTGGTCCACCTCCGACCATGCACACAAAGCCGCCAACTGATGACTGATCCTCATCCTCTGAGGCCCATGTAGCGCCGGTGAAGCACGATAGCTTCAAGGTTCCAGGCGTGACCCCATCTTCTCCAATCTGTTTCAGCTGGCCGTCAACTGAAAACTGAACACCAGCAGATGCCGTTGATCCGAGGTAGCACACCAAGCGCTTTGCCACCTCCAACTGCTCCTCAGTGGGCCGCTGCACAACTCTGGCCAGCTGCCCCACTCCGAATGAAGCATCAGGTCGCGTATGCACAGCTGCATACATCACACTCCCAATGAGTGACTGGTACTCATTCCGCTGCTCATCCTCAAGCACATCATCCTCCTCAGCTGCCTTCTTCAGCTTGAAGCCTGCAGGGAACGGCGTCATCACAGCGCGACCCCCAGTCACACCATAGCGCTCCATGACACCAGAGATGTAGTGTGACTGATGCACCTTCAGCCACCTCCTCTCGACATCCCTCTCAATCTGCAGCCCCAAGTAGTAGTGGACATCCCCCAGCATCTTGCACTTGAAGTTGTCCATCAGCAGCTTCTGTGTCCTCTCAATCTGCTCCATGGAAGGTGAGAACAGTAGTATGTCGTCGACATACACCAGCAGCAAGAGCAGCTGCTCCCCCTCTCCAAGCAGAAACAAGCTGTGATCCGCTTGGGACGTCTTGAAGCCTCCACTCAGCAGCACCTCCTCCAGCTTCTCGTACCAGCACCTGGGCGCTTGCTTAAGGCCATAGATAGCCTTCTTGAGCTTGCACACCCGGCTGGTCCCATCCTCATAGCCGTCGGGCCGCGCCATGTAGATATCCTCCAGCAGTATTCCATTGAGAAATGCAGTGGTGATATCCATCTGCTTCACGTGCCATCCCTTCACAGCGGCGCCAGCCAGCACAGTCCTCAATGTCACTGGCTTAACAACGGGAGCAAAGATCTCCCCGAAGTCGACCTTCTCTTTCTGCTGAAACCCCTTGGCGACCAAGCGGCTCTTGAACCGCTCCAACGCACCCTCAGCTCCACTCTTCACCTTGAAGACCCACTTGCTGCTGATCGGCCATCGCCCCTCGGGTAACTCAACAAGCTCCCAAGTCTCATTCTCAATGAGACTGTTGAACTCCGCATCCATGGCAGCCTTCCACTCCTCCTTCTGGGGTCCAGTGAGTGCCTCCTCCACTGTGGCTGGTTCTCCAGGCAAGGGTTTGAAGAAACAGAAGGCCATCTCCTCATCCTCTCCCTCATCCGCCTGAACCGCCATGGCACCTTGCTTGGGTCCTCCCAAACGGCTATACTTCAGCCTTGAGGGTGCTGCTGCCACTCTCTTCTCGCGGGTTGCCATCTGCTGCCCATGTGGTGAAGCTCCTCTCTGCACACTCCTCTTGGTGACCTTGGCGGTTGCAGCAGGCTCGGGCTGAGATGGTGAGTCCACACGTGCCGACTCATCCTCCAACCCCTCCTCTGCAGCAGGACCAGAAACTTGCTGCTCTCCACCGCCACTGTGGTCACTGGTCAGCTCTGACCCAGGGCGATCCTCAAGGTGCAGCTGAACCTCCTCCACTGCAGACCACTCAATCTCCTACAGACGCAAGCCAATCTGCACCTGCTGCTGCTGCTGCCAGTCCTTGTACATGACCTCCTCCACAAACTTGACGTCACGGCTGACCAGCGTCCTCTTGCTCTTGGGGTCCCACATCAACCACCCCTTCGAGTCAGGAGCCATCCCAAGATGGACAGCCCACACGGCAGCAACTTCCAGCTTGTGCCTCTGCTCCTTAGGCACCATCACAAGCCCCATGCAGCCCCACACCCGCAGCATGTCAATGGATGGCTTCTTCCCAAGCCAACGTTCGTACGGCACCCAATGCTTGTCGCCAACATGTGTCAAGACCCCGTTCTTGACCGTGATGACATGGCGAACAGCTTCAGGCCAGAACTTGTAGGGCATCCCAGCAGCCCCCAACAAGGTCTTAGCCGCCTCGCCAATGGTCCGGTTGGCACGCTCAGCAATGCCGTTCTGCTGCGGTGTTCCTGGGCAGGTCAGCTGGTGTCGAATGCCATTTCTCTTGAGAAACTTGGTGAATTCCGCTCCAAGGAACTCTCTACCTCGGTCACTCCTCAGCACCTTCACCAGCCGCATCGCTTGCCGCTCCACCATCGGCAACCAATCCTCCTTGATCGCCGCTGCAGCATCGCTCTTCTTGGACAGGGGACGTGCCCACGTGAAACGGCTCCATTCGTCCACCATGGTGAGGAAGTACAGCACTCCCCCAGTCCCCTCAGTCCTCATAGGACCCACCAAGTCCATGTGCACCACCTCCAAGGGTGCCTTCGCCGATCCCTCCGCACGTGGAAACGGGAACCGCGCAAACTTGTTTTGCATGCACGCCTCGCAGCTGCCATAGTGAGTGCCATCTCTTTGCAGTTGCAGCCCATGCACGCACTTCTCCTTGTGCATCACCTCCAATGTGGAAACAGCCACGTGTGCGAGCCGCCGATGCCAAGTCCCCCAATCCGCTTGGCCCGAGGTAGCCGACGCCTTCACCGCTGCGCTTCCTCCAATCAGCTCCTCTCCTTGCACACCTTGCTGCTCCTCCTCGGTGACACTCTCCTACATAGATGCCGCCGCTGCCGCCTTGCCCGATTTCCGCCAAGGGAGTACCGGGATCTGCCACATTCGCTTGTGGACATCCCCTTTCTACTGCAGGTCCCAAATCAGCCGCTCATCGTTGTAGGCACGATAGCGCTCCGAGCCAATCGTCTCGGTGTTCACACCCGCATCTCCCAACCGGCCGGTAGAAATCAGGTTCGCGCACAAGTCCGGCACCCACAGCACGTTCTTCAGCCCCACGAGCTCTCCATCCGCTCCCATGAACTTGGCGCATCCCATGCCCATGACCTTGGCCTTGGCGCCCGTCGCGGATGTGACTGTAGAGATGGGTGCGGGCTGAATCTCATCGAGTAGGTCCGCACGAGGAGTCATGTGCCAAGAGCTCCCGGAATCTATCACCCAATGGGTGAGGGGATGTAGGAGAACCTTGGCAGCCATAGCAAGGTCGGTTGCGCCTTCGTTCACGAAGAAGAAGAACCCCGCCTTCCGCTCCTCCGATTTGCCGCCTTTCTCCTCATCCTTCTCCTCTCCACTAGCTCCCATGACTCCCCCACTCCTCTTGCCACCATGCAGGTTGCTCGATGAAGGCGGAGTCCAATCCTTGGGTCGTTGGTAGCACTTCCGCCAATGATGTCCGCGCTTCTTGCAGTATAAGCACACCTCCCCTTGACCCCCGCCGCCATCCTCCTTAGGGTAGTCCTTGTTCTTGCCCTTCCACTTCTTCTTGAAGCCACTCTTTCCACCTCCAACTCCATAGCCAGCCCCCTCCTCCGAGCGCTCCACACTCCACCGCCGCAAGTCCTCCTCAAGGATGCGCGCGCGAATGTAATCCACGCTCCACTGGGGCTGTTAAGAGTTGAGGTTGATCGCTAGGGCAGACCACGACTCCGGCAGCCGTATCACGATCTCCACGCATTGCACGAGCTCCGGGTACACCACACCGCCGCCTTGGAGCTTCGTGAAGATGTCCCGCATCTCATCCAACACCGGTTGCATCGGCTCTCCATCAACGAACTTGATGTCGCGCAGCCGCCGCGCGAGTAGCACGATGCCGGTAGCATGTGTCGGTGAGTGCACATCCAGAAGCTTCCTCCAAGCCTTGGGGCCACACTCTGGATCACCTAAGAGGTCCTTGATGTGGCCAAGTTGTCGTCCACCAACCGCTTGCACCATGAGCATGTACGCGTCGAACGATCGCTTCATCCATGCTCCTTTCAGCTCCGCGGCCTCCGGCATCTTCTCCTTCCCCTCCACCAGATCCAATAGCTTGTATTGGGTATACATCAGCCTCATGCGGAAACTCCAGTGCTCGTAGTCCTCCCCCATGAATTTCTCAATAGAGAAAGCTTTCACAGGATCCGCGGTAGTAGGAGATGGTGTAGAAGAAGTAGGTAGCGTAGGGCTGGCTGGTTGGTGAGTCCCCACTCCACCACCTCTCCCCCCTGCTCTCCAGCCTCTCTAGCTCCAGCCATCTCGCCATTAGCACCTCTAGAGTCCGTTCCAGTCATATTGAGGCCTTATGAACGGTGGAAACTTGAGAAATCGTTTGGAGAGAATTCTGCCAGAAGTTTCGATTCTACGAAAAACGTCGTCGCGGACTGGATACTTCGAATTACAACGCGTTTTGACCACCAATCGAAAGTTCGCGAGCAGAGCTACTAGAAACTGGTCTCACTCGTAAACATTGGTTGAGAATTCACGACGATTTGTCGTCTCAAACTCGAATACCCGCTCTGATACCACTTGTAGTTCAGGATCCGTCACTTTGAGAGCTTACGACGAACTCAATTCTCAACTAAACGCAAATCCGCTCGGTAGGATTGTGCGCCTTAGCTTAAGCTACCATCTCCAAGTTGAATCAGTCGTTAAGATGGTCTATAGATTGAGAACCAAGTAAAAACGTCCAGCAGCCGCATGACTAGAATGGTAGAGGAAGTACAAACATTAAGGCATGGAATATTGGAGTTGGGGACTCCAAGAGAACCATGAGAGGGAAGGGGTTCTCCAAGAGCTTGAGAAGGATGGTAGGAACCTTCCTAGCAGCAAGGATGCAACCTTCATCATGAGGTCCTTGAGGTGTCACATGCAAAATCCAATCTAGTTGGATTTTGCCTAGGTGTTGCAACATTTGCAACCCATGCTAGAAACTTCTAGCCACCCCAATCCAAAAGTCAAAGTTGCCTTCCCTAACCATCCAACCAAAGATCCCTTTATAGTCATGTCCCAAGTAATCACCCAAATTAGATATAACCTTAAAAAGGTAATAAGAAATCCAAGTCTTGGAAATCTTGTAACTTGGGCGATCTTGGTCGGAATAAGGCGATCTTGGTATCGTTGGAAAGCTCTGGATTTCTCCTGCATGATCAAGCATTTAAACTTGGAGAAAACACACAGATGGTAAAATCCAACAGCCATGCACAATGACAAATGCTCATGCAAACAATGCACGCATGAATAGCACGAGCACTCGGCAGGACGTTAGGATGACATGCACTCAGTATGACGTGCATCCAACACACAGTCACTTACATCGACGCAGTTCCCCCTCGTGGGGCGAACATAGTCGACGGCATGTGGATTTTCAGGGTGAAGCGGCCGCCGGGTTCTCCGCCTGCCTTCAAGGCTCGTTATGTTGCACGAGGCTTCAGACAGCGACAGGGAGTTTACTTCTTCCAGACCTTCTCCCCTACCCCGAAGATGACCACTCGTCGGGTACTGCTGCACGTCCCCGCTCAGCGTGACTACGAGCTTCACTCTCTTGAATTGAGCATAGCTTTCTTACAGGGCTGCCTGCACGAGGAGATCTGGCTGCGCCGCCCACCTAAACCCTGGTCGTTTCCAGCATGTACCCAGTGGAGCCTCCGGCGGCCAGTCTACGGTCTCCGCCAGACACCTCGCGAGTGGCACGACACACTGAGGACGTCGCTTGCGGCTCTTGGGTTTGCTCCTTCTACTGCTGACCCGTTGCTGTTTCTACACACCGACACTTCGCTGCCACCATTCTACGTCCTCGTGTACGTCGAAGACTTGGTCTTTGCCACTGCTGACACTGTGGCGCTGGCCCTTGTGAAGTCGGAGGTGCAGAAGAGACACACCTGCACTGACCTGGGTGAGCTACGTAGCTATCTTGGCTTGCAGATCACCTGGGACAGAGCACGGCGCACCATCACCCTGACTCAGTCATACATGGTGCACCAGGTCCTTTAGCGCTTCGGCTTTCGGTACTCCTCGCCACAGTCCACTCCTCTGTCTACCGGTCACTCGCTCTCAGCTCCACCTTTGAACAAGTCCGTAGAGCCGAGTGGCCCGTATCTAGAGCTTGTGGGCTGCCTCATGTACCTGATGACCTGCACTCGACCTGACCTTGCCTACCCTCTTAGCATCTTAGCACACTACGTTACGCCCGGGAGACACCGACCAGAGCACTGGGAGGCCGCTAAAAGGGTGTTGCGCTACTTGTGCAGTACATCGGGCATAGGGCTCGTGCTTGGAGGACGGGGTCCAGTTGTCCTCACTGGACACGCAGACGCTTCTTGGGTTGACGACTTGGCTACGCAGCGGTCGTCACAGGGTTACACTTTCAGCCTTGGCTCCGGCTCTGTTTCTTGGCGGTCTACCTGCTCGTCTTCTGTTCTCAGTTCCAGTTGTGAGGCTAAGATCTACGCAGTGGCCATGGCTGCACAAAAGTTACGCCGGCTCACCTACCTGCTGACCGACTTGGGAGAGTGGCCTCGTTCTTCTCCAGTTCTGTACGTAGACAACAAGGCCATGATTGCCTTGTGTCAGGAGCACAGACTGGAGCACAGAACGAAGCACATCGCTCTGCGTTACTTCCTTGCTCGAGAGTTGTAGCAACGTGGTCAGCTTCGTCTTGCTTACGTGGCCACTAGGGCCAACACTGCTGATATATTCACCAAGGCACTTCAGTCTGGTGATCATCAGCGTTTTTGTACTGTTTTAGGCCTTGTGCCTACTTTGCCTCACTTGCTCACTGCGTGACTTTTCTTGTACTGTGATCTATATATATACCTGCATGCTTACACTTGCTAGGGTATGATCACTGTACTGTTTGTTCTCTTTTATATAACTCTGCATGTGAACTAGCCTTGTGGCCTTTGTTTGCGCTCGGAATGTGTGGTGACTTTGTGATCCGCCGTGAGCTTGCTTTGATTTTCTTGACTAGTCTTGTGACCACTTGTTCTCCCCCACTTTGCGTATGGGGGTGTGTCAAAATGTTATATAGCTTACTTTGTGTAGGCTGTATTGGGGTAGCCCATAACGGGTACAACCCAATTAGGGTTATTACTTGTACCCAACTTCTGTTCAATGCATTCATTCTCGTTCAGTATTCTGACAAAGATAACCGGCCCGCTGACTGACCTGCTGCACAAGGAAAGGAATTTTGTGTGGGGGAGGAAGCGAGGCGGCTTTTCAGGAGTTGAAGAATTTTCTGGTTTCCCCTCTGGTTTTGCGCATCGCCGACCCATCGAAGCCGTTCGAAGTGATCACCGACGCCTCAAATTTCGCCATCGGAGCTGTTCTTCTCCAGGATTTCGGGAACGGTCTGCAGCCGATCGCCTACGAATCACGCAAGCTGCAAGCAGCCGAACGCAACTACCCGATACATGACAAGGAGATGCTCGCCATAATACACGCGTTCAAAATGTGGCGTTGCTACTTGGTGGGCGCCAACGTCATTGTTCACACAGACCACAAGTCCCTACATTACCTGCGAGCTCAGCCCAACCTCAACATGCGACAAATTCGATGGCTGGACTACATGGAGAGCCACTTCACCTACCGCTTCACGTATAAGAAAGGGGCGAATAACATCGCCCACGGCTACACTACGGACCCGTTCTTCACTGTCAGAATGTTATATTTCTCTAGTTTGCAGTGGGGTACTCCATAGTGAGTACAACCCTGTTAGGGTTTGCTATATGTACTCAACTGCCTGCTAGTGAAACCCCTCTCTTTCCATTTCCTTCTTCCATTTCTCCTTCGTGTACCCTAAACCCTAGCCATGGCTACTAAGTCTTAGCTAGGATTCTGACATGCTATCAGAGCGAGATCGCTCCTGGCCTGTGGGCCCACCTGCTTCCGCTGCTGTCCTGTCTGTCGCGCGCCCCGTGGCGTGCGACGTTTTTTTCTTCCCGCCATGCGCTCTGGGCGCATGGCGGTTTTCTGCCCGCCTTGCGCCCCGAGGCGCGCGGCGGTTTCCTGCCCGCCGTGCGCCCCGGGAGCGCGCGGCGGTTTCGTGATCCGTCCCGCGCCCTCCCTTCGTCATCTGTCGAGGCGCCCCTGGGGACCCGCGGGCTCCCCCCGTCGTTCGTCGCGGCACCCTCGGGGGGCTCGTGCACGGCCCCCTCCCGTCGCTCGTCGTGGCGCCCTCGGAGGCCCACGCGCGGCCCCCTCCCGTCGCCCGTCGTGGCGCCCTCGGGGGCCCGCGCGGCCCCCACTTCCATCGCCCGTCGTGGCGCCCTCGGGGGGCCCGCACGCGGCCCTCTCCCGTCGCCCGTCGTGGCGCCCTCGGGGGCCCGCGCGGCCCCCACTTCTGTCGCCGGCCGAGGCGCCCTCGAGGACCCGCGCCCCCCCCCCCCCCCCCCCCCCCCCCTCCCCCTCCCGTCGCCTGTCGAGGCGCCCTCGGGGGCCCGCGCGCTGCCCCTCCTGCAGCTCGCGAACCGCCCCTGCAGCCCTCGAGCCGCCCCTGCCGCCTCCTGTCATCGTGCACCTGCGGGGTGGCGGGTATGGGGGTGACGGGTGTGTGAACTGTCCCCTGCTCCTCCTCCTTCTCCGTCTCCCACTCCTGCAGCTGCCGCTGAGGGGGGTGGGTGTGTGGGAGCCGAGGGAGTGGTGCTAGGGGGGTGACGTGGGAGTGGAGCTAGGGGTGCAGCAAGGGGTGTGTGAAAGGGGGTTGGGACAGTTGGGGGAGGTTGAGCGGAAGCTACCGTCCTGTCGTCCGCAGCACCTGTAGTCCGGGGCTCTGCTGCTGGTAGCTCAGAGAGCCTGCTGCGCCTATCGCCTGTGGGTCCGTTGCTCCTGCCGCTCAGAGTTAGCCGCAGAGCCAGTTACTCCTGTAGTCCGGGGCCCTTGCTCCGGTAGCCACCATGCGCGCCGCTCCTGTTGCCCGTGTGTCTGCAGCTTCAGCCGTCGCCTCCTATCTCTTCTCCTCTCACAGTCCAGCCTCCTCCTCCTCACTTGCCCTTTCTGAATGCCTCCAGCTTTGCTTGTACTGATTATACCCCACTTTGACTATGGGGGTGTGTCTGAATGTAATATTTCTCTAGTCTGCAGTGGGGTACTCCATAGTGAGTACAGCCCTGTTAGGGTTTGTTATATGTACTCAACTGCCTGCTAGTGAAACCCCTCTCTTTCCATTTCCTTCTTCCATTTCTCCTTCGTGTACCTTAAACCCTAGCCATGGCTACTAAGTCTTAGCTAGGATTCTAACATTCACGTCTGGAAATCACCAGCAGGCGACGATGCAGAAGGGGAATTATTACCTAAAAGTCGGAACTGATTGGATTTGGGTTCCCGCTTACCGGCTGCTGCGTGAACTCCTTATTCAAGAGGTCCACGACTCTAACCTCTTCGGTTATTTTGGGGTTGATAAAACCCAGAAGCTGTTGCACCGTCAATATTATTGGCCTGATTTTGCTAACGACGTGCAGCGATATGTGTCCTCATGCAAGGTGTGCCAAGCCATGAAATCGACACGTCAGCGGCCAGCTGGACTGCTGCAACCCCTCGAGCCACCCGAACGATCGTGGCAACAGGTGACAATGGATTTCGTCACGGGGCTACCAGCTGGACCGTTCGGCAACGACGATGTATTCGTATTCGACGACCGCCTTACGAAAATGGCGCACTTCGCATTGTGTCGTACAAGAATAACAGCCAAAGAAACTGCGTGCCTCTTCATCTCGACCGTTGTGCGACTGCACGGAATCCCCTTGGCGATCATTAGCGACAGGGACCCGAAGTTCACGTCAAAGTTTTGGAAGGAAACGTGGGCGCAGTATGGCACGAAGCTACAGTTCTCATCAGTATACCACCCGCAAACGGATGGCCAGACCGAGCGAACCAATCAGACGATGGAGCAGCTGATCAGGACAAACTGCCCCGACCCCGCTCGCTGGGAAACGTCGCTCGCCATGCTGTAGTTTGAGTTCAACAACGCCCCGTCCAGCACGACTAATCACTCCCCGTTCTTCTTGAATTACGGGATGGACCTGGTGGTGCCTACAACGACTACACTTGACAACCAGGTCCCGAGGTCACAAACATTTGTGATGGAACTTCAAGAGATTCGCGAGAAGGCAGCCGATGCAATTCGCATGTGATTCTGCGACGGGAAATCATCATGACAGCTGGACAACTAATGCTGCTCGACACGAAAAACCTTCGACTTCCCGGCTCGTCAAAATTACGGCCACGATTTTGTGGGCCTTTCAAGATCATCCAGATGGTGACGCCTGTCACCGCGAAGCTGCTGCTATCTGGCGACTGCGTATACATGACGCCTTCCAGGTCAGCCTCCTTCGCAAGTCCGTGCCTGCCACGACTGACATCGCGCGCTAGAACACCGCCCGGACAGCTCGACCTGTCGCAGAACCGACACTTAATCCGTCCAAGATTTTGGCACATCATGTTCGGCTTGACGCTTCCGGACACCATGTTGATTTTCTAATCCGTTGGACTGACCGCACCAGTGAGGACGACACTTGGGTGCCATCAGCCTCGCTTGAAGCTGTTGGGCTGAGAAAGCCCTTAGGATCTTTGCAGGACAGAATTCAAGGGTAGGACAATGTAATAGCGGAAGCGTTAAGTAAAAGACTTGTGAACCACCTTGCGCTGGTATGTGAGGGCAAAGTTGATTAATTAAAACAAAGAGATACAAGCTTTTATAAGAATACAAGGGAATATGAAAGGTTATAACTAATAACCGTTTTACCATTGCTGTTGCAGTTCGATACAGTGTCGACTCGGGCAACTGCTCAGTAGCGAGTCAGTTGTTTGTCCTTGCTGTCGCGCTGTACTTTGTCAGGTCAAAGGTCGCTGACCTTTGACTTTCGCGTAACCTCCAGCAGTTGTTCAACCTCTGACGGTCGACTCGCTAATGCTTCGATATATTTTGCTTTGCTTCTGACTTGGTGTTTTGACACGAGAGAGGCGCTTAAATCAATTGTTTCCAACAGAAGCTTCCCCGCTTCTTGGTGATTACCTCGCCCGCAAGTGAGCTGCGGATATTGACCACCATTCTTAAAGGCGGGGGGGGGGGGGGGGGGGGGGGGGGGGGGGGTAGTGTAAGGAAAAACCCATTTCCCTACTGGGGTTTACTCAGCTGCGTACAACCCCAACTTTCGGAAGTGCACGTTCGGCCACTTTGCTTTCTGCCGAAGCAACCTCGCGTCGCCTTCGGATGTCCCTTGCCCAACCTGCACCCAACCTCGCGTTCCCGAGGTTCCTGCCTAGCTAGGTTGTCCCGCTATATAATCGCGTGCCTTTTCATTGTACGATCAGTTCATTGAGTCACATGTTCGTTATTCGTTATTCCGCGCACTCTCTTTTACAACTCAGAACACAAAAGCCCCCCTATTTCATACTTGTAAACTCTTTGGGCGACCAACTTAGGTCACCAACTGTTGATATCTCTTGAAGAACTGGTGTACAGTTCAGTTTTGAATGTACGTGTTATGAGATGTTCAAGAGAGTTGAGCAGAATAATGAATATTCAATGAAACTGACGAGAGTCATCATTTCGTTGAGCCATATGTTACTCAGACACAATTCGCTGGATTTGACGCATGCTGGCGAACTGCTAGCATGCTCTTTGCCAGATTGATAATATCGTTAGATAAGGTTGTCAATTCAGCCCGAATCGTTTGGATTGGTTCGGCCTGGTCGACCCAATCTATCGGCCTGGTTTGTGGAGGTCCAGCCCGATCCTTGGCGGGGTTGGGTGGGCCTGATCCAACCCAGCCTTTCTGGAAATGACAATTCTGTGAGAAGGATTGACGAAAGAATGAATAAACTAGAAAATGAGATGGGTACAAATAGAAAACACATAAGTGTTGTACCCTCTAAGAGCTACCCCACTACAGCCTAAATAGACCATAGCAGATATAAGTTTGACACACCCCCATAGGCAAAGTGGGGGAGAACAAGAGGTCACAAGACCAGTCAAGAAAAGCAAAGCAAGCTCAAGGTGGATCACAAAGTCACCACACAGTCTGAGCACAAGCAAAGGGCCATAAGGCCAGTTCACATGCAGAGTTATATAGGAAAGCAAACAGTACAGTGAACACAACCTAGCAAGTGTAAGCATGCAGGTATAAGTATATAGAGTACAGTACAAGCAGAGTCAAGAAGTCAACAAGTGAGGCACAGTAGGTACAAGGCCTACCACAGTACAGAAACGCTGATGATCACAAGGCTGAAGTGCCTTGGTGAAAAAATCAGCAGTGTTGGCCTGAGAGGCCACGTAAGCAAGACAAAGCTGGCCACGCTGCTGCAACTCTCGAGCAAGGAAGTAGCGCAGAGCAATGTGCTTCGTTCTGTGCTCCAGTCTGTGCTCTTGACACAAGGCCAGCATGGCCTTGTTGTCGACGTACAGAACTGGAGGAGAACGAGGCGCCTCTCCCAAGTCGGTCATCTGGTAGGTGAGCCAGCGAAGCTCCTGTGCAGCCATGGCCCCAGCGTAGATCTCAGCCTCACAACTGGAGCTGAGAACAGAAGAAGAGCGGGTAGACCGCCAAGAGACAGAGCCGGAGCCAAGGCTGAAGGTGTAACCCTGTGACGACCGCTGCGTAGCCAAGTCGTCAACCCAGGAGGCGTCAGCGTGACCAGTGAGGACAACTCGAGCCCGTCCTCCAAGCACGAGCCCCATGCCCGATGTACTGCACAAGTATCGCAACACCCTCTTCGCAGCATCCCAGTGCACCTTTCGGTGCCTGCCGGGAGCCACGTAGCGAGCCAGAAGGCTGAGAGGGTATGCGAGGTCAGGTCGTGTGCAAGTCATCAGGTACATGAGGCAGCCCACAAGCTTTGGATACGGGCCACTCGGCTCTACGGACTCGTCCGAAGGTGGAGCTGAGAGCGAGTGACCGGTAGGCAGAGGAGTGGACTGTGGCGAGGAGTAGGTGAAGCCGAAGCGCTGAAGGACCTGCTGCACCATGTGTGACTGAGTCAAGGTAATGGTGCGCTGTGCTCTGTCCCGGGTGATCCGCAAGCCAAGATAGCTTGTGAGCTCACCCAGGTCTGTGCACGTGTGTCTCTTCTGCAGCTCGGACTTCACGTGGGCGAGTGCCTCCGTGTCAGCAGTAGCAAAGACAAGGTCGTCTACGTACACAAGAACGTAGAACGGCGGCAGAGTAGCGTCAGTGCGTAGAAACAGAGAAGGGTCAGCAGTGGAAGGAGCAAAACCAAGAGCAGCAAGAGTCGTCCTGAGCGTGTCGTGCCACTCACGGGGCGCCTGGCGGAGACCGTAGACTGGCCGCCGGAGGCTCCACTGGGTACCAGCAGGAAACGACCCAATGAAGCCAGGTGGGCGGCGCAGCCAGATCTCCTCGTGCAGGCTGCCCTGTAGGAAGGCTGTGCTGAAGTCAAGCGAGTGGAGCTCGTAGTCACGCTGAGCAGCAACGTGCAGCAGTACCCGAAGAGTGGTCATCTTCGGGGTAGGGGAGAAGGTCTGAAAGAAGTCAACTCCCTGTCGCTGACTGAAGCCACGTGCAACGTAACGCGACTTGAAGGCAGGCGGAGAACCCGGCGGCCGCTTCACCCTGAAGATCCACATGCCACTGACGATGTTCGCCCCAGGTGGGGGAACCTCGTCTACGTAGGTGCCTGTGGACTTCCAGGAAGCCATCTCTGCGTCCATGGCTGCCTGCCACTGAGAGGAGTAGGGACCCTCTATCGCCTCTGCGTAAGAGCGCGGGGTCGGGATGTCTAGTGCATTCGGGTCTCCCTCAGGGGCAAGCAGCATGGACACGAGATGAGGTGAAGCAGCGGCAAAGCACTCAAGGTCCTCTTGTCTGTCCTCAAGAACGTCCGTGCCAAGAGCACACTCACCCCCGACGGATGGAGGACAGACAGACGCAGACGCAGCAACAAGACTAGTGGCGTAATCTAGGCGACAGGCTGCAGCAAAGTCAACAAGCTCAGCAACAAGAGCAGACGCAGCAGAGGACTCAAACAGAGGGTCAGTGACAGCAGTGGCCAGAAAGCGCGTGACAGTAGGACTAGCAGCACGAAGGGAGTCAGACTCCGGGTCCGGACCGTCAGGAAGAGAGGACGCAGGAGGAGAGGGCAGAGGGACACGCTGTGAAGCAGTAGAAGGACGCAGTGTCATAGAGTGAGTGCCTGGGACAGGTGGATGACGTGGACGCGAAACACGACCAGCGCGAACAGTGCGGACAGGTGACGCAGAACGAGACGCAGGCGACACAGGACGCGACTCAGGCTCACAACGCTCCGTAAGACCTCTAGTCGGACCAGAGTAAGGAGAAGGACCAGGCAGGGGAGGGGCCGGCTGCAACTGCGACTGAGACTGGACAGGCGGTGGACTCAGGAAAGGAGGAGGAGGACCAGGAGAAGGCGGGGAGCCAAGAACCTGTTGAAGGAGGGGAACGTAGTACGGCCGCGGCTGCGCAGCGCCTCGAGAAACAGCAGAGACAGAACCGGTACCCTCAGCCCCAGGGTCTCCAGTCCCAGTAGCACCTCCAGCAGCTCCAGCACCAGCACCAGCAGCACCTCCAGCAGCTCCAGCACCAGCCCCACCTCCAGCAGCACCAGCACCTCCAGTAGCTCCAGTAGCAACTCCCGCACCTACAGCACCAGCAGCACCTCCAGCAGCTCCAGCACCAGCAGCACCTCCAGTAGCTCCAGCACCAGCACCACCTCCAGCAGCGCCAGCACCTCCAGTAGCTCCAGGAGCACCTCCAGCACCTACAGCACCAGCAGCACCTCCAGCAGCTCCAGCACCAGCAGCACCTCCAGCAGCTCCAGCACCAGCACCACCTCCAGCAGCGCCAGCACCTCCAGTAGCTCCTGTCGTACCTCCAGCACCTCCAGCAGGTCCAGCACCAGCAGCACCTCGACAGCGCCGAGAGTACCACTCACGAAGCCGCTGTGGAGAGAGGGGCTCCCGCCGCGACGGGACACCCAGAGCACCTCCAGACTCAGCACCCCCAGTCTCAGCACCCCTAGTCTCAGCACCCCCAGTCTCAGCACCCCTAGCAGCACCTGAGTCGACAGCTACCTCAACCGGCTCGGCAGGGTCTACCTGGGACACACCTGAGGGGGCAGGACCCTGGGGGGGGAGGGGGTCTACCAGGGGAGTACCTGGTGCGAGGAAGAGCGGCGGGGGGGGGGGGAGAGGCAGTGCGGTAGGGAAAGAGACGGTAGTACGACACCGACTCGTCGAACGTGACGTCCTGAGAGGACAGAACACGACGCGAGGTGGGGTGGTAGAACTGCCACCCGGGTGCGTCAGGAGGGAAGCCAAGGAAGACACAGGGAACGGCACGGGAGGACAGCTTGTCCGCAGTAGTATCGCGGACAAAAGCTCGAGATCCCCAGACACGAAACGCGGACGCATCGCCAACCTTCCCCGTCCACCGCAGAGTAGGTGTGGTCTCCGGCAAGGAGACACGAGGCTGAAGGTTGATCTGATGCGCCGCGTACTGAACCGCGAACGGCCACAGAAAATGGGGAGCAGCCGCATGGATCATGGACGTACGAGCGACGTCCATGACCATGCCAATGCGGCGCTCAGCAATCCCATTTTGCTGCGGGGAGGCCGGAAGCGTGAACGTCTGGCGGATGCCCTCCAAACGACAGAAGGCCCTCAGGAGGTCGGAGGAAAACTCCCCGCCTCTGTCCGAGTGCAGGCGCAGAACAGGAAGGTCTGAGCCGAAACTCTCACTGAGCTGGCGACGAGCACCGCGGATCCAGTGGATCAACACCTCAGTGACCTCACCCTTACTGCGCAAGGGGAAGACTGTGGTGTAACGCGAGTAGTCGTCAACGACCAGGAGGAAGTAGCGCTCGTGACCCTGTCCACGGACGCGGGCTGGGCCCCACACGTCCATGTGAAGAGTCTGCAGAGGGGCCTCAGTCGAAGGAAACGAGGAGGAGTGAGGGGCGGCGCGCTGCCGGCCCTCGACACAAGGAACACAGGTGGGGGCAGGCCCCGGAGGAAGGGGAGGGAGGGACCTGGGTAGACCCGAGACAAGGGCACGGGAGGCCATACCTCGAAGACGAGGCAGGGAGGGGTGACCAAGGCGGTGGTGCCAAAGGAGAGTCTCGTGTGCCAAAGGACGACACGAGCAGGGGGCAGACGCAGGACCAGACCTGGATGCGGCAGCAAACACCTGACTGGACGCAGCTACCTGACCAGACGCAGAGACCGGAGGAGGCGCAGTAGTCAGTGTATACAGACTCGACCCTGGCCGACGGGTGAACGTGGCCAGGTGACGGCCCGTCCGAGAGCAAGTGCAGTGGGTCACACGCTGACCTCCAGGGGTGAACTGGTCAACCCACGCGTCCTGGAGGTCAGCTCCACTCACCAGGTTCGTAGAGAACGAGGGGAGGTGGAGTCCCGACAGCAAGCCCGACGGGGCCGCAGGACACGGTAGGACAGTGGAGGAGTGTGCAAGTACTGGGCCCCCTGAGGGGTCAGCAAGGGAGACCGCAACAGGCCGACGGAGCGGCGTGAGCGTGGTGCTGTCTCTAAAGAAAGAGCGCGAAGCACCAGAGTCAAGTGTGAAGGTGTGCAAGGACTCAGTAGGTGCAGTACCTGAGAGAGGAGACGTACCAGCACCTGGAGCAGCAGACGCACTAGCACCTAGAGCAGCAGCCGCACTAGCACCTAGAGCAGCAGCCACAGTGCCCGGGTCGGGCGGGACACGCAGGTAACAGTCACCCTCAGTAATATCAGCAAGAGCATACATGGCAGCAAGGATAGCATCAAAGTCTAGATCAAAGATAGGCACATTCTGCAGAAGCAGATCATGCCAACGAGGAAGCTCAACTGCGTGAGGAAACTGGGTACGCCAAGCGTCAGTTAGGAGGCCGAAGCAGCGCTGCGTGGTGTGTGGGAGACCACACACCTCCCCACTACGAGTGCCTGTGCGAAGAACGTACGTGCAGGGACCTGCACCCCCAGACCTCCCACGCCCAGCGTACCACTCACGAAGCTGCTGAACAGATGGGGTCTCACGGGTGCGCAGCTGCTGCTGACGCTGGCCGCCACCAAGGCCTCCACGCTGCGTGGCTGCACCGCGACCAGCACCACCTCCTCCGCTACCTCCACCACCGCTGCCGCCGCCTCCACCGCCTCCGCCACCGCCTCCACGGCCTCCACTGCCGCCACCGACGCCCCCACCCCCGGGACCACCCCCACCACCACCTCCACCTCCTCCACCGCTTCCTCCACCGCCCCCTCCACCACCCTTTCTTCCCTTGCCCTTGCCAGTGCGGCGTCGCCCACTAGGGGCAGACGCAGCGCCGACCTCCTCAGTGCCAACGAGGTCGACAGCAGCAGCAGAGGCAACAGAGGGGAGAAGGGGGACAGGGGAACACCCCTCAAAGAAGGGGGTGCGACGGTCGCCGCGAGAAGCCCCAACAGCTAAGATACTCTTCTCAGCTGCAGCAAGGCGCTCCTCTAGCAAGTCGACAGTCAGCTCGGTAGGGCAAAGGGAGAGAAAGGGATCCCTGACTGAGGAGAGAGAGTCAGGGAGGCGGGTGACTAGGTAGTAAAGGGTGATGTACATGGGGGGGGAGTTCGTGGGAAGAAACTCAGTGGGAAGGGCAGCGCGGTAGCGAGCGTCACTAGTGCGGAGGTGAGCAACTAGGTCAGCAACTGTGGCAAAGGCGGCAAGGTCAGGAAAAAGGTACGGCAGCATGAGGCGGCTGAGGGCAGCAGTGGTAGGGGAGGAGTAGCGTGCAACTACAGCGTCGTACAGAGCCCTAGCACTCTTGTACTGACTAAAGTGCGCGCGCTCAGTAGACGGCAGGTGATTGCGCACAGCAAGACGAGCAGCAGCATCGCGCGTGAGCCACTGCGAGCGAACAGTACTGTCAGCATCAGCAGTAGGGGCAGTAGAGGCGCCGGACGTGAGATCGAACAGTGAGAGACCATCCTTGCTATCGCACTATAGGAAAAGCTGCAGATCATCTAGCCAGACCTCAAAGTCAACAGCTCGACCCTCAGCATCAAAGGTAAGAACATTGAGACTAGCCATGACAGGAGAAGCAGCAGGCTAGCAGCAGCAGCAGTGCAACTCGGCTAAGCATGCTAGGCAGGGCGGCGTGGCTCGGCAGCGCGGCACTCTTACCAGGGGAGAGGCTGGGGCAGGGCCGGGGTAGGGCCGGGGCAGTTCAGGAGCAGGGCCGGGGCAGGGCCGGGGCAGTTCAGGAGCAGGGCCGGGGCAGGGCCGGGGCAGGGCCGGGGCAGAGCCGGGGCAGGGCCGGGGCAGGGCCGGGGCGGTTCAGGAGCAGGGCCGGGGCAGGGCCGGGGCAGAGCCGGGCCAGGGCCGGGGCAGTTCAGGGGCAGGGCCGGGGCAGTTCAGGAGCAGGGCCGGGGCAGTTCAGGAGCAGGGCCGGGGCAGGGCCGGGGCAGGGCCGGGGCAGAGCCGGGGCAGGGCCGGGGCAGGGCCGGGGCAGAGCCGGGCCAGGGCCGGGGCAGTTCAGGGGCAGGGCCGGGGCAGGGCCGGGGCAGTTCAGGAGCAGGGCCGGGGCAGTTCAGAAGCAGGGCCGGGGCAGGGCCGGGGCAGGGCCGGGGCACAGCCGGGGCAGGGTGCAGGGCCGGGGCAGGGCCGGGGCAGGGTCTGAGCAGGGCCGGGACAGGGCCGGGGCGAGGCCGCGACAGGTCCGGGGCAGGGCCGGGGCCGGGCCGTGGCAGTGCAGGAGCAGGGCCGGGGCAGAGCTGCGACAGGGCTGCAGCAGGGCCGGCGCAGGGCCTGACGGGGCCTGACGGGGCCGAGAACTGGGCCGTACGGGGCCTCTAACGGGGCCTGACAGGGCCTTACGGGGCCTGACGGGGCCTTACGGGGCCTTACGGGGCCGTACGAGGCCTAACGGGGCCTTAAACGGGGCCTGACGGGGCCTTACGGGGCCTTACGGGGCCTTAAACGGGGCCTGACGGGGCCTTACGGGGCCTTACAGGGCCTTACGGGGCCTTAAACGGGGCCGTAAACGAGGCCTTACGGGGCCTGACGGGGCCTTACGGGGCCTTACGGGGCCTTACGGGGCCTTAAACGGGGCCGTAAATGGGGCCTTACGGGGCCTTACGGGGCCTTACGGGGCCTTACGGGGCCTTACGGGGCCTTAAACGGGGCCGTAAATGGGGCCTTACGGGGCCTTACGGGGCATTAAAAGGGGTCGGAAACGGGGCCTTACGGGGCCTTACGGGGCCTAACGGGGCCTTACGGGGCCGTAAACGGGGCCTTAAGGGGCCTTACGGGGCCTTACAGGGCCTTACGGGGCCGGAAAAGGGGGCCTTACGAGGCCTTACGGGGCGGGCGCTGGCTCTAAGGGCAGGCGCAGGGGCCGCGACGGGCCTCGAAGGGAAGGCGCGACGCGCGCGTCGAGCAGGCAGTGACGAATTTCAGTGGTGGGCCCTTTTTAAAAAATTCTCGAAACTAGCTCTATACCATGTGAGAAGGATTGACGAAAGAATGAATAAACTAGAAAATGAGATGGGTACAAATAGAAAACACATAAGTGTTGTACCCTCTAAGAGCTACCCCACTACAGCCTAAATAGACCATAGCAGATATAAGTTTGACAATTTCGGGGTAGATTGGCTGAATCGAGGAGATCGGGATGGATCACGACACGTTGTTAACAACGGCTTTCTCGGACTTCTACAAGGACCAAAGCATGCTGTAAACGTACAGAAATGCAGGCTCTCCGTGGGTCTGGGCGCTGTTCTTCTGGCGCACCACGGCAAAAAACGGCCATCGTGGGAGCTTCCTTCCTTCTCAGTGAATCGCTTATAATGGTTCGGTTCAGGTTGGGTGATGTCCGAAGCTGGGCGCATCTATTTAACCGCGAAAGCCTGCAGAACAGCACTTTTGTGATACTGTACCTTAACCGCCCGTTTGCTCCACGCCATTTCCTCTCCTGGCAATTGGTCCGCACCATTGGTGCGGCCTCTCGGAGGCTGCTGAAAACATTCCCCCAATTACTTGTCTGTAAGCGTAAACGCCCAATTTGGGGTCGCCATCAAGAAAAGTTTTAGCAATCCATCTAGCCCTATTATATTGAACGTTTCTGCATTCCGAAAATGTCGCGCTTGCAAGTCATAGGCCAGTGATAAACTTTATTTCGTAGTCGTCGTTACAGATTTCAAGATGCTCAACCTTCCCAAAAACAAACACACAAACTTGGGCAGAGGTTATTGGAGGGGGAGAGTCACCCTCGGTTATTTTTTTGCCAGACCATTTTCCCGTTGGGCAGACCCGATTTTGGCTGAGCTGTTAAAAAAGGAAGTTTACCTCGGTTAAATACGAGCCTTCATGTTTTGCCAAGTCACTAAGAAATTGACCTCAGCACCAACGGTGCGGCGGCGAGAACTCCAACAGAACAGCGCCCTTGTCACGAGAGGTGCACCATTTCCAAAACTCATGGGACCAGTAAGTGGGTCTCAATACAGTAGAGTGTGCGTGCCACATCGGCTCATCTGGTTGTCCTTTCAAACCAGGTGGTGGTTGGCAGCCGCATCATTCCGCATCATTAGAAAGCCAGATTCACCGACTGAGAACGCGCTACAGAGATATCCACCCCGAGTTTCCGCACAGAACCGTAGGGAAAACCAGGGAATCAAACTGGGGTGGGGAAACAGTGAGGAGCAAGGGAAAGTCGACAAGAGCTGTGGTGATCAGTCCAGTGCCCCAGTGGGCCACCAAGCATGAAGCAAAACATCAAATCAGCCAGGATACGCCGAACTTTCTCAGGCGCTGATATGTGTTCTGCTGAACGTTTTGCCCTCTCATTGAAGGTGAAAAAGCAGGTAAATCAAACTCAACATTGTAAAATTCTGCATTTCATTGTGTTCCCCCACATTTGTGCGAACACGTCTTGTTATTTGAATTGAACTCATCCACGACATTACTCAACCGCGCATCAGCTGTAGGACACAGGGGTGTTTGTTGAAGTCCAGCACCCACCTTTGCTCAAAGCACACCTCTAGAGAATGACGAGGGTGTGATGAGACGAGCCCAGCCAGCCAACTCGTCAGCTGCTCAGCGAAAGTCAATGATCATCACCAGACACACACTCGAGTCGAGAGGCAGATTGATAGCTGAGCTGATCCCCCTCAATCCTTTCACACAAGCATGTCTTCACGAGCATCGTAAAGAGAAGAGCGCATTACGCGGCCTTGTCCACCCGACTGAAGTGGCTGTGCTGTTGCTCTGTTGCTGTCAGGATCATGTTATCTAAGATTAAGTTATCTTCAGCTGCTGACTCCATTTTTAGTTTGTCTGCACTGAAGTTGTCGAAGCTGCATTGAAAGCAGCTGGAGGTAGTACAGCTGCTGAACGCGTACTTATCGATGCCATCACAGGACCTCAAACATACATCTTTTCCCGCCCTTAGCGACTCGAGGTAGCAGCCTGGTTGCATCAGGCCTAGTAGGGTTCGACTAAGGGGTTCCTCACTAAGCGGCGTCGACTCAATCGCCACTCAAGCCAATCAAGCCTCATCATAAGCGCAGGCCATGTCTTCTAGGGTACAACTGCTTTCGGACCTGATTTTGGCATTGGTTTTGTAAAATGCGCGTCTTTCACCCAATGCGACCTGACGGGCAATGCCGTTTCTTGCGAGATAAGGAAACGCGAGTTTTGATGTGAATTAGTAGCACTTTTCGGGTTAGCACTAGATCAAGTAGCTCAATGTAGTATTACGTTTCCAGTTTCATCTCTCGTGCTTCTTCTGTCTTCGCTGCATCCCGTCTCGTGTCCCAGGGAGGCCTTCGGGCGTGTCGAGTGACTGTAAAGGTGGTGGCTATAAAGGACGTGGGGTCGCTGAGTAATCCCGTGGTTCAAGTCGCCGTGGAAGACAGCTACTTTCGAACTTCAGACGTACGTAGTAACGCCACGCGCCGCTCCCCTCCCCTCCGCGCAGCACCGCACGCTTCCGTGATAAAAATCTCCGTTTCGCTGCATTCTACAGTTCTTTCCATTGTTCGATATTCAGGGAAAAAGAGAGCGATTTCCTAAGAGTTCGAAAAGTTGATAGTCTGGTCTGGTTGAAGTGTCATTTTTTTTCCCGCACTTGGTTCTACTTCTTATCAATTTCCTGGGCAGCGTCTGCTTTCGTTCGCGTTATCAGCACCAGCGAATTTAATTTATAAGCGTTGTCATTGCTGTCTCGGTTGGTGATTTCAGGTGCAGGAGAAGACAGATGACGGTTTGATCACATTCGACCAAGGCCACTCGTTCGACGTCAAGGATGAAAAAGTAACCTTCGCCTCTTTCGTTTAATCTCGTGTCCATCTCGTTAACGCTTTCGCTTACTCTTTCGTTCACTTCTCGCACTTCTCCCTTTCCCCTCCTCCATTTCTCCCTTTCCACCACCCTTCTCCCCGTCTCCCTCCTTTCATTTTCCCTCCTCTCCTCCCCCGCGCGCTCATCTCCCCGACTTCATCCCCCATTCGTCCCCTCAGTCGTCCGGCCTCTCTTCCGCCTCCGCCATTTCCCCTGGCTTCCCCTCTTCCACCCACCCTCGCTTTTTTTTTTTTTCCTTTCCGCCCATCCCCCACCCTTTCTCCCCCCGCTCCTCCATCCCCCGCCCTTTCCTCCCCACCCTTTCCACTTTCCGCCTGTCCTCCCCGCCCCCTGTATCCGCGCAGTCGGCGGAGGTGCGCGTGGCGGTGGCGGGGAAGACGGCCATGGGCATGCGCAAGGTGCTGGGGTCGATCAAGCCGCTGCGCGTGTGTGACCTGCTCGAAACTGACCCCGGTAGGTGAATGGGGGAGCATGCAGCACTGTGGGCGTGCGGCGGATGTGGGGGCATATGGGCGGGCGGATGTGGGGGCATATGGGCGGGCGGATGAGGGACCATATGGGCGGGCGAATGAGGGACCATATGGGCGGGCGGATGAGGGACCATATGGGCGGGCGCAAACGTGGGTGCTGGGGTCGATCAAGGCGCTGCGCGTGGCGGGGCTACTCGAAACTGACCCGGGTGAGAGAGATAGGGAGTGACCGAGTGACAAGGCACAGTGCATCAGACATGGGCATGCGCAAGGTGCTTGGGTCCATCAAGGCGCTGCGTGTGTCTGACCTGCTTGAAACCGACCCTGGTGAGTGAGAAAGAGAGTGTGAGTGAGGGAGTGAGTGAGTGAGTGGTGCGTGACTGAGTGAGGGAGTAAGTGAGAGTTCACAGTGGGAAGACAGCCATGGGCATGCGCAAGGTGCTGGGGTCCATAAAGGCGCTGTGCTGCGCGCGTGTGACCTGCTCAGAAACCGACCCGTGTATGTGAATGGGGGAGCATGCAGTACTGTGGGCGTTGGGGCTTGTGGGCGGGCGTGCGGGCGTGCGGGGGTGCGGGCATGGGGGGCCGTGTGGGTGGGTGGGTGCCGAAGTGGGGGGGTCCATCAAGCCGCTGTGCATAATCGTGGCCAAGGAGGGGAAGATAGCTGATCTCGTTCAAACGATTCAAACCTCGCCCTCCAACCTGGCTCTCTTCTTCCATCCATTCTCCCCTCCCCTCCCCTCTGCAGACCGCACACTGGAGCCCGAGTGGTACGAGATCGTGGCCTAAGAGGGGAAGATGTTTTGACCACCCCCTTCAGCTTTCCAACCCCTCTCCTGAATCTGGTTCTCTTCTTCCCCCCACTCCCCCCTCTGCAGACCGCACACTGGAGCCTGAGTGGTACGAGATCGTGGCCAAAGAGGGGAAGAAATCGTCTGTAGGGAAGGTGAGATCGGGAGGGAGGGAGGTGAGAGGGAGAGGGAGGGGGGTATGAAGATGAGAAGTTAAAGGGGGGGAAGCAAGAAGGCATCTGCAGGGAAGGTGAGCGAAAGAGGGAGAGGGAGGAGGTGGGAGGGAGGGAGTGGGGGGAAGAATTCAACAAGGGGGAAGCAGAAGGTGAGTGTGTAAGAGCGAGAGAGAGGGAGGGAGCATGTCATGGTTTTATTCTACTGCATGAGGAGCTTACGCACATCTTATAAAAAATACCCTGCAATGTCATGATTCTATTCAAATTCAACTGCACAAGGAGCTTACTTACATGCGTCTTCTCTCTGAGTGCCCAGCAGCACGCCGATGCTCCCCTTCCTCCCCTGCCTGCCTTCCCTCCTGCCCTGTACTTCTTTCCCCCTCTCTTCCTTCCCCCTCTCTTGCCCCGTGCTGCTACGTGGTGGCAGCGCGAGCCCCCCTCCAGAACAGCTTTTTATAGTCGACTCAAACCTCCCCCCCTCTCCCCCCCCAGGTGCTGCTACGTGGTGGCAGCACGAGCCCTTCCAGAGCAGTTTTTTTTCAGTTGAATCAAAACTCTCCCTTGTTCCTAACCACACCCCCCCCCTCCCTCCCCCTCCCCTCCTGCAGGTGCTGCTGCACGTGGTGGCAGCACGGGCGCCGCCACAGCAGCCCATCAAGCTGTTCATTGGGTCGTGGAACGTCGGCAATGCTCCCCCGGTAGGATGAGGGGATAGGGGTTACGAGGAGTTTTGAGGAGTGGTGGATGATGTGGGCTCTGCACGTGGATGTCCATCCAAGTGGATGCCATTATGTTGCATGTGCATGTGTATGTGCACATGCATGCCTACATCTCACACAAGTGTGTGGGCATCTCTGCATGCACATGCCGTGCCGTGACCCATGCCCCATGCCCCATGCCCCATGCTCCATGCCCCATGCCCCATGCCCCATGCTCCATGCCCCATGCCCCACGCCACGCCCCACGCCCCACGCCCCACGTCCCATGCCCCACGCCCCATGCCCCATGCCCCATGCCCCATGCCCCATGCCCCACGCCACGCCCCACGCCCCACGCCCCACGCCCCATGCCCCATGCCCCATGCCCCACGCCCCATACCCCATGCTCCATGGCTCACGCCCACGCCACGCCCCACTCCCCACGCCCCACGCCCCACGCCCCACGTCCCATGCCCCACGCCCCATGCCCCATGCCCCAAGCCCATGCCCCATGCCCATGCCCCACGCCCCATACCCCATGCCCATGCCCCATGCCATGCCCCACGCCCCACGCCCTATGCCCCATGTCCACGCCCCATGTCCACGCCCCATGTCCACGCCCCATCCCCACGCCCCATGCCCCACGACCCATGCCCCATACAGCCTGACGACCTCTCACCCTGGCTCCCCAAGGGCACGGATCACGAGCTCATTGCCATCGGCTCGCAGGTCAGTCCCTCATCCCAAAAGAGTTTGCTTCTCGTCCCAAAAAAAGCACAACCATTAGAAAGAAAGCGACAACATAGGTACCACTCCAATGGGCTCATTCTCTCCCTGGCTTTCCAGGGGCCTATCCTCCCAAATTGCACATTCTCCCCAAGGTGTAAACAGAGTTGTTTTGAGACGTCTCCAAAAAACTCTGTTTACACGTGGCTTCCAATGTGCTCAGTCTCTCCCTGGCTCCCCAGGAGGGGCCTATCATCCCCAATTGCATATTCTCCCCAAGGGCCCGGACGGCTCATATTCTCGTCACCATCAGCTTTGAGACGTCTCAAAACGGCTCATATTCTCGTCACCATCAGCTTTTGAATCGACTCAAGACTCGATGTTTGAGACGTGTCGAATTTTCTCCTTGGCCATCATAAGTGCACGAACCATATGCTGGATGCATTTGTGTCGCCTGCTTGCTGATTGCGCCGCATTTTCCTTTGCTCCCATGTATCAAGTAACTCTCCACTCTTTCCTGTCCTCTCCTCTCCATTTCCTCATTTCGCCGCTTGGTTGGCGTGGCTCTGTCAATGCCCCACAATCTGCTGTATCTCCCTTCTCCCTTCCCAACCAAAAATGTGACTAGCAGAGGTGACTTTTGCTTTTTGAGGCGCCTCAAAAATGTGACTAGCAGAGGTGACTTTTGCTTTTTGAGGCGCCTCAAAAATGTGACTAGCAGAGGTGACTTTTGCTTTTTGAGGCGCCTCAAAAATGTGACTAGCAGAGGTGACTTTTGCGTCAACTCAAAGGTCCCTCTGATGCCGTATCTCCCCTCTCCCTCCCCAACCAACCAGGAGTGCGAGTACCAGCCTCGTTCGGGCTATGCCACCTGCATGGAAGACTGGGATGCTTTGCTGCATTGTTTACCGACCAGTAGCACTCATGCATCGATTGCACCCTTTTCCCCCGTTTCACCTGTCACCTCCACTCCACAGGAGTGCGAGTATCAGCCTCGTTCAGGCTATGCCACCTGCATGGAAGACTGGGTCGCTGCTATAAAGTAAGTTCGAGTAACAACCCCTTCGTTCAGCCTTGAATGCCTTTTTTTCTTTGTAACCACCCCTTCAACAGTCTCACTTATTTTTCATCAATCACTCGCTTCCTCACTCCCTCGTTTTCTCACGCTCGCTTGTTTCCCCACACACTCCTTTTCTCACTCCATCTTTTTCTCATGCTCACTCCTTTTCTCGCGCTCCCATTGCCCTGCAGAGCGCACTTCGCCCCGCACTACAAGGTGGTGAACAGCACCACACGTGGCCAGATGACTTTTGAGGCACCTCGGAAGTCGTTTTCTCATGCTCTCTCCTTTCCTCACACACACTCACTCCTCTTCTCACGCCCCTCGTTGCCTTGCAGAGCACACTTCGCCCCGCACTACAAGGTGGTGAAGGGCACAACACGTGGCCAGATGCGACTCGTGGTGCTGGTGCTGGAAACTTCACAGGTGCGATCATTAGTCATTCTGCTGCTGCTGCTGCTGCTGCTGCTGCTGCTGCCAGTGGTGCCGGTGGTGGTGTTGCTGCTGTTGCTGCTGCTGGTCCCAGATCAACTCTTGCTCATGCCCACCTACTTTCACTGCCCTCACACATTTCCCCTCCACTTTGCCTTCACCACTTCCCCTTCCCACCCCACTATTTCTCTCTCTCTCTCTCTCTCTCTCTCTCTCTCTCTCTCTCTCTCTCTCTCTCTCTCTCTCTCTCTCTCTCTCTCTCTCTCTCTCTCTCTTCTCCTCCGTGCCGCATGTGTGGGCAGCAGAGAGCCACCACTGACGTGTTAGCCACAAGCGGGTTGACTTTGAGTCGACTCAAAAGTCACCAAGTGTGGGCACCAGAGAGAGAGCCACCACTGACGTGTTAGCCACAAGCAAGCCACAACCTCTCCCTTCTCCCTCTCCTTCATCTCTCTCCATCCCATCCGCTCCCAACCCTCTTCTTCCCCTCTCTCCCCCCCTCATGTGTGCCACAGAAAGCTATCACTGATGTTACAGCCACAAGCGAGGCTACTGGTATCGGCCATGTGATTGCCAACAAGGGTGCTGTCAGCGTCTCGCTCAAGGTACGCTCCTCCCACTCTGGGCAGGTTTTGATGCGCCCCAAAACTCCCCCCAAAACTCGTTCTCGAAGTTGAAACAAGCCATCGCTGACATGGTAGCCATGAGTGAGGCCTGACAGCACACTAGTTCCCCCTCCTCTCGTCTTTTCACCATGTCTCGCACTTCCCGCCCCCCCCCCTTCACCCCTTCTCCCTTCCTTCTGGGCCCCTCCCGCCTTCACCATTCAGTTCTGGGACACGTCCTTCTGCTTCGTCAACTCACACCTGGCAGCACACGAGGGGCACTGCATGACTCGCAACGACAACTACCGGGGTGAGAAAATGAGGGGTGACAACAATATATATATACATATATACATGTATACATATATACATATATACATATATACATATATATGTATATATATATCTGTGTGTGTGTATCTGCGTCTCTCACTCTCACCCTCACTCATGCTTCCTAATGCTCTCCCCCCACCCCCCCACCAGAGGTCATGCGCAACATGCACCCCGCCCTCTCCAGCATCGACCTCCTCGCACAGTTCCACTCAACTATCTTCCATCAAACCTATCTATCTCTCTCCCCATTGCCCAATCTCTCCATTCCATTCACAGAGGTGATGTGCAACATGCATCCGGGTCTCTCCAGCATCGATCTCCTCTCGCAATTCCACCATGTCTTCCCTTCCTAGTTCATCCACTCACTTTTCTCCCCATCTCCCAATCTCTCCATTCATCAGAGGTGATGCGCAATATGCACCCCGGCCTCTCCAGCATCGACCTCCTCTCACAGTTCCACCATGTATTCTGGATGGGCGACCTCAACTACCGCCTCGCCTTCCCAGAAACTTCCCTCCCGGGCCTAGGCGGGGCCGGGGACGGCGACGACGACAGCTCCGGGGATGAAGACAGCAGCTCCGGCAACGGGCTCGGGAATGGGAACGGGGACGGGGACGGGGGTGCGGCGGTTGCGAGCAGCGGGAGTGGGGGCAAGAGCGGGAGAGCAGCGATGGTGCAAAGGGCAATAACGATGAGTGGGAGTGGCGGGTCGTCGCGGAGTGCCGGGTCGCGGAAGCTGAATGAGTCGGACAGGAAACTGATGTCCATGGGGAGCAGCAAGGATAAGAAGGAGGCGGTTAAAGCAATGTGAGTGGTGTTGGCCGTGTGTGTGTGTGTGTGTGTGTGTGTGTGCGCGCGCGTGCGCGCGCATGTGGTTTGCTAGCAACGGGAGTTGGAGCAAGAGCGGGAGAGGAGCGATGATGCAGCGGGCAATAACGATGAGTGGGAGTGGCGGGTCGCGGAAGCTGAATGAGTCGGATAGGAAACTGATGTCGATGGGAAGCAGCAAGGATAAGAAGGAGGCCGTCAAAGCAGTGTAAGTGGTAGTGGCCATGCGTGTATGGGTGGCTTGGGGGTGGTGGGGATGGGTGGTTGTGCACGCACACATGAGTCGGACAGGAAAATGATGTCGATGGGGAGTAGCAAGGATAAGGAGGCGGTCAAAGCAGTGTGAGTGGCATTCAGCCGTGCGTGCGTGTGGGGGTTGGTTGGGGGTGGTGGGGATGGGTGGGTCTGCACATACACACACACACACACACACACACACACACGCACACGCACACGCACACGCACACGCACACGCACGAGTCGGACAGGAAAATGATGTCCATGGGGAGTAGCAAGGATAAGAAGGAGGCGGTCAAAGCAGTGTGAGAGGCATTGGTTGGCCATGCGGCGTACGGGCATGTGGGGGAAGGGGGGTTATGGGGGGTGTGCACACACATATGAGTCGGACAGGAAACTGATGTCGATGGGGAGGAGCAAGGATAAGAAGGAGGCGGTCAAGGCAGTGTGAGTGGTGTTGCGTGCGTGCGTGTGGGGTTGGGTTGGGGGTGGTGGGGATGGGTGGGTCTGCACGCACACATGAGTCGGACAGGAAACTGATGTCCATGGGGAGCAGCAAGGATAATAAGGAGGTGGTCAAGGCAGTGTGAGTGGCATTGGTTGGCCTTGTGTGTGTGTGTGTATGTTCTCTCGCCCATCCATCTCCACCTTCTCATCTCTTCCATGACTCTCTAGGCGCCACAGAAGAAGTCTTTCTCCCTTTTTTCCTCCCTCCCAGTGGCATGGCACTGCACCGCAGCATTCTAAATAAAAAAGATCAAGGCAACTTTGCAGGCCTGCCCTGCTCGAACATGACGATGTGTGAATCTGACCGTCACGTTGCTACTCCCCACACCTCCCCCTTGCGTTCTGTACTCCCCACACCTCCCCCTTGCGTTCTGTACTCCCCACACACATCAGTCGCATGGCACTGCATCGCAGCATTCTAGAGAAGATAGATCAAGGCAACTTTGCAGACCTGCTCCAACATGACGAGGTCAGATTGCTCTCATGCTGCCAACCAGCCTCTTGCTTTTATAATATGGACTTTTAGGACGAAAGCACTCGAAGAGTTTGCCCTTTTTTTCCTCTCTCTCTGTCTGGGTGTCTGTTTTTCTAGAAGCCGCTAAGCCAGACTCTTCTTTCCTTGTTTCCTCCTGTGTGCAAAGTTGAAAGGAAGTACGTACTCACTCCTTCTTGCTCTCCCTAGTCTTCACTTGTTGCTTTCTGTCTCCTGTCATCCCAAGTCGAGGCCGTTCATACTCCTCCCTCCTCCCTCCTCCCCCTCTCTTGGCCTGATCTTTTTTGCTCACTCACATCCATTCAGCTCCAACAGGAGATCAGGGAAGGCCGGTCCTTCTGTAAGTTCTGCGAAGCACCCATAAACTTTCGAGTCGACTCAAAAGCCTTCTCCCGCCTCCCCATCCCCCTCTCCCCCCCACCCTCGCCCCCTCGCCCGCTCCTTGCTGCTTGCTGGTACTCACATCCCATCAGCTGCAACGGGAGATCAGGGAAGGCCGGTCGTTCTACAAGTTCTGCGAAGCGCCCATCACCTTTGCTCCCACGTTCAAGGTGATCTCTCCCTCCCCTCCTCCACTGCCTTCGATTCGTAATAAGCAAACACGCAAGGCAAACCAAGCAAAAATCTTACTGGAATTTCCGCCCAGCACAGCAAGCCTTTGAGAATTCTCAAAAGCCCAGCACCTAGCTGTCAGATTACCATCCTCATTGTAACCTACATCAATCCTATAAGCCTAAGTTAGAGATAAACACCCAAACCTAGTTTGGGTGTAGAACTAGGGCTAACCCTAGTTGGGGGTTGGAACTCTAACCTTGGCCCAATTATTTGGCCCCCAAGGTTGGGTTGGGAATTATTGGTCCCCCCAATAATGTTGAACCACTTGGTCAACATTATTGGTCCCCCCAACAATCCCTCAACCCAATTTATTGTTGGGGGCCAATAATGTTGGCTAGGTTCCCAACCAAACCACCCATCCTAGCACTACTATGTATACCCCCATGCTTCCTAATGAATCTATCGGTTCTTCTTCATCTTTTCTCACATGGTAATCAGAGCCAAACAATCGAATCTATGGGGCCCTGATGTACATAATGAATCTACCGGTTCTTCTTCATCTTTTCTCACATGGTAATCAGAGCCAAACAATCGAATCTATGGGGCCCTGATGTACATAATGAATCTACCGGTTCTTCTTCATCTTTTCTCACATGGTAATCAGAGCCAAACAATCGAATCTATGGGGCCCTGATGTACATAATGAATCTACCGGTTCTTCTTCATCTTTTCTCACATGGTAATCAGAGCCAAACGGCTAACACCTTCTTCGATCCTAAGAACCACACCTCCGCGTGCCGAATCACGCCCATCTCTCTCACTCGACAACTAAGTCTCTCTTAGCGCCTAGTGCGCTCTTACGCCTTCACGCCCCCCCTCCCCCCCCCCCCCCTTACGTTCAATTTCAGCACCTCTCCCCTCCGTTCTCACGGTCAGAATTGCCGCTTACGGCCCCCCTCCCCTCCCTCACCGCGACGAAATCCGCCGACGGGGGCGGACGCGACCACCGCGGCAGAATCCGCTGACGGGGGCGGACGCGACCACCGAGGCGCAATCCGCCGACGGGGGCAGACGCGACCACCGCGGCGCCATCCGCCGACTGGGGCGGACGTGACCACCGCGGCAGAATCCAACGACGGGGGCGGACGCGACCACCGCGGCGAAATCCGCCGACGGGGGCGGACGCGACCACCACGACGAAATCCGCCGACGGGGGCGGACGCGACCACCGCGACGAAATCCGCCGACGGGGGCGGACGCGACCACCACGGTAGAATCCGCCGACGGGGGCGGACGCGACCACCGCGGCAGAATTCGCCGAAGGGGGCGGACGCGACCACCGCGGCAGAATCCGCCGTGGGCGATCACCACGTCCATGTCAAACGCGATCGACCGTCCACTCCACCCTCGACCACACCACCCCTCCAGGTGGTGTCGTCCTCCCATTGACTGCACCTGCTCTGAAGCCGGTGTCACCACCCTTCCCCCCTCTCCCCCCCCTCATGGCGGACGACTCTACCCCCATTGAGCTCGGAGCTATCGACAAGCTCGAACTCCATGACACTACGGCTGTGAATTGGGCGTCGTTTGAGGACACGCTTCACACGCACCTTAGCTCCGTCATCATTCAAGACTACTGTCTTCTTGATGTCGTCTTCGAGCACCCTAATGGCCTCCCACCCGTTCTCCCCCCTCCTCTTGAACCTCCTCCCCCTGACGCCCCTCCTCCACTCGAGCCTCTTCCCGCCCACCCACGTGCCCCAGTTCATGATGACAACCCGGATCGCTGGGCGGCCAACCTGAACACCTACAACAAGCTTTGCGGCACTTACATCCTCTAGCGTGAGGCGCATCGTGTTGCGGAACAGGCACACGCTGATGCTACTGCATGCATCCTCTCCTACACTCAAGATGAGAAAGATGTTGCAGCGTGGTGTGTTGCTGATCGTCGTGCACTTGCCATCATCTTCTCCTGCATCCCCTCTCACCTCAAACGCGACCTTTGTCCCACCTCCTCCTCTAGACTCTGGAAAACCCTATCTACTCAGTACGATCGTCAGGATCTTCGCTCCCTCCACGCCCTCTTTCGCAAATTTCAAGACATCACCCTTAACTCCTCCCCCACTGCTGCTGCCTAGACCCGTCACCTCATTGACACTGCGCAATGCCTCAATGACCGGGGCATTGTCATCTCTGAGTCCCTTCTCACTGCACGCATCCTCGACTGCCTCCCTCCCACATATGACACCTACCGCATCACCTTCACCTCTCGCTACCGTCATCCTCCTCCTGTGGCTGACACCATCGAGTGGCTTCTTGATAGCGAAGCGGACATTCAACGTGACTCCGCCACCGTCAATGCTGTCCAGACCCGCAAAGCTACCACAGGCAACCACAACAGCGGAGGAGGTGGCGGCCCAGGAAGCGCCGGTAGTGGTGGTGGTGGACGTGGTGGTGGCCGAGGCGGAGGACGCGGTGGTGGTCGCGTTGGTGGTCGTGGCGGCCGCGGCGGATATCCCTCACCTTCAGGCACCCTGCCCCCGTGTCAGTACATCATCCGCTATGGCTCCAACAAAGGCCAGCCATGCTCTCAGACCACTCATACCACTGACACGTGCTCCAAAGCCCTTACTGACGTGTGGTTCGCACGTGGTAACATTGGCACTCCACCACGCTGGAACACTGTTTTCCCACGCCCCTCCCTCCATGACATCCGCACTCTCCCCGCCTATCAACCCTCTACTCCCAACCTCCACAATGTCCTCACTCAACATCTCCCATCTCACATCCTTCAGCAAGTTCAGCATCTTCTCCCCTCATCCACCCCCACTCCCACCACTACCACTCCTCCTCCACCCACACCTCCGCCTCAAGCCCCTCCCACTCACTACCCTCCACCGTATGCTGGCTGGCATTACCCTCCCTACCCACCTCCTGGATATGGCCATGGACCCCCGGCAGCTGCTGCTAATGCTGCTGATTCTCTGTATGCCCATGCTAGTAATGAGTCCTTCTTCCAGTATTCTGCCTTTTCCTCCTCCTCCACATGCCTTGAGTTTATCCTTGACAGTGGAGCTACACACGGTCCTTCGGGATGCAGGCACACTGGTACCTCTCCCCACTCCCTCCACTATCCATGGAGCTGACTCCAGCTTCACCATCACAAGTCAACACACCTCCACCCTCCCCTGTCCCATCTTCCCCTTCGGCACAGTCACCGGTCTATACATCCCCTCCCTACGCAACAACCTGGTAGCCCTTTGTGACCTCACCAGGTTCGGTATCACCGCCCTCTTCCCTGGTCATGCACATCACTGCAACCTCTTTCACACCGCCACTGACTGCTTCATCTGTCGCATTCCCCTCTGCCCTCACACAAACATGTACAAGTACCGCACCCCTCGCACCTCCATTCACAACCTCATCGCCCCCACCTCACCCCTCCCCCTCCCCCTCCCCTCACCTCCCCTCCCCCTTCCCTCCCCTCCTCCCATCCCCTCCCCCCCCCTCCCCCTCCCCTCACCTCCCCTCCCCCTTCCCTCCCCTTCTCCCATCCCCTCCCTCCCCCTCCCCCCCCCTCCTTCTCCCCCACCCCCCCCCCCTCCCCGCCCCCCACAAGAGTCATCCCTCCTTTTCTCCCCAGCCTCTTGATCTCGTCCACATGGACCTCTGGGGCCCCAACCCTTCCCTCACCAGGCAAGGCCATAAATACCTGCTCATCCTGGTGGATGACCACAGGCGGTACTCCTCCGTCTCCCTCCTTCGCACGAAGGCGGAGGCCCCGGCTGCCATTATTGCCTGGGCTGAACAAGCACGCACCCATTTCAAACGCTCGGTGCCCCGCTTCCACTCTGATGGCGGTGGTGAGTTCCTTAACAACATGCTCTCATCCTACTGCACCACTCGTGGCATTATTCACACCTACACCCTACCTCATTCCCCTCAGCAGAATGGCGTGGCGGAAAGCAGGGTCCGCGAGGTCACCAAGACTGCTCGGTGCCTCATGGTCCATGCCTCCTGCCCGCCCTCTCTCTGGGGCTATGCCATCCTCCACGCTGCCATCCTCACTAACTTGTACCCTCATCCCTCCCGGCCCACCACCACTCCCACCGCACTCTGGACATCCAAAAAGCCCGACATCACTCCCCTGCGCGTAGGGATGAGCAAGGGGCGAACACGAACATGTTCGTGTTCGCCCCTACACGAACACATCCGTTTGCCGAACCGAACACTGTTCGGTTCGGCGAACACTTTAAGCAAAAACACGTGTTCGTCGTTCGCCTGTGAAGGCATGTTCGGGCGAACCTCGAACACGTTCGTGTTCGTCGCGGGGCAAATTGCAGCAGCGGTTCGTGTTCGGGCGATCCTCGAACACTGTTTGGCGAACATTTTAAGCAAAAAAAACAAACCGTTCGAGGCGAACCGAATAGGTGTTCGCCCTTGTGCTCATGTCTACCTGCGCATGTGGGGGTCCAGGGCCATGTTCTCATACACCCTGTCGACCGCTCACGCAAAGCTGGGAAGCTAGCCTCCCGCACCCTCCCCTGCATTTTCCTTGGTCACAACACCTCCTCCCCGGACTATCTCTTCCTCCATCCCCCCTCAGGTCGCCTCATTCGTAGTCGGGATGTGGAATTCGATGAAGCCCACCCGTACTACACCTCCCCCAAAGTCCCTAACCCCCTCCCTCTAACCACCCGTCCCCTCCTCTGGACTGACACCATTCCCACCCCACCCCCTCTCCCCTCCCACCCCCTCTCCCCTCCCCTTCCCTTCTCCCCCCCCCCCCCCCACCATTGTTCCCCCTGCACCCCCACCCCCTCCCCCCTCTCCCCCCGCCTCGTCAGGAGACATCCTTGACCCCGTCCACCCTCCCTCCCCACCCGCTGCCCCTCCCCCTCCCTCCCCACCCGCTGCCCCTCCCTCTCCCTCCCCACCCGCTGCCCCTCCCCATCCCTCCCCACCCCCTCCCCCTCCTTCCCCTCCCTCCCTCCATGCACAACATCCCCCACCTCCCCCCTCCCCACGCCCTCCCCCACTCACTCCACCTCCATCCTCCCGGCCCCTACTTCCCACTCCCCCTCTCATACTCCGCCACTACCCTCACTCCCGCTCCACGGTCCCCATTCTTGGTACCCCAAGGTCCACCCTCCCCTCCCTCCAGTCTCTCACATCCATCCCCCTTCTCCGTCACCATAGCACCTCCCCCCCTCCCCGCACCAGCCCCTCAGGTTCTCTCAGCAGTCGCGCTCCCGTCTCCCTGCCCCTCACGGCAACTCAGCGAAGCCGAGCTGCAATGCAGCTGTCTCCCCGCCCCGACCCTCAACGCAGCAGAGCACCAGTGCAGCTGTGTCCCCGCATCGGCCCGACCCTCCAGCGCAGCTGTCTTGCAACTCCACCGCCTCCTCTTCCTCCTCTCACTCCGGACCTCTCTGAAGACTCTCACGATGAGCTTCTTTTCCTCCACCTCTCACCCACCATCGCCCCCGTCGTCTGCATAATGGCTGGCACTAGTGTCCTTCTTTTCTCCACCACCCCCACCATCTACGAACCCACCACCTATGAGCAAGCACTTGCCTGTCTTGATGCACCTCTCTGGATCGAGGCCATGGTCAAGGAGAGCAACGCCTTCATCAGCAATCGCTCGTTTCTCGACGTTCCTCGTCCCTCTAAGCACAACGTGGTCAAAGGCGTGTGACTTTTCCGAGTAAAACTACTCCATGGCGACGCTCCGGTCTTCAAAGCTCGATATGTGGCAAAAGGCTTCACACAGACCTATGGCTCAGACTTCTTCGAGACCTACTCACCCACCACCACTCCACCAGTCATTTGAGTGTTTTTGGACTTTGTTGGCAGACGCGGGATGATTCTTCACTCCATGGACGTCACCACCGCCTTTCTGCAAGGCGACCTTCATGAGCTCATTTTCCTTGAACGTCCCAAAGGCTTCCATGCTCCTCACGACCCTACCACTGTTTGGAAGTTGCTACGCCCTGTCGACGGGCTCAAATAAGCACCTCGAGAATGGCACGCCAAACTCTCCTCCACCCTTCGCGCACTTGGCTTTCGCCCCTCCCGTGCCGCCTCTTGCCTCTTCTTGCGCCTCACCCCATCACCCTTCTACATCCTCGTCTACGTCGACGACATGCTGCTGGCCGCTGACACAGATGCTGAACTCCAGGAGGTCAAGGATGAGCTGCAGAAATGCCTCGCCTGCAAAGACCTGGGGGAGGTCCGCAACTACCTCGGCATGGAGATCACCCGCGACCTCACTGCCAAGACCATCACCCTCTCTCAGTCTTTTTACATCGAGAAGATTCTTGAGAGGTTTGGCATGAAAACCTGCAAACCCATCCTCACACCACTTGCATTCGGGCATCGGCTCTCCCCTCCCACCACTCCTGTCACCTCCCCTCATCCCTATGCAGAACTTGTTGGGGCCCTGATGTACACCATGGTCTGCACTCGTCCCGACCTTGCATACCTAGTCAGTGTTCTGGCGCAGTTCGTTGGCACCGACAGGCATGGTGAAGAGCATTGGAAGGCGGCCATGCGTGTTCTTCACTACCTTCAAGGCACGAAGGACCATGTCCTCACTCTTGGTGGTGTGAACACGCCCATTCTTCAAGGCTTCAGCAACTCATCTTAGGCCGACGCACAGCCCGACCGTCGCAGCTCCCAAGGATATGGCTTCACACTCGAGGGCGGCCTCATCAGCCGGCGCTCCACCCGCTCCTCCTCCGTTGCCCTCTCATCCTGCGAAGCAGAATTGTACGCGGTCACGATGGCGGCCCAAGAGGCCCGTTGGCTCAGCTATCTGCTCACCGACCTTGGCTCTCCACAGCCCTGCCCCACCCTGTGGTGTGACAACGATAGTACCATCCACCTTACCAAGGAAGCAGTCTTTCATGGTCGCTCCAAACACATCGAGCTTCGCTACTACTTTGTTCGCGACCTTGTCCAAGATGGTCACATAACCGTTCGCAAAATCGTCTCCTCCGACAACCTCGCCGATCTCTTCACCAAGGCTCTCCACCGCTCTGATCACTCTGCGCTTCTGCGTCTCCAGGGACTTGCTCCCCGCGGTGGCTGATTCAGGGGTTGTTGCTCTCTCTCTTCCCAAGCTTATGGATTTCTGTAGGTTAAGGGGTTGTGTCAGATTACCATCCTCATTGTAACCTACATCAATCCTATAAGCCTAGGTTAGAGATAAACACCCAAACCTAGTTTGGGTGTAGAACTAGGGCTAACCCTAGTTGGGGGTTGGAACTCAAACCTTGGCCCAATTATTTGGCCGCCAAGGTTGGGTTGGGAATTATTGGTCCCCCCAATAATGTTGAACACTTGGTCAACATTATTGGTCCCCCCAACAATCCCTCAACCCAATTTATTGTTGGGGGCCAATAATGTTGGCTAGGTTCCCAACCAAACCACCCATCCTAGCACTACTATGTATACCCCCATGTTTCCTAATGAATCTATCGGTTCTTCATCTTTTCTCACATGGTAATCAGAGCCAAACAATCGAATCTATGGGGCCCTGATGTACATAATGAATCTACCGGTTCTTCTTCATCTTTTCTCACATGGTAACCAGAGCCAAACAATCGAATCTATGGGGCCCTGATGTACATAATGAATCTACCAGTTCTTCTTCATCTTTTCTCACATGGTAATCAGAGCCAAACAATCGAATCTATGGGGCCCTGATGTACATAATGAATCTATCGGTTCTTCTTCATCTTTTCTCACATGGTAATCAGAGCCAAACAATCGAATCTATGGGGCCCTGATGTACATAATGAATCTACCGGTTCTTCTTCATCTTTTCTCACATGGTAATCAGAGCCAAACAATCGAATCTATGGGGCCCTGATGTACATAATGAATCTACCGGTTCTTCTTCATCTTTTCTCACACTAGCGCCTGCCTACTTCTGCCTTGTGTGTGCAGAAAAAAGTAGATTCGACCCAGATCACCAGAACTTACCCGTGCGCTTCCTGAACTTCCACACCATAGGAGGAACTGCGGCAGGGCAAATCATACTCTTAGTATGTGTGTCTGAATAGAATGCATCCCCCCTTTGTCTAACTAACCCCCTCGAGTGCTAAAGGACGAGTTGCAGCAGTATAACCCCCAAGCGCCTGCCTGCTTCCTGCATCCACATCCCCTGTCCCCGCCACATCCCCTGTCCCTGACCTCAATGCGACTTGCACCAGAGGCGAGCAACACCTCGAAATGACCATAAAGGCCAGAAGGTGAGCCGCGCGAAATTCCGACCCGAGCTCGACATCCTCCTCGTCCGGCGCCAAAACATTTCCATCGACGAACTTCTTCAATCTGGCGATCTCCAGCTGAGGCTCGATGGATTCGATCCATGTGATCAAGTCGTGCTGCGATCGTCTGCGACTGGAGGCAGCTGGAACATCGTTGTGCTCCGAAAAGCACGGCCGACTTCGCCCAAGCGAGGGCGGGGCCTTTTCTCCTCGACACGCCACATCCCCTGTCCCCGCCACATCCCCTGCTCCCCATGTACCCCTGGCTCCCCACATCCCCCCACCCACCCCCTCAGGTGCTAAGCGAAGGGACGAGCTACAGCAGTACAACCCCAAGCGCCTGCCTGCTTCTCGTGCTCACACATGAATACACATGAACACACATGCATGCACATGAATACACATGAATACACATGAATACACATGAACACACATGCATGCACATGAATACACATGAATACACATGAATACACATGCATGCACATGAATACACATGAATACACATGCATGCACATGAATACACATGAATACACATGCATGCACATGCATGCACATGCTATACATGCTCTAGTATGTGTGCCCAAACCAAGTGTATTCCATCCCCCCCTTCTTCATCAGGTGCTAAGGGACGAGCTGCAGCAGTACAACCCCAAGCGCCTGCCTGGTTCTAGCTGCGACACTCATGTGACTTTGTGTGTGTAAATACGCGCACCTTCTTTCTGCGTCTCACCCCCTCAGGTGCTAAGGGACGAGCTACAGCAGTACAATCCCAAGCGCCTGCCTGCTTGGTGCGACCGGGTGCTGTGGCGGTCCCTGCCTGGCTGCAATCTCACCTGCACCAGATACACCTCTGCGCCCACCATTCTCACCGGGTAGGCTGCTCTGCTGGTTCCCAGATGAATGCACGCACTCCACCCAGCTGGATGCAAAAGTCCAAATGGAGCACTGTAACGCTTCCTGCCTTTGCCTGGCTACAATCTCACCTGCACCAGATGCACCTCTGCGCCCACCATTCTCACCGGGTAGGCTGTGTCTGTCTGAGGTGCCCCATTTGCACAAGTCCGAACGAAACTCCCTGACACTCATCCCCCCCGCTCCATTGTCGCCGTCTTTTGCCCGTGCATGCATCCATGCATGCATGCATGCAGCGACCACAAGCCAGTGCTGGCGGAGTTTGACCGCAGCTGAAGCTAGGGCATCAATGCTCCCCCTCTCTGTCGCTCTGGCATCAAACCCCCCCCCTCCCCCCCCCTCCCTCCCCCGCCCCACGCTCCCCATGCAGCGATCACAAGCCGGTGCTGGCAGAGTTTGACATCACCACATACGCGCTCCCAGTGACCATGGATCCCTCAGAGGACGCCGTGCAGCTGCTGCAGCTGAGCAAGGGGCACAGCGATAAGGACGACATGCGCTGGCACCTGCATGTGAGTGATTGCTTCTCAGGGCGAGGGCGAGTTCTGCTGCATGCCCTGCATGTGAGTCATGCGTGGCTGCATTGCATGTGAGTCATGCGTGGCTGCATTGCATGTCATGGCGCCAACACCTGTTCACACGAACTGACATGTCTACCCACATCTCCCCCGTGCCGTGCCTCCATCGCCCCATCCTTCCACATCACCTGCCCATCAGATCGTGGAACTGAGGGGGCAGAACCTCCTCCCTGCAGACGCAAACGGCTTGTCACACACACTGACATGACCCTAAACGCTTTCTTCTCTTCTCCCCATACCTCTGTCTCCCCTCCCCATCCTCCGCCCATCAGATCTTGGAACTGAGGGGGCACAACCTCCTCCCAGCAGACGCCAACGGCTTGTCTGACCCGTGAGTCACCTCTCTCCCTAAGCACCTTCTCGTCCCCTGAGGACTCCCCTGAGGACTCCCCTGAGGACTCCCCTGAGGAATCCCCTGAGCACTCCCCTGCACCTTCCAGCAACCCCCTTCACCCATCTCCACTCCCCTGCACTACCCTGGTTTACCTTTTCACCTCTTCCCTGCCCCTCCACAAAGCCCTATTGCCCACCTCCTTCCCTCCCCCCCACGCCCTGCCCTCTCCACCACCTCCTTCCCTGTCCTCCACTCTCTTTGCCCTGTCTTGCTGCTGCATCCATTTTTCAAAAAATACCATAGCCTTTGCTATATTTCCTGCTATGCCATCAGTAGCCTTCGCTCTTCCCCTCTCTGCCCTCGCTACCCTCTCTACCCTCTCCACCCTCTCTGCCCCCGCTGCCCTCTCTGCTCTTCTTTCTCTCTGCTCTTCTTTCTCTCTGCTCTTCTTTCTCTCTGCTCTTCTTTCTCTCTGCTCTTCTTTCTCTCTGCTCTTCTTTCTCTCTGCTCTTCTTTCTCTCTGCTCTTCTTTCTCTCTGCTCTTCTTTCTCTCTGCTCTTCTTTCTCTCTGCTCGCTTGTATCTTGAATCTCTCCTCACTCTCTTGAATCTCTCCTCACTCTCTTGAATCTCTCCTCACTCTCTTGAATCTCTCCTCACTCTCTTGAATCTCTCCTCACTCTCTTGAATCTCTCCTCACTCTCTTGAATCTCTCCTCACTCTCTCCCCCTCACGCACACGCCCCGTTCAGCTACATCCGTTTTGTGGGTCCCAACCTCTTCAAGTCTTTCCAGACCAAGAAGTGCTACAAGACTCTCAACCCTGTGTGGGGCGCTGATGTGAGTGCTGGGAGTGCTGCCAGAGAGGTGGCGCTGATGTGATTTCTGGGGTTGTGTCAGCAGCACCTTCAATGCGAGCTATTCACCAAGAAGTGCTACAAGACTCTCAACCCCGTGTGGGGCGCTGATGTGAGTGGTGGGAGTGGTGGGAGTGTGGGCGTGGTGGTGGGAGTGTGGGAGTGGTGGTGGGAGTGTGGAAGTGATGGTGGGAGTGTGGGAGTGGTGGTGGGAGTGTGGGCGTGGTGGTGGGAGTGTGGGAGTGGTGGTGGGAGTGTGGGCGTGATGGGAGTGTGGGAGTGGTGGTGGGAGTGTGGGGCGTGGTGGGAGTGGTGGTGGGAGTGTGGGAGTGGTGGTGGGAGTGTGGGTGTGGTGGGAGTGTGGGAGTGGTGGTGGGAGTGTGGGTGTGGTGGGAGTGTGGAAGTGGTGGTGGGAGTGTAGGCGTGGTGGGAGTGTAGGCGTGGTGGGAGTGGTGGTGGGAGTGTGGGCGTGGTGGGACTGTGGGAGTGGTGGTGGGAGTGTGGGCGTGGTGGGACTGTGGGAGTGGTGGTGGGAGTGTGGGCGTGGTGGGACTGTGGGAGTGGTGGAGGGAGGGGTAGTAGGGGAGGGAGCGGTTGTGCTGGCAACATTTTCAAAGCGGTCCGTTCACCAGGCTAGAAGTCACTCAACCTCGTGTTATGTGAGTGCTGGGAAAGGCTATGTTGGTTTCCCATCAACCCCTGTGTTGGTTTCTGCAGGTGCTCTTGTTGTTGCGAGCTGACTGCATAGTCTGTATGTAATTGTGGAATCCCTTATGAACATTTCGACCTGTCTAGAGCTGTAAACGGAGGCAGAATCCTCTTGGGTTGTCTTATTGTGCACCTAAATATGAGCGAGCTTGGCACCTGAGTCTTAGTTGAGGTCTTTTGAGGCGCCTCAAAAGTCGTCTGAATGTGCACCTAAATGTGAGTGAGCTTGGCTCCTGAGTCCTGGTTGAGGCTCTCACCACGAGCATTCTTACTGACATCCCCCTTCGCCCCCTCTTTCTCTCCGTCTCCCCTCCTCTCTCGCCCTCAGTCCCACTCCCACTCCCTTCCAATCACCTTCCCGTTGCAACACCCTATAGGATGTACCCGCTATAGTGTTGGAGCACCAGTCACTGCATTACTACGAGAAGGATTATCTACTAGCAGCCGTGTTTGATTATGATAAGACCAACAAGGACGACCCTATAGGTATGATTGTGTGCACAGATGTGCTTGTGTTGATGGGAATGGCCGGCAGATGTGATTGTGTTGAGGGGAATGGCCGGCAGATGTGCTTGTGTTGAGGGGAATGGCCGGCAGATGTGATTGTGTTGAGGGGAATGGCCGGCAGATGTGATTGTGTTGAGGGGAATGGCCGGCATATGTGCTTGTGTTGAGGGGAATGGCCGGCAGATGTGATTGTGTTGAGGGGAATGGCCGGCAGATGTGCTTGTGTTGAGGGGAATGGCCGGCAGATGTGATTGTCTTGAGGGGAATGGCCGGCAGATGTGCTTGTGTTGAGGGGAATGGCCGGCAGATGTGATTGTGTTGAGGGGAATGGCCGGCAGATGTGCTTGTGTTGAGGGGAATGGCCGGCATATGTGATTCTGTTGAGGGGAATGGCCGGCAGATGTGCTTGTGTTGAGGGGAATGGCCGGCAGATGTGATTGTGTTGAGGGGAATGGCCGGCATATGTGCTTGTGTTGAGGGGAATGGCCAGCAGATGTGATTGTGTTGAGGGGAATGGCCGGCAGATGTGCTTGTGTTGAGGGGAATGGCCGACAGATGTGATTGTCTTGAGGGGAATGGCCGGCAGATGTGCTTGTGTTGAGGGGAATGGCCGGCAGATGTGATTGTGTTGAGGGGAATGGCCGGCAGATGTGCTTGTGTTGAGGGGAATGGCCAGCAGATGTGATTCTGTTGAGGGGAATGGCCGGCAGATGTGATTGTGTTGAGGGGAATGGCCGGCAGATGTGCTTGTGTTGAGGGGAATGGCCGGCAGATGTGCTTGTGTTGAGGGGAATGGCCGGCAGATGTGATTGTGTTGAGGGGAATGGCCGGCAGATGTGATTGTGTTGAGGGGAATGGCCGGCAGATGTGATGTGTTAAGGGGAAGACTATCTACTAGCAGCCGTGTTTGATTGTGATAAGACCAACAAGGGCGACCCTATAGGTATGTGGTAGCCCTATCCGCCCATGTGTGCCCATCTGTACTTGCTAGTGGCTGTATCCGCTATAAGCTGTACCTTTTACAGGTCATACCCACTATACGATGCTGGTCTGTTGCCAATCACGTAGGCCATCAATTTTTTATCATTGGAAAAATAAGAAATACGATGCTAAAAGGCACAGCCACTGGTTTTCTTACCGATCCACCTCTATTGATTGCCCCCACCAGGATATGCCGCAGTCCCACTGGCTGATCTTGTCAAGGCCACGTGGGAGCAGTCCTCTCAGCCAGTCAGCTTCCGGGTAGAGGTGACCTATAAGGGCCTACCAGCTGGCGAGCTGGAGGGCAGCTTCCGTCTTTTCTGGGCTGTGAACAAGCTCAGCGAGGGCAAGTGTGCGCAGATGTGATTGTGTTGACGGGAATGGGCAGGAGATGTGATTGTGTACAAGTGAGTTTTGGCGCAGGCATGATGATGCAGAGGTTTGTGATTGATCCGCACCAAGGGTGAGCAGCAGATGCAGCTACCTGAAGACATACGGGCGAAGAGGTGTTTGTGGAGCTGCCAAGGCAAGTCTAACAAGTTTTGAGACGTCTCAGAATTTCGTTTTGAGACATCTCATTACGTGAAGGCATACGGGCAAAGAGGTGTTTGTGGAGCTGTCAAGATGAGCCCAAAGAGACGTGCAAAAGCAAATGGCACACTGTTGACACACCGCCACCTTGCTTGGGGATTTTTGGGGGGGACAAGAGCAGTGGAGGTGGTGACAGCAGTGGTACTGGCGGTATCTCAAAAGACTAACGTATTGCTTTTGAGGCGTCACACAAGCCGAGGTTGTGAGGGGGACATCATAGCAGTTGGCAGCGTTTCCTTGCGGACTGGTGTAGGAGTTACTACAGCAGTGCCCCACCTAGCTATATACTTCTAATGCTGTTATGACCCGCTTTTTGGCTTTATGGTTTGAAAGGCAGGGTATGCTAGGTATGAGATTAGTAGTGTAACTAGGGATATAAACTGTACATGTACTGTAGTAGTGAATTCTGCAGATGCAGCGTAAGTCATTTGCAAGCTAACATACGGTACCGTAATACCCCGGATAGTAGCGCATATGCGCTTATAATAAATTCATTTTTTTTAGGGGGGGCGCTTGTAATTGAGTAACGGCCATAAGCGCCGGCGCTTTTATAAAGGCAAAACTGAATTTCACTAAAAAGGATATCATTCTGAAGCCCTCAATAAGGCGAATACAACACTGTACCATGCGCGCGGGGTCGTGCATGGAATGACAGCGAAACTTGCCACAGTTCGATTTCCCACCGCACAAAACCCGTCCCGGTGCAACGCACCTGCCAGCGCTGATGCAAAACCTGCCGTGCGGCCCAATCAGGTTGGCATGCGCTGCCAGGCAGGAGCATCTCGGCAGAACCATCCAGAACGTGATGGAATCTGCCGTGCCAGCGCAGCATGGATGGTGCCCCCAACCCTCCTCTGCGGGTTGGGGCAGGGGTGTACTCGTCTCTCATCGACGAGGACCCCGAGCCGCAAACCAGAAGGGGTCCCCTTCAATCTCCCATTTCAACACCCAGGGTTGCAGTTTTTTATTCAGTCTTCTTGTTCTCGCCCGCCTGGCTGCGGAAGCCATGGCGGAATTCACAGGCACTCATTTTCTCTTCAAGAAAATACCTTCCAGTAGGCCCGCGTACCGTGTTACAGCTGACGGGTGGTATAGCCGCATACCTCCAGACCCTCCAGAGCCACCAGTGCCTCCGACTCCCCCCGCTCCTCCTGTTCCTCCATCTCCTCCGTGTCCGGTGGCCCCTCACATCGACAACCACCCCGTGCTCACGCTCCTGCTCCCATCGGCGTTCGACGAGTATCTGTCGGAACCGGATTATGACAAGGGCCCCGTTGTTGACGTACCCGCTCCAGCGCCAGCACCACGTTGGGGCCAGCCAGAAGATTTCACGTGGGACGAATCTGCAGTCGGCGCTGACGACGACGTGCAAGACGCCGAGGAAGATTGGCGCGCTGAGGGCGACGCCGGCGCCGAGGGTGGCATTGAGGCCGAAACCGAGGCCGCTACTGAGGCCGGCACTGCTGAGGATGTGTTTCCCGAGGGTACGACGACGACGGCGTCGAATACTGGTCACGCGATGGCCTCCCCGAGAAACTCCCGATACCAACTTATCCTCCACGTAATCGAAAGCGACCTCACCCTTCTTCACAGAACCGTGATTCTCGCCCCCCCTCTCCCAGGCACAAGCCCAACGACCACAAGCGCCAGGCCTATACTTGTTAGAATCCTAGCGTGACTTAGGAGCCATGGCTAGTGAGTGTCGAGAGGATTGAGTGTCGAGAGAATTGGAAAGGAGAATGAGGGGTTTCACTATAGAAAGTTGGGATACAAATAGCAAACCCTAAATTGGGTTGTACTCACTACAGAGTACCCCACTGCAGGCTAAACAGCAAATACATTCTGACACACCCCCATAGTCAAAGTGGGGTATAATCAGCAGAGCAAGCAGTCATAGAGCAGGTTCACAAGTACAAGCAAAGCTAGAGGCATTCACAAAGGGCAAGTGAGGAGGAGGCTGGACTGTAAGAGGAGAGTAGATAGGAGGCGACTGCTGATGCTGCAGACTCTCGGGCAACAGGAGCGGCGCGCACTGTGGCTACCAGGGCCGTATCCCCGTACTGCAGGAGTAACTGGCTCTGCGGCTAACTCTGAGCGGCAGGAGCAACGGACCCACAGGCGACAGGCGCAGCAGGCTCTCTGAGCTACCAGAAGCAAAGCCCCGGACTACAGGTGCTGCGGACGACAAGACGGCAGCCTCCGCTCAACCTCCCCCAACTGTCCCACTCACCTTACACACACCCCTTGCTGCACCCCTAGCTCCACTCCCACGTCACCCCCCTAGCACCAATCCTTCGGCTCCCACACACCCACCCCCCTCAGCGGCAGCTGCAGCAGTGGGAGACGAAGGTGGAGGAGGAGGAGGGGACGGTTCACACACCCGCCACTCCGCAGTTGCACCTGCAGCAGGGGATGGAGAAGGGGGGGCGGGGGGGGGGGGGCTGGTGCTGTAGATCCCCTCCCCCCCACTGCTGCACCCGCAGCAGGGGGAGGTAGGAGAAGGGAGGGAGGGGGGGGGGGGGGGGGGGGGGGGGTGTGCATGGCGCGTGCAGAGGGCAGCAGGGCGCGCGAGGCGCACAGGGCTGCAGGGCGCGCGGGGCGCACAGGGCAGCAGGGCAGCAGGGCGCACAGGGCTGCAGGGCAGCAGGGCGCGCGGGGCGCGCAGGGCTGCAGTGCGCGCAGGGCGCGCAGGGCAGCAGGACAGCAGGGCGCGCAGGGCTGCAGGGCGCACGGGGCGCAGCAGGGCTGCAGGGCACGCGGGGCGCGCAGGGCAGCAGCAAGGGCTGTAGCGGCAACAGCAAGGGCTGTAGCGGCAGCAGCAGGGCAGCAGGGCGCACAGGGCTGCAGGGCAGCAGGGCGCACAGGGCTGCAGGGCAGCAGGGCGCACGGGGCACGCAGGGCTGCAGGGCGTGCGGGGCGCACAGGGCTGCAGGGCGCGCGGGGCGCACAGGGCAGCAGGGCAGCAGGGCGCACAGGGCTGCAGGGCAGCAGGGCGCGCGGGGCAAACAGGGCAGCAGGGCGCACAGGGCTGCAGGGCAGCAGGGCGCGCAGGGCTGCAGTGCGCGCAGGGCGCGCAGGGCAGCAGGACAGCAGGGCGCGCAGGGCGCGCAGGGCTGCAGGGCGCGCGGGGCGCACAGGGCAGCAGGGCAGCAGGGCGCGCGGGGCGCAGCAGGGCTGCAGGGCGCGCGGGGCGCGCAGGGCAGCAGCAAGGGCTGTAGTGGCAACAGCAAGGGCTGTAGCGGCAGCAGCAGGGCAGCAGGGCGCACAGGGCTGCAGGGGAGCAGGGCGCGCAGGGCTGCAGGGCGCGCATGGCGCACAGGGCAGCAGGACAGCAGGGCGAGAGGGGCAAACAGGGCAGCAGGGCGCACAGGGCTGCAGGGCAGCAGGGTGCACAGGGCTGCAGGGCAGCAGGGCGCGCGGGGCACGCAGGGCTGCAGTGCGCGCAGGGCGCGCATGGCAGCAGGGTGCGCAGGGCGCGCAGGGCTGCAGGGCAGCACAGGGCTGCAGATCCCCTCCCCCCCACCGCTGCTGCAGATCCCCTCCCCCCCACTGCTGCACCCGCAGCAGGGGGATGGAGGAGAAGTGGGGGGGGGGGGGGGGAGCTGGGGGGGGCTGGTGCTGCAGATCCCCTCCTGCCTCCCCCTGAACCTCCAAGCTCCCCCCCCCTCCCAACACAGGGTGCGGCAGGGAGAGAGAGAGGAGAAAAGGGTGGGGGGGGGGGGGGGGGGGGCTGATGCTGCAAATCCCCTCCCCCCACTGCTGCTGCAGATCCCCTCCCCCCACTGCTGCACCCGCAGCAGGGGTGGAGGAGAAAAGGGGGGGGGCGGGGGGGGCTGGTGCTGCAGATCCCCTCCTGCCTCCCTCTGAACCTCCAAGCTCCCCCCCCTTCCCAACACAGGGTGCGGCAGGGAGAGAGAGAGGAGAAAGGGCGGGGGGGGGGGGGGGAGGGGGGGGGGGGGGGGGGGCTGATGCTGCAAATCCCCTCCCCCACTGCTGCTGCAGATCCCCTCCCCCCCACTGCTGCACCCGCAGCAGGGGTGGAGGAGAAAGGGGGGGGGGGGGCGGGGGGGGCTGGTGCTGCAGATCCCCTCCTGCATCCCTCTGAACCTCCAAGCTCCCCCCCCCCTCCCAACACAGGGTGCGGCAGGGAGAGAGAGAGGAGAAAAGGGCGGGGGGGGGGGGGGGGGGGCTGATGCTGCAAATCCCCTCCCCCACTGCTGCTGCAGATCCCCTCCCCCCCACTGCTGCACCCGCAGCAGGGGTGGAGGAGAAAGGGGGGGGGGGCGGGGGGGGCTGGTGCTGCAGATCCCCTCCTGCATCCCTCTGAACCTCCAAGCTCCCCCCCCTTCCCAACACAGGGTGCGGCAGGGAGAGAGAGAGGAGAAAAGGGCGGGGGGGGGGGGGGGAGGGGGGGGGGGGGGGGGGGGCTGATGCTGCAAATCCCCTCCCCCACTGCTGCTGCAGATCCCCTCCCCCCCACTGCTGCACCCGCAGCAGGGGTGGAGGAGAAAGGGGGGGGGGGCGGGGGGGGCTGGTGCTGCAGATCCCCTCCTGCATCCCTCTGAACCTCCAAGCTCCCCCCCCCCTCCCAACACAGGGTGCGGCAGGGAGAGAGAGAGGAGAAAAGGGCGGGGGGGGGGGGGGGGGGGCTGATGCTGCAAATCCCCTCCCCCACTGCTGCTGCAGATCCCCTCCCCCCCACTGCTGCACCCGCAGCAGGGGTGGAGGAGAAAGGGGGGGGGGGCGGGGGGGGCTGGTGCTGCAGATCCCCTCCTGCATCCCTCTGAACCTCCAAGCTCCCCCCCCTTCCCAACACAGGGTGCGGCAGGGAGAGAGAGAGGAGAAAAGGGCGGGGGGGGGGGGGGAGGGGGGGGGGGGGGTGGCTGATGCTGCAAATCCCCTCCCCCACTGCTGCTGCAGATCCCCTCCCCCCCACTGCTGCACCCGCAGCAGGGGTGGAGGAGAAAGGGGGGGGGGGGGCGGGGGGGGCTGGTGCTGCAGATCCCCTCCTGCCTCCCTCTGAACCTCCAAGCTCCCCCCCCCCTCCCAACACAGGGTGCGGCAGGGAGAGAGAGAGGAGAAAAGGGCGGGGGGGGTGGGGGCTGATGCTGCAAATCCCCTCCCCCACTGCTGCTGCAGATCCCCTCCCCCCCACTGCTGCACCCGCAGCAGGGGTGGAGGAGAAAGGGGGGGGGGCGGGGGGGGCTGGTGCTGCAGATCCCCTCCTGCCTCCCTCTGAACCTCCAAGCTCCCCCCCCTCTCCCAACACAGGGTGCGGCAGGGAGAGATAGAGGAGGAGGCGCGGCGGCAGCTGCTGCTGCTGAGGCACATCCGCCACCCCCTCACACCCTCTCCCCCCCGTCCCCATGGAGGAGGGGGAGGGGGGGGAGGGGGGCGGGGGCGGAGCTGCGCGTGCGACTGCAGGGCACGCGGGCGGGAAGTCATCACCCCTCTTGCCATAGCTAGGGGCGACGAGGCCAGTGGGGCCGAGGGGCGCGGCTAGGTACGGGGCCGGGTGCTGGGCAGGTACGGGGCCGGGCGCTGGGCAGGTACGGGGCCGGGTGTTGGGCGCGGAATGGGGCCGGGCGCGGGGCTAGGTACGGGGCCGGGCGCGGGCTAGGTACTGGGCCGGGCGCGGGCTAGGTACGGGGCCGGGCGCGGGCTAGGTACTGGGCCGGGCGCGGGCTAGGTACGGGGCCGGTCGTTGGGCACGGAACGGAGGCCGGGCGCGAGGCTAGGTACGGGGCCGGGCGCTGGGTAAGGGACGGGGCCGGGCGCTGGGCAGGTACGTGGCCGGGCGCTGGGCAGGTACGGGGCCGGGCGCGGGCTAGGTACGGGGCCGGGCCCGGGCTAGGTACTGGGCCGGGCGCTGGGCTAGGGACGAGGCCGGGCGACGGGCTAGGTACGGGCCGGTCGCGGGCTAAGTACGGGCCGGGCGCGGGCTAGGTACGGGCCGGGCGCTGGGCGAAGGACGGGGCCAGGTGCGGGCTTGGTACGGGCCGGGCGCGGGCTAGGGACGGGGCCAGGCGCGGGCGAGGTACGGGCCGGGCGCGGGCTAGGTACGGGGCCGGGCGTTGGGCGCGGAACGAAGGCCGAGCGCGAGGCTAGGTACGGGCCGATCGCGGGCTAGGTACGGGCCGATCGCGGACTAATTACGGGCTGATCGCGGGCTAGGTACGGGCCGGGTGCGGGCGACGGAATCGACGGGGCCAGCGGGGCCGAGGGGCCGAGCTAGGGGCGACGGGGCCAAGGGGCCGAGCCTAGGGGCTAGGGGCGACGCCAAGGGGCGACGGGCCGGGGCCTAGGCTAGCAGGGCATTAGGTGGTGGGCCCATTGATGTGAGGTCCTAGGAACTATTGCTCTTAATACCATGTTAGAATCCTAGCGTGACTTAGGAGCCATGGCTAGTGAGTGTCGAGAGGATTGAGTGTCGAGAGAATTGGAAAGGAGAATGTGGGGTTTCACTATAGAAAGTTGGGATACAAATAGCAAACCCTAAATTGGATTGTACTCACTACAGAGTACCCCATTGCAGGCTAAACAGCAAATACATTATGACAATACTGCCGCCGAGAAGTTGAAGTGGGTCGCGCAGCTGGCAGGGGTGTGGTTATCAGACCAATTCGGTCTGATAGTCTGATTTTCAAATGTTTTCAATTGTTTTCTTTGTCGCGCAGCTGGCAGGGGTGTGGTTTTCTTTGTTCATCTGATCTGTAAGACTTCAATTTTATGGCCGTCTGATCAGTAAGACAAATGTTTTTACCTCATATGAAATTTAAGACCCTACCCTATTCTTCATCTGAGTTTCCAGATAACGAGTACGTTTCCGTCTGAAACCGACATTTCTGCCCACTGGGCCATAGGCCCACTTATTACGGTTCCTGCCAGCCTGTATACATGCATGCGTGAAAAAATCTTGTCTCGTAGCATCCTCGCTGGAGGAAACCAACACCGCTGGCAGCAGTTATGAGTCAGAAGCTGCCAGCACTTTGTCGCTGCGTGGGTGTCGGCGCCGGTGCCAGCCACACCAAAGCAGCGACACTGTAATTTTGTGCATGGGAGTCCTTTCCTTGAACAAAAAGCCAGCTGGGGACTGTTGTGTATGCATCACGCATGCACGTAACTGCGTTTCCCGGCCGACACCCCGCACAGCGCATCACTCTGACGCGCTTCGAGACGAGGGTTTGAGGGACCAGGCTGGGGACACACCCTCCTTCCTCATCCTTATCTTCCACTGCAGTCTTTTTTTTTGCAATTCAGTTTTTTTCTTTGCAACTAGAGCTCCCGATGGCGATTTCAGAGAAGGAAGACCCCCCTAGAATCACAGCACCGGATTTTCTCACACGGGGCAAGCAGATCCCCATCGCTGCACCCCCCGTTGCCTCGTCCTCTGCCCAGGCTCCACCGCCAGTCAATGCCTCGCCAGACACTTTGTCTGTGGAACCGATTGACGATGGCATGCCCTCCTCCTCTAACGCTACCACGCCCATATCGACGAGTTTCCCTACCTCCGGCCGTGAATCTGAACGCCCTGGTGTTTCGGTAGCAACAACCACCACTCTACGAACTAACCCCGTGCTGCCTGACAGGGCTTCACTGAAAGCTAAATACAAGCAGCGGAAGCTTAACTTTGCCCGTCCCGCAGGTCCTACAATGCCCGCGCCAACGGAGACGATCCCGCCAGCGACTCGTCAATCCGCCGATGACGACGATGACGAAGACGAGGAGAAGGATGTCAGCGGGAAACGGCGGCAGCTGTCTGTGGAAGAGCTGCAGCTCAAGTGTATGGAGCAGTGGCTCCGCTACTTCCCGTGGCTCTACATCAGTGAGACAAAGGACGGCCGACCTTTTATGCGCTGCAACGTCTGCATGGTGTTGGGGGACCCGCACTACAAGTACGGCCGCTACGGTGAAGGCGGCATCGACATTCAAAAACAGACGATGCGTAAGCATCACCACAGCATTAAGCACGAGGCAGCGGTGCGGGAGAAGGAACAACGAGATGGCCTGAAGAAAGGCCAGAAGTCCATCGTCGAATTTGACAAGGGCGACGACGACGACAAGCGAATTGCACGTTTAATGGCAATCGCCCTGCTCATTTGCAAATCTGACGCACCCATTGTGCTTTTCGTGGCTCTTGTTCATTTCATGGCTGAACAGGGAACTCTTGACATGCCCTTGAAGAAGGAGAACGGCACGTACTACAGCGAGTGAGTGAATGGATTATGTAAGCCAAACGTGCCACTGATTTTCCGCTACACAATCCTCATGTCTTTGTTTATGCGTTTTTCAGGTACGGGTTTGCTCAGCTTGTGGAAACGATGGCGTGGTTCTTGCGCTCCCGTCAGCTGAAGCACATCCGCGCCAGCCCTTATCTCGGGATCCAGTTGGACGAGAGCACGGACCGAAGGCGCGGGAAGAACATGATCGTATACATGACGTTCCTACGCGACAACCTTCCTGTCACGGAGTTCTACGCCCTGCTCACAGTCGAGCAGTGTGACGCCGCCTCGTTGTAGACGGTTCTGCTCACGCATCTAGAGACAACGGGCATCGACCTGCAGCGAATTAGCGGTATGAGCACGGACGGCGCCAGTGTGATGACGGGCCAGCACAACGGGTTGGTCGCGCGCCTTCGGTCGAAGATTCCCCATCTCGTGTCGTGTCACTGTGTCGCTCACAGGCGAGTTAGGGTTTAGGGTTTTGTGTCGGAGCTTCCTTGAAAAGCTTGTACTGACTTGTTTTTGCTTGACCTTGCAGGGAGGCGCTGGCTGCTAAGGACGCGGCGCTCGCATTTCCCGACCTCCAGATCGTTGACAAAGTGGTCCAAGCTGTGGCCGACATTCTCGGGCGCCTTGTCGTTCATACTCGTTTCAAGGAGCTCCAAGAAGTTATTTGCGAGACGCATTTAGAGATGCAGGGGATTAAAGACGTCGGGTGGCTTTCTGGAGGCCAGGCGATAGAGCGACTCGTGGCGGTGTTTCCCGCAGTTGTGATCGTCTTGCGGGAATTCGACAGTAAGATGTATGCTGTAGTGACTAGTTTCAAGATTCATTTCTTACTCTATTTGCTTGCCGACATGTTGAAGGAGTTGAACCTGCTCAACATGAAGTTCCAGCGACGACAGGTACGTGACTCGGTTTCTGGTTCAAGCTCCAAACCCTGCTGTTTGAACAAGACTAAACTACTTTGTGCCCTCATTCGTGTGCAGATTGACGCAACCCATGTGCTGCAGACGGTGCACAACACGACCCTCCTGCTGCGGAATCGTTACCTCGACAGCAACGACGAGACGTTCGGGGCGGCCGGCGAGGCTCCGGGGCCATTCCTCGCTAAACACGCCTCGGGGGAGTGCCGGGAGGTCCAGGTTGCAGGCCCGGATGCTACCGGAGCGCCAACAACTCACCGCTACATACTGCACGAAGACCTTATAGAAGGGCAGACCAGCGGACGCGACATCAGCTCCTGTTTGAAGCTTGGGCGCGACTTCGTTGTTGAGCTGATTGGGAGGCTTGACTTCCGACTCCAAGATCTCGCGTCGCTCAATGGCGCGAAGCTGTTTAAATAATCCCAATACCCTAAGTCACAGGTTAAGCACGAGCGGTTAATGGCGCAGTGGTTGCAGTCTCTACGCGCTATGTACAAGAAGGATCCCGAGGATCCGGACACTCTGCCAGGTTTGTTAGGACTATAGTCCGGAGATCCTGAGTTTGTCTTTATTTGCCGCTTGTGTAAGCCTACGGATTTCCACAGTGCAGTCATTTCTTCCTTCTCTATCCACCCGCCCATTCCTACAGGTGTGGACTGGGCCAAAGCACAGAGGGAGCTCACAACCTTCGCGACGATCATGAGCACCCACTAGGAGGATGTCGGATTTGCGGAGGGCCTGAAGCACATGCTTGTCAGAATATTATAGCTCATGCATATTGTGTAGGCTATAGTGGGGTAACCCATAAGGGGTACAACCCAATTAGGGTCAGTACTTGTACCCAATTCATTCATAGTTCATTCATTCCTTGTTTCTTATCATGGTATCGAGCAGGTTCCCTCGTGGGAACTGTTCCTAGGGCCCACCGTTTTTTTTTCCTGCCCGGAGCGCACTCAGCCCCTGCCCGAGTCGCGCTCCCCTCTCTCGGGCCGCCCTAGCGGCCCCTTCGCGCCGCCCTCGCGGCCCCTTCGAGCCGCCCTCGCGGCTCTGTCGCCCTACCCTAGCGACCCCGCGGCCCCACCCTCGCGGCGCCGGCCGCCTCCCTTCGCGGCCCCGATCCGCCGCCCTCGCGGCCCCCCCCCCCCCCCCCCTACTCCGCCGCCCTTCGCGGCCCCTACTCCGCCGCCCTCGCGGCCCCGATCCGCCGCCCTCGCGGCCCCGATCCGCCGCCCTCGCGGCCCCGCTCCGCCGCCCTCGCGGCCCCGATCCGCCGCCCTTCGCGGCCCCGATCCGCCGCCCTCGCGGCCCCTACTCCGCCGCCCTCGCGGCCCCGATCCGCCGCCCTCGCGGCCCCGATCCGCCGCCCTCGCGGCCCCTACTCCGCCGCCCTCGCGGCCCCTACTCCGCCGCCCTCGCGGCCCCGATCCGCCGCCCTCGTGGCCCCGATCCGCCGCCCTAGCGGCCCCGACCCCTGCTCCTACGGCCCCGGCGCCTGCTCCTACGGCCCCCACGCCTACTCCTACGAGCAGCCCAGCCGCCGAGCCGCCCGGCAACCGAGCAGCCCAGCCGCTGAGCCGCCGAGCCGCCCAGCAACCGAGCCGCCCAGCCGCCGAGCCGCCCAGCAGCCGAGCCGCCCAGCAGCCGAGCCGCCCAGCCGCCGATACGCCCAGCAGCCGAGCCGCCCAGCAGCCGAGCCGCCCAGCCGCCGAGCCGCCCAGCAGCCGAGCCGCCCAGCAGCCGAGCAGCCGAGCCGCCCAGCAGCCGAGCCGCCCAGCCGTCGAGTCGCCGAGCCGCCCTGCAGCCGAGCCGCCCGAGCCGCCCTGTCCGGTAAGAGCAGCGCCTCTCTCACAGCACTGCCCTCACCCTACTGTTTGCACTGCTAGTCTACTGCTGTCATGGCTACCCCTAGTGTCCTCGCTTTTGACGCTGAGGGTCGGGCCATTGACTTTGAAGTCTGGATAGATGACCTGCAGCTTTTCTTACAGTGCGATAGGGCAGACGGCCTCTCCCTCTTTGACCTCACTTCTGGTGCCTCTCCTGCCCCCGCTGCTGATGCTGACGCCACTGTTCGCTCACAGTGGGCCACGCGCGATGCTGCTGCACGTCTTGCTGTGCGTCGCCACCTACCTACCTCTGAGCGTGCGCACTTTAGCCAGTACAAGAGTGCTCAGACCTTGTACGACGCTGTAGTTGCACGCTACTCCTCCCCTGCCACTGCTGCACTGAGCCGCCTCATGCTACCGTACCTCTTCCCTGACCTTGCTGCCTTTCCCACAGTCGCTGACCTCATTACGCACCTCCGCACTAGTGACACTCGCTACCGCGCTGCGCTTCCTGCTGAGTTCTGCGCCAAGAACCCCCCCCCCATGTACATCACCCTCTACTACATAGTCACCCGTCTCCCTGACTCCCTTCACGTAGTCAGGGACCACTTCCTCTCGGTTTGCCCCACCACTCTCACCGTTGACCTCCTCGAGAAGGCCCTCCTAGCAGCAGAAAAGAGCATAGTCGCTGTAGGAGCCTCTCGTGGTGACCCTCGCACCCTCATCTTTGAGGGGTGTTCCCCCTCCCCTCTTTTGCCCTCTGTTGCCTCTGTTGCTGCGGCCGACCTCGCTGGTTTGGAGTCGGTTGGGGCAGCGTCTACCCCTAGCGGGAGACGCCGCCCTGGCAAGGGCAAGGGGGGCAGGGGCGCTGGAGGAGCTAGCGGGGGCGGTGGAGGCGGCGGTGGAGGCGGTGGAGGAGGTGGGGGTGGCGGTGGGGGTGGTGGCGTGGGTGGAGGTGTAGGTGGCGGCAGTGGAGGCGCAGGCGGCAGCGGCGGTGGCGGAGGGAGCGGAGGTGGCGGCGGTGGAGGAGGAGGCGGCGGAGGAGGTGGAGCTGGTCGGGGTGGTGCTGCGCAGAGGGTCGGCTCCGGTGGTGGTCAGCGCCAGCAGCAGCAGCAGCAGCAGCAGCAGCAGCAGCAGCAGCGCACTCGTGACGTCCCCTCCCCTCAGCAGCTCCGTGAGTGGTACACTGCACGCCAGAGGGGTGGGGGTACTGGTCCGTGCACCTACGTCCTGCGCACCGGCGACCGCGCGGGTGAGCAGTGCGGGGGTGCGCACTCCACCCAGCGCTGCTTTGGCCGCCTGACGGACGCTTGGCGTCACCAGTTCCCTGAGGCCACTGAGATCCCCCGCTGGGGTGAGCTGTCTAGGGCGGGTGTAGCTGTCTTTGACCTTGACTTTGATGCTATTCTTGCTGCCATGTATACTGTGACTATTAGTGATGAGGGTGACTGTTACCGGTGTTTTCCGCCCGACCCGGGCATTGAGACTGCTGCTCTAGGTACTGGTGAGGCTGCTGCTCTAGGTGCTAGCGAGGCTGCTGCTCTAGGTGCGTCTGCTCCCTCAGGTACTGGTGAGTCTGCTCTCTCAGGTTCTGCGTCGGCTTCGGCCTCCCACACCTTCACCCTTGACTCGGGGGCTTCTCGCTCCTTCTTTCGAGACCGCACCACACTCACGCCGCTTGGCCGGCCAGTTGCGGTCTCTCTGGCAGACCCCTCTGGGGGTCCTGTCCTTGCTCACTTCTCCACTGTCCTCCCGTGTCCGGCGGCCCCCTCTGGCACCCTGTCTGGTCTTTACCTCCCCTCGTTCTCTACGAACTTGGTGAGTGGTGCTGACCTACAGGATGCGGGGGTTCACCAGTTCACTCCTGCGAGTCAGCGGGTGACCCACTGCACGGACGCTCGGACAGGCCGACACCTGGCCACGTTTACACGTCGGCCGGGGTCGAGCCTGTACACACTGACCACTGCGTCTCCCCCAGTCCCTACGTCTGGTCAGGTAGCTGCGTCGGGTCAGGTGTTTGCTGCAACGTCCAGGTCTGGTCCTGAGTCTGCCCCCTGCTCGTGTCGCCTCCTGTCTCACGAGACTCTCCTCTGGCACCACCGCCTTGGTCACCCCTCCCTGCTTCGTCTCCGGAGCATGGCCTCCCGTGTCCTTGTCTCTGGTCTTCCCCGGTCCCTCCCTCCACTTCCTCCGGGGCCTGGCCCTACCTGCGTCCCCTGTGTCGAGGGACGACAGCGGGCTACCCCTCACTCCTCCCAGTTTCCTCCGACAGAGGCCCCGCTGCAGACGCTTCACATGGACGTGTGGGGCCCGGCCCGCGTCCGTGGACAGGGTCACGAGCGCTACTTCCTGCTGGTGGTTGACGACTACTCGCGTTACACCACAGTCTTCCCCTTGCGCAGCAAGGGTGATGTCACTGAGGTGTTGATCGACTGGATCCGCGCAGCTCGTCTCCAGCTCAGGCGGAGCTTCGGCTCGGACTTTCCTGTTCTGCGTCTGCACTCTGACAGAGGCGGAGAGTTCTCCTCTGGCCTTCTGCGAGCCTACTGTCGTGCACGAGGCATCCGCCAGACCTTCACGCTTCCGGACTCTCCACAGCAAAATGGGATTGCTGAGCGCCGCATTGGCATGGTCATGGACGTCGCCCGTACGTCCATGATGCATGCGGCTGCCCCCCATTTTCTGTGGCCGTTTGCGGTTCGGTACGCGGCGCATCAGATCAACCTTCAGCCCAGGGTCTCCATGCCGGAGACCTCCCCAGCCTTGCTGTGGACGGGGAAGGTTGGCGATGCGTCTGCGTTCCGTGTCTGGGGATCTCGGGCGTTTGTCCGCGACTTGTCTGCGGACAAGCTGTCCCCTCGTGCTGCTCCTTGCGTCTTCCTGGGTTTCCCCCCTGACGCCCCAGGGTGGCAGTTCTACCACCCCACCTCTCGCCGTGTTCTGTCCTCCCAGGACGTCACGTTCGACGAGTCGGTCCCCTACTACCGCCTCTTCCCCTACCGCACTCCGTCCCTCCCCCCGCCACCGCTCTTCCTTGTACCAGGTCCCCCCCCGGTAGACCCCCTCCCCCCTCAGGGTCCTGCCCCTTCAGGTGTGTCCCAGGTAGACGCTGTTGAGCCTGTCGAGGTCGCTGGTGACTCTGGTGCTGCTGAGGGTGCTGAGCCTGGGGGTGCTGACTCTGGGGGTGCTGAGCGTGTGGGTGCTGACTCTGGGGGTGCTGAGCGTGTGGGTACTACGACTGGGGGTGCTGAGCCTGGGGGTGCTGCGTCTGGGGGTGCTGAGCCTGGGGGTGCTACGCCTGGAGGTGCTGAGCCTGGGGGTGCTGCGTCTGGGGGTGCTGAGCCTGGGGGTACTACGCCTGGAGGTGCTGAGCCTGGGGGTGCTACGCCTGGTGGTGCTGTGCCTGGCGGTTCTCCGGGTGCTCCTTCTCGCCGGGAGCCACTCTCTCCCCAGGAGCTGCGTGAGTGGTTTGCCCGGCGCTGGAGGCGAGCTGCTGGAGCTGGAGGTGCTGCGGGTACTGGAGGTTCTGTTGCTGCTGAGAGAGCTGGTGCCACGGGTCCCGGAGGTGCTCGTACTGGGAGTACTGGAGCTGCTGGACCTGCGGGTACTTCTGGAGCTGGAGTTGCTGCGGGTGTTGGCGCGGAGGCTACTGCTGTCGGTCCTGGAGGCGGTCCTGCTGGGGGTACTACTGGTGCTGCTGGGGGTTCTGGAGCTGGAGCTGCTACTGGTGCTGGTGCTGCCGCTGGGGGTGCTGGTGCTGTCCCTCCTGTGTCTGGAGTCGCCGCGCGGCCTCGGCCGTACTTCGTTCCGCTCCTTCAGCAGGTTCTTGGTCTCCCGCCTTCTACTGGTCCTCCTCCTCCCTTAGAGTGTCCACAGCCTGTCCCGTCGCAGTTACAGTTACAGCCGGCCTCCCCACTGCCTGCTCCGTCTCCCTACACTGGTCCTACTGGAGGTCTTGCTGAGCGTCGTGAGCCTGCGTCTCGCCCTGCGTCGCCTGTCCGTGCTGCTCGCACTAGTGGTCGCGGTTCGCGTCAGCGTCCTCCTCCTGTCCCTGGCACGCACCGGATGTCTCTGCGTCCGTCCACTGCTCCTCTGCGTGCCCCTTTGCCTTCTCCTCCTGAGTCTTCTCTTCCTGCTCTTGCCGACCCGGAGTCGGACTCTCTTCGTGCTGCCAGTCCTACTGTCACGCGTCTCCTTGCTACTGTTGTCACTGACCCTTCCGTTGAGTCCACTGCTGCGTCTGCCCTAGTTGCTGAGCTCGTCGACTTTGCTGCTCGCTGTCGCTTAGACTACGTCGCCAGTCTTGTTGCTGAGTCTGAGTCTGTCTGTCCTCCGTCCGTCGGGGGTGAGTGTGACCTTAGCACGGACGTCCTTGAGGACAGGCAGGAGGAGTTCCAGTGCTTGGCCGCTGCTTCACCTCATCTCGTGTCCGTACTGCTTACCCCTGAGGGAGACCCGGATGCACTTGACATCCCGACTCCGCGCTCTTACGCGGAGGCGATAGAGGGTCCCTACTCCTCTCAGTGGCAGGCAGCTATGGACGCAGAGATGGCTTCCTGGAAGTCCACAGGCACCTACGTTGACGCTGTTCCCCCTCCTGGGGCGAACATCGTCAGTGGCATGTGGATTTTCAGGGTGAAGCGACCGCCGGGTTCTCCGCCTGTCTTCAAGGCGCGTTACGTGGCTCGTGGCTTCAGTCAGCGGCAGGGAGTTGACTACTTTCAGACCTTCTCTCCCACCCCGAAGATGACCACTCTTCGGGTACTGCTGCACGTAGCTGCTCACCGTGACTACGAGCTACACTCTCTTGACTTCAGCACTGCTTTCTTGCAGGGCAGCCTGCACGAGGAGATCTGGCTGCGTCGCCCACCTGGCTTCACTGGGTCTTTTCCTCCTGGCACCCAGTGGAGCCTACGGCGGCCAGTCTACGGTCTCCGCCAGGCACCGCGTGAGTGGCACGACACACTGAGGACTACACTTGCGACTCTTGGGTTTGCTCCCTCTACTGCCGACCCGTCGCTGTTTCTGCGCACCGACACTTCTTTGCCGCCGTTCTACATCCTCGTGTACGTCGACGACTTGGTCTTTGCCACAGCTGACACTGCTGGACTAGCCCACGTGAAGTCCGAGCTGCAGAAGAGACACACGTGCACTGACCTGGGTGAACTGCGCAGCTACCTTGGCTTGCAGATCACTCGGGACAGAGCACGCCGCACCATTACCCTGACTCAGTCACACATGGTGCAGCAGGTCCTTCAGCGCTTCGGCTTCACGTACTCCTCGCCTCAGGCCACTCCTCTGCCTACTCGCCACTCGCTCTCAGCTCTGCCTTCGGATGAGTCCGTAGAGTCGAGTGGCCCGTACCCAGAGCTTGTTGGCTGCCTCATGTACCTGATGACCTGCACACGACCTGACCTTGCATACCCTCTTAGCATTCTTGCACGCTATGTTGCTCCTGGGAGACACAGACCGGAGCACATGGCTGCAGCGAAGAGGGTGTTGCGCTACTTGTGCAGTACGTCGGGCATGGGGCTTGTGCTTGGAGGGCAGAGTCCAGTGGTCCTTACTGGGCACGCAGACGCTTCTTGGGCTGACGACCAGGCTACGCAGCGGTCGTCACAGGGTTACACCTTCAGCCTTGGTTCCGGCTCTGTTTCGTGGCGGGCTACCCGCTCGTCTTCTGTTCTCGGCTCCAGTTGTGAGGCTGAGATCTACGCAGGAGCCATGGCTGCACAGGAGCTTCGCTGGCTCACCTACCTGCTGACTGACCTCGGAGAGCTGCCTCGTTCTCCTCCAGTGCTGTACGTAGACAACAAGGCCATGTTGGCCTTGTGTCGGGAGCAGCGACTGGAGCACAGAACGAAGCACATTGCTCTCCGCTACTTTCTTGCTCGTGAGCTGCAGCAGCGTGGTCAGCTGCGTCTTGCGTACGTGGCCTCTGAGGCCAACACTGCTGATATCTTCACCAAGGCGCTTGCGCCTTGTGACCATCAGCGCTTCTGTACTCAGCTGGGCCTTGTGCCTACCTTGCCTCACTTGCTCACCTCTTGACCTTGCTTGTGCTGTTACATATATATATACCTGCTCTTGCTTGTCTAGCCTTTATATATATGTGTACTCCTGTATGTGAACTGGCCTTGTGGCCTTGAACTTGTGCTCGGAATGTGTGGTGACTTTGTGATCCACCCTGAGCTTGCTTTGCTTTACTTTGCTTGACTGGTCTTGTGACCCCTTGTTCTCCCTCACTTTGCCTATGGGGGTGTGTCAGAATATTATAGCTCATGCATATTGTGTAGGCTATAGTGGGGTAACCCATAAGGGGTACAACCCAATTAGGGTTAGTACTTGTACCCAATTCATTCATAGTTCATTCATTCCTTGTTTCTTATCAATGCTGTCCTCGCCGGACTGGACGACGAGCTACCCCAACATTGTGCGTTTGTGGATCGCCGTGGCCGTGCTCCCGCTGAGCACAGTGGAGTGCGAACGCGGGTTCTCCCGGCAAAACGTGATCAAGAGTTGGCTGCGGGGGAACTTGTGCGACGCCAAGCTTGGCGAACTGATGACAACCTCACTTTTGAGCTACGACATGGAGTGGCCCGCGTTGGTAGCGAGGTGGCGTGCCTCGAAGAAGAGGAGGCACGCAAATGATGTGCTGCTGGCGAGAGGGGAGAGGCATAGCAAGCGAACGAAGAAGAGTAGGGCAGCAGCAGCAGCAACAGCTGCTGTGGCAGCGGCAGAGGCAGCAGCTCGAGAAGCAGCTCTGGCAGCAGAGGCAGCCAGACTGGATGCAGAGTTCCCGTGGCTGAGCCGCAGGGGGAAAGAACAAATCCATATTCCAATGCCGTCTTATAGCCTAGACAGCAGTAATGAGGATTATAGTGGAAGCGATTCTGACTGAACCGTAGGTAAATCTCTATGTCCAGCAAGTATGTAGATAGTGTATGTAGGCCATAAAAAAAAATTTCAGACTAGTGTTAAAATTTCATATGATATTTCAGATCAGTGTTGAAGTTTCATCTCACATGTCAGAAAAAAAAAAAAAAATCATAATCTGAACGTACGACGAAAATTTTTTTTTGGCACATATTGTCAGACATCCCAGAATCCTAGCGAGAGCCCTGGCAGCTGGATGTGGCGGTTTCAGTGCGCGCTCTGGCTCGCGAGAGTGGCATCCACCGCAAGTGCCTCGCCAACTGGAAGCGTGCCGTTGATTTCCTCAAGGAAGCCCACTCTGCCAGGTGCCGCATGCACGGTCGTGGCAGGGCGTCGTGGTACCGCCCGATGGAGATCAAGGTGTATGAGCGACTGCTCGACTGGCGACGCAAGGGAACTGCGGTGTCCGTCGGCCGCCTGCAGGAGTGGTCCCAGGAGTTCATGAAGATTCTCTACCCCCTCGTGAAGTGGAAAGGGAGCCAACGGTGGTCGGACCGGTTCCGTCGGCGGTGGAATCTCAGCGTGCGAATGAAAACGAAGGTCGCCCAGAAAACCGCCGCTCGTAAGAATCATTTTTATTATCTATGCCATGTGTATGCACTTGTTACTCACTAACCGTAACTGTGCTCAACCGCATATGTCGCGGAGCAGTGCAAGAAGTTCTGGCAATTCGTCCGTGACAAGCGTTGGGAGCGCGGCATCGAGACGACGTGGATTATCAACGCCGACCAGACGCCACTGTGGCTGGAGATGCCCGCCACCACTACCGTCGATCAAACTGGTGTTCGGTCGGTGCCCATCAGGAGCGCAGGGTACCAGAAGGAGCGCGTGACCGTGATGTTGGCGTGCACGGCGGACGGGATGAAGCTGAAGCCGTGGGTTTTTTTCAAGCGGAAGACCGTGCCGAAAGGGGTGTTCCCGCCGGGTCAGTCATGATTCTCGTTTGTATGCTTTTCATCGGTCCTGTTTTTTACGAGAAACTTACACAAGTTTCTTTGTTATGCAGATGTGGTCGTGGGGTGTCACGAGAACGGCTGGATGGACGCGGAAGGCGTCATACGATGGCTTGAGGAGAGCGTCAAGCCCTTTTTAAAGCCTGGGTTCGGGAGGCATGCGCGGAGCTCGATGGTCGTACTGGACTCGTACCGCGTTCACCTCACTGAGGGGGTGAAGGAGAAGTTTCGCGAGCTCAACTGCGTGCCGGCGATCATCCCGTCTCGCTGCACGGCGGAGGTACAGCCCCTCGACGTCTGCATCAACAAGAGCTTTAAGGCGAGCGTCCGCCAGCAGTATCAGAAGTAGTTTCAGGAAAAAGGCCAAGGACAGCTAACCAGAGCAGGTATGATAGGCACGCGAGTCACTATCTTACCGTAGATGATTGTCCCCCCTTTTCTTGCGCTAACTAAATATTGTGTGATTCTGCTGGTACAGGGAACTTGAAGAAACCACCCCCAGAGGTGGTCGTGAAGTGGATCTCACGGGCCTGGAAAGCAGTGCCCGCGGACCTCATCAAGCGCGCCTTCCTCACCCGTGGCATCAGCAACGCGCTTGACGGCAGTGAGGACGGCCTCGCCATGGCGCACAAGCGTGTGAGAATGATAGACGAAAGAATGAATGAACTAGAAATGAGATGGGTACATATAGGAAACACATAAGTGTTGTACCCACTAAGAGCTACCCCACTACAGCCTAAATATACCATAGCAGATATAAGTTTGACACACCCCCATAGGCAAAGTGGGGGAGAACAAGAGGTCACAAGACCAGTCAAGAAAAGCAAAGCAAGCTCAGGGTGGATCACAAAGTCACCACACAGTCTGAGCACAAGCAAAGGGCCATAAGGCCAGTTCACATGCAGAGTTATATAAAAGAAAGTAAACAGTACAGTGAACACAACCTAGCAAGTGTAAGCATGCAGGTATAAGTATATAGAGTACAGTACAAGCAGAGTCAAGAAGTCAACAAGTGAGGCACAGTAGGTACAAGGCCTAACACAGTACAGAAACGCTGATGATCACAAGGCTGAAGTGCCTTGGTGAAGACATCAGCAGTGTTGGCCTGAGAGGCCACGCAAGCAAGACGAAGCTGACCACGCTGCTGCAACTCTCGAGCAAGGAAGTAGCGCAAAGCAATGTGCTTCGTTCTGTGCTCCAGTCTGTGCTCCTGACACAAGGCCAGCATGGCCTTGTTGTCGACGTACAGAACTGGAGGAGAACGAGGCACCTCTCCCAAGTCGGTCAGCAGGTAGGTGAGCCAGCGTAGCTCCTGTGCAGCCATGGCCCCAGCGTAGATCTCAGCCTCACAACTGGAGCTGAGAACAGAAGAAGAGCGGGTAGACCGCCAAGAGACAGAACCGGAGCCAAGACTGAAGGTGTAACCCTGTGACGACCGCTGCGTAGCCAAGTCGTCAACCCAGGAGGCGTCAGCGTGACCAGTGAGGACAACTCGAGCCCGTCCTCCAAGCACGAGCCCCATGCCCGATGTACTGCACAAGTATCGCAACACCCTCTTCGCAGCATCCCAGTGCACCTTTCGGTGCCTGCCGGGAGCCACGTAGCGAGCCAGAAGGCTGAGAGGGTATGCGAGGTCAGGTCGTGTGCAAGTCATCAGGTATATGAGGCAGCCCACAAGCTCTGGATACGGGCCACTCGGCTCTACGGACTCGTCCGAAGGTGGAACTGAGAGCGAGTGACCGGTAGGCAGAGGAGTGGACTGTGGCGAGGAGTAGGTGAAGCTGAAGCGCTGAAGGACCTGCTGCACCATGTGTGACTGAGTCAAGGTAATGGTGTGCTGTGCTCTGTCCCGGGTGATCCGCAAGCCAAGATAGCTTGTGAGCTCACCCAGGTCTGTGCACGTATGTCTCTTCTGCAGCTCGGACTTCACGTGGGCGAGTGCCTCCGTGTCAGCAGTAGCAAAGACAAGGTCGTCTACGTACACAAGAACGTAGAACGGCGGCAGAGTAGCGTCGGTGCGTAGAAACAGAGAAGGGTCAGCAGTGGAAGGAGCAAAACCAAGAGCAGCAAGAGTCGTCCTGAGCGTGTCGTGCCACTCACGGGGCGCCTGGCGGAGACCGTAGACTGGCCGCCGGAGGCTCCACTGGGTACCAGCAGGAAACGACCCAGTGAAGCCAGGTGGGCGGCGCAGCCAGATCTCCTCGTGCAGGCTGCCCTGTAGGAAGGCTGTGCTGAAGTCAAGCGAGTGGAGCTCGTAGTCACGCTGAGCAGCAACGTGCAGCAGCACCCAAAGAGTGGTCATCTTCAGGGTAGGGGAGAAGGTCTGAAAGAAGTCAACTCCCTGTCACTGACTAAAGCCACGTGCAACGTAACGCGCCTTGAAGGCAGGCGGAGAACCCGGCGGCCGCTTCACCCTGAAGATCCACATGCCACTGACGATGTTCGCCCCAGGTGGGGGAACCTCGTCTACGTAGGTGCCTGTGGACTTCCAGGAAGCCATCTCTGCGTCCATGGCTGCCTGCCACTGGGAGGAGTAGGGACCCTCTATCGCCTCTGCGTAAGAGCGCGGGGTCGGGATGTCTAGTGCATCCGGGTCTCCCTCAGGGGCAAGCAGCATGGACACGAGATGAGGTGAAGCAGCAGCAAAGCACTCAAGGTCCTCCTGCCTGTCCTCAAGGACGTCCGTGCCAAGAGCACACTCACCCCCGACGGACGGAGGACAGACAGACACAGACGCAGACTCAGCAACAAGACTAGCGGCGTAGTCTAGGCGACAGGCTGCAGCAAAGTCAACAAGCTCAGCAACAAGAGCAGACGCAGCAGAGAACTCAGACAGGGGGTCAGTGACAGCAGTGGCCAGAAAGCGCGTGACAGTAGGACTAGCAGCACGAAGGGAGTCAGACTCCGGGTCCGGACCGTCAGGAAGAGAGGACGCAGGAGGAGAGGGCAGAGGGACACGCTGTGGAGTAGTGGAAGGACGCAAAGTCATAGAGTGAGTGCCAGGGACAGGAGGAAGACGCGGACGCGAAACACGACCAGCGCGAACAGAACGGACAGGCGACGTAGAACGAGACGCAGGCGACACAGGACGCGACTCAGGCTCACGACGCTCCGGAAGACCTCTAGTCGGACCAGAGTAAGGAGAAGGACCAGGCAGCGGAGAGGCCGGCTGTAACTGCGACTGAGACGGGACAGGCGGTGGACTCAGGGAAGGAGGAGGAGGACCAGGAGAAGGTGGGGAGCCAAGAACCTGCTGAAGAAGCGGAACGTAGTACGGCCGCGGCCGCGCAGCGCCTCGAGAAACAGCAGAGACAGAACCGGTACCCTTAGCCTCAGGGTCTCCAGTCCTAGCAGCACCTCCAGCAGCTCCAGCATCAGCAGCACCTCCTGTAGCTCCAGCACCAGCACCACCTCCAGCAGCACCAGCACCTCCAGCAGCTCCAGCAGCTCCAGCACCAGCACCACCTCCAGCAGTGCCAGCACCTCCAGTAGCTCCAGTAGCACCTCCAGCACCAGCAGCACCTCCAGCAGCTCCAGCACCAGCAGCACCTCCAGCAGCTCCAGCACCAGCACCACCTCCAGCAGCGCCAGCACCTCCAGCAGCACCCGCACCAGCAGCACCTCCAGCAGCAACCCGACAGCGCCGAGAGTACCACTCACGAAGCCGCTGTGGAGAGAGGGGCTCCCGCCGCGACGGGACACCCAGAGCACCTCCAGACTCAACACGCGCAGGCTCAGCACCTCCAGACACAGTACCCTCAGGCGCCACACCCCCAGGCTCAGCACGCCAAGTCTCAGCACCCCCAGACTCAGCACCCCCAGTCTCAGCACCCCCAGTCCCCGCACCCGCAGGGTCAGCACCCCTAGCAGCACCTGAGTCGACAGCTACCTCGACCGGCTCGGCAGGGTCTACCTCGGACACACCTGAGGGGGCAGGACCCTGGGGGGGGAGGGGGTCTACCGGAGGAGTACCTGGGGCAAGGAAGAGCGGCGGGGGAGGGGGAGAGGCAGTGCGGTAGGGAAAGAGACGGTAGTACGACACCGACTCGTCAAACGTGACGTCCTGAGAGGACAGAACACGACGCGAGCTGGGGTGGTAGAACTGCCACCCGGGTGTGTCAGGAGGGAAGCCAAGGAAGACACAGGGAACGGCACGGGAGGACAGCTTGTCCGCTGTAGTATCGCGGACAAAAGCTCGAGATCCCCAGACACGGAACGCGGACGCATCGCCAACCTTCCCCGTCCACCGCAGAGTAGGTGTGGTCTCCGGCAAGGAGACACGAGGCTGAAGGTTGATCTGATGCGCAGCGTACTGAACCGCGAACGGCCACAGAAAGTGGGGAGCAGCCGCATGGATCATGGACGTACGAGCGACATCCATGACCATGCCAATGCGGTGCTCAGCAATCCCATTTTGCTGCGGGGAGGCCGGAAGCGTGAACGTCTGGCGGATGCCCTCCAAACGACAGAAGGCTCTCAGAAGGTCGGAGGAAAACTCCCCGCCTCTGTCTGAGTGCAGACGCAAAACAGGAAGGTCGGAGCCGAAACTCTCACTAAGCTGGCGACGAGCACCGCGGATCCAGTCGATCAACACCTCAGTGACCTCACCCTTGCTGCGCAAGGGGAAGACTGTGGTGTAACGCGAGTAGTCGTCAACGACCAGCAGGAAGTAACGCTCGTGACCCTGTCCACGAACGCGGGCTGGGCCCCACACGTCCATGTGAAGAGTCTGCAGAGGGGCCTCAGTCGGAGGAAACGAGGAGGAGTGAGGAGCGGCGCGCTGCCGGCCCTCAACACAAGGAACACAGGTGGGGGCAGGCCCCTGAGGAAGGGGAGGGAGGGACCTGGGGAGTCCAGAGACAAGAGCACGGAAGGCCATACCTTGAAGACGAGGCAGGGAGGGGTGACCAAGGCGGTGGTGCCAGAGGAGAGTCTCGTGCGCCAGAGGACGACACGAGCAGGGGGCAGACGCAGGACTAGACCTGGACGCAGCATCAAACACCTGACTGGACGCAGCTACCTGACCAGACGCAGGGACCGGAGGAGGCGCAGTAGTCAGTGTGTACAGACTCGACCCTGGCCGACGGGTGAACGTGGCCAGGTGGCGGCCCGTCCGAGAGCAAGTGCAGTGGGTCACACACTGACCTCCAGGGGTGAACTGGTCAACCCACGCGTCCTGGAGGTCAGCTCCACTCACCAAGTTCGTAGAGAATGAGGGGAGGTGGAGTCCCGACAGCAAGCCCGACGGGGCCGCAGGACACGGTAGAACCGTGGAGGAGTGTGCAAGGACTGGTCCCCCGGAGGGGTCAGCAAGGGAGACTGCAACAGGCCGACGGAGCGGCATGAGCGTGGTGCTGTCTCTAAAGAAAGAGCGCGAAGCACCAGAGTTAAGTGTGAAGGTGTGAAAGGAATCAGTAGGTGCAGTACCAGAGGGAGGAGACGTACCAGCACCTGGAGCAGCAGACGCACTAGCACCTAGAGCAGCAGCCGCACTAGCACCTAGAGCAGCAGCCACAGTGCCCGGGTCGGGCGGGACACGCAGGTAACAGTCACCCTCAGTAATATCAGCAAGAGCATACATGGCAGCAAGGATAGCATCAAAATCTAGATCAAAGATAGGCACATTCTGCAGAAGCAGATCATGCCAACGAGGAAGCTCAACAGCGTCAGGAAACTGGGTACGCCAAGCGTCAGTCAAGCGGCCAAAGCAGCGCTGCGTGGTGTGTGGGAGACCACACACCTCCCCACTACGAGTGCCGGTGCGAAGAACGTACGCGCAGGGACCTGCACCCCCAGACCTCCCACGTCCAGCATACCACTCACGAAGCTGCTGAACAGACGGGGTCTCACGGGTGCGCAGCTGCTGCGGACGCTGGCTGCCACCAAGGCCTCCACGCTGCGTGGCCGCACCGCGACCAGCACCACCTCCTCCGCTACCTCCACCACCGCCGCCGCCGCCGCCACCTCCTCCACCACCGCCGCCACGGCCGCCACTGCCGCCACCTACGCCCCCACTCCCGGAACCACCCCCACCACCACCTCCACCTCCTCCACCGCTGCCTCCACCGCCCCCACCACCACCCCTGCTTCCCTTGCCCTTGCCAGTTCGGCGTCGCCCACTAGGGGCAGACGCAGCGCCGACCTCCTCAGTGCCAACGAGGTCGACAGCAGCAGCAGAGGCAACAGAGGGGAGAAGGGGGACAGGGGAACACCCCTCAAAGAAGGGGGTGCGACGGTCACCGCGAGAAGCACCAACAGCTAAGATACTCTTCTCAGCTGCAGCAAGGCGCTCCTCTAGCAAGTCGACAGTCAGCTCGGTAGGGCAAAGGGAGAGAAAGTGATCCCTGACTGAGGAGAGTGAGTCAGGGAGGCGGGTGACTAGGTAGTAAAGGGTGATGTACATGGGGGGGGAGTTCGTGGGAAGAAACTCAGTGGGAAGGGCAGCGCGGTAGCGAGCGTCACTAGTGCGGAGGTGAGCAACTAGGTCAGCAACTGTGGAAAAGGCGGCAAGTTCAGGAAAAAGGTACGGCAGCATGAGGCGGCTGAGGGCAGCAGTGGTAGGGGAGGAGTAGCGTGCAACTACAGCGTCGTACAGAGCCCTAGCACTCTTGTACTGACTAAAGTGCGCGCGCTCAGTAGACGGCAGGTGGTTGCGCACAGCAAGACGAGCAGCAGCATCGCGCGTGAGCCACTGCGAGCGAACAGTACTGTCAGCATCAGCAGTAGGGGCAGTAGAGGCGCCAGAAGTGAGATCGAACAGTGAGAGACCATCCTTGCTATCGCACTGTAGGAAAAGCTGCAGATCATCTAGCCAGACCTCAAAGTCAACAGCCCGACCCTCAGCATCAAAGGTAAGAACATTGAGACTAGCCATGACAGGAGAAGCAGCAGGCTAGCAGTAGCAGCAGTGGAACTCGGCTAAGCAGGCTAGGTAGGGCGGCGCAGCTCGGCAGGGCGGTGTGGCTCGGCAGCGCGGCGCTCTTACTAGGGGAGAGGCTGGGGCAGGGCCGGGGTAGGGCCGGGGCAGTCCAGGAGCAGGGCCGGGGCAGGGCCGGGGCAGTTCAGGAGCAGGGCCGGGGCAGTTCAGGAGCAGGGCCGGGGCAGGGCCGGGGCAGTTCAGGAGCAGGGCCGGGGCAGTTCAGGAGCAGGGCCGGGGCAGGGCCGGGGCAGTTCAGGAGCAGGGCCGGGGCAGGGCCAGGGCAGAGCCGGGCCAGGGCCGGGGCAGTTCAGGGGCAGGGCCGGGGCAGGGCCGGGGCAGGGCCGGGGCAGGGCTGGGGCAGAGCCGGGGCAGTTCAGGAGCAGGGCCGGGGCAGTGCAGAAGCAGGGCCGGGGTAGTTCAGGGGCAGGGCCGGGGCAGAGCCGGGGCAGGGCCGGGGCAGGGCCTGGGCAGAGCCGGGCTAGGGCCGGGGCAGTTCAGGGGCAGGTCAGGAGCAGGGCCGGGGCAGTGCAGAAGCAGGGCCGGGGCAGTTCAGGAGTAGGGCCGGGGCAGCGTCGGGGAAGAGCTGCGACAGGGCTGCAGCAGGGCCGGCTGGGCCTGAAGGGGCCTCTAACGGGGCCTGACTGGGCCGAACGGGGCCTATAACGGGGCCTGACGAGGCCTATAACGGGGCCGAACGGGGCCTATAACGGGGCCTGACGGGGCCTATAACGGGGCCGTACGGGGCCTATAACGGGGCCTGACGGGCCTTACGGGGCCTGAAACGGGGCCAAATGGGGCCTGACGGGGCCAAACGGGGCCTATAACGGGGCCTGACGGGGCCTATAACGGGGCCTGACGGGGCCTATAACGGGGCCGTACGGGGCCGATAACGGGGCCGTGCGGGGCCTATAACGGGGCCTGACGGGGCCTATAACGGGGCCTGACGGGCCTTACGGGGCCTCTAACGGGGCCTTACGGGGCCTCTAACTGGGCCTGAAGGAGCCTGACGGGGCCTCTAACGGGGCCTGACGGGCCTTACGGGGCCTTAAACGGGGCCAAATGGGGCCTGACGGGGCCGTACGGGGCCTCTAACGGGGCCTGACGGGGCCGCACGGGGCCTCTAACGGGGCCTGTCGGGGCCTAACGGGGCCTTAAACGGGGCCGAACGGGGCCTGACGGGGCCTTACGGGGCCTTATGGGGCATAACGGGGCCTTACGGGGCCTTAAACCGCGCCCTAAACGGGGCCTAAAGGGGCCTTACGGGGCCTAACGAGGCCTTAAGGGGCCTTACGGGGCGGGCGCAGGCTCTAAGGGCGGGCGCAGGGGCCGTGACGGGCCTCGAAGGGAAGGCGCGAAGCGCGCGGCAAGTAGGCAGGGGAGAAATTTCAGTGGTGGGCCCTTTTAAAAAAAAATCTCGAAACTAGCTCTATACCATGTGAGAATGATAGACGAAAGAATGAATGAACTAGAAATGAGATGGGTACATATAGGAAACACATAAGTGTTGTACCCAGGGCTGACTTTTCAAATTTAGGTACCCTGATTTCAACCTACAAAAAAAAAATTTACCCTGAAGGCACATTTTCCAGAAAAACAGCACCCTGATTGCTCAGGGTTGAGAAGTAGTGAACTCTGAATGTTCAGGGTCGATAATTGAAAATCAGGGTCGTAGTAACACGCTCTTTCTTTACCGAGGACAGAAGTCTCACTCAATCAGAAGTCTCATTCTTTACCCTAATCGCAACATCTGCTCGAAATCTGACAGTCTCCGGGGAATTCAAGCAGAATCTGCCTTGACCTAGCGCTAAAGGGATTTCCGTACGGAGCAGAGGTCGAATCTGCTGTTGGTGTCGCAAGGGTGACTGTGACTGGCGCTGTGACTAGCGCGCTGTGACTTGCGATGTGACTGGCAATGTGACTGGCACTGTGGCGATGTGACTGGCGCTGTGTTAGAGCACATCTATTTCGACCAATAACAGCAACCTAAAATCTGACATTACAGATTCGCCTGATCTAGATGGTGGGTGTATGGGAACGAAACTTCGAAGAAACTTCGTCTCGATAAAGCGAGGGGGGGGGGGGGGGGGGGTGGGGGAGGATTACGCACGTGGGGGGCACTGAAATCAATGCGAAGGGGTTATCAGGAGGAAATTTCTGAGAAACTTCGCCCCGATAACATCGCATTCAGGGTCCACAGGCCTCGTACTCTGTATTGACAGGGTCCGTGAAAACCCTACACTGAGAGTGTACACAAAATTTCAGGGTCCGCTAAAGCAATACTCTGAATGGATCAGGGACCAAAATGTGAAAAACCTGATTTCTCAGGGTCTAGAAAGTGACAAGTCTGAAATCACCCTGAAATCAGGGTAATTACCCTGATAAAATCAGCCCTGGTTGTACCCACTAAGAGCTACCCCACTACAGCCTAAATAGACCATAGCAGATATACGTTTGACAAAGCGGAGCCAGCTGACCACGGAGGTGGACGTCGATGATTCCATCATCGCCGATGGATTCTTTGGCAACAACTGCCAGGAGCCCGAATCCGACGAGGAGTAGATTTTCTAGGTAGAAATGCTAAACTTAGCAATTTCTAGTTTAGTGTCAGTGTTAGTGTCTAAAAAGCTGTATGTTGTAGGTGAAAATTTATCATGTTCATGTTTAGTGTTAACTGTTGTTCATATTTCGTAATGAAACCTCCACAACGTGAAAGGGGTGCGCTTATAGTAAGTACACCCTTTAGAGGGGGGGCGCTTATAATCGAGTTCCGGCCATAAGTGCCATGCTCCAGATAGAAGCGCCGGCGCTCTTAATCGGACGGCGCCTATATCCGGGGCCATACGGTACATTTATGCAACCATACAACCATGTATGGTATCCATGTAACCATGTGGCCATGTAAACCATGTGGTGCAATTGGTTGTGGTCGTCATGCAGGCATGGAGGCATCTGGTTATGTAACCCATGTAACCAGTGTGCTCCTAGAGGAGCAGAAGGCATGCAGCCGGATTATGTAGCCATGTGACCTTGCAGGCATGCAAGAATGCAGGCAGCAAGAATGCAGGCAGCAAGAATGCAGGCAGCAAGAATGCAGGCATTTGAGCATGGAAGCATATACCCATGTGGGCCATTCCGCTCATGCGATGCAACCAGTATGCTCTGCTAAAGAAGCAGCAGGCATGCATACATGTAGGCATGTGGCTATGTGGTCATGTGGCCCATGCAGCCCAGGTGAGTCACGGCCGATGTGTTTTGAGACGTCTCAAAACTATGTGGCTATGTGGCCATGCGGGCATGTGGCCCATGCAGCAGCCCATGTGGCTATGTGGTCATGTGGCCCATGCAGCAGCCCATGCAGCAGCCCATGCAGCAGCCCATGCAGCAGCCCATGCAGCAGCCCATGCAGCAGCTCATGCAGCAGCCCATGCAGCAGCCCATGCAGCAGCCCATGAAGCACTCCATGCAGCAGCCCATGTAGCAGCCGATGCGAGTCACGACCGATGTGTCAGAACATTCTTGCTTATGCTGTTGTGTAGGCTATAGTGGGGTATTCCATAGGGGGTACAACCAATTAGGGTTTCATATTTGTACTCACTTCATTTCATAGTTCATTCATTCTTGTTCAAATCTTCTCATGGTATCGAGCAGGTTCCCCCTTGGGAACTGTGCTTAGGGCCCACCACATCGATTTTTTTTCCTGCCCGAAGCGCGCTCAGCCCGAGTCGCGCTCCGGGCCCTCACTTCGTCGAGCCGCCCTAGCGGCCCTGCACTGCGGCCCCGCCACCCGTCTCCGCGGCCCCGCCGCCCGTCTTCAGCGGCCCCGCCGCCTCTCTCCTAGCGGCCCCGCCGCCCTACCTCGCGGCCTCGCCGCCCCATTGCGCGGCCCCGCCGCCCTACCTAGCGGCCCCGCCGCCCCATCGCGGCCCCGCCGCCCCATCGCGCGGCCCCGCCGCCCTACCTAGCGGCCCCGCCGCCCTACCTAGCGGCCCCGCCGCCCCATCGCGCGGCCCCGCCGCCCTTCCTCGCGGCCCCGCCGCCCCATCGCGCGGCCCCGCCGCCCTACCTAGCGGCCCCGCCGCCCTTCCTCGCGGCCCCGCCACCTTACCTGCGGCCCCGCCCTTACCTGCGGCCCCGCCGCCCTCTGCTGCGGCCCCGCCACCTTACCTGCGGCCCCGCCACCTTACCTGCGGCCCCGCCGCCCTCTGCTGCGGCCCCGCCACCCTATCTGCGACCCCGCCACCCTACCCGCGGCCACGCCGCCCTTACCAGCGGCCCTGCCGCCCTTACCTGCGGCCCCGTCACCTGCTGCCCAGCCGTGCCGCCCTGCAGCAGCACAGCCGAGCCGCCCAGCAGCCGAGCCGCCGAGCCGCCCAGCAGCCGAGCCGCCCAGCAGCCGAGCCGCCGAGCCGCCCAGCAGCCGAGCTGCCCAGCAGCCGAGCCGCCCAGCGGCCGCGCCGCCCAGCAGCCGAGCCGCCCAGCAGCCGAGCCGCCCAGCAGCGGAGCCGCCGAGCCGCCGGGCCGCCCAGCAGCTGAGCCGCCGAGCCGCCGCGCCGCCCTCCTTCAGGGCCGCCCGACCTGCCCAGTCTGGTGAGCACAGCGCCTTTTCACTGCACTGTCCTCACCCTACTGTTTGCGCTGCTAGTCGTCTAGGGTCATGGCTACCCCTAGTGTTCTCGCCTTTGACGCTGAGGGTAGGGCCATTGACTTTGAGGTCTGGGTAGATGACCTGCAGCTGTTCTTACAGTGCGATAGGGCAGACGGCCTCTCTCTCTTTGACCTCACCTCTGGCACCTCCACTGCCCCTGCTGCTGATGCTGACGCCACTGTTCGCTCCCAGTGGGCCGCGCGCGACGCTGCTGCACGTCTTGCTATGCGTCGCCACCTCCCTACCTCCGAGCGTGCGCACTTTAGTCAGTACAAGAGTGCTCAGACTGTGAAAAGTTTAGAAGAAAGAAGAGGGAAGGAGGGGTGCACTAGCAAGAATGGGGATACAAATAGCAAACCCTAGAAGGGTTGTACTCGCTATAGAGCACCCCACTACAGGCTAGAGCATAAGATAACATTCTGACACACCCCCATAGCCAAAGTGGGGTGTAATCAGCAGAGCAAGAAAAGCAGTACAAGCTCAGGGTGGATCACAATGTCACCACACATTCTGAGCACAAGTTCAAGAAGGAATAGTTTAAAGGGTACAATTATGAGCAAAGCTAGTGGTAGTCACAACGGGCAAGCGAGGAGGAGGAGAGAGAGTGAGGTGAGAGGAGATAGGAGGCGACGGCTGAAGCTGCAGACACACGGGCAACAGGAGGCAGACTGGCACAGCGGCTACCGGACTAAGCGCCCGGACTACAGGAGTAACAGGCCCCGCGGCTAAAGTAGCGGCAGACGAGCAACGGACCCACGGGCGGCTGGCGTAGAAGTCTACGACTGGGCTACCGGACGAAGTCCCCGGACTACAGGTGCTGCTGGCGACACGACGGCAACCTCCGTGCAACTTCCCCAAACAGTCTCACCCCCCCGACACACACCCGCTGCTACACCGCTAGCTCCACTCCCCTTTCACCCCCCCTTAGTACCACTCCACCGGCTCCAACACGTCCACCCCCCCTCAGCGGCAGTTGCAGCACAAGGAGACGGAGGAGGAGGAAGAGCAGGGAACGGTACAGAGTGAAGTCACCCCCATACCCCTCACCCCCAAACCCTAATTCAGGAGAATGGGGAGTAGGAGGGGTGGGGCGCCAGTAGAAGCACTGGGGGACAGCGAGGAGGGCAGGGGCAGCGAGGAACGAGCCCACCACGGGCCTGGTAGAGACGCCCGAGCCGCGCGCAGGCGGCCCGAGCCGCGCGCGGGCCTGGCGCCGCCCGTACGGGCCGCGCGCGGGCCTGGCGCAGCCCGTACGGGCCGCGCGCGGGCCTGGCGCAGCCCGTACGGGTGGCGCGCGGGCCTGGCGCAGCCCGTACGGGTCGCGCGCTGCCTGTACGGGCCGCGCGCAGGCCACGACGGGCGACGGGGGGCGACGAACGGGTCCCCGTCGCCCGTCGCGGCGCCTCCCGAGGGCGACGCGACGGTTGACGGGGCCGAAGCCCGCCGCGCGCCTCGGGGCGCACAGCGGGCAGAGAACCGCCGCGCGCCTCGGGGCGCACGGCGGGCAGAGAACCGCCGCGCGCCTCGGGGCGCACGGCGGGCAGAAAACCGCCGCGCGCCTCGGGGCGCACGGCGGGCAGAAAACCGCCGCGCGCCTCGGGGCGCACGGCGGGAAGAAAAACTGCCGCACGCCACGGGGCGTGCGGCACAGAGAGTAGCATTAGCAGTTGCAGCGGAAGCAACAAGGTGGTGAGCCCACCCACAGGATCGATCCAAGGGGATCGACCTGCTCTGATAGCATGTGAAAAGTTTAGAAGAAAGAAGAGGGAAGGAGGGGTGCACTAGCAAGAATGGGGATACAAATAGCAAACCCTAGAAGGGTTGTACTCGCTATAGAGCACCCCACTACAGGCTAGAGCATAAGATAACATTCTGACACAGACCTTGTACGACGCTGTAGTTGCGCGCTACTCCTCCCCTGCCACTGCTGCACTGAGCCGTCTCATGCTACCGTACCTCTTTCCTGATCTTGCTGCCTTTCCCACAGTCACTGACCTCATTACGCACCTCCGCACTAGTGACACTCGCTACCGCGCTGCACTCCCTCCTGACTTCTGCGCCAGGAACCCCCCCCCCATGTACATCACTCTTTACTACATAGTCACTCGCCTTCCTGACTCCCTTCGCGTAGTCAGGGACCACTTTCTCTCTGTCTGTCCCACCACTCTCACTGTTGACCTCCTCGAGAAGTCCCTCCTAGCGGCCGAGAAGAGCATAGTCGCTGTAGGGGCCTCTCGTGGTGACCCGCGCACCCCCATCTTTGAGGGGTGTTCCCCCTCCCCCCTTCTGCCCTCTGTTGCCTCTGCTGCTGCGGCCGACCTCCTTGTTCTTGAGTCGGTCGGTGCGGCGTCTGCCCCTAGCGGGAGACGCCGCTCTGGCAAGGGCAAGGGGGGCAAGGGCGCTGGAGGAGCGAGCGGGGGCGGTGGAGGTGGAGGTGGCGGCAGTTGGGGGAGTGGGGGTGGCGGTGGGAGTGGAGGTGGGGGTGGAGGGGTCGGTGGCGGCAGTGGAGGTGGAGGTGGCGGCGGCGGTGGCGGTGGGAGCGGAGATGGCGGAGGTGGCGGAGGTGGAGGCGGCGGCGGAGGCGGAGGCGGCGGCAGTAGCGGAGGCGGCGGAGGCGTCGAAGGCGGCGGGGGTGGCGGTGGTGCTGGTTGCGGGTCTTCGCAGAGGAGTGGCTCCGGTGGTGGCTCGCGCCAGCAGCAGCAGCGTGGTCGTGACACCCTGTCCCCTCAGCAGCTTCGTGAGTGGTACACTGCGCGTCAGCGGGGTGGGGGTTTTGGTCCGTGCTCCTACGTTTTGCGCACTGGCGACCGTGCGGGTGAGCAGTGTGGGGGTGCCCACCCCACCTAGCGCTGCTTTGGCCGCCTGACGGACGCGTGGCGTCACCAGTTCCCGGAGGCCTCCGAGATCCCTCGCTGGGGCGAGCTGTCTAGGGCGGGTGTTGCCATCTATGATCTTGACTTTGATGCTATTCTCTCTGCCATGTATGCTGTGTCTATTAGTGATGAGGGTGACTGTTACCGGTGTTTCCCGCCCGATCCGGGCATTGAGACTGCTGCTCTAGGTCCTGGTGAGGCTGCTGCCCTAGGTGCTTGCGACGCTGCTGCTCTAGGTGCTCGTGTGTCTGCGTCCTCAGGTACTGGTGAGTCTGCGCTCTCAGGTACTGCGTCGGCTTCGGCCTCCCTCACCTTCACCCTTGACTCTGGGGCGTCTCGCTCCTTCTTTCGGGACCGCACCACACTCACACCGCTGAGTCGACCGGTTGCAGTGTCTCTGGCTGACCCCTCTGGGGGTCCTGTCCTGTCTCGCTTCTCCACAGTCCTCCCGTGTCCGGCGGCTCCCTCTGGCACCCTGTCTGGTCTCTACCTCCCCTCGTTCTCTACGAACCTGGTGAGTGGTGCTGACCTACAGGATGCGGGGGTCCACCAGTTCACTCCTGCACGTCAGAGAGTGACCCACTGTACAGAGGCTGGCACAGGCCGACACCTGGCTACGTTCACCCGTCAGCCGGGGTCGAGCCTGTACACTCTGACCACTGCGTCTCCTCCAGTTGCTGAGTCTGGTAGGGTAGTTACGTCGGGTCAGGTGTTTGCTGCGGCGTCCAGGTCTGGTCCTGAGTCTGCCCCCTGTTCGTGTCGTCTCCTGTCTCACGAGACTCTCCTCTGGCACCACCGCCTTGGCCACCCCTCTCTGCTTCGGCTCAGAGGTATGGCCTCCCGTCTTCTTGTGTCCGGTCTCCCCCGGTCCCTCCCTCCCCTTCCTCAGGGCCCTGGCCCTGCCTGTGTCCCCTGTGTCGAGGGGCGCCTGCGTGCTGCCCCTCACTCCTCCCAGTTTCCTCCGACAGAGGCCCCGTTGCAGACACTTCACATGGACGTGTGGGGCCCAGCCCGCGTCCGTGGACAGGGTCACGAGCGCTACTTCCTGCTCGTTGTTGACGACTACTCGCGTTACACCACAGTCTTCACCTTGCGCAGCAAGGGTGATGTCACTGAGGTGCTGATCGACTGGATCCGCGCAGCTCGTCTCCAGCTCAGGCAGAGCTTCGGCTCGGACTTTCCTGTTCTGCGTCTGCACTCGGACAGAGGCGGAGAGTTCTCCTCTGGCCTTCTGCGTGCCTACTGTCGTGCACGGGGCATCCGTCAGACCTTCACGCTTCCGGACTCACCGCAGCAAAATGGGATTGCTGAGTGCCGCATTGGCATGGTCATGGACGTCGCTCGTACGTCTATGATGCATGCGGCTGCCCCCCATTTTCTGTGGCCGTTTGCAGTGAGGTACGCGGCGCATCAGATCAACCTCCACCCCAGGGTCTCCAGGCCGGAGACCTCCCCAGCCTTGCTGTGGACGGGGAAGGTTGGCGATGCGTCGGCGTTCCGGGTCTGGGGATCTCGGGCGTTTGTCCGCGACCTGTCTGCGGACAAACTATCCCCTCGTGCTGCTCCTTGCGTCTTCCTGGGGTTCCCCCCTGACGCGCCTGGGTGGCAGTTTTACCACCCCACCTCTCGCCGTGTTCTGTCCTCCCAGGACGTCACGTTTGACGAGTCGGTCCCCTACTACCGCCTCTTCCCCTACCGCACTCCGTCCCTCCCCCCACCCCAACTCTTCCTGGTACCAGGTCCCCCCCAGGTAGACCCCCTCCCCCCTCAGGGTCCTGCCCCTTCAGGTGTGTCCCAGGTAGACGCAGTCGAGCCTGTCGAGGTCACTGGTGACTCTGGTGCTGCTGAGGGTGCTGAGGCTGGGGGTGCTGTACCTGGGGGTGCGGAGCCTAGGGGTGCTGGGCCTGGGGGTGCTACGTCTGGGGGTACTGAGCCTAGGGGTGCTGAGCCTGGGGGTGCTGAGCCTAGGGGTGCTGAGCCTGGGGGTGCTGAGCCTGGGGGTGCTGAGCCTAGGGGTGCTGAGCCTGGGGGTGCTGAGCCTAGGGGTGCTACGTCTGGGGGTGCTGAGCCTAGGGGTGCTACGCCTGGGGGTGCTGAGCCTGGAGGTGCTCCGCCTCGAGGTTCTCCGAGTGCTTCGTCTCGCCGGGAGCCACTTTCTCCACAGGAGCTGCGTGAGTGGTTTGCCCGGCGCTGGAGGCGTGCTGCTGGTGCTGGAGGTCCTTCGGCTGCTGAGGGTGCTGCGGTCGCGGGTCCCGGAGGTGCTCGTCCTGGGTGCACTGGAGCTGGTGCTGCTGAGGGTGCTGGCGCTGAGACTACCGCTGGCAGTCCTACTGGGGGTGCTCCTGGTGCTGCTGGAGGTTCTGGAGCTACTGGTGGTGCTGCTGGAGCGGCTGCTCCTGCTGAGGGTTCTGGTGCTGTCCCTGCTGCTTCTAGCGTCGCCGCGCGGCCTCGACCGTACTTCGTTCCACTCCTGCAGCAGGTTCTTGGTCTTCCACCTTCTACTGGTCCTCCTCCTCCCTTAGAGTGTCCAGAGCCTGTCTCGTCCCAGCTACAGTTGCAGCCTACCTCCCCTTTGCCTGCTCCTTCTCCCTACACTGGTCCTACTGGAGGTCTGGCTGAGCGTCGTGAGCCTGCGTCTCGCCCTGCGTCGCCTGTCCGTGCTGCTCGCACTAGTGGTCGCGGTTCGCGTCAGCGTCCTCCTCCTGTCCCTGGCACGCACCGGATGTCTCTGCGTCCGTCCACTGCTCCTCTGCGTGCCCCTTTGCCTTCTCCTCCTGAGTCCTCTCTTCCTGCTCTTGCCGACCCGGAGTCGGACTCTCTTCGTGCTGCCAGTCCTACTGTCACGCGTCTCCTTGCTACTGTTGTCACTGACCCTTCTTTCGAGTCTACTGCTGCGTCTGCTCTCGTTACTGAGCTCGTCGACTTTGCTGCTCGCTGTCCCTTAGACTACGCTGCTAGTCTTGTCGCTGAGTCTGAGTCTGTCTGTCCTCCGTCCGTCGGGGGTGAGTGTGCCCTTGGCACGGACGTCCTTGAGGACAGGCAGGAGGAGTTCCAGTGTCTAGCAGCTGCCTCACCTCATCTCGTGTCCGTACTGCTTACCCCTGAGGGAGACCCGGATGCACTTGACATCCCGACTCCGCGCTCTTACGCGGAGGCGATAGAGGGTCCCTACGCCTCTCAGTGGCAGGCAGCTATGGATGCAGAGATGGCTTCCTGGAAGTCCACAGGCACCTACGTTGACGCTGTCCCCCCTCCTGGGGCGAACATCGTCAGTGGCATGTGGATCTTCAGGGTGAAGCGGCCGCCGGGTTCTCCGCCTGTCTTCAAGGCGCGTTACGTGGCTCGTGGCTTCAGTCAGCGGCAGGGAGTTGACTACTTTCAGACCTTCTCCCCCACCCCGAAGATGACCACTCTTCGGGTACTGCTGCACGTTGCTGCTCACCGTGACTACGAGCTGCACTCTCTTGACTTCAGCACAGCTTTCTTGCAGGGCAGCCTGCACGAGGAGATCTGGCTGCGTCGCCCACCTGGCTTCACTGGGTCTTTCCCTTCTGGTACCCAGTGGAGTCTCCGGCGTCCAGTCTACGGTCTCCGCCAGGCGCCACGTGAGTGGCACGACACACTGAGGACTACACTTGCGGCTCTTGGGTTTGCTCCTTCTACTGCCGACCCGTCGCTGTTTCTACGCACCGACACCTCTCTGCCGCCGTTCTACATCCTCGTGTACGTCGACGACTTGGTCTTTGCCACAGCTGACACTGCTGGACTCGCCTACGTGAAGTCCGAGCTGCAGAAGAGACACACGTGCACAGACCTGGGTGAACTGCGCAGCTACCTTGGCTTGCAGATCACCCGGGACAGAGCACGCCGCACCATTACCCTGACTCAGTCACACATGGTGCAGCAGGTCCTTCAGCGCTTCGGCTTCACGTACTCCTCGCCTCAGGCCACTCCTCTGTCTACTCGTCACTCGCTCTCAGCTCTGCCTTCGGATGAGTCCGTAGAGTCGAGTGGCCCGTACCCAGAGCTTGTTGGCTGCCTCATGTACCTGATGACCTGCACACGACCTGACCTTGCATACCCTCTTAGCATTCTTGCACGCTATGTTGCTCCTGGGAGACACAGACCAGAGCACATGGCTGCAGCGAAGAGGGTGTTGCGCTACTTGTGCAGTACGTCGGGCATGGGGCTAGTGCTTGGAGGGCGGAGTCCAGTGGTCCTCACTGGGCACGCGGACGCTTCTTGGGCTGACGACCAGGCTACGCAGCGGTCGTCACAGGGTTACACCTTCAGCCTTGGTTCCGGCTCTGTTTCGTGGCGGGCTACTCGCTCGTCTTCTGTTCTTGGCTCGAGTTGTGAGGCTGAGATCTACGCCGGGGCCATGGCTGCACAGGAGCTTCGCTGGCTCACCTACCTGCTGACCGACCTTGGAGAGCCGCCTCGTTCTCCTCCAGTCCTGTACGTAGACAACAAGGCCATGCTGGCCTTGTGTCGAGAGCAGCGACTGGAGCACAGAACAAAGCACATTGCTCTCCGCTACTTCCTTGCTCGTGAGCTACAGCAACGTGGTCAGTTGCGGCTAGCGTACGTGGCCTCTGAGGCCAACACTGCTGATGTCTTCACCAAGGCACTTCCGCCTTGTGATCATCAGCGCTTCTGCACTCAGCTGGGTCTTGTGCCCGTCTTGCCTCACTTGCTCTCCTCTTGACCTTGCCTGTACTCTCACATATACATATACCTGCTCTTGCTTGTCTAGCTTTATATATATATGTGTGTACTCTTGCATGTGAACTGGCCGTGTGGCCTTGACCCTGTGCTCGGACTGTGTGGTGACTTTGTGATCCACCCTGAGCTTGCTTTGCTTTACTTTGCTTGACTGGTCTTGTGACCCCTTGTTCTCCCCCACTTTGCCTATGGGGGTGTGTCAGAACATTATAGCTTATGCTGTTGTGTAGGCTATAGTGGGGTATTCCATAGGGGGTACAACCAATTAGGGTTTCATATTTGTACTCACTTCATTTCATAGTTCATTCATTCTTGTTCAAATCTTCTCACGATGTGTTCTGCTAAGGCAGCAGCAGGCATTGGCCCGAGTAGATCTTGTTCACGTCGCACACCTGGTGGCACATGGGAGGGAAACACTGCAACTTAGCAAGATAGAGCAAACTGCAATCAGTTACAACACGTGCGTCCGATCTGTAACAGGTTGCACCACAACCACATGACGACGCACACCTCATGAGGCAAGCACCTTGCTTCCGATCTCATTTTTCCAGGCGCCAAAAAAATGTTCTGAGATTTTTAGGTGCCTCAAAAATAGGCACCTCATGAGGCAAGCACCTCTCTTCCGATCTCAAAGGCCGTGGCATGGATCCCATTTCGATGTTTAGCTTGAATGCTGTACGTGCATCTCACCTCAGGGTTGCGCTTGAATAACTCGGAGTTAGGATCGCACAAGGTGGCTCGGGGCACGAGGGAGCAGAGGGTGTCTCCTGGTCGCACAATCCAGACCCTGCCACCTCACACCAGACAACAAGAGAACCACATGCTTTTTGAGTCGAATCAAAATAGAACCCTCCGGGTCCCACGATCCAAATCCTGCACTCACACCAGGCAACGAGAGAGCTTCACGTCATGTCACCGTATGAGAGCCTAACTAATCTAACAAAACAATCTGGTTATTGAACCTCATTCAACTTGTTCGTCACCAAACAGAAATCCGCGTGTAGTGAGTCGAGTTTTGAGTCGACTCAAAACGTGTGTAGTGAGTCGATTTTTGAGCCCAGTTTTGAGTCGACTCAAAACGCGAGCCTAACTAATCTAACAAAACAATCTGGTTATTGGAATTCATTCAACTTGTCCATCACCAAACAGAAATTGCAAGGCAGACGAAGGTATCTCCAGGTCTCACAATCACTTTTGAGAATTCTCAACAGTGATTTCAATAATATCTCCAGGTCTCACAATCCAGATCCTATGCCTCATCCAGCAGGAGCTGGATGAGGCCTGGTGGTACCCCGGATGAGGCATAAAGACTACCACATGTCTCTGAATGCAACAAGTGTGCTTTCAGGTTTCACACTCCGAATCCTCAGCCACAGACCAGGCTCAATAAGAGAACTGCGTCTCATTGAGTGCGATCCTACTTCATCTAGAAACAAAACTCGAGGTATTTTGAGGATTCTAGAAAAATACTATTTTACTGCAGGTCTAGATTATCCAGAAACAGAACTCAAGACTTTGAACAAATGCAAGGGAGCATCGGAGACAAATAAATGCAAGGGAGCATTGGAGACAAATAAATGCAAGGGAGCAGAGCAACACTCCCACAGTATTGAACACGTGTCGAAACCTGTGCTTACCAAATGCTCATGCATCCAATTATCCATACAAGATGTATGTCACTCGTTTTCTTGTTTGTTGCACCACCGGAGACACGATACCTGCAGCGACGCTTCCTTACTTTCCGTCCAATTCCTTGGCGCTCCCGTTCCTGATCCGCCGTCAGATGCAAAACGGGGTAGCCCATGTTCCAGTTCGGAACGACGTCGTTCCAGCACGTGCCGTGCCCGTGACAGGCCATTTCAGTGGCCGACGCAGAGTGGGTCGATCCGGCAGAGATTGAAGTAAATCCATTTCAGTGTTCATGCAGCGGCACGCCACATGAGAAGAGAGGCGGGAGTGGGGTCGGGGACGGGAGCGGGGAACAGGAGAGAGGGGAGGGAAAGGGAGTCGAAAGGAGAAATCAGGGAGGAAAAGGAGAGTTGAAAGAGGGCAAGGAAGAAAGCATATGAACCACTAACATTTGATATATCTGTACTGTATGCAGACATAAGATCAAACAAGGATGACGGAAGATTAAGTGTTGTGTAATATCATCTTATGGTAATACATTTGTAGTGTAGCAAGTGCGTGAGTAAGAATCTACGTGTCTTGTTATTGGGGTGCCTCAGAAGTGTTGAGATTTTCTTTTTGATATTTTTTTCCCCACAGTACTACACACCTTGGGAGATATGGAGCAATAACAACAAAGCTATGAACAACCAGACGTTACAGTGATATGGTTGAGGGAATTTTTGGGAGTGGGAACCACAAGGGCTTCGAAAGAATCATTGCTCTACTGTAGCTAATGCAAACGGGTTGGGAAGGAATCAAACCAAGTTATCAGATATGGGCAACTTGCATGAGTTGGACAGGATGGGCCGGGAAAAAGAAAAACACATGATTGTCAGTACAGAGACTTGTTATAAAACTGAAACGCACACCAGTCACTCACTCACTCACCTCATTCTCTGCGCCACCTGCAGGGGCGTCAGTGCCTCCACATGCTGCCTGGGACGGCACGGTATGAGCACTGCTGCTGCCAGCACAGCCACCCCTCCAATGGCCAGCACCTGAGAAGTGGGGGGGGGAGAGGAGATGTGAGCGAATGTAGACAAAAACCAGCACTGGGAAGGAGAGCGCGGTATGAGCACTGCTGCTGCCAACACAGCCACCCCTCCAATGGCGAGCACCTGAGGTGGGGGGGAGGGAGGGAAGGGGTGGGGGGGGATGAGTGGGTTGGTATTGGGGATAGGAGGAGACCATGAGGCAGGGCGGGCGAGGCATGAGCACCGCTGCTGCTGCCAGCACAACCACTCCTCCTATGGCGAGTGCCTGAGAAGAGGGGGGGGATGTGAGCGGTTGGCATTGGGAGAGACGAGCACATGCATGTGCGATCGCATCCTGCCTTGTTCACACTCACATGCTTGGCCATAGGCCCCAGCCCATGCATCCATTGCTGCACCTGCCCCATCGCGCTTATCCCTATGTCACAACACACCCATGTGCCATGCCATGCCATCCCATGCCATGTCATGCCATCCCATCCCATCCCACCCCAACCCACCCCAACCCAACCCACTTCACCCCATCCCATCTCATCTCATCTCATCCCATCCCATCCCATCCCATCCTACCGCACTCATATGCTTGGCGATAGGCCCCAGACCATGTATCCACCGCTGCACCTGCCTCACCACAATCACATGCATCTCCCCACCCCATGTCCGCGTGCATCGCACATGCATGTGCCATCCCATCCCATACCATCCCATCACATCCTGCCTTGTTTGCACCATATGCTTGGCGATAGGTCCCAGCCCATCCATCCACAGCTGCACCTGCCCCATCATAATCACATTCGCTTGCCTGCCCCACCACACTCGCACTCACATGCTTGGCGATAGGTCCCAGCCCATCCATCCACCGCTGCACCTGCCCCACCACCCCCACCTTCTCCGCTACTGCCCGCCTCCTCACCCTCCTCATCCCCTTCCGCTGCCCCACCTGCTGCCTCCTCTCCACCCCCTCCCCCTCCCTCTCTGCGTTCCCTCCCTCCCCCTTCCTTCCTTCCTTCTCTTCATTCCCTCCTCTCCCCCCTCTTCTCCTAGCACTCCCACTGCCGTTGCAGAGACTCGCATTATGACTACCAATGCCAGAGCCACTCTTGCTAGAGCTGCCAGTCCCAGTCCAGCCACTGCTGACACTCCACCGGCCGCCATACGCCCTCTCACCGCTCTGGTTCACCATCTCACCGCTCCCAATCACAGCCCCTTGGCTGGCGCGCGGGCGTCGCTTCAGCGGGGATCTCTTACAAGGAGACTGTTTATAAGGGGACGCGGCTTGGCCATAGGTGGCAGCATCGGTTGCAGCGCTGCTGCTGGGGCAGCTGCTGTCTCTCCTGCTGCTCTCCCTCCTGCTGCTGTCCCTCCTGCTGCTGTCCCTCCTCCTGCTGCTGTGAACGCCCTGCCTCTCCTTGGAGCGCAAACTGGTTGCGTCACATACACCTACACCTGCCGTTGCTGCCGCTCCATGGGTGGCTGAACCTTCTGGGAAGGTTGGCCCTTCGTGCAGTGACGCTAGTGGTGATGGCACTGCTGCTGCCCTGCCTGCTACTGACATGCTCCCCCCTGCTCCTGCTTCAGCCCCTGCCAAAGCCGGATCCACTGCAGATGTCTCAGCAGTTGCTGTCTCTGCTGCTGCCACTGGCATTGCCACTCCTCCACCTAACAGCCCCCCTCCTTCCTCACCTCCTCGTCCTCCTCCTCTCACATCTCCTCCTCCTTCCAACCTGCCCACAACACTCCCTTCCGACCTTGCTGGGCCTCCCACGAGTGCTCTCAAACTGCCGGCACTACCACCAGCGCCCTGGCCTCTCCTCAACACCCGATGGCCCCCCTGTCCCCCCTGCTGTACCCCCCGCGCTCCCTGCCCCTCCCTCCGCTGTCGGCGCACCTCCTCCCAAAATCGGTCATCCTCTGCCCACCGCTGTAGCAGCAACCCCAGGTGCTCCCCCTTCCCCACACCCTCCCCCCTCCCCACACCCTCTCCCCGCCCCACACCCTCCCTCCGCCCCATCACCCCCGCCCTACCCACAGCACCCTCCCCTCTCCCCGCAAGCTCCCCCTGCTCCCTCCCCAGCGCGCCCCTGCCCATGCCTCTCCGCCACCCACTGACATCACTGTAACGGCCAGGGAAAGGACACAGGGAGGCCCTCTGAAGGTTGCTCTCATAGGCAGCACTAGCACTAGCACTAGCACTAGCACTAGCACTAGCACTAGGACTGCCACTGCCACTGCCACTGTCACTACCACTGTCGCCATTGCAACTTGTGCCCCTGCCATCACAACCCCTGCTGGTGGTGGTGACATTGCCGCCACAACCATCGCCGCTGACAGCTGAGCTGGCTGCTGAAACGCCCTGCTTCTGCCACGTGTACATCAACTGAGACAGCGACCCCACGTCACTGAACCTACGGTGCGGGAATTCGGAAGGGGGCTCCTCTCGCGTTGTGCCAAAAAGGAAATCGCCCAGGCGACAGCTGCTTGCACCACCACCACCACTGCTGCTGCTGCCAATCCACGTCGTTGGAACAACTGAAACAGTTGAAGCTTTGGAGAAGAAAATCTCCCGAGCCACACCCGAGCCTGAGGTCCCTCCACTACCCGAACCTGCTCCACGTTCGGATCCCGAACCTGCCCTAGTTTGGACCTCCAAGCATGCATTACCAGCAGCAGTAACCGTGCCTGAATCAATTGATGCATGCAAACCAGCACTCCCAACGTCAGAGCTGGTGAAAGACCCGAATATGCTGCCATCCTCCCTAGTGGCACTATGGCTCGCTCCTGTAGACCAGCGGCGGTTGAAGGAAGGACTGCTGCTGGCAGTGGTGGTGGAAAAAGAGGACGGGAATGGCTGTGGCTGTGGCTGTGGCTGTGTTCCGCCATCCCCAACAACGGAGGTGGTGGAGGAGGAGGAGAGTGGATGTGGCTGTGCTCGACCCTGTCTGGTCGCAGCAGCTCTCCTCATCTGTGTGCTCTGTCTATGGTACGCACCCCATCCCCCTCCGCCCCTTCCACTCTCATCCCCTCCCGGCCCAAGACAGAATTCACCAGAATGAAACCCACCGGCAACTGCAGCTGCAGCAGCGTCATTGCCAGCAGCACCACCAGCAGCGCCACCAGCGGCAACAGCGGCAGATTCACCACTACCATCTGCAGCAGCTGCAGTTGCAGCCTCGTTTGCCAAACCTCCCCCAGCAGAGCACTCCATGGCCACCTTCCGCACACCCAAACCCAGGCCTGCACCCGGCCGCCTTCTGACCCGCTTACAAGGCGCCTCGTTATCCACCACAAACCCGTCCTCCTGCGCCACCCGTGCTAGAGTGGACGAAGCTGCTGATAGCCCTGCTGCTGCTGCTGGTGCTGCTGCTGCTCGTGTTGATGGTGATGACGTGGCTCTAGCAGCAGAGACAGGAAGGGAGACGTTAGAGGGAGACAGAGTGGGAGTGACAACGGTGGGTGGGGTGGCAGAGGCAGAAGCAGAGGCAGAGGCAGAAGCAGAGGCAGACGCAGACGCAGAGGCAGAGGGAGAGGGAGAGGCATGCGTCAACTGCACGTCCGCTTCCTCCCTTGTTTCCTCTTCCTTCCCCACCTCACCTCCCCTCTCTGCTGTCCCTTCCTCTACCCTCTTATCTCCCCCCTCCCCTCCGCCCTCCTTTCCACCCTCTTCCCCTCCCTGTTCCTTCCGAGCTTCCTCCCCCTTCCCCCCCTCCTCTCCATCCATTACCCTCAACCTTTCACTCCCATCATCCGCCTTGCCGCTTGCTCCCACGCCTTTCTGACTCGACTCAACCTGCTGGCGAACCTGCCAAGGAACGCAGGGAGGGAAGGAAGTGCAAGGGGGAAGGGGTCATGGGTAGCACATGGGTGGTTAGCTAGCACAAGGGTAGCATATGGGAGCACATGCATAGCATATGAGTAGCACACGGGCAGCACATGGGTAGCACATGGGCAGAACGTGGGTACAATATGGGGAGCACATTGGTGGCACGCACACACCATGGATGCGATTCTGGCTTTCTCCATTCCTGTCAGCATGAAGCTGGACTTGACATGAACTCGCGCGCCATTGGTCCACGTCAGCATCTCATCTCGAAATCGTTTCTCCACTATGACAGGCACTCTGAGGGCTGTGGCACAAGATGTGGGGGATGACGAGGCAGGATGGGAATGAAGTGGCAGGAAGGAGATGACGTGGCAGGAAGGTGAAGTGGCGTGACGTACAGGATAATTAAGGTGTCATGCACAGGAAGATCACAATTTGCTCTGTATGAAATGGAACAGAACATACTGAGAGGCAGACTCGGGCAAATGAAGGTAACAGGAAACAGAGAAGGCTGCAGCAGTGGGAGCAAACAATCAAGAGTGACACATGAGGGAAGGAGAGTCGCAAGTCCTGTTAACACAGTTTCAGTCATTAATGTTAGTAACAGAGTGATGGGTCGGAGCATGCTCACATGTCTGACTGAGGATGGTTCCTTGTGAGTCGAGGAGTGAGAGGAGCACTGGATCCACCAGGTTCAGCACGGGGCTGCATGGCGATGCACATGCATGCACCAGTGCAGTGCAGCACACACATCACACATGCAGCACACGCATCACACATGCAGAACACACATCACACATGCAGCAGCACACGCATCACACATGCAGCACACACATCACACATGCAGCACACACATCACACATGCAGCACACACATCACACATGCAGCACACGCATACCATGTGTTCACACGTTTGTCACACACGTGCAGTGCAGCACACGCGTGCGTTCACAACACGCATTCCGCATGCATGCACGTGCAACGCACACACCAAGAGTGCAGAGCAAGGGAACGAGGGTGGATGAGTAGCTTTGGAGTACAGGCAGCACACAAACTCACACTCACACTTATCCATTACACAATGAGGAACAGTGCTCAGCAGGTTGAATTGAACACCAGAGAGATGATTTAATCAGCAGAGGGAGCAGGGAGCAACAGAATCCCGCCAGCACATGAACAGAGTGCAACGGAGAGTACCCGAACGTGGTGGGCTGTGGTGTGGGGTGATAGAGAGTGGTGGAAGGTGGTGGAGTGCGGTGCAAGGTGCAAAAAAACGACGTTTTTTTCATTTTTTTGTCGTTTTTTTCGATATCGTAATTTACGATCGTATAAAACGGAATAAAACGAGAATATTTATTAGTATTTTTTTGGTGAAAAAAAACGATTTTTTTTTACGATCGTAAATTTCGTACCACAATTTACAGTTACGATGATCTCCGGAAAACGCACAACTCGCAGTGAAGGGTTTCACTCTATACACAAGCAACACAAGGGGTTGAGGTAGCGGGAGGATTCATGCTTCTGTTTGTTCCTCGAACCGCAGGTAGTTGACGCACGCATCAATTCGTCATGCTAGGGTTGGTTGCGACGTGAAAAATGTTCCGCATCGGAAAGTTTGCTCTCGCTTTTTTCGCGCGCGTCATAAAAGCGTCAGCGCACGTATGAATGCAGCGCTGCGAAGAATTACAGTTGCATTTGCGACATGATATTTTGTTGCTGCACGTCAGCGAAACTTTAACATTTGGGTTTGCGACGTGACTTCCAAGTGTTGCCACGTCTTACCCACTTTCACTTCCCGTAACGCAATTTCTGAATTCGTGGTTTCCGACACGAATTCCACGGGACTAGCGCGTAGTACGCCCAATCTCTCTGATAGTATCCAACGCCCGGCGTGAACGCATACTCCCAGCAAAGCTGCAAGCCGTTTGCCGACGGACGATTTCTGTTGTTATTAGTAGCCACCACACCATTGACTTCAGCACTCCACGTCCATTCTAGCCAGTTCTTGTTCGAGTAGGCCCGTTTTTCATCCACAATGCCTAGAGCACGGTCTGAACTGTGGGACCACGTGAAGGAGGTAACTGACAAAGACGGAAAAGTCGGCTATGTGTGCATTCACTGCCCTAAGGACAAACCCACTGTCATTCCTGCAAGCGCTACACGAATCAGAGACCACATTTTAGGGATCGAGAAAGGTCAGCCGAAAAACATAGGGGTCTGTAAGTCTGACTTTGCGGTGAATCTCCGCCTCAAGAGTGCAACGTCTACGGGCAATCCGAGCAGCTCAACATCCTTGGTGGGGAACGGCCCTAAGAAGGGTCGCCAGCTCGACATCCGTGACGTCACGGACGAAAAGGGCCGTGAGAAACTCGATCTGCTCTGGGTGACTGCGGTGGCAGAGAACGATTGGGCGTTTCGGGTCTCTGAGTGAGTGGAAACGCTTAACCCTTGTGCCATGTTTCTTCCATGGACATCTTCCCTCCCCATTTTACGTGTTAATTAGTTATGGTGTAATAGCTAGCGCTCATCTCATGGCTGCTGCAGATTCGTGCCCATCATGATTTGGCTGCTACTGCAACGCTCCTCCTCACCTTGTTAATATTATGCTTTGCTGGCATTCATACCACACCCCACAGATCTGTTGCGGTCCAGAACTTTCTGAACGTGTTAGTGAGTTTTAGGAGACCCTACACACTCCCGTCTGCCTACAAAGTCGCGGGCCCATTGCTCGCCAGATTGAAGACAGAGACGGAAGAACTCGTGCGGCCCTTGACAGATTCTTGGGCAACGACGTCGTGCACCATCTCCGTCGACGGATGGTCGTGCTTGAAGAGTCGCGGCTTGGTGTGTGTGTTGGCGCACAGCGACACTGCACCAGTGATTGTCAAAGTTGTCGATTCCAAGCTGTCGAAGAAGACAGGTTCATACCTGTCTGATCTCATAAGGACGTCAATCGTGAAGGTGGGGGACACCAAGGTGATTCAGGTGGTCATGGACAACGCAAGTAATAACAAGAGTGCTGCCGCAATTCTCGGTGAGGGTTATCCGTCGATTTTCTTCACCAACTGTGCTGCCCATTGTCTCGATCTCATGCTCCACGACATGGGTAAGATCGGCATTGTGAAGAAAGTTCTCACCCAGGTCCATCGCATCGTGATGATGGTCAAGGGAAGTGCGAGTGCTGTTGCCCTTTTCCGCACGATCTTCAGCAAGCTGGAGCTTGTTCGGCCAGGTACCACCAGATTTGGCACGCAGGTGATCATGGTCACCCGGTTCTTGGAGGTCAAGGAACAGCTTCGTCAGATGGTCATCAGTGACCAATGGAAGGAGGTGGCAGTGTCTAAGACCGAAGATGCGAAGAAAATCCGGAAACTCCTTCTGGATGATATCTTCTGGGAATCGGTCAAATCAGTGCAGAAACTGATGATGCCGATCTACAATGTGCTACGAGCAGTCGACACAAGAGCTCTTGTGATGGGATCTATCTACGGGATGATGCTCGAGGCGACCGTGGCGGTCAATGAGGCGGCAGAGGGAGCAGGTAAACAGTGTTGCACACCCATTACAAGTGCACCCTAAGCCAAACCAGATTCGTGCCCTAATGGTATTATGTCTTTCTTTGCAGCGACATTCTTCAGGCGTCACAGCCAAGTGCTCGCCGGGAAGGAGAGGTCGAAGTTTTTGGCGGCCATCAAGGGCATCATCAGGCGCAGATGGGATAAGCAGTTGCACAACCCGATGCATGCATTCGGCTGGCTCCTTAACCCGAAGAACTAGCTTGCGATTGAAGTCCGCAACGACCCCGAGATCATCAAAGGGGTCAATGCTGTGCTGCAGGCACGAGGAGGTGACGTGCAAGGCCGTATCTTGTTGCAAGCCCAGCTTGCTACGTACCACAGAGTAGACATGAGCAAAAACTCGAACACCTGTTCGGTTCGCCTCGAACATGTTCGAGGCGAACCGAACTATTTTTTTTTTTGGAAAAAATAGTTCGAGGCGAACATGTTCGGTGTTCGCCCGAACATGTTCGCCGTTCGCCACCCAAGTATCGGGGAGGTTGGACGAACACGAACATGTTCGTGTTCGTTTTGTGCATGACGCGAACACCAAAGTGTTCGCGTCAAAATTGGCCGCGACCAAATTTAGGTCGCGGCCAATTTGAGTTTGAGCTCATTTTTTGAGCTCAAACTCAAATCGTTTTTTGTTGGTTAGCCCTCCCTCCCTCAACCACCATAGGCTTCATCCCTAATAGCCACCACACACCGTTCCCTAACTATTACACGAACATTTCAACTAAGTAGTTCGTAGTAGTGAAGGGTAATTTCAGAAATCGCGAGGGGTTAGTTCGTAGTAGCTACGGGATCAATTTCGCCGAGGCTAATTCCCTAGTTGTAGGGGCTGGCATTTCTCCGTGCCACACGTACCTATGAGTTCAATTAGGACCGTGCTATCCATGGCTTGCGACCGTTCCTTTGGGGTTTTAGGGTTTTAAGGCCGAGAGCGCATTTATGGCTTCTAGCCAACATGGATCTGTAGAACGAGGTGCACGCAGCGCTCAGGGCGGTACACCAGGTTCTCCACCACGACCTATGCAGGGGCGAGTAGGGGATGGACCTGCAGGAGCCGGCGCTTGTTTCGTCGGGGGGTTTCTTTCCGTAGCGGCGCCGACGTCCCGTCACTCGTTCCGTTACTCAGGCCCGCGACCCCCTCCTTTTGGGCAGACGCAGCCGGAGAGTGGCAGTGGGGAGGAGGATGAGGAGGAGGAGGGTGAGGGCGAGGAGGATGAGGACCATGAAGGGAGCGGGGATGACAGTGAGGCCGGGTGGGATCCCGAGACGCATGGCGGTGGGAAAGGGGGGGATGATGAGGAGGACCATGAGATGGATGGGTTGGAGCCAGAGGAGGTGGAGGAGGGGGTGGGAGAGGGTGGTGAAGGGGCGGCGACAGAGGCGGCCTCACAGCATGTGGCTGAAGGAGGAGGGAGCGTGGGGGTTAAGGTGGGGAGAAAGCGGGCATCCATTAGGATGCCGAAGCGGAGGAAGAGGGCGAGCAAGTTGAGGGAGCGAGCATATCCCTGCACATTCACTGGGAAGCCCTTGGGCGAGGGTGTGGTCGCTCCGGAGTTCCTAGACGAGGACGGAGGGTCCGAGAGTAGTAAGGGGACTGGCAAGGGTAATAAAAAACCGGGGTGGCAAGTACAGATGTTTGGGCCTAAAGGGGCAGACGAGAAGCGTCAGTGCAAGATTTGCACTGACAGGATTTCGTGGAAGCAATCCACAACAACACCCGGCGAGCGGCACTTTGAGAGCTACCACACAGCGCACATGGACGTGTGGCATCACCGTTACCACACTCCGTCCGTTCACTTGCCTGGGGAGACGTTCCCTCGTGGGGGCTACAAGGGTGTGCCGGATGGCTACGTCGATGGGTGGCCGCATGCCAAGTCTTGGCCGCATCTCGCAAAGAAGAAAGGGACGGCGTCCGGTGGAGCTCCGGGGTCAGGCGGGATGGAGCGGTTCATGACAACCAAGCTGTCCACGGAGGAGCTACGGCAGGCGATTGCCAAGCTGGTGGTCACCTGCGACCTCCCCTTCCGCATCGTCGAGTCCGAGGCCGTGAGTGTCCCATGTCTGGTGTTTTGGCAGTATGTGTGTGGTTGACTATTTCATGCTTCTATTGTAATCCACCATTGACATGTCCATCATACACATGTCCACCATTCACATGTCCATCATTCACATGTCCACCATTCACATCTCAACACGTACAGTCACATCTCAGCACGTACAGTCACATCTCAGCACGTACAGCCACATCTCAGCACGTACAGTCACATCTCAGCACGTACAGTCACATCTCTGCACGTACAGTCACATCACATCTCAGCACGTACAGTCACATCTCAACACGTACAGTCACATCTCAGCACGTACAGTCACATCTCAGCACGTACAGTCACATCTCTGCACGTACAGTCACATCACATCTCAGCACGTACAGTCACATCTCAGCACGTACAGTCACATCTCAGCACGTACAGTCACATCTCTGCACGTACAGTCACATCTCTGCACGTACAGTCCACCATTCACATATCCACCATTCACATGTCCACCATTCACATGTCCACCATTCACATATCCACCATTCACAGTTGTCTCTACTCTACCCTCCTTCAGTTTCGGGAGCTATTGATCCTGCTAAACCGCAACTGCGCACAGAAGAATTTCATCCCCTCGCGGTGGACGGTATCCCGCGACACTGTGGTCTATGCAACAGCAGCTCTCCAGTCCGCCATTGCGGAGATGCTGGCGAAGGAGGGGGAGTTGGGGTGCAAGGTGTCGATCACCATCGACATGTGGACGGCACCCAACAACAAGGCATGGCTAGTGGTGACAGGTCACTGGATAGACGAGAACTTCCAGCTGTGCACAATGGTGCTTGAGTTCCGTGAGATGCTCGGGCGGCATGGGGGCAGGGAGATGGCGCAGGTGGTTGAGGAGACGATTGTGCAGTGGGGGTTGGAGGGGCGTTGTCTTGGTTTCACGACAGACAACGCCTCTAGCAACATTGCCGCCTTCAGGCGGATGTCGGAGGAGGGTGGTGGTCAGTGCTTCTTCAGCTCGCGCATGCACTTCCGGTGAGTGTGGGATTGTGCGTGGGTTGGGCGTGCGGGAGTGTGGGCGTGTGTTTGCCTTTGTGGGCGTGTGTTTGCCTTTGTTGGTTTTGTGGCTCACTCTAACCATGGAGATGGTGGTGCCGTACTACAACGGCCTGATCGACGCCATGGAGTCGCGCCTTGCCAAGGGGCCATCTCCGACACTGCAGCCGATGATCGTGGCGGCGCTGAGCCACTTGAAGAAGTACGCGTACATCACCAGCAACGAGTACTGGATCGCCACCTTCTTGGACCCATCCATGAAGGCGGCGTGGTTCGACGACGCGCACTGGGAGAAGCTGCATCCCGAGACCGACAGGAGGGTGAGGCCGCGTCCGGCGTCGGGCGAGGTGATCAAGCTGGTGCGCGACCGCGTGGCCGAGTACCAAGCCCGGGCTGCAGAGCTTGCTCCACGGCCGACCCCACTTGCCCCCGTTGCGGAGGAGGAGGACGGAGACGAGGAGGAGGACGACGATGACGCGCAGTTTCTTCCTAATCGCCGACGACTTGCGGCGCGTCTGTCGGCGAGCCAGGAGGCGGGGGCGGGTGGGATGGTGCAAGATGACGAGGTTAGCAGGTACTTGTCCGAGAGGGTGCGGTGCGACGTGACAGCGCTAGAGTACTAGCGCAGTGCCACCAACATGCAGACGCTGAGGCGCATGGCCCGGGATTATCTCGCCATCCCTGCCACGTCCGCTTCGAGTGAGCGGGTGTTCTCCCTTGGTCGCAACCTCATTTCCTGGAAGCGGCACCGCCTGGCCTCTCAGAGGACGCGAGCTGTCATGATTCTCAGATCATGGTACAGTTCACACCCTGGCCAGAGGATAGGCGAGGGCCGCCGACCGAGAGGCGTCGCACCACCAGAGTTCGCCATTGAGGGCGAGGGGACAGAGGAGGATGATGAGGAGGAGGAGGAGGAGGGTGTGGAGACTGACGACACAGCTGGTGGAGAGGATGCTGTTGTTGGTAGTAGCAGTGCAGTGGCGCCTTAGTCACTTAGTGTAGGAATTTGTTAGACTTTGACATTTCCCTTCACAGTATGTGATGTTGTACTATTGGGTTCGTTGCATGCACACATATACACCCTGCACACATTTTGCTATCATCCTGAACCTTGAAAACTGTTTTCTGACATGTGTGACTATAGTGAATTTTCCCCTGGGCGAACACGAACATGTTCGTGTTCGCCTGTTGAAAAAAATCGTTCGCCACTTAGGGCGAACGGCGAACACCAAGTTTCAGCTAATTAGTTCGCCGAACCGAACAGTGTTCGGTTCGGCAAAACTACATGTTCGAGGCTGGGCGAACTCGAACATGTTCGAGTTCGCCCTTTGCTCATGCCTACCACAGAGGTGAGGGTCGTCTGGGGGGGGAAGATGCACGGGCCGCAGCGATGCTCGTGGAGAGTGGACGTCTCTCACATGCGGATTGGTGGGCGATGTATGGAGGGGAACTCCCCGAGCTGCAAGATTTGGCTGTGAGAATGTTATCACAGCCTATCACAGCGTCGGAAGTTGAGAGGTGCTGGTCTGCGATGGCAAGGGTGCAGCGGCGTGATCGCAACAGACTGAGCGCTCAGACCATGATCGATGTCACCACGGTGGCATTCAGTAGGCGTTCGAGGGCTGCATTCGACAAGAAGCAGGAAGTGCGCGCCAAACTTTTTGCAGACCTAGCAGCAGGCAAGCTCAACGAGAGCACTCTAGAAAGAGTGACGACGACGGCAATCGAAAGCTCTGAACCACAGGCCAAAGGCTCTGAAGCACGGGTTGAAGAGGACGAAGGTGATGTCGATTGCGTGATTGACTGGGAAGCTTTTGGCAGCATCGGGAAGAGGAAGAAGAAAGAGGTGACAAAGGGAAACAAGGGAAAGGCGACCAAGAAGCTTAAGAAGAAGCGTTCGGCTGACGAAGACGATGATGAGGAGGAGGATGAGGAGGAGGAGGAGGAGGAGGAGGAGGAGGAGGAGGAAGAGGAGGAGGAGGAGGAGGAGGAGGAGGAGGAGGAGGAGGAGGAGGAGGAGGAGGAGGAGGGGGGGGGGGGGGTCCAACGCATGGGACATTAGTGACATCGATGGTGTTAGATAGAGAGTGATGAGCTGTAACGACCTTTCTATATTTTATTTTAATTGCAATCAGGCTAGAAAACTTATCAACACTGACTTGCCAGAGAGTGTTGGTGGCTAGAGATTTGTTAGGTTTTTTTTTTTTTTTTTTTTTTTGAATTTAATTTTGGGCCTAACAAAAAAACGACGTTTTTTTCCCAAACTTGACCGTAAAAAACGATCGTTCTTTTCAATCGTTTTTTACCGCAACCGTTTTTTTCCACCTTGGTGCGGTGCAATGTGGGACGGCGGTGGTGGGGGGCACGTACAAGGAGAACTCTGCATTGAAGGCGGGCAGCAGGAGTGCATCCCCCAGAGATGCCTTCACGGACGACTGGGGACCCGTGGAGAAAACCTTCGGTCCAACCGCCACTGGACGAGGGGGTTAGCAGAGAGATCAGTGCTTGTGTTGGTAGCATTGTATATGTAATCCATATGTATGTGTATAAATTTATACATGTATAACAACAAAAGAAAACATTGGAAGCAGAAAGGGGATTGAGAGGCAGTCAAAGCAAGTAAGTGCATACAAATCAGCATTTTACTACTAAAGGCAGATGGCAAGGTGATCCATGAAAGGGGGAGAGTGAGGGGTTGGGGGAACGTGTATGTGGGGATGGGATTGTTGTTTAGAGGCAGGTGATTCACAAATTGAAACGAGTGCATTTCGAGAGGCATTAGTTTGGTACAGATGTGCGACCCACCTTGCACAGAGAACTGATCGCCTGCAGAATCCTCCAGCCATGCACCACCAGAGCCATGAAAACATGTCAATCATGCAGCATGAAACAAGCCACCAACAGCCATGGTCCATGTGGCACACACATCCCATCACGCATACAGCAGGCCCGTTGTCATGTCATGAATTGCTCCCACCAAGGCACCATACACCACACGCACCACATGTATACACCCATCCCACGCATTCCACGCACCCCGTGCACGAGAGAGCGCCGCATGCATAAAAAGCGCCAGCACAGCAGTGCATGCAACTCACAAATCAGAGCCGCCACCATTTCACGTCAGACGCAAAATCCGCGAAGGAGCATAAAAACGCAAAATCTCAAGAGCAATTGACCTAGGAAAAACGACCATTGATCGTAGCGGCCTGCCGAAGCGTTACCTTGATTCCCTGGCACGTTGACGCATTCCAAAACTGCGCACATGGAATATGAGAAATCGCAAAAACAACAAAATTGGAAGTAGCGGCTGGAGCGAGAGGGCAACCGTTTTCGACAAGAATTCGAACTTCCTAAAAACTCCATGGTTTCAACAACGTACCATGAACGCAGATTGTTCCCGGCATTGTCGCTCCCAAGTCAAACAAGCAATGGTTGCTCTCTGACAGACAATAACTCCCCTTTGACAGCAGTGAAGCACCTTACACGACCACACGGTCACAGCCGTTGTGCAGCCGGGATACAGCCCGAATTGGACGTCTGTCTGGTCCTGAGTGCAATTGGAATTGGAATGCGCGTCGCATTCGTCAAAAACTATGGTTATGCAGCGTTTCTTAATCGTTAGGTTAATTCTTTGGATCAGCTTGTCTCGACCAGACCAGCATCGCACGGATAATGCGGAGCATGGATGAGAGGTTGATGCATGAAAACCTAGCGCACGTCTCAAAAAGGACGCTTGTTACGAAGTTTGAAGCACGCGCGTCTGTTTCTGTGCTGCACAAACAATTCCAGCTGGCCAGCGCTTGGTGATGCCGTTGTTTATGTGGTTGCATTGCAGAAGCCTGAACAGTGGATGCTCTGTCATCCTAAACCCAGAAAGGATCCATACACGCCGCATTCAAACCCTGCTATATCTTTCTACATCATACAGAGCCGTGTTAAACCTCGAGACGCAACAGTGATCCTGATAGTGATCAAACGTGATCCTCTCTCAACTTGCATCATGTCCTGTCCTGAATCCTGATGGATGCAAACTGGAGCATGAGAATTTCCATGTCCAGGAGTTGAAGGATGGGGAACAACAACAGAAGAGATGGTTTCCTGTGCGGCTGTGAGAGGAGAGATGGGGAACAGAGAGATTTGGAGAGGTTTGCAAATGAGTGGAAAAGGGTGGGTCAACATACAAACATTGAGCATGAAGGGTGACGTGAAATGCAATGAAAACCGTCCGATACGAAGCTTCACATTTTACCTGTACCGTAGGATGAGGAGATTCAGTTCTGAATCTCCGAAGCATCAATCATTTCAGTGGCCACCTTCCGGATCTTGCGGACCTGAGTCCATGCTGATCACAACTGCGCCTGAACAACTGTTCGCTACACGTCATTCTTACACCAAGCTTGGACCTCGTTGCCACGCTGGCAGCCAAAAGAATCCAACAGGCTGAATCACAACCAAACAGGTCTGTACAAAACCTACACTACATCCCTTTCGTTAGTTAGCATGCAAGTTACAAACTGCATACCATGGAATCTTAATGATAAATGCTTCTCCCCATGTCATTGACAAAGAGCATCAAGGGAACCATTCTTTGGGAGTTGCCTTAAATCCTAGCAGAGCAGTGAGAAAAACGAGGAATGAAATGACTAAGTGAAAGTTGGGTACAAAAAGCAAACCCTAGAAAACTGTACCCCATATGTGCCACCCCACTATAGCCTACAGTAGCTATGTCATATAAATCTGACACACCCCCATAGGCAAAGTGGGGGAGAACAAGGGGTCACAGGACCAGTCAAGCAAAGCAAAACAAGCTCAGGGTGGATCACAAAGTCACCACACATTCCGAGCACAAGTTCAAGGCCACAAGGCCAGTTCACATGCAGGATTACATATATATATAAGGCTAGACAAGCAAGAGCAGGAGTATATATATATATGCATCAGTACAAACAAGGTCAAGGGGTGAGCAAGTGAGGCAAGGTGGGCACAAGACCCAGCTGAGTACAGAAGCGCTGATGATCACAAGGCGCAAGTGCCTTGGTGAAGATATCAGCAGTGTTGGCCTCAGAGGCCACGTACGCAAGCCGCAGCTGACCACGCTGCTGTAGCTCACGAGCAAGGAAGTAGCGGAGAGCAATGTGCTTCGTTCTGTGCTCCAGTCTCTGCTCTCGACACAAGGCCAGCATGGCCTTGTTGTCTACGTACAGCACTGGAGGAGAACGAGGTGGCTCTCCGAGGTCAGTCAGCAGGTAGGTGAGCCAGCGAAGCTCCTGTGCAGCCATGGCCCCGGCGTAGATCTCAGCCTCACAACTGGAGCCGAGAACAGAAGACGAGCGGGTAGCCCGCCACGAAACAGAGCCGGAACCAAGGCTGAAGGTGTAACCCTGTGACGACCGCTGCGTAGCCTGGTCATCAGCCCAAGAAGCGTCTGCGTGCCCAGTGAGGACCACTGGACTCTGCCCTCCAAGCACAAGCCCCATGCCCGACGTACTGCACAAGTAACGCAACACCCTCTTCGCTGCAGCCATGTGCTCCGGTCTGTGTCTCCCAGGAGCAACATAGCGTGCGAGAATGCTAAGAGGGTATGCGAGGTCAGGTCGTGTGCAGGTCATCAGGTACATGAGGCAGCCAACAAGCTCTGGGTACGGGCCACTCGACTCTACGGACTCATCCGAAGGCAGAGCTGAGAGCGAGTGGCGAGTAGGCAGAGGAGTGGCCTGAGGCGAGGAGTACGTGAAGCCGAAGCGCTGAAGGACCTGCTGCACCATGTGTGACTGAGTCAGGGTAATGGTGCGGCGTGCTCTGTCCCGGGTGATCTGCAAGCCAAGGTAGCTACGCAGTTCACCCAGGTCTGTGCACGTGTGTCTCTTCTGCAGCTCGGACTTCACGTGGGCGAGTCCAGCAGTGTCAGCTGTGGCAAAGACCAAGTCGTCGACGTACACGAGGATGTAGAATGGCGGCAAAGAAGTGTCGGTGCGCAGAAACAGCGACGGGTCGGCAGTAGAGGGAGCAAACCCAAGAGCCGCAAGTGTAGTCCTCAGTGTGTCGTGCCACTCACGCGGTGCCTGGCGGAGACCGTAGACTGGCCGCCGGAGGCTCCACTGGGTGCCAGGAGGAAAAGACCCAGTGAAGCCAGGTGGGCGACGCAGCCAGATCTCCTCGTGCAGGCTGCCCTGCAAGAAAGCAGTGCTGAAGTCAAGAGAGTGCAGCTCGTAGTCGCGGTGAGCAGCTATGTGCAGCAGTACCCGAAGAGTGGTCATCTTCGGGGTGGGAGAGAAGGTCTGAAAGTAGTCAACTTCCTGCCGCTGACTGAAGCCACGAGCCACGTAACGCGCCTTGAAGACAGGCGGAGAACCCGGCGGCCGCTTCACCCTGAAAATCCACATGCCACTGACGATGTTCGCCCCAGGCGGGGGAACCTCGTCAACGTAGGTACCTGTGGACTTCCAGGAAGCCATCTCTGTGTCCATTGCTGCCTGCCACTGAGAGGAGTAGGGACCCTCTATCGCCTCCGCGTAAGAGCGCGGAGTCGGGATGTCAAGTGCATCCGGGTCTCCCTCAGGGGTAAGCAGTACGGACACGAGATGAGGTGAAGCAGCAGCCAAACACTGGAACTCCTCCTGCCTGTCCTCAAGGACGTCCGTGCCAAGGGCACACTCACCCCCGACGGACGGAGGACAGACAGACTCAGACTCAGCGACAAGACAAGCAGCGTAGTCTAGACGACAGCGAGCAGCAAAGTCGACGAGCTCAGCAACTAGGGCAGACGCAGCAGTGGACGCAAAGGAAGGGTCAGTGACGACAGTAGCAAGGAGACGCGTGACAGTAGGACTGGCAGCACCAAGAGAGTCCGACTCTGGGTCCGGAAGAGCAGGAAGAGAGGACTCAGGAGGAGAAGGCAAAGGGGCACGCAGAGGAGCAGTGGACGGACGCAGAGACATCCGGTGCGTGCCAGGGACAGGAGGAGGACGCTGACGCGAACCACGACCACTAGCGCGAGCAGTACGGACAGGCGACGCAGGACGCGACGCAGGCTCACGACGCTCAGCAAGACCTCCAGTAGGACCAGTGTAGGGAGAAGGAGCGGGCAGTGGGGAGGCCGGCTGTAACTGTAACTGTGACAGGACAGGCTGTGGACTCTCTAAGGGAGGAGGAGGGCCAGTAGAAGGCGGGAGACCAAGAACCTGCTGAAGGAGCGGAACGAAGTACGGCCGAGGCCGCGCGGCGACTCCAGACACAGCAGGGACAGCACCAGTACCCCCAGCGGCAGCACCAGCGCCAGCAGCACCTCCAGCTCCAGTACCTCCAGCAGCACCAGTAGCACCCCCAGCAGGCCCGCCTCCAGGACCGACAGCAGTAGCCTCAGCGTCAACACCCTCAGCAGCTCCAGCTCCAGTCGTACCCGCAGGCCCAGCAGCTCCAGTACTCCCAGTACGAGCACCTCCGGGACCCGCGGCACCAGCACCCTCAGTAGCCGAAGAACCTCCAGCTCCAGCAGCACGCCTCCAGCGCCGGGCAAACCACTCGCGCAGCTCCTGTGGAGAGAGTGGTTCCCGCCGAGACGAAGCATCCGGAGAACCTCCAGGCTCAGCACCGCCAGACGCCACACAAGCAGGCCCAGCTCCCTCAGGCTCCACACCCCAAGGCCCAGCACCTCCAGGCGTAGCACCCCCAGGCTCAGCACCCCCAGGCTCAGCACCCCCAGGCTCAGCACCTCCAGTAGTAGCACCTCCAGGCTCAGCACCCCCAGGTGTAGCACCCACACGCTCAGCACCCCCAGAGTCAGCACCCCCAGGCTCAGCACCCTCAGCAGCACCAGAGTCACCAGTAACCTCGACAGGCTCGACTGCGTCTACCTGGGACACACCTGAAGGGGCAGGACCCTGAGGGGGGAGGGGGTCTACCGGGGGGGGACCTGGCACAAGGAAGAGCGGGGGTGGGGGGAGGGACGGAGTGCGGTAGGGGAAGAGGCGGTAGTAGGGGACCGACTCGTCAAACGTGACATCCTGGGAGGACAGAACACGGCGAGAGGTGGGGTGGTAGAACTGCCACCCTGGCGCGTCAGGGGGGAAGCCAAGGAAGACGCAAGGAGCAACACGAGGGGACAGCTTGTCCGCAGACAAGTCGCGGACAAACGCCCGAGATCCCCAGACACGGAACGCAGACGCATCGCCAACCTTCCCCGTCCACAGCAAAGCAGGGGAGGTCTCCGGTCTGGAGACCCTAGGGTGAAGGTTGATCTGATGCGCCGCGTACCGAACCGCAAACGGCCACAGAAAATGGGGGGCAGCCGCATGCATCATGGACGTACGGGCGACGTCCATGACCATGCCAATGCGGCGCTCAGCAATCCCATTTTGCTGTGGAGAGTCCGGAAGCGTGAAGGTCTGGCGGATGCCTCGTGCTCGACAGTAGGCTCGCAGAAGGCCAGAGGAGAACTCTCCACCTCTGTCAGAGTGCAGACGCAGAACAGGAAAGTCCGAACCGAAGCTCTGCCTGAGCTGGAGACGAGCTGCGCGGATCCAGTCGATCAACACCTCAGTGACATCACCCTTGCTGCGCAAGGGGAAGACTGTGGTGTAACGCGAGTAGTCCTCAACCACCAGCAGGAAGTAGCGCTCGTGACCCTGTCCACGGACGCGGGCCGGGCCCCACACGTCCATGTGAAGCGTCTGCAGCGGGGCCTCTGTCGGAGGAAACTGGGAGGAGTGAGGGGCAGCCCGCTGCCGCCCCTCGACACAGGGGACGCAGGTAGGGCCAGGCCCCGGAGGAAGGGGAGGGAGGGACCGGGGAAGACCAGAGACAAGGACACGGGAGGCCATGCCTCGGAGACAAAGCAGGGAGGGGTGACCAAGGCGGTGGTGCCAGAGGAGAGTCTCGTGAGACAGGAGGCGACGCGAACAGGGGGCAGACTCAGGACCAGACCTGGACGCTGCAGCAAACACCTGACCTGACGCAGCTACCGAACCAGACGCAGTGACTGGAGGAGACGCAGTGGTCAGGGTGTACAGGCTCGACCCCGGCCGACGGGTAAACGTGGCCAGATGTCGGCCAGTCCGAGCGTCCGTGCAGTGGGTCACCCGCTGACTCCCAGGAGTGAACTGGTGAACCCCCGCATCCTGTAGGTCAGCACCACTCACCAAGTTCGTAGAGAACGAGGGGAGGTAAAGACCAGACAGGGTGCCAGAGGGGGCCGCCGGACACGGGAGGACAGTGGAGAAGTGAGCAAGGACAGGACCCCCAGAGGGGTCTGCCAGAGAGACCGCAACTGGCCGGCCAAGCGGCGTGAGTGTGGTGCGGTCTCGAAAGAAGGAGCGAGAAGCCCCCGAGTCAAGGGTGAAGGTGTGGGAGGCCGAGGCCGACGCAGAACCTGAGAGAGCAGACTCACCAGCACCTGAGGGAGCAGACGCACCTAGAGCAGCAGCCTCGCTAGCACCTAGAGCAGCAGCCTCACCAGTACCTAGAGCAGCAGTCTCAATGCCCGGGTCGGGCGGAAAACACCGGTAACAGTCACCCTCATCACTAATAGTCACAGTATACATGGCAGCAAGAATAGCATCAAAGTCAAGGTCAAAGACAGCCACACCCGCCCTAGACAGCTCACCCCAGCGGGGGATCTCAGTGGCCTCAGGGAACTGGTGACGCCAAGCGTCCGTCAGGCGGCCAAAGCAGCGCTGGGTGGAGTGCGCACCCCCGCACTGCTCACCCGCGCGGTCGCCGGTGCGGAGGACGTAGGTGCACGGACCAGTACCCCCACCCCTCTGGCGTGCAGCGTACCACTCACGGAGCTGCTGAGGGGAGGGGATGTCACGAGTGCGCTGCTGCTGCTGCTGCTGCTGCTGGCGCTGACCACCACCGGAGCCGACTCTCTGCGCAGCGCCACCCCGACCAGCTCCACCTCCTCCGCCGCCTCCTCCTCCACCGCCGCCACCTCCGCTCCCACCGCCACCGCCGCCGCCGCCTCCGCCTCCACTGCCACCACCGACACCTCCACCCCCGCCACCACCCCCACCGCCACCCCCACCCCCTCCACCGCCTCCACCGCCGCCTCCACCGCCCCCGCTAGCTCCTCCAGTGCCCCTGCCCCCCTTGCCCTTGCCAGGGCGGCGTCTCCCGCTAGGGGTAGACGCCGCACCGACCGACTCAAGCCCAACGAGGTCGGCCGCAGCAGCAGAGGCAACAGAGGGCAAAAGGGGGGAGGGGGAACACCCCTCAAAGATGGGGGTGCGAGGGTCACCACGAGAGGCTCCTACAGCTACTATGCTCTTCTCTGCTGCTAGGAGGGACTTCTCGAGGAGGTCAACGGTGAGAGTGGTGGGGCAAACATAGAGGAAGTGGTCCCTGACTACGCGAAGGAAGTCAGGGAGCCGGGTGACTATGTAGTAGAGGGTGATGTACATGGGGGGGGGGTTCTTGGCGCAGAACTCTGCAGGAAGCGCAGCGCGGTAGCGAGTGTCACTAGTGCGGAGGTGCGTAATGAGGTCAGCGACTGTGGGAAAGGCAGCAAGGTCAGGGAAGAGGTACGGTAGCATGAGGCGGCTAAGTGCAGCAGTGGCAGGGGAGGAGTAGCGCGCAACTACAGCGTCGTACAAGGTCTGAGCACTCTTGTACTGGCTAAAGTGCGCACGCTCAGAGGTAGGTAGGTGGCGACGCACAGCAAGACGTGCAGCAGCATCGCGCGTGGCCCACTGGGAGCGAACAGTGGCGTCAGCAGCAGCAGCGGGGGCAGGAGAGGCACCAGAAGTGAGGTCAAAGAGGGAGAGGCCGTCTGCCCTGTCGCACTGTAAGAAAAGCTGCAGGTCATCTATCCAGACGTCAAAGTCAATGGCCCGACCCTCAGCGTCAAAAGCGAGGACACTAGGGGTAGCCATGACAGCAGTAGACTAGCAGCGCAAACAGTAGGGTGAGGGCAGTGCTGTGAAAGGGGCGCTGCTCTTACCGGACAGGGCGGCTCGGGTGGCTCGGCTGTAGGGCGGCTCGGCGGCTCGGTTGCTGGGCGGCTCGGCGGCTCGGCTGCTGGGCGGCTCGGCGGCTCGGCTGCTGGGCGGCTCGGCGGCTCGGCTGCTGGGCGGCTCGGCTGCTGGGCGGCTCGGCTGCTGGGCGGCTCGGCTGCTGGGCGGCTCGGCTGCTGGGCGGCTCGGCGGCTGGGCGGCTTGGCTGCTGGGCGGCTCGGCGGGGCCGCTGAGAGGGCGGCGTCCGGGGCCGCTGGGAGGAGGCGGCGGGGCCGCTGAGAGGAGGCGGCGGGGCCGCAAAGGTAGGTGGCGGGGCCGCAGGTAGGTGGCGGGGCCGCTAGTAGGTGGCGGGGCCGCATGTAGGTGGCGGGGCCGCTGGTAGATGGCGGGGCCGCACAGGCAAGTGGCGGGGCCGCGGAGGTAGGTGGCGGGGCCACACAGGTAGGTGGCGGGGCCGCGGAGGTAGGTGGCGGGGCCGCACAGTGAGGTGGCGGGGCCGCGAAGGTAGGTGGCGGGGCCGCACAGGTAGGTGGCGGGGCCGCGGAGGTAGGTGGCGGGGCCGCACAGGTAGGTGGCGGGGCCGCGAAGGTAGGTGGCGGGGCCGCACAGGTAGGTGGCGGGGCCGCGGAGGTAGGTGGCGGGGCCGCACAGTTAGGTGGCGGGGCCGCGAAGGTAGGTGGCGGGGCCGCACAGGTAGGTGGCGGGGCCGCGGAGGTAGGTGGCGGGGCCGCACAGGTAGGTGGCGGGGCCGCGAAGGTAGGTGGCGGGGCCGCGTAAGGTGGCGACGGGCGCGACGGGCGCGACGGGCGCGACGGGCGCGACAGGCGCAACGGGCGCGACGGGCCGAAAGGGCGGCGCGAAGGGCCGTAGGGGCGGCGCGACTCGGGCCGGAGCAAAACGCGCTCCGGGCAGGAAAAAAAAATAATTTCGTGGTGGTGGGCCCTAGGAATCGTTCCCACTAGGGAACCTGCTCGATACCATGAGAAGAAACGAGGAATGAAATGACAGTGAAAGTTGGGTACAAAAAGCAAACCCTAGAAAACTGTACCCCATATGTGCCACCCCACTATAGCCTACAGTAGCTATGTCATATAAATCTGACAAGCAGTAGTAGCTAAACCCGTCCCAGTGTTAACCATATGGCCTTCCCTTCCAGGAGTGCAGGAAAAGGCAATCACACTGCACTGACGACACCGCTGCAGCACGCAGCATGCACTGCACAGCAATCCGCTCCCACCACCTTTTCTGTGCTGGAAACACTAAAACTGTACGGTCGCAACCGTCTACACCTGGTACCCCACCCAACACCCTGATGTTTTTCGGACCAGCGGTAATCGCCCTGGCCAGAGCCGTGGCTGCTGCAGCATGCAGCAAGCAAGGCAAAACCCAGGGCTGGAAGGAAGCTGTAGCAGATAGCCTTTAGCAGAGAGACAGTGACAGGTAGCAGTGTGAGTGGATGAGAGCGAGGGAGATGAGAATACAAAGGGAGGGACGTGGGAAGAGAGGGAGGGGAGGGGAGGGGAGGGGAGCGAGATTACTTTGGAAAGCAGATAGTGGGGAAGGGGGGGGAGAAGGAGGAGACCCGGAGTTAGTGAGAGGATGTGAGCAATGAAGGAGATGACTGGGCTGTTAGCGAGAACAAGGTAAGAGAAAGAAGGCGAGGAGCTTCAGTATGGCAGGAAGAGGGAGCAGTATGAGAGGCGGTTGGCAGAGGCAGTTGGCGGAGGAAGAGGCGGTTGAGAAGCGGTTGGCAGAGGCGGTTGGCATTGGCACTATTGCGACTTGGATAGCACTGGACGAGTCATCACTGTGACATGGCTCCTGCACCTGGTGGCGGCCCCATGGTAGGCATCATAGCCATGGGCATCGGCATGGGCATACCCATGGGCATGCCAGGCGCTCCCCTCATCGGCCCCATCCCCCCCATTCCCCCCATGCCCCCCATGCTCCCCATGCCCCCCATCCCTCCCATCCCTCCCATGCTTCCCATGCCCCCCATGCCTCCCATTCCTCCCATTCCTGCTGCTCCCATGGCTGTAGCGGGGAGGCCTGGCATGGCTATAGCAGGGGCGGCTGTCGCGGGCATGCCTGTAGCACCCAGCATGGGTGTGGCAGCAGCCGGGCCTGTTCCTGCTGGTAGGCCGGCTGTAGCATGGACGGCTGTAACGGGGAAGGTTGTAGCGTGGATGGTTGTAGCGGGGAGGCCAGGCGGCATGGAGATGGGGATGAGGGAGGAGGATGGGGAGGGCGAGAGGACTTGGCAGGCGAGGTCTAGGTTAGGCTTGACTGGGAGAGGTGGCATCTGGCTCATTGTACCGGGGACTGAGGTCATCCTGTAACGAGGACAGGCCAAGAGGGCGGGAGGGGAGAAGATAGGTGTAAGCAAGGATTGACTGGGAGAGGTGGCATCTTCATTGTACCGGGAACTGAGGTCATTCTGTATTGAGGACATGTTAAATGGGTGGAAGCGGAGGAGGGTACGAGAGCGGCATGAGCATGTGTACTTTTGAGTTGTGTTCGGGGAGTGGGGTTAACCGAGTGAAGCGACCGAGTGAGGGTGGGGGGTAACCGAGTGGTGTGAGGGGTTGAGAGAGCTATGTTCGTTGAGGCTAAGCGACAGGTGTGCGGGAATGGGGGGCGTGCTTTTATCCATGAACAACTGAGAGGATGTTGTCTCTCAGCCGAATCAAAGAGAGGTGTGTGCGTGTGAGGTGAAGGAGGGGAGATGACATCCTTAGAGAAAGGAGGGCAGAATAGGGCGTGCACTCACCCATGAACAACCGAGAGGATGTTGTCTCTCAGCCGAATCAAGAGGCCGTTGCACTCTTGCGACTGGGAGGGAGTGGGAAAGCAGCAGAGGCAGAGCAGCAGCAGCAGCAGCAGCAGCAGCAGCAGCAGCAGCAGCAGCAGAAGGAGCAAGATATCAGCAGAAAAGTCAGTGTTCCTACTCAGCAAGAAGTAACAGGTGGAGGCAGGTGGAGGAATGAATGAAGTCCTTAAGGTAAGTGTACCAGGTTACCCCCCATCACAACAGCGGCCGGCATGGCATGTGATGAGGCGATTTTTGAGTCGACTAAAAAAAGGTTACCCCCCATCACAACAGCGGCCGGCATGGCATGCCCACCTTGTTTGCCGCCAGTGCCGCCTTGACTTGAGAGATGAGCTCCACGTTCTGATCGACCAGCTTCGTGAATTTCAAGTCGTCTGAAAACGCTCAACTTGTGACTCATGAGTCGACTAAAAACGCTCACCTTGTTTGCGGCCAGTGCGGCCTTGACTTGAGAGATGAGGTCCACGTTCTGCTCGAGCAGCTTGTCGGGTGATAGATCCCCTGTGAGGGGAGGGGAGAGGAGAGGAGAGGAGAGGAGAGGAGAGGAAACGAGAGGAGGGGAGAGGAGAGGAGACGCAACGGGTCGACTTTAGAGGCGCCTCAAAGGGACTTGGGAGATGAGGTCCACGTTCTGTTCGAGTAGCTTGTCGGGTGATAGATCCCCTGTGAGAGAGGAGAGGAGAGGAAAGGCAGCGGGGATCAACGGCGAGAATGGCTCCAGTTCGGTCTGAATGACAGTCAGGCAGGCAACGTATAGAATAATCAGAAATAGCAGCCATTGATAGGGCAAGGCATCAGAAATGTGAAGGCGGAGCGGATGGAATCGGCCCAAATGACAGGCAAGCAGGGTAACGAGTCAGGGAGCATGCGATGAGGCATCGGAAAAGAAAAAGACGTGCACCAAATTCATGGGAAAGGCGATTTTTTAGTCGACTCAAAAATCGCCTCTTCACACAACGACATGCACCAAATTCATGGGAAAGGCACACAGAGAGCGGGGTGGAACGAGGCTACTTGGTCTGTGTGGAATGGGATGGGAATGGGGGAGACTTTTGAGTCGACTCAAAAATTGTCTCGAAAAGGCACAGAGAGCGGGTTGCAACGAGGCTACTTCGATTGCATGGAATGGAGTGGGAATGGGAGGCGGAGAGATGGAGGGGGGGCAAATGAAGGGGGGTTGGGGAAATGGAGAAGGGGAAGGGGGGGGTTGGGAAATTAAGGGGGGCACAACAGACGTACCGGATAGCAAGCTGCCACTGTTGTCAGCACCGTCTGTATGTGTGTCAGCAGCACCACACCCATCACCACCACCTCCCCCTGCTGCTGCTGCCCCAGATACACCTGCACCAGATGCGCCTCCCCCTGCCCCTTGCGCCCCAGCACCATCCCCAGCACCTGCAGCTTCCACCTTGACCATACCCGCCCCCCCTGCCCTCGCCGCCCCACCTCCTGCAGCGCTTCCGCCTGTTCCCCCTCCCCCGCCTGCCCCTGCTCCTCCCCCTCCTGCTGCTGCGGGTTCCCCTGCTGCTGCTGCCTGCATTCGTTGCTGCTGGTCCTTGTCCTGTGTGGGAACAGCAGCAGGAGGAGGGACGTCGGAAATGTGAGGACGTGAAATTGCAGTAGAATGGGGATGGAAGTGGGATGGATGGAAACGATAGTATAGACAAACAAAGAGAAGCGCAGTTCAGAAGTTGTTTGGAGGCAGAGAGGAACACAGAGGCGGAGACAGAGTGAGAGTGAGAGACGCAAAGGCAAAGAGAGGGAGAGAGTAGGAGAGAGGGTGAGAGAGAGGGAGAGGAGTGTGCTTGCCTTTTTGTCCTTTTGCTTCTTGGCTGCTGTGATCTTCTGCCCTTCGCCTCTTCCCCGCCTTAGAGAATTCTCAAAAGCGACTCAGATATAGAGGTTGGGGGGGGAGAGAGGGAGAGGAGTGTGCTTGCCTTTTTGTCCTTTTGCTTCTTGGCTGCTGTGATCTCCTCCGCCCTCCGCCTCTTGCCCGCCTCCTTCCTCTGCTCACAGGGGCGAGCAATCAGACGATACGGAGCGGACAGAACGAGGGAGGGATGAGACTAAATTTGACACGCCTGAAAAGATGCTTTCCGCCTCTGGCCCGCCTCCTTCCTCTGCGCCACAGGGGCGAGAAAGCAGACGACAGGGAGGGGACAGCGGGATGCAGGATGCACGAGACATGGGGTATTGGACAGGGAAAGAGCTGACTTTCGAGTCGACTCAAAAGTCAACTCGCAATCAGACGATATGGAGGGGACAGCGGGATGCACGAGACACGGGGTACTGGACCGGGAAAGAGCGAGAGAGGGAGAGTGGGAGAGAGGGAGCGAGAGAGGGTGCGAAGGAAGGCTATATCTGGTGCAGCGATGCCACAACAACGAGTCGACGCACTGCACCAGATATCACCTCCCCCAGGTGTGGCCTTTGAGGAAGGCACCTCAAAAGTCAAACCACCGCTTCAGATATCACCTTCCCCAGGTGTGGCCTTCCCTTCCCTAGCAGATATCCCTGGTGGGAGCAGGGGGAACAGAGCAAAAAATGGGGAGAAAATATTGCCTGGATATTTGTGACGCCTCAAAGCTTAACCGGCAGAGACGCCGCGATCTTGAGGTAGCGCTGGGCGGGGGTGAACTGATCTGCGGGGAACCTGGGGGTGGGGATGGCGGAGGGGGGAGGGAGGGGGTGGAAGGGGAGGGGGAAGGGAATGGGAAATTAGTCCCCCTGCCCCCAGGGGAAGATGAGAGAACCGAGACAGCTGTAGGCGCGCGACGTTGAGGTAGCGCTGCGCGGGGGGGAACTGATCAAGGGGGGAACTGGGGGTGACAAGGTCGGAGGGGGGAAGAGGGAGGGAAGGGACGGGAGGATGGAAAGGCATTTGGCATTCGGCCGTGAGAGAGCGGTAGAAGAAAGATGCAAACGTGCGAACCGGAGGTAGCGCTGGGTGGCGGGGAGGAACCTAAACGGGAGGGAAGCGGATTGGGTGGATGCACGAGTGTCTGTGTGGGAGTCAATCAACGGATTCTAACAAAAGAAAGCACGGTTCTGTGCATGCACACGGTTTCTTTCCCCGCTGGGTGGCGGGGGGGGCCTGGACGGGAGGGATTCGGGACGGATGGATGTAGGGGCATTTGGGTGGGGATTCATGGGTTACAACAGCAAAGGTTCAATGAATGCCCTCCACACGGTATCTTCCCCTGTAACGGCAGTAACGGGATTAACGGATTGGATGGATGTAAGGCCATGGTTCGATGCATGCACTGCACAAGGTATCTTCCCCTGTAACTGAACATCCATTGATCAAACGTCGCTCAAAGGCGGGTTCAATCGTCCACCCTCTCACTACATTCGCGCATCGCCTAGGAGAACATAAATCCAACGGTCACTGTGACCGACCTTCGCTTGCAACACTGCACGTAAGCTGCGTACACTTATCACCAAGGGACCAAGAACCGAGCAGAGGCGGGGTTTAGGGTTCTAGACGACCACTACATTCATCACGCGGGGTCATTGCTGAACGACGCGGGACGTTCATCAAATGGGTTTCTTGTCCAAACGTACGCGTTCGCAACGACATTGTCCGACCTGCTGTGACAACACCTATCTCGAACGACGGAGGATCAAGTGCACTGAAAAGCGCGGGTGGCGAATCGGTCGATAGCGGTTCTAGGCAACTCGCCTCTGGCACGAATATCAGCGTCAGGTGAAGGCAACGACGCGAGAACTCTGCGACTACACGGTCGTGCAACGTCGCACCCTCGAACGAGCCAACCGAACCCTTCAGCGACTTTCCGAACTCTAACCCGTTCAGGTGTAGCAGTAGAATCGCGTCCTCCTCTACGTTTCCCTCGTAATCTCTCTCTCTAATATGGAAAAAATCAGCCAATCAGAGCCCCACCTTGCGAGCCCTTGATCCAGCAGCCGTTGCTCCTCAGCCGTCCATGCTTCCGACAAGTACGGGAAGTGCAACAGCTGAAGCTGCAAGTGCAGCGGCGGAGGAGACGGCGGCGCGGGAAGCGGCGGCGGCGGCGGCGGCGGCGGCGATGGCGTCGCCGCCCGCGCCGGTGCCGCCGTTGCAGCAGCGGCGGCTGCTGCTGCTGACGGCGATCTTTGAGGCGCTTCGGAAAAGGCGGCGACAGAAGGCGAGTCGTGAGGCGCCTCAGAGAATGCGGCGGCGGACGGCGCGGGTGGTGCCCTTGCGGCGTCCGGCGAAGCCGCAGCTGCGGCAACGGCAGCTGAGATGGCGGCGGGGGAAGCTTGCGCCTTGCCCGATGCAGGCTGCGGTTTGGCGGAAGCAGTTTGCGCTTTGGCGGAAGCAGGCTGCGCTTTGGCGGAAGCAGGCTGCGCTTTGGCAGAAGCAGGCTGCGCTTTGGCGGAAGAAAGCTGAACTTTAGCCGATGACGAGGGGGTGGTAGAGGGGAGCTTGGGTCGGGGAGCGGGAGGAGCGGGAGGAGCGGCGGCCGCTTGCATGTAGCCGTTGGAGGAAGGCGCTTCTCCATTGGCCATCGACGAGCCTCCATCAACACGAGCCTCGCCGCAGCGACGAGCTTTCGCAAAACGCGAACATTCGCGAAATGCGTTTTTTTGCTAAGAACGATTATCCGCGTGTATTCGATCAGGGATGGAGCTAAGTAAAATAAGACGATGAAGTCAATTATATTAGAGAAAACTACGAAAACATAATGTTGAGAAATAGGAGTTCAGTTGGAATGTCAAAAACGAGAATGCCGTACTTCTAGCTGAAGCCGAGGCGCACTAGTTTGAGCTCCCACTACATTGGAATGTCTAGAAATAATTTACTTGTCACTGGTAGGACCATACATCAACCTTGATTTGCCGTACATGGGACTATCTCTAATTTTAGGTTTGGTTCGGATGTGCCGGAGAGTCCACCCAACCGAACCAGGAGGCACATGTGGCACAAGCCCAGGAAGCACGACACGACATGCTCATGCCATAACTGATGGGGGTTTGAGCTTCTCCCTATTCTCTCTCCTATCCCTCGTCGCTTGGGAACCCCAAGGAGAGACAGCGCAGCACAGCAGGGAGCAGGTGTTGATGCTGTCATGTTGTGATGTTTTGTTGGCTGTCCGTGCAAGCCTCGGGATTTGGGAATGTGGTGAAGTGGGGAGTTCAGAGTTCGAAGTGGGGAGGGAGGGAGAACTAGGAGGGAAAAGCGAGTTCAGTTCCCCAAAACACTTGGAGACCTCGATGCTAGCAGCCTTGCAGTTTGTCGAGTCGAATCAAAACGTTTTCTGGTATTCCCAGAGGTCAGGAGAATGCCGAAATTTTCACCGTGACAACTGTGCTAAGGTTAGACCCTGCACGTGCGTTTTGGTGATTCGTTGAACGACTCAAAGCAAACGACTCCAAGTGTGACGAGGGAGCCGTGATGCCCCTCCATCCAGTATTGAGAGAGAGGGAGGGACCCAAGTGGAACGGTTGTGATGCTGGTTGTGACATACAGTTAGACTTCTTCCCACTAGTTCTGGGTGGATCTTCAGAATTCACAAGAAAATAAAAAAAGTAGCACTCTGTTTTGAACAGTTTATGTAAAAATCTCTCACGAATTTGGTGGCGTCTCCAAACCTGGTGACTGTACCAAAAGCCAAAGGGCAAGCGTTTCTTGGTTCGGAAAAAGCGGGAGATTCAAGAAAAGTGAAAGTATTAATCTGACGTGGAAATGACGTGGCTGCACCTGCCATCCGCAAACGGCGCCCACGCCGCCATCACCATCATCGTCACGTTTGACTGCAACAAGAGCAGCCTCTTTTGGAATTCCCACGAATAGCGGAATATAGTCATGAATATATGCACAACCGAATACAGAAACAAAATCTCTGAAATGAATGTATGTAGCATTGAATTAAAAATGCTTGATTTTCCACTAAAAATGAGAATTGTTCAGCACTGTTCATGTCCTCTCCGGAATTAGTCTCGTTCATTTTATGCGCCCATAGGTTCATAATAGTTGTACTGGTGCTGTTATGACTATAACAATTTCGTAACTTTTTGCTACAGAGCGTATGGCCGAGGCCAGAAGATCGACGCGTGGGCTAGGTGCTGTGGCACAGATTCGTCATGGTTCTCTGTAGTGTGCGCGACGCACCAAACCAGGCCCCCAGCAGGCCTGTTGATTCACGGACATTTGTCTCTCTCCTTATCTCATCCCTCTTACAGATAAGGAGAGAGACACTTACTGATCGGTACAGTAACCACGAGATTCGACTCGGGAAAGCGTGAACCTCGGACAAGCGGGTAGAGCTTCACAGACGAATTCGCGTTTGAGTTCAGTTCACTCACAATGCGGAATGCGGATTTGTCAGATGGGTAGAGCTGTCAAGCAAGAGTCGCTAAGATCGGTCTAATTGAAGCGAACCTTGTTACAACTTGTCAGCATTGCAGCAGTCTCCGTAAGGGTTCGCGCTCCAATATAAGTGATTCGGCACTATTTTGACTTGTGCACTTGATTCGGCGCAAGGTCACTTCAATTTTGAGGCGACAGCGTAACGTAACAGTGATAAATCTGAGCGCGACATACGCAGGAAGAACATTCGTGATCAGCCAATCGCCATGCCGCTAACTGCAGCTGAGCGTTTGGCGAAAGTGGTGAACTGGCAGCAGGTGGCAATCGTGTCAGCGGTCCTGATCGCCACCGTTATAATCACAAGCCAATGCTGTAAGCCCCGACGCCCGCGTTGCTCTTTTCTCGTCTCACATCCACTACTTTAATTTGAAGACGTCAGCACACCCTCAGTCAACTTGGGGGAGCAACCATTACTAATCTCGTTGGGGAAATTCTGTTATTATGACGACGTAATAGCGTTCCCATACCACATTCAGTCTCATCGCGTATATCCTTAACGTTCCCATCCTTCTCCCTTTGTTCAACTCATATCGCGAATGCACTGTGCAGACACGGCATCGTGGAATGGCAGTTTGAGCCGATCATCTGACGACTGCACCATCACTGCCAGTGACCAACAAGACTCCAAAAAACCCTCGAGATTCCACATTCAGGACTACGGCCTCCAGGGACCCATCCCCTGGACGTACATCCGACCGTCCGTCCGCGATGCCTTCACAGTCAACGGCTCGATCCGGACCGTTGAAGCTTTCCGTGGGACGGATCTGGACGACTCCGGAGCGAAGGAGGTCGTCTGGACGACCGAAATGATCAACCAAAAGCGGCGTCAGGCTGAGAAAAGATCCCTGAGAGTTTCTAGCTACGGGAAAAAGGCTACCCAAAGTTTTTACCAGGCGTTGGATATGCACCCAGTGAAAGGGAAATCGGTGCTGGTGGTGGGAAGTCAGTTGCCTTGGCTTGAGGCGATTCTCTTGGCGTATAAGGCTGGGTCGATCACGACCGTTGATTTCAATAAACCGGTTGTAGATTATCCCGGGTTGAGGCTGTGGAATATTGCTGAGCTGGACGCTTCAGATGAGACCTTTGACGTGGTAGCTTCGTATTCGTCGCTGGAGCACGATGGGCTGGGGAGATATGGCGATCCGCTCAACCCAAACGGGGATCTGCAGAGAATGGCGAAGGTAATTTTGCTGAGGTGGTTGATGCTGTGGGCTGGGTGCGGTTTCCATGGTATGGCATCTGCAGAATGGGGATCTGCAGAGAATGGCGAAGGTAATTTTGCTGAGATGCTTGGTACTGAGGGGTGCGGCTTCCATGGCATGGTATGGGTTGCCTAACTATGCTTCCTACGTGTTGGCTCCCATACCCTGCTAAAAGTTACTGGTGCGTGCCTGTCCTTACCATGCTTTGTTACCCGCATCAAGCTTGTTACCCCTATCAATCCTGTTACCCCCATCAATCCTGCCATCTCCCCTCACATCATTCTATGTCTTACCTTGTGCCGCGATTTCCTCTACCATCTCCTCCGCTTCTGCCATTTTAGCCACCTCAAAAGCTTTCATTGCTTCCTGCCATCCCTCCCGGACCTTATGCTTCCAAAGCTCATAGCCCATGTGATGTCATTTGCCATGTCATCTGCCATGTCATTACCCATGTTATTTCCCATGTCATTTCCCAAGTATTTTTTCATGTGATTTGCCATGTGAATTGCCTTGTGATTTCCCATGTCATTTGCCCCGTGATTTGCCATATCATTTGCCAAGTCATCTGCCATGTCATCTGCCATGTCATTACGAATGTCATTTTCCATGTCATTACGAATGTCATTTGCCATGTCATTTGCCATGTCATGTGCCATGTCATTTGCCATGTCATTTGCCATGTGATATGCCATGTGATATGCCATGTGATTTGCCATGTGATTTGCCATGTGATTTGCCATATCATTTGCCATGTGATTTGCCATGTCCTCTTACATCCCTACCTCTTGCAGTTGTGCAGAACGAGGGCCTTCCAAGTCCTCAAGAATGCTTCTTCCTGGGTGTCCCAGTGGGCAACGGCACACTGGTCTTCAATACTCAACGCACGCACCACCTTCTCACATCTCTTCCATCCCCATTCCCCTTCCATCTCCCACATTCCCTGGCATCCCTCCTCCCCTCCTGCTGCTATGCAGATCAGGGGTCTCCTGAAGCCAGGAGGGCTCTTCTTCCTGGGCCTCCCAGTGGGCAACAACAAGCTGGGGTTTGATACTGAGCGCATGTAGCATAATCTCACATCTCGCATTCCCATCCCCTGCTATCCCCTCCTCCCCTTTGTGCCTGTGCAGATCAGGGGTCTGTTGAAGCCAGGAGGGCTCTTCTTCCTGGGGCTCCCAGTGGGCAACGACACCCTGGTGTTCAATGCACATCGGGTGTACGGCCCCATCCGCATGCCGCTGCTGCTCGACGGCTGGAAGCAGCTGGACGTGTTTGGGGTGTCCAGCCTAGAAGCCACCTACAGGGAGAACCTGGATAAAGCCAACATACAGCCTGTCATGGTGTTGACATATACTTCTTAGGACGCGTCGCATTTGTCACACTGTACAGTAAGGATCGATGTGCAGGGTGTACTCTGTACATTAACTTTGCCAATTCGGGCATGGCTATGTATCCCTGTTTCGCCTTCTTTAATTAAAAGTATCCGATCTGAACTACTCGTCATGAGCGTGTCCCCTCCGATTGCCGAGATAGGATGGCTTCAAAAGTCACATCGATTGTGCGGTTGGAGGTGCGGGAAACGAAATTGCGGCACCACCATGGCAGCAGTTTGTCGATAAGTTGGTAGAGGTCTGCTTTATCCCTCTCACTCTTGGGTACAGCCTTGTCATAGGTTTGCAAAAGTGCACAGTTGGTGGTGGTTCAGTCAGGTTCAGAGCGCCTGCACCTATTGATCAGCGGCAGTCTTGTCCATGAGCTGGTAGAGGTCTGCTCTTCGCTGTAACTTGATGGGCATGTTTTGCCTACCATGGAAATGGAGTCACATGCACGTGGATGGATACACATGCACATGGGGATGGAAATGTATGCATATGGAGATGAATACACATGCACGTGGATGAATACACATGCACGTGGATGAATACACATGCACGTGGATGAATACACATGCACGTGGATGAATACACATGCACGTGGATGAATACACATGCACGTGGATGAATACACATGCACGTGGATGAATACACATGCACGTGGATGAATACACATGCACGTGGATGAATACACATGCACGTGGATGAATACACATGCACGTGGATATGGATAAACGAGCACATGCAGATGGATGCATATGGATATACATACAATGCCATTCCATTCTCTGCCATGCCATGCTCATGCCATGCTCATGCCATGCTCATGCCATGGATACACTTCCATGCCACTTGCACCATGCCATGTTATACCACCCATGCCGATTTCACCGCGCCATGCCATACCACACCACTTGCACCATGCCATACCATGCCACGTCATGCCATAGTATGTCATGCGCCCTTTTTGAGTCGACTCAAAAATCGCCTCATCACACACGGATTATATGTCATGCGCCCTTTTTGAGTCGACTCAAAAATCGCCTCATCACACACGGATTATATGTCATGCGCCCTTTTTGAGTCGACTCAAAAATCGCCTCATCACACACGGATTATATGTCATGCGCCCTTTTTGAGTCGACTCAAAAATCGCCTCATCACACACGGATTATATGTCATGCGCCCTTTTTGAGTCGACTCAAAAATCGCCTCATCACACACGGATTATATGTCATGCGCCCTTTTTGAGTCGACTCAAAAATCGCCTCATCACACACGGATTATATGTCATGCGCCCTTTTTGAGTCGACTCAAAAATCGCCTCATCACACACGGATTATATGTCATGCGCCCTTTTTGAGTCGACTCAAAAATCGCCTCATCACACACGGATTATATGTCATGCGCCCTTTTTGAGTCGACTCAAAAATCGCCTCATCACACACGGATTATATGTCATGCGCCCTTTTTGAGTCGACTCAAAAATCGCCTCATCACACACGGATTATATGTCATGCGCCCTTTTTGAGTCGACTCAAAAATCGCCTCATCACACACGGATTATATGTCATGCGCCCTTTTATATGTCATGCGCCCTTTTTGAGTCGACTCAAAAATCGCCTCATCACACACGGATTATATGTCATGCGCCCTTTTTGAGTCGACTCAAAAATCGCCTCATCACACACGGATTATATGTCATGCGCCCTTTTTGAGTCGACTCAAAAATCGCCTCATCACACACGGATTATATGTCATGCGCCCTTTTTGAGTCGACTCAAAAATCGCCTCATCACACACGGATTATATGTCATGCGCCCTTTTTGAGTCGACTCAAAAATCGCCTCATCACACACGGATTATATGTCATGCGCCCTTTTTGAGTCGACTCAAAAATCGCCTCATCACACACGGATTATATGTCATGCGCCCTTTTTGAGTCGACTCAAAAATCGCCTCATCACACACGGATTATATGTCATGCGCCCTTTTTGAGTCGACTCAAAAATCGCCTCATCACACACGGATTATATGTCATGCGCCCTTTTTGAGTCGACTCAAAAATCGCCTCATCACACACGAATTATATGTCATGCGCCCTTTTTGAGTCGACTCAAAAATCGCCTCATCACACACGGATTATATGTCATGCGCCCTTTTTGAGTCGACTCAAAAATCGCCTCATCACACACGGATTATATGTCATGCGCCCTTTTTGAGTCGACTCAAAAATCGCCTCATCACACACGGATTATATGTCATGCGCCCTTTTTGAGTCGACTCAAAAATCGCCTCATCACACACGGATTACATGTCATGCGCCCTTTTTGAGTCGACTCAAAAATCGCCTCATCACACACGGATTATATGTCATGCGCCCTTTTTGAGTCGACTCAAAAATCGCCTCATCACACACGGATTATATGTCATGCGCCCTTTTTGAGTCGACTCAAAAATCGCCTCATCACACACGGATTATATGTCATGCGCCCTTTTTGAGTCGACTCAAAAATCGCCTCATCACACACGGATTATATGTCATGCGCCCTTTTTGAGTCGACTCAAAAATCGCCTCATCACACACGGATTATATGTCATGCGCCCTTTTTGAGTCGACTCAAAAATCGCCTCATCACACACGGATTATATGTCATGCGCCCTTTTTGAGTCGACTCAAAAATCGCCTCATCACACACGGATTATATGTCATGCGCCCTTTTTGAGTCGACTCAAAAATCGCCTCATCACACACGGATTACATGTCATGCGCCCTTTTTGAGTCGACTCAAAAATCGCCTCATCACACACGGATTATATGTCATGCGCCCTTTTTGAGTCGACTCAAAAATCGCCTCATCACACACGGATTATATGTCATGCGCCCTTTTTGAGTCGACTCAAAAATCGCCTCATCACACACGGATTATATGTCATGCGCCCTTTTTGAGTCGACTCAAAAATCGCCTCATCACACACGGATTATATGTCATGCGCCCTTTTTGAGTCGACTCAAAAATCGCCTCATCACACACGGATTATATGTTGAGAAGAATGAAGAACGAGAATGAATGAACTATGAATGAGGTGAGTACATATGGAAAACCCTAATTGGGTTGTACCCCCTATGGGATACCCCACTATAGCCTACACAACAGCATAAGCTATATAATGTTCTGACACACCCCCATAGGCAAAGTGGGGGAGAACAAGGGGTCACAAGACCAGTCAAGCAAAGCAGAGCAAGCTCAGGGTGGATCACAACGTCACCACACAGTCCGAGCACAACGACAAGGCCACAAGGCCAGTTCACATGCAGGAGTACACATATATATATAGAGCTAGACAAGCAAGAGCAGGTATATATATGTGACAGTACAAGTAAGGTCAAGAGGAGAGCAAGTGAGGCAAGACAGGTACAAGACCCAGCTGAGTGCAGAAGCGCTGATGGTCACAAGGCGCAAGTGCCTTGGTGAACACATCAGCAGTGTTGGCCTGAGAGGCCACGTACGCAAGTCGCAACTGACCACGCTGCTGCAGCTCACGAGCAAGAAAGTAACGGAGAGCAATGTGCTTCGTTCTGTGCTCCAAGCGCTGCTCTCGACACAAGGCCAGCATGGCCTTGTTGTCTACGTACAGCACTGGAGGAGAACGAGGCGGCTCTCCAAGGTCAGTCAGCAGGTAGGTGAGCCAGCGAAGCTCCTGTGCAGCCATGGCCCCGGCGTAGATCTCAGCCTCACAACTGGAGCCGAGAACAGAGGACGAGCGAGTAGCTCGCCACGAGACAGAGCCGGAACCAAGACTGAAGGTGTAACCCTGCGACGACCGCTGCGTAGCCTGGTCGTCAGCCCAAGAAGCGTCCGCGTGCCCAGTGAGGACCACTGGACTCCGCCCTCCAAGCACTAGTCCCATGCCCGACGTACTGCACGAGTATCGCAACACCCTCTTCGCTGCAGCCATGTGCTCTGGTCGGTGTCTCCCAGGAGCAACATAGCGTGCAAGAATGCTAAGAGGGTATGCAAGGTCAGGTCGTGTGCAGGTCATCAGGTACATGAGGCAGCCAACAAGCTCTGGATACGGGCCACTCGACTCTACTGACTCATCCGAAGGCAGAGCTGAGAGTGAGTGGCGAGTAGGCAGAGGAGTGGCCTGAGGCGAGGAGTACGTGAAGCCGAAGCGCTGAAGGACCTGCTGCACCATGTGTGACTGAGTCAGGGTAATGGTGCGGCGTGCTCTGTCCCGGGTGATCTGCAAGCCAAGGTAGCTGCGCAGTTCACCCAGGTCTGTGCACGTGTGTCTCTTCTGCAGCTCGGACTTCACGTGGGCGAGTCCAGCAGTGTCAGCTGTGGCAAAGACCAAGTCGTCGACGTACACGAGGATGTAGAACGGCGGCAGAGAGGTGTCGGTGCGTAGAAACAGCGACGGGTCGGCAGTAGAAGGAGCAAACCCAAGAGCCGCAAGCGTAGTCCTCAGTGTGTCGTGCCACTCACGTGGCGCCTGGCGGAGACCGTAGACTGGACGCCGGAGACTCCACTGGGTACCAGGAGGGAAAGACCCAGTGAAGCCAAGTGGGCGGCGCAGCCAGATCTCCTCGTGCAGGCTGCCCTGCAAGAAAGCAGTGCTGAAGTCGAGAGAGTGCAGCTCGTAGTCACGGTGAGCAGCAACGTGTAGCAGCACCCGAAGAGTGGTCATCTTCGGGGTGGGAGAGAAGGTCTGAAAGTAGTCAACTCCCTGTCGCTGACTGAAGCCACGAGCCACGTAACGTGCCTTGAAGACAGGCGGAGAACCCGGCGGCCGCTTCACCCTGAAGATCCACATGCCACTGACGATGTTCGCCCCAAGAGGGGGGACAGCGTCAACGTAGGTGCCTGTGGACTTCCAGGAAGCCATCTCTGCATCCATAGCTGCCTGCCACTGAGAGGAGTAGGGACCCTCTATCGCCTCCGCGTAAGAGCGCGGAGTCGGGATGTCAAGTGCATCCGGGTCTCCCTCAGGGGTAAGCAGTACGGACACGAGATGAGGTGAAGTAGCTGCCAGACACTGGAACTCCTCCTGCCTGTCCTCAAGGACGTCCGTGCCAAGGGCACACTCACCCCCGACTGACGGAGGACAGGCAGACCCAGACTCAGCGACAAGACTAGCAGCGTAGTCTAGGCGACAGCGAGCAGCAAAGTCGACGAGCTCAGTAACTAGGGCAGACGCAGCAGTAGACTCGAAGGAAGGGTCAGTGACGACAGTAGCAAGGAGACGCGTGACAGTAGGACTGGCAGCACGAAGAGAGTCCGACGCAGGGTCGGGAAGAGCAGGAAGAGAGGACTCAGGAGGAGAAGGCAAAGGGGCACGCAGAGGAGCAGTAGACGGACGCAGAGACATCCTGTGCGTGCCAGGGACAGGAGGAGGACGCTGACGCGAACCACGACCACTAGCGCGAGCAGCACGGACAGGCGACGCAGGGCGAGACGCAGGCTCACGACGCTCAGTAAGACCTCCAGTAGGACCAGTGTAGGGAGAAGGAGCAGGCAAAGGGGAGGTAGGCTGTAGCAGTGACCGCGACGGGACAGGCTGTGGACCCTCCAAGAGAGGAGGAGGACCAGGAGAGGGCGGAAGACCAAGAACCTGCTGCAGGAGTGGAACGAAGTACGGTCGAGGCCGCGTAGCTACGCCAGAAACAGCAGGGACAGCACCAGTACCCCCAGCAGGAGAACCCGCTCCAGCAGCACCTCCAGTAGCTCCAGAACCTCGAGCAACACCAGGAGCACCCCCAGCAGGACCGCCAGTGGTAGTCTCAGCGACAACACCCTCAGCAGCACCAGCTCCAGTCGAACCCGCAGGCCCAGCAGCTCCAGTACTCCCAGTACGAGCACCTCCGGGACCCGCAACAGCAGCACCCTCAGTAGCCGACGAACCTCCAGCACCAGCAGCACGGCTCCAGCGCCGGGCAAACCACTCGCGCAGCTCCTGTGGAGAGAGTGGCTCCCGGCGAGACAAAGCACGCGTAGAAACTCGAGGCGGAGGACCTCCAGGCGCAGCACTCCCAGGTCCAGCACCCCCAGGCAAAGCACCCCCAGGCGTAGCACCCCCACACTCAGCACCCCCAGGCTCAGCACCCCCAGGCTCAGCACCCCCAGGCTCAGCACCCCCAGGCTCAGCACCCCCAGACTCAGCACCCCCAGACTCAGCACCCCCAGGCTCAGCACCCCCAGGCCCAGCACCCCCAGGCCCAGCACCCCCAGGCTCAGCACCCCCAGCAGCACCAGAGTCACCAGTGACCTCGACAGGCTCGACTGCGTCTACCTGGGACACACCTGAAGGGGCAGGACCCTGAGGGGGGAGGGGGTCTACCGGGGGGGGACCTGGTACAAGGAAGAGCGGGGGCGGGGGGGGGGACGGAGTGCGGTAGGGGAAGAGGCGGTAGTAGGGTACCGACTCGTCGAACGTGACGTCCTGAGAGGACAGAACACGGCGAGAGGTGGGGTGGTAGAACTGCCACCCAGGCGCGTCTGGGGGGAACCCCAGGAAGACGCAAGGAGCAGCACGAGGGGACAGTTTGTCCGCAGACAAGTCGCGGACAAAAGCCCGAGATCCCCAGACCCGGAACGCCGACGCATCGCCCACCTTCCCGGTCCACAGCAAGGCTGGGGAGGTCTCCGGCCTGGAGACCCTGGGGTGAAGGTTGATCTGACGTGCCGCGTACCTCACCGCAAACGGCCACAGAAAATGGGGGGCAGCCGCATGCATCATAGACGTACGAGCGACGTCCATGACCATGCCAATGCGGCGCTCAGCAATCCCATTTTGCTGCGGAGAGTCCGGGAGCGTGAAGGTCTGACGGATGCCTCGTGCACGACAGTAGGCTCGCAGAAGGCCAGAGGAGAACTCTCCGCCTCTGTCCGAGTGCAGACGCAGAACAGGAAAGTCGGAGCCAAAGCTCTGCCTGAGTTGGAGACGAGCTGCGCGGATCCAGTCGATCAGCACCTCAGTGACATCACCCTTGCCGCGCAAGGGGAAGACTGCGGTGTAACGCGAGTAGTCGTCAACAACGAGCAGGAAGTAGCGCTCGTGACCCTGCCCACGGACGCGGGCTGGGCCCCACACGTCCATGTGGAGCGTCTGCAACGGGGCCTCTGTCGGAGGAAACTGGGAGGAGTGAGGGGCAGCACGCTGGCGCCCCTCGACACAGGGGACACAGGTAGGGCCAGGGCCCTGAGGAAGGGGAGGGAGGGACCGGGGGAGACCAGACACTAGAAGACGGGAGGCCATGCCTCTGAGCCGAAGCAGAGAGGGGTGACCAAGACGGTGGTGCCAGAGAAGAGTCTCGTGAGACAGGAGACGACAAGAACAGGGGGCAGACTCAGGACCAGACCGGGACGCAGCAGCAAACACCTGACCCGACGAAGCGACTCTACCAGACTCAGTAACGGGAGGAGACGCAGTGGTCAGTGTGTACAGGCTCGACCCCGGCTGACGGGTAAACGTAGCCAGGTGTCGGCCTGTGCGAGCCTCTGTACAGTGCGTCACCCGCTGACGCGCAGGAGTGAACTGGTGTACACCCGCATCCTGTAGGTCAGCACCACTCACCAGGTTCGTAGAGAACGAGGGGAGGTAGAGACCAGACAGGGTGCCAGAGGGAGCCGCCGGACACGGGAGGACTGTGGAGAAGCGAGACAGGACAGGACCCCCAGAGGGGTCAGCCAGAGACACTGCAACCGGTCGACTCAGCGGTGTGAGTGAGGTGCGGTCCCTAAAGAAGGAGCGAGACGCCCCAGAGTCAAGGGTGAAGGTGAGGGAGGCCGAAGCCGACGTAGTACCTGAGAGCGCAGACTCACCAGTACCTGAGGACGCAGACACACGAGCACCTAGGGCAGCAGCGTCGCAAGCACCTAGGGCAGCAGCCTCACCAGGACCTAGAGCAGCAGTCTCAATACCCGGATCGGGCGGGAAACACCGGTAACAGTCACCCTCATCACTAATAGACACAGCATACATGGCAGAGAGAATAGCATCAAAGTCAAGATCATAGATGGCAACACCCGCCCTGGACAGGTCACCCCAACGAGGGATCTCTGAGGCCTCCGGGAACTGGTGACGCCACGCGTCCGTCAGGCGGCCAAAGCAGCGCTGAGTGGGGTGGGGACCCCCACACTGCTCACCCGCACGGTCGCCGGTGCGCAAAACGTAGGAGCACGGACCAAAACCCCCACCTCGCTGACGCGCAGTGTACCACTCACGAAGCTGCTGAGGGGACAAGGTGTCACGACCACGCTGCTGCTGCTGGCGCGAGCCACCACCGGAGCCACTCCTCTGCGAAGACCCGCGACCAGCACCACCTCCACCCCCGCCGCCTCCTCCGCCTCCGCCGCCTCCGCTACTGCCGCCGCCTCCACCTCCGCCTCCGCCGCCGCCACCTCCGCCACCCCCGCTCCCACTGCCACCGCCGCCGACACCTCCGCCTCCACTGCCGCCACCGACTCCTCCACCCCCACCTCCACTCCCACCGCCACCCCCACTCCCCCCACTGCCGCCACCTCCACCTCCACCGCCCCCGCTCGCTCCTCCAGCGCCCTTGCCCCCCTTGCCCTTGCCAGAGCGGCGTCTCCCACTAGGGGCAGACGCCACACCGACCGACTCAAGACCAAGGAGGTCGGCCGCAGCAGCAGAGGCAACAGAGGGCAGAAGGGGGGAGGGGGAACACCCCTCAAAGATGGGGGTGCGCGGGTCACCACGAGAGGCCCCTACAGCGACTATGCTCTTCTCGGCCGCTAGGAGGGACTTCTCGAGGAGGTCAACAGTGAGAGTGGTGGGACAGACAGAGAGAAAGTGGTCCCTGACTACGCGAAGGGAGTCAGGAAGGCGAGTGACTATGTAGTAAAGAGTGATGTACATGGGGGGGGGGTTCTTGGCGCAGAAGTCAGCAGGGAGTGCAGCGCGGTAGCGAGTGTCACTAGTGCGGAGGTGCGTAATGAGGTCAGCGACTGTGGGAAAGGCAGCAAGGTCAGGAAAGAGGTACGGTAGCATGAGACGGCTCAGTGCAGCAGTGGCAGGGGAGGAGTAGCGCGCAACTACAGCGTCGTACAAGGTCTGAGCACTCTTGTACTGACTAAAGTGTGCACGCTCGGAGGTAGGGAGGTGGCGACGCACAGCAAGACGTGCAGCAGCGTCGCGCGTGGCCCACTGGGAGCGAACAGTGGCGTCGGCGTCAGCAGCAGGGGCAGTGGAGGCGCCAGAGGTGAGGTCAAAGAGAGAGAGACCATCTGCCCTATCGCACTGTAAGAACAGCTGCAGGTCATCCACCCAGACCTCAAAGTCAATGGCCCGACCCTCAGCGTCAAAGACTAGAACACTAGGGGTAGCCATGACCCTAGACGACTAGCAGCGCAAACAGTAGGGTGAGGGCAGTGCAGTGAAAGGGCGCTGTGCTCACCAGACTGGACAGGTCGGGCGGCCCGGAAGGAGGGCGGCGCGGCGGCTCGGCGGCTCGGCTGCCGGGCGGCTCGGCTGTTGAGCGGCTCGGCTGCTGGGCGGCTCGGCTGCTCTGCTGTCGGGCGGCTCGGTTGTGCTGCTGAGGGGCAGCACGGCTCGGGCTGCTCGGGCGGTGCGGGCGGCTCGGGCGGCTCGGGCGGCTCAGCTCCTCAGCAGCACAGGCGGCGTGGGGACCGAGACGGCGGCGCGCGGCTGGGACGGGCGGCGCACGGGCGGCGTGGGGCCGGGACTGCGGTGCGCGGCCGGGACGGGCGGCTCACGGGCGGCGTGGGGCCGGGACGGGCGGCGCGCGGGCGTCGAGGGGCCGGGACGGGCGGCGCGCGGGCGTCGAGGGGCCGGGACGGGCGGCGCGCGGGCGTCTAGGGGTCGGGCCGGGTGGCGCGCGGGCGTCTAGGGGCCGGGACGGGCGGCGCGTGGGCGTCGAGGGGCCGGGACGGGCGGCGCGCGGGCGTCTAGGGGCCGGGACGGGCGGCGCGCGGGCGTCTAGGGGCCGGGACGGGCGGCTCACGGGCGGCGAGGGGCCGGGACGGGCGGCGCGCGGGCGTCGAGGGGCCGGGACGGGCGGCGCGCGGGCGTCGAGGGGCCGGGACGGGCGGCGCGCGGGCGTCTAGGGGCCGGGACGGGCGGCGCGCGGGCGTCTAGGGGCCGGGACGGGCGGCGCGCGGGCGTCTAGGGGCCGGGACGGGCGGCGCGCGGGCGTCTAGGGGCCGGGACGGGCGGCGCGCGGGCGTCTAGGGGTCGGGACGGGCGGCGCGCGGGCGTCTAGGGGCCGGGCCGGGTGGCGCACGGGCGTCTAGGGGCCGGGACGGGCGGCGCGCGGGCGTCTAAGGGGCCGGGACGGGCGGCGCGCGGGCGTCTAAGGGCCGTGACGGGCGGCTAAAGGGGCCACTAGGGGCCAAGAGAGAGGGGAGCGCGACTCGGGTAGGGGCAGAGTGCGCTCCGGGCAGGAAAAAAAAACGGTGGGCCCTAGGAACAGTTCCCACTAGGGAACCTGCTCTGATACCATGAGAAGAATGAAGAACGAGAATGAATGAACTATGAATGAGGTGAGTACATATGGAAAACCCTAATTGGGTTGTACCCCCTATGGGATACCCCACTATAGCCTACACAACAGCATAAGCTATATAATGTTCTGACATATGTCATGCGCCCTTTTTGAGTCGACTCAAAAATCGCCTCATCACACACGGATTATATGTCATGCGCCCTTTTTTAGTCGACTCAAAAATCGCCTCATCACACACGGATTATATGTCATGCGCCCTTTTTGAGTCGACTCAAAAATCGCCTCATCACACACGGATTATATGTCATGCGCCCTTTTTGAGTCGACTCAAAAATCGCCTCATCACACACGGATTATATGTCATGCGCCCTTTTTGAGTCGACTCAAAAATCGCCTCATCACACACGGATTATATGTCATGCGCCCTTTTTGAGTCGACTCAAAAATCGCCTCATCACACACGGATTATATGTCATGCGCCCTTTTTGAGTCGACTCAAAAATCGCCTCATCACACACGGATTATATGTCATGCGCCCTTTTTGAGTCGACTCAAAAATCGCCTCATCACACACGGATTATATGTCATGCGCCCTTTTTGAGTCGACTCAAAAATCGCCTCATCACACACGTGTGAGAATGAGAACGAGAATGAATGAACTATGAAATGAAGTGAGTACAAATATGAAACCCTAATTGGTTGTACCCCCTATGGGATACCCCACTATAGCCTACATAACAGCATAAGCTACAATGTTCTGACACACCCCCATAGGCAAAGTGGGGGAGAACAAGGGGTCACAAGACCAGTCAAGCAAAGCAAAGCAAAGGAAAGCTCAGGGTGGATCACAAAGTCACCACACAGTCCGAGCACAGGGTCAAGGCCACACGGCCAGTTCACATGCAAGAGTACACACATATATATAAAGCTAGACAAGCAAGAGCAGGTATATATATATGTGAGAGTACAAGCAAGGTCAAGAGGAGAGCAAGTGAGGCAAGACGGGCACAAGCGCATGTCATGCGCCCTTTTTGAGTCGACTCAAAAATCGCCTCATCACACACGGATTATATGTCACGCGCCCTTTTTGAGTCGACTCAAAAATCGCCTCATCACACACGGATTATATGTCACGCGCCCTTTTTGAGTCGACTCAAAAATCGCCTCATCACACACGGATTATATGTCATGCGCCCTTTTTGAGTCGACTCAAAAATCGCCTCATCACACACGGATTATATGTCATGCGCCCTTTTTGAGTCGACTCAAAAATCGCCTCATCACACACGGATTATATGTCATGCGCCCTTTTTGAGTCGACTCAAAAATCGCCTCATCACACACGGATTATATGTCACGCGCCCTTTTTGAGTCGACTCAAAAATCGCCTCATCACACACGGATTATATGTCACGCGCCCTTTTTTAGTCGACTCAAAAATCGCCTCATCACACACGGATTATATGTCATGCGCCCTTTTTGAGTCGACTCAAAAATCGCCTCATCACACACGGATTATATGTCATGCGCCCTTTTTGAGTCGACTCAAAAATCGCCTCATCACACACGGATTATATGTCAGGCGCCCTTTTTGAGTCGACTCAAAAATCGCCTCATCACGCACGGATTATATGTCATGCGCCCTTTTTGAGTCGACTCAAAAATCGCCTCATCACACACGGATTATATGTCACGCGCCCTTTTTGAGTCAACTCAAAAATCGCCTCATCACACACGGATTATATGTCACGCGCCCTTTTTGAGTCGACTCAAAAATCGCCTCATCACACACGGATTATATGTCACGCGCCCTTTTTGAGTCGACTCAAAAATCGCCTCATCACACACGGATTATATGTCACGCGCCCTTTTTGAGTCGACTCAAAAATCGCCTCATCACACACGGATTATATGTCACGCGCCCTTTTTGAGTCGACTCAAAAATCGCCTCATCACACACGGATTATATGTCATGCGCCCTTTTTGAGTCGACTCAAAAATCGCCTCATCACACACGGATTATATGTCATGCGCCCTTTTTGAGTCGACTCAAAAATCGCCTCATCACACACGGATTATTGTCAGAACATTATATAGCTTATGCTGTTGTGTAGGCTATAGTGGGGTATCCCATAAGGGGTACAACCCAATTAGGGTTTCCCATATGTACTCACTTCATTCATAGTTCAAACATCCTCGTTCTTATTTCACATGGAATCAGAGCAGGTCCCCTCCTAGGGACTGCTTCTAGGGCCCACCGAAGCGCGCCCCGAGGCGCGTTTTCCTTTTTTTTAGCGACCCTCCGCGTCGCCCCTCGCGGCCCCGCCGCCCTCCCTTCGCGGCCCCGCCACCCTGCTCAAGCGGCCCTGCCGCCCTTCCTTCGCGGCCTCGCCGCCCTACTAACGCGGCCCCGCCGCCCTTCCTTCGCGGCCCCGCCGCCCTGCTCGCGCGGCCCAGCCGCCCTCTGCTTCGCGGCCCCGCCGCCCTGCTCACGCGGCCCCGCCGCCCTCTGCTAAGCGGCCCCGCCGCCCTGCTACAGCGGCCCAGCCGCCCTCACGTCGCGGCCCGCCCGCCCTCTGCTTCGCGGCCCCGCCGCCCTGCTCACGCGGCCCCGCCGCCCTGCTCACGCGGCCCCGCCGCCCTCTGCTAAGCGGCCCCGCCGCCCCACTACAGCGGCCCCGCCGCCCTCACGTCGCGGCCCGCCCGCTGCCCTACCTGCGGCCCGCCAGCCGCCCTACCTGCGGCCCGCCCGCCGCCCTAACTGCGGCCCGCCCGCCGCCCTACTTGCGGCCCTACCGCCGCCCTGCCTGCGGCCCGCCCGCCACCCTACCTGCGGCAAGCCCGCTGCCCTACCTACGGCCCCCCCCCGCCGCCCTACCTACGGCCCGCCCGCCGCCCTACCTGCGGCCCTACCGCCGCCCTACCTGCGGGAGCCGCCTAGCAGCAGAACCGCCGGGAGCCGAGCCGCCCTGCCGCCGAGCCGCCCGGGAGCCGAGCCGCCCTGCCGCCGAGCCGCCCTGCCGCCGAGCCGCCCGGGAGCCGAGCCGCACTGCCGCCGAGCCGCCCAACAGCCGAGCCGCCCAGCAGCCGAGCCGCCCTGCCGCCGAGCAGCTGAGCAGCCGAGCCGCCCTACTGCCGAGCCGCCCGACCTGCCCTGTCCGGTGAGCACAGCCCCACTGTCACTGCGTGCCCTTCCCCTACTGCTTGCACTGCTCGTCTGTCGTCGTCATGGCTACCCCTAGTGTCCTCGCTTTTGACGCTGAGGGTCGAGCCATTGACTTTGAGGTCTGGGTCGACGACCTGCAGCTGTTCTTACAGTGCGATAGGGCGGACGGTCTTTCCCTCTTTGACCTCACCTCTGGCGCCTCTCCTGCCCCTGCTACTGATGCTGACCCCACTGTTCGCTCTCAGTGGGCCACCCGCGATGCTGCTGCACGTCTTGCTGTGCGTCGCCACCTGCCTACCACTGAGCGCGCGCACTTTAGTCAGTACAAGAGTGCTCAGACCTTGTACGACGCTGTAGTTGCGCGCTACTCTTCCCCTGCCACTGCTGCCCTGAGCCGCCTCATGCTACCGTACCTCTTTCCTGACCTTACTGCCTTTCCCACTGTCGCTGACCTCATTACGCACCTCCGCACTAGTGACACTCGCTACCGCGCCGCCCTTCCTGCTGAGTTCTGCGCCAAGAACCCCCCCCCCATGTACATCACTCTCTATTACATAGTCACACGCCTCCCTGACTCCCTTCGCGTAGTCAGGGACCACTACCTCTCGGTCTGTCCCACCACTCTCACTGTCGACCTCCTCGAGAAGTCCCTCCTGGCGGCGGAGAAGAGCATCGTCGCTGTAGGAGCCTCTCGTGGTGACCCTCGCACCCCCATCTTTGAGGGGTGCTCTCCTTCCCCCCTGCTGCCCTCTGTTGCCTCTGCTGCTGCTGCCGACCTGCTTGCTCTTGAGTCGGTCTGCGCGGCGTCTGCCCCTAGCGGGAGACGCCGCCCTGGCAGGGGCAAGGGGGGCAAGGGCGCGGGTGGAGCTGGCGGGGGCGGTAGAGGAGGCGGTGGAGGCGGAGGAGGGAGTGGGGGTGACGGTTGGAGTGGTGGCGGGGGCGGTGGTGGCGGTGGCAGCAGCGGAGGAGGAGGCGGTGGTGGCGGCATCGGTGGGAGCGGAGGCAGCGGTGGTGGTGGAGGTGGAGGCAGCGGTGGCGGAGGGGGTGGAGCTGGTCGGGGTGGTGCCCCGCAGCGTAGCGGCCCTAGTGGTGGCCAGCGTCAGCAGCAGCAGCAGCAGCAGCAGCAGCAGCGTTCGCGGGACATCCCCCCGCCCCAGCAGCTCCGTGAGTGGTACACGCAGCGTCAGCGGGGTGGGGGTTTTGGTCCGTGCACCTACGTCCTTCGTTCCGGTGACCGCGCGGGTGAGCAGTGTGGGGGTGCGCACCCCACTCAGCGCTGCTTTGGCCGCCTGACGGACGCTTGGCGTCAGCAGTTCCCCGAGGCCAGTGAGATTCCCCGTTGGGGAGAGCTGTCTAGGGCTGGCGTAGCTATCTTTGATCTTGACTTTGATGCTATCCTTGCTGCCATGTATGCTGTGACTATTAGTGAGGAGGGTGACTGTTACCGGTGTTTCCCGCCCGACCCGGGCATTGGTACTGCTGCGCCAGGTACTTCTGCGGCTGCTTCTCTAGGTGCCAGTGCGTCTCCACTCTCAGGTACTGGTGAGGCTGCGCTCTCAGGTACTGCGTCGGCTTCGGCCTCCCTCACCTTCACGCTTGACTCAGGGGCTTCTCGCTCCTTCTTTCGAGACCGCACCACACTCACGCCGCTTGGCCGGCCGGTTGCAGTTTCCCTGGCTGACCCCACTGGGGGTCCAGTCCTCTCTCACTTCTCCACTGTCCTCCCGTGTCCGGCTGCCCCCTCGGGCACCTTGTCTGGTCTGTACCTCCCCTCGTTCTCGACGAACTTGGTGAGTGGTGCTGACCTCCAGGATGCGGGGGTTCACCAGTTTACTCCTGCGAGTCAGCGGGTGACCCACTGCTCGGACGCCCGCACAGGCCGACACCTGGCCACGTTCTCGCGTCGGCCGGGGTCGAGTCTCTACACACTGACCACTGCGTCTCCTCCTGTCCCTGCGTCTGGCCAGGTAGCTGCGTCGGGTCAGGTGTTTGCTGCTGCGTCCAGGTCTGGTCCTGAGTCTGCCCCCTGCTCGTGTCGCCGCTTGTCTCACGAGACTCTCCTGTGGCACCGCCGTCTTGGCCACCCCTCCTTGCTTCGTCTTCGGGGCATGGCTTCCCGTGTCCTTGTCTCTGGTCTTCCCCGGTCTCTCCCTCCCCTTCCTTCGGGACCCGGACCTTCTTGTGTCCCCTGTGTCGAGGGGCGGCTCCGGGCTGCCCCTCACTCCTCCCAGTTCCCCCCGACAGAGGCTCCACTGCAGACGCTTCACATGGACGTGTGGGGCCCCGCCCGCGTCCGTGGGCAGGGTCACGAGCGCTACTTCCTGCTGGTGGTTGACGACTACTCGCGTTACACCACAGTCTTCCCCTTGCGCAGCAAGGGTGATGTCACTGAGGTGTTGATCGACTGGATCCGCGCAGCTCGTCTCCAGCTCAGGAGGAGCTTCGGCTCGGACTTTCCGGTTCTGCGTCTGCACTCTGACCGAGGTGGAGAGTTCTCCTCTGGCCTTCTGCGAGCCTACTGTCGTGCACGAGGCATCCGCCAGACCTTTACGCTTCCGGACTCTCCACAGCAAAATGGGATTGCTGAGCGCCGCATTGGCATGGTCATGGACGTCGCTCGTACGTCCATGATGCATGCGGCTGCCCCCCATTTTCTGTGGCCGTTTGCGGTTCGGTACGCGGCGCATCAGATCAACCTTCACCCCAGGGTCTCCCGGCCGGAGACCTCCCCAGCTCTGCTGTGGACGGGGAAGGTCGGCGATGCGTCTGCGTTCCGTGTCTGGGGATCTCGGGCGTTTGTCCGCGACTTGTCTGCGGACAAGCTGTCCCCTCGTGCTGCTCCCTGTGTCTTCCTCGGCTTCCCCCCTGACGCTCCAGGGTGGCAGTTCTACCACCCCTCCTCTCGGCGTGTTCTGTCCTCCCAGGACGTCACGTTCGACGAGTCAGTCCCCTTCTACCGCCTCTTCCCCTACCGCACTCCTTCCCTCCCCCCGCCACCGCACTTCCTTGTGCCAGGTCCCCCCCCGGTAGACCCCCTTCCCCCTCAGGGTCCTGCCCCTTCAGGTGTGTCCCAGGTAGACGCAGTCGAGCCGGTCGAGGTTGCTGGTGACTCTGGTCCTGCTGCGGGTGCTGAGCCTGAGGGTGCTGAGTCTGGGGGTGCTGAGCCTGGGGGTACTGCGACTGGGGGTGCTGAGCCTGGGGGTGCGGAGTCTGGGAGTGCTGAGCCTGGGGGTGCTGCGACTGGGGGTGCTGAGCCTGGGGGTGCGGAGTCTGGGGGTGCTGAGCCAGGGGGTGCTGCGTCTGGAGCTGCTGAGCCTGGAGCTGCTGAGCCTGCGGCCACTGGACCTCCCCTTGTGCCGTCTGGCGGTGCGGGACCTGGCGTTTCTCCGGTTGCTTCGCCTCGGCGGGAGCCCCTCTCTCCACAGGAGCTGCGCGAGTGGTTTGCCAGGCGCTGGAGGCGTGCTGCTGGGGCTGGAGGTTCTTCGGCTGCTGAGGGTGCTGGTGCCGCGGGTCCCGGAGGTGCTGGAGCTGGAGCTGCTGAGGGTGTTGGAGCTGAGGCTACTGCTGACGGTCCTGCTGGGGGTGCTACTGGTGCTGCTGGAGGTCCTGGAGCTGGAGGTGCTACTGGCGCTGGTGCTCCCGCTGGGGGTACTGGTGCTGTCCCTGCTGTGTCTGGAGTCGCCGCGCGGCCTAGGCTGTACTTCGTTCCGCTCCTTCAGCAGGTTCTTGGTCTCCCGCCTTCTACTGGTCCTCCTCCTCCCTTAGAGTGTCCACAGCCTGTCCTGTCACAGTTACAGTTACAGCCGGCCTCCCCACTGCCCGCTCCTTCTCCCTACACTGGTCCTACTGGAGGTCTTGCTGAGCGTCGTGAGCCTGCGTCTCGCCCTGCGTCGCCTGTCCGTGCTGCTCGCACTAGTGGTCGTGGTTCGCGTCAGCGTCCTCCTCCTGTCCCTGGCACGCACCGGATGTCTCTGCGTCCGTCCACTGCTCCTCTGCGTGCCCCTTTGCCTTCTCCTCCTGAGTCCTCTCTTCCTGCTCTTCCTGACCCGGAGTCGGACTCTCTTCGTGCTGCCAGTCCTGCTGTCACACGTCTCCTTGCTACTGTCGTCACTGACCCCTCTTTTGAGTCCACTGCTGCGTCTGCGCTTGTTGCTGAGCTTGTCGACTTTGCTGCTCGCTGTCGTCTAGACTACGCTGCCGGTCTTGTTGCTGAGTCTGCGTCTGTCTGTCCTCCGTCCGTCGGGGGTGAGTGTGCTCTTGGCACGGACGTCCTTGAGGACAGGCAGGAGGAGTTCCGGTGTCTGGCTGCTGCTTCACCTCATCTCGCGTCCGTACTACTTGCCCCTGAGGGAGACCCGGATGCACTAGACATCCCGACTCCGCGCTCTTACGCGGAGGCCGTAGAGGGTCCCTACTCCTCTCAGTGGCAGGCAGCTATGGATGCAGAGATGGCGTCCTGGAAGTCCACAGGCACCTACGTTGACGCGGTTCCCCCTCCTGGGGCGAACATCGTCAGTGGCATGTGGATCTTCAGGGTGAAGCGGCCGCCGGGCTCTCCACCTGTCTTCAAGGCGCGGTACGTCGCTCGTGGCTTCAGTCAGCGGCAGGGAGTTGACTACTTTCAGACCTTCTCTCCCACCCCGAAGATGACCACTCTTCGGGTGCTGCTGCACATAGCCGCTCAGCGCGACTACGAGCTCCACTCTCTTGACTTCAGTACTGCTTTCTTGCAGGGTAGCCTGCACGAGGAGATCTGGCTGCGCCGTCCACCTGGCTTCACTGGGACTTTCCCTCCTGGCACCCAGTGGAGCCTCCGACGGCCAGTCTACGGTCTCCGCCAGGCACCGCGTGAGTGGCACGACACACTGAGGACTACGCTTGCGGCTCTTGGGTTTGCTCCCTCTACTGCTGACCCGTCGTTGTTTCTGCGCACCGACACTTCTCTGCCGCCGTTCTACGTCCTCGTGTACGTCGACGACTTGGTCTTTGCCACAGCTGACACGGCTGGACTAGCCTACGTGAAGTCCGAGCTGCAGAAGAGACACACGTGCACAGACCTGGGTGAACTGCGCAGCTACCTTGGCTTGCAGATCACTCGGGACAGAGCACACCGCACCATTACCTTGACTCAGTCACACATGGTGCAGCAGGTCCTTCAGCGCTTCGGCTTCACGTACTCCTCGCCTCAGGCCACTCCTCTGTCTACTCGCCACTCGCTCTCAGCTCTGCCTTCGGATGAGTCCGTAGAGTCGAGTGGCCCGTACCCAGAGCTTGTTGGCTGCCTCATGTACCTGATGACCTGCACACGACCTGACCTTGCATACCCTCTTAGCATTCTTGCACGCTATGTTGCTCCTGGGAGACACCGACCAGAGCACATGGCTGCAGCGAAGAGGGTGTTGCGCTACTTGTGCAGTACGTCGGGCATGGGGCTAGTGCTTGGAGGGCGGAGTCCAGTGGTCCTCACTGGGCACGCGGACGCTTCTTGGGCTGACGACCAGGCTACGCAGCGGTCGTCGCAGGGTTACACCTTCAGTCTTGGTTCCGGCTCTGTCTCGTGGCGGGCTACTCGCTCGTCCTCTGTTCTCGGCTCCAGTTGTGAGGCTGAGATCTACGCCGGGGCCATGGCTGCACAGGAGCTTCGCTGGCTCACCTACCTGCTGACTGACCTTGGAGAGCCGCCTCGTTCTCCTCCAGTGCTGTACGTAGACAACAAGGCCATGCTGGCCTTGTGTCGAGAGCAGCGCTTGGAGCACAGAACGAAGCACATTGCTCTCCGTTACTTTCTTGCTCGTGAGCTGCAGCAGCGTGGTCAGTTGCGACTTGCTTAAGTGGCCTCTGCGGCCAACACTGCTGATGTGTTCACCAAGGCACTTGCGCCTTGTGACCATCAGCGCTTCTGCACCCAGCTGGGTCTTGTACCTGTCTTGCCTCACTTGCTCTCTTCTTGACCTTGCTTGTACTGTTACATATATATACCTGCTCTTGCTTGTCTAGCTCTATATATATATGTGTACTCCTGCATGTGAACTGGCCTTGTGGCCTTGTCGTTGTGCTCGGACTGTGTGGTGACTTTGTGATCCACCCTGAGCTTGCTCTGCTTTGCTTGACTGGTCTTGTGACCCCTTGTTCTCCCCCACTTTGCCTATGGGGGTGTGTCAGAACATTATATAGCTTATGCTGTTGTGTAGGCTATAGTGGGGTATCCCATAAGGGGTACAACCCAATTAGGGTTTCCCATATGTACTCACTTCATTCATAGTTCAAACATCCTCGTTCTTATTTCACAATTATATGTCACGCGCCCTTTTTGAGTCGACTCAAAAATCGCCTCATCACACACGGATTATATGTCATGCGCCCTTTTTGAGTCGACTCAAAAATCGCCTCATCACACACGGATTATATGTCATGCGCCCTTTTTGAGTCGACTCAAAAATCTGTCAGATTTATATGACAGAGCTACTGTAGGCTATAGTGGGGTAGCACATATGGGGTACAGTTTTTCTAGGGTTTGCATTTTGTACCCAACTTTCCCTTAGTCATTTCATTCCTTGTTTCTTCTCATGGTATCGAGCAGGTTCCCTCGTGGGAACTGTTCCTAGGGCCCACCGTTTTTTTTTCCTGCCCGGAGCACACTCAGCCCCTGCCCGAGTCGCGCTCCCCTCTCTCGCGCCGCCCTAGCGGCCCCTTCGCGCCGCCCTCGCGGCCCCTTCGAGCCGCCCTCGCGGCTCTGTCGCCCCACCCTAGCGACCCCGCGGCCCCACCCTCGCGGCGCCCTCCGCCGCCCTTCGCGGCCCCCGATCCGCCGCCCTCGCGGCCCCGATCCGCCGCCCTCGCGGCCCCGCTCCGCCGCCCTCGCGGCCCCGATCCGCCGCCCTTCACGGCCCCGATCCGCCGCCCTCGCGGCCCCTACTCTGCCGCCCTCGAGGCCCCGATCCGCCGCCCTTGCGGCCCCGATCCGCCGCCCTCGCGGCCCCTACTCCGCCGCCCTCGCGGCCCCTACTCCGCCGCCCTCGCGGCCCCGATCCGCCGCCCTCGCGGCCCCGATCCGCCGCCCTAGCGGCCCCGGCCCCTGCTCCTACGGCCCCGGCGCCTGCTCCTACGGCCCCCACGCCTACTCCTACGAGCAGCCCAGCCGCCGAGCCGCCCAGCAACCTAGCAGCCCAGCCGCTGAGCCGCCGAGCCGCTCAGCAACCGAGCCGCCCAGCCGCCGAGCCGCCCAGCAGCCGAGCTGCCCAGCAGCCGAGCCGCCCAGCCGCCGATACGCCCAGCAGCCGAGCCGCCCAGCAGCCGAGCCGCCCAGCCGCCGAGCCGCCCAGCAGCCGAGCCGCCCAGCAGCCGAGCAGCCGAGCCGCCCAGTAGCCGAGCCGCCCAGCCGTCGAGTCGCCGAGCCGCCCTGCAGCCGAGCCGCCCGAGCCGCCCTGTCCGGTAAGAGCAGCGCCTCTCTCACAGCACTGCCCTCACCCTACTGTTTGCACTGCTAGTCTACTGCTGTCATGGCTACCCCTAGTGTCCTCGCTTTTGACGCTGAGGGTCGGGCCATTGACTTTGAAGTCTGGATAGATGACCTGCAGCTTTTCTTACAGTGCGATAGGGCAGACGGCCTCTCCCTCTTTGACCTCACTTCTGGTGCCTCTCCTGCCCCCGCTGCTGATGCTGACGCCACTGTTCGCTCACAGTGGGCCACGCGCGATGCTGCTGCACGTCTTGCTGTGCGTCGCCACCTACCTACCTCTGAGCGTGCGCACTTTAGCCAGTACAAGAGTGCTCAGACCTTGTACGACGCTGTAGTTGCACCCTACTCCTCCCCTGCCACTGCTGCACTGAGCCGCCTCATGCTACCGTACCTCTTCCCTGACCTTGCTGCCTTTCCCACAGTCGCTGACCTCATTACGCACCTCCGCACTAGTGACACTCGCTACCGCGCTGCGCTTCCTGCTGAGTTCTGCGCCAAGAACCCCCCCCCCATGTACATCACCCTCTACTACATAGTCACCCGTCTCCCTGACTCCCTTCGCGTAGTCAGGGACCACTTCCTCTCGGTTTGCCCCACCACTCTCACCGTTGACCTCCTCGAGAAGGCCCTCCTAGCAGCAGAAAAGAGCATAGTCGCTGTAGGAGCCTCTCGTGGTGACCCTCGCACCCCCATCTTTGAGGGGTGTTCCCCCTCCCCTCTCTTGCCCTCTGTTGCCTCTGTTGCTGCGGCCGACCTCGCTGGTTTGGAGTCGGTTGGGGCAGCGTCTACCCCTAGCGGGAGACGCCGCCCTGGCAAGGGCAAGGGGGGCAGGGGCGCTGGAGGAGCTAGCGAGGGCGGTGGAGGCGGCGGTGGAGGCGGTGGAGGAGGTGGGGGTGGCGGTGGGGGTGGTGGCGGGGGTGGAGGTGTAGGTGGCGGCAGTGGAGGCGCAGGCGGCAGCGGCGGTGGCGGAGGGAGCGGAGGTGGCGGCGGTGGAGGAGGAGGCGGCGGAGGAGGTGGAGCTGGTCGGGGTGGCGCTGCGCAGAGGGTCGGCTCCGGTGGTGGTCAGCGCCAGCAGCAGCAGCAGCAGCAGCGCACTCGTGACGTCCCCTCCCCTCAGCAGCTCCGTGAGTGGTACACTGCACGCCAGAGGGGTGGGGGTACTGGTCCGTGCACCTACGTCCTGCGCACCGGCGACCGCGCGGGTGAGCAGTGCGGGGGTGCGCACTCCACCCAGCGCTGCTTTGGCCGCCTGACGGACGCTTGGCGTCACCAGTTCCCTGAGGCCACTGAGATCCCCCGCTGGGGTGAGCTGTCTAGGGCGGGTGTAGCTGTCTTTGACCTTGACTTTGATGCTATTCTTGCTGCCATGTATACTGTGACTATTAGTGATGAGGGTGACTGTTACCGGTGTTTTCCGCCCGACCCGGGCATTGAGACTGCTGCTCTAGGTACTGGTGAGGCTGCTGCTCTAGGTGCTAGCGAGGCTGCTGCTCTAGGTGCGTCTGCTCCCTCAGGTACTGGTGAGTCTGCTCTCTCAGGTTCTGCGTCGGCTTCGGCCTCCCACACCTTCACCCTTGACTCGGGGGCTTCTCGCTCCTTCTTTCGAGACCGCACCACACTCACGCCGCTTGGCCGGCCAGTTGCGGTCTCTCTGGCAGACCCCTCTGGGGGTCCTGTCCTTGCTCACTTCTCCACTGTCCTCCCGTGTCCGGCGGCCCCCTCTGGCACCCTGTCTGGTCTTTACCTCCCCTCGTTCTCTACGAACTTGGTGAGTGGTACTGACCTACAGGATGCGGGGGTTCACCAGTTCACTCCTGCGAGTCAGCGGGTGACCCACTGCACGGACGCTCGGACAGGCCGACACCTGGCCACGTTTACACGTCGGCCGGGGTCGAGCCTGTACACACTGACCACTGCGTCTCCCCCAGTCCCTGCGTCTGGTCAGGTAGTTGCGTCGGGTCAGGTGTTTGCTGCAGCGTCCAGGTCTGGTCCTGAGTCTGCCCCCTGCTCGTGTCGCCTCCTGTCTCACGAGACTCTCCTCTGGCACCACCGCCTTGGTCACCCCTCCCTGCTTCGTCTCCGGAGCATGGCCTCCCGTGTCCTTGTCTCTGGTCTTCCCCGGTCCCTCCCTCCACTTCCTCCGGGGCCTGGCCCTACCTGCGTCCCCTGTGTCGAGGGACGACAGCGGGCTACCCCTCACTCCTCCCAGTTTCCTCCGACAGAGGCCCCGCTGCAGACGCTTCACATGGACGTGTGGGGCCCGGCCCGCGTCCGTGGACAGGGTCACGAGCGCTACTTCCTGCTGGTGGTTGACGACTACTCGCGTTACACCACAGTCTTCCCCTTGCGCAGCAAGGGTGATGTCACTGAGGTGTTGATCGACTGGATCCGCGCAGCTCGTCTCCAGCTCAGGCGGAGCTTCGGCTCGGACTTTCCTGTTCTGCGTCTGCACTCTGACAGAGGCGGAGAGTTCTCCTCTGGCCTTCTGCGAGCCTACTGTCGTGCACGAGGCATCCGCCAGACCTTCACGCTTCCGGACTCTCCACAGCAAAATGGGATTGCTGAGCGCCGCATTGGCATGGTCATGGACGTCGCCCGTACGTCCATGATGCATGCGGCTGCCCCCCATTTTCTGTGGCCGTTTGCGGTTCGGTACGCGGCGCATCAGATCAACCTTCAGCCCAGGGTCTCCATGCCGGAGACCTCCCCAGCCTTGCTGTGGACGGGGAAGGTTGGCGATGCGTCTGCGTTCCGTGTCTGGGGATCTCGGGCGTTTGTCCGCGACTTGTCTGCGGACAAGCTGTCCCCTCGTGCTGCTCCTTGCGTCTTCCTGGGTTTCCCCCCTGACGCCCCAGGGTGGCAGTTCTACCACCCCACCTCTCGCCGTGTTCTGTCCTCCCAGGACGTCACGTTCGACGAGTCGGTCCCCTACTACCGCCTCTTCCCCTACCGCACTCCGTCCCTCCCCCCGCCACCGCTCTTCCTTGTACCAGGCCCCCCCCCGGTAGACCCCCTCCCCCCTCAGGGTCCTGCCCCTTCAGGTGTGTCCCAGGTAGACGCTGTTGAGCCTGTCGAGGTCGCTGGTGACTCTGGTGCTGCTGAGGGTGCTGAGCCTGGGGGTGCTGACTCTGGGGGTGCTGAGCGTGTGGGTGCTGACTCTGGGGGTGCTGAGCGTGTGGGTACTACGACTGGGGGTGCTGAGCCTGGGGGTGCTGCGTCTGGGGGTGCTGAGCCTGGGGGTGCTACGCCTGGAGGTGCTGAGCCTGGGGGTGCTACGCCTGGTGGTGCTGTGCCTGGCGGTTCTCCGGGTGCTCCTTCTCGCCGGGAGCCACTCTCTCCCCAGGAGCTGCGTGAGTGGTTTGCCCGGCGCTGGAGGCGAGCTGCTGGAGCTGGAGGTGCTGCGGGTACTGGAGGTTCTGTTGCTGCTGAGAGAGCTGGTGCCACGGGTCCCGGAGGTGCTCGTACTGGGAGTACTGGAGCTGCTGGACCTGCGGGTACTTCTGGAGCTGGAGTTGCTGCGGGTGTTGGCGCGGAGGCTACTGCTGTCGGTCCTGGAGGCGGTCCTGCTGGGGGTACTACTGGTGCTGCTGGGGGTTCTGGAGCTGGAGCTGCTACTGGTGCTGGTGCTGCCACTGGGGGTGCTGGTGCTGTCCCTCCTGTGTCTGGAGTCGCCGCGCGGCCTCGGCCGTACTTCGTTCCGCTCCTTCAGCAGGTTCTTGGTCTCCCGCCTTCTACTGGTCCTCCTCCTCCCTTAGAGTGTCCACAGCCTGTCCCGTCGCAGTTACAGTTACAGCCGGCCTCCCCACTGCCTGCTCCGTCTCCCTACACTGGTCCTACTGGAGGTCTTGCTGAGCGTCGTGAGCCTGCGTCTCGCCCTGCGTCGCCTGTCCGTGCTGCTCGCACTAGTGGTCGCGGTTCGCGTCAGCGTCCTCCTCCTGTCCCTGGCACGCACCGAATGTCTCTGCGTCCGTCCACTGCTCCTCTGCGTGCCCCTTTGCCTTCTCCTCCTGAGTCTTCTCTTCCTGCTCTTGCCGACCCGGAGTCGGACTCTCTTCGTGCTGCCAGTCCTACTATCACGCGTCTCCTTGCTACTGTTGTCACTGACCCTTCCTTTGAGTCCACTGCTGCGTCTGCCCTAGTTGCTGAGCTCGTCGACTTTGCTGCTCGCTGTCGCCTAGACTACGTCGCCAGTCTTGTTGCTGAGTCTGAGTCTGTCTGTCCTCCGTCCGTCGGGGGTGAGTGTGACCTTAGCACGGACGTCCTTGAGGACAGGCAGGAGGAGTTCCAGTGCTTGGCCGCTGCTTCACCTCATCTCGTGTCCGTACTGCTTACCCCTGAGGGAGACCCGGATGCACTTGACATCCCGACTCCGCGCTCTTACGCGGAGGCGATAGAGGGTCCCTACTCCTCTCAGTGGCAGGCAGCTATGGACGCAGAGATGGCTTCCTGGAAGTCCACAGGCACCTACGTTGACGCTGTTCCCCCTCCTGGGGCGAACATCGTCAGTGGCATGTGGATTTTCAGGGTGAAGCGACCGCCGGGTTCTCCGCCTGTCTTCAAGGCGCGTTACGTGGCTCGTGGCTTCAGTCAGCGGCAGGGAGTTGACTACTTTCAGACCTTCTCTCCCACCCCGAAGATGACCACTCTTCGGGTACTGCTGCACGTAGCTGCTCACCGTGACTACGAGCTACACTCTCTTGACTTCAGCACTGCTTTCTTGCAGGGCAGCCTGCACGAGGAGATCTGGCTGCGTCGCCCACCTGGCTTCACTGGGTCTTTTCCTCCTGGCACCCAGTGGAGCCTACGGCGGCCAGTCTACGGTCTCCGCCAGGCACCGCGTGAGTGGCACGACACACTGAGGACTACACTTGCGGCTCTTGGGTTTGCTCCCTCTACTGCCGACCCGTCGCTGTTTCTGCGCACCGACACTTCTTTGCCGCCGTTCTACATCCTCGTGTACGTCGACGACTTGGTCTTTGCCACAGCTGACACTGCTGGACTAGCCCACGTGAAGTCCGAGCTGCAGAAGAGACACACGTGCACTGACCTGGGTGAACTGCGCAGCTACCTTGGCTTGCAGATCACTCGGGACAGAGCACGCCGCACCATTACCCTGACTCAGTCACACATGGTGCAGCAGGTCCTTCAGCGCTTCGGCTTCACGTACTCCTCGCCTCAGGCCACTCCTCTGCCTACTCGCCACTCGCTCTCAGCTCTGCCTTCGGATGAGTCCGTAGAGTCGAGTGGCCCGTACCCAGAGCTTGTTGGCTGCCTCATGTACCTGATGACCTGCACACGACCTGACCTTGCATACCCTCTTAGCATTCTTGCACGCTATGTTGCTCCTGGGAGACACAGACCGGAGCACATGGCTGCAGCGAAGAGGGTGTTGCGCTACTTGTGCAGTACGTCGGGCATGGGGCTTGTGCTTGGAGGGCAGAGTCCAGTGGTCCTTACTGGGCACGCAGACGCTTCTTGGGCTGACGACCAGGCTACGCAGCGGTCGTCACAGGGTTACACCTTCAGCCTTGGTTCCGGCTCTGTTTCGTGGCGGGCTACCCGCTCGTCTTCTGTTCTCGGCTCCAGTTGTGAGGCTGAGATCTACGCAGGAGCCATGGCTGCACAGGAGCTTCGCTGGCTCACCTACCTGCTGACTGACCTCGGAGAGCTGCCTCGTTCTCCTCCAGTGCTGTACGTAGACAACAAGGCCATGCTGGCCTTGTGTCGGGAGCAGCGACTGGAGCACAGAACGAAGCACATTGCTCTCCGCTACTTTCTTGCTCGTGAGCTGCAGCAGCGTGGTCAGCTGCGTCTTGCGTACGTGGCCTCTGAGGCTAACACTGCTGATATCTTCACCAAGGCTCTTGCGCCTTGTGACCATCAGCGCTTCTGTACTCAGCTGGGCCTTGTGCCTACCTTGCCTCACTTGCTCACCTCTTGACCTTGCTTGTGCTGTTACATATATATATACCTGCTCTTGTTTGTCTAGCCTTTATATATATATGTACTCCTGCATGTGAACTGGCCTTGTGGCCTTGAACTTGTGCTCGGAATGCGTGGTGACTTTGTGATCCACCCTGAGCTTGCTTTGCTTTGCTTGACTGGTCTTGTGACCCCTTGTTCTCCCCCACTTTGCCTATGGGGGTGTGTCAGATTTATATGACAGAGCTACTGTAGGCTATAGTGGGGTAGCACATATGGGGTACAGTTTTCTAGGGTTTGAATTTTGTACCCAACTTTCCCTTAGTCATTTCATTTCTTGTTTCTTCTCAAAATCGCCTCATCACACACGGATTATATGTCATGCGCCCTTTTTGAGTCGACTCAAAAATCGCCTCATCACACACGGATTATATGTCATGCGCCCTTTTTGAGTCGACTCAAAAATCGCCTCATCACACACGGATTATATGTCATGCGCCCTTTTTGAGTCGACTCAAAAATTGCCTCATCACGCACGGATTATATGTCACGTGCCCTTTTTTAGTCGACTCAAAAATCGCCTCATCACACACGGATTATATGTCATGCGCCCTTTTTGAGTCGACTCAAAAATCGCCTCATCACGCACGGATTATATGTCATGCGCCCTTTTTGAGTCGACTCAAAAATCGCCTCATCACACACGGATTATATGTCATGCGCCCTTTTTGAGTCGACTCAAAAATCGCCTCATCACACACGGATTATATGTCATGCGCCCTTTTTGAGTCGACTCAAAAATTGCCTCATCACACACGGATTATATGTCATGCGTGTCAGAACATTATATAGCTTATGCTGTTGTGTAGGCTATAGTGGGGTATCCCATAAGGGGTACAACCCAATTAGGGTTTCCCATATGTACTCACTTCATTCATAGTTCAAACATTCTCGTTCTTATTTCACATGGTATCAGAGCAGGTCCCCTCCTAGGGACTGCTTCTAGGGCCCACCGAAGCGCGCCCCGAGGCGCGTTTTCCTTTTTTTTTTTTTAGCGACCCTCCGTGCCGCACTGCCGCCGAGCCGCCCAACAGCCGAGCCGCCCTGCCGCCGAGCCGCTGAGCAGCCGAGCCGCCCTACTGCCGAGCCGCCCGACCTGCCCTGTCCGGTGAGCACAGCCCCACTGTCACTGCGTGCCCTTCCCCTACTGCTTGCACTGCTCGTCTGTCGTCGTCATGGCTACCCCTAGTGTCCTCGCTTTTGACGCTGAGGGTCGAGCCATTGACTTTGAGGTCTGGGTCGACGACCTGTAGCTGTTCTTACAGTGCGATAGGGCGGACGGTCTTTCCCTCTTTGACCTCACCTCTGGCGCCTCTCCTGCCCCTGCTACTGATGCTGACCCCACTGTTCGCTCTCAGTGGGCCACCCGCGATGCTGCTGCACGTCTTGCTGTGCGTCGCCACCTGCCTACCACTGAGCGCGCGCACTTTAGTCAGTACAAGAGTGCTCAGACCTTGTACGACGCTGTAGTTGCGCGCTACTCTTCCCCTGCCACTGCTGCCCTGAGCCGCCTCATGCTACCGTACCTCTTTCCTGACCTTACTGCCTTTCCCACTGTCGCTGACCTCATTACGCACCTCCGCACTAGTGACACTCGCTACCGCGCCGCCCTTCCTGCTGAGTTCTGCGCCAAGAACCCCCCCCCCATGTACATCACTCTCTATTACATAGTCACACGCCTCCCTGACTCCCTTCGCGTAGTCAGGGACCACTACCTCTCGGTCTGTCCCACCACTCTCACTGTCGACCTCCTCGAGAAGTCCCTCCTGGCGGCGGAGAAGAGCATCGTCGCTGTAGGAGCCTCTCGTGGTGACCCTCGCACCCCCATCTTTGAGGGGTGCTCTCCTTCCCCCCTGCTGCCCTCTGTTGCCTCTGCTGCTGCTGCCGACCTGCTTGGTCTTGAGTCGGTCTGCGCGGCGTCTGCCCCTAGCGGGAGACGCCGCCCTGGCAGGGGCAAGGGGGGCAAGGGCGCGGGTGGAGCTGGCGGGGGCGGTAGAGGAGGCGGTGGAGGCGGAGGAGGGAGTGGGGGTGACGGTTGGAGTGGTGGCGGGGGCGGTGGTGGCGGTGGCAGCAGCGGAGGAGGAGGCGGTGGTGGCGGCATCGGTGGGAGCGGAGGCAGCGGTGGTGGTGGAGGTGGAGGCAGCGGTGGCGGAGGGGGTGGAGCTGGTCGGGGTGGTGCCCCGCAGCGTAGCGGCCCTAGTGGTGGCCAGCGTCAGCAGCAGCAGCAGCAGCAGCAGCAGCAGCGTTCGCGGGACATCCCCCCGCCCCAGCAGCTCCGTGAGTGGTACACGCAGCGTCAGCGGGGTGGGGGTTTTGGTCCGTGCACCTACGTCCTTCGTTCCGGTGACCGCGCGGGTGAGCAGTGTGGGGGTGCGCACCCCACTCAGCGCTGCTTTGGCCGCCTGACGGACGCTTGGCGTCAGCAGTTCCCCGAGGCCAGTGAGATTCCCCGTTGGGGAGAGCTGTCTAGGGCTGGCGTAGCTATCTTTGATCTTGACTTTGATGCTATCCTTGCTGCCATGTATGCTGTGACTATTAGTGAGGAGGGTGACTGTTACCGGTGTTTCCCGCCCGACCCGGGCATTGGTACTGCTACGCTAGGTACTTCTGAGGCTGCTGCTCTAGGTGCCAGTGCGTCTGCACTCTCAGGTACTGGTGAGGCTGCGCTCTCAGGTACTGCGTCGGCTTCGGCCTCCCTCACCTTCACGCTTGACTCAGGGGCTTCTCGCTCCTTCTTTCGAGACCGCACCACACTCACGCCGCTTGGCCGGCCGGTTGCAGTTTCCCTGGCTGACCCCACTGGGGGTCCAGTCCTCTCTCACTTCTCCACTGTCCTCCCGTGTCCGGCTGCCCCCTCGGGCACCTTGTCTGGTCTGTACCTCCCCTCGTTCTCGACGAACTTGGTGAGTGGTGCTGACCTCCAGGATGCGGGGGTTCACCAGTTTACTCCTGCGAGTCAGCGGGTGACCCACTGCTCGGACGCCCGCACAGGCCGACACCTGGCCACGTTCTCGCGTCGGCCGGGGTCGAGTCTCTACACACTGACCACTGCGTCTCCTCCTGTCCCTGCGTCTGGCCAGGTAGCTGCGTCGGGTCAGGTGTTTGCTGCTGCGTCCAGGTCTGGTCCTGAGTCTGCCCCCTGCTCGTGTCGCCGCTTGTCTCACGAGACTCTCCTGTGGCACCGCCGTCTTGGCCACCCCTCCTTGCTTCGTCTTCGGGGCATGGCTTCCCGTGTCCTTGTCTCTGGTCTTCCCCGGTCTCTCCCTCCCCTTCCTTCGGGACCCGGACCTTCTTGTGTCCCCTGTGTCGAGGGGCGGCTCCGGGCTGCCCCTCACTCCTCCCAGTTCCCCCCGACAGAGGCTCCACTGCAGACGCTTCACATGGACGTGTGGGGCCCCGCCCGCGTCCGTGGGCAGGGTCACGAGCGCTACTTCCTGCTGGTGGTTGACGACTACTCGCGTTACACCACAGTCTTCCCCTTGCGCAGCAAGGGTGATGTCACTGAGGTGTTGATCGACTGGATCCGCGCAGCTCGTCTCCAGCTCAGGAGGAGCTTCGGCTCGGACTTTCCGGTTCTGCGTCTGCACTCTGACCGAGGTGGAGAGTTCTCCTCTGGCCTTCTGCGAGCCTACTGTCGTGCACGAGGCATCCGCCAGACCTTTACGCTTCCGGACTCTCCACAGCAAAATGGGATTGCTGAGCGCCGCATTGGCATGGTCATGGACGTCGCTCGTACGTCCATGATGCATGCGGCTGCCCCCCATTTTCTGTGGCCGTTTGCGGTTCGGTACGCGGCGCATCAGATCAACCTTCACCCCAGGGTCTCCCGGCCGGAGACCTCCCCAGCTCTGCTGTGGACGGGGAAGGTCGGCGATGCGTCTGCGTTCCGTGTCTGGGGATCTCGGGCGTTTGTCCGCGACTTGTCTGCGGACAAGCTGTCCCCTCGTGCTGCTCCCTGTGTCTTCCTCGGCTTCCCCCCTGACGCTCCAGGGTGGCAGTTCTACCACCCCTCCTCTCGGCGTGTTCTGTCCTCCCAGGACGTCACGTTCGACGAGTCAGTCCCCTTCTACCGCCTCTTCCTCTACCGCACTCCTTCCCTCCCCCCGCCACCGCACTTCCTTGTGCCAGGTCCCCCCCCGGTAGACCCCCTTCCCCCTCAGGGTCCTGCCCCTTCAGGTGTGTCCCAGGTAGACGCAGTCGAGCCGGTCGAGGTTGCTGGTGACTCTGGTCCTGCTGCGGGTGCTGAGCCTGAGGGTGCTGAGTCTGGGGGTGCTGAGCCTGGGGGTACTGCGACTGGGGGTGCTGAGCCTGGGGGTGCGGAGTCTGGGAGTGCTGAGCCTGGGGGTGCTGCGACTGGGGGTGCTGAGCCTGGGGGTGCGGAGTCTGGGGGTGCTGAGCCAGGGGGTGCTGCGTCTGGAGCTGCTGAGCCTGGAGCTGCTGAGCCTGCGGCCACTGGACCTCCCCTTGTGCCGTCTGGTGGTGCGGGACCTGGCGTTTCTCCGGTTGCTTCGCCTCGGCGGGAGCCCCTCTCTCCACAGGAGCTGCGCGAGTGGTTTGCCAGGCGCTGGAGGCGTGCTGCTGGGGCTGGAGGTTCTTCGGCTGCTGAGGGTGCTGGTGCCGCGGGTCCCGGAGGTGCTGGAGCTGGAGCTGCTGAGGGTGTTGGAGCTGAGGCTACTGCTGACGGTCCTGCTGGGGGTGCTACTGGTGCTGCTGGAGGTCCTGGAGCTGGAGGTGCTACTGGCGCTGGTGCTACCGCTGGGGGTACTGGTGCTGTCCCTGCTGTGTCTGGAGTCGCCGCGCGGCCTAGGCCGTACTTCGTTCCGCTCCTTCAGCAGGTTCTTGGTCTCCCGCCTTCTACTGGTCCTCCTCCTCCCTTAGAGTGTCCACAGCCTGTCCTGTCACAGTTACAGTTACAGCCGGCCTCCCCACTGCCCGCTCCTTCTCCCTACACTGGTCCTACTGGAGGTCTTGCTGAGCGTCGTGAGCCTGCGTCTCGCCCTGCGTCGCCTGTCCGTGCTGCTCGCACTAGTGGTCGTGGTTCGCGTCAGCGTCCTCCTCCTGTCCCTGGCACGCACCGGATGTCTCTGCGTCCGTCCACTGCTCCTCTGCGTGCCCCTTTGCCTTCTCCTCCTGAGTCCTCTCTTCCTGCTCTTCCTGACCCGGAGTCGGACTCTCTTCGTGCTGCCAGTCCTGCTGTCACACGTCTCCTTGCTACTGTCGTCACTGACCCCTCTTTTGAGTCCACTGCTGCGTCTGCGCTTGTTGCTGAGCTTGTCGACTTTGCTGCTCGCTGTCGTCTAGACTACGCTGCCGGTCTTGTTGCTGAGTCTGCGTCTGTCTGTCCTCCGTCCGTCGGGGGTGAGTGTGCTCTTGGCACGGACGTCCTTGAGGACAGGCAGGAGGAATTCCGGTGTCTGGCTGCTGCTTCACCTCATCTCGCGTCCGTACTACTTGCCCCTGAGGGAGACCCGGATGCACTAGACATCCCGACTCCGCGCTCTTACGCGGAGGCCGTAGAGGGTCCCTACTCCTCTCAGTGGCAGGCAGCTATGGATGCAGAGATGGCGTCCTGGAAGTCCACAGGCACCTACGTTGACGCGGTTCCCCCTCCTGGGGCGAACATCGTCAGTGGCATGTGGATCTTCAGGGTGAAGCGGCCGCCGGGCTCTCCACCTGTCTTCAAGGCGCGGTACGTCGCTCGTGGCTTCAGTCAGCGGCAGGGAGTTGACTACTTTCAGACCTTCTCTCCCACCCCGAAGATGACCACTCTTCGGGTGCTGCTGCACATAGCCGCTCAGCGCGACTACGAGCTCCACTCTCTTGACTTCAGTACTGCTTTCTTGCAGGGTAGCCTGCACGAGGAGATCTGGCTGCGCCGTCCACCTGGCTTCACTGGGACTTTCCCTCCTGGCACCCAGTGGAGCCTCCGACGGCCAGTCTACGGTCTCCGCCAGGCACCGCGTGAGTGGCACGACACACTGAGGACTACGCTTGCGGCTCTTGGGTTTGCTCCCTCTACTGCTGACCCGTCGTTGTTTCTGCGCACCGACACTTCTCTGCCGCCGTTCTACGTCCTCGTGTACGTCGACGACTTGGTCTTTGCCACAGCTGACACGGCTGGACTAGCCTACGTGAAGTCCGAGCTGCAGAAGAGACACACGTGCACAGACCTGGGTGAACTGCGCAGCTACCTTGGCTTGCAGATCACTCGGGACAGAGCACACCGCACCATTACCTTGACTCAGTCACACATGGTGCAGCAGGTCCTTCAGCGCTTCGGCTTCACGTACTCCTCGCCTCAGGCCACTCCTCTGTCTACTCGCCACTCGCTCTCAGCTCTGCCTTCGGATGAGTCCGTAGAGTCGAGTGGCCCGTACCCAGAGCTTGTTGGCTGCCTCATGTACCTGATGACCTGCACACGACCTGACCTTGCATACCCTCTTAGCATTCTTGCACGCTATGTTGCTCCTGGGAGACACCGACCAGAGCACATGGCTGCAGCGAAGAGGGTGTTGCGCTACTTGTGCAGTACGTCGGGCATGGGGCTAGTGCTTGGAGGGCGGAGTCCAGTGGTCCTCACTGGGCACGCGGACGCTTCTTGGGCTGACGACCAGGCTACGCAGCGGTCGTCGCAGGGTTACACCTTCAGTCTTGGTTCCGGCTCTGTCTCGTGGCGGGCTACTCGCTCGTCCTCTGTTCTCGGCTCCAGTTGTGAGGCTGAGATCTACGCCGGGGCCATGGCTGCACAGGAGCTTCGCTGGCTCACCTACCTGCTGACTGACCTTGGAGAGCCGCCTCGTTCTCCTCCAGTGCTGTACGTAGACAACAAGGCCATGCTGGCCTTGTGTCGAGAGCAGCGCTTGGAGCACAGAACGAAGCACATTGCTCTCCGTTACTTTCTTGCTCGTGAGCTGCAGCAGCGTGGTCAGTTGCGACTTGCTTACGTGGCCTCTGCGGCCAACACTGCTGATGTGTTCACCAAGGCACTTGCGCCTTGTGACCATCAGCGCTTCTGCACCCAGCTGGGTCTTGTACCTGTCTTGCCTCACTTGCTCTCTTCTTGACCTTGCTTGTACTGTTACATATATATACCTGCTCTTGCTTGTCTAGCTCTATATACATATGTGTACTCCTGCATGTGAACTGGCCTTGTGGCCTTGTCGTTGTGCTCGGACTGTGTGGTGACTTTGTGATCCACCCTGAGCTTGCTCTGCTTTGCTTGACTGGTCTTGTGACCCCTTGTTCTCCCCCACTTTGCCTATGGGGGTGTGTCAGAACATTATATAGCTTATGCTGTTGTGTAGGCTATAGTGGGGTATCCCATAAGGGGTACAACCCAATTAGGGTTTCCCATATGTACTCACTTCATTCATAGTTCAAACATTCTCGTTCTTATTTCACAATGCGCCCTTTTTGAGTCGACTCAAAAATCGCCTCATCACACACGGATTATATGTCATGCGCCCTTTTTGAGTCGACTCAAAAATCGCCTCATCACACACGGATTATATGTCATGCGCCCTTTTTGAGTCGACTCAAAAATCGCCTCATCACACACGGATTATATGTCATGCGCCCTTTTTTAGTCGACTCAAAAATCGCCTCATCACGCACGGATTATATGTCATGCGCCCTTTTTGAGTCGACTCAAAAATCGCCTCATCACACACGGATTATATGTCATGCGCCCTTTTTGAGTCGACTCAAAAATTGCCTCATCACGCACGGATTATATGTCATGCGCCCTTTTTGAGTCGACTCAAAAATCGCCTCATCACACACGGATTATATGTCATGCGCCCTTTTTGAGTCGACTCAAAAATCGCCTCATCACACACGGATTATATGTCATGCGCCCTTTTTGAGTCGACTCAAAAATCGCCTCATCACACACGGATTATATGCCATGCGCCCTTTTTGAGTCGACTCAAAAATCGCCTCATCACACACGGATTATATGTCATGCGCCCTTTTTGAGTCGACTCAAAAATCGCCTCATCACACACGGATTATATGTCATGCGCCCTTTTTGAGTCGACTCAAAAATCGCCTCATCACACACGGATTATATGTCATGCGCCCTTTTTGAGTCGACTCAAAAATCGCCTCATCACACACGGATTATATGTCATGCGCCCTTTTTGAGTCGACTCAAAAATCGCCTCATCACACACGGATTATATGTCATGCGCCCTTTTTGAGTCGACTCAAAAATCGCCTCATCACACACGGATTATATGTCATGCGCCCTTTTTGAGTCGACTCAAAAATCGCCTCATCACACACGGATTATATGTCATGCGCCCTTTTTGAGTCGACTCAAAAATCGCCTCATCACACACGGATTATATGTCATGCGCCCTTTTTGAGTCGACTCAAAAATCGCCTCATCACACACGGATTATATGTCATGCGCCCTTTTTGAGTCGACTCAAAAATCGCCTCATCACACACAGATTATATGTCATGCGCCCTTTTTGAGTCGACTCAAAAATCGCCTCATCACACACGTGTGAGAATGAGAACGAGAATGAATGAACTATGAAATGAAGTGAGTACAAATATGAAACCCTAATTGGTTGTACCCCCTATGGGATACCCCACTATAGCCTACATAACAGCATAAGCTACAATGTTCTGACACACCCCCATAGGCAAAGTGGGGGAGAACAAGGGTTCACAAGACCAGTCAAGCAAAGCAAAGCAAAGGAAAGCTCAGGGTGGATCACAAAGTCACCACACAGTCCGAGCACAGGGTCAAGGCCACACGGCCAGTTCACATGCAAGAGTACACACATATATATAAAGCTAGACAAGCAAGAGCATGTATATATATATGTGAGAGTACAAGCAAGGTCAAGAGGAGAGCAAGTGAGGCAAGACGGGCACAAGCGCATGTCATGCGCCCTTTTTGAGTCGACTCAAAAATCGCCTCATCACACACGGATTATATGTCATGCGCCCTTTTTGAGTCGACTCAAAAATCGCCTCATCACACACGGATTATATGTCATGCGCCCTTTTTGAGTCGACTCAAAAATCGCCTCATCACACACGGATTATATGTCATGCGCCCTTTTTGAGTCGACTCAAAAATCGCCTCATCACACACGGATTATATGTCATGCGCCCTTTTTGAGTCGACTCAAAAATCGCCTCATCACACACGGATTATATGTCATGCGCCCTTTTTGAGTCGACTCAAAAATCGCCTCATCACACACGGATTATATGTCATGCGCCCTTTTTGAGTCGACTCAAAAATCGCCTCATCACACACGGATTATATGTCATGCGCCCTTTTTGAGTCGACTCAAAAATCGCCTCATCACACACGGATTATATGTCATGCGCCCTTTTTGAGTCGACTCAAAAATCGCCTCATCACACACGGATTATATGTCATGCGCCCTTTTTGAGTCGACTCAAAAATCGCCTCATCACACACGGATTATATGTCATGCGCCCTTTTTGAGTCGACTCAAAAATCGCCTCATCACACACGGATTATATGTCATGCGCCCTTTTTGAGTCGACTCAAAAATCGCCTCATCACACACGGATTATATGTCATGCGCCCTTTTTGAGTCGACTCAAAAATCGCCTCATCACACACGGATTATATGTCATGCGCCCTTTTTGAGTCGACTCAAAAATCGCCTCATCACACACGGATTATATGTCATGCGCCCTTTTTGAGTCGACTCAAAAATCGCCTCATCACACACGGATTATATGTCATGCGCCCTTTTTGAGTCGACTCAAAAATCGCCTCATCACACACGGATTATATGTCATGCGCCCTTTTTGAGTCGACTCAAAAATCGCCTCATCACACACGGATTATATGTCATGCGCCCTTTTTGAGTCGACTCAAAAATCGCCTCATCACACACGGATTATATGTCATGCGCCCTTTTTGAGTCGACTCAAAAATCGCCTCATCACACACGGATTATATGTCATGCGCCCTTTTTGAGTCGACTCAAAAATCGCCTCATCACACACGGATTATATGTCATGCGCCCTTTTTGAGTCGACTCAAAAATCGCCTCATCACACACGGATTATATGTCATGCGCCCTTTTTGAGTCGACTCAAAAATCGCCTCATCACACACGGATTATATGTCATGCGCCCTTTTTGAGTCGACTCAAAAATCGCCTCATCACACACGGATTATATGTCATGCGCCCTTTTTGAGTCGACTCAAAAATCGCCTCATCACACACGGATTATATGTCATGCGCCCTTTTTGAGTCGACTCAAAAATCGCCTCATCACACACGGATTATATGTCATGCGCCCTTTTTTAGTCGACTCAAAAATCGCCTCATCACACACGGATTATATGTCATGCGCCCTTTTTGAGTCGACTCAAAAATCGCCTCATCACACACGGATTATATGTCATGCGCCCTCTCCTCTCCCCTTCCCCGTCCCCGCTCTCCCCCACCCTTCCCCTCTCTCTACCCTCCCTACACCCATACAACCAGCAGCACGAACTTACCACCCTAGTCCACAGCACAGACAACCGTGTCACCCATTCCCCCCATCCTACCACTCTCCGCCCACCTACCCCTCTCTCCCCATGCGCCTCCACCCATACAACCAGCAGCACGAACTTACCACCCTATTCCACAGCACAGACAACCGTGTCACCCATTCCTTCTCCTCTCCGCCGCCCATACCCCTCATTCCCCCCCCACCCCCCCCATCCCCCCCATCCCCCCCATCCCCCCCCATCCCCCCCCATCCCCCCCCATCCCCCCCCCATCCCTCCCATCCATCCCCCCCCTTTCCCCCCATACCGGCAGCAGCACGAGCCTAGCACCCTGGTCCGCAGCGCGGCCAATCACGTCCCTCGCATGCTCGATGTTGCGTGCCTTGTCAGCACCCACCGCCAGCTGGCACAACGCGATTTTGAACTGGCAGGGAGGGGTGGGTGGGTGGGAAGGTGGAGGAGGGAGGGAACATCAGTGTGTTCCAGGTGTCACCACCCACCCACTGCCAGCTGGCACAGCGCGATCGTGAACTGCGAATGGCAACGGGTAGGTGGGGGAGGGGCGGGCGAGCGGGTAGGTGGGTGGAAGAGGGAGAGCATCTGTGGGCTTCAGTTGTCAGCACAGCACCCACCCACTGCCAGGTGGCACAGCGCGATGCGATGTTGAACTGCGCAATGAGCAGCGGGTGGGTTCAGCGGAGGAGGAGCTGCCTGCTAACAACAGCACGGCACGGCACGGCACGGCACGGCACCACGACCAGCAGCAAGGAAGGCAGAATGCATCCACACCGCATTGAGGAGCGTGGCCCTCGCTCTGAGGTGATCCCATCTGCGGGATTCAACGAGATCCAATGAAATCCTATGGGATTCAACAAGATTCAATGGGATCCAGTGGGATTCAATGGGAACCAATGGGACCCAGTGAGATCCAGTGGGATCCAGTAGGATCCGCGAGGTGATTTGAGGTGATCTAACAAAGGGAGAGACGATCTCGAGGCGTGAATCGGACGGTTCCAACTCCTTGATAACGAGTGAAGCACCTCGGAATAATCTGATTTGTTTTTTCGAAATCCCAAAAGCCACTGGTAGGCACTTGAGAGGCCCGTTCTCGAGGCGCTTAATAGAATACAAGCCACACACTTATCGGCGAATAATCGGTTTATAAAATACAACGAGTGATAGGCGATTCAGTTGCTCACTTTGCCGGGAGTGTCGCCAGCAGTCGCATTTGTCGCAGTCGCCATCGCTCGCACGGGAAGGAGTCGCCTGCGCGGACGCGCGGGAGCGGCGGCGGCTTGAGCGGGGAGGGCGGGGAATGCGACGATTTGATGGGCTAGTCGAGACGCGCGGTAATGGCGCATCGACCGAGGCGCTTCAGACGGCCGCAGGAGCACCACCGGAGACGCGCGGTTCGAAGCGCGGATGTGCACTGGCGGTCTGGCTTTGAGGCACGCAAGGCCTGTTGGCGATCGAAGAGGCGACGCGGCGTGAATGGCGCGATACGCGAGCGCTGCGGCCATGCAATCTTAGGAGCAGGCGGAGACTCAAGTCTAAAGACGACTCGAAAGAGCGCTCCGACCTCGAGCTAGTGAGTGAAGGCGATTGGTTGTGGAGCCTGTTTCGTTTGTAAGCACTAGTCTCCTTCACAACCTGGTTTCTTGCAACAGTGGTGGTAGATTTATCCTCCTTACTTCTGGTGTGAAACTGCCTTCATTGTAAAAACATTTATAGCATCTAAGTTTTCTTTGCTAAGAGTATCGTACATTTGTGTTACGAGTGCAATGGAGTGAGCGAGCGAGGATTGCACTATCGAGACAAGAATAAAATGAGCGAAGGAATGAGCGAAGAATATATAGCGAAACTACAGTGGTAACGGTGACGTGGGAAATTGGGGTGCGCAACGGGCCTGGTGCCGAGGTTGGGGAACTGTCGAGGCGGAGGTCCGGAGCGCGGGTTACCAACCGAACCGTGAGGTTGGGTCGCATCGTGAACGGTGGCGGGAATGGTGTCGAGGCGAATGTCGCGAGTGGTAACGGAATATTGTGGGGTGCTGTCAGTGTTGTACGCGCTGAGCAGGGACGCGAAGTAAGGAAAAGGAATTTTCCTTACACTACCCCCCCCCCTAAGGAGGCCTCCCTTACGAGAGCGCGTATATATCTCGGAAATTTCTGCTGCGCAGGTACTCGTTGAGGACGGGGTGGTTTTCGATTTTGTCCAGTGGAACCCAGTTGTCCTCGGTGGGCGTGCGGTCTCTCCAGCGGATGAGAAATTCGACCCTTCGGGCTCCTCGTGGGTCACGAACTCGGTGGCTCAGAATCTTTTCGGGCGTGATGACTGGCTCGGTCGGTGGTCGTGTCATGCTGGCTGGGCGATGTCGGGCCAGTTGGCTGGTGGATGTAATGTAGGGGCGAAGTAGGCTGACGTGGAAGGATGGGCTGACGTACCAGTCAGCGGGGAGGAGGAGGTGGGCGGTGACCGGTGTGATCATGTGGCTGATGCGAAATGGCCCGCAATATCGGGGGCGGAGTTTCGGAGTTATGGGCAGGCGGAGGTTTTGGGTGTCGAGTATAACTAAGTCGTCGGGTTGGTAAGTGACGGGTCTGCGGTGGTGGTCGGCGTTGCGCTTAGCGATAACGTTGGCTTTTTTAATTGCGTCTGCTGCCCTGGTCCATGCTTCCTGTAGGACTTCTGCGAATTGTTGCGCTCGTGGCACCGGGTTGTCGGGATTCGGGGTCATGGGTACTGTAGGGTCTTGTCCGTAGTTCAGGTAAAATGGTGACTATTGGGTCGTGGCGGATGGCGAGTTGTTGTACGCGAATTCGATTAGTGGCAGTTGCTGTTCCCAGGTGGTGGGGTCGTCGCACGTGGCTCGGATTAACTGTTCCATGGTCTGATTTGTCCGTTCTGTCTGTCCGTCGGTTTCGGGGTGGTACGAAGAACTGAACTGCAGCCTCGTGCCGAACTGCTGCCACAGGTTCCGCAAGAAATTGCTGGTAAACTTCGTATCGCGGTCGCTGATGATTGCTGCTGGTATCCTGTGTAATCGAACAATGGTTGCGATGAAGAGGCGGGCCGTTTCTTCGGCTGTGATTGATTTTTTGCAGGCTGCGAAGTGTTCCCGATCGACGACGACCAGGATCGCGTCGTTCCCGCTTGCACCCGCCGGTAACCCCGTGACGAAGTCCATCGTCACCTGCTTCCAAGCACGCTCTGGGGGTGGTATCGACTGCAATTGTCCTGCCGGCCGCTTCCGTGATGATTTCATGACCTGGCAGGTGGGACACGATGCCACGTGTCGTTGCACGTCGGTCAACATTTCGGGCCAGTAGTAGTACCGCTGCAGCTGCTGCCGTGTTTTGTCTACTCCGAAATGCCCTGAGGTAACTCCGTCGTGTGCCTCTTGTAACGATAATTCCCATAGAAGTGTGTAGCCCGGTACCCAAATGCGATCAGTGCCGGCTTTTACGTAATAGACTCCCCTTGCTGTTGCAAACTGCTGCGAATTCCCGCCTGTAAAAAATGGGTCAGTCTGATAACCGTGGCTAAATAGGCCTGTTAACAGTGGATTGGTCTGGGCGAGTAGTATGGCGTGAACTTGGGCTGTGGGTCGGGTTAATGCATCGGCGATGTTCGATGCCCCCTTTTTGTAGGTGATCGTGTAGTGAAAATTCGACTCGAGGTAATCGAGCCAGCGGATTTGTCGTGGGTTGAGGTGGGGTTGCGCGCGGAGGTACTGTAGTGATTTGTGATCTGTCCGTACTGTCACGTCGGCGCCGGTGAAGTAACAGCGCCACAATTTGAACGCATGCACGATCGCAAGCATTTCGCGATCGTGTATCGGGTAATTCTTCTCGGGCGGATGCTGTCAAACATTATATATGTTGTGTTAGTTTAGGCTACAGTGGGTTAGCCTATAGGGGGTACACAATTCTAGGGTTAGGTACTTGTACTCTTTTCATTGCTAGTTCATTCATTCCTGTTCAGTGATTCCAACATGGTATAGAGCAGGTCCTTCCTAGGACCGAAATTTTCTAAGGGCCCACCACTACGTAACTACCTACCTACCTACCTACCAGTGCCCTAGGGCGCCTCGGCGTGCACGCCCCTAGAGGCCCCTCTTGACGGCCCCGCGCTAGCCCCGTTCAGGCCCCGTCGACCCCTTTAAGGCCCCGTTCAGGCCCCGCGCTAGCCCCGTTTAGGCCCCGTCGGCCCCGTTTCAGGCCCCGTCGGCCCCACGCTAGCCCCTCTCAGGCCCCGTCGACCCGCGCTAGCCCCGTTTCAGGCCCCGTCGGCCCCTTTTCAGGCCCCGTCGGCCCCGCGCTAGCCCCTCTCAGGCCCCGTCGGCCCGCGCTAGCCCCGTTTCAGGCCCCGTCGGCCCCGTTTCAGGCCCCGTCGGCCCCGCGCTAGCCCCTCTCAGGCCCCGTCGGCCCGCGCTAGCCCCGTTTCAGGCCCCGTCGGCCCGCGCTAGCCCCGTCTCAGGCCCCGTAGGCCCCGCGCTAGCCCCTCTCAGGCCCCGTCGGCCCCGCGCTAGCCCCATTCAGGCCCCGATCGGGCCCGCGCTAGCCCCGTTTCAGGCCCCTTCGGCCCCGTTTCAGGCCCCGTCGGCCCCGCGCTAGCCCCGTTCAGGCCCCGTCGGCCCCTTGCAAGCCCCGCTCAGGCCCCGATCGGCCCCGCGCTCGCCCCTCTAGGGCCCCAACCGGCCCCGTGCCTACCTCACCGACCCGTGCCCACCACCCAGAGGCCCCGGGCGGCCCGTTCCCGCCGCAGCACAAGAGGGAGAGCGGGCGGCCCGTCCCCGCCGTGACCTGAGCCGAGCCGCGCGCCCCGACCCGAGCCGCGCCACCCAGCCGAGCCGCGACCCGACCTGAACCGAGCCGCGCCGCCCTGCCCTACCTGGTTCGTCCTACCTGCTTCTCCTACCACTACTGCTGCTATTTCTACTGTTCCAATGGCTAGCCCACAGGTTCTCATGTTCGATGCTGAGGGCCGCCCTGTGAAGTTTGACACCTGGCTCGATGACCTGCACCTCTACCTACAGCTCACAGCCAAGGATGACATCTCACTGTACGATCACGCCCTAGGCCTTGTCACTGCCCCTGCTGCTACTGCTGACAGCACTGCTCGCTCACAGTGGCAGACTCGTGATGCCCACGCTCGCTTCGCCATTCGCAACTCCCTGCCGATAGACGAACGCGAGCACTTTGGTCAGCACAAGACTGCACCGGCACTGTACACAGCTGTAGTTGCTCGCTACTCCTCACCTGCCTCTGCCGCACTAGGCCGTCTCTCCCTCCCCTACCTGTTTCCCGACCTGGCCTCCTTTCACACAGTCGCTGACCTCATCACGCACCTCCGTACTAGTGAGGCCCGCTTCCGTGCCGCCATGCCTGCTGAGTTCCTTGCCACGCACCCCCCTCCACTCTGGCTCACTCTCTATCACCTAGTCACCCGCCTCCCTGACACACTGCGTGCTGTCAGGGACCACTTCCTAGCTCGTTGCCCCACTGAGCTCACCATTGCCCTCCTCGAGAAGGAGCTACTTGCAGCTGAGGCTAGCATAGTCGCTGTAGGTGCCTCTCGTGGCGACCCCCGTACCCCGTTCTTTGAGGGGTGTTCTCCTTCCCCCCTTCTTCCCTCTGTCGCCTCTGCTGCTGCTGTCGACCTTCTTGGTACTGAGAAGGTCGGCGCTGCGTCTGCCTCGAGCGGACGCCGCAGCGGCAAGGGCAAAGGGGGCAAGGGTAGTGGCGGTGACGGCGGGGGAGGCGGCGGTGGGGGCGGTGGAGGCAGTGGGGGTGGTGGCTCGGCTGGAGGGGCGAGTGGTAGCGGTGGGGGTGGTGGCGGCAGCGGCGGGGGAGGTGGCAGGAGTGGAGGCGGCGGTTGGGGTGGCGGTGGACGAGGCGGCGGCAGGGGTTGGGGTGGTCGAGGAGGTGGCAGCGGTGGTGGTGGCCGTGGAGGCGCTGGCGGTGGCCAGGGCCAGCAGCACACTCTCTCGCCCCAGGAGGTCCGTGAGTGGTACTCTCAGTCTGGGGGTGGGGGTGGTCTTAGCTACACGTACGTCATTCGCACTGGTGACTGCACTGGTCAGCAGTGTGGACGACCGCACGCCACACAGCGCTGCTTCTCTCGTCTCGACGACGCTTGGCGTGTTCAGTTCCCTCAGGCCACTGAGCTGCCCCGCTGGCTTGATCTCCTGAAGAAGGGGATTGATATCTATGCTCTAGACTTTGATGCTATTCTATCTGCCATGTATGTGATGTCTACTAGTGGAGAGGGTGCTGAGTACTTGTGTGTGCCGCCCGACCCGGGCATTAGGGCCAGTGCGTCTGCCGCTCCAGGTACTCACGTGTCGGCTACCCCAGGTGCTGGTGAGGCTGCTGCTCTAGGTGCTCGTGTGTCTCCCCCCCTTGGTACTGCGTCGACTGCCGCACTGCACACCTTCACACTGGACTCAGGTGCCTCTCGCTGCTTCTTTCGTGACCGCACTGCCCTTGAGCCGCTTGCTCGGCCAGTTGCTGTCTCCCTTGCTGACCCCTCTGGGGGTCCGGTCATTGCGACCTCTTCCACTGTCCTTCCCTGCCCTGCGGTCCCGTCGGGCACACTGTCAGGTCTCCACCTCCCCTCGTTCTCTACGAACTTGGTGGCAGGCTGTGCACTCCAGGACGGGGGTGTTCACCAGTTCACCCCTGCCTACGAGCGCGTGACACACTGCACGTGTGCTCGTACGGGCCGTCACTTGGCTACCTTCACTCGGCAGCCGGGGTCGGACCTGTACACACTGACTACTGAGTCCCCTCAGGTTGCTGCGACTGCGTCCGCGTCCGCGTCAGGTCAGCTGTCCGCCCCCTGCTCGTGTCGCTCTTTGGCACACGAGACTGTCCTCTGGCACCACCGCCTTGGCCACCCGTCTGTGCAGCGGCTTCGTGCCATGCACTCCAGGTACCTTGTCTCTGGCCTGCCCAGGGTCCTTCCTCCCCTCCCACCCTCGCCTGCTCCTACCTGTCTCCCCTGTGTCGAGGGACGGCAGCGCGCCGCTCCTCACTCCTCCTCGTTCCCCCCGACGACTGCTCCCTTGCAGACACTCCACATGGACGTGTGGGGCCCAGCCCGCGTCCGTGGTCAGAGTCAGGAGAGGTACTTCCTGATAGTTGTTGACGACTACTCGCGCTACACCTCGGTCTTCCCCTTGCGCACCAAGGGTGAGGTCCCTGATGTCTTGATCCCTTGGATCCGCCGAGCCCGTCTCCAGCTCAGCGAGCGTTTTCACTCGGACTTTCCTGTCCTGCGCTTGCACTCTGACAGAGGTGGTGAGTTCTCCTCCGACCTCTTGGCAGCCTACTGTGCTGAGCACGGCATTGAGCAGTCGTTCACGCTTCCGGCTTCTCCACAGCAGAATGGGGTTGCGGAGCGCCGCATTGGCCTGGTCATGGAGGTCGCCCGTACCTCCTTGATCCATGCGGCTGCCCCCCACTTTCTGTGGCCGTTTGCGGTCCGGTACGCTGCGCATCAACTCAACCTCTGGCCCCGTGTCTCCTTGTCGGAGACCTCGCCCACGCTACTGTGGACGGGGGAGGTTGGCGATGCGTCGCGTTTCCGGGTCTGGGGGTCTCGAGCTTTTGTCCGCGATTCGTCTGCGGACAAGCTCTCCTCCCGTGCTGTTCCCTGCGTCTTCCTCGGCTTTGTCCCGGACGCGTCTGGTTGGCAGTTTTACCACGCCACCTCGCGCCGAGTCTTGCCCTCCCAGGACGTCACTTTTGACGAGTCCGTCCCCTACTACCGCCTCTTCCCCTACCGCACTGCCCCGCTCCCCCCCCCGCCTCTCTTCCTCTCGCCAGGTGCTGCTGTTGCAGACCCCCTCCCCCCTCAGGGTGCCGCTCCCTCAGGTGTGTCTCAGGTAGACCCGGTTGAGCCTGTTGAGGTAGCTGTCGACTCTCGTCCTGCTGGGGGTGCTGAGCCTGGGGGTGCTGAGCCTGGGGGTGTGGAGCCTGGGGGTGTGGAGCCTAGGGGTGTGGAGCCTGGGGGTGTGGAGCTTGAGGGTGCTGAGCTTGGGGGTGTGGAGCCTCGTGGTACTGAGCTGCGGAGTCCGGAGTCTGGGAGTTCTGCGTCTGGAGGTACGAGGTCTGGGAGTCCTGCACCTGGAGGAGCCCTCTCCTCGGAGCAGCTACGTGCGTGGTACTTAGAGTACTGCAGCCTCCGGAGAGGTACCGCTCGAGCCGGACGTACTACTGGGACTGGTGCTAGTACTTCTTCTCCCGTTCGGGAGCTCCCCTCCCGCGAGCGGATCCGTGAGTGGTACGAGCGGCGCTGCACTCTTCGGAGTGGCGTGCCTCGTGTTACGAACCCCGCTGCTGTTGGAGCTGCTGCTGGTGCTGAGGACCCGGGCGTTGGAGCTGCTGCTGGTGCTGAGGACCCGGGCGTTGGAGCCGCTGCTGGTGCTGAGACCCGGGCGTTGGAGCCGCTGCTGGTGCTGAGGACCCGGGCGTTGGAGCTGCTGCTGGTGCTGAGGACCCGGGCGTTGGAGCTACTGCTGGTGCTGAGGACCCGGGCGTTGGAGCTACCGCTGGTGCTGAGGACGTGGGCGCTGGAGCTGCTGCTGGTGCTGCGGACCCTGGTGCGGGTGTCCCTGCTGGCTCTGGTGTCGCTGCTCGGTCTCAGCCGTACTTTGTTCCGCTCCTTCAGCAGGTTCTTGGTCAGCTTCCTCCTCCTTTTCCTCCTCCCTCCTTAGAGTGTCCTCAGCCTGTCCAGCTGCAGTCGGCGTTACCGTCTGCCTCCTCTCTCCTTGGTCCTGCTCCTTACACTGGTCCGACTGGAGGTCTTACTGAGCGGCGTGAGCCTGCGTCTCGTCCTGCGTCGCCTGAGTCTCGTCCTGGGTCGCCTGTCCGCACTGCTCTCTCTAGTCGTCGAGTCCAGCGTCAGCGTCTTCCTGCTGTCCCAGGCACTCACCGGATGGCGCTTCGTCCGTCCACTGCTCCACAGCGTGTCCCACTGCCGTCTCCTCCTGCTTCCTCTCTTCCTGCTCTTCCTGACCCTGGGTCAGACTCTCTTCGTGCTACCAGTCCTGCTGTCACGCGTCTCCTGGCCACTGTTGTCACTGACCCTTCCTTTGAGTCTGCTGCTGCGTCTGCCTTAGTTGCTGAGCTTGTCGACTTTGCTGCTCGCTGTCGTCTAGACTACGCTGCTAGCCTAGTTGCTGAGTCTGAGTCTGTCTGTCCTCCGTCCGTCGGGGGTGAGTGTGCTCTTGGCACTGACGTCCTTGAGGACAGGCAGGAGGAGTTCCAGTGCTTTGCTGCCGCTTTGCCCCATCTCGTGTCCATGCTTGTTGCCCCTGAGGGAGACCCGGATGCACCAGACATCCCGACCCCACGCTCTTACGCAGAGGCGATGGCCGGTCCCTACTCCTCTCAGTGGCAGTCAGCCATGGACACAGAGATGGCTTCCTGGAAGTCCACAGGCACCTACGTCGACGAGGTTCCCCCGCCTGGGGCGAACATCGTCAGTGGCATGTGGATTTTCAGGGTGAAGCGGCCGCCGGGTTCTCCGCCTGTCTTCAAGGCGCGTTACGTTGCACGAGGCTTCAGTCAGCGCGAGGGAGTTGACCTCTTCCAGACCTTCTCCCCGACCCCGAAGATGACCACTCTTCGGGTTCTGCTGCACGTCGCCGCTCAGCGTGACTACGAGCTCCACTCGCTTGACTTCAGCACTGCTTTCCTGCAGGGCAGCCTGCACGAGGAGATCTGGCTGCGCCGTCCACCTGGCTTCACTGGGTCGTTCCCTCCTGGTACCCAGTGGAGCCTCCGACGGCCAGTCTACGGTCTCCGCCAGGCGCCTCGTGAGTGGCACGACACACTGAGGACTACGCTTGCGGCTCTTGGGTTCGCGCCTTCTACTGCTGACCCGTCGCTGTTTCTACGCACCGACACCTCACTGCCGCCGTTCTACGTCCTTGTGTACGTCGACGACTTGGTCTTTGCTACTGCTGACACTGTGGCACTCGCCCACGTGAAGTCGGAGCTGCAGAAGAGACACACGTGCACAGACCTGGGTGAACTGACAAGCTATCTTGGCTTGCGGATCACCCGGGACAGAGCACGCCGCACCATCACCTTGACTCAGTCACACATGGTGCAGCAGGTCCTTCAGCGCTTCCGCTTCACGTACTCCTCGCCTCAGCCCACTCCTCTGCCTACCGGTCACTCGCTCTCAGCTCTGCCTTCGGATGAGTCCGTAGAGCCGAGTGGCCCGTATCCAGAGCTTGTGGGTTGCCTCATGTACCTGATGACCTGCACTCGACCAGACCTTGCATACCCTCTCAGCATTCTTGCACGCTATGTCGCTCCCGGCCGTCACCGGAAGGAGCACATGGATGCAGCTAAGAGGGTGTTGCGCTACTTGTGCAGTACGTCGGGCATGGGGCTAGTGCTTGGAGGGCGAGTCCCAGTTGTTCTCACTGGGCACTCAGACGCTTCTTGGGCAGACGACCAGGCTACTCAGCGGTCGTCTCAGGGTTACTCCTTCAGTCTTGGCTCTGGTTTTGTTTCTTGGCGTTCTACTCGCTCTTCTTCTGTTCTCAGCTCCAGTTGTGAGGCTGAGATCTACGCCACAGCCATGGCGGCCCAGGAGCTACGCTGGCTCACCTACTTGCTGACCGACCTTGGAGAGCAGCCTCGTTCTCCTCCAGTGCTGTACGTCGACAACAAGGCAGCCATTGCCTTGTGTGAGGAGCACAGACTGGAGCACAGAACGAAGCACATTGCTCTGCGTTACTTCCTCGCTCGAGAGCTGCAGCAGCGTGGTCAGCTTCGCCTGCGTTACGTGGCCTCTGAGGCCAACACTGCTGATGTGTTCACCAAGGCGCTTCAGCCTTGTGACCATCAGCGCTTTTGCACTCTTCTAGGCCTTGTGCCTACTGGACCTCACTTGCTTACTTCTTGAGTCTGTTGTACTGTGATCTCTATATATAAACCTGCATGTGAACTGGTCTTGTGACCACTTGCTTGTGCTCGGAATTTGTGTGGTATCCTTGAGATCCACCCTGAGCTTGCTTTGCCTTGCTTTGCCTTGACTGGTCTTGTGACCCCTAGTTCTCCCCCACTTTGCCTATGGGGGTGTGTCAAACATTATATATGTTGTGTTAGTTTAGGCTACAGTGGGTTAGCCTATAGGGGGTACACAATTCTAGGGTTAGGTACTTGTACTCTTTTCATTGCTAGTTCATTCATTCCTGTTCAGTGATTCCAACAGATGCAACTTTCCTGATTCGTATGCGATGGGCTGTAACCCGTTGCCGAAGTCATGTAGCAGTACGGGCGGTGAACAGAGAACATTTTTCAGGGTAGAGAAGGCAGCATGCTCTTTCCCCCCCCCACGTAAAAGTGACCCCCTTCCGCAGTAAATCCGTTAGCGGGGCAGTTAAGCGTGCCATGTCGGGGACGAACCGGCGCAAGTAATTAACGAACCCTAAAAAACTTTGCAGCTCCGTGATGTTCGTCGGGGGGTGCCACGCTTTTACCGTGTCCAGTTTCTTCGGGTCGATTTCCACTCCAGCCTCCGAAATAACTGTTGAAATATATTTCTTATATAAACTGCTTGTAGCGGTAGTTAGTGTAGTGTTACATTGTTTGGTGGTGCACCTTGCTTGCTTTGACTATATCCTTGTACCTTCTCTCTTTATTGAACACCTTTTTCCTTTGCTACTCTCTCGACATTCCTCTTGAACCCCAAAACCTAAGCTACTAAACTACCATAGCCATGGCTACTAAGCCTAGCTGTCCTTAGTAATTTTAACATGGTATCTAGAGCGAGCACGTTCCTGCCGCTTCCCTTAACGGGCCCACCAACTGCTTCCGCTGTCGTTCTGTCTGTCGCGCGCCCCGTGGCGCGCGACGTGTTATTTTCTTTCCGCCACGCGCTCCGAGCGCGTGGCGGCCTTTTTTTTTTCTGCCCGCCGCGCGCTTGGGGGCGCGTGGCGGTTTCACCGTCCGTCGAGGCGCCCTCAGGGGGCATGCGTGCGGCCCCCCCCGTTGCCCGTCGTGGCGCCTTCAGGGGGCCCGCGGGCTGCCCTTGTCGCTGGTCGCGGCGCCCTGAGGGGACACGCGCGCGCCCCCCCCCCCCCCCTCCCCGTCGCCCGTCGTGGCGCCCTCGGGGGGCCTGCGCGCTGCACCCCCGTCGTTGACCCTGCAGCTGCACCTGGCCCCTGGAGCAGTCGCCCCTGCAGCAGCCGCCCTTGGCCCCTGGAGCAGCCGCCCCTGGAGCAGCAGCCACAGCAGCAGCCGCCCCTGGCCCCTGGAGCAGCTGCACCTGCAGCCGCCCCTGGCCCCTGGAGCAGTCGCCCCTGCAGCAGCCATCCTTGGCCCCTGGAGCAGCCGCCCCTGGAGCAGCAGCCACTACAGCAGCCGCCCCTGGCCCCTGGAGCAGCCGCACCTGCAGCCGCCCCTGGCCCCTGGCGCAGCCGCCCCTGCAGCAGCCGCCCCTGGCCCCTGGAGCAGCCGCCACTGTAGAAGCCGCCCCTGGCCCCTGGAGCAGCCGCCCCTGCAGCAGCCGCCCCTGGCCCCTGGAGCAGCCGCCTCTGCAGCAGCCGCCCCTGGCCCCTTCAGCAGCCGACCCTGCAGCTGCCCACGACGCCGCTCCTGGACCCTGTGCAGCCGTGGGGGGAGGGTATGGGGGTGGCGGGTGTGGGGGTGATGAGTGTGCGTGCTACCCTTCCCCTCCTCCTCCTCCCTCTTCGTCTCCCGCTGCTGCAGCTGCCGCTGAAGGGGGGTGGATGTGTGGGAGTCGAGGGGAGTGGAGCTAAGGGGGTGTCGTGGGAGTGGAGACAGGGGTGCAGCAAGGGGGTGTGTGAGAAGGGGGTGTGGGACTATTAGGGGAGGTTGAGCGGAGGTCACCGTCGTGTCGTCAGCAGCGCCAGTAGTCCGGAGGCTACAATCTCCGGTAGCCCAGCGAGCCTGCTGCGCCAGTCGCCCGTGGGTCCGTTGCTCCTGCAGCTCAGAGTTAGTCGCGGAGCCAGTTACTCCAGTAGTCCGGAGGCTACAATCTCCGGTAGCCACAGTGCGCACCGCTCCTGTTGCCCGTGTTTCTGCAGCTTCACGTGTCGCCTCCTATCTCCACTCCTCTCACAGTCCCTCCTCCTCCTCGCTTTCCTTCTCCTTCTGCTGCGCTTGGTGTACCCCTTCAGGGGGTGTCTCTGCATTGGCTTCCTGCTGCAAGCAGTTTAGGGGGTGTGTTGAAATATATTTCTTATATAAACTGCTTGTAGCGGTAGTTAGTGTAGTGTTACATTGTTTGGTGGTGCACCTTGCTTGCTTTGACTATATCCTTGTACCTTCTCTCTTTATTGAACACCTTTTTCCTTTGCTACTCTCTCGACATTCCTCTTGAACCCCAAAACCTAAGCTACTAAACTACCATAGCCATGGCTACTAAGCCTAGCTGTCCTTAGTAATTTTAACAATAACGTGCCCCAAAAATTCTAGCCTCTCCTAAAAAAACTCGCACTTGGAACCCTTGGTCAGTAGTCTGTGTTTGTCTAAAACTGTAAATACTTCTTCTAAACCGGCTAAGTGTTGCTGCTTATCCCGACTGTAGACTAGGATGTCGTCGAGGTAGATGATCACACATTTATCTAAGAGTGGCCTAAACGCCTCGTTCATTGTCATCTGGAAAGTCGCTGGTGCGTTGTTCAGCTCGAAAGGCATCACCATATATTCAAACGACCCGTACCTAGTCCTAAAAGCGGTCTTGGCACAGTCCGACGGTTCGACCCTAATCTGGTGGTAACCTCCTCGTAAGTCAATTTTCGAAAAGACCCGTGCTGTTCGCAGTTGATCTATCAGCTCGTCGGCGCGGGGGATGGGGTATCGCGATTTAACTGTAACCCTGTTCAGTGCTCGGTAGTCGATACACATGCGAAACCCTCCGTCCTTCTTCGGTGTGAACAGGATCGGTGCGGCGAATGGCGATGAGCTCGGTCGGATGTTTTTCTTCTCTAACAGGTAATCTAACTGCTTCCTCAGCTCATCGAGCTCGGGCTGTGTCAGTCTGAACTGTCGCTGTACGGTTGGCTGTGCCCCGGGCTCTAATTCTATTCGGTGATCGTGCGCCCGCTAAGGTGGCAGTCCCTCTGGTAGGTCATCGGGGAAGATCCCCGGGAATCGTTTCACCAGTTCCTGTAGTTCCGATGGTACTGCCGCCAGTAGTTTCTGAAAATCACTCGTTTTGTCTACTTCTTCCACGATTGCGATATCCACCGCGTACACGTCAGCTCTAGCGGCGACAGCCCGTTTCATCGTGATGGCGTTGACGTGGACCGTTGAAGACTCAGGCGACTGCCAGCGAGGTAGTTCCACCCGGTTACCGCTACTTCGCACTGTGCAGCTACCCGTCGTCCAGTCGATTCGCGGGTTGTATCGTCGCAGCCAATCACGTCCCAGTAAAATGTCGTGCCCATCCAATGTCGTCGCGAGCATTTCCTGTGTAAACCCGAAGTTCCCCCCACAGCGCACTTTTACTCTCTCCAGTTTTTCCCGTATGGCCAGCGGCGTTCCGTCAACTAAGCGTGCATCTATCTCCGGTAAGCACCGACTAAGTGTCAGTTGCAGCTTCCTTGCAGTCGCGGTATTAACTAAGCTGTGACTTGCACCTCCGTCTATAAAGATCTTCACTGCTGCTCCCTGTATTTTCCCGTGAATCAGTAGTGGGCAATCCGTCGTTGTACCCTCCTTATTCGTCCGAGCCCGATCGATAGCGTGAATCGGTACTGTGACTCGGTGAGGGTCGGTGAAGTTGGGCGAGCAGGCAGTCTCGTCAGTAGTTGGCCCAACTTCTACTGACTGCTGGCGTTTCCCGGCCTCTGAGACTCTCGCCCCTGCTCTGTTCCGCGGCGCCTCAACTCCTCTGGGCATTCACTCTTGCGATGGCCCGGCCTATTGCAAGCAAAGCAGCGCCCCTTAAATGGTGCGGCAGCTGCATTCGTCGCAACGGCGTGTACGGTGGCGTGCTCGATCGGTCCCCGAGGACGTTGTCCGTAGTAGGACCCCGGTCTCGGTCGTCGTAGGATGTTGATTTTCTCGGCGAGCGCGAGGATCTCGTTGAAATTCGAGAGCCCGCGTAGCATAATTTCGTGCGATATGTCCGCCTTTAGCCCTCCGACGTAACGGTCCACCCGTTCCGCTTCGTGCATAGTGCGAGAAAACCGCTGGTGTAATCTTGAACCGACCCGAGCTGCCGCCAAGTGCGCAGCTTCTGACGCGCCAAAATCGAAGCCGCGATCGGCTCGAAACGCGCCCGAAGCCCTGCGCACCACGCATCCCACGTGCTGTACTGGGCTGTCTCGCAGAATGAACTCCAGGTGACGGCTGGGCCCGTGGGCCCGTCTTCTTGCGACGGTGGCTCGTAGGCGCGTGGCGACGTCACGATGACTCGCCACCAGTCCATGGCAGGGCCCCTCAGCAGCGAAACATCGTAGCGAATCTTCGCTGCGTCCGACTCGACGTAATTTGCGTCGAAAAAATCGTTCATCATGAAGACCCACGATTGAACCGCTGGACCCCCACGTTGGCTCGGGTCGAAACAGGGCGGACGCTGCGGCTTGAGTGGCATTGGTGCCGTGATGGCATACTCGCCACTTGTCGCCGCAAATTCCACGTGCCGACGGGCTTCGCGGGGCTCCCGTGGGCTTGGTGTGGTCCTGTTTCTCTCCATGCCAGGCATTGAGTGAGCGGCGCCCTCACTGGCTGCGCCTGAGTGCTGTCCCACGCTGTCGTTCTGTGTCGGTGTGCCGGAGGAGATAACAATCGGCTCTTCCGAATGTGCAGGTGCGTTTGTTGGTGCTGGTGCGTTCACTGTCGATTGTTGACGAGCGGAGTCGCGTTCCGCCGTGAGTGTGGCGATTTCAAGCGCCGATTCTTCGAGTTGGCGCATGAGCCGGTCGAGTTGCTCATGTGTCAGTGTCGCGACATTAAGTTCTGCCATGGCGGGGGTGTCGGGCAAGCTCAGCGAGAGCCTCTGTCGTGGCCGTGCGTTCTTACGAGAGAGCACTACGAGCGGCGGTGCTTGATCGCTGAGAGACGTCTACCCCCCCCCCCCCAAAAAAGTGATAGTGGGGAAGCGAAAGTGTGGGTGCGGTCCGAGAGAAGATCGTAGGCTCTGATAACCAAGTGTTACGAGTGCAATGGAGTGAGCGAGCGAGGATTGCACTATCGAGACAAGAATAAAATGAGCGAAGGAATGAGCGAAGAATATATAGCGAAACTACGGTGGTAACGGTAACGTGGGAAATTGGGGTGCGCGACGGGCCTGGTGCCGAGGTTGGGGAACTGTCGAGGCGGAGGTCCGGAGCGCGGGTTACCAACCGAACCGTGAGGTTGGGTCGCATCGTGAACAGTGGCGGGAATGGTGTCGAGGCGAATGTCGCGAGTGGTAACGGAATATTGTGGGGTGCTGTCAGTGTTGTACGCGCTGATCAGGGACGCGAAGTAAGGAAAAGGAATTTTCCTTACAATTTGTCTTACAGACTTCTTTCGGCACGGCAATTCGTATTGCATGTATTTCTACGTTGTGTTACCTTCCACCTATTTATACAACTGTTATTGTTTGTTGGATGTCATGGGATAGGACAGGTGAGGCCATGCCAGGTCAAAATGGTACCGGTAGTTCAAGCTGACAAGAGAGGCAGCCAGAGGTGCTGCAGCTGTACCGTAGTTGGAAAGACGCTTTGCTGCTCTAACTAAAAGGCAGAATCTGGCATGCACATACCTGAGGCCCTCTAACAATCTTGGAGAGGCAGCCAGAGGTGCTGCAGCTGTACCATAATTGGAAAGACGCTTTGCTGCTCTAACTAAAGGCAGAGAATGGCATTAACATACCTGAGGCCCTCTAACAATCTTGGAGACCTATAAGCAAGCATACTCGTTGCTGCGCTTACTTCGAGTTTAAAAAATCAAGCATTGTGGTTGCCCACGGAGAATCTGAGGAGCGAGAGTCCCCCTTTCGGGTTTGGTAGCTGTGCATTGGTAGTTTGGGCTGCTGAGAGCATGCAATGCTGTGGCAAAACAGCAACCTCTACCTCAGCACCATGACCGGCTGTAAGAGTTGCGCTTTCAGGTTCTCCCTATAAGCTGCTTCGAGACTGGACACCCCAAACACTCCCAGCAGCTTCCATCCCTCGAGCAGGAGCGGCATGCGGATGGGGCCGTACACCCGATGTGCATTGAACACCAGCGTGTCGTTGCCCACTGGGAGCCCCAGGAAGAAGAGCCCTCCTGGCTTGAGAAGACCCCTGATCTGCGCAAATGGGAGGAGGGGATGCAAGGGAATGGCACCAGCCGCAAGGGGCGGATATGTCAGAGGACATGCCAGTGAATGGAACATGGCAAATGACATGGCAGATCACATTGCAAATGACATGACAGATTACATGGCAGGTGACATGGCATATGACGTGGCAAGTGAAAAGGTGAAATGTTTTACTCATATGACACAACAACATATGAGTTTTGGGAGCGTAAAACCAGGGATGGCAGGTCTTTGAGGCGGCTCAAAGCAGAACGACGTAGAATGATGTGAGAGGAGATGCTTTAATAGGGGTAACATGAATGGTTAGGACACGCACGCATCAGCTGATGCAAACACGTGGCAGGATACATACATTTTCAGCAGAGATCAAACACATCGGAAACACATCGGAGGCAACCCATACCAGGAAACCGCATCCCATCATACGAAGCACCTCAGCAAACTTACCTTCTTCATTCTGAGCCGATCCCCATCCGGGTTTAGCGGATCGCCATATCTCCCCAGCCCATCGTGCTCCAGCGACGAATACGAAGCTACCACGTCAAAGGTCTCATCTGTGGCGTCCAGCTCAGCAATATTCCACAGCCTCAATTCGGGATAATCTGCAACCGGTTTGTTGAAATCAACGGTCGTGATCGACCCAGCCTTATATGCCAGGAGAATCGCCTCAAGCCAAGGGACTTGACTCCCCACCACCAGCACCGATTTCCCTTTCACTGGGTACTTATCAAACGCCTCGTAGAAAGTGAAGGTTGTATTTGCGCCGTAAGCAGAAACCTGAGGGAGTCGCGCCTCTGCCCGTTTCCGTCTTTGGTCGATATCCTCGGTCGGCCAAACGATAGGCTTCACTCCGGAGTCATGCTTATCCATACCGTAGAAGTGATCAACGGCTTGGATCGAACCGTTGACTGTGAACTCATTGCGAACGGACGGTCGAATGTACGTCCACGGAATGGGTCCCTGGAGGCCGTAGTCCCGAATGTGGAATCTCGAGGGATTCTGAGAGCCTTGCTGGTCACTGGCAGTGATAGTGCAGCCGTCAGATGGTCGGTTCGCACTGTCATTCCAAGAAGCCGAGTCTGCACGGTGCATCAGCGATATGAGTTATACAGAGGGATGGGGATTGAAGCGTTAGGCATAGTCGCGATGAGACTAAATGTGGTGTGAAAATGCTAGTACTACGTCATGCAAACAAAAAATCTTTAAGAGATCTTGTAGGGGTTGTTCGCTAAGTTGACAATGGGAATATGTGATGGTAATATTGTGGGTGTGGTGACGCCCTAAATGAACTAAAAAAAAAGGACAAACAAACAAAATCGAGGAAAGAAGAGCGACGCGGGAGCCGGGGCTTACAGCATTGGCTAGCGATTATAGTGGTGACGATCAGGACGGCTGACACGATTGCCGTCTGCTGCCAGTTGACCACTTTCGCCATACGCTCTGCTGCAGATAGCATGGTGAATGGCTGATGGTTGGCGACGTACTTTCTATGTATAGCTCGCTCAGATTGATTACTGATGAGTTATAACAGCCTCGAATGCAAGTGACCTTGCGTTTGTTCAAGTGCAGAAGTCTCAATAGTTTCGAAACGACTTGGAAACCCGAACCGCTACAATGAGTGCTGCAATGCTGCTGTTGTGAACGCAGCTGTATAAACTCTCGCGTCAACCAGACTGACCTTACCTGCTCTGGCTGTTGACCACTCTATGAATCTGAGAGAGGTACTTGTATCGTACTCCTCATGGCTTGGCATCACAAATCCGTCTGTAGGTGAAGCTCCGCCTGCTTGCTTGCTCAAGGTTCCCGCTTCATGAGTCCTGACCCAACTTGAATCCCAGGCCTCATCGTATCTCCCCTCTCCTTATAGCGACGGGCAACTTTTGGCAGTGTTGGGTTCAGAAGTTTTTTTTTTGAACCAGGCTTGCCAGCGCGAAAGTGCTGGCTGGCGAAAACCAGGATTTCGTGCGGACACTTTCCATCCGCAGTAACAGTTCGCCAGGGTTCTGGGTTTTGGGTGGCAAATGTGCACCGTCGCTTTATCACCCGCACCCGCAATTTCGGATTGAGTGGGACCAACGGCCACGATTAGGAGATGGAAATGTCAGTCTCATAGGGGCCGCCGATTGCTCATGGCAAACCTTTGCTTGGGAGGCTTGTCAGCCAACCAACCAATGGTGTCAGGTTTTGCCGTGTGGGCAAGGCCATGGAAGCTCGGGTGGTTTTCATGAACGGGAAACACCCCCTAGAGAGGTGTGCTATAAGTGACCGGAGTGTGGTGAGGAAATGTTCTGCGTCTGACTGTGGCTCGATTACAGTTTGCTTAAATATGATACTAGAGTAATTTCAGAAACCGGACTGTTGCTTCTCGAGAGGAAATAGTTAAGTATTCCCATAACACTGTCAAGAAACTGAATGAGAATGAATGCATTGAGCAGAAAGTTGGTACAAGTACTAACCCTACTTGGGTTGTACCCCTTATGGGCTACCCCCCACTACAGCGTACACAACATAAACATCATAATATTTTGACACACCCACATAGGCAAATTGGGGGAGAACAAGTGGTCACAAGACCAGTCAAGAAAAATCAAAGCAAGCTCATGGTGGATCACGAAGTCACCACACACTCCGAGCACAAGCAAATTCACGCAGTGGATAAATGAGGCAAAATATTCACAAGGCCTAAAACAGTACAAAAACGCTGATGATCACCAGTCTGAAGTGCCTTAGTGAATGTATCAGCAGTATTGGACCAAGTGGCCACGTAAGCAAGACGAAGCTGACCACGCTGCTGCATCTCTCGAGCAAGAAAGTAACGCAGAGCGATGTGCTTCGTTCTGTGCTCCAGTCTGTGCTCCTGACACAAGGCAAGCATGGCCTTGTTGTTTACGTACAGAACTGGAGAAGAACGAGGCCGCTCTCCCAAGTCGGTCAGCAGGTAGGTGAGCGAGCGTAAAGCCTGTGCAGCCATGACCCCTGCGTAGATCTCAGCCTCACAACTAGAACTGAGAACAGACAACGAGCAGGTAGACCGCCAAGAAACTGAGCCAGAGCCAAGGCTGAAAGTGTAATCCTGTGACGACCGCTACGTAGCCAAGTCGTCAACCCAAGACGCGTCTGCGTGTCCAGTGAGGACAACTGGACCCCGTCCTCCAAGCACGAGCCCCATGCTCGATGTACTGTACAAGTAGCGCAACACCATCTTAGCGGCCTCCCAGTGCTCTGGTCGGTGTCTCCCGGGCGCAACGTAGCATGCCGGGATGCTAAGAGGGTAGGCAAGGTCAGGTCGAGTGCAGGTCATCAGGTACATGAGACAGCCTACAAGCTCTGGATACGCGCCACTCGGCTCTACGAACTCGCCCGAAGGTGGAGCTGAGAGCGAGTGACCGGTAGGCAGAGGAGTGGACAGTGGCGAGGAGTACCGGAAGCCGAAGCGCTGAACGACTTGGTGCACCATGCGTGAATGAGTCAGGGTGATGGTGCGCCACGCTCTGTCTTGGGTGATCTGCAAGCCAAGATAGCTGCGCAGCTCACCCATGTCAGTGCAGGTGTGTCTCTTCTGCAGCTCCGACTTCACAAGGGCCAGTGCCTCAGTGTCAGCAGTGGCAAAAACCAAGTCGTCGACGTACACGAGAATGTAGAATGGCGGCAGCGAAGTGTCGGGGCGCAGAAACAGCGACGGGTCAGTAGTCGAAGGAGCAAACCCAAGAGTCGTAAGCGTCGTCCTCAATGTGTTGTGCCACTCGCGAGGCGCCTGGCGGATATCGTAGACTGGCCGCCGGAGGCTCCACTGGGTAACTGCAGGAAATGACCAAGTGAAGCCAGGTGGGCGGCGCAGCCAGATCTCCTCGTGCAGGTTGCCCTGTAAGAAAGCTGCGCTGAAGTCAAGAGAGTGAAGCTCGCAGTCACGCTGAGCGGCGGCGTGCAGCAGCACCCGAAGAGTAGTCATCTTTGGGGTAGGGGAGAAGGTCTGGAAGAAGTCAACTCCCTGTCGCTGTCTGAAGCCTCATGCAACGTAACGAGCCTTGAAGATAGGCGGAGAACCCGTCGGCCGCTTCACCCTGAAAATCCACATGCCATCGACTATGTTCGCACCCAAGAGGGGGAACTGCGTCGACGTAGGTGCCTATGGACTTCCAGGATGCCATCTCTGCGTCAATGGCTGTCTGCCACTAAGAGGAGTAGGGACCCGTAATCGCCTCTACGTAAGAGCGCGGGGTCGGGATGTCTGGTGCATCCGGGTCTCCCTCAGGTGCAAGCGGCATGGCCACGAGATGAGGTACAGCAGCTGCAAGACACTCAAAGTCCTCCTTCCTGTCCTCAAGGACGTCCGTGCCAAGAGCATACTCACCCCCGACGGACGGAGGACACTCAGACTCAGACTCAGCAACAAGACTAGTGGCGTAGTCAAGACGTCAGGGGGCAGCAAAGTAAAAAAGCTCAGCAACTAAGGCAGACGCAACAGCGGAATCAAATGAAGGGTAAATGAAAAAAATGGCTAGAAGACGTGGGACAGTAGTGCTGGCAGCACGAAATGAGTCAGAGGGCAGGGGAACTTGTAGTGGAACAGAGGAAGGACGAAGTGCCATAATGTGAGTGCTGGGGACAGGTTGAGGACGCGGACGAGGAACACGACGACCAGTGCGAACAGCGCGAACAGGCGAGGAGGGACAAGACTCAGGATGACGACACTCCGTAAGAGAGTCGGTCTGCTCAGCGTAAGGAGAAGGAGCGGGCAGTGGGGAGTCTGGCTGTAACTGTGGCTGTGACTGGTGAGGCGGTGGACACAGCAAGCTAGGAGGAAGGCGAGTAGAAGACGGAAGACTAAGAAACTGGCGAAGGACCGAGTCAAGAGGCGGCAGAGACGATGGTGGCGGCGGAACAAAAAATGGTCACCGCTGCACAGTGCCTCCAGCACCAGTACCGCCAGCTCCAGCACCCCCAGCGCCAGCACCTCCAGCTCGAGGGTCTCCAGCTCAAGCGCCTCTAGCTCCAGGGTCTCCAGCTCCAGTGTCTCCAGCTCCAGCGCCTCCACCTCCAGGGCCTACAGCTCCAGCGCCTCCAGCTCCAGCGCCTCCAACACCTCCAGCGCCAGTGCCTCCAGCTCCACGGTCTCCAGCTCCAGTACCTCCAACTCCAGGGTCTCCAACTCCAGTACCTCTAGCTCTAGGGTCTCTAGCTCCAGTGCCTCCAACACCACCAGCTCCGGCAGCTCCAATACCACTAGTACGAGCATCTCCAAGACCAGCAGCTTCAGCACCTACGGGACCTCTAGCTCCAGCAGTAACTCCAGCACCTCCAAGACGAGTAGCTCCAGCACCTCCAGCTCTAGTGCCTCCAGCGGCAGGGCCTCCAGCTCCGGCTCCTCCAGCTCCAGCACCTCCAGCGCTAGTGCCTCCAGCTCCAGGGTCTCCAGCTCCAGTGCCTCAAGCTCCATGGTCTCCAGCTCCTGCGCCTCCTACACCACCAGCTCTGGCAGCTCCCATACCTCTAGTACGAGCACCTCCACGACCAGCAGCTCCAGCACCTCCAAGACTACCAGCTCCAGCACCTCCAGCTCCAGTGCCTCCAGCGGCAAGGCCTGCAGCTCCTGCAGAGCCACTCCTAAGGCGTGTGCGCTGAGCAAACCACTCGCGCAGCTGCTACGGTGAGAGAGGCTCCCGCCGGCGAGACAGTCGTGGCGAAGTACCTGCGAGACCTCCGACAGACGCAGTACCCCTAGGCTCAGCACCCCCAGACTCCGCACCCTCAGACTCAGCACCTCCAGGCTTCGCACCCTCAGGCTCAGCACCCCCAGGCTCCGCACCCTCAGGCTCAGCACCCCCAGACTCCGCACCCTTAGACTCAACACCCCCAGGCTCCGTACTTTCAGGCTCAGCACCCCCAGGCTCAGCACCCCCAGGCTCAGCACCCCCAGGCTCAGCACCCCCAGGCTCCGCACTCGCAGGCTTAGCACCCCCAGGCTCCGCACTCGCAGGCTCACCACCCCAAGACGCAGTACCCCTAGCAGCACCTGAGTCTGTAGTGACCTCGACAGCCTCAGCCAGGGGGAGTGGGTCTACCTGAGACACACCTGAGGGAGCAGGACCCTGAGGGGGGAGGGGGTCTACCGGAAGGGGACCTGGAGCGAGGAAGAGCGGCGGGGGGGGGGGGAGAGGGGCAGTGTGGTAGGGGAAGAGACGGTAAAAGGGAACCGACTCATCAAACGTGACGTCCTGAGAGGACAGGACACGGCGCGAGGTGGGGTGGTAAAACTGCCAGCCAAGCGCGTCAGGGGGAAAGCCAAGGAAGACGCAGAGAATGGTGCGGGAGGATAGCTTGTCCGCGGAAGTATCGCGGACAAAGGCACAAGAGCCCCAGACCCAGAACACCGACGCATCGCCAACAATCACTGTCCAACGCAGTGTAGGCGAGGTCTCCAGCAACGAGACACGAGGCCAGAGGTTGAGCTGATGCGCAGCGTACCGGACCGCAAACGGCCACAGAAAATGGGGAGCAGCCGCGTGGATCATGGAGGTATGAGCCACCTCCATGACTAAGCCAATGCGGCGCTCAGCAACCTCATTTTGCTGCGGGGAGGCCGGAAGAGTGAACGACTGGAGAATGCCCTCCCCACGACAAAAGTCCCGCAAGAGGTCGGAGGAGAACTCACCACCTCTGTCATATTTAAGACGCAGGACAGGAAGGTCCTCACGGAACCACTCGCGGAGCCGGAGACGGACTGCGCGGATCCAAGGGATCAAGACATCAGGGACCTCACCCTTGCTACGCAAGGGGAAGACCGTGGTGTAACTCTTGTAGTGGTCAACAACTAGCAGGAAGTAGCGCTCACGGTCCTGTCCACTGACGTGGGCTGGGCCTCACACGTCCATGTGAAGAGTCTGCAGAGGAGCACTCGTCGGGGGAAACGAGGAGGAGTAAGGAGCGGCGCGCTGCCACCCCTCGACGCAAGGAAGGCAGGGCGGGGCAGGCGAGGGCGGGAGGGGAGGCAGAGACCTGGGAAGACCAAAAACAAGGAGGCGGGAGTGCATGCCACGAAGGCGTGGCAGGGAGGGGTGACCAAGGCGGTGGTGCCAAAAGAGACTCTGGTGCAACAGGAGGCGACACGAGCAAGGGGCTGCTACCGGACCTGACGTGGACACCTGACCAGACACAGCTACCTGAGGAGGCTTAGTAGTCAGTGTGTATAGACTCGACCCAGGCTGAAGGGTGAACATGGCCAGGTGTCGGCCGTCCGTGTACATGTGCAGATCGACACACGCTGACCCCCAGGAGTGGTGGTAGTGACCATCGCATCCTGGAGGGCAGTGGTACTCACCAAGTTCGTAGAGAACGAGGGGAGGTGAAGACATGAGAGTGAGCCGGATGGAACCGCCGGACACGGGAGAACAGTGGAGGAACATGCAAGAACTGGGCCCCCTGAGGGGTCAGCCAGTCCGACTGGAACAGGTGCAGGGAGTGGATTGAGTGTGGTACTGTCGCGAAAGAAATAGCCAGAAGCACCTGAGTCAAGTGTGAAGCTGTGCAAGGCCCCAGCAGGCGAAGTATCAGGGAGAGCAGACTCACTAGCACCTAGAGCAGCAGCCTCTATACCTGGGTCGGGCGGCACACCTAGGTAACAGTCACCGTCAGCACTAACAGTCAAGGCATACATGGTAGCAAGGATAGCATCATAGTCAAGAGCAAAGATATCAACACCAGACCTAAGCAGCTCTAGCCAGCGGAGGCGCTCAGCCTCGTCGCCAAACTCTGCGCGCCAAGCGTCGTCAAACCGGGAGAAGCAGCAGTGGTGTCTGTGAAACTTCCCGCATGTCTGAGCAGCGCGGTCACCTGTGCGAATGACATACGGGCAGCAAACACTATCCCCAGACGCCCCATGCTGTGCAAACCACTCACAAAGCTGCTGGGGTGGAGGGGTCTCGCTTCGACGCTGCTACTGCTGCCTCTGGCCACCGCCAAAACCTCCCCTCTGAACAGCTCCACCCTGACCGCCACCACTGTTGCCGCCACCACTCCCACTGCCGCCACCACCGCCACCACCACTCCCACCGCTGCCACCACCCCCGCCACCGAAGCCCCCACTCCCGCCACCACTCCCACCGCCACCTCCGCCACCTCCACCGCCTCCACCGCCTCCACCACCACCACCCCCGCTGCCACCACCACCACTCTTGCCACCCTTGCCCTTGCCGCTGCGGCGCTTCCCACTAAGAGCAGAAGCAGCCCCGACGTCCTCAGTACCAAGGATGTCAGCAGCAACCGCAGAAGCATAGGAGGGGGCAAGGGGGGAGGGGGAACACCCCTCAAAGAAGGGCGTGCGAGGAGTGCCACAAGCGGCACCTACAGCGACTACACGAGTCTCATCTGCAAGGAGGTGCTGCTCGAGCAGGTCAACAGTGAGGTCTGTGGGGTCAAGTGCAAGAAAGTGGTCCCTGACGGCGCGAAGAGAGTCAGAGAGGCGGGTGACTATGAAGTAGAGAGTGATGTACATCGGGGGCGGGTTCCTGTCAAGGAACTCTGCTAGGAGGGCAGCGCGGTAGCGAGTGTCGCTATTGCGAAGGTGGGTAACGAGGTCCTCTACTGTTGCAAAGGCGGACAGCTCGGGAAACAGGTAGGGCAGTATAAGACGGCCTAGAGCAGCAGTGGCAGGGGAGGAGTAACGGGCGACTACAGCGTCGTACAGTGCTTTAGCAGTCTTATGCTGTCTGAAGTGAGCGCATTCGGCTAACGGCATGTGGTTGCGAATGGCTAAGCGAGCAGCAGCGTCACGGGTAAGCCACTGTGAGCGAGTCGCACTGTCAGCTGTGGCGGGAGGGGCGAGAGAGGCTCAAGACGTGTGGTCAAATAACGAAACGCTGTCTCTAGAATCGCTCAGTAGGTAGAGCTGTAAGTCATCGAGCCACGTATCGAACTGGATCGGACGGCCCTCATGATCGAAGGTGAGAACTTTGAGAGAAGCCATAGCGGGCAGAGCAAGGTGGCGCGCGACCAGCAGGGCAGTACGCAGGCAAGGCGGCGCGCGAGCACTAGGGAAGTACGCAGGGCAGGGCAAGGGAGCGCACTGCTAGGGAAGAGTGGCGCGTGGGCAGGGCAGGGCAGTGCAAATGGCAGGGCAGGGCGGCGGCCAGCAGGGCGGCGCGCGGGCAGGGCAGGGCGGTGCGGTGGCCAATAGGGCGGCACGCGGGCAGGGCAGGGCGGCTCAGTGGCCAGCCGGGCGGCGCGCGGGCAGCAGGGCGGCGCGTGGGCAGGGCGGCGGCCAGCAGGGCGGCGCGCAGCAGGGCGGCGCGGGCAGCAGGGCGGCGCGAAGAGGGCGGCGCGGGCAGCTGGGCAGCGTGCAGCAGGGCGGCGGCCAGCAGGGCGGCGCGCGGGCAGGGCAGGGCGACGCGCAGGCAGGGCAGGGCGGCGCGGCTGCCAGCAGTGCGTTGCGCGGGCAGGGCAGGGCGATGCGCAGGCAGAGTAGGGCGGCGCGGCGGCCAGCAGAGCGGCGCGCGGGCAGGGCGGGGTGACGCGGCGGCCAGCAGGGCGACGCGACAGGCAGGGGAGGGTGGCGCGCGATCAGCAGGGCGGCGCGACGGGCAGGGCAAGGCGACGCTCTTCCTGCAGGGCGGTGCAACGGGCAGGGCAGGGCAGCATGCGGCCAGCAGGGCGGCGCGACGGGCAGGGCAGCGCGACTTGTGGGGCAGCACTACGAGCAGGGAACTATGCGGTGGGCCCTAAAAAAACGGTCTTGGAACAAGACTATTGGGCTGAGAAAAGCCCTTAGGACCTTTTCAAGGCAAGTGCAGTGGGTCACCTAGAGCAGCAGCCTCACCAGCACCTAGAGCAGCAGACTGGATACCGGGGTCAGGCGGCAGACACACGTGACCGGCACCCTCAGCACTAGTAGACAATGCATACATGGCAGTGAGGATAGCGTCATAGTCAAGAGCAAATATATCTACACTCTGTCTAAGCAGCTCCACCCAGTCGGGGAGCTCAGCGTCGTCGCCAAACTCTGTACTCCAAGCGTCGCTCAGACGGGCGAAGCAGCGGGACCCTGTGTGGCCAACCGTCCCGCAAGGCTGACCAGTCTGGACACCCGTGCGAATGACGTACGGACAGCGAGCAGGACTCAGCGACCCTCTACTCTGCGCGTACCACTCACGAAGCTGCTGGGGCGAAAGAGCCTCGCGCGGACGACGCTGGAGCTGCACCTGGCCACTACCAGAAGCTCCCAAACTACCCACGCCAGGGCGACTCCCACGACGGCTACCTCGACAACCCCAACTAGCGTACCACTCACGAAGCTGCTGGGGCGTGAGGGACTCACGAGGACGGCCCTGGAGCTGCATCTGGCCACGCCAGGAGCAGTAGTAGCAGCAGGAGCAGCAGTAGCAGCAGTAGCAGCAGGAGCAGCAGTAGCAGCAGGAGCAGCAGTAGCAGCAGTAGCAGCAGGGGGCAGGACAGTGCTCACCAGTGGTGGGAGGGGCAGGCGCACAATGGCAGCGACGGCGGGGTCGCTACAGCGGCAGGGCGGGGCCGCGACCGCAGCAGGGATCTCCGCGGCAGCTGCTGCAGGGCGGGGCAGGGCCGCGACAGTGCAGGGGCAGGTCAGGGGCAGGGCCGGGGCAGAGCCGGGGCAGGGCCGGGGCAGGGCCGGGGCAGGGCAGGGGCAGGGCCGGGGCAGAGCCGGGGTAGGGCCGGGGCAGGGCCGGGGCAGGGTCGGAGCAGGGCCGGGGCAGAGCCGAGGCAGGGCCGAGGCAGGGCCAGGGCAGGGTCGGAGCAGGGCCGGGGCAGAGCCGAGGCAGGGCCGGGTTAGGGCCGGGGCAGGGCCGGGGCAGGGCAGGTGCAGGGCCGGGGCAGAGTCGGGGCAGGGCCTGTCCAGGGCCGGGGCAGGGCCGGGGCAGGGCAGGTGCAGGGCCGGGGCAGAGCCGGGGCAGGGCCGAGGCAGGGCCGGGGCAGGGCCGGGGAAGGGCCGGGGCAGGGCCGGGGCAGGGCAGGTGCAGGGCCGGGGCAGAGCCGGGGGAGGGCCGGGGCAGGGCCTGGGCAGGTCCTGCAGCAGAGCCGGCGCAAGGCCGCGACAGGTTGGGGTAGGGCCGGGCGGGGCCTTACGGGGCCACTAACGGGGCCTGACGGGGCCGTACGGGGCCTCTAACGGGGCCGGACGGGGCCTGCCGGGGCCTTACGGGGCCTGACGGGGCCTTATGGGGCCGAACGGGGCCTGAAACGGGGCCTGACGGGGCCGTACAGGGCCTTACGGGGCCTTAAACGGGGCCTGATGGGGCCGTATGGGGCCTTACGGGGCCTTACTGGGCCGTAAACGGGGCCGTAAACGAGGCCATACGGGGCCTTACTGGGCCTTAAGGGGCCTTACGGGGCCTTAAGGGGCATTACGGGGCCTTACGGGGCCTAAAACGGGGCCTTACGGGGCCTTAAACGGGGCCTTACGGGGCCGTAAACAGGGCCTGACGGGGCCTTACGGGGCCTGACGGGGCCTTACGGGGCCTTACGGGGCCTTACGGGGCCTTACGGGGCCTTACGGGGCCTTACGGGGCCTGAAACGGGGCCTTACGGGGCCTTAAGGGGCCTTAAACGGGGCCTTACGGGGCCTTAAACGGGGCCTTACGGGGCCTTAAACGGGGCCTTACGGGGCCATACGGGGCCTTACGGGGCCTTACGGGGCCATACGGGGCCTTACGGGGCCTTACGGGGCCTTACGGGGCCTTACGGGGCCTTAAACGGGGCCGTAAAGGGGGCCTTAAGGGGCCTTACGGGGCATTCCGGGGCCTTACGGGGCCTTACGGGGCATGAAAACGGGGCCTTACGGGGCCGGCGCTAGCTCTAAGGGCAGGCGCAGGGGCCACTACGGGCCTCGAAAGGGTAGGCGCGACGCGCGCGTCGAGTAGGTACGGAAATTTCAGTGGTGGGCCCTTAAAAAAAAAACTCGAAACTAGCTCTATACCATGTGAAAGAATAGACAAAAGAATGGTTGAATTAGGAAATGAGAAGGGTACAAGTAGGAAACACATAAGTGTTGTACCCTCTAAGGACTACCCCACTACAGCCTAAACAGACTATAGTAAATATATGTTTGACAATTGGCGCACTGACCCGCTACTTAAAAAGCCCTTTTATCCCAGTGGTCTGGTGACTGGGATTCTGACATGGTATCAGAGCAAAGGTCTCGGGTTTGAATCCCAGTGTGTGCACTTCGGGCATCCCAGTGCGGGGGGGTGTCAGGGGTCCACTGGTGATCCCCGATTGATCCTAGGGAAGGGTTACAGGCTCGTTGTCCTGGGGGGTTATGGGCGCACTGATCCGCTACTTAAAAAGCCCTTTTATCCTAGTGGTCTGGTGACTGGGATTCTGACACGCCGAAGCAGACGTGTCAGTACGGACAGATCACCGATCACTACAGTACCTTCGCGCCCAACCAAATCTCAACCCACGACAGATCCGCTGGTTGGACTATCCGGAGTCCAACTTCCACTACACCGTCACGTACAAAAATAGGCGCACCAAATATCGCCAACGCACTCACACCTCCTACCGCCCAACTCCGCGCCATCCTACTCGCCCAAAACAACCCACGGATACAGTACCGACCCATTTTTCACGACCCGAAATTCACAGCAACTAGCAGAAGCTAAGGGAGTCTATTACGTAAAAACAGGAACCAACCACATTTGGGTACCTGCGTACTCACTACTGAGGGAATTGTTACTGCAGGAGGCACACGACGGGATTACCTCAGGCCACTTCGGGGTAGAAAAAACGCGACAGCAACTGCAGCGATATGACCACTGGCCGGAACTGTTGCGCGACGTACAGCACCACGTAGGCTCGTGTCCTACATGTCAGGTGATGAAGAGCTCGCGAAAGAGAAAGGCGGGTCAATTGCAGCTGATCCCACCGCCCGAGCGCGCCTGGCAGCAAGTTACCATGGATTTCGTCACAAGGTTACCTTCGAACCCTGGGGGTAACGACGCGGTTATGGTTGTCGTTGACAGACTGAAAAAAATGGCTCACTTCGCTGCGTATAAGAAATCGATCACAGCCAAAGAAATCGCTCGCCTGTTCATCGCAACCATCGTTCGACTACACGGGATACCAGCCGCGATAATCGACGACCGCGACACGAAGTTTACCAGCAACTTCTGGAAGAACCTCTGGGAGCAGTTCGGGACCAAGCTACAGTTCAATTCATCGTACCACCCTGAGACCGACGGTCAAACGGAACGGACGAATCAGACGATGGAGCAGTTGATTCGGGCCACGTGCGACGACCCGACAACTTGGGAGCAGCAGCTGCTGCTGATATAGTTTGCCTACAACAACGCCACTTCAACGACGACGCAGCAGTCCCCGTTTTACCTGAACCACGGGCAAAACCCAACAGTGCACATGACGCCAAGTCTGGACAACCCAATGCCACGAGCACAGCAATTCGCCGAGATTCTGCAAGCTGCCCACACCAGAGCCGCAGAAGCAATAAAAAAAGCCAACGTCATCGCTCAACGCAACGCTGACCGCCACCGTCGCCCAGTCACGTACCAGTCAGGAGATTACGTACTAATCGACACACAGAACTTAAGACTGCCCGTCGTACCGAAATTACGACCGCGCTACCGTGGACCATTTCAAATCAGCCACATGATCACCCCAGTTACCGGCCACTTACTATTGCCGACAGACTGGTACATTAGCCCATAATTCCACGTCAGCCTGCTTCACCCTTACATCCCAAGCGTGAGCCAACTGCCTCGTCACCGCCCGCCATCCATGACTCGCCCTGCATCGGAGCCAATCATCGAGCCCGAAAAAAATCTGAGCCATTGGATTCGCCACCCCACAGGCATCAAGAGGATCGACTTCCTCGTTCGCTGGAAGGACTGCACGCCAACTGAGGATAGCTAGGTACCCCTGGCCAACATCGAAAACCACCCTGCCCTATCAAACTGTTATAATGTTTATATTGTGTAGGCTGTAGTGGGGTAGCCCATAAGGGGTACAACCCAATTAGGGTTAGTACTTGTACCAACTTTCTTCTCAATGCAAACATTCCCTCGTCTAGTTTCTAACATGGTTTCAGAGCAGGACCTGTTCCAGGACCGTTTTTTTTAGGGCCCACCGATTAGTTTGCTGCCCGTAGCGCCCTACCCCACCAGTCGTGCTGCCCTGCCCTGCCATGCATGTCGCGCTGCCCTGCTGGCTGCGCACTGCCCTGCCCTGCCCGTCGCGCTGCCTTGCTCGCTGCGCGCCGCCTTGCCCTACACGATGCGCCGCCCTGCTCGCCGCGCGCCACCCTGCCCTGCGCGTCGCGCCGCCCTGCTGGCTGCGCGCCGCCCTACCCTGCCCGCGCGCCACCCTGCTGGCCGTGCGCCGTCCTGCCCTGCCCGTGCATCGCCCTGCCGCCTGCCGTGCCGCCCTGCCCTGCCCGCGCGCCGCCCTGCTGGCCGCGCGTCGTCCTGCCCTGCCCGAGCGCCGCCCTGCTGCCTGCCGCGCCGCCCTGCCCTGCCCGCGCACCGCCTTGCCCTGCCCATGTGCTGCCCTGCTGGCTGCCGCGCCGCCCTGCCTTGCCCGCGCGCCGCACTGCTGGCCGCCGCGTCGCCCTGATCTGCCCACGCGCGCTTCTCTAGTGTCCGCGCGCCGCCCTGCCCGTCACGCCATCCTGTTGCCTGCGTGCTCCCCTGCTCTTCACGCGCCACCCTGCTCTGCCCGCTATGGCTACTTTTAGCGTTCTCACATTCGATCATCGGGGCCATCCGATTCAGTTCGATAAGTGGCTCGATGACTTACAGCCGTACCTACTGAGCGATTCTAGAGACAGCGTTTCGTTGTTTGACCACACGTCGGGAGCCTCTCTCGCCCCTCCCGACACAGCTGACAGTGCGACTCGCTCACAGTGGCTTACCCGTGATGCTGCTGCTCGCTCAGCCGTTCGCAATCACCCACCGTTAGCTGAACGCGCTCACTTTGGCCAGCACAAGACTGCTAAAGCCCTGTACGACGTTGTAGTCGCTCGTTACTCTTCCCCTGCCACTGCTGCTCTCAGCCGCCTTATACTGCCCTACCTTTTTCCCGAGCTATCAGCCTTAGCCACAGTCGAGGACCTCATCACCCACCTTCGCACTAGCGACACTCGCTACCGCGCTGCTCTCAAAGCCGAGTTCCTAGACAAAAACCCGCCCCCGATGTACATCACTCTCTACTTCATAGTCACCCGCCTCCCTTACTCTCTTCGCACAGTCAGGGACCATTTTCTCACACTTGACCCCACAAACCTCACTGTCGACCTGCTCGAGAAGCACCTCCTTGCAGCTGAGACTAGTCGCTGTAGGTGCTGCTCGTGGCACTCCTCGCACACCCTTCTTTGAGGGGTTTTCCCCCTCCCCCCTTGCCCCCTCCTACGCTTCTGCTACTGCTGTTGACATCTTTGGTACTGAGGAGGTCGGGGATGCTTCTGCTCCTAGTGGGAAGCACCGCAGCGACAAGGGCAAGGGAGGCAAGAGGGGTGGAGGTGGCAGCGGGGGTGGTGGTGGTGGAGGCGGTGGAGGCGGTGGAGGTGGCGGAGGTGGCGGAGGTGGCGATGGGAGTGGTGGCGGGAGTGGGGGCGTTGGTGATGGCGGTGGTGGCAGCGGTGGGGGTGGTGGCGGCGGCAGTGGTGGTGGTCGGGGTGGAGCTATTCAGAGGGGAGGTTTTGGCGGTGGCCAGAGGCAGCAGCAGCAGCGTCGGAGCAAGACCCCTACGCCCCATCAGCTTCGTGAGTGGTTTGCTTAGCGTGGGGCGTCTGGGGATAGTGTTCGCTGCCCGTATGTCATTCGCATAGGTGATCACGCTGGTCAGACATGCGGGAAGTTTAACACACAGCACCGCTGCTTCTCCCGCCTTGACGATGCTTGGCGCGCAGAGTTTGGCGACGAGGCTGACCGCCCACGCTGGCTAGAGCTGCTTAGGTCTGGTGTTGATATCTTTGCTCTTGACTATGATGCTATCCTTGCTGCCATGTATGCCTTGACTGTTGGTGCTGACGGTGACTGTTACCTGTGTGTGCCACCCGACCCAGGTATAGAGGTTGCTGAGCACCGCATTGGCTTAGTCATGGAGGTGGCTCGTACCTCCATGATCCATGTGGCTGCTCCCCATTTTCTGTGGCCGTTTGAGATCCGGTACGTTGCGCATCAGCTCAACCTCTGGCCCCGTGTCTCCTTGCCGGAGACCTCGCCCACACTGCATTGGACGGGGAAGGTTGGCAATGCGTCGGTGTTCTGGGTCTAGGGCTCCCGTGCCTTTCCCCCTGACGCGCCTGGCTGTCAGTTTTACCACCCCACCTCGAGCCATGTCCTGCCCTCTTAGGACGTCACGTTTGACAAGTCGGTTCCCTTTTACCGTCTCTTCCCCTACCGCACTGCCCCTCTCCCCCCCTCGCCACTCTTCCTCGCTCCAGGTCCCCCTCCGGTAGACCCCCTCCCCCCCCAGGGTCCTGCTCCCTCAAGTGTGTCTCAGGTAGACCATCTATCTGGTACTGTGCCTGTTGAGGTAGCTGTCGGCTCAGGTGCTGCTAGAGGTGCTGCGTCTAGGGGTGCTGCGTCTGGGGGTGCTGAGCCTGCAGGTGCGGAGCTTGGGGGTGCTGAGCCTGCAGGTGCGGAGCTTGGGGGTGCTGAGCCTGCCAATGCGGAGCCTGGGGGTGCTGAGCCTGAGGGTGCGGAGCCTGGGGGTGCTGAGACTGAGGGTGCGGAGCCTGGGGGTGCTGAGTCTGAGGGTGCGGAGTCTGGGGGTGCTGAGCCTAGGGGTACTGCGTCTGCCGGAGGTCCTGCGGGTGCCTCGCCACGAAAGTCTCGCCAGCGGGATCCTCTCTCACCACGGCAGCTGCGTGAGTGGTTTGCTTGGTGCACACGCCTTAGGAGTGGCGCTGCAGGAGCTGGAGGCCCTACCGCTGAAGGCACTGGAGCTGGAGGTGCTGGAGCTACTAGTCTTGGAGGTGCTGACGTTACTGCTGGAGCTAGAGGTCCTGGAGGTGCTGGAGCTGCTGGTCCTGGAGGTGCTCGTACTAGAGGTACTGGAGCTGCCGGAGCTGGTGGTGTTGGACGTGCTGGAGTTGGAGACCCTGAAGCTGGAGGCACTGGAGCTGGAGACCCTGGAGCTGGAGGCGCTGGCGCTGGAGGCCCTAGAGCTGGAGGAGGTGGAGCTGGAGGCACTGGAGCTGGAGGCGCTGGAGCTAAAGGCGCTGGCGCTGGAGGCGCTGGAGCTGGAGGAGCTGGAGTTGGAGGCACTAGAGCTGGAGGCGCTGGAGCTGGAGACCGTGGAGCTGGAGGTGCTGGCGCTGGGAGTGCTGGAGGTGGCGGTACTCGTGCTGGAGGCACTGTGCAGTGGCGACCGTTTTTCATTCTGCCGCCGCCATCGTCTCTGCCGCCGCCATCGTCTCTGCCGCCACCTGGCTCGGTCCATTGCCAGGTTCTTAGTCTCCCGTCTTCTATTGGCCTTCCTCCTCCCTTACTGTGTCCACCACCTCAACTGTCGCAGCCACAGTTAAAGCCAGAATCCCCACTGCATGCTCATTCTTGTTACGCTGAGCAGACAGACTCTCTTATAGAGCGTCGTGAGCCTGCGTCTCGTCTTGCCTCGCCTATTCGCGCAATTTGCACTGGTCGTCGGGTTCCTCGTCCGCGTCCTCGTCCTGTCCCCGGGTCTCACATTATGGCACTTCGTCCTTACTCTGTTCCACTGCGAGTTCCCCTGCCGTCTCCTCCTGCGTCCTCTCTTGCTAACGGGCCGGACCCTGAGTCTGACTCAGTTCGTGCTGCCGGTCCTACTGTCACACGTCTTCTAGCCACTGTTGTCACTGACCCTTTGTTTGAGTACGCTTCTGCGTCTGCCCTAGTTGCTGAGCTTGTTGACTTTGCTGTCGCCTGTCGTCTCGACTAAACCGCTAGTCTTGTTGCTGAGTCTGAGTCTGACTATCCTCCGTCCGTTGGGGGTGAGTGTGCTCTTGGAACGGACGTCCTTGAGGACAGGCAAGAGGACTTTGAGAGTCTTGCAGCTGCTGTACCTCATCTCGTGGCCATGCTGCTTGCACCTGAGGGAGACCCGGATGCACCAGACATCCCGACCCCGTGCTCTTACGCAGAGGCGATTACGGGTCCCTACTCCTCTCAGTGGCAGACAGCCATGGACGCAGAGATGGCATCCTGGAAGTCCACAGGCACCTACGTCGACGCAGTTCACCCTCCTGGGGCGAACATAGTCGATGGCATGTGGATTTTCAGGGTGAAGCGGCCGCCGGGTTCTCCGCCTGTCTTCAAGGCCCGTTACGTTGCACGAGGCTTTAGTCAGCGAGAGGGAGTTCATTTCTTCCAGACCTCCTCCCCTACCCCAAAGATGACCACTCTTCGGGTGCTGCTACACGTCGCCGCTCAGTGTGACTACGAGCTTCACTCTCTTGACTTCAGCACAGCTTTCTTACAGGGCAGCCTGCACGAGGAGATCTGGCTGCGCCGCCCACCTTGCTTCACTGGGTCGTTTCCTGCAGGTACCTAGTGGAGCCTCCAGTGGCCAGTCTACGATCTCCGCCAGGCGCCTCGCGAGTGGCACGACACACTGAGGATGACGCTTGTGGCTCTTGGGTTTGCTCCTTCGACTGCTGGCCCGTCGCTGTTTCTGCGCATCGACACTTCGCTGCCGCCGTTCTACATTCTCGTGTACGTCGACGACTTGGTCTTTGCCACTGCTGACACTGAGGCACTGGCCCTTGTGAAGTCGGAGCTGCAGAAGAGACACACCTGCACTGACCTGGGTGAGCTGCGCAGCTATCTTGGCTTGCAGATCACCCGGGACAGAGCACGGCGCACCATCACCCTGACTCAGTCTCACATGGTGCAGCAGGTCCTTCAGCGCTTCGGCTTCTGGTACTCCTCGCCATAGTCCACTCCTCTGCCTACCGGTCACTCGCTCTCAGCTCCACCTTCGGACGAGTCCGTAGAGTCGAGTGGCCCGTCTCCAGAGCTTGTGGGCTGCCTCATGTACCTGATGACCTGCACTCGACCTGACCTTGCCTACCCTCTTAGCATCCTGGTACGCTATGTTGCACCCGGGAGACACCGACCAGAGCACTGGGAGGCCGCTAAGAGGGTGTTGCGCTACTTGTGCAGTACATCGGGCATGGGGCTCGTGCTTGGAGGACGGGGTCCAGTTGTCCTCATTGGACACGCAGACGCGTCTTGGGTTGACAACTTGGCTACGCAGCGGTCGTCACAGGGTTACACTTTCAGCCTTGGCTCGGCTCTGTTTCTTGGCGGTCTACCCACTCGTCTTTTGTTCTCAATTCCAGTTGTGAGGCTGAGATCTACGCAGGGGCCATGGCTGTACAGGAGTTATGCTGGCTCACCTACCTGCTGACCGACTTGGGAGAGCGGCCTCTTTCTCCTCCAGTTATGTACGTAGACAACAAGGCCATGATTGCCTTGTGTCAGGAGCACAGACTGGTGTCAGAATAAATGTGCAGGAATGAATGAACTATGAATGAGTTGGGTACAATTACTAACCCTAAAGTGTTGAACCCCTTGTAGGCTAACCCACTATAGCCTAGAGAGAACACAAACATATAGTTTGACACACCCCCATAGGCTAAGTGGGAGATAGCAAACACAACAGACGGTCACAAGACCAGTCAAGCAAGAGAAGAAAGCAAAGCAAAGCTCAGGGAAACCACACAATCTGTGCACAAGCAAGTGGCCACAAGGCCAGTTCACATGCAGAGTTATAATAGTAAGGCAGTACACTTATCACAACCTAGCAAGAGTAAACAAGCAGGTATAAAGATATATATCAGTGTACAACAAGAGCAAGTCAAGAAACCAGCAGGTGAGGCAGAGTGGGCACAAGCCCAAGAGCAGTGCAGAAACGCTGATGATCACCAGACCCAAGGGCCTTGGTGAACACATCAGCAGTGTTGGCCCGCAAGGCCACATAGGAAAGGCGGAGCTGACGACGCTGCTGCAACTCACGCGCAAGGAAGTAGCGAAGAGCAATGTGCTTTGTTCTGTTCTCCAGTCTCTTCTCGTGACACAAGGCAAGCATTGCCTTGTTGTCGATGTACAGAAATGGAGGAGAACGAGGCCACTCCCCCAAGTCGGTCAGCAGGTAGGTCAGCTAGCGTAGCTCCTGTGCAGCCATGGCCCCAGCGTAGATCTCGGCCTCACAGCTGGAACTAAGCACAGAAGAAGAACAAGTAGACCTCCACGAGACAGAACCAGAGCCAAGACTGAAGGTGTAACCTTGTGACGAACGCTGAGTCGCCTGGTCGTCGGCCCAAGAAGCGTCGGAGTGTCCTGTAAGTACCACTGAACCCTGTCCTCCAAGCATGAGCCCCATGCCTGATGTACTGCACAAGTAACGCAATACCCTCTTCGCAGCATCCTAGTGCACCTTTCGGTGTCTACCGGGAGCCACGTAGCGAGCAAGGAGGCTGAGAGGGTACGCGAGGTCAGGTCGTGTGCAGGTCATCAGGTACATGAGGCAACCCACAAGCTCTGGGTACGGACCACTCGGCTCTACGGACTCGTCCAAAGGTGGAGCTGAGAGCAAGTGGCTAGTAGACAAAGGAGTGGGCTGTGGCGAGGAGAACTGGAAGCCGAAGCGCTGAAGGACCTGGTGCACCATGTGTGACTGAGTCTGGGTGATGGTGTGCCGTGCTCTGTCCCGGGTGATCTGCAAGCCAAGATAGCTTCGCAACTCACCCAGGTCAGTACAGGTGTGTCTCTCCTGCAGCTCTGCCTTCACTAGGGCCAGCGCCTCAATGTCAGCAGTAGCAAAAACCAAGTCGTCGATGTATACTAGAACGTAGAACGGCGGTAGGGTAGTGTCGGCGCGTAGAAACAGCGACGGGTCAGCAGAGGAAGGAGCAAACCCAAGAGCCGCAAGTGTAGTCCTCAGTGTGTCGTGCCACTCTCGGGGCGCCTGGTGGAGACCGTAGACTGGCCGCCGGAGGCTCCACTGGGTACCCGCAGGAAACGACCCAGTGAAGTTGGGTGGGCGGCGCAGCCAGATCTCCTCGTGCAGGCTGCCCTGCAGGAAAGTTGTGGAGAAGTCGAGGGAGTGCAGCTCGTAGTCACGCTGTGCTGCAACGTGCAGAAGCACCCGAAGAGTAGTCATCTTTGGGGTGGGGGATAAGGTCTGGAAGAAGTCGACCCCCTATCACTGGCTGAAGCCTTGATCAATGTAACGCGCCTTGAAGGCAGGCGGAGAACCCGGCGGTCGCTTCACTCTAAAAGTCCACATGCCATCGACTATGTTCGCCCCAGGAGGAGGAACCTTGTCGACGTAGGTGCCTGTGGACTTCCAGGAAGCCATCTCTGCGTCCATGGCTGTCTGCCACTGAGAGGAGTACTCACCCGCGATCGCCTCAGCGTAAGAGCGCGGGGTAGGGATGTCAAGTGCATCCGGGTCTCCCTCAGGGCAAAGCAGCATGGATGCGAAACGAGGTAAAGCGGCCGCAAGACACTCAAGCTCAAACTGTCTGTCCTCAAGTACGTCACTGCCAAGGGCAAGCTCACCCCCGACGGACGGAGGACATACAGACTCAGATTCAGTGACAAGACTCGCGACGTAGTCAAGACGACTCCTAGCTGCAAAGTCGACTAGCTCAGTGACTAGGGCAACCGCTACAGTAGACTCAAGGTCAGGGTCAGAGATAGTAGCGAGGAGACGAGTGACAGTAGGACTGGCAGCACGAGCAAGGTCGGACTCAGGGTCAGGAACGTGTGGGAGAGAGGACGCAGGAGGCTCAGGCAAGACAACACGCTGTGGAACAAAGGAAGGACGAAGTGCCATACCGTGAGTGCCTGGGACAGCAGGAGGACGAGGACGGGCGACACGACGAGCACGAACAGGTGTGGAAGCACGAGTCTCAGGCTCACAATGCTCAGACAGGGACTCAGTCACCTCAGTGTGGGGAACAGGAGCAGGCAGCGAGGAGCCACGTAGTAGCTGTGGCGGAGACTGGTCTGTCTGTGAACACAGGAGAGGTGGAGTGAGGTCAGTGGAAGACGGGAGACTAAGAACCTAGCGAAGGACCAAGTCAGGCGGCGGCACGGACGACTGCGGCTGCGGGTAGAAAAACAGTCGGCGCGGGGCAGAACCAGCAGCTCCAGCTCCTCCTGCACCAGCACCTCCAGCACCAGCAGCTCTAGTAGCACCTCCAGCATCTCCAGAACCAACAGCACCATCTGCTCTGGCAGCTCCAGCACCTCTAGTACGAGCACCTCCAAGACCAGCAGCTCTAGCACCTACAGTACCTACAGCACCAGCAGTACCACCTGCTCCGGTAGCTCCTGTTAACAGGAGTAGAGTGTTGGCCTCGCCCTCACTTGGGCAACGCTGACGACTTGGTCGGATGTACGAGAGTAGCAGCCGACCATCCACAGTGGGAGAGCTGCTCGACAGGCTTCTTCGAGCTACAGGGGACCGCTGTGGTGCTGCTGTCGGCCAGGGAGCTCGACAGTTGCAACTGACTGGTCTGGGCAATGGGTGGGCCGTCAACCAAGAGGGGCAGTTCGACCGGGAGGTCGACGGAGCAGTCCGTCGACCTGAGAAATGAGCAGCGGTCGACGACAGGAGCTCGTCGACAACGGCTGAAAGTTCTGGTCGACGGAAGGGGTCTGTCGACCAGGGGGTAGCTTGACGGGAGCTGTGGTCGACCAGGGGCACCTGGTGTTGTTCAGGTCGGCCGGGTAACCTGCTCGGCAAGTTCTGCGGAGTCACGCAAACATCGTTGAGGTCGCAATGACGAAGGCGACTTCGGGTTGGTATCCAGAAGTCGATGTGGCACATCACGCGCAGACAACAGCCGACGAATGCACAACGGTGCAAGCCGGGCCAATCGCCTTCGCGCATCTGCGAGCGTGCGCACTACTGTCTTCTACGGGGCAACGCTGGACAGCCGCTCTGCTGCAGCGTTGGCACACCGTCGACCTGCTGTGTTGGCAGGTCGTCTTTCTGCAGTGCTGGCGCGGCTCCTCTACACTGGCAGGCTGTTGACCATGCTGTGTTGTCAGTCGACCAGGCTAGCTGCAGAGTTGCTAGGTGCCTGATGTAGTCATTGTTGTCATTGCTTGTTTAAAAAAAAAAAAAAAAAAAAACATTATGGAATCCCAACTTTGCTAATGGAAACTCTTGCCAATTTCTCCCGTGATTGTGCAAGCATCAAGGAACTAGGCAAAGCTACGATCACCCCTAGTAGTTCGTGCCAACCCCCGTAGTCTTGCTCACTACCGTTGTAGAGTGAATCTCCGCAGCTCCAGCACCTCCAGCACCAGCAGTACCTCCAGTACCTCCACTGCTAGCAGCTCCAGTAGCACCTCTAGCACGAACAGCACCACCAGCTCCGGCAGCTCTGCACCTCCAGTACGAGCACCTCCAGGACCAGCAGCTCCAGCAGCTCCAGTACCTCCAGCTCCAGCGCCTCCACCACCAGCAGAACCTCCAGCACCTCCAGCAGTACCTCCAGTACCTCCAGCACCAACAGTACCCCCAGGACTAGCAGCTCCAGCACCAGCAGGATCGTACCCTCCACCACCAGGACTGCCTCGCCGAACGATCCACGCACAAATCGTCTGTGGCGAGAGCGTCTCAAGTAGGTCAGGCTGCGGTGGCAGTCCAGCTCCAGGACCTCCAGCAGGGTCACCCACAGCTCCACAGCCACTAGGACCCGCAGCACCCCCAGAGTCAGCACCCCCAGTCGCAGCACCCCCAGAACCCTCACCCTCTGTCTCAGCACCCCCAGGCTCAGCACCAGCTGTCTCGGCTCCAGAGTCCACAACAGCAGGCTGCGGAGGTGGCGAAGACGGCTGAGGCAGAAAACCAGGGGGGGTCTCCAAGCGTGGAGAGCAGCGGGTGGCCGCCGTGTTGTCAGCGGCGAGGTCACCCCCCACAGCTGGGCCAGAGGAGTCAGAAGAGATCTCCAAAGGCTTAACCAAGGAGGGTGGGTCTACCTGAGACACACCGGAGGGAGCAGGACCCTGTGGGGGGAGGGGGTCTAACGGGGGGGGGGACTGGTACCAAGAAAAGAGGCGCTAGGGGGACCGGGTGGGACGTGTGCAGGTGTAGCCTGTAGAAACAGACAGACTCGTCAAAGGTGACGTCCTGGGAGGAGAAGACTCGACGCGAGCGCGGGTGGTAGAACTACCACGGCGGGGCGTCGGTGGGGAAGCCAAGGAAGACGCAGCGGAGAGTGCGAGAGGAGAGCTTGCTCGCTTTGGCATCGCAAACAAGGGAGAGTGCGCCCCAGACCCGAAACACCGACGCATCGCCAACCTTCCCCGCCACCCGAGTGTGGGCGAGGTCTCTGGCTCAGAGACACGGGGCCAGAGGTTGAGCTGATGCGCAGCGTATCAGACCGCAAACGGCCACAGAAAATGGGGAGCAGCCGCATGGATCATGGAGGTACGAGCAACCTCCATGATCAAGCCAATGCAACGCTCAGCAATCCCATTTTGCTGAGGAGAGGCCGGAAGCGTGAACGACTGGTGGATGCCCTCGTCTCGGCAGAACTCCGCAAGGAGGTCAGAAGAGAACTCACCGCCCCTGTCAGAGTGCAGACGCAGGACTGGCAAGTCCCGACTAAACCGATTGCGCAGCTGGCGACGAGTAGCACGGATCCAGGGGATCAAAACACTGCTGACGTCCACCTTGAGACGCAAGGGGAAGACAGTGGTGTAGCGTGTGTAGTCGTCAACAACCAGCAGGAAGTAGCGCTCCTGGTCCGTTCCACCGACGGGGGCCGGGCCCCAAACGTCCATGTGGAGAGTTTGCAGAGGAGCAGTGGTCGGAGGAAACTCGGAGGAGTGAGAAGCAGCGCGCTGCCGCCCCTCGACGCAAGGAAGGCAGGGCGGTGCAGGCGAGCGCGGGAGGGAGGGTAGGGACCTGGGAAGCCCAGAGACAAGGAGACGGGAGTGCATGCTACGGAGACGCGGCAGTGAGGGGTGACCGAGGCGGAGGTGCCAGAGGAGAGTCTGGTGGGAGAGTACCCGACACGAGCAAGATGCTGCAAGCTGACCAGACGCAGACACTTGACTCGACGCAGTCACCTGACCTGACTCAGCCACCTGTGCAGACGCAGTGGTCAGTGTGTACAGACTAGACCCAGGCCATCGAGTGAACGTAGCTAGGTGACGGCCTGTCCGGGAGCACGTACATATCGCCACACGCTACCCTCCAGTAATAAAGGTATCAACCCATACATCCTGAATGGCAGCGTTGCTCACCAAGTTCGTCGAGAACGGACAGGGAACCGGATGGGACTGCTGCACATGGGACGACAGTGGAGGCTCGTGCGACTACTGGGCCCCCAGTGGGGTCAGCGAGTGAGACCGGTACCGGTGCAGCAAGTGGTGTAAGTGTGGTGCAGTCACGAAAGAAGCAACGTGACGCGCTTGAGTCAAGTGTGAAATTGTGCAAGGCCTCAGCTGAGGAAGGACCTGTGGAGGGAGACGTACGAGCACCTAAAGCTGCAGCAGACTCACTAGCACCTAGTGCGGCAGCAGACTCACTAGCACCAAGTGCGGCAATTGACTCACTAGCACCTAGTGCGGCAGCAGACTCACTAGAACCTAGTGCAGTAGCCTCGACAGAACCAGTGACACATCGCTGAGGAAACAACTCACTAAGCACCTGCGGGGAGAAGGTCTCCTGCTGACTCTGCTGCCGCCTCTGTGCAGTACGTAGAAAACCAAAGCCTCCACCACCTGGACGGGCTCGCTGAAGAACCCACTCGCAAAGCTGCTGAGGGGTGGGGTCGTCCGGGAGAGGCAGTTATCGCCGCTGTCCACCCCTAGCCGCTGCAACTGCCGTGATAGTGGCCATGACAGGCAATGACGGTCAGTAGTAGGTCATGTCAGAAGAATGAACGAGAATGAATGAACTATGAAAGAGCTGGGTACAAGTACTAACCCTAATTGGGTTGTACCCTTTATGGGCTACCCCACTATAGCCTACACAATTGTAAACAAAATAACATTCTGACAGGTCCAGCACCTCCGGCACCAGCAGCACCTCCAGCACTCCTAGTCGCACCTCCAGCACCCCCAGCACCAGCAGCACTCCCAGCACTCCCAGCAGCACCTCCACCAGCAGCAGCAGTATCACGAGCAGCAGCAGCAGCAGTAGTAGCAGTAGGGCGGCTCAGTGGGGCTGGTGATCGAGGTAGGGCGGTGCGGCTCGGGTTGGGCAGGGCGGCTCGGGCTGGGCGGCGTGGCTCGGCCGGGCACGGCGCGCCGCGGGCTGCAAGGCAGGGCGCGCGGTGGACATGGCAGAAGGGCGCGCGCTGTGCAGGGCAGCAGGGCGCGACACGCGGGGCAGCAGAGCGCGATGCGCTGGCTGCAGTAGGGCGTGACGCGCTGGCTGCATCAGGGCGCGACGCGCGGGGCAGTAGAGCGAGATGCGCTGGCTGCAGTAGGGCGCGACGCGCAGGGCAGCAGAGCGTGATGCGCTGGCTGCAGTAGGGCGCGACGCGCTAGCTACAGCAGGGCGCGATGCGCAGGGCAGCAAAGCGCGACGCGCTGGCTGCAGTAGGGTACGAGGCGCTGGCTGCAGCAGGGCGCGACGCATAGGGCAGCAGGGCGCGACGCGCTGGCTGCAGTAGGGCGCGACGCGCTGGATGCAGCAGGGCGCGACGCGCAGGGCAGCAGGGCACGACGTGCGGGCTGCAGCAGGGCGTGGCGCGCGGAGCAGCAGAGCGCGACGCGCAGGCTGCAGCAGGGCGCGACGTGCGGGGGGCAGGCAGTGCGAGTAGCTGCAGGGCAGCGCGACACTGTGCGAGCAGGGCCGGACAGCACAAGGGCGCTTCAGGCAGGAACGAGCGGAACTATTGGTGGGCCCTAAAAACTTAACAGGTTTCCTGCTCGAAATACCATGCCATAATAATTGTGCAGGAATGAATGAACTATGAATGAGTTGGGTACAATTACTAACCCTAAAGTGTTGTACCCCTTCTAGGCTAACCCACTATAGCCTAGAGAGAACACAAACATATAGTTTGACAACTGGAGCACAAGACGAAGCACATCACTCTGCGTTACTTCCTTGCTTGAGAGTTGCAGCAGCGTGGTCAGCTTCGTCTTGCTTACGTGGCCACTCGGGCCAACACTGCTGATATATTCACCATGTCACTTCAGCCTGGTGATCATCAGCGTTTCTGTACTGTTTTAGGCCTTGTGCCTACTCTGCCTCACTTGCTCACTGCGTGACTTTGCTTGTACTGTGATCTATACTCATATACCTGCATGCTTACCCCTGCTAGGTTATGATCACTGTACTGTTTGTTCTCGTTTATATAATTTTGCATATGAACTGGCCTTGTGATGACTTTGTGATCCACCCTGAGCTTGCTTTGATTTTTCTTGACTGGTCTTGTGACCTCCTGTTCTCCCCCACTTTGCCTATGGGGGTGTGTCAAACTGTTATAATGTTTATATTGTGTAGGCTGTAGTGGGGTAGTCCATAAGGGGTACAACCCAATTAGGGTTAGTACTTGTACCAACTTTCTTCTCAATGCAATCATTCCCTCGTCTAGTTTCTAACATGCCCTGCAAGTGTACCTCAGGAGCCGGGGTTTCCGCGATATACACGCACTAGCGTAGCGGAGGGGGCTTCTTGAGGGGGGGGGTTGTCAGAATCCCAACCACTAAACCATTGGGATAAAAGGGCTTATTAAGTAGCGGGTCAGTGCGCCCATAACCCCCCAGGCCAACATGCCTGTAACCCTTCCCTAGGATCAATCGGGGATCACCAGTGGACCTCTGACACCCCCCGGCACTGGGATGCCCGAAGTGCATACACCGGGATTCGAACCCGAGACCTTCGCTCTGATACCATGTCAGAATCCCAACCACTAGACCAATGGGATAAAAGGGCTTGTTAAGTAGCGGGTCAGTGCGCCCATAACCCCCCAGGCCAACATGCCTGTAACCCTTCCCTAGGATCAATCGGGGATCACCAGTGGACCTCTGACAGGGGTGTCAAAATATTGTATAGCTTATATTGTGTAGCCCATAAGGGGTACAACCCAATTAGGGTTAGAACTTGTACCCAACTCTTTGCTAGTTCATTCATTCTCGTTCATTCTCTTGAGATGGTTTCAGAGCAGGTCCTTCGCTAGGACCGTTTTTTTTTTTTCCTTGGGCCCACCACTGCACTGCTCCTCGCGACCCTCGTGTCGCCCCTAGGCCCGTCGCTCCTAGACCGGCCCGTAGGCCTTAGCCAGAGCGCCCCTAGGCCCGTCGTCCCGGCCCCTTGCCCCTAGCCCGCGCGCCCGAGCCCGTCGACCCCTAGCCCGCGCGCCTCGGCCCGTCGACCCCGAGCCAGCGCGCCCAGCCCCGTCGACCCCTAGCCCGCGCGCCAGGCCCCGTCGACCCCTAGCCCGCGCGCCCGGCCCCGTCGACCCCTAGCCCGCGCGCCCCGGCCCGTCGACCCCTAGCCCGCGCGCCTCAGCCCGTCGTCCCCTAGCCTGCGCCCCGTCCCCGTCGACCCCTAGCCCACGCGCCCGGCCCTGTCGCCCCTAGCCCGCGCGCCCCGGCCCCGTCGCCCCTAGCCCACCCGCCTCGGCCCGTCGACCCCTAGCCCGCGCGCCCGGCCCCGTCAACCCCTAGCCCGCGCGCCCAGCCCCGTCGACCCCTAACCTGCGCCCCGGCCCCATCGACCCCTAGCCAACAGCGCCCCGGCCCCATCGACCCCTAGCCCGCGCGCCCCGGCCCCGTCGACCCTAGCCTGAGCGCCCCGGCCCCGATGCCCCTAGCCCTAGCGCCTCGGCCCCGTCGCCCTTAGCATGCGCGCCCCGGCCCGTCGCCCTTAGGCCCCCAGGCCCTTAGGCCCCCAGGCCCTTAGGCCCGTTGCTCCTGGCCCCCCGGCCCCTCGGCCCCTGCTGCTGCTACTGCCACTACTAGTGCTACTGCTACTACTGCTACTGCTGCTGCTACTGCTACTACTACTGTTACTGCTGCTACGGCTGCTACTGCTACTGCAGCTACTGCTGCTGCTACTGCTACTGCTGCTCCTACCTACTGTGCCACTATGGCTTTGCTTCGAGTTCTCGCGTTCGATCATGAGGGCAGATTGATTCAGTTTGACACGTGGCTCGACGATTTGCAGCTGTACCTACTGAGCGATTCTAAGGACATTGTGTCGCTGTTTGACCTCGCGTCAGGCGCCGCTACTGCCCCTCCCGCCACAGCTGACAGTGCGACTCGCTCACAATGGCTTACTCGCGACGCTGCTGCCTGCTTGGCCATTCGCAACCACCTGCCGTTAGCCGAATGCGCTCACTTCGGCCAGCACAAGACAGCACAGGAACTGTATGATGCTGTAGTCGCTCGCTACTCCTCGCCTGCCACTACTACTCTAGGCCGCCTGCTTATGCCCTACCTGTTCCCCGAGCTGTCAGCCTTTGCCACAGTAGCGGACCTGGTTTCCCACCTGCGCACTAGTGACGCTCGCTACCACGCTACCATCCCTGCTGAGTTCCTTGACAGGAACCCGCCCCCGATATTCATCACCCTCTACTTCATAGTCACTCGTCTCCCTGACTCTCTTCGCTCTGTCAGGGACCACTTTCTCTCCCTTGACCCCACCTCCCTCACTGTTGACCTCCTCGAGCAGCACCTCCTCGCGGCTGAGACTAGTGCAGTTGCTGTAGGTGCTGCTCGTGGCACTCCGCGCCCGCCCTTCTTTGAGGGGTTCTCCCCCTCCCCCCTTGCCCCCTCCTACGCCTCTGTTGCTGCAGCAGACGTCCCTGTTGCTGAGGACGTTGGGGCTGCTTCTGCTAGCGCGAAGCGCCGCAGCAGCAAGGGCAAGGGTGGCAGGGGTGGTGGAGGTGGCAGCGGGAGTGGTGGTGGGGGCAGTAGTGGAGGTGGTGGAGGCAGTGGAGGTGGTGGCGGTGGTGGGACTGGTGGCGGGGGTGGGGGCTCTGGTGGCGGCGGTGGAGGCAGTGGTGGGAATGGCGGCAGTGGCGGCGGTGGGACTGGTGGCGGTAGGAATGGTGCTCAGCGTGGAGGTTCTGGAGGTGGCCAGCGGCAGCAACAGTAGCGTCGGAGCGAGACCCAATCGCCCCAGCAGCTTCGTGAGTGGTTGTTTCAGCGTGGGACGTCTGGGGGTAGTGATAGCTGCCCGTATGTCATTCGCACGGGTGAGCGTGCTGGTCAGACATGCGGGAGGCTTCACACTCAGCACCGCTGCTTCTCCCGCCTCGACGCAGCTTGGCGAGCTGAGTTTGGTGACGAGGTCGGGCGCCTTCGCTGGGCAAAGCTGCTTAGGTCTGGAGTTGCTATCTTTGACCTAGACTTTGATGTCATTCTTTCTGCTATGTATTCTTTGTCTGCTAGCGCTGAGGGTCACGGTTACCGGTGTGTGCCGCCTGACCCAGGTATAGACGCTGCTGCTCTAGGTGCTAGTGAGTCTGTTCTCCCTGGTACTGCGCCTGCTGAGGCCTTGCACACCTTCACGCTGGACTCAGGTGCCTCACGCTGTTTCTTTTGTGACAGCACCACCCTCACTCCTCTCCCTGCACCTGTCCCGGTCCGACTGGCTGACCCCTCCCGGGGCCCAGTCGTTGCCCGTTCCTCCACTGTCCTCCCGTGTCCGGTGGTTCCATCCGGCTCACTGTCAGGTCTTCACCTCCCCTCGTTCTCTACGAACTTGGTGAGTACCGCTGCCCTCCAGGATGCGATGGTCACTACCACCTCTCCTGGGGGTCAGCGTGTGTCGATCTGCACGTGTACACGGACGGGACGTCACCTGGCCAAGTTCACTCATCGGCCAGGGTCGAGTCTGAACACACTGGCTACCGAGCCTCCTCAGGTAGTTGCGTCTGCTCAGGTGTCAGCGTCAGGTCCTGTAGCCGCCTCTTGCTCGTGTCGCCTCCTGTCGCACCAGACTCTTCTGTGGCACCACCGCCTGGGTCACCCCTCCTTGCCACGCCTTCGTGGCATGCAATTTCGCCTCCTTGTCTCTGGTCTTCCTAGGTCTCTGCCTCCCCTCCCGCCCTCGCCTGCCCCGCCGTGCCTTCCTTGCGTCGAGGGGCGGCAGCGCGTCGCTCCTCACTCCTCGTTTCCCCCGACGAGTGCTCCCCTGCAGACTCTCCACATGGACGTGTGGGGCCCCGCCCGCGTCAGTGGACAGGGCTGTGAGCGCTACTTTCTGCTGGTTGTTGATGACTACAGGCAGTACACCACGGTCTTCCCCTTGCGCAGCAAGGGTCAGGTCGTTGATGTCTTGATCCCTTGGATCCGCGCAGTCCGTCTCCAGCTCCGCGAGCGGTTCCGTACGGACCTTCCTGTCCTGCGTCTGCACTCTGACAGAGGTGGTAAGTTCTCCTCTGACCTCTTGCGGGACTTTTGTCGTAGGGAGGGCATTCTCCAGTCGTTCACGCTTCCGGACTCCCCTCAGCAAAATGGGATTGCTGAGCGCCGCATTGGCTTAGTCATGGAGGTCGCTCGTACCTCCATGATCCATGCGGCTGCTCCCCATTTTCTGTGGCAGTTTGCGGTCCAGTACGCTGCGCATGTCTCCTTGCCGGAGACCTCGCCTACACTGCGTTGGACGGGGAAGGTTGGCAATGCGTCGGTGTTCCGGGTCTGGGGTTCTCTTGCCTTTCTTGGCGATACGTCCGCGGACAAGCTTTCCGCCCGCGCTATTCCCTGCGTCTTCCTTGGCTTTACCCCTGACACGCTTGGCTGGCAGTTTTACCACCCCACCTCGCGACGTGTCTTCCCCTCTTAGGACGTCCTTTTTGACGAGTCGGTTCCCTTCTACCGTCTCTTCCCCTACCGCTCTGCCCCTCCCCCGCCCGCGCCGCTCTTCCTTACTCCAGGTCCCCCTCCGGTAGACCCCCTCCCCCCCCAGGGTCCTGCTCCCTCAGGTGTGTCTCAGGTAGACCCTCTCCCTTGTACTGCGCCTGTTGAGGTAGCTGTCGGCTCAGGTGTTGCTCGAGGTGCTGCGTCTGGGGTTGCTGCGTCTGGGAGTGTGGAGCCGGGGGTTGCTTAGTCTGAGGGTGCTGGGTCTGGGGGTGCTGAGTCTGGGGGTGAGGAGCCTGGGAGTGCTGAGCCTGCGGGTGTGGAGCCTGGGGGTGCTGAGCCTGCGGGTGTTGAGCCTTGGGGTGCTGAGTTGGTGGGTGCGGAGTCTGGGGGTGCTGAGCCTCAGGGTGCTGCTTTGTCTGGAGGTCTTGCTGGTGCTTTGCCGAGGCTGTCTCCGCAGCAGCTGCGTGAGTGGCTTGTTCGGTGCGTACGCCTTCGGAGTGGAGCTACCGGAGCTGGAGGCGCTGGAGTTGGAGGTGCTGGAGTTACTACTGGAGCTGGTGGTACTGGAGGTACTGCGGCTACTGGTCCTGGAGGTGCTCATAGCCGGGGTACTGGAGCTGCCGGGACTGGTGGTGTTGGGGGCGTTGGAGATGGAGACCCTATGGAGCCAGGAGCTGCTGGGGCTGGTGGCGCTGGAGGTGGAGGAGCTGGAGTTGGAGGCACTGGCGCGGGAGGCGCTAGAGATGGTGGCACTGACGCTGGAGGCGCTGGAGTTGGAGGCACTGGCACATGAGGCGCTGGAGCTGTTGACCCTGGTGGCACTGTGCGGCCGCGACCGTACTTCGCTCCCCTGCTTCAGTAGGTTCTTGGTGTCTCGCCTTCTCCTAGCCTTACTCCTCCCCTCCTGTGTCCACCGCCTGACCAGTCGCAGCTGCCGTTCCAGCCGGCCTCCCCACTGCCTGCTCCTTCTCCTTACACTGAGCAGTCCGGCGGTCTCACAGAGCGTCGTGAACCTGCGTCTCGTCTTGTCTCGCCTGTTTGCACTGCTCGTTGCGTTCCTCCTTCGCGTCCTTTCTCGATAGTTGCAGCAGCGTGGCCAGCTTCGTCTTGCGTACGTGGCCAGTAGGGCCAACACTGCTGATATATTCACCAAGGCACTTCCGCCTGGTGATCATCAGCGCTTCTCTACTGTGTTAGGCCTTGTGCCTACTTTGCCTCACTTGCTTACTGCTTGACTCTGCTTGTACTGTGATCTATATATATACTTGCATGCTTACACTTGCTAGGGTATGATCACTGTATTGTTTGTTCTCTTTTATATAACTCTGCATGTGAACTGGCCTTGTGGCCCTTTGCATGTGCTCGGACTGTGTGGTGACTTTGTGATCCACCCCAAGCTTTCTTTGCTTTTCTTGACTGGTCTTGTGACCACTTGTTCTCCCCCACTTTGCCTATGGGGGTGTGTCATCACATTATAGCTTATACATTTGTGTAGGCTGTAGTGGGGTAGCCCATAAGGGGTACAACCCAATTAGGGTTAGTACTTGTACCCAACTCTTTGCTAGTTCATTCATTCTCGTTCGCTATTTTCACATGGTATCAGAGCAGGATCCTTGGGCCCACCACCTACTACGCTGCGAGTACCCCCCCCTAGGCCCGTCGCTCCTAGCCTTTGCGGCCCGTCGGCCCCTAGCCCCGCGCCCGGCCCCGTTCCTAGCCTTCGCCCGGCCCGTACCTAGCCCGCGATCGGCCCGTTCCTAGCCCGCGACCGGCCCGTACCTAGCCCGCGACCGGCCCGTACCTAGCCCGCGCCCGGCCCGTACCAAGCCCGCGCCCGGCCCGTACCTAGCCCGCGACTGGCCCGTACCTAGCCTGCGCCCGGCCCGTACCTAGCCCGCGCCCGACCCCGTCTCACGCCCGCGCCCGGCCCATACCTAGCCCGCGACCGGCCCGTACCTAGCCCGCGACCGGCCCGTACCTAGCCCGCGACCGGCCCGTACCTAGCCCGCGCCCGGCCCCGTCTCTCGCCCGCGCCCGGCCCGTACCTAGCCCGCGACCGGCCCGTACCTAGCCTGTGCCCGGCCTGTACCTAGCCCACGCCCGGCCCCGTCACACGCCCGCGCCTGGCCCGTACCTAGCCCGCGACTGGCCCGTACCTAGCCCGCGACCGGCCCGTACCTAGCCTGCGCTCGGCCCCGTACCTAGCCCGCACTCGGCCCGACCCTCGCCCAGCGCTCGGCCCCGTCCCTCGCCCAGCGCCCGGCCCCGTACCTAGCCCGCGCCTGGCCCGGTCCCTAGCCACGCCCGGCCCCGTACCTAGCCCAGCGCACGGCCCCAACCCTAGCCTGCGCCCAGCCCCACCCCACGCCCAGCGCCCGGCCCCGTACCTAGCCCGCGCCCGGCCCGGTCCCTAGCCCCGCCCGGCCCTGTACCTAGCCCAGCGCCCGGCCCCGTACCTAGCTCAACGCCCGGCCCGGTCCCTAGCCACGCCCGGTCCCGTACCTAGCCCAATGCCCGGCCCTGTACCTAGCCTGCGCCCGGCCCTGAACCTTGCCTGCTACTGCTACTGCTACTGCTACGGCCCGGTACTGTCACTGCTGCTACTGCTATAGTTGCTACTGCTTCTCCTACTTCCTCTCTCTTGACCCCACCTCCCTCACTGTTGACCTCCTCGACAGCATCTCCTCGCAGCTGAGACTAGTGCAGTTGCTGTAGGTGCTGCTCGTGGCACTCCGCGTCCGCCCTTCTTTGAGGGGTGTTCCCCCTCCCCCCTTGCCCCCTCCTACACCTCTGCTGCTCCTGCAGACGTCTCTGTTCCTGAGGACGTTGAGACTGCTTCTACTAGTGCGAAGCGACGCAGCAAGGGTGGCCGGGGTGGTGGAGGTGGCAGCGGCGGTGGTGGAGGTGGCAGCAGGAGTGGTGGTGGGGGCAGCAGTGGAGGTGGTGGCGGTAGTGCGACTGGTGGCGGGAGTGGGGGCTCTGGTGTCGGTGGTGGAGGCAGCGGTGGGAGTGGCAGCAGTGGAGGCGGTGGGACTGGTAGCGGTGGGACTGGCGCTCGACGTGTCGGTTCTGGGGGTGGCCAGCGTCAGCAGCAGCAGTGCTGAGGGTGACTGTTACCGGTGTGTGCCGCCTGGCCCAGGTATAGCTGCTGCTGCTCTAGGTGCTAGTGAGTCTGGTACTCTCCCTGGTACTGCGCCTGCTCAGGCCTTGCACACTTTCACGTTGGACGCCGGCGCCTCGCGCTGTTTCTTTCGTGACAGCACCACCCTCACTCCTCTTCCTGCACCTGTCCCGGTCCGACTGGCTGACCCCTCCGGGTGACCGGTCATGGCCCGTTTCTCCACTGTCCTCCCGTGTCCGGCGGTTCCGTCCGGCTCACTGTCAGGTCTTCACCTCCCCTCGTTCTCTACGAACTTGGTGAGTACCGCTGCCCTTCAGGATGCGATGGTCACTACCACCACTCCTGGGGGTCAGCGTGTGTCGATATGCACGTGCACACGGACGGGGCGTCACCTGGCCACGTTCACTCGTCGGCCAGGGTCGAGTCTGTGCACACTAACTACCGAGCCTTCTCAGGTAGCTGCGTCTGCTCAGGTGTCCACGTCAGGTCAGGTAGCCGCCTCTTGCTCGTGTCGCCTCCTGTCGCACCAGACTCTTCTATGGCACCACCGTCTGGATCACCCCTCCCTGCCTCGCCTTCGTGGCATGCACTCTCGTCTTCTTGTCTCTGGCCTCCCCAGGTCTCTGCCTCCCTTGCCGCCCTTGCCTGCCCCGCCCTGCCTTCCTTGCAACGAGGGGTGGCAGCGCGCCGCTCCTCACTCCTCCTCGTTTCCCCCGACGACTGCTCCCCTGCAGACTCTCCACATGGACGTGTGGGGCCCAGCCCGCGTTAGTGGACAGAGCCGCGAGCGATACTTTCTGCTCGTAGTTGACGAGACTGTCTCCGCAGCAGTTGCGTGAGTGGTTTGTTCGGCGTACGCGCCTTCGGCGTGGAGCTTCTGGAGCTGGCGGTGCTGGCGCTGCTGGAGCTGGAGGTACTGGAGTTGCTGCCGGAGCTGGTGTTACTGGAGGTACTGCGACCACTGGTCCTGGAGGTGCTCGTACCCAGGGTACTGGAGCTGCCGGGACTGGTGGTGTTGAGGGTGCTAGAGCTGGAGTCCTTTCGGAGTCTGGTACTACTGGCGCTGGTCGCGCTGGAGCTGGAGGCGCTGGAGTTGGAGGCCCTGGTGTTGGAGGTGCTGGAGCTGGAGGAGCTGGAGCTGTTGACCCTGGTGGCACTGTGCGGCCGCGACCGTACTTCGTTCCCCTGCTCCAGCAGGTTCTAGGTACCCCGCCTTCTGCTGCCCTTACTCCTCCCCTCCTGTGTCCTCCGCCTGACCAGTCGCAGCCGCCGTTACAGCCGGCCTCTCCACTGCCTGCTCCTTCTCCTTATAGTGAGGAGTCTGGTGGTCTTACAGAGCGTGGTGAGCCTGCGTCTCGTCTTGTCTCGCCTGTTCGCACTGCTCGTCTCGTTCCTCGTTCGCGTCCTCCTCCTGTCCCTGGCACGCACGCTATGACCCTTCGTCCTTCCTCTGTTCCTCTACTCGTTCCTCTGCCAGCTCCTCCTGAGTCCTCTCTTCCTGAGGTCCCTGACCCTGAGTCTGAACGCGCTTGTACTGCCAGTCCCACTATCTCTCGTCTCCTCGCTACTATTGTCACTGACCCTTCTCTTGAGTCTGCTGCTGCGTCTGCTCTCGTTGCTGAGCTGCTTGACTTTGCTTCTGCATGTCGTCTAGACTACACCACTGCTCTTGTTGCTGAGTCTGCGTCTGCCAGTCCTCCATCCGTCGGGGGTGAGTGTGCTCTTGGCACGGACGTCCTTGAGGACAGGCAGGAGGACTTTGAGTGTCTTGCAGCTGCTGTACCTCGTTTCGCTTCCATGCTGCTTGCCCCCGAGGGAGACACGGATGCTCCAGACATCCCGACCCCGCGCTCTTACGCAGAGGCGATTACGGGTCCTTACTCCTCTCAGTGGCAGGCAGCCATGGATGTCGAGATGGCATCCTGGAAGTCCACAGGCACCTACGTCGACGAGGTTCCCCCACCTGGGGCGAACATAGTCGATGGCATGTGGATCTTCAGGGTGAAGCGGCCGCCGGGTTCTCCGCCTGCCTTCAAGGCGCGTTACGTTGCTAGAGGCTTCAGTCAGCGACAGGGAGTTGACTACTTCCAGACCTTCTCCCCCACCCCGAAGATGACTACTCTTCGGGTGTTGCTGCACGTCGCTGCTCAGCGTGACTACGAGTTGCACTCTCTGGACTTCAGCACAGCATTCCTGCAAGGCAGCCTGCACGAGGAGATCTGGTTGCGCCGCCCACCTGGTTTCACTGAGTCTTTTCCTGCAGGTACTCAGTGGAGTCTTTGGCGGCCAGTCTACGCTCTCCGCTAGGCACCTCGCGAGTGGCACGACACACTGAGGACTACACTTGCAGCTCTTGGGTTTGCTCCTGCTACTGCTGACCCGTCGCTGTTTCTACGCACCGACACCTCGTTGCCGCCGTTCTACGTCCTTGTCTACGTCGACGACCTCGTCTTTGCCACTGCTGACAATGAGGCACTGACTCTTGTGAAGTCGGAGCTGCAGAAGAGACACACCTGCACTGACCTGGGTGAACTGCGCAGCTATCTTGGCTTGCAGATCACCCGGGACAGAGCTCGGCGCACCATTTCCCTGACTCAGTCACACATGGTGCACCAGGTCCTTCAGCGCTTCGGCTTCCAGTTCTCCTCGCCACAGTCCACTCCTCTGTCTACCAGCCACTTGCTCTTTGCTCCACCTTCGGACGAGTCCGTAGAGCCAAGTGGTCCGTACCCGGAGCTTGTGGGTTGCCTCATGTACCTGATGACGTGCACTCGACCCGACCTCGCGTACCCTCTCAGCCTCCTGGCTCACTACGTGGCTCCTGGTGGAAACTGAAAGGTGCACTGGGATGCTGCGAAGAGGGTACTGCGTTACTTGTGCAGTACGTCGGGCATGGGGCTCGTGCTTGGAGGACGAGGTCCAGTTGTTCTCACCGGTCACGCAGACGCTTCCTGGGTTGACGACTCAGCTACGCAGCGGTCGTCACAGGGTTACACCTTCAACCTTGGTTCCGGCTCTGTTTCTTGGCGGTCTACCCGCTCGTCTTCGGTTCTCAGCTCGAGTTGTGAGGCTGAGATCTACGCCGGGGCCATGGCTGCTCAGGAGCTATGCTGGCTCACCTACGCTTGCTGTGATCTATATATATACCTACATGCTTGCACTTGCTAGGGTATGATCACTGTATTGTTTGTTCTCTTTAGATAACTTTGCATGTGAACTGGCCTTGTGGCCCTCTGCTTGTGCTCGGACTGTGTGGTGACTTTGTGATCCACCCTGAGCTTGCTTTGCTTTTCTTGACTGGTTTTGTGACCACTTGTTCTCCCCCACTTTGCCTATGGGGGTGTGTCAGAACATTATAGCTTATACATTTGTGTAGGCTGTAGTGGGGTAGCCCATAAGGGTTACAACCCAATTAGGGTTAGTACTTGTACCCAACTGTTTCCTAGTTCATTCATTCTCGTTCGTTATTTTCACTGTTAGTACTTGTACCCAACTCTTCGCTAGTATATTCATTCTCGTTCATTCTCTTGACAGGGGGTAGTGTAAGGAATTTTCTCGCTATTCCTTACCGCGAACGTCCACATCGCTTAGAGCAATAGCTGTTGTTCGCACGTTACCGTATGACCTCGGATATAAGCGCATGCGCTTATATCTGGAGCAAACCGCTTATGGCCGATCCTCATTTATAAGCGCACCCCTTATAAAACCCTGATATATTATAAGCACATGTGTAATTTGATTTTTATATCCTTCATAAAAATGGTAACAATTTTAAAGTTTTCAGTGAGGCCACAGCCATTTTCGCTTAGGTTGACTTTCGAGGACCTCAGATCCTGCGCGTCCTGTCAGCACGAGCTTGTCAAAATAACTATGCAGGAATGATTGGATTAGCAAGAGTTGGGGTACAAGTACTAACCCTAGAAGTGCTGTACCCCATAAGGAGTGCCCCACTATAGCCTACAAGTATGATTGTACTTTGACACACCCCCATAGGCTAAGTGGGGGACAACAAGACGGTCACAAGACCAGTCAAGAAAGACAACAGAGCAAAAGCAAAGCAAAGCTCAGGGTGGATCTCAAGGACACCACACAATCCGAGCACAAGCAAGCAACCACAAGGCCAGTTCACATGCTGAGTTATAATAGCAAGGCAGTACACTTATCACAACCTAGCAAGAGTAAACAAGCAGGTATAAAGATATATATCAGTGTACAACAAGAGCAAGTCAAGAAACCAGCAGGTGAGGCAGAGTGGGCACAAGCCCAAGAGCAGTGCAGAAACGCTGATGATCACCAGACCCAAGGGCCTTGGTGAAGACATCAGCAGTGTTGGCCCGCAAGGCCACATAGGAAAGGCGGAGCTGACGACGCTGCTGCAACTCACGCGCAAGGAAGTAGCGAAGAGCAATGTGTTTTGTTCTGTTCTCCAGTCTCTTCTCGTGACACAAGGCAAGCATTGCCTTGTTGTCGATGTACAGAAATGGAGGAGAACGAGGCCACTCCCCCAAGTCGGTCAGCAGGTAGGTCAGCCAGCGTAGCTCCTGTGCAGCCATGGCCCCAGCGTAGATCTCGGCCTCACAGCTGGAACTAAGCACAGAAGAAGAACAAGTGGACCTCCAAGAGACATAACCAGAGCCAAGACCGAAGGTGTAACCCTGTGACGAACGCTGAATCGCCTGGTCATCGGCCCAAGAAACGTCGGAGTGTCCTGTGAGTACCACTGAACCCTGTCCTCCAAGCACGAGCCCCATGCCCGATGTACTGCACAAGTAACGTAGTACCCTCTTCACAGCATCCTAGTGCACCTTTTGGTGTCTACTGGGAGCCACGTAGCGAGCCAGGAGGCTGAGAGGGTACGCGAGGTCAGGTCGTGTGCACGTCATCAGGTACATGAGGCAACCAACAAGCTCTGGGTACGGACCACTCGGCTCTACGGACTCGTCCGAAGGTGGAGCTGAGAGCGAGTGGCCGGTAGACAGAGGAGTAGGCTGTGGCGAGGAGAACTGGAAGCCGAAGCGCTGAAGGACCTGGTGCACCATGTGTGACTGAGTCAGGGTGAAGGTGCGCCGTGCTCTGTCCCGGGTGATCTGCAAGCCAAGATAGCTACGCAGCTCACCAAGGTCAGTACAAGTGTGTCTCTCCTGCAGCTTTGCCTTCACTAGGGCCAGCGCCTCAGTATCAGCAGTAGCAAAAACCAAGTCGTCGATGTATACTAGAACATAGAACGGCGGCAGGGTAGTGTCGGTGCGTAGAAACAGCGACGGGTCAGCAGAGGAAGGAGCAAACCCAAGAGCCGCAAGTGTAGTCCTCAGTGTGTCGTGCCACTCTCGGGGCGCCGGGCGGAGACCGTAGACTGGCCGCGGAAAGCTCCACTGGGTACCCGCTGGAAACGACCCATTGAAGCCGGGTGGGCGGCGCAGCCAGATCTCCTCGTGAAGGCTGCCCTGCAGGAAAGCTGTGGAGAAGTCGAGGGAGTGCAGCTCGTAGTCACGATGTGCTGCAACGTGCAGGAGCACCCGAAGAGTAGTCATCTTTGGGGTGGGGGAGAAGGTCTAGAAGAAGTCGACCCCCTATCGCTGACTGAAGCCTCGATCAACGTAACGCGCCTTGAAGGCAGGCGGAGAACCCGGCGGCCGCTTCACTCTGAAAATCCACATGCCGTCGACTATGTTCGCCCTAGGAGGAGGAACCTCGTCGACGTAGGTGCCTGTGGACTTCCAGGAAGCCATCTCTGCGTCCATGGCTGTCTGCCACTGAGAGGAGTACTCACCCGCGATCCCCTCAGCGTAAGAGCGCGAGGTAGGGATGTCAAGTGCATCCGGGTCTTCCTCAGGGCAAAGCAGCATGGATGCGAAACGAGGTAAAGCGACCGCAAGACACTCAAGCTCAAACTGTCTGTCCTCAAGTACGTCACTGCCAAGGGCAAGCTCATCCTCGACGGACGGAGGACAGACAAACTCAGACTCAGTGACAAGACTCGCGACGTAGTCGAGACGAATCCTAGCTGCAAAGTCGACTAGCAACGTGACTAGGGAAAACGCTGCAGTAGACTCAAGGTCAGGGTTAGTGACGATAGTAGCGAGGAGACGAGTGACAGTAGGACTCGCAGCACGAGCAAGGTCGGACTCAGGGTCAGGAACGTGCGGAAGAGAGGACGCGGGAGGCTCAGGCAGGACAACACGCTGTGGAACAGAGGAAGGACGAAGTGCCATACCGTGAGTGCTCGGGACAGCAGGAGGAAGAGGACGGGCGACACGACGAGCACGAACAGGTGTGGAAGCACGAGTCTCAGGCTCACGACGCTCAGTCAGGGACTCAGTTACCTCTGTGTGAGGAGCAGGGGCAGGCAGCGGGGAGCCAGGCAGTAGTTGTGGCTGAGACTGGTCCGTCGGTGGACACAGGAGGGGTAGAGGGAGGCCAGTGGAAGACGGGAGATTAAGAACCTGGCGAAGGACCGAGTCAAGTGGTGGCAGCGAAAATTGCGGCTGCGGGTAGAAAAACGGTCAGCGCTGGGCACTTCCAGCAGCTCCAACTCCTCCAACACTAGTAGCACCAGCACCTCCAGCACCAGCAGCTCCAGCAGCACCTCCAGCACCTCCAGTGCCAGTAGCTCCAGTAGCACCTCCAGCACCTCCAGCACCAGCAGTACCACCTGCTATGGCAGCTCCAGCACCTTTAGTACGAGCACCTCCAGGACCAGCAGCTCCAGCACCTCCAGTACCAGCACCTCCAGGACCAGCAGCTCCAGCACCTCTAGTACCTCCAGCTCCAGCGCCTCCAGCACCAGTAGCACCTCCAGCACCAGTAGCACCTCCAGCACCAGCTGTACCTCCGGGACTAGTAGGTCCAGCACCTCCAGCACCAGTAGCACCTCTAGGACTAGTAGCTCCAGCACCTCCAGCACCAGCAGCACCTCCAGCAGTACCTCCAGTACCTCCAGCACCAGCAGTACCTCCAGGACTAGCAGCTCCAGCACCAGCAGGACCGTACCCTCCACCACCAGGACTGCCTCGCCGAATGATCCACTACGGCGAGAGCGTCTCAAGTTGGTCAGGCTACGGTGACTGTCCAGCTCCAGGACCTCCAGCAGGGTCACCCACAGCTCCACCGCCACTAGGACTCGCAGGACCCCCAGAGTCAGCACCCCCAGTCGCAGCACCCCAAGAACCAGCACCCCTTGTCGCAGCACCCCCAGAACCAGCACCCCCAGTCGTAGCACCCCCAGGCACAGCACCCCCAGAACCCTCACCCTCTATCTCAGCACCAGGCTCAGCACCAGCAGGCTCAGCACCAGCAGTCCACAACAGCAGGCTGCGGAGGCGGCGAAGACGGCCGAGGCAGAAAATCAGGGGGGGTCTCCAAGCGTGGAGAGCGGCGAGTGGCCGCCGTATCGTCAGCGGGGGGGTCACGCCCCTCAGCTGGGCCAGAGGAGTCAGAAGAGATCTCCAAAGGCTCAACCAAGGGGGGTGGGTCTACTTGAGACACACCTGAGGAAGCAGGACCCTGTGGGGGGAGGGGGTCTACCGGGGGGGGACTGGTACCAAGAAAAGAGGCGCTAGGGGGACCGGGTGGGACGCGTGCGGGTGTAGCCTGTAGTAACAGCACGTCTCGACAGAACTCCGCAAGGAGGTCATAAGAGAACTCACCGCCCCTGTCAGAGTGCAGACGTAGGACTGGGAAGTCCCGACTGAACCGCTCGCGCAGCTGGTGACCAGTAGCACGGATCCAGGGGATCAAAACAACGCTGATGTCCTCCTTGCGCCGCAAGGGGAAGACAGTGGTGTAACGTGTGTAGTCGTCAACAACCAGCAGGAAGTAGTGCTCCTTTTCCGTTCCACCGACGGAGGCTGGGCCCCAAACGTCCATGTGGAGAGTTTGCAGAGGAGCAGTGGTCGGAGGAAACTCGGAGGAGTGAGGAGCGGCGCGCTGCCGCCCCTCGACGCAGTGAAGGCAGGGCGGGGTAGGCAAGCGCGGGAGGGAGGGCAGGGACCTGGGGAGGCCAGAGACAAGGAGACGCGAGTGCATACCGCGGAGACGCGGTAGGGAGGGGTGACCGAGGCGGTGGTGCCAGAGGAGAGTCTCGTGGGAGAGTACCCGACACGAGCAAGACGCTGCAAGCTGACCAGACACAGACACCTGACTCGACGCAGCCACCTTACCTGCCTCAGCCACCTGTGCAGACACAGTAATCAGTGTGTACAAACTAGACCCAGGCCGTCGAGTGAACGTAGCTAGGTGACGGCCAGTCCGGGAGCACGTACAGATTGCCACACGCTTTCCTCCAGGAATAAAGGTATCAACCCAGACATCCTGAATGGCAGCGTTGCTCACCAATTTCGTTGAGAACGTGGGGAGGTGGAGACCTGACAGAGAACCGGAGGGGATTGCTGGACACGGGAGGACAGTGGAGGCTCGTGCGACTACTGGGTCCCCAGTGGGGTCAACCAGTGAGACTGGTACCGGTGCAGAAACTGGTGTGAGTGTGGTGTAGTCACGAAAGAAGCAACGTGACACGCCTGAGTCAAGTGTGAAAGTGTGCAAGGCCTCAGCTGAGGAAGGACCTGTGGCGGGAGACGCACGAGCACCTAAAGCTGCAGCAGACTCACTAGCACCTAGTGCTGCAGCAGACTCACTAGCACCTAGTGCGGCAGCAGACTCACCAGCACCTAGTGCAGTAGCCTCGACAGAACCAGTGACACATCGCTGAGGAAACAACTCACTAAACACCTGCGGGGAGAAGGTCTCCTGCTGACTCTGCTGCCGTCTCTGTGCATTACGTAGAAAACCAAAGCCTCCACCACCTGGACGGGCTCGCTGAAGAACCCACTCGCGAAGCTGCTGAGGAGTGGGGTCGTCCAGGAGAGGCAGTTACTGCCACTGTCCACCCCTAGCCGCTGCAACTGCCGTCATAGCGGCCATGACAGGCAGTGACGGTCAGCAGTAGGTCCAGCACCTCCGGCACCAGCAGCACCTCCAGCACTCCCAATCGCACCTACGGCACCAGCAGCACCTCAAGCACTCCCAGTCGCACCTCCAGCACCTCCAGCACCAGCAGCACTCCCAGCACTCCCAGCAGCACCTCCACCAGCAGCAGCAGTAGCACGAGCAGCAGCAGCAGCAGTAGTGGCAGCAGGGCGGCTCGGTGGGGCTGGTGATCAAGGTAGGGCGGCGCGGCTCAGGCTGGGCAGGGCGGCTCGGGCTGGGCGGCATGGCTTGGCCGGGCAGGGCGCGCCGCGGGCTGCAGGGCAGGGCGCGTGGTGGACAGGGCAGCAGGGCGCGCACTGTGCAGGGCAGCAGGGCGCGACGCGAGGGGCAGCAGAGCGCGACGCGCTGGCTCCAGTAGGGCGCGACGCGCTGGCTGTAGTAGGGTGCGACGCGCTGGCTGCAGCAGGGCGCGACGCGCAGGGCAGCAGGGCACGATGTGCTGGCTGCAGTAGGGCGCGACGCGCTGGCTGCAGCAGGGCCCGACGCGCAGGGCAGCAGAGCGCGACGCGCTGGCTGCAGTAGGGCGCGACGCGCTGGCTGCAGCAGGGCGCGACGTGCAGGGCAGCAGGGCGCGACGTGCAGGCTGCAACAGGGCGTGAGGCGCGGAGCAGCAGAGCGCGACACGCTGGCTGCAGCAGAGCGCGACACGCTGGCTGCAGCAGGGCGCGACGTGGGGGGGGGGGGCAGGCAGTGTGAGTAGCTGCAGGGCAGCGCGATACTGTGCGAGCAGGGCCGGACAGCGGAAGGGCGCTTCGGGCAGGAATGAGCGAAACTATCGGTGGGCCCTAAAAACTTAACAGGTTTCCTGCTTTGAATACCATGTCAGAATAACTGTGCAAGAATGATTGGATTAGCAAGAGTTGGGGTACAAGTACTAACCCTAGAAGTGCTGTACCCCATAAAGAGTGCCCCACTATAGCCTACAAGTAAGATTGTACTTTGACAGAGCTGGCACGCCCTCAAAGTGAGGTGTTACACTGTAGTTTGCCTCTGTGCGCCGGCAGTGAATCGCCCGCGCACGATTATGATCTGTGACACTTTACAATTTCGATTCGATTGAAATCACAGTGATGTGATGTACAATTTGGTGTTTTTAAATTATATATATGCATTTGTCATTTTATAAGCGCATGCGCGTACCGTCATCGCCCGGATATAAGTGTCAGATTTATATGACATAGCTACTGTAGGCTATAGTGGGGTAGCACATATGGGGTACAGTTTTCTAGGGTTTGCTTCTTGTACCCAACTTTCACTTAGTCATTGCATTCCTCGTTTCTTATCATGGTATCGAGCAGGTTCCCTAGTGGGAACGATTCCTAGGGCCCACCACCACGAAAATTTTTTTTTTCCTGCCCGGAGCGCGTTTTGCGCCGGCCCGAGTCGCGCCGCCCTTTCGGCCCGTCGCGCCCGTCGCGCCCGTCGCGCCCGTCGCGCCCATCGCCACCTACCTCCGCGGCCCCGCCACCTACCTTCGCGGCCCCGCCACCTCACTGTGCGGCCCCGCCACCTACCTCCGCGGCCCCACCACCTACCTCCGCGGCCCCGCCACCTACCTGTGCGGCCCCGCCACCTACCTGTGTGGCCCCACCACCTACCTTCGCGGCCCCGCCACTTCACTGTGCGGCCCCGCCACCTACCTCCGCGGCCCCGCCACCTACCTGTGCGGCCCCGCCACCTACCTTCGCGGCCCCGCCACCTCACTGTGCGGCCCCGCCACCTACCTCCGCGGCCCCGCCACCTACCTGTGCGGCCCCGCCACCTACCTTCGCGGCCCCGCCACCTCACTGTGCGGCCCCGCCACCTACCTCCGCGGCCCCGCCACTTACCTTTGCGGCCCCGCCGCCTCCTCCCAGCGGCGCCGGACGCCGCCCTCTCAGCGGCCCCGCCGAGCCGCCCAGCAGCCAAGCCGCCCAGCCGCCCAGCCGCCCAGCAGCCGAGCCGCCCAGCAGCCGAGCCGCCCAGCAGCCGAGCCGCCGAGCCGCCCAGCAGCCGAGCCGCCGAGCCGCCCAGCCGCCGAGCCGCCCTGTCCGCAGCCGAGCCGCCCAGCAGCCGAGCCGCCCCGCCGCCGAGCCGCCCAGCCGCCGAGCCGCCGAGCCGCCGAGCCGCCCTGCAGCCGAGCCGCCCGAACCGCCCTGTCCGGTAAGAGCAGCGCCTCTCTCACAGCACTGCCCTCGCCCTACTGTTTGCACTGCTAGTCTACTGCTGTCATGGCTACCCCTAGTGTCCTCGCTTTTGACGCTGAGGGTCGGGCCATTGACTTTGACGTCTGGATAGATGACCTGCAGCTTTTCTTACAGTGCGACAGAGCAGACGGCCTCTCCCTCTTTGACCTCACTTCTGGTGCCTCTCCTGCCCCCGCTGCTGATGCTGACGCCACCGTTCGCTCACAGTGGGCCACGCGCGATGCTGCTGCACGTCTTGCTGTGCGTCGCCACCTCCCTACCTCTGAGCGTGCGCACTTTAGCCAGTACAAGAGTGCTCAAACCTTGTACGCCGCTGTAGTTGCACGCTACTCCTCCCCTGCCACTGCTGCACTGAGCCGCCTCATGCTACCGTACCTCTTCCCTGACCTTGCTGCCTTTCCCACAGTCGCTGACCTCATTACGCACCTCCGCTCTAGTGACACTCGCTACCGCGCTGCGCTTCCTGCTGAGTTCTGCGCCAAGAACCCCCCCCCCATGTACATCACCCTCTACTACATAGTCACCCGTCTCCCTGACTCCCTTCGCGTAGTCAGGGACCACTTCCTCTCGGTTTGTCCCACCACTCTCACCGTTGACCTCCTCGAGAAGGCCCTCCTAGCAGCAGAAAAGAGCATAGTCGCTGTAGGAGCCTCTCGTGGTGACCCTCGCACCCCCATCTTTGAGGGGTGTTCCCCCTCCCCTCTTTTGCCCTCTGTTGCCTCTGCTGCTGCGGCCGACCTCGCTGGTTTGGAGTCGGTTGGGGCAGCGTCTACCCCTAGTGGGAGACGCCGCCCTGGCAGGGGCAAGGGGGGCAGGGGCGCTGGAGGAGCTAGCGGGGGCGGTGGAGGCGGCGGTGGAGGTGGTGGAGGAGGTGGGGGTGGCGGTGGGAGTGGTGGCGGGGGTGGAGGTGTAGGTGGCGGCAGTGGAGGCGCAGGAGGCAGCTGCGGTGGCAGAGGGAGCGGAGGTGGCGGCGGTGGAGGAGGAGGCGGCGGAGGAGGTGGAGCTGGTCGGGGTGGCGCTGCGCAGAGGGTCAGCTCCGGTGGTGGTCAGCGCCAGCAGCAGCAGCAGCAGCAGCACCAGCAGCGCACTCGTGACGTCCCCTCCCCTCAGCAGCTCCGTGAGTGGTACACTGCACGCCAGAGGGGTGGGGGTGCTGGTCCGTGCACCTACGTCCTGCGCACCGGCGACCGCGCGGGTGAGCAGTGCGGGGGTGCGCACTCCACCCAGCGCTGCTTTGGCCGCCTCACGGACGCTTGGCGTCACCAGTTCCCTGAGGCCACTGAGATCCCCCGCTGGGGTGAGCTGTCTAGGGCGGGTGTAGCTGTCTTTGACCTTGACTTTGATGCTATTCTTGCTGCCGTGTATACTGTGACTATTAGTGATGAGGGTGACTGTTACCGGTGTTTTCCGCCCGACCCGGGCATTGAGACTGCTGCTCTAGGTACTGGTGAGGCTGCTGCTCTAGGTGCTAGCGAGGCTGCTGCTCTAGGTGCGTCTGCTCCCTCAGGTGCTGGTGAGTCTGCTCTCTCAGGTTCTGCGTCGGCTTTGGCCTCCCACACCTTCACACTTGACTCGGGGGCTTCTCGCTCCTTCTTTCGAGACCGCACCACACTCACGCCGCTTGGCCAGCCAGTTGCGGTCTCCCTGGCAGACCCCTCTGGGGGTCCTGTCCTTGCTCACTTCTCCACTGTCCTCCCGTGTCCGGCGGCCCCCTCTGGCACCCTGTCTGGTCTCTACCTCCCCTCGTTCTCTACGAACTTGGTGAGTGGTGCTGACCTACAGGATGCGGGGGTTCACCAGTTCACTCCTGCGAGTCAGCGGGTGACCCACTGCACGGACGCTCGGACAGGCCGCCACCTGGCCACGTTTACACGTCGGCCAGGGTCGAGCCTGTACACACTGACCACTGCGTCTCCTCCAGTCCCTGCGTCTGGTCAGGTAGCTGCGTCGGGTCAGGTGTTTGCTGCAGCGTCCAGGTCTGGTCCTGAGTCTGCCCCCTGCTCGTGTCGCCTCCTGTCTCACGAGACTCTCCTCTGGCACCACCGCCTTGGCCACCCCTCCCTGCTTCGTCTCCGGAGCATGGCCTCCCGTGTCCTTGTCTCTGGTCTTCCCCGGTCCCTCCCTCCCCTTCCTCCGGGGCCAGGCCCTACCTGCGTCCCCTGTGTCGAGGGACGGCAGCGGGCTACCCCTCACTCCTCCCAGTTTCCTCCGACAGAGGCCCCGCTGCAGACGCTTCACATGGACGTGTGGGGCCCGGCCCGCGTCCGTGGACAGGGTCACGAGCGCTACTTCCTGCTGGTGGTTGACGACTACTCGCGTTACACCACAGTCTTCCCCTTGCGCAGCAAGGGTGATGTCACTGAGGTGTTGATCGACTGGATCCGCGCAGCTCGTCTCCAGCTCAGGCGGAGCTTTGGCTCGGACTTTCCTGTTCTGCGTCTGCACTCTGACAGAGGCGGAGAGTTCTCCTCTGGCCTTCTGCGAGCCTACTGCCGTGCACGAGGCATCCGCCAGACCTTCACGCTTCCGGACTCTCCACAGCAAAATGGGATTGCTGAGCGCCGCATTGGCATGGTCATGGACGTCGCCCGTACGTCCATGATGCATGCGGCTGCCCCCCATTTTCTGTGGCCGTTTGCGGTTCGGTACGCGGCGCATCAGATCAACCTTCACCCCAGGGTCTCCATGCCGGAGACCTCCCCAGCTTTGCTGTGGACGGGGAAGGTTGGCGATGCGTCTGCGTTCCGTGTCTGGGGATCTCGGGCGTTTGTCCGCGACTTGTCTGCGGACAAGCTGTCCCCTCGTGCTGCTCCTTGCGTCTTCCTGGGTTTCCCCCCTGACGCCCCAGGGTGGCAGTTCTACCACCCCACCTCTCGCCGTGTTCTGTCCTCCCAGGACGTCACGTTCGACGAGTCGGTCCCCTACTACCGCCTCTTCCCCTACCGCACTCCGTCCCTCCCCCCGCCACCACTCTTCCTTGTACCAGGTCCCCCCCCGGTAGACCCCCTCCCCCCTCAGGGTCCTGCCCCTTCAGGTGTGTCCCAGGTAGACGCTGTTGAGCCTGTCGAGGTCGCTGGTGACTCTGGTGCTGCTGAGGGTGCTGAGCCTGGGGGTGCTGACTCTGGGGGTGCTGAGCGTGTGGGTGCTACGCCTGGGGGTGCTGAGCCTGGGGGTGCTGAGCCTGGGGGTGCTGAGTCTGGGGGTACTACGACTGGGGGTGCTGAGCCTGGGGGTACTACGCCTGGAGGTGCTGAGCCTGGGGGTGCTGCGTCTGAGGGTGCTGAGCCTGGGGGTACTGCGCCTGGAGGTGCTGAGCCTGGGGGTGCTACGCCTGGTGGTGCTGTGCCTGGCGGTTCACCGGGTGCTCCCTCTCGCCGAGAGCCACTCTCTCCCCAGGAGCTGCGTGAGTGGTTTGCCCGGCGCTGGAGGCGAGCTGCTGGAGCTGCTGGAGCTGGAGGTGCTGCGGGTACTGGAGGTTCTGTTGCTTCTGAGGGAGCTGGTGCCACGGGTCACGGAGGTTCTCGTACTGGGAGTACTGGAGCTGCTGGACCTGCGGGTACTTCTGGGGCTGGAGTTGTTGCGGGTGTTGGCGCGGAGGCTACTGCTGTCGGTCCTGGAGGCGGTCCTGCTGGGGGTACTACTGGTGCTGCTGGGGGTTCTGGAGCTGGAGCTGCTACTGGTGCTGGTGCTGCCCCTGCGGGTGCTGGTGCTGTCCCTCCTGTGTCTGGAGTCGCCGCGCGGCCTCGGCCGTACTTCGTTCCGCTCCTTCAGCAGGTTCTTGGTCTCCCGCCTTCTACTGGTCCTCCTCCTCCCTTAGAGTGTCCACAGCCTGTCCCGTCGCAGTTACAGTTACAGCCGGCCTCCCCACTGCCTGCTCCGTCTCCCTACACTGGTCCTACTGGAGGTCTTGCTGAGCGTCGTGAGCCTGCGTCTCGCCCTGCGTCGCCTGTCCGTGCTGCTCGCACTAGTGGTCGCGGTTCGCGTCAGCGTCCTCCTCCTGTCCCTGGCACGCACCGGATGTCTCTGCGTCCGTCCACTGCTCCTCTGCGTGCCCCTTTGCCTTCTCCTCCTGAGTCTTCTCTTCCTACTCTTGCCGACCCGGAGTCGGACTCTCTTCGCGCTGCCAGTCCTACTGTCACGCGTCTCCTTGCTACGGTTGTCACTGACCCTTCCTTTGAGTCCACTGCTGCGTCTGCTCTAGTTGCTGAGCTCGTCGACTTTGCTGCTCGCTGTCGCCTAGACTACGTCGCCAGTCTTGTTGCTGAGTCTGAGTCTGTCTGTCCTCCGTCCGTCGGGGGTGAGTGTGCCCTTGGCACGGACGTCCTTGAGGACAGGCAGGAGGAGTTCCAGTGCTTGGCCGCTGCTTCACCTCATCTCGTGTCCGTACTGCTTACCCCTGAGGGAGACCCGGATGCACTTGACATCCCGACTCCGCGCTCTTACGCGGAGGCGATAGAGGGTCCCTACTCCTCTCAGTGGCAGGCAGCTATGGACGCAGAGATGGCTTCCTGGAAGTCCACAGGCACCTACGTTGACGCTGTTCCCCCTCCTGGGGCGAACATCGTCAGTGGCATGTGGATTTTCAGGGTGAAGCGACCGCCGGGTTCTCCGCCTGTCTTCAAGGCGCGTTACGTGGCTCGTGGCTTCAGTCAGCGGCAGGGAGTTGACTACTTTCAGACCTTCTCTCCCACCCCGAAGATGACCACTCTTCGGGTACTGCTGCACGTAGCTGCTCACCGTGACTACGAGCTACACTCTCTTGACTTCAGCACTGCTTTCTTGCAGGGCAGCCTGCACGAGGAGATCTGGCTGCGTCGCCCACCTGGCTTCACTGGGTCTTTTCCTCCTGGCACCCAGTGGAGCCTACGGCGGCCAGTCTACGGTCTCCGCCAGGCACCGAGTGAGTGGCACGACACACTGAGGACTACACTTGCAGCTCTTGGGTTTGCTCCCTCTACTGCCGACCCGTCGCTGTTTCTGCGCACCGACACTTCTTTGCCGCCGTTCTACATCCTCGTGTACGTCGACGACTTGGTCTTTGCCACAGCTGACACTGCTGGACTAGCCCATGTGAAGTTCGAGCTGCAGAAGAGACACACGTGCACTGACCTGGGTGAACTGCGCAGCTACCTTGGCTTGCAGATCACTCGGGACAGAGCACGCCGCACCATTACCCTGACTCAGTCACACATGGTGCAGCAGGTCCTTCAGCGCTTCGGCTTCACGTACTCCTCGCCTCAGGCCACTCCTCTGCCTACTCGCCACTCGCTCTCAGCTCTGCCTTCGGATGAGTCCGTAGAGTCGAGTGGCCCGTACCCAGAGCTTGTTGGCTGCCTCATGTACCTGATGACCTGCACACGACCTGACCTTGCATACCCTCTTAGCATTCTTGCACGCTATGTTGCTCCTGGGAGACACAGACCGGAGCACATGGCTGCAGCGAAGAGGGTGTTGCGCTACTTGTGCAGTACGTCGGGCATGGGGCTTGTGCTTGGAGGGCAGAGTCCAGTGGTCCTTACTGGGCACGCAGACGCTTCTTGGGCTGACGACCAGGCTACGCAGCGGTCGTCACAGGGTTACACCTTCAGCCTTGGTTCCGGCTCTGTTTCGTGGCGGGCTACTCGCTCGTCTTCTGTTCTCGGCTCCAGTTGTGAGGCTGAGATCTACGCAGGAGCCATGGCTGCACAGGAGCTTCGCTGGCTCACCTACCTGCTGACTGACCTCGGAGAGTTGCCTCGTTCTCCTCCAGTGCTGTACGTAGACAACAAGGCCATGCTGGCCTTGTGTCGGGAGCAGCGACTGGAGCACAGAACGAAGCACATTGCTCTCCGCTACTTTCTTGCTCGTGAGCTGCAGCAGCGTGGTCAGCTGCGTCTTGCGTACGTGGCCTCTGAGGCCAACACTGCTGATATCTTCACCAAGGCACTTGCGCCTTGTGACCATCAGCGCTTCTGTACTCAGCTGGGCCTTGTGCCTACCTTGCCTCACTTGCTCACCTCTTGACCTTGCTTGTACTGTTACATATATATATACCTGCTCTTGTTTGTCTAGCCTTTTTTATATATATGTGTACTCCTGCTTGTGAACTGGCCTTGTGGCCTTGAACTTGTGCTCGGAATGTGTGGTGACTTTGTTGTGAAATAAGAACGAGAATGTTTGAACTATGAATGAAGTGAGTACATATGGGAAACCCTAATTGGGTTGTACCCCTTATGGGATACCCCACTATAGCCTACACAACAGCATAAGCTATATAATGTTCTGACACACCCCCATAGGCAAAGTGGGGGAGAACAAGGGGTCACAAGACCAGTCAAGCAAAGCAGAGCAAGCTCAGGGTGGATCACAAAGTCACCACACAGTCCGAGCACAACGACAAGGCCACAAGGCCAGTTCACATGCAGGAGTACACATATATATATAGAGCTAGACAAGCAAGAGCAGGTATATATATGTAACAGTACAAGCAAGGTCAAGAAGAGAGCAAGTGAGGCAAGACAGGTACAAGACCCAGCTGGGTGCAGAAGCGCTGATGGTCACAAGGCGCAAGTGCCTTGGTGAACACATCAGCAGTGTTGGCCGCAGAGGCCACGTAAGCAAGTCGCAACTGACCACGCTGCTGCAGCTCACGAGCAAGAAAGTAACGGAGAGCAATGTGCTTCGTTCTGTGCTCCAAGCGCTGCTCTCGACACAAGGCCAGCATGGCCTTGTTGTCTACGTACAGCACTGGAGGAGAACGAGGCGGCTCTCCAAGGTCAGTCAGCAGGTAGGTGAGCCAGCGAAGCTCCTGTGCAGCCATGGCCCCGGCGTAGATCTCAGCCTCACAACTGGAGCCGAGAACAGAGGACGAGCGAGTAGCCCGCCACGAGACAGAGCCGGAACCAAGACTGAAGGTGTAACCCTGCGACGACCGCTGCGTAGCCTGGTCGTCAGCCCAAGAAGCGTCCGCGTGCCCAGTGAGGACCACTGGACTCCGCCCTCCAAGCACTAGCCCCATGCCCGACGTACTGCACAAGTAGCGCAACACCCTCTTCGCTGCAGCCATGTGCTCTGGTCGGTGTCTCCCAGGAGCAACATAGCGTGCAAGAATGCTAAGAGGGTATGCAAGGTCAGGTCGTGTGCAGGTCATCAGGTACATGAGGCAGCCAACAAGCTCTGGGTACGGGCCACTCGACTCTACGGACTCATCCGAAGGCAGAGCTGAGAGCGAGTGGCGAGTAGACAGAGGAGTGGCCTGAGGCGAGGAGTACGTGAAGCCGAAGCGCTGAAGGACCTGCTGCACCATGTGTGACTGAGTCAAGGTAATGGTGCGGTGTGCTCTGTCCCGAGTGATCTGCAAGCCAAGGTAGCTGCGCAGTTCACCCAGGTCTGTGCACGTGTGTCTCTTCTGCAGCTCGGACTTCACGTAGGCTAGTCCAGCCGTGTCAGCTGTGGCAAAGACCAAGTCGTCGACGTACACGAGGACGTAGAACGGCGGCAGAGAAGTGTCGGTGCGCAGAAACAACGACGGGTCAGCAGTAGAGGGAGCAAACCCAAGAGCCGCAAGCGTAGTCCTCAGTGTGTCGTGCCACTCACGCGGTGCCTGGCGGAGACCGTAGACTGGCCGTCGGAGGCTCCACTGGGTGCCAGGAGGGAAAGTCCCAGTGAAGCCAGGTGGACGGCGCAGCCAGATCTCCTCGTGCAGGCTACCCTGCAAGAAAGCAGTACTGAAGTCAAGAGAGTGGAGCTCGTAGTCGCGCTGAGCGGCTATGTGCAGCAGCACCCGAAGAGTGGTCATCTTCGGGGTGGGAGAGAAGGTCTGAAAGTAGTCAACTCCCTGCCGCTGACTGAAGCCACGAGCGACGTACCGCGCCTTGAAGACAGGTGGAGAGCCCGGCGGCCGCTTCACCCTGAAGATCCACATGCCACTGACGATGTTCGCCCCAGGAGGGGGAACCGCGTCAACGTAGGTGCCTGTGGACTTCCAGGACGCCATCTCTGCATCCATAGCTGCCTGCCACTGAGAGGAGTAGGGACCCTCTACGGCCTCCGCGTAAGAGCGCGGAGTCGGGATGTCTAGTGCATCCGGGTCTCCCTCAGGGGCAAGTAGTACGGACGCGAGATGAGGTGAAGCAGCAGCCAGACACCGGAACTCCTCCTGCCTGTCCTCAAGGACGTCCGTGCCAAGAGCACACTCACCCCCGACGGACGGAGGACAGACAGACGCAGACTCAGCAACAAGACCGGCAGCGTAGTCTAGACGACAGCGAGCAGCAAAGTCGACAAGCTCAGCAACAAGCGCAGACGCAGCAGTGGACTCAAAAGAGGGGTCAGTGACGACAGTAGCAAGGAGACGTGTGACAGCAGGACTGGCAGCACGAAGAGAGTCCGACTCCGGGTCAGGAAGAGCAGGAAGAGAGGACTCAGGAGGAGAAGGCAAAGGGGCACGCAGAGGAGCAGTGGACGGACGCAGAGACATCCGGTGCGTGCCAGGGACAGGAGGAGGACGCTGACGCGAACCACGACCACTAGTGCGAGCAGCACGGACAGGCGACGCAGGGCGAGACGCAGGCTCACGACGCTCAGCAAGACCTCCAGTAGGACCAGTGTAGGGAGAAGGAGCGGGCAGTGGGGAGGCCGGCTGTAACTGTAACTGTGACAGGACAGGCTGTGGATACTCTAAGGGAGGAGGAGGACCAGTAGAAGGCGGGAGACCAAGAACCTGCTGAAGGAGCGGAACGAAGTACGGCCTAGGCCGCGCGGCGACTCCAGACACAGCAGGGACAGCACCAGTACCCCCAGCGGGAGCACCAGCGCCAGTAGCACCTCCAGCTCCAGGACCTCCAGCAGCACCAGTAGCACCCCCAGCAGGACCGTCAGCAGTAGCCTCAGCTCCAACACCCTCAGCAGCTCCAGCTCCAGCACCTCCGGGACCCGCGGAACCAGCACCCTCAGCAGCCGAAGAACCTCCAGCCCCAGCAGCACGCCTCCAGCGCCTGGCAAACCACTCGCGCAGCTCCTGTGGAGAGAGAGGCTCCCGCCGAGGCGAAGCAACCGGAGAAACGCCAGGTCCCGCACCGCCAGACGGCACAAGGGGAGGTCCAGTGGCCGCAGGCTCAGCAGCTCCAGGCTCAGCAGCTCCAGACGCAGCACCCCCTGGCTCAGCACCCCAAGACTCCGCACCCCCAGGCTCAGCACCCCCAGTCGCAGCACCCCCAGGCTCAGCACTCCCAGACTCCGCACCCCCAGGCTCAGCACCCCCAGTCGCAGTACCCCCAGGCTCAGCACCCCCAGACTCAGCACCCTCAGGCTCAGCACCCGCAGCAGGACCAGAGTCACCAGCAACCTCGACCGGCTCGACTGCGTCTACCTAGGACACACCTGAAGGGGCAGGACTCTGAGGGGGAAGGGGGTCTACCGGGGGGGGACCTGGCACAAGGAAGTGCGGTGGCGGGGGGAGGGAAGGAGTGCGGTAGGGGAAGAGGCGGTAGAAGGGGACTGACTCGTCGAACGTGACGTCCTGGGAGGACAGAACACGCCGAGAGGAGGGGTGGTAGAACTGCCACCCTGGAGCGTCAGGGGGGAAGCCGAGGAAGACACAGGGAGCAGCACGAGGGGACAGCTTGTCCGCAGACAAGTCGCGGACAAACGCCCGAGATCCCCAGACACGGAACGCAGACGCATCGCCGACCTTCCCCGTCCACAGCAGAGCTGGGGAGGTCTCCGGCCGGGAGACCCTGGGGTGAAGGTTGATCTGATGCGCCGCGTACCGAACCGCAAACGGCCACAGAAAATGGGGGGCAGCCGCATGCATCATGGACGTACGAGCGACGTCCATGACCATGCCAATGCGGCGCTCAGCAATCCCATTTTGCTGTGGAGAGTCCGGAAGCGTAAAGGTCTGGCGGATGCCTCGTGCACGACAGTAGGCTCGCAGAAGGCCAGAGGAGAACTCTCCACCTCGGTCAGAGTGCAGACGCAGAACCGGAAAGTCCGAGCCGAAGCTCCTCCTGAGCTGGAGACGAGCTGCGCGGATCCAGTCGATCAACACCTCAGTGACATCACCCTTGCTGCGCAAGGGGAAGACTGTGGTGTAACGCGAGTAGTCGTCAACCACCAGCAGGAAGTAGCGCTCGTGACCCAGCCCACGGACGCGGGCGGGGCCCCACACGTCCATGTGAAGCGTCTGCAGTGGAGCCTCTGTCGGGGGGAACTGGGAGGAGTGAGGGGCAGCCCGGAGCCGCCCCTCGACACAGGGGACACAAGAAGGTCCGGGTCCCGAAGGAAGGGGAGGGAGAGACCGAGGAAGACCAGAGACAAGGACACGGGAAGCCATGCCCCGAAGACGAAGCAAGGAGGGGTGGCCAAGACGGTGGTGCCACAGGAGAGTCTCGTGAGACAAGCGGCGACACGAGCAGGGGGCAGACTCAGGACCAGACCTGGACGCAGCAGCAAACACCTGACCCGACGCAGCTACCTGGCCAGACGCAGGGACAGGAGGAGACGCAGTGGTCAGTGTGTAGAGACTCGACCCCGGCCGACGCGAGAACGTGGCCAGGTGTCGGCCTGTGCGGGCGTCCGAGCAGTGGGTCACCCGCTGACTCGCAGGAGTAAACTGGTGAACCCCCGCATCCTGGAGGTCAGCACCACTCACCAAGTTCGTCGAGAACGAGGGGAGGTACAGACCAGACAAGGTGCCCGAGGGGGCAGCCGGACACGGGAGGACAGTGGAGAAGTGAGAGAGGACTGGACCCCCAGTGGGGTCAGCCAGGGAAACTGCAACCGGCCGGCCAAGCGGCGTGAGTGTGGTGCGGTCTCGAAAGAAGGAGCGAGAAGCCCCTGAGTCAAGCGTGAAGGTGAGGGAGGCCGAAGCCGACGCAGTACCTGAGAGCGCAGCCTCACCAGTACCTGAGAGTGCAGACGCACTGGCACCTAGAGCAGCAGCCTCAGAAGTACCTAGCGTAGCAGTACCAATGCCCGGGTCGGGCGGGAAACACCGGTAACAGTCACCCTCCTCACTAATAGTCACAGCATACATGGCAGCAAGGATAGCATCAAAGTCAAGATCAAAGATAGCTACGCCAGCCCTAGACAGCTCTCCCCAACGGGGAATCTCACTGGCCTCGGGGAACTGCTGACGCCAAGCGTCCGTCAGGCGGCCAAAGCAGCGCTGAGTGGGGTGCGCACCCCCACACTGCTCACCCGCGCGGTCACCGGAACGAAGGACGTAGGTGCACGGACCAAAACCCCCACCCCGCTGACGCTGCGTGTACCACTCACGGAGCTGCTGGGGCGGGGGGATGTCCCGCGAACGCTGCTGCTGCTGCTGCTGCTGCTGCTGCTGCTGACGCTGGCCACCACTAGGGCCGCTACGCTGCGGGGCACCACCCCGACCAGCTCCACCCCCTCCGCCACCGCTGCCTCCACCTCCACCACCACCGCTGCCTCCGCTCCCACCGATGCCGCCACCACCGCCTTCTCCTCCGCTGCTGCCACCGCCACCACCGCCCCCGCCACCACTCCAACCGTCACCCCCACTCCCTCCTCCGCCTCCACCGCCTCCTCTACCGCCCCCGCCAGCTCCACCCGCGCCCTTGCCCCCCTTGCCCCTGCCAGGGCGGCGTCTCCCGCTAGGGGCAGACGCCGCGCAGACCGACTCAAGAGCAAGCAGGTCGGCAGCAGCAGCAGAGGCAACAGAGGGCAGCAGGGGGGAAGGAGAGCACCCCTCAAAGATGGGGGTGCGAGGGTCACCACGAGAGGCTCCTACAGCGACGATGCTCTTCTCCGCCGCCAGGAGGGACTTCTCGAGGAGGTCGACAGTGAGAGTGGTGGGACAGACCGAGAGGTAGTGGTCCCTGACTACGCGAAGGGAGTCAGGGAGGCGTGTGACTATGTAATAGAGAGTGATGTACATGGGGGGGGGGTTCTTGGCGCAGAACTCAGCAGGAAGGGCGGCGCGGTAGCGAGTGTCACTAGTGCGGAGGTGCGTAATGAGGTCAGCGACAGTGGGAAAGGCAGTAAGGTCAGGAAAGAGGTACGGTAGCATGAGGCGGCTCGGCTCCCGGGCGGCTCGGCGGCAGGGCGGCTCGGCTCCCGGCGGTTCTGCTGCTAGGCGGCTCCCGCAGGTAGGGCGGCGGTAGGGCCGCAGGTAGGGCGGCGGGCGGGCCGTAGGTAGGGCGGCGGGGGGGGGGCCGTAGGTAGGGCAGCGGGCTTGCCGCAGGTAGGGTGGCGGGCGGGCCGCAGGCAGGGCGGCGGTAGGGCCGCAAGTAGGGCGGCGGGCGGGCCGCAGTTAGGGCGGCGGGCGGGCCGCAGGTAGGGCGGCTGGCGGGCCGCAGGTAGGGCAGCGGGCGGGCCGCGACGTGAGGGCGGCGGGGCCGCTGTAGTGGGGCGGCGGGGCCGCTTAGCAGAGGGCGGCGGGGCCGCGTGAGCAGGGCGGCGGGGCCGCGTGAGCAGGGCGGCGGGGCCGCGAAGCAGAGGGCGGGCGGGCCGTGACGTGAGGGCGGCTGGGCCGCTGTAGCAGGGCGGCGGGGCCGCTTAGCAGAGGGCGGCGGGGCCGCGTGAGCAGGGCGGCGGGGCCGCGAAGCAGAGGGCGGCTGGGCCGCGCGAGCAGGGCGGCGGGGCCGCGAAGGAAGGGCGGCGGGGCCGCGTTAGTAGGGCGGCGAGGCCGCGAAGGAAGGGCGGCAGGGCCGCTTGAGCAGAGTGGCGGGGCCGCGAAGGGACGGCGGCGGGGCCGCGAGGGGCGACACGGAGGGTCGCTAAAAAAAAGGAAAACGCGCCTCGGGGCGCGCTTCGGTGGGCCCTAGAAGCAGTCCCTAGGAGGGGACCTGCTCTGATTCCATGTGAAATAAGAACGAGAATGTTTGAACTATGAATGAAGTGAGTACATATGGGAAACCCTAATTGGGTTGTACCCCTTATGGGATACCCCACTATAGCCTACACAACAGCATAAGCTATATAATGTTCTGACATTTGTGATCCACCCTGAGCTTGTTTTTGCTTTGCTTTGCTTGACTGGTCTTGTGACCCCTTGTTCTCCCCCACTTTGCCTATGGGGGTGTGTCAGATTTATATGACATAGCTACTGTAGGCTATAGTGGGGTAGCACATATGGGGTACAGTTTTCTAGGGTTTGCTTCTTGTACCCAACTTTCACTTAGTCATTGCATTCCTCGTTTCTTATCAATAAGACAGTGTTGAATAGTAGACAGGGGTTGTCTATTATACGGGTATCTCTTATAAACAGGCTAGCCTTTTTATACGACACCTATTTGTGTGTACGAGATAAGACATATCTGTCTTATAATCGAAACTGCAATGTATTATAGTGAAAATTGAAATACCGCGTACATTTTTACCCTTGCGACACGCGAATTCTGCCACGTGCTGAGTCACATACCGTACTACCAAATTTGACTCTGCAAGTATTCGGGATGACGTGGCGTTCCGAACAATGGTTGCCGAAGTGGCAACTTCGCAACATCGACACTCTTAATGAGAAACTCTTTTCAAGATGCGTGAAAATATTTCTAAGTAGTTTAAAAAGGTTTCCATTTATAAGACTTATAAGACACCCAAAACCTCCCCAAATACAAGATAACCCAAGCATTTTTTTTAGTGTATGAGATAAGACATACATGTCTTATATCCGAGCGATGACGGTATATTTTTTACTCAATTCTAAGCGCACCCCCCTAAAAAACACTTTTTTATTATAAGCGCAGGTGCGCTTATATCCGGGGTGATACGGTACTGCTAACGGGTCTTCGCCAACTTCGCGCGCACTGTTTCACCAAACCTCGCGCTGCTGGAAGCAGCCGAGTCGGCCTACGCTTCGGGACTAGCCCGAACCTCGCGCCAGCGTAGCACTAGCTCGCACGCACCGCGTTACCGTTTGCACATTTTCGCGTATAAGTATTCGCTCATGCCTTCGCTCATACTTTGTACTCGTTGAGCACTCTAGTGCAATCCTCGCTACCTCGATCCATTGCACCCGTAACACATGCCTAGCAGACACAGTACCCTCTTCTCTGTACAATATGCCTGTACCCTGTATAGAAGAGTATGTAGCTCATGGAATTTACACTGAGGCAGCTCGAAAAATAACCCTCACAAATCAGAAGAAACCTAATGGTTAAAAAACTTTAGCCGACAGGCTTACTTTGGCAAGCTAATCTGATTTTCAGGAATACCAAGTAAATTGCTTTTACTAAATATACCCTGGTCCTATTTCTGGAGATATGATCGACCAATATACAGCCAGTTGTGCCTGGTGGTTGCCCGTGGAGTGAACGAGGAGCTAATAGCCCCCTTCAGCGTCTGGGAGTTCCGTTTACTATGGCAAGAGCATGCATTGCTCTGACAAACATATGCATACCTGCGTTCAGACACCTCTACCTCAACACCATGACCGGCTGTATGATTGCTGCATTCAGGTTCTCCCTGTAAGCTGCTTCTAGACTGGACACCCCAAACACGTCCAGCAGCTTCCAGCCGTCGAGCAGCAGCGGCATGCGGATGGGACCGTACACCCGATGTGCATTGAACACCAGCGTGTCGTTGCCCACTGGGAGCCCCAGGAAGAAGAGCCCTCCTGGCTTCAATAGGCCCCTGATCTGCGCAGCAGCAAAGGGAGGAGGGGATGCCAGGGAATGGGGGAGATACCAGGGAGTGGAAATGCATGAGATGTGGGGAGATGGTGCACGAGCTGAGTATTGAACTCAAGCGTGTCGTTGCCCACTAAGATAACGAGCACATGTCACGATTCGGAAGACGCGCCTTGCGGATTCGGAGTCCCCTTGATCTGCGCAGCAGGGTAGTGGCAAATGAAATGGGAAAGGGGAAAAAAGAGTTTTGGGAGAATAAAGTCTGGGAGGGACGGCAGGACGTGGTGAGGACTTTTAACTCGACTCAAACGGCAGAACGGGAGGAGATGCTAGAGGACATGGTGGCGAAGGTTAGACACACGCAGAATGCTGTAATAGGAGATGGCTCATTAGGGGTAACAGGACATGGTAAGGACGGGCACGAATCAGCTGATGCAAACACGTGGCAGGATTCTGTATATTTCAGCAGAGACCAAACATGTATGAAGGAGGGTTTGAAACGAAGGCAAGTTGGCAACCCACATGACCAAGGAAACAGCACCCTATAGCACCAACCACCTCAGCAAAATTACCTTCGCCATTCTCTGCAGATCCCCATCCGGGTTGAGCGGATCGCCATATCTCCCCAGCCCATCGTGCTCCAGCGACGAATACGAAGCTACCACGTCAAAGGTCTCATCTGAAGCGTCCAGCTCAGCAATATTCCACAGCCTCAGTCCGGGATAGTCTGCAGTGGGTCTGTTGAAATCAACGGTCGTGATCGACCCAGCCTTATACGCCAAGAGAATCCCTTCAAGCCAAGGAACTTGACTCCCTATCACCAGCACCGATTTCCCTTCAACTGGGTACTTATCCAGCGTCTCGTAAAAAGTTAGGGTTGTATTCTCGCCATAGTGGGAAACTCTGGGGGCTCGAGCCTCCGCCTGTTGCCGTTTTTTGTCGATCTGCTTGGTCGGCCAGACGATAGGCATCACCCCAGAGTCCTGCATATCCAACCCGCAGAAAAGCTCAATGGCCCGGATCGAGCCGTTGACTGTGAACTCATCGCGGACGGACGGTCGGATGTACGTCCAGGGGATGGGTCCCTGGATACCGTAGTCCTGAATGTGGAATCTCGAGGGTTTTTTGGAGTCTTGCTGGTTACTGGCAGTGATGGTGCAGTCATCGGATGGTCGGCTCGGACTGGCATTCCAAGAAGCCGTGTCTGCAGGAAGCGTCCCGGATATGATTTGTACAAAGGGATGAGGATGAAAACGTTAGGGATACACGCGTTGAGACTAAATGTGGTAAGAGAGTGGTACCACTACGTCATAGGAACAAAAATCTCCAAGAAATTTTGTAGGGATGCTCTCCAGGTTGACAATGGGAAGTACTCGAAGGGGATAACAAAATATTTTGAGAGGAAAGATTACAGCATTGGCTAGCGATTATAACGGTGGCGATCAGGGCTGCTGACACGATTGCCGTCTGCTGCCAGTTCAACACTTTCGCCATACGCTCTGCTGCAGCTAGCATGGTGAATGGCTGAAGATTAATATACCCTTGTATGTATATCTCGCTAAGATTTCTCACTGGTAGTAATACTGTCGCCTCGAAGCTAAGTGAACATGCGGCAATTTAAGAGCAAGGGTGTCACTCCATAGTTTTGAATCGACCAGGGAGCACGAAACACTACGAAGATCTGCAGTGCTGCAAAGCTGTGAACCAGACTGACCTAGCGACTCATCCTGACGGCGAGTCTACTCATCTGACATATATACGTGTATTTTCTGACTCGACTCAAACTCATCTGACTCTCGGCTCAACCTATGCCTGCTTGTTCCCAGTTCCTAATGCCTGCTTGTTCCCAGTTCCTAAAGCGTGCTTCTTGTTCCTAATGCCTGCTTCTTCTTGTTTCCAGTTCCTGATTCCGATCCGAATTCCCTGATGTGCTTGTTGGTGAAGTCACCAAGTGAAAGACGAGCTCACCTTGCACCGATGGCGGCGATACGGCGATGGGAATGGCACTCGGCGCTGTTGATTGGCTTGTTTTGATTTAGTGCTGCATCCCGCCAAATCCGCTTATTGGACCCGGGGGGCGCGTTCCGCGCTAGAGTCAGTTATGCTGGGTAGAATCTAGGCAATGTTCTGCAGGCCATTTTTGTTTCCGTTCCGTCCCCGCTCATTTTCGCGTGGCCTCAGAACACCGCCCGTGTGTTGCGTTTCAAACCGTAAAACGCATGTCTAGGAGCCCGACCTGAGCGCAAGGGTGTTGGGGGCGCGGTGTTCTGCATGACCATACAACAGGTAACCCCTCAAAGAGTACATGTGCACGTAACCACATACAACTGATTCCAACACAAACATTTTACACACATTTTTGGGTTGCGTGGCAACCCTATATTTGGTTTGACATTTTGGGGATATCATTTGAAGAGTGGTATTTACGCACTTTTTGGAGCACCCGTTTGAATGTTTTGAAACTTTGTTAAAACGGATGCCTCAAATATTGGATAAAAAACACTCTTGAATGGGATCCCCATATGTAAAACCAAATACCAGTACTCACTCACGTACGTATCATGTTGAAACCATGAACTTGCTCGACCGTCCCAACCTCGTCGATAAATACGGCGGATCGTACGGTCGAGCATAATTTCTGGCATCAACATGAAAGAATGCAATTGTACAAATGAACAAGGTATGAGGTGGAGTGGATGCTTCAAAGTGAGTATGAGGTGGAGTGGATGCTTCAAAGTGAATGTTAAAATGCATCATGCAGCAACAGAGGTTGATGGGGTCGTTGAAACAGCGAAAACACGCTGCCCCAAAGACGATTAACAACCTCTTATTCCATACATGACACACAGTAACACCACACTTTGAAACGCATCCCACAAACAAGAATGCAAGCGCACTTAAAAAAAAAAATACAACACTACGTAACGGTTGTGAACGCATCGAAGTGCAACCCCACAGTGAAACAAACACAACAAACAGACATGAACACACAAAAAAACAAGCACAGATAGATACAGATACCGTAATAAACACACAACCGTCATGAATAAAATTCAGAAATGCATAAATAATTGCTAGCCTATCCCACGTTACCCTCCCTACAACCCTCTCTCCCACACTCCCTCATCTCCATCCCACTCCCTCATCTCCCTTCTCAGCTCACGCACGCGCCCTGCACAAAGCAAAATCAGAGAAGTCAACACACACATGGCCAGGCAAAAACAGGGAAGTCAACACACACACGCCCTGCACAAAGTTAAAACAGGGAAGTCAACACACACACGCCCTGCACAAGAGAGCAAGAACAAAGAAAGCAGAACACACCCTGCACAAAAAACAGTGTATGTTCACACACTGTGTACAAGAAAGCAAAAATAGGATACTGCAACACACGTGCTCTTACAGGAGGCCAAGCAAGAAATACAAATCACCCTCCCTCACATGCATTGCACAAGGCGTCAACACATAGCAGAAAGGCGCCAGTGCACTTCAGTGCATGAGTGTGCTGCGAGGTGCCGATGAGCTCCAGGAAGGCGCCAGCGCGCGGCAACGCAACCGCCCGCCTTAAGCAGTAAGCGTCCCAGGGTTGGTGGCTAGGCATCCAAGGCCATGACGCTAGCGCTTCAGATACGAGCGCCACAGGGCTCAGCACACTAGGTGCCAGCGCCCAAGCGTTAGCTCACTAGTTGCCAGCAGCCTAGACGAGCGTCTGAGGCGCCAACACCTTAGAAGCCGCCACTCTAAGCGCCAGCGCAGAAAGCGACACTCATTTGCATAAGTAGCCCCAATTGCCCAAGCACCAGCAGAATAGATGCTAGAGCTTACGCCCTAGCGTGCTCATGCGCCATCTCATGCGCTCTCTCACACGCTCTCTCACGCACTCACTCATGCGCTCTCTCACGCGCCCTCTCACACGCACACACACGCGCTCTCTCACGCGAACTCTCACACGCTCTCTCACGCTCACCCTCACGCGCTCCCTCGCACGCACTCTCACGCGCACGCGCTCTCTCATGGGCTCTCTCACGCGCTCTCTCACGCGCTCTCTCACGCGCTCTCTCACGCGCTCTCTCACGTGCTCTCTCACGCGCTCTCTCACGTGCTCTCTCACGCGCACTCTCATGCGCTCTCTCACTCGCACTCTCACCCGCTCTCTCACTCTCACTCTCACGCGCTCTCTCACGTGCTCTCTCTCACGCACTCTCACGTGAGAGAGCGCATGCCCCGTCTCTCACGCGCTCTCTCATGCGCACTCTCACGTGCACTCTCAGGCGCTCTCTCACGCGCTCTCTCACGCGCTCTCTCACACGCTCTCTCACGCTCACTCTCACGCGCTCGCTCACGCGCTCTCACGCACTCTCTCACGCACTCTCTCACGCACTCTCTCACGTGCTCTTTTATGTGTCTCTCACGCGCTCTCTCACATGCTCTCTCATGCGCTTTCTCACATGCTGTCTCTCACGCACTCACTCATGCGCTCTCTCACACGCTCTCTCACGCCCTCCCTCACGCGCACTCTCATGTGCACTCTCACGCGCACGCGCTCTCTCATGGCCTCTCTCACGCACTCTCTCACTCGCACTCTCACGCGCTCTCTCACGTGCTCTCTCTCACGCACTCACTCACATGCCCTCTAATGCGCTCTCTCACGCGCTCTCATGCGCTCTCTCACGCGCTCTCATGCGCTCTCTCACGCGCTCTCACGCGCTCTCTCATGCGCTCTCTCACGCGCTCTATCATGCGCTCTCTCATGCGCTTTCTCATGTGCTCTCTCTCTCACGCACTCACTCATGCGCTCTCTCATGCGCCCTCACGCGCTCCATCACGCGCTCCCTCGCGCGCACTCTCACACGCACGCGCTCTCTCATGGGCTCTCTCACGCGCTCTCTCACGTGCTCTCTCACGTGCACTCTCACGCGCTCTCTCACTCGCACTCTCACGTGCTCTCTCACGTGCACTCTCTCACGCACTCCCTCACTTACACTCACCCCCCCACCCACACTGACCCGCGCACCCACACTCACCTACGGACTCACACTCACCCTCGCACCCACACTCACCCACGCACTCACATTCACCTGCGCACTCACACTCACCCGAGCAGTCACACTCACCTCCGCACTCACTCTCACCTCCGCACTCACAGTCACCTCGGCACTCACTCACACCCTCGCACTCACACACACTCACCCCTCCACTCACTCACACCCGCGCACTCACCAGTCGTGAATGATAAGCGATGCGGAGGAGAGGCGGCGGAGAGGATGCGCGAAGGGGCGGAGGCGTCGGGGATGAGAGGCGACAGTGGGGGGCCGATGGAGAGGAGAGGCGACGGGGAGGAGTGACGGTGGGGAAAGCGACGGGGAGGAGCGACGATGGGGGAAACGACGGGGAGGAGCGACGGTGGGGGAAACGACGGGGAGGAGCGACGGGGAGGAGAGCCGGTGAGGGAAACGACGGGGAGGAGCGACAGTGGGGGAAACGACGGGGAGGAGCGACGGTGGGGGAAACGACGGGGAGGAGCGACGGTGGGGGAGGAGCGACGGTGAGGGAGGCGAAGGGCAGGAAAGGCGACGGTAGGGAAGGCGACGGTGGGGGCGGCGACGGTGGGGGAGGCGACGGGGAGGAGAGGCGACGGTGGGGAAGGCGACGGTGGGGAAGGCAATGGTGGGGGCGGCGACGGTGGGGGAGGCGAAAGTGGGGGAGGCGTGGGGGATGAGAGTCGACGGGGAGGAGGCGCGACGAGGAGGAAACGCGATGGGGAGGAGGGTCAACGTCTTGTTTGTGCGCAGCCTTTACTCTAGACTATGAAGACTAATTAGAGTCTTAGTAGCTTGCATGGGAAGCTCTGGCCTCAACTATGTGAAGGAATTTGCTGAAAAACAGCAAGACAAAAAGTTCCAGTGACTTCATTGAAGAAGGCATACAAAAACAGAAAACACAAAGCAAGTTATAAGCAAAAGGATTTCTGATTTCGCCCTCGCGCCGCGCCTAATTTCGAGCTGAGTTGTACTCGGCTCGATTTCCAAATCCAACCATGCGCCGAACGCACCTCAAGTTCGAATTTCAGACTTCCTTGGACGCGCCTTTGACCCGGCGTGACTTCTCTTCACTTCACTTGAAATCTCGACATTTCAGCCATGTCCTTCTCCACGTCTGCACGCTTCCTCTTCTTCACTTCGTTTCTCACCATAGGTTCCGCCGCTGCCGTATTCCTTCTTCCACCGCCCCAACATAAGTAGCTTATCTTCTTCTTAGGTCCTCGCCTTCCCTTAGTCTCATCTCGTCAAGGTAGGTCTTTCTTAGGTCGATGTAGGTCGCTCCAGGCTGTGCTAGGTCGTGGTTTGCTAACCACCAGCTTATGCACTCTCCCTAGTACGTTTCACCTTGAACCATCTCTAGGCCTGCTCCACACTCCCCTGCAATTCAGCCAAGGTACGTATTCCAACCTCTCTCTTGCAACGCTCAAAGTTAGCCCTTGGTAACACCTTAGTCAGAAAATCTGCCGTCTATGCCTCCGTACGCACGAATTCAAACGTGAACTCCTTGCTACTCACCTTTGAGCGCACCCAATGATACTTCACGTTCATATGCTTGGTCCTGCCATGCCAATTGTCGTTATGAGCCAAGTCGATTGCAGATTTGCTGTCAGTGCGAATCACCGTTGGCCCTTCCACCTTGATTTCCATTTCCTTGAGTAGCCTTCTCAGCCAAACCCCCTCTTGGCATGCGTAAAACAGAGCCATTTAGAAAGCTTGCTTTCTTATACTGATCATTTGGCATCGTTCTCATTGCAACTGGCAAATTACAACATGCACCTCGAGCTAGACAATATAGATGCTAGTACATGACCTGATTCCACCTACCATAGCATTGTACTAGCTATCCTGCATTATGCGTGCGTACTACCAATCATATGACTAACTGTCTGTCCTCCTGTTCCAGCGGCGTCGCAGATGTCCTCGGTGTCGGGGTGGGGGGTGGGAGAGTTGCATGAGCCGTTGGAAAATGAGAGACGTGGGTGGAGGGGAATGAGCTCCAACCCACGTTTTGTAGTTGGAGAAGGGCGTTTAGCGCGCTTCGACGATGCCAAATCTGCGTTACAGGCAGCTGCGCTTTCGAAATACGTAATTTTGAAAAACACTTCGTATGTTTAAAAATTATCATATTTAGAAAGCTTGCTTTCTTATACTGATCATTTGGCATCGTTCTCATTGCAACTGGGGTCTCTGAGACATGGGCAGTGGGGGCTTTCGATGGCGGACGAGTGCCTCGGCATGCTGCGCTGAAGAAGGGGCGTATGCCAGATCTTGCAACTGACGGGAGGCGTTGACGAGGTGTTCGGCGTTGACGAGGTGTTCGGCGTTGGGCGTGACGTACATCTCCTTCGCTGTGTCGCTGCGCCATCTGCCCAGTCGTTTGAAGATTTTGTCTGGCACACTGGTGTTTGCCGCGGCAGTGGCTGCTCCTTTGCGAAAGGAGTGAGTGCCCAACTGCTGTTCTCCTAATCCGATCCCCCCGAACGCTTCTTTACACCAGTTTCGGATCGTCGGGTATGATGGCGGCCTTGCTTGGCCACTTTGGGGTGAACCGCGTCCAAAGACTCGAATAAGTGGCCCCGCGGACTGCTGGTTGTACCCCGCAAGTTGGATGAGTCGTCGGGTGCAGCGGACGGGGCAAAAGGGGTCATGAGTTGCGGCGATGGGTATCCATGTGCCCCTTCCAGCTTGGTCCGTCTTGGAGTACGGAATTAGAATCCACATGACCTCGTTCTCGAACTGGATGTCTTGCCACTCGATGACGATGAGGTCCGAGTATCTTAAAAATCCGGTGTACATGAGGATGGGGATTAGCCCCTTTTGGAACTCTCCTGGGTTGTCGGATTGCAGGTAGCTGGCAGACATGTCGTGGACTTGTTGCAGCGAGACAGGCTCCTTCACTCGCATGGGGCGAGGGCAGTGCCTTTTTGCGAAATCGCGTACTTGAGTGGTGAATGGTCCGATCGTTGGGCAGATGCTCCCAGTCATGCGGTGTGCAAAGCTCACGGCTGAGCATGTGAGTTGTACCATGGACAAGGTGGCTTTGTGTTGGATCGCGTACACCAGGTACAGCGCGAGGGTCATGTCCGCCGTGGGGAGGAATGGGAGGTTCACCTTTGCACAAAAGGCTCGAAACTTGACCCGGTATGGCTCATATGTTCGGATTGTTGAATCGGCCCGAGACTGGGAGAGCATCTTTAGAAGCTGGACTTGTAGCTTCGGCAACACGTCTGCGCACAGGCGTATGGGCGGGTTAGTTGAAGACCACTCGTAGTGCAATGATTGTGCTATGAGGCAGTCCTGTGCCTGAGAATGCAGTGCGGTGCGTTCCTACTGCTAGACATTGGCTGCCGTGCGTCAGGGGAATGTGCGCTCTGATGTGCGGGGCCCAGTTTGGTGGGGAGGGTTGTAAGAGTGGCCACCAGTTTGCCCCCGTCCAGTGTGGGGCAATTAGGGTGAGTGATGCGTGGGTGCGTTGTGCGTGGTGGATGACTGCTGGGATCAGCTGGGGTGGTGGGAACGCGAAGCCATTCTCGGCTGTCCATGAGCATGAGAATGCATCAACCGCAGTAGCCTCTGGGTGAGGGATCTTTGAGCAGAATCGTGGCAGATGCGAGTTGCGATGGTTCGCGAAGAGATCGATGGAGTGGGGTCCCCAGCGGCGATCAAGGATTCGGAACCATGGTTGCTTCAGTGAGTAATCGTCATGGTCGATCAGTTTCGACAGCTCGTCGGCATGGGAGTTAAGCTCACGCGGGATCCATTCGACAATTAGTCGAGTGCCGAGCTCCATGCAGGTGCGAATGATGTCCTTGCAAGCGTTGGTCAGGTCGGGGGTGCGGGAACCGCCTTTGCGAAGGATGAAGAAGACCCCTTGGTTGTCCACCCTCACGAGCACGTGTTTCCGTCGGACCTTGTTCGCGTACGTTCGGAGGGCCCATAGGACACCTTCGATTTCCCGTCGGGTGCTGGACGTTGCGTGCAATGGTTCTGGCATGGCTGCACTGGCTTCTTCGAGTTCGCCAGGGAAGGTGAGCAGAGTGGCACCCCAACTGTGGGAACTGGCGTCCACGTGGATTACGGCGTCGTAACTGTTCCGGACGTGGAATGGTGCGCCGTTGAATCTGTCGAACTCCTCAAGCCAGAATTGCAGCTCCTCGGCCACAGACGGGGAAATGCTCACACTGCTTACCCAGGATGGCGCGTCGTTGATCGCTTGTAACATGGCGTGGCTGAATGCGCGCGCCGTGGCACCTAGCGCGACAGCCATTGACGCGAGCGTGCCAGTGATTCTAGCCAGGTGGCAGACTGGGACCTGCCGACGTGCTTTGCTTGTGCCCAGGAGATTGAGAATGTGTGCATGAAGTGATGCTCGTCGATCGGTGCCAATGGAGAATTGTCCGGAGTTGGTATCCAGCTCGACGCCCAAGAATCGCAGGTGTTGTGACGGTGACAGCTGCGACTTTTTCGCGTTGATTACTAGGCCCGCCATCTTGAGGTCCGAGATTATCATCTGGCACGTTGCTTGTGCATGTGCCTTGGACTTGCATAAAAACAGGATGTCGTCCACATAGGGTACAACTCGGATGCCTTGTTCGCGCCAGCGCCTGGCTAGTTGTTTGATGAGTTGTGTGAAGACAAATGGTGCTGTCGCGAGGCCGAAGGGCAATGAGCGGAAAGAGTACGTGCTCCCCTCAAATTCGAAGCCGAGGAATGTCCAGCATGAGTGGTGTATGTCGATGTGATGGTATCCGGATTTGAGGTCGATGGAGAACATCCAGTCGCCTGTGCGTGCCAGGTCGGCAACGCGGCTTAGCCCTTCGTATTTGAATTTGGGGATGATTAGTTGCGCGTTCACTTTCCGGAGGTCGAGAATAAGCCTGCATTTGTCACGTTGCTCAACCACGTTGAGTGGGCTGATGCATGTTAGTTCCGCTGCTGGGGTAGCTACCGCCGCTCCGGTATCTGTCAGTTCGCGAATGGCAGTGCGTGTGAATGCCGCGTGTGTGTGCGCGCCGAGATGGTTGCGCTCGTGAAACGGTTGTGGGGGGTTGTGGCTCCATGGTAGCCAGTAGCCGTTGGCGATGACCGAGAGGATGAGGCTACTTGGGCACCACGAGCCCCACCATGCGAGGGTTGCGCGAAGCCGCCCGCGCATTTGCGTGACGGTCTTGTCTGTGACGGCGAATTCGTACGGATCGTCGTCGTTGAACACCTCATGGCGTATTGCCGCTGCATCTTTGCGGAATGACAATGGAGCGAGAATGCGAAATGAGGTTCCTATAGATATGATTTCCAGCCTTCGTGCGTGAAATGGCGGTGCATGTGATGAATGCGTGCTTGTTGACCCATTCGAATACCATTTGTCACCCCTAGCATCCGCATTGTACGAGTTTTTTTTTTTTTTTTTTCAATCCACCAACCAAGGTGCGGGTGTGAGTCTTTCCGCGTGGTCACGTGGCCACAACAGGAGGAGAGGGAAGGAACTCTCTCGTGTCCTCTCTCTCTCTCTCTCTCTCTCTCTCTCTCTCTCTCTCTCTCTCTCTCTCTCTGCCTCTCTTCATTCTCGCATACACACACACACCCTCTCTTTTGTTCTCACTCTTGCTCACCCAAGGCAATGGCTGCCCGTCCGATGAGTGCAAGGGCCATTGATTGGGGTCGTACGGTACATATCTTCGCCCCTTTTTTTTGCCTCCATCTCCCTTTCTCTCCTTCTCTCTTCTTCTTCTCCTTCATCTTCTTCTTGCTCTCACTCTCTCTCCCTTTTTTTTTTTTTTTTTTTTTTTTTTTTTCATCATGAGCCAAAATCAGAAATCGCTCCTTTAATAAGTCCGCCCTTATATGAAACGGGCCATACATTGCCATGCTCCTAGCATGCCTTTGCCCCTACCGCATGGGCTAATACTAAGGGAGGTTTGTAATTCCCTCCCCCGCATCCTAGGCCTCTAACCTATCAATCACCCCTCACTAGGGCTGGCCAATCGCCATCGCTAACCCCTTTGGGTTGCCCACGGATTTTGCACATGACGTGCACCGTGCCACGCGCACAAGGCGCAACCGCTCAAGGCCCGCCCCTACACCACGGGTGCGGGACCTTGGCCACCGTTCCCGTTCCTCGGGCAGCCGCTTGCCACGTGACCCGGCTGGCCACAACGGAAGCACGCCCCACGGAAGCCATGGAAGCCACCCGTGGGCGGCGGTCCATGAGAAACTGAACGAGAATGAATTGACTAAGGGAAAGTTGGGTACAAATGTAAACCCTAGAAAACTGTACCCCATATGTGCTACCCCACTATAGCCTACAGTAGCTATGTCATATAAATCTGACACACCCCCATAGGCAAAGTGGGGGAGAACAAGGGGTCACAAGACCAGTCAAGCAAAGCAAAGCAAGCTCAGGGTGGATCACAAAGTCACCACACATTCCGAGCACAAGTTCAAGGCCACAAGGCCAGTTCACATGCAGGATTACATATATATATAAGGCTAGACAAGCAAGAGCAGGTGTATATATATATGCAACAGTACAAACAAGGTCAAGGGGTGAGCAAGTGAGGCAAGGTAGGCACAAGACCCAGCTGAGTACAGAAGCGCTGATGATCACAAGGCGCAAGTGCCTTGGTGAAGATATCAGCAGTGTTGGCCTGAGAGGCCACGTACGCAAGCCGCAGCTGACCACGCTGCTGTAGCTCACGAGCAAGGAAGTAGCGGAGAGCAATGTGCTTCGTTCTGTGCTCCAGTCTCTGCTCTCGACACAAGGCCAGCATGGCCTTGTTGTCTACGTACAGCACTGGAGGAGAACGAGGCGGCTCTCCGAGGTCAGTCAGCAGGTAGGTGAGCCAGCGAAGCTCCTGTGCAGCCATGGCCCCTGCGTAGATCTCAGCCTCACAACTGGAGCCGAGAACAGAAGACGAGCGGGTAGCTCGCCACGAAACAGAGCCGGAACCAAGGCTGAAGGTGTAACCCTGTGACGACCGCTGCGTAGCCTGGTCGTCAGCCCAAGAAGCGTCTGCGTGCCCAGTGAGGACCACTGGACTCTGCCCTCCAAGCACAAGCCCCATGCCCGACGTACTGCACAAGTAACGCAACACCCTCTTCGCTGCAGCCATGTGCTCCGGTCTGTGTCTCCCATGAGCAACATAGCGTGCGAGAATGCTAAGAGGGTATGCGAGGTCAGGTCGTGTGCAGGTCATCAGGTACATGAGGCAGCCAACAAGCTCTGGGTACGGGCCACTCGACTCTACGGACTCATCCGAAGGCAGAGCTATGAGCGAGTGGCGAGTAGGCAGAGGAGTGGCCTGAGGCGAGGAGTACGTGAAGCCGAAGCGCTGAAGGACCTGCTGCACCATGTGTGACTGAGTCAGGGTAATGGTGCGGCGTGCTCTGTCCCGGGTGATCTGCAAGCCAAGGTAGCTGCGCAGTTCACCCAGGTCTGTGCACGTGTGTCTCTTCTGCAGCTCGGACTTCACGTGGGCGAGTCCAGCAGTGTCAGCTGTGGCAAAGACCAAGTCGTCGACGTACACGAGGATGTAGAACGGCGGCAAAGAAGTGTCGGTGCGCAGAAACAGCGACGGGTCGGCAGTAGAGGGAGCAAACCCAAGAGCCGCAGTGTGTCGTGCCACTCACGCGGTGCCTGGCGGAGACCGTAGACTGGCCGCCGGAGGCTCCACTGGGTGCCAGGAGGAAAAGACCCAGTGAAGCCAGGTGGGCGACGCAGCCAGATCTCCTCGTGCAGGCTGCCCTGCAAGAAAGCAGTGCTGAAGTCAAGAGAGTGCAGCTCGTAGTCGCGGTGAGCAGCTATGTGCAGCAGTAACCGAAGAGTGGTCATCTTCGGGGTGGGAGAGAAGGTCTGAAAGTAGTCAACTCCCTGCCGCTGACTGAAGCCACGAGCCACGTAACGCGCCTTGAAGACAGGCGGAGAACCCGGCGGTCGCTTCACCCTGAAAATCCACATGCCACTGACGATGTTCGCCCCAGGCGGGGGAACCTCGTCAACGTAGGTGCCTGTGGACTTCCAGGAAGCCATCTCTGTGTCCATAGCTGCCTGCCACTGAGAGGAGTAGGGACCCTCTATCGCCTCCGCGTAAAAGCGCGGAGTCGGGATGTCTAGTGCATCCGGGTCTCCCTCAGGGGTAAGCAGTACGAACACGAGATGAGGTGAAGCAGCAGCCAAACACTGGAACTCCTCCTGCCTGTCCTCAAGGACGTCCGTGCCAAGGGCACACTCACCCCCGACGGACGAAGGACAGACAGACTCAGACTCAACGACAAGACTAGCAGCGTAGTCTAGACGACAGCGAGCAGCAAAGTCGACGAGCTCATCAACTAGGGCAGACGCAGCAGTGGACTCAAAGGAAGGGTCAGTGACGACAGTAGCAAGGAGACGCGTGACAGTAGGACTGGCAGCACGAAGAGAGTCCGACTCCAGGTCGGGAAGAGCAGGAAGAGAGGACTCAGGAGGAGAAGGCAAAGGGGCACGCAGAGGAGCAGTGGACGGACGCAGAGACATCCGGTGCGTGCCAGGGACAGGAGGAGGACGCTGACGCGAACCACGACCACTAGTGCGAGCAAGACGGACAGGCGACGCAGGGCGAGACGCAGGCTCACGACGCTCAGCCAGACCTCCAGTAGGACCAGTGTAGGGAGAAGGAGCGGGCAGTGGGGAGGCCGGCTGTAACTGTAACTGTGACGGGACAGGCTGTGGACACTCTAAGGGAGGAGGAGGACCAGTAGAAGGCGGGAGACCAAGAACCTGCTGAAGGAGCGGAACGAAGTACGGCCGAGGCCGCGCGGCGACTCCAGACACAGCAGGGACAGCACCAGTACCCCCAGCGGCAGCACCAGCGCCAGCAGCACCTCCAGCTCCAGTACCTCCAGCAGCACCAGTAGCACCCCCAGCAGGACCGCCTCCAGGACCGACAGCAGTAGCCTCAGCGTCAACACCCTCAGCAGCTCCAGCTCCATTCGTACCCGCAGGCCCAGCAGCTCCAGTACTCCCAGTACGAGCACCTCCGGGACCCGCGGCACCAGCACCCTTAGCAGCCGAAGAACCTCCAGCTCCAGCAGCACGCCTCCAGCGCCGGGCAAACCACTCGCGCAACTCCTGTGGAGAGAGTGGCTCCCGCCGAGACGAAGCAGCAGGAGAACCTCCAGGCTCAGCACCGCCAGACGCCACACAAGCAGGCCCAGCTCCCTCAGGCTCCGCACCCCCAGGCTCAGCACCTCCAGGCGTAGCACCTCCAGGCTCAGCACCCCCAGGCTCAGCACCCCCAGGCTCAGCACCCCCAGGCTCAGCACCCCCAGTAGTAGCACCCTCAGGCTCAGCACCCCCAGGCGTAGCACCCACACGCTCAGCACCCCCAGAGTCAGCACCCCCAGGCTCAGCACCCTCAGCAGCACCAGAGTCACCAGTAACCTCGACAGGCTCGACTGCGTCTACCTGGGACACACCTGAAGGGGCAGGACCCTGAGGGGGGAGGGGGTCTACCGGGGGGGGACCTGGCACAAGGAAGAGCGGTGGCGGGGGGAGGGACGGAGTGCGGTAGGGGAAGAGGCGGTAGTAGGGGACCGACTCGTCAAACGTGACGTCCTGGGAGGACAGAACACGGCGAGAGGTGGGGTGGTAGAACTGCCACCCTGGCGCGTCAGGGGGGAAGCCAAGGAAGACGCAAGGAGCAGCACGAGGGGACAGCTTGTCCGCAGACAAGTCGCGGACAAACGCCCGAGATCCCCAGACACGGAACGCAGACGCATCGCCAACCTTCCCCGTCCACAGCAAAGCTGGGGAGGTCTCCGGCATGGAGACCCTGGGGTGAAGGTTGATCTGATGCGCCGCGTACCGAACCGCAAACGGCCACAGAAAATGGGGGGCAGCCGCATGCATCATGGACGTACGGGCGACGTCCATGACCATGCCAATGCGGCGCTCAGCAATCCCATTTTGCTGTGGAGAGTCCGGAAGCGTGAAGGTCTGGCGGATGCCTCGTGCACGACAGTAGGCTCGCAGAAGGCCAGAGGAGAACTCTCCACCTCTGTCAGAGTGCAGACGCAGAACAGGAAAGTCCGAGCCGAAGCTCTGCCTGAGCTGGAGACGAGCTGCGCGGATCCAGTCGATCAACACCTCAGTGACATCACCCTTGCTGCGCAAGGGGAAGACTGTGGTGTAACGCGAGTAGTCGTCAACCACCAGCAGGAAGTAGCGCTCGTGACCCTGTCCACGGACGCGGGCCGGGCCCCACACGTCCATGTGAAGCGTCTGCAGCGGGGCCTCTGTCGGAGGAAACTGGGAGGAGTGAGGGGCAGCCCGCTGCCGCCCCTCGACACAAGGGACGCAGGTAGGGCCGGGCCCCGGAGGAAGGGGAGGGAGGGACCGGGGAAGACCAGAGACAAGGACACGGGAGGCCATGCCTCGGAGACGAAGCAGAGAGGGGTGACCAAGGCGGTGGTGCCAGAGGAGAGTCTCGTGCGACAGGAGGCGACACGAACAGGGGGCAGACTCAGGACCAGACCTGGACGCTGCAGCAAACACCTGACCCGACGCAGCTACCTGACCAGACGCAGTGACTGGAGGAGACGCAGTGGTCAGTGTGTACAGGCTCGACCCCGGCCGACGTGTAAACGTGGCCAGGTGTCGGCCTGTCCGAGCGTCCGTGCAGTGGGTCACCCGCTGACTCGCAGGAGTGAACTGGTGAACCCCCGCATCCTGTAGGTCAGCACCACTCACCAAGTTCGTAGAGAACGAGGGGAGGTAGAGACCAGACAGGGTGCCAGAGGGGGCCGCCGGACACGGGAGGACAGTGGAGAAGTGAGCAAGGACAGGACCCCCAGAGGGGTCTGCCAGAGAGACCGCAACTGGCCGGCCAAACGGCGTGAGTGTGGTGCGGTCTCGAAAGAAGGAGCGAGAAGCCCCCGAGTCAAGGGTGAAGGTGTGGGAGGCCGAAGCCGACGCAGAACCTGAGAGAGCAGACTCACCAGTACCTGAGGGAGCAGACGCACCTAGAGCAGCAGCCTCGCTAGCACCTAGAGCAGCAGCCTCACCAGTACCTAGAGCAGCAGTCTCAATGCCCGGGTCGGGCGGAAAACACCGGTAACAGTCACCCTCATCACTAATAGTCACAGCATGGTGCGGTCTCGAAAGAAGTAGCGAGAAGCCCCCGAGTCAAGGGTGAAGGTGTGGGAGGCCGAAGCCGACGCAGAACCTGAGAGAGCAGACTCACCAGTACCTGAGGGAGCAGACGCACCTAGAGCAGCAGCCTCGCTAGCACCTAGAGCAGCAGCCTCACCAGTACCTAGAGCAGCAGTCTCAATGCCCGGGTCGGGCGGAAAACACCGGTAACAGTCACCCTCATCACTAATAGTCACAGCATACATGGCAGCAAGAATAGCATCAAAGTCAAGGTCAAAGACAGCTACACCCGCCCTAGACAGCTCGCCCCAGCAGGGGATCTCAGTGGCCTCAGGGAACTGGTGACACCAAGCGTCCGTCAGGCGGCCAAAGCAGCGCTGGGTGGAGTGCGCACCCCCGCACTGCTCACCCGCGCGGTCGCCGGTGCGTAGGACGTAGGTGCACGGACCAGTACCCCCACCCCGCTGGCGTGCAGCGTACCACTCACGGAGCTGCTGAGGGGGGGGGATGTCACGAGTGCGCTGCTGCCGCTGCTGCTGCTGCTGCTGGCGCTGACCACCACCGGAGCCGACCCTCTGCGCAGCGCCACCCCGACCAGCTCCACCTCCTCCGCCGCCGCCTCCTCCACCGCCGCCACCTCCGCCACCTCCGCTCCCACCGCCACCGCCGCCGCCGCCTCCGCCTCCACTGCCGCCACCGACACCTCCAACCCCGCCACCACTCCCACCACCACCCCCACCCCCTCCACTACCGCCACCGCCACCTCCGCCACCCCCGCCAGCCCCTCCAGCACCCTTGCCCCCCTTGCCCTTGCCGGTGCGGCGTCTCCCGCTCGGGGCAGACGCAGCGCCGACCGACTCGAAACCAACGAGGTCGGCCGCAGCAGCAGAGGCAACAGAGGGCAAAAGGGGGGAGGGGGAACACCCCTCAAAGACGGGGGTGCGAGGGTCACCACGAGAGGCTCCTACAGCGACTATGCTCTTCTCTGCTGCTAGGAGGGCCTTCTCGAGGAGGTCAACGGTGAGAGTGGTGGGGCAAACTGAGAGGAAGTGGTCCCTGACTACGCGAAGGGAGTCAAGGAGCCGGGTGACTATGTAGTAGAGGGTGATGTACATGGGGGGGGGGTTCTTGGCGCAGAACTCAGCAGGAAGCGCAGCGCGGTAGCGAGTGTCACTAGTGCGGAGGTGCGTAATGAGGTCAGCGAGTGTGGGAAAGGCAGCAAGGTCAGGGAAGAGGTACGGTAGCATGAGGCGGCTCAGTGCAGCAGTGGCAGGGGAGGAGTAGCGCGCAACTACAGCGTCGTACAAGGTGTGAGCACTCTTGTACTGGCTAAAGTGCGCACGCTCAGAGGTAGGCAGGTGGCGACGCACAGCAAGACGTGCAGCAGCATCGCGTGTGGCCCACTGTGAGCGAACAGTGGCGTCGGCATCAGCAGCTGGGGCAGGAGAGGCACCAGAGGTGAGGTCAAAGAGGGAGAGACCGTCTGCCCTATCGCACTGTAGGAAAAGCTGCAGGTCATCTACCCAGACGTCAAAGTCAATGGCCCGACCCTCAGCGTCAAAAGCGAGGACACTAGGGGTAGCCATGACAGCAGTAGACTAGCAGCGCGAACAGTAGGGTAAGGGCAGTGCAGTGACAGAGGCGCTGCTCTTACCGGACAGGGCGGCTCGAGCGGCTCGGCGGGTCGGCAACTCGGCGGCTCGGGCGGCTCGGGCGGCTCGGCGGTACGGCGGCTCGGCAGCAACTGCGGCTCGGCGACTCGGCGGCTCGGGCGGCTCGGGCGGCTCGGGCGGCTCGGCGGTACGGCGGCTCGGCAGCAACTGCAGCTCGGCGGCTCGGCGACCCGGCGGCTCGGGCGGCTCAGGTGGCGCGGCGGCTCGGGCGGCTCTGGTGGATCGGGCGGCTCGGCAGTAGCTCGGCGGCGCCGGCGGCTCGGTGGTGACGGCGGGGCCGCGTGGGGACGGCGGCGGGGCCGGGTGGAGCGGCGGCGGGGCTGGGTGGAGCGGCGTCGGGGCCGGGTGGATTGGCGTCGGGGCCGGGTGGAGCGGCGTCGGGGACAGTAGAGGCGGCGCCGGGGCCGGGAAGCGCAGCTCCGGGGCCGGGAAGGGCAGCTCCGGGGCCGCAGGGGTAGGCGACGGGGCCAGCAGAGGCGGCGCCGAGGCAGGGAAGGGCGGCGCCGGGGCCGCAGGGGTAGGCGACGGGGCCGCGAGGACGGCTAGGAGGGGGGGGGGTCGCGAGGGCGGCTTGAAGAGGCCGCGAGGGCGGCGTGAAAGGGCCGCGAGGCGGCGCGACACGAAGGAGCCGCGAGGGTGGTGGATCGGGGCCGCGAGGGCGGCGCGACGCGGCCGCTAGGGCGGCGCGACGTGCAGGGGCCGCGAGGGCGACGCGACGGGGCCGCAGGCGCGACGCGACGGGGCCGCTAAGGCGGCGCGACAGGGTCGAGAGAGGGGAGCGCGACTCGGGCAGTGTAGAGCGCGCTCCGGGCAGGAAAAAAAAGGTGGTGGGCCCTAGGAACAGTTCCCACAGGGGAACCTGCTCGATACCATGAGAAACTGAACGAGAATGAATTGACTAAGGGAAAGTTGGGTACAAATGTAAACCCTAGAAAACTGTACCCCATATGTGCTACCCCACTATAGCCTACAATAGCTATGTCATATAAATCTGACAGTCCACGCTTTGGGGTGTATGCCGTCGGCCCATGCCCTCCAACGCGGTGGGAACGAGCGTACGCGCCCTCCGCGCGATCCATAGCCGCCACATCAGCTACCGCCTGCGTGAACGGGCGGGAAGTCAGGAGACTCTTCTGTTGGTAGAGCTTGAATCGCTTTGCCACGCGGTCGTCGGTGTGGTCCTCGACTTGAAACATCACAAAACGCTCCGAAATGTAGTCGAGGGCGTTCATGACCATTTCGAGTCCGCCCGCCGTGTCGTCGTGCTGCAGCTTGTACTCCGCGTGTTTCAGGTAGGCCCTCACGTCCTCCAGGGGCTCCGCCTTCACGCGCACGAACGCCTTCATGAAGTTTGCCGCCGAAAAGGTGGGGGTGGTGGAAGGAAGGGGGGGGAGATTTTCCATGGATGTGACATTTGCTGCGTTGATCGGAGCCTCACCAGCGTCGTCGTCAGAGTCGTCGGAGTCGTGGTCGTCGGCTGCGGCTTCGGGAACGCTGGTAGCTACCTCCTTGTTGTAACGGCGTGTTGATGCTCCTTTCGCTCCCTTCTCCTTTTTCGAATTTTCGTTTTTAGCCGAAATCGATGCCGTCCGTTGTGTAGTTTCGGCTTCAATTGCGCTGGCGGATCGATGCTGTAACAGGGACAGGAGCGCCTTGACTTGGTCCGGGGTCAACGTCTGGGTCAAGTCCGGGTCAACGGTCGCGTCAGACGAGGCGGCCGTACGGCGCCTCTGGCGCTGACGCGACTGCCTGTGGGGCGCGTGTGCCTCAGGCGCGTGCTCCGCGCCAGTCGCGTGTGGCGCCACGTTCGCCACTGGTGCCACGGGTGCCACTGGCGCAACAGGCGCCACAGGCGCCACAGGCGCCGAAGGGTGCTGCTGGTGCCGCTCGGCGTTTTTGTTGACCTCGAGCCCGCCCAGCAGCACGTCGACAGCTGTTGGGGGGGACGTTTCGCCGTCTGCCCGGCGCTTGTTGCGGCGCTCGCCCGACATTTCCCGGGCGTTACGATCGGTGTCAGAAATATTCGAGTCGTTGACGACGGTGTTGTTCACGCGGTTAAGTTTCTGCGTAGCAGCCATAGTCGAGCGGTTGTGGTTGAGAATGTCAGCTAATAAAGTTGAAGGTGAAACGCCTCTCGGTAGAGAGCGAGTTCTAGCCAGCTTGAACGGAAAACTAGAAATGAGCTCGAGGAACTGAGAGTTGCATGAGCCGTTGGAAAATGAGAGACGTGGGTGGAGGGGAATGGGCTCCAACCCACGTTTTGTAGTTGGAGAAGGGCGTTTAGCGCGCTTCGACGATGCTAAATCTGCGTTACAGGCAGCTGCGCTTTCGAAATACGTAATTTTGAAAAACACTTCGTGTGTTTAAAAATTATCATATGTACTCTGCTTCCGCACTAGAGAGCGATATGTCAGCCAACTTTTTCGCTTGCCACATGATTGCTGTCCCGCCGAGCAGAAACACGTAACCGTATGCTCCCTTCCTTGTTTTCTTGTCGGATGCGTGTGAAGCATCCGCATACCCCACTAACTCCAGGGTCTCTTCACCTCCTTCAAATAGCAGCCCCTCATTTTCATGTTGCAGGAGGTAGTCGATGGTCCTCCTCATCTCTCTCCACTTTCTCTCCCCTTGCTGCTGCACTTGTTGCCCAAGGTGGCTAGCTGCGTATGCCATGTCCACGCGTGTGCATGAAACTGGGTACATTATGGACCCCACCACGGACTGGTATACCTGTAGAGCCCTCTCCTTGCTACCCCATTGGTTGACATCTTCCTCTTGTTCACCGTCGTTTTCAGCTACCCCACTCAATGGTGTAGAAATCGCCTTCGTGTATCCATTTCCAAACCTCTGCTGCACCCTGCTGCAATATTTCTGTTGGTACAGAAACATCTTCTTCTCCTCCTTACGCCTCTCCAGATTCATGCCGAGAAAGAGTGTGGTCCTCGGAATCTGCTTTACTTGAAAAACTTCCGCAATGTGAGTGCACACCTTCTCTACCTCCTCCTCTAACGCCCCTGCCACCAAGATGTCATCCACGTATAGCACCAAGAACACCTTCTCCTTCCCTTCTCCCTTCCAGTAGAATGCCCTATCACACTCACTTTTCTGAAATCCCCCTTGCAGTAGCCGCTCATCCATCGCCATATACCACTCCCTAGGACTTTGCTTCAGCCCATACAGTGCCTTGTTGAGCTTGCATTTTCTGCCCGAACCGTCGTCATGCCCTGGTGGTTGCTCGAGGTAGATTTCCTCCTTCAGCACCCCATACAAGAAAGCATTTTTCATGTCCAACTGCACCATGAAGTATTTCCTTGCTGCCACCACTTTGAGAAAGACCCGTGTCGTTGTCAACTTGCTCACTGGAGCATAGATTTCGTTCTGGTTGAAGTCCTTCCCCTCCACCTGAGTGTAGCCCTTGGCTACAAGCCTCGCTTTGAACCTTTCCAGTTGCCCCATATCTCCGGTCTTGATCTTAAAATCCACTTCACCCCCACGGCTTTCCTCCCTTCCGGCATAGGCACGAGCTCCCATGTGCCTCTTTCAGCCAATGTGTTCAGCTCCTCCTCAATTGCCGCTTTCTACTGCTCCCTTTCTGGACCCTCTAGCACATCCTCGATGCTCACTGGTTCTTTGGGTAGGTTGTGAGTCGCTTTTCTTTCATTGGAGACTAGGTCAGTAGCTGTGGCAGAGAGTAGGAAGTGGGTATGGATGTCCTTCCAGCACGTCATCAGCAGTTGCGCATACCGAGGGTTTGCTTTCTTCACCCTCTTTCCTCTCCCCAACTCCTCTGCAGGTGATTCGACCTAATCCTCACTAGAATCCGCCAATGCTTTCCCTTCTCCATCCTTCACTTCCCATCCAATCACGATGGCGCCCTCCTCAAGTAAGTCCTTTATCTCTTTCATCTTGGCATTGCTGTCATCACTGTTTAGAAGCTTCCAAGGATCATGATATCCTTCAGCCGCTGATTCTTCATCTCCCTCTTCTCCAGCCACTTCATCAATGCCACCCTCAGCTACTTCATTGCTTGGCTGCTCCCCTTCTATCTCCACTCCATTGATTTCATCCGCTTCACTGGTTGGTGCCTTCTCCCACACCCAATCAACTGAATCTGCCCGTTCCACATCTTCGAGTTCCTCATCTCCTTCATCTCCAACTCCTTCACTCTCCTTCTCCTCCAAAAGATCCTCCACCTTATCTGGTGTAGTTGCTGTCCCTGCTGCTGCAATCTCTTTATCTACTCCCTTCCACTGCAGGTAGTTCACCTCCTCGTAGAAGACAACATCCCGGGTGATCGTGACCTTTCCTGAAACTACATCCTTGATCACCCACCCCTTGCTCACCGGGCAGGTACCGAGGTTAATCCCCCAATGAGCCTTGGGCAGCAACTTATGATCCGGACCAGCTGGCTCCCTGTATTGCACCATACTCCCCCACACCTGTGCAAACCCCAGATTTATCTTCCTGCCATAAAAGGCCTCGTGGGGAGTCATATCTGCCCGAAGTCCCTTGGTAGGTAGGCGGTTCTTGGACCAGCAAGCCATAGCCAATGCATCACCCCAGAATTTCAGTGGCAGCCCACTGTCGGCCAGCATGCTTCTCACACTGTCCAGTAGAGATCGATTCACTCGCTCCGCTATGCTGTTATGCTGTGGAGTGTAGGGTACAGTCAACTGCCGTCGGATACCCTTGCTCTGTAAAAACTTGTTGAACAGCTCACCGGTAAACTCCCCGCCATTATCTGTCCTCAAAACTTTCAGCACCTTCCCACTTTGCCGCTCTGCTTCCGCCATCCAAGTCACGAAGCTAGGAAACACTTCTGCCTTATCTTTCAGCTCCGTCACCCACGTGTGCCTCGTTCCCAAATCAGTGAAGGTAACGAAGTAGCGGCTGCCGTGTCGTGACGCCACCCTCATAGGCCCACACACATCGGCTGCTACGATGTCCAAGGTGCCATAAGGCTCCTGCACCTGGTGGCGGGGATGTGGGGATTTTGTGTTTTTACCTTCCAACAAACTTGCTGCATTTTCCCTTGCTTTCAGGCCCCTCCTTCAGTGCCACACCTTTTACCATGCCCTTTTTGACCAACTCCTTGACCCTATCCATGCTTGCATGCCCCATGCGCCTGTGCAAGGTTTCTAAATCCACTTTCTCCACCCCAACCACCATGGCTGAAGCTTCCTGCTGAAGCTCCTTCACAGGTAAGCCATCAAGCCGAGCCTTCAACTCTTCCCTAGCTAGGTCTCCTTCGAATGATGTCAGGTAGGTGGCATTCTCATCCTCCAACCCCTTCTTCCTCAGCTTCATTTCATACAACCCTTGATTTCTGTTCCCTTCTGCAACCACCTTCCAATCCTCATTGAAAACCCACAACTTTCCTTTGTCGCTGAAGATCTTGCACCCCGTGCTGTCAAGTTGAGACTGGCTGATCAGATTTAGTGAGAGCTTCTCTACAAAGAGAACATTTTCCAGCTTTAGCTCCCCGTACTCTCCTTGGAGTAGCAACTCTCCTTCCCCCTTCACAATCAGCTTCCCTTCATCCCCCAAGAGCACATACGGTACGTTGGAGTCCCTCAGATTTGTAAGCCACTCGCAGTGATTGGTCATGTGCTGAGTGCACCCACTGTTCATGAACCACGCTGCTTCACCGAACCCTTTTGCCACCAAACACACCCCCGATGCCCTTGCCACGTTTGCCTTGTGAGCTCCTCCCAAGATGACGTCCGCTTCACTGTTTTCAGCTTCCACTGCATTTGTTTTTGCTGCTGCTGGTTTGTTTTGCTGCTGGTTTGCCCCTTGGTAGTTCCTGCTGTTGGGGTTCGAGTAGCAGTTGGCTGCCCTATGCCCAATTTTCTGGCAATAGTGACATGCCCCTGAAAATCCGGCTCTCTGCATCTTGTTATCACCTCGAACCTCCCCCTCTCTCTGCTGCCATCCGTTCTGCAGCCCCTTCTGTTGCGGACCGCTCCATTTCCCCTTGAAATTTCTGCTCCTTGGGTTGTCATAGCAGTCTATCTGCTTATGACCCTTCTTCCCACACTGAAAACACGCCCCGAAACCTCCATATCCTTTCCCTGTTGCTGCTGCGTTTACCATAGCATGTGTGACTGGTCCCATTCCATTCAAGCTAACCTCCTTCCTGAGCCGATCAGCTTTCACCCGCTCCAAAGCTTGGAGCGTCTCCAACAGCTTGGTCATATTTGCGGGTGGGTTGCAGGTTAGGAGCCCTATCTCTGCTTCCCACTCCTTGGGCAACCCACTAATGATGTACCCCATCATTTCACCTTGAGTTTTAGCTGCCCCCATAGCCTTGAGGTCGTCATTGTACCCCTTCGCTCGATTCATGTAGTCAATGGCCCTCTCCCTCGGCTCCATATTCAATAGAAGGAGTTTCTTCCGAATGGCGGCTTTGTTGGTATCCGTAAGCCCAAGTTAAGCTGCTTCCATGTACTCCCAGGCTCGTTCGGCAGAGTTCTCCTCTCCCGCAAATTGATCCAGCCCCACTGCAATGCTGTCCGAAACCGAATGACACAATTGGAAAAAAGCTTGCTAACTCCTTTTTTTGAATGACGCATTTTCTTCTGGTTTTTCTTTTGCAGATGGTGGGACGCCCTCTCCCGTCTCCCACTCGGGATGATAGTACGGCCAGAGATCCACTTCCTCCGCTCTACGAATGAACCTGAGTCGCCACGTGCTATAATTCTCTCCATGGAATCGTTGGGCCTCGCTAAGCCCAATTGTTGGTTTCGCTGTTAACCGAGCTTGTGCTAACGCTGATAGGATGGCCTGTAGTTCTGAGCATCCAATGCTCACAGAGGAGCCTGAACTCACCTCAGTATGATTGCCTGTCATACTTAATAAAGTTCGCCTATCCTTAAAACGCTAGAACACGCCTTAAACCAGCTCTGATACCAGCTCTTGTATGTGCGCAGCCTTTAGTCTAGACTATGAAGACTAATTAGAGTCTTAGTAGCTTGCATGGGAAGCTCTGGCCTCAACTGTGTGAAGGAATTTGCTGAAAAACAGCAAGACAAAAAGTTCCAGTGACTTCATTGAAGAAGGCATACAAAAACAGAAAACACAAAGCAAGTTATAAGCAAAAGGATTTCTGATTTCGCCCTCGCGCCGCGCCTAATTTCGAGCGGAGTTGTACTCGGCTCGATTTCCGAATCCAACCATGCGCCGAACGCGCCTCAAGTTTGTTGAAAGTAATGAACGAGAATGAATGCATTGAACAGAAGTTGGGTACAAGTACTAACCCTAATTGGGTTGTACCCCTTATGGGCTACCCCACTATAGCTACACAAAGGAAAAGCTATAATTTTTTGACACACCCCCATAGGCAAAGTGGGGGAGAACAAGTGGTCACAAGACCAGTCAAGAAAAGCAAAGCAAGCTCAGGGTGGATCACAAAGTCACCACACAGTCCGAGCACAAGCAAAGGGCCACAAAGCCAGTTCACATGCAGAGTTATATAAAAGAGAACAAATAATACAGTGATCATGTCCTAGGAAGTGCAAGCATGCAAGCATATATATAGATCACAGTACAAGCAGAGTCACGCAGCAAGCAAGTGAGGCAAAGTAGACACAAGGCCTAACACAATAGAGAAGCGCTGATGATCACCAGGCGGTAGTGCCTTGGTGAATATATCAGCAGTGTTGGCCCTAGTGGCCACGTACGCAAGACGAAGCTGACCACGCTGCTGCAACTCTCGAGCAAGGAAGTATCGCAGAGCGATGTGCTTCGTTCTGTGCTCCAGTCTGTGCTCTTGACACAAGGCAATCATGGCCTTGTTGTCTACGTACAGAACTGGAGGCGAACGAGGCTGCTCTCCCAAGTCAGTCAGCAAGTAGGTGAGCCAGCGTAGCTCCTGTGCAGCCATGGCCCCGGCGTAGATCTCAGCCTCACAACTGGAGCTGAGAACCAAAGACAAGCGGGTAGACCGCCAGGAAACAGAGCCAAGGCCAAGGCTGAAGGTGTAACCCTGTGACGACCGCTGCGTAGCTAAGTCGTCAACCCAGAAAACGTCTGCGTGACCGGTGAGGACAACTGGACCCCGTCCTCCAAGCACGAGCCCCATGCCTGACGTACTGCACAAGTAGCGCAGTACCCTCTTCGCAGCATCCCAGTGCACCTTTTGGTGCCTACCGGGAGCCACGTAGCGAGCCAGGAGGCTGAGAGGGTATGCGAGGTCAGGTTGAGTGCACGTCATCAGGTACATGAGGCAACCCACAAGCTCTGGGTACGGACCACTCGGCTCTACGGACTCGTCAAAAGGTGGAGGAAAGAGCGAGTGGCCGGTAGACAGAGGAGTGGGCTGTGGTGAGGAGAACTGGAAGCCGAAGCGCTGAAGGACCTGGTGCACCAAGTGTGACTGAGTTAGGGAAATGGTGCGCCGAGCTCTGTCCCGGGTGATATGCAAGCCAAGATAGCTGCGAAGTTCACCCACGTCAGTGCATGTGTGTCTCGTCTGCAGCTCCGACTTCACAAGGGTCAGTGCCTCAGTGTCAGCAGTGGCAAAGACGAGGTCGTCGACGTAGACGAGGACGTAGAACGGCGGCAGCGAGGTGTTGGTGCGTAGAAACAGCGACGGGTTAGCAGTAGCAGGAGCAAACCCAAGAACCGCAAGTGTTGTCCTCAGTGTGTCGTGCCACTCGCGAGGCGCCTGGCGTAGACCGTAGACTGGCCGCCGAAGACTCCACTGAGTACCTGCAGGAAAAGACTAAGTGAAACCAGGTTGGCGGCGCAGCCAGATCTCCTCGTGCAGGCTGCCCTGCAGGAATGCTGTGCTGAAGTCCAGAGAGTGCAACTCGTAGTCACGCTGAACAACGACGTGCAGCAACACCCGAAGAGTAGTCATCTTCGGGGTGGGGGAGAAGGTCTGTAAGTAGTCAACCCCCTGTCGCTGACTGAAGCCTCGAGCAACGTAACACACCTTGAAGGCAGGCGGAGAACCCGGCGGCCGCTTCACCCTGAAGATCCACGTGCCATCGACTATGTTCGCCCCAGGTGGGGGAACCTCATCAACGTAGGTGCCAGTGGACTTCCAGGATGCCATCTCGGCATCCATGGCTGCCTGCCATTGAGAGGAGTAGGGACCCGTAATCGCCTCTGCGTAAGAGTGCGGGGTCGGGATGTCTGGTGCATCTGGGTCTCCTTCAGGGGCAAGCACCATGGAAGCAAAACGAGGTACAGCAGCTGCAAGACACTCAAAGTCCTCCTGCCTGTCCTCAAGGACGTCCGTGCCAAGAGCACACTCACCCCTGACGGATGGAGGACTGGCAGACGCAGACTCAGCAACTAGAGCAGTGGTGTAGTCTAGACAGCACGCAGCAGCAAAGTCAAGCAGCTGAGCAACGAGAACAGACGCAGCAGCAGACTCAAACGAAGGGTCTGTGACAGCAGTGGCGAGGAGACGAGAGACACGAGACTGGCAGCACGAGCGCGGTCAGACTCAGGGTCAGGGACCTCAGGAAGAGAGGACTCAGGAGGAGCAGGCAGAGGAACACGTAGGGAAACAGAGGAAGGACGAAGGGTCATAGCGTGCGTGCCGGGGACAGGAGGAGGACGCGAACGAGGAACATGACGAGCAGTGCAAACAGGCGAGACAGGACGAGACGCAGGCTCACGACGCTCTGTAAGACCGCCGGACTGCTCAGTGTAAGGAGAAGGAGCAGGCAGTGGAGAGGCTGGTTGTAACGGCGGCTGCGACTGGTCAGGCGGGGGATACAGGAGGGGAGGAGTAAGGCTAGAAGAAGATGGGGTACCAAGAACCTGCTGAAGCAGGGGAACGAAGTACGGTCGCGGCCACACAGCGCCACCAGGGTCAACAACTCCAGCTCCTCTAGCTCCAGCACCTCTAACACTAGGGCCTCCAACTCTAGCGCCTCCTGCGCCAGTGCCTCCCACTCCAGCTCCCCCAGCTCCAGCGCCACCAGCGCCAGAGCCGCCAACACCAGTAGCTCCAGACTCCATAGGGTCTCCAGCTCTAGCAACCTCAACACCACCAGTCCCGGCAGCTCCCGTACCCCGGGTACGAGCACCTCCAGGACCAGTGGTCGCAGTACCTCCAGTAACACCAGCTCCAGCCGCAACTCTAGTACCTCCAGCTCCAGCAGCTCCAGAACCACCAGCTGCGGTAGCTCCACTCCAAAGGTGTGCGCGCTGAACAAACCACTCACGCAGCTGCTGCGGAGACAGTCTCGGCGAAGCACCAGCAGAACCTCCGGACGAAGCAGCACCCTGAGGCTCCGAACCTCTAGACTTTGTTGGATGCACGTCATTCTGAGTGCATGTCATCCTAACGTCCTGCCGAGTGCTCGTGCTATTCATGCGTGCATTGTTTGCATGAGCATATGTCATTGTGCATGGCTGTTGGATATTATCATCTCTGTGTTTTTTCTCCAAGTCTAAATGCTTGATCATGCAGGAGAAATCCAGAGCTTTCCAACGATACCAAGATCGCCTTATTCCGACCAAGATCGCCCAAGTTACAAGATTTCCAAGACTTGGATTTCTTATTACCTTTTGGGGTTATATCTAAATTGGGTGATTACTTGGACATGACTATAAAGGGATCTTTGGTTGGGTGGTTAGGGAAGGCAACTTTGACTTTTGGATTGGGGTGGCTAGAAGTTTCTAGCATGGGTTGCAAATGTTGCAACACCTAGGCAAAATCCAACTAGATTGGATTTTGCATGTGACACCTCAAGGACCTCATGATGAGGGTTGCATTCTTGCTGCTAGGAAGGTTCCTACCATCCTTCCCTAGCTCTTGGAGAACCCCTTCCCTCTCATGGTTCTCTTGGAGGTTCCCAACTCCAACTTCCTATGCCTTAATGTTTGTACTTCCTCCACTATTCTAGTCATGCAGCTGCTGGACGTTTTTACTCGGTTCTCACTCTGTAGACCATCTTAACGACTGATTCAACTTGGAGATGGTAGCTAAGCCTAAGGCGCACAATCCTACCGAGCGGATTTGTGTTTAGTTGAGTAATGAGTTCGTCGTAAGTTCGCAAAGTGATGGATCCTGAACAACAAGTGGTATCAGAGCGGGTAGTCGACTTTGAGACAACGAATCGTCGTGAATTCTCAACCAATGTTGTCGAGTGAGACCATTTTCTAGTAGCTCGGCTCGCGATCTTTCGATTGGTGGTCAAATCGCTTTCTAATTCGAAGAATCCAGACCGCGACGGCGAGTTTCGTAGAATCGAAATTTCTGGCAGAAGTCTCTCTAAACGATTTCTCAAGTTTCCACCGTTCATAAGGCCTCAATATGGTTGGTACGAACTCCGGAGGTGCTAGTGGCGAGATGGATAGAAGTAGAGAGGCTGGAGAGCAAGGGGGAGTTGCTGGTGGAGGAGTGGGGACTCACCAACCAGCCAACCCTACGCTACCCTCAACTTCTACTCCATCTCCTACAACCGTGGATCCCGTGAAGGCGTTCTCTATTGAGAAGTTCATGGGGGAGGACTACGAGCACTGGAGCTTCCGCATGAGGCTGATGTACACCCAATACAAGCTATTGGATCTGGTGGAGGGGAAGGAGAAGATGCCGGAGGCCGCGGATCTGAAAGGAGCGTGGATGAAGCGATCGTTCGACGCGTACATGCTCATGGTGCAAGCGGTTGGCGGGCGACAACTTGACCACATCAAGGACCTCTTGGGTGATCCAGAGTGTGGCCCCAAGGCTTGGAGGAAGATTCTGGATGTGCACTCATCGACACATGCTACCGGCATCGTGCTACTCGCGCGGCGGCTGCGCGACATCAAGTTCGTTGATGAAGAGCCGATGCAACCGGTGTTGGATGAGATGCGGGACATCTTCACGAAGCTCCAAGGCGGCGGTGTGGTGTACCCAGAGCTCGTGCAATGCGTGGAGATTGTGATACGGCTGCCGGAGTCGTGGTCTGCCCTTGCAATCAACCTCAACTCTCAACAGCCCCAGTGGAGCGTGGATTACATTCGCGCGCGCATCCTAGAGGAGGACTTGCGGCGGCGGAGTGTGGAGCGCTCGGAGGAGGGGGCTGGCTATGGAGCTGGAGGTGGAAAGAGTGGCTTCAAGAAGAAGTGGAAGGGCAAAAACAATGACAACCCTAAGGAGGATGGCAGCGGGGGTCAATGGGAGGTGTGCTTCTACTGCAAGAAGCGCGGACATCGTTGGCGGAAGTGCTACCAACGACCCAAGGATTGGACCCCGCCTTCATCAAGCAACCAGCGTGGTGGCACGAGGAGTGGGGGAGTCATGGGAGCTAGTGGAGAGGAGAAGGATGAGGAGAAAGGCGGCAAATCTGAGGAGCGGAAGGCCGGGTTCTTCTTCTTCGTGAACGAAGGCGCAACCGACCTCGCTATGGCTGCCAAGGTTCTCCTACACCCCCTCACCCATTGGGTGATTGACTCCGGGAGCTCTTGGCACATGACTCCTCGTGCGGACCTACTCGATGAGATTCAGCCCGCACCCATCTCTACAGTCACATCCGCGACAGGCGCCAAGGCCAGGGTCATGGGCATGGGATGCGCCAAGTTCATGGGAGCGGATGGAGAGCTCGTGGGGCTGAAGAACGTGCTGTGGGTGCCGGACTTGTGCGCGAACCTGATTTTTACCGGCCGGTTGGGAGATGCGGGTGTGAACACCGAGACGATTGGCTCGGAGCGCTATCGTGCCTACAACGATGAGTGGCTGATTTGGGACCTGCAGTGGAAAGGGGATGTCCACAAGCGGATGTGGCAGATCCCGGTCCTCCCTTGGCGGAAATCGGGCAAGGCGGCAGCGGCGGCATCTATGGAGGAGAGCGTCACCGAGGAGGAGCAGCAAGGTGTGCAAGGAGAGGAGCTGATTGGAGGAAGTGCGGCGGTGAAGGCGTCGGCTACCTCGGGCCAAGCGGATTGGGAGATTTGGCATCGGCGGCTCCCACACGTCGCTGTTTCAACATTGGAGGTGATGCACAAGGAGAAGTGCGTGCACGGCCTGCAACTGCAAGGAGATGGCGCTCACTATGGCAGCTGCGAGGCGTGCATGCAAAACAAGTTTGCGCGGTTCCTGTTTCCACGTGCGGAGGGACCAGCGAAGGCGCCACTGGAGGTGGTGCACATGGACCTGGTGGGTCCTATGAGGACTGAGGGGACTGGGGGAGTGCTGTACTTCCTCACAATGGTGGACGAATGGAGCCGTTTCACATGGGCACGTCCCTTGTCCAAGAAGAGCGATGCTGTAGCGGCAATCAAGGAGGATTGGTTGCCGATGGTGGAGCGGCAAGCGATGCGGCTGGTGAAGGTGCTGAGGAGCGACCGAGGTGGAGAGTTCCTTGGAGCGGAATTCACCAAGTTCCTCAAGAGAAATGGCATCCGACATCAGCTGACCTGCCCTGGAACATCGCAGCAGAACGGCATTGCTGAGCGTGCCAACCGGACCATTGGCGAGGCGGCTAAGACCTTGTTGGGGGCTGCTGGGATGCCCTACAAGTTCTGGCCTGAAGCTGTTCGCCATGTCATCACGGTCAAGAACAGGGTCTTGACACATGTTGGCTACAAGCACTGGGTGCCGTACGAGCGTTGGCTTGGGAAGAAGCCATCCATTGACATGCTGCGGGTGTGGGGCTGCATGGGGCTTGTGATGGTGCCTAAGGAGCAGAGGCACAAGCTGGAAGTTGCTGCTGTGTGGGCTGTCCATCTTGGGATGGCTCCTGACTCGAAGGGGTGGCTGATGTGGGACCCCAAGAGCAAGAAGATGCTGGTCAGCCGTGACGTCAAGTTTGTGGAGGACGTCATGTACAAGGACTGGCAACAGCAGCAGCAGGTGCAGATTGGCTTGCGTCTGCAGGAGATTGAGCGGTCTGCAGTGGAGGAGGTTCAGCTGCACCTTGAGGATCTCCCTGGGTCAGAGCTGACTAGTGACCACAGTGGCGGTGGTGAGCAGCAAGTTTCTGGTCCCGCTGCGGAGGAGGGGTTGGAGGATGAGTCAGCACGTATGGACTCACCAACTCAGCCCGAGCCTGCTGCAAACGCCAAGGTCACCAAGAGGAGTGTGCAGAGAGGAGCTTCACCACATGGGCAGCAGACTGCAACCCGCGAGAAGAGAGTGGCAGCAGCACCCTCAAGGCTGAAGTATAGCCGTTTGGGAGGACCCAAGCAAGGTGCTATGGCGGTTCAGGCGGATGAGGGAGAGGATGAGGAGATGGCCTTCTGTTTCTTCACACCCTTGCCTGGAGAACCAGCCACAGTGGAGGAGGCACTGAGTGGACCCCAGAACGAGGAGTGGAAGGCTGCCATGGATGCGGAGTTCAACAGTCTCATTGAGAATGGGACTTGGGAGCTTGTTGAGTTACCTGAGGGGCGACGGCCGATCAGCAGCAAGTGGGTCTTCAAGGTGAAGAGTGGTGCTGATGGTGCGCTGGAGCGGTTCAAGAGCTGCTTGGTCGCCAAGGGGTTTCAGCAGAAAGAGAAGGTCGGCTTTGGGGAGATCTTCGCTCCCGTTGCTAAGCCAGTGACACTGAGGACTTTGATGGCTGGCGCAGCTGTGAAGGGATGGCACGTGAAGCAGATGGATATCACCACTGCGTTCCTCAATGGAGTGCTGCTGGAGGATATCTACATGGTGCAGCCCGACGGCTATGAGGATGGGACCAGCCGGGTGTGCAAGCTTAAAAAGGCCATCTATGGCCTTAAGCAAGCGCCCAGGTGTTGGTACGAGAAGCTGGAGGAGGTGCTGCTGGGTGGAGGCTTCAAGACGTCCCAGGCGGATCACAGCTTGTTTCTGCTTGGAGAGGGGGAGCAGCTGCTTTTGCTGCTGGTGTATGTCGATGACATACTGCTGTTCTCACCTTCCATGGAGCAGATTGAGAGGACACAAAAGCTGCTGATGGACAATTTCAAGTGCAAGATGCTGGGGGATGTCCACTATCCACTACTACTTGGGGCTGCAGATTGAGAGGGATGTTGAGAGGAGGTGGCTGAAGGTGCATCAGTCACACTACATCTCTGGTGTCATGGAGCGGTATGGTGTGACTGGGGGTCGCACTGTGATGACACCGTTCCCTGCGGGCTTCAAACTGAAGAAGGCAGCTGAGGAGGATGATGTACTCGAGGATGAGCAGCAGAATGAGTACCAGTCACTCATTGGGAGTGTGATGTATGCTGCAGTGCATACGCGACCTGATGCTTCATTCGGAGTGGGGCAGCTGGCCAGAGTTGTGCAGCGGCCCACTGAGGAGCAGTTAGAGGTGGCAAAGCGCTTGGTGCGCTACCTCGGATCAACGGCATCTGCTGGTGTTCAGTTTTCAGCTGGCGGCCAGCTGAAACAGATTGGAGAAGATGGGGTCACGCCTGGAACCTTGAAGCTGTCGTGCTTCACCGATGCCACATGGGCCTCAGAGGATGAGGATCAATCATCGGTTGGCGGCTTTGTGTGCATGGTCGGAGGTGGACCAGTGAGCTGGAGGTCCAAGAAGCAGAGTGAGATTGCTCAGTCTTCCGGAGAGGCAGAGTACATGGCGATGTACCATGCCATCAAGGAGATTGTGCTCCTGAGGAAGCTGCTGGAGGACATGGGAGCTGAACAGCAGGGACCTACACCACTTTTCTCCGACAGCGAGGCTGCTATTGGCATGGCCAATAATCCTATCCTGAATGGGCTGAACAAGCACATGAAGATTAAGTGGCACTGGGTGAGGCAGATGGTGAAGGAGGGAGCTGTTAAGCTTCACCATGTGAAGGCTAGCAAGCAGGCGGCAGATTTTCTCACCAAAAGACTTCCCGAGAGCGCACATTGGAAGTGTGCTAAGATGTGTGGCATGGCATTGCACTAGTGTGGGCAGCAGTGTCATGAGTGCATGTGTGATTGTGTGTGCATGCAGTCCGTTAGTCTGAGGGGGAGTTTGTTGGATGCACGTCATTCTGAGTGCATGTCATCCTAACGTCCTGCCGAGTGCTCGTGCTATTCATGCGTGCATTGTTTGCATGAGCATATGTCATTGTGCATGGCTGTTGGATATTATCATCTCTGTGTTTTTTCTCCAAGTCTAAATGCTTGATCATGCAGGAGAAATCCAGAGCTTTCCAACGATACCAAGATCGCCTTATTCCGACCAAGATCGCCCAAGTTACAAGATTTCCAAGACTTAGATTTCTTATTACCTTTTGGGGTTATATCTAAATTGGGTGATTACTTGGACATGACTATAAAGGGATCTTTGGTTGGGTGGTTAGGGAAGGCAACTTTGACTTTTGGATTGGGGTGGCTAGAAGTTTCTAGCATGGGTTGCAAATGTTGCTACACCTAGGCAAAATCCAACTAGATTGGATTTTGCATGTGACACCTCAAGGACCTCATGATGAGGGTTGCATCCTTGCTGCTAGGAAGGTTCCTACCATCCTTCCCTAGCTCTTGGAGAACCCCTTCCCTCTCATGGTTCTCTTGGAGGTTCCCAACTCCAACTTCCTATGCCTTAATGTTTGTACTTCCTCCACCATTCTAGTCATGCAGCTGCTGGACGTTTTTACTCGGTTCTCACTCTTTAGACCATCTTAACGACTGATTCAACTTGGAGATGGTAGCTAAGCCTAAGGCGCACAATCCTACCGAGCGGATTTGTGTTTAGTTGAGTAATGAGTTCGTCGTAAGTTCGCAAAGTGATGGATCCTGAACAACAGACTTCGCACCCTCCGACGCAGCACCCCCATACTCAACACCCACAGGCTCAGCACCCCCAGGCTCACCACCTCCAGTCTCAACACCCCCAGGCTCAGCACCCCCAGTCTCAGCACCCTCAGACTCTGCACCCCCAGGCTCTGCACCCCCAGACGCAGCACCCCTAGACGCAGCACCTCGAGCAGCACCTGAGCCGACAGCTACCTGAACAGGCGCAGGAACAGGGAGAGGGTCTACCTGAGACACACCTGAGGGAGCAGGACCCTGGGGCGGGAGGGGGTCTACCGGAGGGGGACCGGGAGCAAGGAAGAGCGGCGGGGGCGGGGGAGGGGCAGAGCGGTAGGGGAAGAGACGGTAAAAGGGAATCGACTCGTCAAACGTGACGTCCTGAGAAGGGAAGACACGGCGCGAGTTGGGGTGGTAAAACTGCCAGCCAGGCGCGTCAGGGACAAAGCCAAGGAAGACGCAGGGGATAGCACGGGGGGAGAGCTTGTCCGCGGACGTATCGCGAACAAAGGCACGAGATCCCCAGACCCGGAACATCGACGCATCGCCAACCTCCCCCGTCCAACGTAGTGTGGGCGAGGTCTCCGGCAAGGAGACACGGGGCCAGAGGTTGAGCTGATGCGCAGCGTACCGGACCGCAAACGGCCACAAAAAATGGGGAGCAACCGCATGGATCATGGAAGTACGAGCGACCTCCATGACTAAGCCAATACGGCGCTTTGCAATCCCATTTTGTTGAGGGGAGTCCGGAAGCGTGAACGACTGGAGAATGCCCTCCCCACGACAAAATTCCCGCAAGAGGTTGGAGGAGAACTCACCACCTCTGTCAGAGTGCAGACGCAAGACAGGAAGGTCCTAGCCGAAACGCTCGCGGAGGTGGAGACGGACTGTGCGGATCCAAGGGATCAAGACATCAACGACCTGACCCTTGCTGCGCAAGGGGAAGACCGTGGTGTACCGCGTGTAGTCGTCAACCACCAGCAGAAAGTAGCGCTCGCGGCTCTGTCCACTGATGCGGGCTGGGCCCCACACGTCCATGTGGAGAGTCTGCAGGGGAGCAGTCGTCGGATGAAACGAGGATGAGTGAGGAGCGGCGCGCTGCCGCCCCTCGACGCAAGGAAGGCAGGGCGGGGCAGGCGAGGGCGGCAGGGGAGGCAGGGACCTGGGAAGACTAGAGACAAGAAGACGAGAGTGCATTCCACGAATGTGTGGCAGGGAGGGGTGACCCAGGCGGTGGTGCCACAGAAGAGTCTGGTGCGACAGGAGGCGACACGAGCACGAGGCGGCTACCTGACCTGACGCGGACACCTGAGCAGACGCAGCTACCTGAGGAGGCTCGGTAGCGAATGTGTACAGACTCGACCCTGGCCGACGAGTGAACGTGGCCAGGTGACGCCCCGTCCGTGTGCACGTGCATATCGTCACACGCTGACCCCCAGGAGTGGTGGTAGTGACCATCGCATCCTGAAGGGCAGTGGTACTCACCAAGTTCGTAGAGAACGAGGGGAGGTGAAGACCGGATAGTGAGCCGGACGGAACCGCCGGACACGGGAGGACAGTGGAGGAACGGGCCACGTCCGGGCCCCCAGAGGGGTCAGCCGGTCGGACCGGGACAGGTGTAGAGAGGGGAGTGAGAGTGTTGCTGTCACGAAAGAAACAAGCAGAGGCGCCTGAGTCCAGTGTGAAGGTGTGCAAGGCCTGAGCAGGCGCAGTACCAGGGAGAGTACCCGACTCACTAGCACCTAGAGCAGCAGCAGCTATACCTGGGTCAGGCGGCACACACCGGTAACAGTCACCCTCATCACTAACAGACAAAGCATACATAGCAGAAAGAATAGCATCAAAGTCTAGGTCAAAGATAGCAATCCTAGACCTAAGCAGATCTGCCCAGCGAGGGAGCTCGACGTCGTCACCAAACTCAGCACGCTAAGCGTCGTCAAGGCGGGAGAAGCAGCGGTGCTGAGTGTGAAGCCGCCCGCAAGTCTGATTAGCACGGTCACCCGTGCGAATGACGTACGGGCAACTACCCCCAGACGCCCCACGCAAAAACCACTCACGAAGCTGCTGGGGCGACTGGGTCTCGCTCTGACGCTGCTGCTGCTGACGCTGGCCACCTCCAGAACCAACACGCCGAGCTCCAGTCCCACCGCCACCAGTCCCACTGCCACCACCGCCGCCACTCCCACAGCTGCCTCCACTGCCGCCACCAGAGCCCCCACTCCCTCCACCAGTCCCACCGCCGCCACCACCTCCACTGCTGCCCCCACCACTACTCCCGCTGCCACCTCCACCACCGCCGCTGCCACCTGCACCACCCTTGCCACCCTTGCCCTTGCCGCTGCGGGGCTTCGCACTAGCAGAAGCAGCCCCGACGTCCTCAGCAACAGAGACGTCTGCAGCCGCAACAGAGGCGTAGGAGGGGGCAAGGGGGGAGGGGGAGCACCCTTCAAAGAAGGGCGGGCGCGGAGTGCCACGAGCAGCACCTACAGCAACAGCACTACTCTCAGCTGCGAGGAGATGCTGCTCGAGGAGGTCAACAGTGAGGGAGGTGGGGTCAAGAGAGAGGAAGTGGTCTCTGACAGAGCGAAGAGAGTCAGGGAGGCGAGTGACTATGAAGTAGAGGGTGATGAACATCGGGGGCTGGTTCTTGTCAAGGAACTCAGCAGGGACGGCAGCGCGGTAGTGAGCGTCGCTAGCGCGAAGGTGGGATACTAGGTCCTCGACTGTGGCAAAGGCGGACAGCTCGGGGAACAGGTAGGGCAGAAGCAGGCGGCCTAGAGCAGCAGTGGCAGGGGAGGATTAGCGAGCGACTACAGCGTCGTACAGTGCCTGTGCGGTCCTGTGCTGTCCAGAGTGAGCGCATTCGGCTAACGGCAGGTGGTTGCGAATGGCTAAGCGGGCAGAAGCGTCGCGAGAAAGCCACTGTGAGCGAGTCGCACTGTCAGCTGTGGTGGGAGGGGCAGTAGCGGCACCGGACACGTGGTCAAACCGGGAAGCACCGTCCTTAATATCGCTCAGTAGGTACAGCTGCAGGTCGTCGAGCCACGTGTCAAACTGAACCGGTCTACCCTCATGATCGAATGCGAGAACTCGAAGCGGGGCCATAGTGGCACAGTATGCAGGAGCAGCAGTAGCAGTAGTCGCAGTAGCAGCAGGAGCAGTATCACTAGTAGCAGAAGGGGCCGAGGGGCCTAGGGGCCGAGGGGCCAAAACACGAAGAGTGGGGGCCGAGGGGCCGAGGCTAGGGGCCGAGGGGCCTGGGGGCCGAGGTGCCTAGGGGCCGAGGGGCCTAGGTCGCGGGTCACGGGGCGCGGGTCGAGGGGCCTGGGGTCGCGACGGGTAGGGAACGGGGCCCTGGGGCGCAACGGGCTTAGGGGCGCGACGGTCAGGAACGGGGCCCTGGGTCGCGACTGGCCTAGGGGTGCGTCAGGCCTAGGGGCGCGACGGGCAGGAACCACGGCCGTGGGGCGCGACGTGCCTAGGGGCGCGACGGGCCTAGGGGCGCGATTGGCCTAGGGGTGAAGGGACCGAGGGGCGCGACGGTCCTAGGAAACGGGGCCGTGGGGGGCGCGACGGGCCTAAGGGGCGTGACGGGCCTAGGGGCGCGACGGGCCAACTTGTACCCAACTGTTTCATAGTTCATTCATTCTCGTTCGTTACTTTGACATGGTTTCAGAGCAGGTCCCTTCTAGGACCGTTTGTTTTTTTGGCCCACCACCTGCTACACTGTAGACCCTCGCGACCCGTAGGCCCCCTAGGCCTCGACCCGTCGCCCCTAGCCGCGGCCCCTTGGCCCCGTCGCCCCATCGCCCTAGCCACGGCCCCTAGCGACCCGTCGCCTCGTCGCCCCGTCGCCCCTAGCCGCGACTCCTAGCCACGGCCCCTTGGCCCCGTCGCCCCTAGCCGCGGCCCCTTGGCCTCGTCGCCCCGTCGCCCTTGCCGCGGCCCCTAGCGACCCGTCGCCCCGTTGCCCCTAGCCGCGGCCCCTAGCGACCCGTCGCCCCGTCGCCCAACCCTCGGCCCCTTGGCCCTATCGCCCCTAGCCACGGCCCCTTGGCCCCGTCGCCCCTAGCTGCAGCCCCCTCGCGACCCGTTGCCCCGTCGCCCCTAGCCGCGGGCTCGTCGCCCAGTCACCCCTAGCCGCGGCCCCGTCGCCCCGTCGCCCTAGCCTCGGCCCCTAGCGACCCGCGACCCGTCGCCCAGTCGCCCCTAGCCGTGGCCCCGTCGCCCCGTCGCCCTAGCCTCGCCCCCTAGCGACTCGCGACCCGTTGCCCCGTCGCCCTCGCCTCGGCCCATCGCGACCCGTCGCCCCTAGCCGCGGCCCCAGCGACCCGTCGCCCTAGCCTTGGGCCCCCCTTGATCTCGGCCCCTCGGCCCCTCGGCCCCTAGGCCCCACGCCCCTCGGCCCCTTGGCCCCTGGGCCCCCTGGCCCCCCCCCCCTCCTTCGTGTTTGGCCCCTCGGCCCCGCCCCTCGGCCCCTTGGCCCCTAGGCCCCAGGCCCCTCGCCCCCTTGGCCCCTCGGCCCCTAGGCCCCCCCTCCCCCCCCTTCGTGTTTGGCCCCTCGGCCCCTAGGCCCCCCCCCCCTTCGTGTTTGACCTCTCTGCCCCTACTACTGCTGCTACTGCTACTGCTGCTACTGCTGCTGCTACTACAGCTACTGCTACTGCTGCTCCTCTACTGCTGCTACTGCTGTGTCTGCTACTACTACTGCCATCCCTCTCGCAGCCCCTGATGCCCCGCACGCCGCCTAGCTTGCCTGCCATGACTTCTCTTCGTCGTAGCGGTGGGAGTGGGGACGGCGGTGGTGGCAGTAGTGGGAGTGGTGGCGGCCGTCCTAGCAGACGCTGTGGAGCTGTTCAGTGGGGAGTTTCTGGCGGTGGCCAGATGCGGGTGCAGCAACGTCAGCACGAGGCCCTTACACCCCAGCAGCTCCGTGAGTGGTACACTAGTAGGGGCGGTGGCGGGGGCAGTAGTGGCGGTCGCTCTGCAGCTATTCAGTTGGGAGTTACTGGCGGAGGCCTGCCGAAACTGCAGCGGCGTCCGCGCGAGACCCTTTCGCCTCAGCAACTTCGTGAGTGGTACGTTCAGCGTGGGGCGTCTTGGGGTAGTGCTCGCTGCCCGTACGTCATTCGCATAGGTGACCGGGCTGGTCAGACTTGCGGGACCGTTGGTCACACACAGTCTCGCTGCTTCTCCTGTCTGAGCGACACCTGGCGTGCAGAGTTTGGCGACGCGACTGAGCTTCCCCGCTGGCTCGAGCTGGCTAGGCAGGGTGTGGATATCTTTACTCTAGACTATGATTATATTCTCACTGCTATGTATGCTTTGTCTGCTAGTGCTGAGGGTGACTGTTCCCGGTGCGTGCCACCTTACCCAGGTATAGTGGCTGCTGCTCTAGGTGCTAGTGAGTCTGGTACTCTCCCTGGTACTGCGCCTGCTCAGGCCTTGCACACCTTCACGTTGGACTCAGGCGCCTCGCGCTGTTTCTTTCGTGACAGCACCACCCTCACTCCTCTCCCTGCACCTGTCCCAGTCAGACTGGCTGACCCCTCCGGGGGCCCGGTCGTGGCCCGTTCCTCCACTGTCCTCCCGTGTCCGGCGGTTCCGTCCGGCTCACTGTCAGGTCTTCACCTCCCCTTGTTCTCTACGAACTTGGTGAGTACCGCTGCCCTCCAGGATGCGATGGTCAGTGTGTGTCGATCTGCACGTGCACACGAACGGGGCGTCACCTGGCCACGTTCACTCATCGGCCAGGGTCGAGTCTGTACACACTCGCTAGCGAGCCTCCTCAGGTAGCTGCGTCTGCTCAGGTGTCCGCGTCAGGTCTGGTAGCCGCCTCTTGCTCGTGTCGCCTCCTGTCGCACCAGACTCTTCTGTGGCACCACCGCCTGGGTCACCCCTCCCTGCCACGCCTTCGTGGCATGCACTCCCGTCTTCTTGTCTCTGGTCTACCCAGGTCTCTGCCTCCCCTCCCGCCCTCGCCTGCCCCGCCCTGCCTTCCTTGCATCGAGGGGCGGCAGCACGCTGCTCCTCACTCCTCCTCGTTTCCCCCGACGACTGCTCCCCTGCAGACTCTCCACATGGACGTGTGGGGCCCAGCCCGCGTCAGTGGACACGGCTGCGAGCGGTACTTTCTGATGGTAGTTGACGACTACACGCGGTACACCACGGTCGTCCCCTTGCGCAACAAGGGTGAAGTTGTTGATGCCTTGATCCCTTGGATCCGCACAGTCCGTCTCCAGCTCCGCGAGCGGTTGGGCCAGGACCTTCCTGTCCTGCGTCTGCACTCTGACAGAGGTGGTGAGTTCTCCTCCAACCTCTTGCGGGACTTTTGTTGTGGGGAGGGCATTCTCTAGTCGTTCACGCTTCCGGACTCCCCTCAGCAAAATGGGATTGCTGAGCGCCGCATTGGCTTAGTCATGGAGGTCGCTCGTACCTCCATGATCCATGCGGCTACTCCCCATTTTTTGTGGCCGTTTGCGGTCCGGTACGCTGCGCACCAGCTCAACCTCTGGCCCCGTGTCTCCTTACCGGAGACCTCGCCCACACTGCGTTGGACGGGGGAGGTTGGCGATGTGTCGGTGTTCCGGGTCTGGGGTTCTCGTGCCTTTGTGCGAGATCCGTCCGCGGACAATCTCTCCGCCCGTGCTATCCTCTGCGTCTTCCTTGGCTTTGTCCCTGACGCGCCTCGCTAGCAGTTTTAACACCCCACCTCGCGCCGTGTCCTCCCATCTCAGGACGTCACGTTCGACGAGTCGGTTCCCTTCTACCGTCTCTTCCCCTACCGCTCTGCCCCTCCCCCGCCCCCGCCGCTCTTCCTTGCTCCCGGCCCCCCTCTGGTAGACCCCCTCCCGCCCTAGGGTCCTGCTCCCTCGGGTGTGTCTCAGGTAGACCCTCTCCCTGGTACTGCGCCTGTCAAGGTAGCTGTCGGCTCAGGTGCTGCTCCAGGTGCTGCGTCTGGGGGTGCTACGTCTGGGGGTGCGGAGCCGGGGGTGCGGGGTCTGAGGGTACTGGGTTTGGGGGTTCTGAGCCTGGGGGTGAGGAGCATGGGGGTGCTGAGCCTGAGGGTGTTGAGCCTGGGGGTGCTGAGTCGGAGGGTGCGGAGTCTGGGGGTGCTGAGCCTGGGGGTACTTCTACGTCTGGAGGACCTGCTGGTGCTTCGCCGCGACTGTCTCCGCAGCAGCTGTGTGAGTGGCTTGTTTGGCGCGCACGCCTTCGGAATGGAGCTCCCGGAGCTGGAGGTCCTGGAGACGTTGGAGCTGGAGGTGCTGGAGATACTGCTGGAGCTGGTGGTACTGGAGGTACTGCGGCTGCTGGTCCTGGAGGTGCTCGTACAAGGGGTGCTGGAGCTGCCGGGACTGGTGGTGTTGGGGGTGCTGGAGCTGGAGACCCTACGGAGCCTGGAGCTGCTGGAGCAGGAGGCTCTTGCGCTTGTGGAGCTGGCGCTGGAGGCGCTGGAGCTGGTGTAGCTGGAGTTGGAGGCCCTGGCGCAGGAGGCGCTGGAGCTGCAGGAGCTGGAGCTGTTGACCCTGGAGGTGGAGGTGCTGGAGGCTCTGTGCGACCGCGCCCGTACTTCGTTCCCCTGCTTCAGCAGGTTCTTGGAGTCCCATCTTCTACTGGCCTTACTCCTCCCTACGTGTTCCTCTGCCTGCTCCTCCTGAGTCCTCTCTTCCTGAGGTCCCTGACCCTGAGTCTGACCGCGCTCGTGCTGCCAGTCCCGCTGTCTCTCGTCTCCTCGCCACTGCTGTCACAGACCCTTCGTTTGAGTCTGCTGCTGCGTCTGTTCTCGTTGCTGAGCTGCTTGACTTTGCTGCTGCGTGCCGTCTAGACTACACCACTGCTCTTGTTGCTGAGTCAACGTCTGCCAGTCCTCCGTCCGTCAAGGGTGAGTGTGCTCTTGGCACGGACGTCCTTGAGGACAGGCAGGAAGACTTTGAGTGTCTTGCAGCTGCTGTACCTCGTTTTGCTTCCATGGTGCTTGCCCCTGAAGGAGACCCAGATGCACCAGACATCCCGACCCCGCACTCTTACGCAGAGGCGATTACGGGTCCCTACTCCTCTCAATGGCAGGCAGCCATGGATGCCGAGATGGCATCCTGGAAGTCCACAGGCACCTACGTCGATGAGGTTCCCCCACCTGGGGCGAACATAGTCGATGGCATGTGGATCTTCAGGGTGAAGCGACCGCCGGGTTCTCCGCCTGCCTTCAAGGCGCGTTACGTTGCTCGAGGCTTCAGTCAGCGACAGGGAGTTGACTACTTCCAGACCTTCTCCCCCACCCCGAAGATGACTACTCTTTGGGTGTTGCTGCACGTCGCTGCTCAGCGTGACTATGAGTTGCACTCTCTGGACTTCAGCACAGCTTTTCTGCAGGGCAGCCTGCACGAGAAGATCTGGCTGCGCCGCCCACCTGGCTTCACTGGGTCGTTTCCTGCAGGTACCCAGTGGAGCCTCCGCCGGCTAGTCTACGCTCTCCGCCAGGCGTCTCGCGAGTAGCACGACACACTGAGGACTACACTTGCGGCTCTTGGGTTTGCTCCTGCTACTGCTGACCCGTCGCTGTTTCTACGCACCGACACCTCGCTGCCGCCGTTCTACGTCCTTGTCTACGTCGACGACCTCGCGTTTGCCACTGCTGACACTGAGGCACTAACCCTTGTGAAGTCGGAGCTGCAAAAGAGACACACCTGCACTGACCTGGGTGAGCTGCGTAGCTATCTTGGCTTGCAAATCACCCGGGACAGAGCTCGGCGCACCAACACCCTTACTTAGTCACACATGGTGCACCAGGTCCTTCAGCGCTTCGGCTTCCAGTTCTCCTCGCCACAGCCCACTTGTGAGAGGACGTCCCCGTTATAATATTTGTCATTATTATATTTTTCTTTTATCTTATTCTCCTTTTTCTCCTCTTTTTTTTGGTCTTTATTTCATCTCAATCGGCCCACTATTCCGTTTTCTAGAGCCTTCTCTTTATTTCACTTATTTCCTACTTTTCCCACCGACATATCTATTATACGGCACCGACAGCGCCGACAGTGGTGTATACGGTGTAATCTGGGCGTAATCACAAGTGCCAATAGCCTTGCGTGCTTGTGCACACTTGTGATTGTAGTATCGGGAAGGGTGTGTTCCCGAAGGTTCGTTTTATCTCGTTTATCCTTGTATTTTCCGAGCATAAAAACGCCTTGCATTCAGTTTTAGTGACAAGTTTCGATTGAGAATTCGATCATGTGACACTTGGTAATCAGAGCCGTTCTCACTCGACAACTCTCGGCTAAGCAGCGGTCGCGGAAAAAATCGCCTCGAAAAACCGCCGGGGGCGACCAATTCGACGCCGATTTCTGGTAAGCACCAGTTCCGCGCTTTTCGAATTAACCCCCTCGCGTGGTTTCTGAACAGGATGGGTTCGCCGGCGACCAACGACGTTACGCAGCAGCTTTTCGCGCAAATCGCCAAAATGGAAGCGGAGATGCGAGCGACTACCGAACGGTCGCGATTGGAGAACGAGCAGCTGCGAAATGAACTGCAGCGTGTTACGCAGCTCCTCTCGACCATGAACATTCCTGCTTCGGCGACTTCGCAGCAGTCGCAGCGTCAGTTCGAGGTTCCGAAACTTCGCTCGTCGGAATCGTTCGACCCCAGCAACAGGAAATCCGACGTCAGGCGATGGCTCGCAACGATCGAAATTTATTTCGCGGCGATCGGATGGTCGACGATGGAGTACGACGGCGAAAAAAATCGTCTCGCGACAACGTTGATGCGCGGTCCAGCTCTCGAGTGGCTCGGAAGCAACAGTAGCATTTTCCAGGGCGAAGCCACGTGGCAGCAGTTTCGGGCAGACCTGCTCAAACGTTTTGAGCCGATTAATTCAACCTACATTGCGCGCGAAAAAATACATCACCACCGGCAATACGGGAGTGTCGCACAATATACGCAGCAGATGGAAGAATTTTATAACCGCATTCCCGACATTACCGAGGGTGAAAAGGTTCAGTCCTTCTTCGCTGGGCTGAAAAACGACATTCCTCGCCAGGTTGCAGCAGCGAATTGCAGCAGCTACAGCGAAATCGTATCGGCCGCGGAGCGTTTTGACTTGGTCAACGCCGGAACACGACGACCCCATGTCGTCGGTTCACGACAAGGAGATCGCTCGGCTTCAACCACGTTCGCCGACCCCATGGAAGTCGACAAATTCGACGCGAATTCACGACCTGCAAAAAAAAAAACGTTTTGCGATCTTTGCGGCGGAAACGGACATCGGATTGTCGACTGTTTTCACATGAAATCTGCACGTGCGGCATTCCGAGCTCGAGGGAGTGGCGAAACTAAAGACAAAAAAGTCAAAAAACGGATCTCGCCAGTGATTGCGGATCGTGCTGGCGAGGAAAAGCAGATCCGAAAGCGTCAGCGCACTCTGGACCGAATCGAAATTGAAGGACAGAATTGGGCGCGAGATTTGGAGAATTAAGGGCGAAATCCCAAGCCCCTTGACCGAAATTTGTCAGAGGGATTCGCCGAGGAAAAGAAAACCTCCGCGAAAACAGACTCGACCAAGACGGGAACTCTCCAATTTGACCCCAAAAAACAACAGAATTCGTTAAAGTTATCTTTCAAAGATACTTTAATGAAGACTGATGATTTTCGCGGATCCGGAGCCATAAATAAATTCCGGGAAGAACTCCAGAGGAAGCAGATAATTAAAGAAGTGGTACCAGTGCCTCCGGAGCTGGGGAAAAAATTAAGGAGTGTGGAAAGGAGCAGACCTTTTCACGGCGTCAACATCCTCTCCCGGAACCAGCCCAAGACGACTCTCCACTCCCCAGGGAAGAAGTCTATGGAGCTGAAGCAGCTGAGGAGGCAGCTGGGAGTTGAAATGAAGCTGCGGAAACTCCGAAAACCCCTCCAGGATGCATCCAGTGGATCGCAGGCGTCGACCGGATCCACCCCCTCAGGGTCAACCACTACGGTTACTACATCTACTCCTTGGAGAGGAGCCTTTCTCCACGCAGCCCAGGCCAGCTGTTAGTCCAGGAGCAAACAGTGGAACCACGGTATGTACTGAATATTGGGATGTACCCTATGATCCTATTAATTAGACTATTTTTGGGTACTGCGAGCAACGCTCACCACTCCTGCTCGAGGTGATCTGCAACGGACAGCGCCTCCAAGCACTCGTGGACAGCGGGGCGTCGTACAGCGTCTACGACAAGGAAACAATCGACCGACTCGGAGGAGAGCTCAAGTCCTCAAGCTTCTCGGCAACGATGGTGGACGGCAGTAAGCTACCTATCTACGGAGAAACACGGTTACTACTCCAGATTGGACCCCTTCGATGGAAGCCTGCTCTCCCCGTCACAAATATTAAAGGACTCGACGTAATCTTCGGGAGAGACTTTCTGAAAAAATTCAACCCTGAGATCAACTGGGTTAACCGGACGGCCAACATCAACAACAACGGGAGGAAAATCAGCCTTCCCAAATGGGACGATACGGGAAATATTCCAGCCGAGACACTCGCACGCTTTGAAAAGGACGTCAAACGGACCACGGCGGGGTTCATGGCGATAGTCAACGAAGCAGACAACGGAGAGAAGCAGACCCAGGAACTTCCTCCAGCAGTTAAGAAAATTCTTGAAGAGTTCCAGGACGTTCTCCCCGACGATTTACCTGATCAACTACCGCCATACCGAACACATCAACACGAGATCGTAGAAGAGCCGGGATCCAAGCCGACGTTCCGAGCACCATACCGGCTGAGCCCGACAGAGCTTGCCGATATGAAAAAACAAATAGAGTATCTCCTAGAGAAAAGGCTGATTCGACCTTCGACTTCGCCGTACGGAGCTCCATTTCTCTTCACCAGGTCCTTCAGCGCTTCGGCTTCCAGTTCTCCTCGCCACAGTCCACTTGTGAGAGGACGTCCCCGTTATAATATTTGTCATTATTATATTTTTCCTTTATCTTATTCTCCTTTTTCTCGTCTTTATTTTGGTTTATATTTCATCTCAATCGGCCTACTATTCTATTTTCTAGAGCCTTCTCTTTATTTCACTTATTTCCTACTGTTCCCACCGACATATCTATTATACGGCACCGACAGCGCCGACAGTGGTGTATGCGGTGTAATCTGGGCGTAATCCCAAGTGCCAATAGCCTTGCGTGCTTGTGCGCACTTGTGATTGTAGTATCGAGAAGGGCGTGTTCCCGAAGGTTCGTTTTATCTCGTTTATCCTTGTATTTTCCGAGCATAAAAACGCCTTGTATTCAGTTTTAGTGACAAGTTTCGATTGAGAATTCGATCCTGTGACACCACTCCTCTGTCTACCGGCCACTCGCTCTCAGCTCCACCTTCGGACGAGTCCGTAGAGCCGAGTGGTCCGTACACAGAGCTTGTGGGTTGCCTCATGTACCTGATGACGTGCACTCGACCTGACCTCGCGTACCCTCTCAGCCTCCTGGCTCGCTACGTGGCTCTCGGTAGGCACCAAAAGGTGCACTGGGATGCTGCGAAGAGGGTGCTGCGTTACTTGTGCAGTACGTCGGGCATGGGGCTCGTGCTTGGAGGACGGGGTCCAGTTGTCCTCACTGGTCACGCAGACGCTTCCTGGGTTGATGACTCAGCTACGCAGCGGTCGTCACAGGGTTACACCTTCAGCCTTGGCTCTGGCTATGTTTCGTGGCGGTCTACCCGCTCGTCTTTGGTTCTCAGCTCCAGTTGTGAGACTGAGATCTACGCCGGGGCCATGGCTGCACAGGAGCTACGCTGGCTCACCTACCTGCTGACTGACTTGGGAGAGCAGCCTCGTTCGCCTCCAGTTCTGTACGTAGACAACAAGGCCATGATTGCCTTGTGTCAAGAGCACAGACTGGAGCACAGAACGAAGCGCATCGCTCTGAGATACTTCCTTGCTCGAGAGTTGCAGCAGCGTGGCCAGCTTCGTCTTGCGTACGTGGCCACTAGGGCCAACACTGCTGATATATTCACCAAGGCACTTCCGCCTGGTGATCATCAGCGCATCTCTACTGTGTTAGGCCTTGTGCCTACTTTGCCTCACTTGCTTACTGCTTGACTCTGCTTGTACTGTAATCTTTATATATACCTGCATGCTTGCACTTGCTAGGTTATGGTTACTGTATTGTTTGTTCTCTTTTATATACCTCTGCATGTGAACTGGCCTTGTGGCCCTTTGCTTGTGCTCGGACTGTGTGGTGACTTTGTGATCCACCCTGAGCTTGCTTTGTTTTTCTTGACTGGTCTTGTGACCACTTGTTCTCCCCCACTGTGCCTATGGGGGTGTGTCAGAACATTATAGCTTTTACATTTGTGTAGGCTATAGTGGGGTAGCCCATAAGGGGTACAACCCAATTAGGGTTAGTACTTGTACCCAACTGTTTCATAGTTTATTCATTCTCGTTCGTTACTTTGTTACCCTCACCTCCTGCCAACCAAACCCATCGCCATCCCAGCACAATTACATGTGAAATGGTGAATTGCGATGGGATGGCATGAGGGGGGATGGTTGCCCGGGGAAGAAATTGCTTCTCCATTTCCAAATGCCGTGAAACCATTCGAAATGGGGGAAAATTGTGGGCTTTTGCCAGGCCCTAGATATTCCATTTGGTTCGGACGCCATCGTAGGTTCGGTGGGATTTTTACGGGCTGACCGTGCTGACGGACCTTAACGAGCCCTAACTGACGGAATCAGGAAGGCGTGACTGACCTTCGTGATCCCGCCATTTTTGCTTTTAGTTGCGCTGGCGAACACCGCCGCCCTTTCTGCTCGAACCAATACAAAACGAAAAGTCTAGCTTAGGTACCAAGGCAAAATCAGATATGAAACGTCTGAAACAATAAGCGATATGGCTATTCTAGAACGAAATAGATATCTGGGCACCTCAAAATCGAAAACATCTCGATCAATTGAAGTGGGTGTCATGTGAAGGACACATGCTTGAAATTTCCAACTCAATATAGAGCTGACACATTTCAAGTGTATAATGAGTCAGTTGCAGAACAACGTGACTGAACCACAACCGCTTTATAGAAAATTAACTGTTATGTTAATTATATAAAATTGTTAACTTACTACTGAAAAAAAAAATCATTTTCTAACTTGATCACTACTCGAAAAATCTGGAGTAGTACCTATAGTTTTTTTGTTAGCGATAACAATAAGAATTTATTGCATGGCCTATATAATGTCAAACTGTTATAATGTTTATTTTGTGTATACTGTAGTGGGGTAGCCCATAAGGAGTACAACCAAATTAGGGTTACTACTAGTACCAACTTTCTTCTCAATGCAATCATTTCCTCGTCTAGTTTTTTACATGGTTTCAGAGCAGGTCTTGTTCCAGGACCGTTTTTTTTTTAGGGCCCACTGATTAGTTCGCTGCCCGTAGCGCCCTACCCCACCAGTCGCGCTGCCCTGCCCTGCCCTGCCCTGCCCTGCCTGTCGCGCTGCCCTGCTGGCTGCGCGCTGCCCTGCCCTGCCCGTCGCGCCGCCTAGCTTGCCGTGCGCCGCCCTGCCCTGCGCGTCGCGCCACCCTGCTGGCTGCGCGCCGCCCTGCCCTGCCCACGCGCCGTCCTGCCCTGCCCGCGCACCGCCCTGCTGCCTGCCGCGCCGCCCTGCCCTGCCCGCGTGCCGTCCTGCCCTGCCCGCGCGCCGCCCTGCTGCCTGCCGCGCCGCCCTGCCCACGCGCCACCCGCTGGCCATCGCGCCGTCCTGCCCTGCCCGCGCACCGCCCTGCTGGCCGCCGAGCCGCCTTGCCCTGCCCACGTGCCGCCCTGCTGGCTGTCGCGCCGCCCTGCCCTGCCCGCGCGCCGCTTTGCTGGTCGCCGCGCCGCCCTGATCTGCCCACGCACGCTTCCCTAGTGCCCGCGCGCTGCCCTGCCCGTCACGCCGTCCTATTGCCTGCGTGCCCCCCTGCTCGTCACGCGCCACCCTGCTCTGCCCGCTATGGCTACTCTCAGCGTTCTCACATTCAATCATGAGGGTCGTCCGATCCAGTTCGATATGTGGCTCGATGACTTACAGCTGTACCTACTGAGCGATTCTAGAGACAGCGCTTCGTTGTTTGACCACACGTCTGTGTCAGAGGTCCACTGGTGATCCCCAATTGATCCTAGCGAAGGGTTACAGGCATGTTGGCCTGGGGGGTTATGAGCGCACTCACCCGCTACTTAACAAGCCCATTTATCCCAATGGTCTAGTGACTGGGATTCTGACATGGTCTCAGAGCGAAGGTCTCGGGTTCGAATTCCAGTGTGTGCACTTCGGGCATCCCAGTGCGGGGGGGTGTGAGAGGTCCACTGGTGATCCCCGGTTGATCCTACGGAAGGGTTACACGCACTTCGGCCTTGGGGGTTATGGGCGCACTCACCCGCTACACAAACAAGCCCTTCTATCGGAGTGGTCTAGTGACTGGGATTCTGACAGTCTGGAGCCTCTCTCGCCCCTCCCGAGACAGCTGACAGTGCGAGTCGCTCACAGTGGCTTACCCGTGACACTGCTGCTCGCTCAGCCGTCCGCATTCACCTGCCGTTAGCCGAACGCGCTCACTTTGGCCAGCACAAGACCGCTAAAGCCCTGTACGACGCTGTAGTCGCTCGTTACTCTTCCCCTGCCACTGCTGCTCTCGGCCGCCTTAGAATGCCCTACATTTTCCCGAGCTGTCAGCCTTAACCACAGTGGAGGACCTCATCACCCACCTTCGCACTAGCGACACTCGCTACCGCGCTACCTCAAAGACCAGTTCCTAGACAAGAACCCGCCCCCGATGTACATCACTCTCTACTTCATAGTCACCCGCCTCCCCGACTCTCTTCACTTAGTCAGGGACCACTTTCTCTCACTTGACCCCACGGAACTCACTATCGATCTGCTCGAGAAGCACCTCCTTGCAGCTGAGACTAGCATAGTCGCTGTAGGTGCTGCTCGTGGCACTCCTCGCACACCCTTCTTTGAGGGGTGTTCCCCCTCCCCCCTTGCCCCCTCCTATGCTTCTGCTGCTGCTGTTAACATCCTTGGTATTGAGGAGGTCGGGGCTGCTTCTTCTCCTAGTGGGAAGCGCCGCTGTGGCAAGGGCAAGAGAGGCAAAAGTGGTAGAGGTGGTAGCGGGGGTGGTGGTGGCGGAGGCGGTGGAGGCGGTGGAGATGGCGGAGGTGGCGGTGGGAGTGGTGGCGGGAGTGGGGGCGTCAGTGGCGGCGGTGGTGGCAGTGGTGGGAGTGGTGGTGGCGGTGGTGGCGGCTGTGGGAGTGGTGGCGGCGGCAGTGGTGCAGTCGGGGTGGAGCTGTTCAGAGGGCGGGTTCTGGCGGCGGCCAGAGGCAGCAGCAGCAACGTCGGAGCGAGACCCCTACGCCCCAGCGGCTTCGTGAGTGGTTTGCTCAGCGTGGGGCGTCTGGGGGTAGTGTTCGCTGCCCGTATGTCATTCGCACAGGTGACCGCGCTGGTCAGACATGCGGGAAGTTTCACAGACAGCACTGCTGCTTCTCCCGCCTTGACGACGCTTGGAGCGCAGAGTTTGGCAACGAGGCTGAGCGCCCCCGCTGGCTAGAGCTGCTTAGGTCTGAAGTTGATATATTTGCTCTTGACTATTATGCAATCCTTGCTGCCATGTATGCCTTGTCTATTAGTGCTGAGGGTGACTGTTACCTGTCTGTGCCGCCCGACCCAGGTATAGAGGCTGCTGCTCTAGGTGCTAGTGAGTCTTCTCTCCCTGGTACTTCGCCTGCTGAGGCCTTGCCGACCTTCACGCTTGAATCAGGTGCTTCCCACTGTTTCTTTCGCAACAGTACCACCCTCACTCCACTCCCTGCACCTGCTCCAGTCTGACGGGCTGACCCCTTAGAGGGCCCAGTTCTTGCACGTTCCACCACTGTTCTCCCATGTCTGGCGGTTCTGTCCGGCTCACTCTCAGGTCTTCACCTCCCCTCGTTCTCTACGAGCTTGGTGAGTACCGCTGCCCTCCAGGATGCAATGGTCACTACCACCACTCATGGGGGTCAGCGTGTCTCGATCCGCACGTGTACACGGACGGGCCGTCACCTGACCACGTTCACCCGTCGGCCTGGATCGAGTCTGTACACACTGACTACTGAGCCTGCTCAGGTAGCTGCGTCTGGTCAGGTGTCCGCGTCAGGTCCGATAGCAGCCACCTGTTCGTGTCGCCTCCTTTCGCACCAGAGTCTCCTTTGGCACCACCGCCTTGGTCACCCCTCCCTGCCACGCCTTCGTGGCATGCACTCCCGCCTCCTTGTTTTTTGTCTTCCCAGGTCTCTGCCTCCCCTCCCGCCCTCGCCTGCCCCGCCCTTCCTTCCTTGCGTCGAGGGGCGGCAGCGCGCCGCTCCTCACTCCTCCTCGTTTCGCCCAACGACTGCTCCCCTGCAGACTCTCCACATGGACGTGTGGGGCCGAGTCCGCGTCAGTGGACAGGACCGCGAGCGCTAATTTCTACTGGTTGTTGATGACTACATGCATTACACCATGGTCTTCCCCTTGCGCAGCAAGGGTGAGGTCCTTGGTGTCTTGATCCCTTGGATCCGCGCAATCCGTCTCCAGCTCCTCGCTCTTCCTCGCTCCAGGTCCCCCTCCGGTAGACCCCCTCCCCCCTCAAGATCCTGCTCCCTCAGGTGTGTCTCAGGTAGACCCACTCCCCCTGGCTGAGCCTGTCGAGGTCACTGTAGACTCTGGTGCTGTTGGGGGTGGTGCTGCTAGGGGTGCTGCATCTGGGGGTGCTGAGCCTGCGGGTGCGAAGTCTAGGGGTGCTGAGCCTGCGAGTGCGGAGCCTGGGGGTGCTGAGCCTAAGGGTGCGGAAATTGGGGTGCTGAGACTGAGGGTGCGGAGCCTGGGGGTGCTGAGCCTAGGGGTAATGCGTCTGCCGGAGGTCCTGCGGGTGCCTCGCCACGACTGTCTCACCGGCGGGAGCCTCTCTCACCGCAGCAGCTGCGCGAGTGGTTTGCTCGGTGCACACGCCTTAGGAGTGGCGCTGCAGGAGCTGGAGGCCCTGCCGCTGGAGGCACTAGAGCTGGAGGTGCTGGACCTACTAGTCCTAGAGGTGCTGGAGTTACTGCTGGAGCTAGAGGTACCGGAGGTGCTGGAGCTGGAGGTACCAGAGGTGCTGGAGCTGCTGGTCCTGGAGGTGCTCGTACTAGGGGTACTGTAGCTGCCGGAGCTGGTGGAGCTGGAGGCGCTGGAGCTGGAGACCCTGGAGCTAGAGGCACTAGAGCTGGAGGCGCTGGAGCTGGAGGCACTGGAGCTGGAGACCTTGGAGCTCGAGGCACTGGAGCTGGAGACCCTGGAGCTGGAGGCGCTGGTGCTGGAGGCTCTGGAGCTGGAGGAGCTGGAGCTGGAGGCGCTGGAGCTGGAGGCGCTGGAGCTCGAGGCACTGGAGCTGGAGACCCTGGAGCTGGTGGCACCGGAGCTGGAGACCTTGGAGCTGGAGGCGCTGGCGCTGGAGGTGCTGGAGCTGGAGGAGCTGGAGCTGGAGGCACTGGAGCTTGAGGCGCTAGAGCTGGAGGCGCTAGCGCCGGAGGTGCTAGAGCTGGAGGAGCTGGAGCTGGAGGCACTGGAGCTGGAGACGCTGGAGTTGGAGACCCTGGAGCTGCAGGTACTGGCGCTGGGGGTGCTGGAGCTGGTGGTACTGGTGCTGGAGGCACTGTGCAGTGGCGACCGTTTTTCGTTCCGCCCCCGCCGTCGTCTCTGCCGCCACCTGGCTCGGCCCATCGCCAGGTTCTTAGTCTCCCGTCTTCTACTGGCCTTACTCCTCGCTTACTTTGTCCACCGCCTCACCATTCGCATCTACAGGTACAATCAGACTCCCCTATACCTGCTCCTTCTCCTTACGCTGAGCAGACAGACTCTCTTATAGAGCGTCGTCATCCTGAGTCTCGTCTTGCCTCGCTGTTCGTGCTGTTCGCACTGGTCGTCGTGTTCTTCGTCCGCGTCCTCCTCCTGTCCCCAGCACTCACATTATGGCACTTCGTCCTTCCTCTGTTCTATTGCGAGTTCCCTTGCCAACTTCTCCTGCGTCCTCTCTTGCTGACGGTCCGGACCCTGAGTCTGACTTAGTTCGTGCTGCCAGTCCTACTGTCACACGTCTTCTAGCCACTATTGTCACTGACCCTTCGTTTGAGTCCGCTGCTGCGTGTGCCCTAGTTGCTGAGCTTGTTGACTTTGCTGCCGCCTATCCTCTCGACTATGCCGCTAGTCTTGTTGCTGAGTCTGAGTCTGACTGTCCTCCGTCCGTCGGGGGTGAGTATGCTCTTGGCACGGACGTACTTGAGGACAAGCAGGAGGATTTTGAGTGTCTTGCGACTGCTGTACCTCATCTCGTGGCCATGCTGCTTGCACCCGAGGGAGACCCGGATGCACCAGACATCCCGACCCCGCGCACTTACGCAAAGGCGATTACGGGTCCCTACTCCTCTCAGTGGCAGACAGCCATGGACGCAGAGATGGCTTCCTGGAAGTCCACAGGCACCTACGTCGACGCAGTTCCCCCTCGTAGGGCGAACATAGTCGATGGCATGTGTATTTTCAGAGGGAAGCGGCTCCCGGGTTCTCCGCCTTTCTTCAAGGCTCCTTACGTTGCACGAGGCTTTAGTCAGCGATAGGGAGTTGACTTCTTCCAGACCTTCTCCCCTACCCCGAAGATGACCACTCTTTGGGTGCTGCTGCACGTCGCCGCTCAGCGTGACTACGAGCTTCACTCTCTTGACTTCAGCACAGCTTTCTTACAGGGCAGCCTGCACGAGGAGATCTGGCTGCGCCGCCCACCTGGCTTCACTGGGTCGTTTCCTGTACGTACCCAGTGGAGCCTCCGGCGGACAGTCTACAGTCTCCACCAGGCGCCTCGCGAGTGGCACACACACTGAGGACGACGCTTGCGGCTCTTGGGTTTGCTCCTTCTACTGCTGACCCGTCGCTGTTTCTGCGCACCGACACTTCGCTGCCGTCGTTCTACATCCTCGTGTGCGTCGACGACTTGGTTTTTGCCACTGCTGACACTGAGGCACTGGCCCTTGTGAAGTCGGAGGTGCATAAGAGACACAGGTGCACTGACCTGGGTGAGCTGCGCAGCTATCTTGGCTTGCAGATCACCCAGGACAGAGCACGGCGCACCATCACCCTGACTCAGTCACACATGGTGCACCAAGTCCTTCAGCGCTTCGGCTTCCGATACTCCTCGCCACAGTCCACTCCTCTGCCTACCGGTCACTCGCTCTCAGCTCCACCTTCGGACGAGTCCGTAGAGCCGAGTGGCCTGTATCCAGAGCTTGTGGGCTGCCTCATGTACCTGATGACCTGCACTCGACCTGACCTTGCCTACCCTCTTAACATCCTGGCACGCTACGTTGCGCCCGGGAGACACCGACCAGAGCACTAGGAGGCCGGTAAGAGGGTGTTGCGCTTCTTGTGCAGTACGTCGGGCATGGGGCTCGTGCTTGGAGGACGGGGTCCAGCTGTCCTCACTGGACACGCAGACGCGTCTTGGGTTGACGACTTGGCTACGCAGCGGTCGTCACAGGGTTACACTTTCAGCCTTGGCTCCGGCTCTGTTTCTTGGCGGTCTACCCGCTCGTCTTCTGTTCTCAGTTCCAGTTGTGAGGCTGAGATCTACGCAGGGACCATGGCTGCAGTGGAGTTACGCTGGCTCACCTACCTGCTGATCGACTTGGGAGAGCGGCCTCGTTCTCCTCCAGTTCTGTACGTAGACAACAAGGCCATGATTGCCTTGTGTCAGGAGCACAGGACGAAGCACATCGCTCTGCGTTCCTTCCTTGCTCGAGAGTTGCAGCAGCGTGGTCAGCTTCGTCTTGCTTACGTGGCCACTCGGGCCAACACTCCTGATATATTCACCAAGGCACTTCAGCCCAGGCCCCACGATATCAGGGTAAAACATCTTGATTACCCTGATTTCAGGATAGTGTCAGGAGTTTTCCCTGCAATTTCAGGATGATGGTATATTTTACCATGTGACTTCAGGATAATTTTCGTGTTGAGCCCTGAAATTTCAGGAAGTCCGTGAGATTTTGCCCTGAAGCATCAGGACGAAGGTCGAGGACTGCCCTGACGCATATGCAGAAGGGGAAGGGGTATGGGGAGGGAGGATGGGGAAGAGGGGGGGAGGGGCGGGGGGGTGTGTACTGGTTTTGCCTCCTCCCGAGGATTTTGCCGCTTCCTCGTCGTACCGTATTATGCACGCACCGGGCTTCTCACTCATATCTTGCCTTCCCCTCCACCTCTCTCATGTCTTGTAATTTTTTTTCCGTGAGAGATCAGGATGAACTCCTGGTGGTGCCCTGAAATTTCAGGATGGCCATACAATTTTGCCCTGAAAAATCAGGTTATTCTTGAGATTTTTCAAAAGTTGCCCTGAGGGCTCAGGATCCCCAAAATCCTAGCACAGGCCCTGCTTCAGCCTGGTGATCATCGGTACTGTTTTAGGCCTTGTGCCTACTTTGCCTCACTTGCTCACTGCGTGACTTTGCTTGTACTGTGACCCATATACATATATACCTGCATGCTTACCCCTGCTAGGTTATGATAACTGTACTGTTTGTTCTCGTTTATGTAATTCTGCATGTGAACTGGCATTGTGGCCATTTGCTTGTGCTCAGAGTGTGTGGTGACTTTGTGATCCACCCTAAGCTTGCTTTGTTTTTTCTTGACTGGTTTTGTGACCCCCTGTTCTCCCCCACTTTGGTTATGGGGGTGTGTCAAACTATTGTAATGTTTATATTGTGCAGACTGTAATGGGGTAGCCCATAAGGGGTACAACCCAATTAGGGTTACCGGTACTACTTGTTTCAACTTTCTTCTCAATGCAATTATTCCCTCGTCTAGTTTCTGCCATATAAATCTGACGTACATTCTCCAATACGATAACACTAATGTTATGTACGGTGGTAAAATTATACGCAACCCTTACGACGTTCTCGTCGAATCCTGTTATAGATCAACCCCTTCTCCAAATTCAGTCTCCTCCCCCAGCTTCAGCTGTCCTGGCTTCTCAATCCTGCTGCCTCTCTCGCACATGCTCTGAATCCCATTCACGACGAAATAATTGTTGACGTCTCAAAGCACCCACGTAAAACCGGGTGCTACCAACACCACCCCTTGATACCCCCTTGCGATACGACCAAGGCACGACCGACAGCTTCAGGCCCTTTCGCCACCCCTCCTCCACCTTCAGCCGCACCATTTTTTCGATCGCTGCTGCCTCTCTCTCTTTCTCTTCCTCTAAACCCAGTGCTACCAGCAACAACCCCTTAGTAACCCCTTGTAACCACGGTAGGGTCCAACTGTCCACTGTGGTATGACGAAGGCACAACTGACAACTCTTGCCCCGCGCGCCACTCCTCCCCTGGCTTCAGCTGCACCGGCTTCTCGATTGCTGCTGCCTCCACACACACGAACCGCTTGTACTCCCCCTCCCCCATGTCGCTCATGGCCCTTGCCTTCTTCTCCCACGAGTTCCACACGACTGTGAAAAGAGGAGAGGGGAGAGGGAGAAGAGAAGGGGGAACCCGAGGAGAAGGGGGAACACGAGGAGGTTGGAGCATGAGCAACAAACCACACACACAAACCGCTTTTACTCCCCCTCCCCCATGTCACTCATGGCCCTTGCTTTCTTCTCCCACGGATTCCACGCGACTGCTAGGATACACAAGGGTGGGCATGGAAAAGGAGAGAGAGGGGATGGGGAACTATACCACATAAGGAGAGGCAAAGTTTAAAAGAATAAGGCTACCACCTCATGCAAACCTCACATAAGATGAGAACTGCATCATCATAGGAGCCCAATTTTCTTAACACTGCATCAAAATATATATGTGGGATCCACTATATTGTGTACAATATTGGATGGGATGGAAATGGAACGATCGAAATACAGATATAAGAGATGCCTGAATCGAGGAATCTGTCCTCCTTTTAAGAAACCTCAAGGCGCTTGAGAGAGAGAGAAAAAAACAACACTCTGCACAATATGTTACCTGCATCAAGGAATCCGTCCTTCTTGACGAGGTACGTCTTCTTTATTGCATGGTCCACTATAGCAACCTTTGCTGGCGTATTCAAGTATATTCTGTCAAACTGCAAAAGCAAGACATAAGGCAGAGGGTACATGAGAATAGGAGTGGAGAAATCAGGTACTCACATGCCTCGAGTCACAGTCCCTTAGGACGCACTCATTAATAACACATAATGTCACACACACTCCCTTGTAACTGTCTCTCTTCCACCCTCCTTGCCCTTGCCCACGGAACCAACTCACCTCCGAGTCGAACGTAATGGAGTCCCCCTGGTCCGTCACTCTCTTGAGTGCGTCCCAGCCGCCTTGACTGCCCCCCTGCTGTATCCAATACTGCTGTCTCTCTCACGCCACTCGACCACCCTCATTGCCCACGGAACCAACCCTTCACATGCATATACCTCTGAGTCGAACGTGATCGAGTCCCCCTGGTCCGTCACTCTCTTGAGAGCATCCAGGTTGTCGAAATAATCCAACGTCTCCAACCCCTCTATGCGCACCTCGCTGCCAATGAGGAGGGGGGAGGAGATGGAAGGAAGATGGGAGATGGAAGGGAGCGCAGAGAGGGAGCGGGTCACTCTCTTGAGGGTATCCAGGTTGTCGAAATAATCCAACGTCTCCAGCCCCTCTATGCGCACCTCACTCTTGGGGAGGGGAGAGGTGGGAAAAGATTCTCGAGGCGCTTTGAAATTATCAAATGCCTCCAGGCCCTCTATGCGCACCTCGGTGCCATGCAGGAGGGGAGAGGGACGAGGAGGGGGATTGGAAAGAGGGCAGGGGGGAGGAGGGAAAGAAGGGAGCTGATATGTCGTAGACAGAATCACAAGTTGATTCAATAAGGGCCACCCACTGTGCGCACGCATACAGCGAAATTTGAGACATCTCAAAAGCCACCCACTGTGCGCATGCATACAGCGGCACCAGCAATACAGCCACAGACCTGACACCTGATACGCGGAAGTATGTGTGCAAGGCGCAGGTGAAGGAGAGCGCCTGTTCACCTAGGGCACACAGCAGCAACATGCACTCACCTTATATCTGAAACGCTCAAGGCGAGTGCAAGGCGCAGGCGAAGGAGAGCGACTTGCTGTCGGTGTTGAGAACACGCATGGACGACAGCAGCAGCAACAAGCACAGCTACCCACCTAATATCCAAGACACGGCCTTGACTCACCTGATATCTGAGACGCGGAAGTATGTGTGCAGGGCGCAGGTGAAGGAGAGCGCCAGCCCACCTAGGGCACACAGCAGCAATGCAGTCACCCACCTGATATCTGAGACGCGGAAGTACGTGTGCAGAGCGCAGGTGAAGGAGAGTGCCTTGCTATCGGTGCCAAGAACACGCATGGACGATAGCAGCAGCAACAAGCAACAGCTACCCACCTGATATCCAAGACGCAGCCTTGACTCACCTGATGTCTGAGACGCGGAAGTATGTGTGCAGGGCGCAGGTGAATGAGAGTGCCTTGCTGTCGGTGTTGAGAACACGCATGGACGACAGCAGCTCGCCTCCTCTTCCCAGCGCCACCTTCATTCGCAGCTCAAAGCTGGATGGAGGGAAGGAGGGTGGAGAGGATATGGAAGAGAGAAGTACGGGAGGCACAAGGATTAGAGCAGCTCAAAGGCTGCTTTGGAGGAGAGAGCGAGAGAGAGGGAGAAGATGATATGCAGGGAACACTGAAAGGGGTGAGGGAGAGCGCCTTGCTGTGGGTGTTGAGCACTCGCGTGGACGACAGCAGCTCGCCTCCCCGGCCTAGCGCCACCTTCATGCGCAGCTCAAAGCTTCAAGAGGAGACACGGGAAACGCATGGATGCAAACAGAACATCTTAAGTGGTGAAGGAGAGAGCCTTGCTGAGGGTGTTGAGCACTTGCGTGGACGACAACAGCTCACCCCCTCTTCCCAGGGCCACCTTCATTCGCAGCTCAAAGCTGCACAGGGAGAGAGAAATGGAGAGTGGGAGGGAAGGAGAGGATGAAGAGAGCAGCACACTCGAAGGGATGAAGGAGAGCGCCTTGCTGTCAGTGTTGAGCAATGAGCTGTAAGGACGACAGCAGAGGGAGGGGAACACGCATGGACAACAGCAGCTTGCTTCCCAGCCAAGCGCCACCTTCATACGCAGCTGAAAGTTGAAGAGGCACGTGGTGGCGGACCAGAGGAAAGGAGAGGAGGAGGGGGAGGGAAGGGGAGGGAGGATAGAAAGGTTGGAGACAGCTAAGGGAAGGGAGCGCATGTGTCAGTTACGAGAATTCTCTCACGTTTGTAGGGAGCAAAGAGAAGAGAGCGCGTGTATGTGTGCTGGCATCCCAACAGCAGCTCCTCTCCCGAGCAGGTCTTCAGGAGAGGGAGTGAGGAGAAGAGGGAGGCAAGGGGAGTGCAGACTACAGACGCAGCACCCCTGCATGTGACAACCTTCAGCTGGCCGGCCCAACCTGAATGCTAGAACCAAACCATCAATCAAGCTCCCTCACTCACCTATGGGGCCAGAGGCGCAGGTCTTCAGGGGAGGGCGTGAGGAGAAGAGGGAGGAAGGGGAAGGCCGGTGCAAATTGCCTGCACACCACTCCTGTATGCAAAAGCCATCAACTGCCCTCACCTGTGCGGCCAGAGGCGCAGGTCTTCAGGGGAGGGCGTGAGGAGAAGATCAAGAGACGCAGGGTCTGTGTTGGGAGACGCGGGATCCAACGACCAAGATCTATTCCTGGCATATCCGTGCTGATCCAACGGTCCCATTGGGCCGAACTGCAACAGGGGAAGGAAAGATGGGGGGCACGGCGAGGAAGGAGGAGGGGGTATGGGGAAACAAGGACGACGGAGGGGCGGACGGAGGGAGAGAGGGAGGAAGGGACGCAGGGAGGGAGGGAGGGAGGGAGGGAGGGAGGGAGGGAGGGAGGGAGGAAGGGAGGGAGGGAGGGAGGGAGGGAGGGAGGGAGGGAGGGAGGGAGGGAGGGAGGGAGGGAGGGAGGGAGGGAGAGAGGGAGGGAGGGACGCAGGGAGGGAGGGTAGGAGGGAGGGAGGGAGGGAGAGTGGGCAAGGGGGAAAATCAGAGAGAGAGGGTGGAGAAGAGGGAGAGAGTGCGTTTGGGAGGGTAAATTGCAAGGAAGGTGCCACACGGTCTTAACCTGAATGAAACGAGGTGACTTTTGAGTCGACTCAAAAGACAAGGAAGGTGCCACAAGGTCTTGGCCTGAATGAAACGCACGTTCAATGAGACACTGGCGCAGCAAGATCGAATCAACTCGAGGAAAGGACAGCACGTGAAGAACGGGAGATAAAGAGGAAGAGGAGTCTTGACTCTGAGGACTCAGCAGTAGATGGAAAAACACATGAGCCGGCATGAGGAGGCGGCGGAGAGGTGAGCTGGCGAGCTGCTGAGCTGGCGAGCTGCTGAGCTGCTGAGCTGCTGAGCTGCTGAGCTGGTGAGTTGTTCAACTGGCGAGAAGGTGAGCTGGCGAGCAGGTGAGCTGGCGAGCTGCTGAACTGAAAAGCTGGAGATTTGGTGAGCAGCTAAGCGCACCTGAGGGAAGCACACTGGGATGCCGCCTCGGATTGCCTTGGGTGGCTTGAAGATGGCCTGTACAATGGATGAGCACGGGTGTGAAAGGGAGAGCGAGAGGGGGTGCAGAAGAGATACGTGAGAGGGAGGTGGGAGCACAGAGAAAGATCACCGGGATGCCGCCCGGATTGCCTTAAATGGCTTGAAAATCGCCTGCTTGCAGACATGGCAGGGGATGCGCATGTGTGAGCATGAGTATCCAGGAATACTGTGACTGGGAGTGCGTATGCGGGTGTGCGCGAGAGGGAGCCAGGAGCGTATGCGGGTGTACGCGAGAGGGAGCCAGGAGCGTATGCGTGAGAGGGAGGTGGGAGCATAGAGAGAGGCCACTTGGGCATAGCATGTATGAAATATTGAAATCAACAAACTAGACCAGTTAAAACGCCCAAATAAGCCGGTATCAGACCCATCAAAAGTCTCTCTGGGTTTTCAGATGTGTCAGAGCATGAGATGTCTCGAAGCATTCTGACCTTGCTGCTCATGAAGAGGTTCTCCTCCTTGCCGTCGTGCTTCCACGAGGTGACGTGCCCGCCATGGAAAAACACCTGACGTTACAGGGTTACCACATGAATTCTTGCACGCAGATTAGGTGGGCCTGAGAAATCACTAATAATGCCCGAAAATTAAGAGGGTCAGATTGAGTGGCGTAAAAGGCGGAAAGAACGGATAGGCAAGCTTATTAACACTGAAATGAAGGCTTGAAGAATCGACAAGAAAAATTCCAAGCCAAGCTAAATCCTCCCAGATTCCTGGCACTCCGTGAAATGACGAGATTGTTGAAAAGGAAACACCGGCCTATTTGTCAATGGAAACCCGTGAAGCCAAGCTCGGAAACACCGATGCGAACATCTGTGTAAGTAGTGACACCACGTAGCCACACCGCAAACCCCCTTCACTGTGCCTTTTATACTGAATATTTGACAAGCTTTTTAAACCACGAAACTACGAAGCTACGCTAAATCCTCCGAAATTCCTCGTACGCCGTCAATTGACGTGACGCGGCTGTCATTGCGGGACTGCGGTGTGCTTTACCTCTGCTGTCGCGCCGCCAGCCTGTCTGAGAACCACCTTCTCCAGTCCCGACGCCTCGTCCTTGCACTGACCCGGGTGGGCCATGGCCGCTCCTAAGAACCTTCCCTCGACTACTACTGCTACCGGCTCCGCCTCTTCAGGCGCCTGAATAATCGTCTGCTTCTGGCTCCGCCTTCTGAGGAGCCACAAGAATCGACTGCCTCTGTTTTTTCCTGATGTCCGGCGTTATGAGGTGACTTTTGAGTCGTCTTAACACTCGGTCCGATCTGAATCGTAGCGTTCCAAATTAACAAAGAAATGGATGCGAAACGAGGCCCCTCTTTTTCGTGCTTATGCCTTTCTAATCGCGTTTCGCCGTTGCTGATGGATCTGCAACGTAACGGTCACAAATTCGCAGCCCGGAGACAAACGAACGGGGAGAGCTACTGGGATCGCTGAGCTGCGTGTTAGACGGGAGCTCAGCAGAGAAGAATCTCACGGAGTTCCCGAGATTGGCTCACGTGAAAGCGACACGCTGATGCGATTCGGGACTGAGTCTACAAGGATCGGAAAGATGGTGAAAACTGGAACCTGAAATCTGGATTTAGGAGAAATGTGTGCAAGTAGGGCAGTGAAGGTCACACTGAATGAAGCACACAGGAAAAGAACAAAATCCAGGTCGTGTTCAGACCGGGGAAAAGATCTAGGACCGGTCATTGTGTGACACCTACCGTAGCAGAAAATACTTTTTGTTCCAATCTCTCTCCTTCAAAGGTGTAACATGAATGTATCGTCAACCCCCAAACAAAGCGGAGATATGCAACCATGTGTGCAAACCGGACTTTTCCGCCACGCCCTTTTTCCGCCACCCCACGTCCACCTCAAGCTCGTTCAATGTTCATTTCCCTACCACTCGATCCTCCGCTCCTCCGCTCCATCTCCGCCGCGCTCCGCTCTCGTTTCAGAGGATCGTTCCGTCGAATAAGCCAGTCGCAGCGCGTAGAGGTCGGGTCCACCCGTCGCCGTAAAGTCCTATTCGTCGAGCCTACGATCCGAAAAGGAAAAGGGGAAACGGAAAAGAATCAACAACAGCGTCGTCTGCCTGCCATAAAGACTGAGCCCATAGCAGTCAGGCTGTTGATCGCTGCTCCGACATGTCGGCGAGGAAAGCTGTAAGCTCAATTTTAAACCAAGTCAGTCATGTCAATTGGCAAGGGCTCGCTCATATCTACTAGAACGAGTTTCACAAAGCTATTTCTGAGATCGCTCATAACAGTTCAGAAGCTGTCTGCTGCAGCGTATTTCCCAATGTTCTGCTTGATCGCAGACGTTGTGGCCTGCAAGTGCAAGCTGCTCCATCAATTGAATCGTCTTGGATAGGATTAGATCATCTTGCAGGATCCGATGCGTTTCACTTCGATTTGTTCCGTCTCAACTACGCCCTTTTTATTGGTCCAATCCACTCGGCTTGGTTTGTAGCGCTTCTCAAAACCCATCCTTTTGTTCCACCCACTCCTCCCGTGTGATTTCACTCGCCTCATCCTTGCTGCTCTGCTCTGCTCTACTCTCTTCTCCTCTGCTCTCCTCTGCTCCAAATTGCTCCGCTTCGCTCTGTTTTGCCGGCTTTGATGTTGCCGTCTCAACAGTTAAGCGCATGGAGGCTGCTCGCACCGCCTCACACCCTTGGGATTGCCGCTCCCTCTGCTCCTGCTGCCTCCTTGTCCGCGTCAGCGTCACATGCTGTAGCCTGCTCTTTCTTCCCCTGTGATGCGGCTGCTGCACCCACCTCCACCACCAACACCACCACCGCTACCCTTGCCACTTCCACCACCAATACCACCATTGCCACCACTGCTGCCACCACTGCCACTGCCACCACCACCACCGCCGGCTCCTCTCTGCGTTGCCTGCATCGCCGCTTGTCCCTGCACCATCAACAACCCCACCACTTAACTAAGCAGCTGCACCAACACCACTCTCACCAGCAGCGTTCCTTGCATTACCACCACCGCAATCACCTTGCCCAGCAACATGTGCTGCCACATCAGCACCAGCAGCGGCGGTCCATGTTCATTCAGACCCTCACCACTCCCAACCCCGCCTCCCTCATGTTCAACCCTGGCCAGCCCATCCTCTCCTCCCCTCCTCCTTCCACCTCCTCCTCTCCCTCCACCTCCTCGCCATCGGAGGATCAGCCCTCGTCTCAATCGTCGATCGAGTTTTCTTCTGCCCGAGCTGCCCTAGCGTCTCCACTTGCAATTGCACTGTTCCGCATTGATGGTAAGCGATTATCTTTTTCGATGCCCAACCGCACTATTTTTTTTGCCTGACCTGCCACTGCCTGCCACTGCCTGCCATTGCCACTGCCACTGCCACTGCCACTGCCACTGCCACTGCCACTGCCACTGGTGCTTCTCCATCCCTCCACCACTCCCGTCCGCAGGTGACTTTTGAGTCAACTGAATAGCCATCCAACCAGCATTTCATCACCATCCCTCCACACCATCCCTCCACACCATCCCTCCACACCATCCCTCCACACCACCCCTCCACACCATCCCTCCACACCATCCCTCCACACCATCCCTCCACACCATCGCACCACCACTTCCACCTCCAGGTGTAGCACGGGTGTTCCTGGGGGGTGACTTTGTGACCGTGACTAAAACGGAGGAGAGCTCCTGGGATCTCCTCAAGCCAGAGATTTTCGCTGCACTGATGGACTTTTTTGCTTCCGGGCAGCCGGTGCTGAACCCCCAGGCAGAGCCGGCAGCGGCGGGTGGGGAGCAACAACCGGCAGAGGTGGGGTTGAGAATAGGAGTAGAGATGTGCGGCTGAGGGTTGAGGTGAGATGGAGGTGGGCTAGGGAATTGCAGGAATAGAGAGGTGAGTTGGAGAGGTGTGGTGCTGAACCCACAGGCAGCGGCGGCAGCAGCTGGCGTGGAGCAACAACATGCAGAGGTGGGCAGAGGTGGAGTGGTTGGAGTGATGAAGTTGGGAGAGTGGGGTGGGGGAATAAGGGGGCAGAGGTGGGGTGGGGGTAATGGCTTATCAGTACAGGCGCAGTGGGGGAAAGTGGTGTGATGAGGTGGGGTGCGGTGGCAATGGGTGGGAGTAGAGGTGGGGTGGTGGTGTGCAACAACCTGAAACGGTGCTGAGGTTACTAGAGCTGAAATTCGTTCCTTCTTTACTCAGCTCCTTGCCTCTTGTCTTGTCTTGCTTCAGATCGAGAGTGAGATGGTGCTGATGATACAGCAGTCATGTGCTGATGATACAGCAGTCATGTGCTGATGATACAGCAGTCATGTGCTGATGATACAGCAGTCATGTGCTGATGATACAGCAGTCGTGTGCTGAACTCACACGTCCCCCTGCTGTTTCCCCCTTCCCCCTCCCCCATTGACCACCCCTCTCAGGATGAGAGTGAGACAGTGCTGATGATACGTGAGCTGCTGGAGACGCGCATTCGACCGGCAGTGCAGGAGGACGGAGGGGACATTGACTTTGTTGACTTTGACGAGTGAGTCTGACTTGGTTGACTTTGACGAGTGAGTCTGACTTTGTTGACTTTGACCAGTGAGTCTGACTTTATTGACTTTGACGAGTGAGCTCTTCACGTCACCCTCTTGCTATGTCACACTCTTGCCACATCATCGCCTTGCCATATCACCCTCTTGCCACGTGCCTCTTGGCACATCACCCTCATGCCACGTCACCCCCTTGGCACATCACCCTCTTGCAGTGCCTGTCCATGTGACCTTGCTTACCATCCACGCCACGGGGATCGTGTATCCGCGCATGAAAGGCGCTTGCAGTGGCTGCTCGAGCCATGGCGCCCTTCTTAATCCAACCCTCATTGTTGTGCCCTCCCTCCCCTCACTGCCACCCACCCACCAGGGCCACGGGAATCGTGTATCTGCGCATGAAGGGTGCCTGCAGTGGCTGCCCGAGCTCCTCTGTGACTCTAAAGAGCGGCGTAGAGAACATGCTCACACACTACATTCCAGAGGTGAGCTTAATGGATGTGATTGTAGCGACTAATGGTGGACCATGTTTTTCCCCATCTGTAACAAAAAATAGTGGAGTGGAGAACGGATGTGATAACAGTGAATGAAATGAAGGCATACTATTTCTCCTCCTCTCCTCATTTGTGACTCTAGAGAGCGGGTTGGGAATGATACTCGTGGACTGTGCTTCGAGTCGAATGTGGTGTTGAATAGGGGCATAATTGTAATGAATGCTGAGTGTTTGTCGTGTATAATAATGTTCATGCATTACACTTGGCCTGCTTCTCTCACATCAGCTCACTGCCTGGTCCGCCCTTCTCTGCTCTTGTCTGCCCTGGCCTGCCCGTGTCTGCCCTTGTCTCTGCCCGTGTCTGCCCGTGTCTGCCTGTTTCCGGATGCAGGTTAATTCGGTGAAGGAGGTCATTGAAGAGGCAGAGTGACCGTAGCCGGTGCCTGTACTCGTTATTAGACGTCTTACAACAAACTTATGATTGTTGGAAACATATAGTCCGCGCTTCTGATGTGTCGAACACTACAACGTAAGCGAAGCAAACTACAACGAAGCAACAGCGAGTCAACCAAAGCGGTTGACAGAAAGACAACAGCAAGAGGTTAAGTGAAGGTCAAAGGTCAGCAACCTTTGACTCGCTGAAAAGAAGCGCGACAAGGACACATAACTGACTCGCTATTGAGTTGTCGCTGTATCGAACCGCAAGAGCAGTTACAGTTAGTTAGACATTTCATATTCCTTGTAATCATATAAAGCCCTGTATCTCTTTGCTATTGCCGTATTCCTCCGGATAAAAGACCCCCCCATAATAATGTTCCCAGGTCTTTAATACGGGGGGGGGGGGGAGGGGGGGGGATATAATATTCAAGACTGTTTTCCTTATACCCCCCAATTGGGGTGAAATCATTATAAGACCCCCCCCCCCCAACCTCAAAAGTGTTTTTTAGAGGTTAATTCATGTCAATTAAGCAAGCAGTGGCACATGGTAGGCCACATGAGTCACAAAATACAATCAAGGCAGCCTCTCAACACCCAGCTAGCTCCACTCTTCACCCACCACCTTGGAATCTGCCCCCGCCTTGCTACTCATCTTCGTCACCGCCACCCACTCCTCTACCTCAGCCCCCTCATAGCGACCAGGGGCCCACCATTCATCCCCTTCGTTGCTCCACTCGTCAGCTTCCTTCGCGTTTCCATCGTCGGACTCGCTCGAGTCTGAATTAGCAGGTACCGCCTCCTCATCTGCCTTCTCTGCTTCAGCGGCCAGCACGGCCTCCTCCTCCATCTCGACGGTCACATCGGGAGGGGTGACCACGGGGGCCGGGTAGAACGGGTTGGGGACCAGTTCATCCTGCTCCTCCTCCATCACGTCTTCCAGCACCTCCACCTCGCCGGAATCCCGCATGTGTGCCAGGATCAGATGATCCTGGCTCCCGTCCTCTGCGTTGGAGATGCCGCAGGTGAGGAATGCTTTCCTCACCATCTCCTCGGGAACGTCGGCCCACGCCTCGTCAATCCACTTCAGGACGAGCTCGGCCGGCGGTTTCTTCAGGTTGCCTGCGGGTTGGGGCCAAGGGTAAGGGATTGGAGGATGTATGGTTGTGTGATTCGACTGTTCTTACATCGACAACACGCCCCCATTGCTTCATACAAAGGCTCACCTGCGCGAGTTGTGCTTCTGATCCCGTCCTCCTCAAACCAGGTGTCGTAGCGGTGTCGGACGCCCGCCTTGAAGGCACGGTTGATTGACACATCAAGCGGTTGCACAAGCGGTGTGCAACCGCCTAGGATCACCGCGCGTGTCAGCCTGAAGAGATGCATAGTCTGGCCGACAGCCTCGGTGAGATGTCCTCGATATGAGTCCAGGACGAGGAGGACGTCCTTCCGCCTGCAGCCCTCGTCCTGCAGGGGCCGCATGAAGGGCACGAGGACTTGGGTAGTCCAGTCCTGGACGAGGTTCTCGTCCATCCATCCCCGTACCTGCGCACGGATAACGACGCCTGCACACCGCATGATGCACATCAGTCGCATGTACAAGGGTACGAGTAACATGCGTAACGGCAATAATGACTCACCTCGCGGAACGACGACCTTCGGGATTGTCTTGCGCTTGAACACCACATACGGTGGCAACTTCAAGCCGCTCGCCGTCACCGCCAGCATAACAGTGAGGCGCTCCTTCTCGTAACCCGCGGTACGGACGTGCACAGTGCACGCCCCCTTCATCTCCAATGTGCGTTCTTGCGGCATCTCCAAGAAGAGCGGTGTCTGATCAGCGTTAACGATCAGACTGGTGGGGTAGGAATTCAGGACTTGCATCTGCCGAACAAACTCCCAGAAGGATTCCACCTTGGCCTTCAAATCTGCAAGGAGAGAGAACATAGAAATTGTTAGTCGCGGGACAACATCGATTACACACACGAGCCCGGTTTCCGCGGGCAAATATAGCAACAGGGAAATAGGACTCACTGTCAGCCAGCTTTTGCCCCATCTTTGTCTTGACACGCTTTGCCAAGGACCACCATACGCGGAAACGGAAACTCCAACGGTTAGACCCGCGCCAGTCGGCCCGAGGGTGTCGGTGCTTCATGTACTGCCGCGACCACTTCTGAAGCATGCTCACAGAGACGGCCAGACCCTTGGCACGGTGCGCAAAAAACTGACGGTAGACGGCCCGCTCCATGAAAGGCCACTTGGCCTTACGGCCTGCGCCAACGAGGCGACGATGACACGCCGCTGAAACAAGGAGTCGCTCCTTCAATTTCCGCCATTCGCGAATCTGCTTCGGATGCACGTTAGCTAGCCGCGCCAACCCCCGGATGCTGAGATCGGGCTGCGTGTCTAGCATATCCAGCCAGTACAGCTTCTCCCTCGCCGTGTACGCATGCTGCGCCTTCTTCGTCATACGGTGGCAAGGCGAGGCGGGGGGCGCTGCATCCTGTACCTTCTTCTTCTTGCCTTGCGGACGTGACGACTGCGGAAATACGGGGACACGGACTATGGGAAGGGGGGCCCATGGGGTACGGCTAATCTGAGAAGTCTCACTCGAAGACGGTACTGGCGTGGGCAGCATAGGACGCGGCGTAGTCCTAACTCGAGCAGGTTGACAGAAGGTTGTTGCACGAGGGCGACGGGATTCTGACGTGCCTGAATCGGGCGTTGACACCATGCTGACACCCTTTTTCTGCCTAATGCTATGCTTGGCATTCTTCGCGCTCTGAATTTAATATGCCGTGCTAGTCCCGCTATGCTAGACTCTGCCGAGCTGCGCTCCCCATTGCACAGAGGTGGGTCCGTTCCCTGGCGGTGTCAAATTCGCTTGTGCACGAGACGTGAAAGAGATAGCGCGACTCTGTGCTGAGAGCCTCACGTGCCATGCAAGGGATGAGACGTCCGAGGCGGTCTGACACAAAGCATTGGACGTGGTACACGTTGGTCGGCCCCCAATCTGTAATGCTGGTTACCATTGAATATGGGCCAATGAGCATGAAGCATTCAGATGCTTCATGGATTGTGCCCGGTTTCTCGGCTCAAGACATTCGCGGGGTGATTCCTAGTTTAAAAAACGCAAATCTGCATTACAACACCCTTGCATTTCATTATATTTTAAAAACATAGCACTTATAATAAGACCCGGGTCTTATCGGTTTTTTACTATATAATAAGACCCCCCCCCTTTTTTTTGTGAAATCAATAACAGCCCCTAGGGTCTTTCATCCGGGGGAATACGGTATCAACTTATCTTGTTCTCACATACCAGTGCAAGGTGGTTCAACCAGTTCACTAATACGCTTTCGCTAATACATCACTATTCTGAGCCTTAGTCTTGAGAACGATCCTAAGGGCTTTTCTCAGCCCAACATGGTATGAGAGCTTGCAAGGGCAAGACTCAACTATTTCCACTTCCTACAACAACAGAAGACATGGCAACGCAGAAAGAAAGGAGTTCGTCTACTGGATCCCGCGGTACCACTCCTACTCCACCTCCTGTCTCTGGACTACAGACAGAAGGAGGCACTACCCAAGGACCAGCTGCAGAATCCACTGAAGCACCTGCAAATCCGACATCTGGCTTCGACCCAAGACTCAACTCTGTTCAACTTCCTACAACAACAGAAGACATGGCATCACAGAAAGAAAGAAGCTGGTCTACTGGATCTCCCGGCACCACTCCTACTCCACCGCCAGCCTCTGGACTGCAGACAGAAGGAGGCACAACTCAAAGACCAGCTGCTGAGTCAACTGAAACTCCTGCGAAGCAAGCAACCATCTTTGACCCAAGTATGATGGAGAAGTTCTTCTCCTTCATGTCGTTCTACGAGCAACATCAACAAGCTGCACATACGCAGTCAAACAACAGGGACAACAACAACGGAGTTACTCCCATGCGTCTAGACGGCTCATCTTTTGCGCACAGCCTACCTTCGCACCGTATGAGCCTCAACGCGGCTCCGTCAGCTTCATGCCGAATCGACTCCCACCTGGACAAGAGACGAAGACACTGCATGCACTTCAATTGCAGTCACAATTCGCACACGTGCTGAAACTGCAAACATCAACACCATTCGAATTCGCTCAAATTCTTGGCTTCTTCGACGGCACCCTACCATATCCAACGCACGGGACACAGTATGACAAGCAGCAGTACATGTATCAGTCACTAATGGCGTACTCCATACTCATGCAAAACATAACAGCAAACGAGCAGCAGAATATCTGGTCTTATCGCGGATACGGAAACTCCACCGAGCTCACGTACAACCACCTGAAGAACATGTATCAAGCAACCGACAACGTTAATCAAAGTCATCTCATGGCGCAATTGACAACGGTCCAAATGCAACCCGGCGAAAAGGGAATGGCATATATCAGTCACTGTCGTGGTCCACGCGATAGACTCCTTCGATGCGGCATATCAATATCCGAAGAAGCTTTTGTCACTGTCGTCATCACATGCCTCGGTCCTCAGTGGCGCTCCACCCGGGCCATTCTTCGAGCCCATGGAAGAATCTCCGAAGCAAACCTCTGCGTCGAAATTCACGCCGAACAACAAGACATGGACCTGCACGAAGAACGCCACAAGAAAAGGGCATCAGCACCAGAGTTCTCTTTTCACACTCAACGCGCTACAATAACAACAACCGACAGAACGAGCATCAAGGACAAAGACACGTACCACCATTCTGCCACCTCTGTCTAACGTCTGGCCACTACCGTATTCACTACCCGAATCAACAACAATCGACACCACCACCACATCAGCTTCGACCTTCAAGTAGTCTAGTGGCTTCCACACAGCCGCATCCTCCTAACCAGGCGCCGCCTTCAACGACAACATCACGACCTGCACGAGGAACAAGAAATATCATAACTTGCATGACAAGAATGGAATCCTGCATCACCGGTTCACCACCGACCTACTCATCAGAAGAGCTGCTCGACGAAAGCACGCCTCGTCGCGAATCGCTGGAACCAAATCCGACATACGCAACTATCGCACAAAGCGAACCGTCAGGTCATTATACTTGGTTCTTGGACAGCTGTCAAACCACTTCGTCAAACCACTTCGTCCAAGGGAACAACGCCTCAACCGGGAAGTCGTTATAACCGTCGCCAACAACCAGAACCTGCGCACACGACGACAAGGAGTAGTTCAAATTCAGTCCCGCGAGACAAACGTCGTTTTCCAGATGTCGAAGGTTTTGATTGCAGAAGGACTGGGGTACAACTTACTCAGCGTCAGACAACTCATGGCAAAAAGGTTTCATCTCGAGGCCGACAGCGCCACTCAGGAATTCAAGCTGTACAACGGGAAGGGTGTACTTTACATCGGGAAAGCGGTCCTGAAGAACAACGTTTTCGTCCTCGACTTCGTCCCAGATCAAGGAACTACTGACAGCGACGCGATCGTCAACTTCACCACTTGGTCGCACCCACCAGATCTCGACCAAGACTTCAGCCTTGGAGGCTTCTGGTACTCACACACTATACCTGAAGCAGAATGGACAAAGGCGTTAGCAGTGATTCAATAGACAGCAGCGGCAGAGACAACAGCAGCAGCAACAACATTGGCAGCAGCAGAGACAACAGCAGCAGAACGACATCGGCAGAAGCAGAAGTAACAACAACAGCACTAGCACCAATCGCCAGCTCCTCATCAGCACAAACTCCCACCACCGATACCACACCGACTCCCGCTCAACAGCTGACTCCCGCTCCACGCGACGTTCACAGAAGTGCCAACATTACCGCAAGTTTCTACTCCAATTCCGATCTGTACAGACGTTCACCTGGACTTCGCGCCGATGAATCATTGTGGCATCAAAGGTTAGGACATCCCAGCAACACGACACTGAACAACACGACAAGAGCAGGAGTTCTCCACAAAAACTCACTACTCTTACCAGACGGCAGAGAACTTCAACGAGTTCGCGGAACTTGCTTTACCTGCCATGAAGCCGACTTACCCCATCAGCCGTTCGTCTCTCACCACAACCCGAGCGCGCCAGCATACGCACCATTGGAGAAGGTCTACAGCGACATACTATACACCCATAAAATCGGACAAGGAGCATACTGTCAAACTAACGAACGAGAATGAATGCATTCAGTAAAAGTTGGGTACAAGTACTAACCCTAATTGGGTTGTACCCCTTATGGGCTACCCCACTACAGCCTACACAAAGTAAGCAATGTAACATTTTGACACACCCCCATAGGCAAATTGGGGGAGAACAAGTGGTCACAAGACCAGTCAAGAAAAATCAAAGCAAGCTCAGGGTGGATCACGAAGTCACCACACATTCCGAGCACAAGCAAAGGCCACAAGGCCAGTTCACATGCAGAGTTATATAAATGAGAACAAACAGTATAGTGATCATACCCTAGCACGTGTAAGCATGCTGGTATAAATATAGATCACAGTACAAGCAAAGTCAAGCAACGAGCAAGTGAGGCAAAGTAGGCACAAGGCCTAAAACAGTACAGAAACGCTGATGATCATCAGACTGAAGTGCCTTGGTGAATATATCAGCAGTGTTAGCCCTAGTGGCCACGTAAGCAAGACGAAGCTGACCACGCTGCTGCAACTCTCAAGAAAGGAAGTAACACAGAGCGATGTGCTTCGTTCTGTGCTCCAGTCTGTGCTCTTGACACAAGGCAAACATGGCCTTGTTGTCTACGTACACAACTGGAGAAGAACGAGGCCGCTCTCCCAAGTCGGTCAGCAGGTAGGTAAGTCAGCGTAACTCCTGTGCAGCCATGGCCCTTGCGTAGATCTCAGCCTCACAACTGGAACTGAGAACAAAAGACGAGCGGGTAGACCGCCAAGAAACAGAACCGGAGCCAAGGCTGAAAGTGTAACCCTCTGACGACCGCTGCTTAGCTTAGTCGTCAACCCAAGAAGCGTCTGCGTGTCCAGTGAGGACAACTGGACCCCGTCCTCCAAGCACGAGCCCCATGCCCGGCGTACTGCACAAGTAGCGCAACACCCTCTTAGCGGCCTCCCAATGCTCTGGTCGGTGTCTCCCTGGCGCAACGTAGCGTGCCAGGATGCTAAGAGGGTAGGCAAGGTCAGGTCGAGTGCAGGTCATCAGGTACATGAGGCAGCCCACAAGCTCTGGATATGGGCCACTCGGCTCTACGGACTCGTCCGAAGGTGGAGCTGAGAGCGAGTGACCGGAAGGCAGAGGAGTGGACTGTGGCGAGGAGTACCGGAAGCCGAAGCGCTGAAGGACCTGGTGCACCATGTGTGACTGAGTCAGGGTGATGGTGCGCCGTGCTCTGTCCCGGGTGATCTGCAAGCCAAGATAGCTGCGCAGCTCACCCAGGTCAGTGCAGGTGTGTCTCTTCTACACCTTTGACTTCAAAAGGGCCAGTGCCTTAGTGTCAGCAGTGGCAAAGACAAGGTCTTCCACGTACACGAGCACATAGAACGGCGGCAGTGAAGTGTCGGTGCGTAGAAACATCGACGGGTCAGCAGTAGAAGGAGCAAACCCAAGAGCCGCAAGCGTCGTCCTCAGTGTGTCGTGCCACTCGCGAGGAGCCTAGTGGAGACCGTAGACTGGCCACCGAAGGCTCCACTGGGTACCTGCAGGAAACGACCCAGTGAAGCCAGGTGGGCGGCGCAGCTAGATCTCCTCGTGCCGGCTGCCCTGTAAGAAAGTTGTGCTGAAGTCAAGAGAGTGAAGCTCGTAGTCACGCTGAGCGGCGACGTGCAGCAGTACCCGAAGAGTAGTCATCTTTGGGGTAGTGGAGAAGGTCTGGAAGAAGTCAACTCCCTGTCGCTGACTGAAGCCTCGTGCAACGTAACGAGCCTTGAAGGCAGGCGGAGAACCCGGCGGCCGCTTCACCCTAAAAATCCACATGCCATCGACTATGTTCGCCCCAGGAGGGGAACTGTGTCGACGTAAGTGCTTGTGGACTTCCAGGATGCCATCTCTGCGTCCATAGCTGACTGCCACTAAGAGGAGTATGTCAAACTTATGTATAGCTTACATTGTGTAGGCTGTAGTGGGGTAGCCCATAAGGGGTACAATCCAATTAGGGTTAGTACTTGTACCCAACTCTTTGCTAGTTCATTCATTCTTTTTCGTTACTTTGACATGGTATCACAGCAGGTCCCTTCTAGGACCGTTTTTTGGGCCCATCACCTGCTGCCCTGGTAGCCACCCTCGCGACCCGTAGGCCCCCTAGGCCTCGACCCGTCGCCTCTAGCCCGGCCCCTTGGCCCCGTCGCCCCTAGCCACGGCCCCTTGGCCCCGTTGCCCCTAGCCGCGGCCCCTTGGCCCCGTCGCCCTTAGCCGCGGCCCCTTGGCCCCGTCGCCCCGTCGCCCTAGCCACGGCCCCTAGCGACCCGTCGCCCCATCGCCCTAGCCTCGGCCCCTAGCGACCCGTCGCACCCCCCCCCCCCTCGACCTCGGCCCCTCAGCCCCTAGGCCACACGCCCCTCGGCCCCTCGGCCCCTAGGCCCCTCGGCCCCGCCCCTCGGCCCCTCGGCCCCTAGGCCCCAGGCCCCTAGGCCCCTTGGCCCCTCGGCCCGTAGGCCCCCCCCCCCTTCGTGTTTGGCGCCTCGGCCCCTAGGCCCCTCGGCCCCGCCATGCGGCCCCTCGGCCCCTTGGCCCCAGGCCCCTCGGCCCCTTGGCCTCTCTGTCCCTGGTGCTACTACTGCTGCTACTGCTACAGCTGCTACTGCTGCTGCTGCTGCTGCTGCTGCTACTGCTACTGCTACTGCTGTTACTGCTGCTGCTACTGCTGCTCCTGCGTGCTGCACAGCTATGGATTCGCTTAGGGTTCTCACGTTCGATCATGAGGGCAGACCGGTTCAGTTTGACACGTGGCTCGACGACCTGCAGCTGTACCTACTGAGCGATTCTAAGGACAGTGTTTCGCTGTTTGACCTTGCATCAGGCACCGCTCCTGCCCCTCCCGCCACAGTTGACAATGCGACTCCCTCACAGTGGCTTACTCACGACGCTGCTGCCCGCTTGGCCATTCGCAACCACCTGCCGTTAGCCGAATGTGCCCACTTTGGACAGCACAGGACAGCACAGGCCCTGTACGACGCTGTAGTCGCTCGCTACTCCTCGCCTGCCACTGCTGCTCTAGGCCGCCTGCTTCTACCCTACCTGTTCCCCGAGTTGTTAGCCTTTACCACGGTAGAGGACCTTGTTTCCCACCTACACACAAGTGACGCTCGCTACCGCGCTACCGTCCCTGCTGAGTTCCTTGACAAGAACCAGCCCCCGATGTTCATCACCCTCTACTTCATAGTCACTCGCCTCCCTGACTCTCTTCGCTCTGTCAGGGACCACTTTCTCTCACTTGACCCCACCTCCCTCACTGTTGACCTACTCGAGCAACACCTCCTCGCACCTGAGACTAGTCCAGTTGCTGTAGGTGCTGCTCGCTGCACTCCGCGCCCACCCTTCTTTGAGGGGTGCTCCCCCTCCCCCCTTGCCCCCTCTTACGCCTCTGCCGCTGCTGCATACGTCCCTGGTGCTGAGGACGTCGCAGCTACTTCTGCTAGTGCAAAGCGCCGCAGCGGCAAGGGCAAGGGTAGCAAGGGTGTTGGAGGGGGCAGCGGGAGTGGTGGTGTGGGCAGCAGTGGAGGTGGTGGAGGCAGTGGAGGTGGTGGCAGCGGTGGGAGTGGTGGCGGGGGTGGGGGTGTTGGTGGCGGCGGTGGAGGCAGCAGTGGGAGTGGCGGCAGTGGCGGCGGTGGGACTGTTGGCAGTGGGACTGGCGCTCGGCGTAGATGTTTTGGAGGTGGCCAGCGTCAGCAGCAGCAGCGTCGGAGCGAGACCCATTCACCCCAGCAGCTTCGTGAGTGGTTTTTGCAGTGTGGGGCGTCTGGGGGTAGTGGGTGCTGGCCGTATGTCATTCGCACGGGTGACTGAGCTGGTCAGACATGCGGGAAGCTTCACACTCAGCACCGCTGCTTCTCCCGCCTCGACGACGCTTGGCGTGCTGAGTTTGGTGACGACGTCGAGCTCCCTCGCTGGGCTGATCTCCTTATGTCTAGGATTGCTGTCTTTGACCTAGAATTTGATGCTATTCTTTCTGCTATGTATGCTTTGTCTGTTAGTGCTGAGGGTGACTGTTACCGGTGTGTTCCGCTTGACCCAGGTATAGCTGCTGCTGCTCTAGGTGCTAGTGAGTCTGGTACTCTCCCTGGTACTGCGCCTGCTCAGGCTTTGCACACCTTCACGTTGGATTCAGGCGCCTCACGCTATTTCTTTAGTGACAGCAACACTCTCACTCCTCTCCCTACACCTGTCCCGGTCAGACTGCCTGACCCCTCTGGGGGCTCGGTCGTTGCCCGTTCCTCCACTGTCCTCCCGTGTCCGGCGGTTCCGACCGGCTCACTGTCAGGTCTTCACCTCCCCTCATTCTCTACGAACTAGGTAATTACCGCTGCCCTTCAGGATGCGATGGTCACTACCACCACTCCTGGGGGTCAGCGTGTGTCGATCTGCACGTGCACACGGACGGGGCGTCACCTGGCCACGTTCACTCGTCGGCCAGGGTCGAGACTGTACACACTCGCTACCGAGCCTCCTCAGGTAGCTGCGTCTGCTCAGGTGTCCGCGTCAGGTCAGGTAGCCGCCTCTTGCTCGTGTCGCCTCCTGTCGCACCAGACTCTTCTGTGGCACCACTGCTTGGGTCACCCCTCCCTGCCACGCCTTCATGGCATGCACTCTTGTCTTCTTGTCTCTGGTCTTCCCAGGTCCTTGCCTCCCCTGCCACCCTCGCCTGCCCCGCCCTGCCTTCCTTGCATCGAGGGGCGGCAGCGCGCCGCTCCTCACTCCTCCTCGTTTCCCCCGACGACCCCTCCCCTGCAGACTCTCCACATGGACGTGTGGGGCCCAGCCCGCGTCAGTGGACAGAGCCGCGAGCGCTACTTTCTGCTGGTCGTTGACGACTACACGCGGTACACCACAGTCTTCCCCTTGCGCAGGAAGGTTCAGGTCGTTGATGTCTTGATCCCTTGGATCCGCACGGTCCGTCTCTAGCTCCGCGAGCGCTTCGGCCAGGACCTTCCTGTCCTGCGTCTGCACTCTGACAGAGGTGGTAAGTTCTCCTCCACCCTCTTGATGGACTTTTGTCGTGGGGAGGGCATCCTCCAGTCGTTCACGCTTCCGGACTCACCTCAGCAAAATGGGATTGATGAGCGCCGCATTGGCTTAGTCATATAGGTCGCTCGTACCTCCATGATCCATGCGGCTGCTCCCCATTTTCTGTGGCCGTTTGCGGTCCAGTACGCTGCGCATCAGCTCAACCTCTGGCCCCGTGTCTCCTTGCCGGAGGCCTCGCCCACACTGCGTTGGACGGGGAAGGTTGGCGATGCGTCGGTGTTCCGGGTCTGGGGTTCTCGTGCCTTTGTCCGCGATCCGTCCGCGGACAAGCTCTCCGCTTGCGCCATTCCCTGCGTCTTCCTTGGCTTTGTCCCTGATGCGCTTGGCTGGCAGTTTTACCACCCTACCTCGCGCCGTGTCCTCCCCTCCAAGGACGTCACGTTTGACAAGTCGGTTCCTTTTTACCTTCTCTTCCCCTACCGCTCTGCCCCTCTCCCTCCCTTGCCGCCCTTCCTTGCTCCAGGTCCCCCTCCGGTAGACCCCCTCCCTCCTCAGGGTCCTGCTCCCTCAGGTGTCTCTCAGGTAGACCCACCCTCTGGTGCTGTGCCTAATGAGGTAGCTATGGACTCAGGTGCTGCTAGAGGTATTGCGTCTAAGGGTGCTGAACTTGGGGGTGCTGGGCCTGGGGGTGCTGAGCCTGGGGGTGCTTAGACTGGGGGTTTGAGACTGGGGGTGCTGAGCCTGAGGGTGCTGAGCCTGGGGGTGCTGAGCCTGGGGGTGATGCGTCGGAGGGTGCGGAGTCTGGAGGTGCTGAGCCTCAGGGTGCTGCTTCGACTGGAGGTTCTGCTGGTGCTTTGCCGAGACTGTCTCCGCAGCAGCTGCGAGAGTGGTTTGTTCGGCGCGCACGCCTTCGGAGTGGAGCTACCGGAGCTGGAGGTGCTGGAGCTAGAGGTGCTGGCGTTGCTGCTGGAGCTGGTGTTACTGGAGGTACTGCGGCTACTGGTCCTGGAGGTGCTCGTACCCGGGGTACTGGTGCTGCCGGGACTGGTGTTGTTGGGGGTGCTGGAGCTGGAGACCCTACGGAGTCTGGAGCTGCTGGTGCTGGCGGCTCTGGCGCTGGTGCGCTTGAGCTGGAGGAGCTGGAGTTGGAGGCACTGGCACAGGAGGCGCTGGAGTTGGAGGCACTGGCGCGGGAGGTGCTGGAGCTAGAGGAGCTGGAGCTGTTGACCCTGGTGGCGCTGTGTGGCTGCGACCGTACTTTGTTCCCCTGCTTCAGCAGGTTCTTGGTACCCCGTCTTCTACTGGCCTTATTCCTCCCCTCCTGTGTCCACCGCCTGACCAGTCACATCCGCCATTACAGCCAGCCTCTCCACTGCCTGCTCCTTCTCCTTACACTGAGCAGTCCGGCGGTCTTACAGAGCGTCATGAGCCTGCGTCTCGTCCTGTCTTGCCTATTCGCATTGCTCGTTGCGTTCCTCGTTCGCGTCCTCCTCATGTCCCTGGCACGCACGCTATGACACTTCGTCCTTCCTCTGTTCCTCTGCGTGTTCCTCTGCCATCCCTGACCCTGAGTCTGACCGCGCTCATGCTGCCAGTCCCACTGTCTCTCGTCTCCTCGCCACTGCTGTCACTGACCCTTCTTTTGAGACTGCAGCTACGTTTGCTCTTGTTGCTGAGCTGCTTGACTTTGCTGCTGCCTGCCGTCAAGACTACGCCTCTGCTCTTGTTGTTGAGTCTGCGTCTACCAGTCCTCCTTCCGTCGTGGGTGAGTGTGCTCTTGGCACGGACGTCCTTGAGGACAGGCAGGAGGACTTTGAGTGTCTTGCAGCTGCTGTGCCTCGTTTCGCTTCCATGCTGCTTGCCCCTGAGGGAGACCTGGATGCTCCAGACATCCCGACCCCGCGCTCTTACGCAGAGGCGATTACGGGTCCTTACTCCTCTCAGTGGCAGGCAGCCATGGATGCCGAGATGGCATCCTGGAAGTCCACAGGCACTTACGTCGACGAGGTTCCCCCACCTGGGGCGAACATAGTCGATGGCATGCGGATTTTCAGAGTGAAGCGGCCGCCGGGTTCTCCGCCTGCCTTCAAGGCACGTTACGTTGCTCGAGGCTTCAGTCAGGGACATCGGGTTGAATACTTCCAGACCTTTTCCCCCACCCTGAAGATGACTACTCTTCGGGTGTTGCTGCACGTCGCTCCTCAACGTGACTACGAGCTGCACTTTCTGGACTTCAGCACAGCGTTCCTGCAGGGCAGCCTGCACGAGGAGATCTGGCTGCGTCGCCCACCTGGCTTCACTAAGTCGTTTCCTGCAGGTACCCTGTGGAGCCTCCGGCAGCCAGTCTACGGTCTCCGCCAGGCGCCTCGCAAGTGGCACGACACACTGAGGACTACACTTTCGGCTCTTGGGTTTGCTCCTTCTACTGCTGACTCTTCGCTGTTTCTACGCACCGACACCTCGCTGCCGCCTTTCTATGTCCTCGTGCACGTCGACGACCTCGTCTTTGCCAGTGCTGACACTGAGGCACTGACCCTTGTGATGTCGGAGCTGAAGAAGAGACACACCTGCACTGACCTGGTTGAACAGCGCAGCTATCTTGGCTTGCAGATCACCTGGGACAGAGCACGGCGCACCATCACCCTGACTCAGTCACACATGGTGCACCAGGTCCTTCAGCGCTTCGGCTTCCAGTTCTCCTCGCCACAGCCCACTCCTCTGTCTACCAGCCACTCGCTCTCAGCTCCACCTTCGAACGAGTCCGTAGAGGCGAGTGGTTCGTACCCAGAGCTTGTGGGTTGCCTCATGTACCTGATGAAGTGCACACGACCTGACCTCGCGTACCCTCTCAGCCTTCTGGCTCGCTACGTGGCTCTCGGTAGGCACCGAAATGTGCACTGGGATGCTGTGAAGAGGGTACTGCGCAACTTGTGCAGTACGTCAGGCATGGGGCTCGTGCTTGGAGGACGGGGTCCAGTTGTCCTCACCGTTCACGCAGACGCTTCCTGAGTTGACGACTCAGCTACGCAGCGGTCGTCACAGGGTTACACCTTCAGCCTCGGTTCCGGCTCTGTTTCCTGGCGGTCTACCTACTCGTCTTCTGTTCTCAGCTCCAATTGTGAGGCTGAGATCTACGCCGGGGCCATGGCTGCACAGGAGCTACGCTGGCTCACCTACCTGCTGACTGACTTGGAAGAGCAGCCTCGTTCGCCTCCAAATCTGTACGTGGACCACTAGGCCATGATAGCCTTGTGTCAGGAGCACAGACTGGAGCACTGAACGAAGCACATCGCTTTGCGATACTTTCTTGCTCGAGAGTTGCAGCAGCGTGGCCAGCTTCGTCTTGCGTATGGGGCCACTAGGGCCAAAACTGCTGATATAATCACCAAGGCACTTCTGTCTAGTGATCATCACCAGTTCTTTACTGTGTTAGGCCTTGTGCCTACTGTCAAACTTATATGCTATAGTCTGTTTAGGCTGGAGTGGGGTAGTTCTTACAAGGTACAACACTTTTAGGTTTCCTATATGTACCCACCTGCTTTCTAGTTCAGTCATTCATTCGCTCACAATCTAACATGGTATTCTGAGCAGGTTCCCTAGTGGGAACGTTTTTTAAAGGGCCCACCACGAATTTTTTTTTTTCCTGCCCTGCCCGAAGCGCGCATCGCGCCCTAGCCAGTCGCGGCCCCTAGCCCTTGTGGCCCCTAGCCTGTCGCGCCCCCTAGCCCACCGCGGCCCCTTGCTCGTCGCGGCCCCTAGCCCGTCGCGCCCCCTAGCCCGTCGCGGCCCCTAGCCTGTCGCGACCCCTAGCCCATCGCGGCCCCTAGCCCGTCGCGGCCCCTTGCCCGTCGCGGCCCCTAGCGCGTCGCGGCCCCTAGCCCGTCGCGGCCCCTAGCCCGTTGCGGCCCCTAGCCCATCGCGGCCCCTAGCCCGTCGCGGCCCCTAGCCGGTCGCGGCCCCTAGCCCATCGCGGCCCCTAGCCCGTCGCGGCCCCTTGCCCGTCGCGGCCCCTAGCCCGTCGCGGCCCCTAGCCCGTCGCGGCCCCTAGCCCGTCGCGGCCCCTAGCCCGTCGCGGCCCCTAGCCCGTCGCGGCCCCTAGCCCGTCGCGGAACCTACTGCCGACGCGGCCCCTACTGTCGTCGCGGCCCTAGCCCGTCGTGGCCCCTGCTGCTGGCGCGGCCCCCTACTGACGCGGCCCTTTCATGGAGCGGCCCCACCTGACGCGGCCCCCTGCAGTCGCGGCCCCTGCTGACGCGGCCCCCCCCTGCTGGCGCGGCCCCACTGCTGACGCGGCCCCTGCTGACGCGGCCCCCTGCTGACGCGGCCCCCTGCTGGCGCGGCCCCTGCTGGCGCGACCCCCTGCTGGCGAGGCCCCTGCTGACGCGCCCCCCCCCCCCTGCTGGCGCGCCCCCTGCTGTCGCGCCCCCCCCCCCCCCCCTGCAGTCGCGGCCCCTGCTGGCGCGCCCCCCCCCTGCTGTCGCGGCCCCCCTACTGACGCGGCCCTCTGCTGGCGCGCCCCCTGCTGGTAAGCACCCGCGCCGCCCAGCCGAGCCGCGCCGCCCAGCCAAGCCGCGCCGGCCAGCCGAGCCGCGCCGCCCACTGAGCCGCGCCGCCCACTGAGCCGCACTGCCCTACCGAGCCGCGCCGCCCCACTGAGCCGCACTGCCCTGCACTGCCCTACTACCTCTGCTGCTACTGCTGCTACTGCTGCTACTACTGTTACAGCTGCTACTACTGCTCCTACTGCTGCTATGGCTAGCCCTACTGTTCTCACCTTTGATGCTGAGGGACGTGCAGTTGACTTTGACGTGTGGGTTGACGACCTGCAGCTTTTTCTTCAGTGTGATTCTAGGGATGGGGTATCCCTTTTCGATCACACGTCCGGTGTTTCTACTGCTCCTGCTGCCACTGCTGACAGTACGGTTCGCTCGCATTGGACCACTCGTGACGCTGTTGCTCGTCTTGCTGTTCGTAGTCACCTGCCGCCTGCTGAGCGCGCGCATTTCGGCCAGTACAAGACTGCTCAGTCTTTGTACGACGCTGTAGTTGCGCGCTACTCCTCCCCTGCCACTGCTGCCCTCAGCCACCTCATGCTGCCGTACCTTTTCCCTGACCTTGCCGCCTTTGCCAAAGTCGCTGACCTAGTTGCTCACCTCCGCACTAGTGACGCCCGCTACCGCGCTGCCCTTCCCACTGAGTTCTGTGCCAAGAACCCCCCCCCCATGTACATCACCCTTTACTACCTAGTCACCCGCCTCCCTGACTCCCTTTCTTCAGTCAGGGACCACTTTCTCTCCCTTTGCCCCACCGAGCTGACTGCCGACCTGCTAGAGGAGCGCCTTGCTGCAGCTGAGAAGAGTATCTTAGCTATAGGTGCTTCTCGCGGCGACCGTCGCACCCCCTTCTTTGAGGGGTGTTCCCCTATCCCCCTTCTCCCCTCTGTTGCTTCTGCTGCTACTGTCGACCTCGTTGGCACTGAGGAGGTCGGAGCTGCGTCTGCCCCTAGTGGGAGACGGCGCAACAGCAGGGGCAAGGGGAGCAAGGGTGGTGGAGGGGGTGGCGGGGGAGGCGGTGGAGGAGGTGGAGGAGGCGGAGGGGGTGGCGGTGGAGGTGGGGGAGGTACAGGGAGTGGGGGCTTCAGTGGAGGCAGCGGGGGGGGTGGTGAAGGCAGCGGCAGCGGTGGTGGAGGTGGCGGCGGCGATGGTGCTGGTCAAGGTGCAGCCGCGCAGCATGGAGGCTTTGGTGGTAGCCAGCGCCAGCAGCAGCCGCGCTCCCGTGAGACCCCGTCGGCCCAGCAGCTTCGTGAGTGGTACGCTGGGCGTGGGAGGTCTGGGGGTGCTGGTCCCTGCACTTACGTTCTTTGCACCGGCAGTCGTCGTGGGTAGGCGTGTGGGCTGCCACACACTACGCAGCACTGCTTCTGTTGCTTGACTGACGCCTGGCGTGCCCAGTTTCCTGACGCTGTTGAGCTCCCTTGCTGGCATGAACTGCTTCTGCAGAATGTGCCTATCTTTGATCTTGATTTCGATGCTATCCTTGCTGCCATGTATGCTTTGTCTGATAGTGCTGAGGGTGACTGTTACCTCCCCTCGTTCTCTACGAACCTGGTGTAGTGGAGCTGACCTCCAGGATGCGTGGGTTGACCAGTTCGCCCCTGGAGGTCAGCGTGTGACCCACTGCACTTGCTCTCGGACGGGCTGCCACCTGGCCACGTTCACCAGTAGGCCAGGGTCGAGTCTGTACACACTGACTACTGCGCCTCCTCCGGTCTCTGCGTCTGGTCAGGTAGCTGCGTCTAGTCAGGTGTTTGCTACCGCGTCCAGGTCTAGTCCTGCGTCTGCCCCCTGCTCGTGTCGTCCTCTGTCGCACGAGACTCTCCTTTGGCACCACCGCCTTGGTCACCCCTCCCTGCCTCGTCTTCGAGGTATGGCCTCCCATACTGTTGTCTCGGGTCTACCCCGGTCCCTCCCTCCTCTTCCTCCGGGGCCTGCCCCTACCTGTGTTCCCTGTGTCGAGGGCCGGCAGCGCGCCGCTCCTCACTCCTCCACGTTCCCTCCGACTGAGGCTCCTCTGCAGACTCTTCACATGGACGTGTGGGGCCCAGCCCGCGTCCGTGGACAGGGTCACGAGCGTTACTTCCTGCTGGACGTTGACGACTACTCGCGTTACACCACAGTCTTCCCCTTGCGCAGCAAGGGTGAGGTCCCTGAGGTGTTGATCGACTGTATCCGCGGTGCTCGTCGCCAGCTCCACGAGAGTTTCGGCTCGGACCTTCCTGTTGTGCGTCTGCACTCAGACAGAGGTGGTGAGTTTTCCTCCGACCTCCTGAGAGCCTTCTGTCGTGCGGAGGGCATCCGCCAGATGTTCACGCTTCCGGCCTCCCCACAGCAAAATGGGATTGCTGAGCGCCGCTTTGGCATGGTCATGGACGTCGCTCGTACGTCCATGATCCATGCGGTTGCTCCCCATTTTCTGTGGCCGTTCACGGTTGAGTACGCTGCGCATCAGATCAACCTTCAGCCTCGTGTCTCCTTGCCGGAGACCACACCTAGTCTGAGGTGGACGGGGAAGGTTGGCGATGCGTCCGCGTTCCGTGTATGGGGATCTCGAGCTTTTGTCTGCGATACTTCAGCGGACAAGCTGTCCTCCCGTGCCGTTCCCTGTGTCTTCCTTGGCTTCCCTCCTGACGCACCCGGGTGGCAGTTCTACCACCCCACCTCGCGTCGTGTTCTGTCCTCTTAGGACGTCACATTTGACGAGTCGGTGTCGTACTACCGTCTCTTTCCCTACCGCACTGCCTCTCTCCCCCCCTCGCCGCTCTTCCTAGCACCAGGTACTCCCCTGGTAGACCCCCTCACCCCCCAGGGTCCTGCCCCCTCAGGTGTGTCCCAGGTAGACCCTGCCGAGCCGGTCGAGGTAGCTGTCGACTCAGGTGCTGCTAGGGGTGCTGAGCCTGCGGGTGCGGGGACTGGGGGTGCTGAGCCTGAGCGTGTGGAGCCTGGGGGTGCTGAGTCTGGGGGTGCTGAGTCTGGGCGTGCTGAGCCTGGGGGTGCTGAGCCTGGGCGTGTGGAGCCTGAGGGTACTGTGTCTGGAGGTGCTGAGCCTGCGCGTGCTGAGTCTGGAGGTGCTCTAGGTGTCCCGTCGCGGCGGGAGCCCCTCTCTCCACAGGAGCTTCGTGAGTGGTACTCTCGGCGCTGTCGAGGTGCTGCTGGTGTTGGTGCTGCTGGAGCTGCTGGAGGTGTAGCTGGTGCTGCTGGAGGTGCTGCGGGTGCTGGTGCTGCTGGAGCTACTGGAGGTGCTGCTGCTGCTGGAGCTGCTGGTGGAGCTGCTGGAGCTGCTGGAGGTGCTGCTGGTACTGGAGGTGCTGCTGGTGCTGGAGGTGCTGCTGGAGCTTCTGGAGGTGCTGTTGGTACTGGTGCTGCTGGAGGTGCTGCTGGTGCTGGAGCTGCTGGAGCTGTTGGAGGTGCTGCTGGTGCTAGAGCTGCTGGAGCTGCTGGAGGTGCTGCTGGGACTGGAGACCCTGGGGCTGAGGGTACCGGTTCTGTCTGTGCTGTTTCTGGAGGCGCTGCGCGGCCGCGGCCGTACTACGTTCCGCTCCTTCAGCAGGTTCTTGGCTCGCCGCCTTCTCCTGGTCCTCCTCCTCCTTTCCTGAGTCCATCGCCTGTCCAGTCCCAGTCGCAGTTGCAGCCGATCTCTCCACTGCCTGGTCCTTCTCCTTACTCTGGACCGACTAGAGGTCTTACGGAGCGTCGTGAGCCTGAGTCTCGTCCTGTGTCGCCTGAGTCTCGTTCTGCATCGCCTGTCCGTACTGTTCGCGCTGGTCGTGTTTCGCGTCCGCGTCCTCCTCCTGTCCCTGGCACTCACTCTATGACTCTGCGTCCTTCCACTGCTCCACATCGTGTCCCTTTGCCGTCTCCTCATGCGTCCTCTCTTCCTGCCGGTCCGGACCCTGCGTCTGACTCCCTACGTGCTGCTAGTCCTACTGTCACGCGTTTTCTGGCCACTGCTGTCACTGACCCTTTGTTTGAGTCCACTGTTGCGTCTGCTCTTGTTACTGAGCTTGTTGACTTTGCTGCAGCCTGTCGCCTAGACTACGCCGCTAGTCTTGTTGCTGAGTCTGCGTCTGTGTCTGTCTGTCCTCCGTCCGTCGGGGGTGAGTGTGCTCTTGGCACGGACGTTCTTGAGGACAGACAGGAGGAGTTTGAGTGCTTTGCTGCTACTGTACCTCATCTCGTGTCCATGCTGATTGCCCCTGAGGGAGACCCAGATGCACCAGACATCCCGACCCCGCGCTCTTATGCAGAGGCGATAGAGGGTCCCTACTCCTCTCAGTGGCAGGCAGCCATGGACGCCGAGATGGCTTCCTAGAAATCTACTGGCACCTACGTAGACGAGGTTCCCCCACCTGGGGCGAACATCGTCTGTGGCATGTGGATCTTCAGGGTGAAGCGGCCGCCGGGTTCCCTGCCTACCTTCAAGGCGCGTTACGTTGCATGTGGCTTCAGTCAACGACAGGGAGTTGACTTCTTTCAGACCTTCTCCCCTACCCCGAAGATGACCACTCTTCGGGTACTGCTGCACGTTGCTGCTCAGCGTGACTACGAGCTCCACTCGCTTGACTTCAGCACAGCCTTCCTCCAGGGCAGCCTGCACGAGGAGATCTGGCTGCGCCACCCAGCTGGCTTCACTGGGTCGTTTCCTGCTGGTACCCAGTGGAGCCTCCGGCGGCCAGTCTACGGTCTCCGCCAGGCACCCCGTGAGTGGCACGACACACTCAGGACGACTCTTGCTGCTCTTGGTTTTGCTCCTTCCACTTCTGACCCTTCTCTGTTTTTACGCACTGACACTACTCTGCCACCGTTCTACGTTCTCGTGTACGTAGACGACCTTGTCTTTGCTACTGCTGACACTGAGGCACTCGCCCATGTGAAGTCCGAGCTGCAGAAGAGACACACGTGCACAGACCTGGGTGAGCTGACAAGCTATCTTGGCTTGCGGATCACCCGGGACAGAGCACAGCGCACCATTACCTTGACTCAGTCACACATGGTGCAGCAGATCCTTCAGCGCTTCGGCTTCACGTACTCCTCGCCACAGTCCACTCCTCTGCCTACCGGTCACTCGCTCTCAGCTCCTCCTTCGGACGAGTCCGTTGAGCCGAGTGGCCCGTATCCAGAGCTTGTGGGCTGCCTCATGTACCTGATGACTTGCACACGACCTGACCTCGCATACCCTCTCAGCCTTCTGGCTCGCTACGTGGCTCACGTCATTCATTCGCTCACTGAACTAGAAAGCAGGTGGGTACATATAGGAAACCTAAAAGTGTTGTACCCTGTAAGATCTACCCCACTACAGCCTAGACAGACTATAGCATATATGTTTGACACACCCCCATAGGCAAAGTGGGGGAGAGCAAGAGGTCACAAGACCAGTCAAGAAAGGCAAAGCAAGCTCAGGGTGGATCACAAAGTCACCACGCAGTCTGAGCACAAGCAAATGGCCACAAGGCCAGTTCACATGCAGAGTTATATAAAGGAGAACAAACAATACAGTGAACACAACCTAGCAAGTGTAAGCATGCAGATATATGTATAAAGACTACAGTACAAGCAGAGTCAAGAAGAAAGCAAGTGAGGCACAGTAGGTACAAGGCCTAACACAGTGCAGAAACGCTGATGATCACAAGGCTGAAGAGCCTTGGTGAAAACATCAGCAGTGTTGGCCTCAGAGGCCACGTAAGCAAGACGAAGCTGGCCATGCTGCTGCAACTCTCGAGCAAGGAAGTAGCGCAGAGCAATGGGCTTCGTTCTGTGCTCCAGTCTGTGCTCCTGACACAAGGCCAACATGGCCTTGTTGTCGACGTACAGAACTGGAGGAGAACGAGGCGCCTCTCCCAAGTCGGTCAGCAGCTAGGTGAGCCAGCGTAGCTCCTGTGGAGCCATGGCCCCAGTGTAGATCTCAGCCTCACAACTGGAGCTGAGAACAGAAGAAGAGCGGGTAGACTCCCAAGAGACACAACCGGAGCCAAGATTGAAGGTGTAACCCTGTGACGACCGCTGCGTAGCCAAGTCGTCAACCCAAGAGGCGTCAGCATGACCAGTGAGGACAACATGAGCCCGTCCTCCAAGCACGAGCCCCATGCCCGATGTACTGCACAAGTATCGCAACACCCTCTTTGCAGCATCCCAGTGCACCTTTCGGTGCCTGCCGGGAGCCACGTAGTGAGCCAGACGGCTGAGAGGGTATGCGAGGTCAGGTCGTGTGCAAGTCATCAGGTACATGAGGCAGCCCACAAGCTCTGGATACGGGCCACTTGGCTCTACGGACTCGTCCGAAGGGGAGCTGAGAGCGAGTGACTGGTAGGCAGAGGAGTGGACTGTGGCGAGGAGTACGTGAAGCCGAAGCGCTGAAGGACCTGCTGCACCATGTGTGACTGAGTCAAGGTAATGGTGCGCTGTGCTCTATCCCGAGTGATCCGCAAGCCAAGATAGCTTGTCAGCTCACCCAGGTCTGTGCACGTGTGTCTGTTCTGCAACTCGGACTTCACGTGGGCGAGTGCCTCAGTGTCAGCAGTAGCAAAGACGAGGTCGTCTACGTACACGAGAACGTAGAACGGCGGCAGAGTAGTGTCAGTGCGTAAAAGCAGAGAAGGGTCAGAAGTGCAAGGAGCAAAACCAAGAGCAGCAAGAGTCATCCTGAGTGTGTCGTGCCACTCACGGGGTGCCTGGCGGAGACCGTAGACTGGCCGCCGGAGGCTCCACTGGGTACCAGCAGGAAACGACCCAGTGAAGCCAGGTGGGCGGCGCAGCCAGATCTCCTCGTGCAGGCTGCCCTGTAGGAAGGCTGTGCTGAAGTCAAGCGAGTGGAGCTCGTAGTCACGCTGAGCAGCAACGTGCAGCAGTACCCGAAGAGTGGTCATCTTCGGGGTAGGGGAGAAGGTCTGAAAGAAGTCAACTCCCTGTCGCTGACTGAAGCCACGTGCAACGTAACACGCCTTGAAGGCAGGCGGAGAACCCGGCGGCCGCTTCACCCTGAAGATCCACATGCCACTGACGATGTTCGCCCCAGGTGGGGGAACCTCGTCTACGTAGGTGCCTGTGGACTTCCAGGAAGCCATCTCGGCGTCCATGGCTGCCTGCCACTGAGAGGAGTAGGGACCCTCTATCGCCTCTGCATAAGAGCGCGGGGTCGGGATGTCTGGTGCATCCGGGTCTCCCTCAGGGGCAATCAGCATGGACACGAGATGAGGTACAGTAGCAGCAAAGCACTCAAACTCCTCCTGTCTGTCCTCAAGAACGTCCATGCCAAGAGCACACTCACCCCCGACGGACGGAGGACAGACAGACGCAGACGCAGACTCAGCAACAAGACTAGTGGCATAGTCTAGGCGACAGGCTGCAGCAAAGTCAACAAGCTAAGTAACAAGAGCAGACGCAGCAGTGGACTCAAACAAAGGGTCACTGACAGCAGTGGCCAGAAAGCGCGTGATAGCTGGACTAGCAGCACGTAGGGAGTCAGACGTCGGGTCCAGAGTGGCAGGAAGAGAGGACGCAGGAGGAGACGGCAGAGGGACACGCTGTGGAGCAGTGGAAGGACGCAGAGTCATAGAGTGAGTGCCAGGGACAGGAGGAGGACGCGGATGTGAAACACGACCAGCGCGAATAGTACGGAAAGGCGACGCAGAACGAGACTCAGGCGACACAGTACGTGACTCAGGCTCACGACGCTCCGTAAGACCTTTAGTCGGTCCAGAGTAAGGAGAAGGACCAGGCAGTGGAGAGGCCGGCTGTAACTGCGACTGGGACTGGACAGACGGTGGACTCAGGAGAGGAGGAGGAGGACCAGGAGAAGGCAGGGAACCAAGAACCTGCTGAAGGAGTGGAACGTAGTACGGCCGCAGCCGCGCAGCGCCTCCAGAAACAGTAGAGACAGAACACGTACCCTCAGCCCCAGGGTCTCCAGTCCCAGCAGCACCTCCAGTCCCAGCAGCACCTCCAGCACCTCTTGCAGCTCCAGCACCAGCAGCACCTCCAGCAGCTCCAACAGCTTCAGTACCAGAAGCACCTCCAGCACCAGCAGCACCTCCAGCAGCTCCAGCAGCTCCAGTACCAGCAGCACCTCCAGCACGAGCAGCACCTCCAGCAGCTCCATCAGCACCTCCAGCAGCTCCAGCAGCACCAGCACCAGCAGCACCTTCAGCAGCTCCAGCAGCACCAGCACCAGCAGCACCTCGACAGCGCCTAGAGTACCACTCACGAAGCTGCTGTGGAGAGAGAGGCTCCCGCCGCGACGGGACACCTAGAGCACCTCCAGACTCAGCACGCGCAGGCTCAGCACCTCCAGACGCAGTACCCTCAGGCTCCAGACGCCCAGGCTCAACACCCCCAGGCTCAGCACGCCCAGACTCAGCACCCGCAGACTCAGCACCCCCAGGCTCCACACGCTCAGGCTCAGCACCCCCAGTCCCCGCACCCCAAGTCCCCGCACCCACAGGCTCAGCACCCCTAGCAGCACCTGAGTCGACAGCTACCTCGACTGGCTCGGCAGGGTCTACCTGGGACACACCTGAGGGGGCAGGACCCTCGGGGGGGAGGGGGTCTACCGGGGGAGTACTTGGTGCTAGGAAGAGCGACGGGGGGGGGAGAGAGGCAGTGCGGTAGGGAAAGAGACGGTAGTAAGACACCGACTCATCAAACGTGACGTCCTGAGAGGACAGAACACGACGCGAGGTGGGGTGGTAGAACTTCCACCCGGGTGCGTCAGGAGGAAAGCCAAGGAAGACACAGGGAACGGCACGGGAGGACAGCTTGTCCGCTGAAGTATCGCGGACAAAAGCTCGAGATCCCCAGACACGGAACGCGGATGCATCGCCAACCTTCCCAGTCCACCTCAGAGTAGGTGTAGTCTGCGGTAAGGAGACACGAGGCTGAAGGTTGATCTGATGCGCAGCGTACTGAACCGCGAACGGCCACAGAAAATGGGGAGCAGCCGCATGGATCATGGACGTACGAGCGACGTCCATGGCCATGCCAATGCGGCGCTCAGCAATCCCATTTTGCTGTGGGGAGGCCGGAAGCGTGAACGTCTGGCGGATGCCCTCCGCACGACAGAAGGCCCTCAGGAGGTCGGAGGAAAACTCACCACCTCTTACGGAGTGCAGACGCAGAACAGGAAGGTCCGAGCCGAAAGTCTCGCTGAGCTGGCGATGATCACCGCGGATCCAGTCGATCAACACCTCAGGGACCTCACCCTTGCTGCGCAAGGGGAAGACTGTGGTGTAACGCGAGTAATCGTCAACGACCAGCAGGAAGTAACGCTCGTGACCCTGTCCACGGACGTGGGCTGGGCCCCACACGTCCATGTGAAGAGTCTGCAGAGGAGCCTCAGTCGGAGGGAACGTGGAGGAGTGAGGAGCGGCGCGCTGCCGGCCCTCGACACAAGGAACACAGGTAGGGGCACGCCCCGGAGGAAGGGGAGGGAGGGACCTGGCTAGACCCGAGACAAGGGTACGGGAGGCCATACCTCGAAGACGAGGCAGGGAGGGGTGACCAAGGCGGTGGTGCCAAAGGAGAGTCTCGTGCGACAGAGGACGACACGAGCAGGGGGCAGACGCAGGACTAGACCTGGACGTGGCAGCAAACACCTGACTAGACGCAGCTACCTGACTAGACGCAGAGACCGGAAGAGGCGCAGTAGTCAGTGTGTACAGACTCGACCCTGGCCGACGGGTGAACGTGGCCAGGTGGCGGCCCGTCCGAGAGCAAGTGCAGTGGGTCACACGCTGACCTCCAGGGGCGAACTGGTCAACCCACGCATCCTGGAGGTCAGCTCCACTCACCAGGTTCGTAGAGAACGAGGGGAGGTGGAGTCCCGTCAGCAAGCCCGACGGGGCCGCAGGACACGGTAGAACCGTGGAAGAGTGCGCAAGGACTGGGCCCCCAGAGGGGTCAGCAAGGGAGACTGCGACAGGCCGATTGAGCGGCGTGAGTGTGGTGCTGTCTCTAAAGAAAGAGCGCGAAGCACCAGAGTCAAGTGTGAAAGTGTGCAAGGCCTCAGTAGGTGCAGTACCAGCGAGAGCAGACTCACCAGCACCTGGAGCAGCAGATGCACTAGCACCTAGAGCAGCAGCCGCAATGCCCGGGTCGGGCGGGACACTCGGGTAACAGTCACCCTCAGCACTATCAGTCAAAGCATGCATGGCAGCAAGGATAGCATCGAAATCAAGATCAAAGATAGGCACATGCTGCATAAGCAGATCATGCCAGCGAGGGAGCTCAACAGCGTCAGGAAACTGGGCACGCCAGGCGTCAGTCAAGCGACCGAAGCAGCACTGCGTAGTGTGTGGCAGCCCACACGCCTCCCCACGACGACTGCCGGTTCAAAGAACGTAAGTGCAGGGACCAGCACTCCCAGACCTCCCACGCCCAGCGTACCACTCACGAAGCTGCTGGGCAGACGGGGTCTCACGGGAACGCGGCTGCTGCTGGCGCTGGCTACCACCAAAGCCTCCATGCTGCGCGGCTCTACCTCGACCAGCACCATCGCCGCCGCCACCTCCACCACCGCTGCTGCTGCCTTCACCACCCCCGCCGCTGCCTCCACTGAAGCCCCCACTCCCTGTACCACCCCCACCTCCACCACCACCCCCTCCGCCTCCTCCACCTCCTCCACCGCCTCCCCCGCCACCCCCTCCACCACCCTTGCTCCCCTTGCCCCTGCTGTTGCGGCGTCTCCCACTAGGGGCAGACGCAGCTCCGACCTCCTCAGTGCCAACGAGGTCGACAGCAGCAGCAGAAGCAACAGAGGGGAGAAGGGGGACAGGGGAACACCCCTCAAAGAAGGGGGTGCGACGGTCGCCGCGAGAAGCACCTATAGCTAAGATACTCTTCTTAGCTGCAGCAAGGCGCTCCTCTAGCAGGTCGACAGTCAGCTCGGTGGGGCAAAGGGAGAGAAAGTGGTCCCTGACTGAAGAAAGGGAGTCAGGGAGGCGGGTGACTAGGTAGTAAAGGGTGATGTTGATGGGGGGGGGGGGGGTTCTTGGCACAGAACTCAGTGGGAAGGGCAGCGCGGTAGTGGGCGTCACTAGTGTGGAGGTGAGCAACGAGGTCAGCGACTTTGGCAAAGGCGGCAAGGTCTGGGAAAAGGTACGGCAGCATGAGGCGGCTGAGGGCAGCAGTGGCACGGGAGGAGTAGCGCACAACTACAGCGTCATACAAAGATTGAGCAGTCTTGTACTGGCCAAAATGCGCGCGCTCAGCAGGCGGCAGGTGACTACGAACAGCAAGACGAGCAACAGCGTCACGAGTGGTCCACTGCGAGCGAACCGTACTGTCAGCAGTGTCACCAAGAGCAGTAGAGACACCGGACGTGTGATCGAAAAGGGACACCCCATCCCTAGAGTCACACTGAAGGAAGAGCTGCAGGTCGTCAACCCACACGTCAAAGTCAACTGCACGTTCCTCAGCATCAAAGGTGAGAACAGTAGGGCTAGCCATAGCAGCAGTAGGAGCAGAGCCGCAGTAGCAGTAGTAGCAGCAGTAGCAGCAGTAGCAGCAGAGGCAGTAGGGCAGTGCAGGGCAGTGCGGCTCAGTAGGGCGGCGCGGCTCGGCAGAGCGGCGCGGCTTAGTGAGCGGCACGGCTCGGCTGGGCGGTGCGGCTCGGCAGCTGGCGGCGTGGGGCAGCAGGGCGGCGCGGGTGCTTACCAGGGGGGGTGCAGGGCCGAGCCGTGACAGCAGCGGCCGCGACATCTGGGGGCGCGACAGCAGGGGCCGCGTCAGCAGGGGCCGCGACAGAAGGGGCCGCGCCATTAGAGGCGGCGACGGCAGGGGCCGCGACAGCAGGGTGGGGGCGCGACAGCAGGGGCCCCGTCAGCAGGGACCGCGTCAGCAGGGGGCCGCGCCAGTAGGGCCGCGTCAGCAGGGACCGCGCCAGCAGGGGCCGCGCCAGCAGGGGGCCGCGTCAGCAGGGGCCGCGTTAGCAGGGCCGGGCCGTGACATCAGGGGCTGCGCCAGTAGGGGTGGCGACGGCAGGGGGCCGCGACAGCAGGGGCCGCGACAGCAGAGGGCCGCGTCAGCAGTGGGGCCACGTCAGCAGGGGCCGCGCCAGCAGGGGCCGCGCCAGCAGGGGGCCGCGTCAGCAGGGGCCGCGCCAGCAGGGGGCCGCGTCAGCAGGGGGCCGCGTCAGCAGGGGCCGCGTCAGCAGGGGCCGCGCTAGCAGGGGGCCGCGCCAGCAGGGGCCGCGACGGGCTAGGGCCGCGACAGCAGTAGGGGCCGCGTCGGCAGTAGGGGCCGCGACGGCAGGTGGGGTCGCGACGACAGTAGGGGCAGCGACAGGCAGTAGGGGTCGCGTCCAGCAGGGGCCGTGACGGGCGACAAAGGGGCCACGATGGGCAGGGCGCGATGCGCGCTTCGGGCAGGGGAGGAAAAAAAAAAGTTGTGGTGGGCCCTAAAAAAAAACGTTCCCACTTGGGAACCTGCTCTGATACCATCTTAGAATGTGAGCGAATGAATGACTGAACTAGAAAGCAGGTGGGTACATATAGGAAACCTAAAAGTGTTGTACCCTGTAAGAACTACCCCATTACAGCCTAAACAGACTATAGCTTATAAGTTTGACATATAGCTTACACAAAGTAAGCACTACAACATTCTGACACATACAACTACGGAATCACTTTCATCAACGCCGCCACCAGATACGTCTGGCATCTCAACCTTCCGAGTCGCGACATGGCCTTCGAAGCCTTCGTCGCTTGGCTCCCAGTAGCAGAGAGGGAATCAAGAGTGAAGCTGAAAATTTTTTAGTCAGACGGGGGAGGAGAATACCACTCACAGCGGTTCAAGCAATATCTAGCGGAGAGAGGCATCAAGCGACTCATCTCTCTTCCCTACGCTCATCAACAGCAAGGCGTGGCAGAAAGGATGAATAGGACCCTCGAGAACACCATGTGCAAGCTGCTACGTGGCATGCGACTACCCAACCATCAGTGGCCTGAGGCGATGGACCACGCAGTGCTGTTACACAACTTGCTTTCGTCATCCTTGCTTGCGAATAAAGCATCACCGCATCTGCTGTGGACATGAAAATTGGGCAACACAAAAATGTTACGAGTTTTTTGCTGCATGGTACAGTACCGACCCCACACTGGACGAGCCGGACGATTCTCACAACGCGCACAGTGGGGATTACACCTGGGCATCGAAAAACATTACAACGCGTGAAATATTTTGGACGTCCACTCGAAGGAAACAGTAGCAGCACGTGACGTGATCTTCTACGAACAACTCACTCTCCAAACGTACCTGGACAACTTGGCAGCAGAACGAGACCTCACGGGCGGCTTCCGTGGCAACCGAGCCTTCGCTTGGCCAGCAGATGAGGCTGACTGGGATGAACAAAACGTGGACAGGGCATCGGAGGAAGCCGGACCTCTTCCCTACTATTCGGTACCCGTTCCGATGGACGATGAAAACCATCGCGAAAGCATCAACGCAGAAGTCTACTACGACTTCGCCGACAATGGTTACGTCACACCCCAGCCGGTCCACACGAACATTTCAGAACGCATAGGCCGCAGCTTCTTACCTGATCTAGAAGCGGGAGACGAAGCAATTTATCCCGAGGATCCTTCTCGCGATAGCCACCATGAAGCGAAAGAAACTCCGCCAAATCGACGTGGTCAACGCTTTCCTTTACGCTCCCGTCGACACAGACATTTTCGTCGAACAACCGCACGGTTCCGTCACAGACCCTAATCAAGTCTGTCTGTTACTGAAGTCTCTGTACGGCATCTGTGAAAGGAACAACAGGAATGAATGAACAAGGAAAGTGTGAGATACAAATATGAAAGCTGTACCCCTTAGTGTCTACCCCACTACAGCCTACATAGGCTAAGGCATATATATGTGACACACCCCCATAGGCAAAGTGGGGGAGAACTAGGGGTCACAAGACCAGTCAAGCAAAGCAAAGCAAAGCAAGCTCAGGGTGGATCACAACGTCACCACACAGTCTGAGCACAGGTTCAAAGGCCACAAGGCCAGTTCACATGCAAGTTCATATATAAAGGTAAACAAGCAAGTGCAGGTATATATAGATCACAGAACAAGCAAAGTCAAGAGGTAAGCAAGTGAGGCCAAGTAGGCACAAGACCTAGCATAGTACAGAAGCGCTGATGATCACAAGGCTGAAGTGCATTGGTAAAGATATCAGCAGTGTTGGCCTAAGAGGCCACGTAAGCAAGGCGCAGCTGGCCACGCTGCTGCAGCTCACGAGCAAGGAAGTAGCGAAGAGCAATGTGCTTCGTTCTGTGCTCCAGTCTGTGCTCCCGACACAAGGCCAGCATGGCCTTGTTGTCTACGTACAGAACTGGAGGAGAACGAGGCGGCTCTCCCAGGTCAGTCAGCAAGTAGGTGAGCCAGCATAACTCCTGTGCAGCCATGGCCCCTGCGTAGATCTCAGCCTCACAGCTGGAGCTGAGAACAGAAGACGAGCGGGTAGACCGCCACGAAACAGAGCCGGAACCAAGGCTGAAGGTGTAACCCTGTGACGACCGCTGCGTAGCCAGGTCGTCCACCCAAGACGCGTCTGCGTGACCAGTGAGGACCACTGGACTCCGCCCTCCAAGCACTAGCCCCAAGCCCGAAGTACTGCACAAGTAGCGCAACACCCTCTTCGCTGCAGCCATGTGCTCTGGTCGGTGTCTCCCAGGAGCAACATAGCGCGCCAGAATGCTCAGAGGGTATGCTAGGTCAGGTCGAGTGCAGGTCATCAGGTACATGAGGCAGCCAACAAGCTCTGGGTACGGGCCACTCGGCTCTACGGACTCATCCGAAGGCAGAGCTGAGAGCGAGTGGCGAGTAGACAGAGGAGTGGCCTGAGGCGAGGAGTACGTGAAGTCGAAGCGCTGAAGGACCTGCTGCACCATGTGTGACTGAGTCAGGGTGATGGTGCGCCGTGCTCTGTCCCGGGTGATCTGCAAGCCAAGATAGCTGCGCAGTTCACCCAGGTCTGTGCACGTGTGTCTCTTCTGCAGCTCGGACTTCACGTGGGCGAGTCCAGTAGTGTCAGCTGTAGCAAACACCAAGTCGTCGACGTACACGAGGATGCAGAACGGCGGCAGTAAGGTGTCGGTGCGAAGAAACAGCGACGGGTCAGCAGTGGAAGGAGCAAACCCAAGAGCCGCAAGCGTAGTCCTCAGTGTGTCGTGCCACTCACGTGGCGCCTGGCGGAGACCGTAGACTGGCCGCCGGAGGCTCCACTGGGTACCAGGAGTAAACGACCCAGTGAAGCCAGGTGGGCGGCGCAGCCAGATCTCCTCGTGCAGACTGCCCTGTAGGAAAGCAGTGCTGAAGTCAAGGGAGTGAAGCTCGTAGTCACGCTGAGCAGCAACGTGCAGCAGAACCCGAAGAGTGGTCATCTTCGGGGTCGGGGAGAAGGTCTGAAAGTAGTCAACTCCCTGCCGCTGACTGAAGCCTCGAGCCACGTAACGCGCCTTGAAGACAGGCGGAGAACCCGGCGGCCGCTTCACCCTGAAGATCCACATGCCACTGACGATGTTCGCCCCAAGTGGGGGAACCTCGTCGACGTAGGTGCCTGTGGACTTCCAGGAAGCCATCTCTGCGTCCATGGCTGCCTGCCACTGAGAGGAGCAAGGACCCTCTATCGCCTCTGCGTAAGAGCGCGGGGTCGGGATGTCTGGTGCATCCGGGTCTCCCTCAGGGGCAAGCAGCGTGGACACGAGATGAGGTAAAGCAGCAGCAAAACACTGGAACTCCTCCTGTTGGTCCTCAAGGACGTCCGTGCTAAGAGCACACTCACCCCCGACGGACGGAGGACAGACAGACGCAGACGCTGACTCAGCAACAAGACTAGCGGCGTAGTCTAGACGACAGGGAGCAGCGAAGTCGACAAGCTCGGTAACTAAGGCAGACGCAGCAGTGGACTCAAAGGAGGGGTCAGTGACAACAGTGGCTAGGAAACGCGTGACAGCAGGACTGGCAGCACGAAGGGAGTCGGACGCCGGGTCAGCAAGAGCAGGAAGAGAGGACTCTGGAGGAGACGGCAAAGGGACACGCTGTGGCGCAGTGGAAGGACGCAGTGCCATCTGATGCGTGCCCGGGACTGCAGGAGGACGCGGACGTGGAACACGACGACTAGTGCGAGCAGTACGAACAGGTGACGCAGGACGCGACTCAGGCTCACGATGCTCAGCAAGACCTCCAGTAGGACCAGCGTAGGGAGAAGGAGCAGGCAGAGGGGAGACCAGCTGTAACTGTGACTCGGACTGGACAGGCGGAGGACACTCTAAGGAAGGAGCAGGACTAGGAGAAGGCGGAAGACCAAGAACCTGCTCAAGGAGCGGAACGAAGTACGGCCGCGGCCGCGCAGCACCTCTAGAACCAGCAGAGACAACACCAGTACCCCCAGCGTCAGCTCCAACTCCAGCAGCACCACCAGCTCCAGTACCTCCAGCAGCTCCAGCTCCAGCAGGACCACCAGCAGACACAGCCGCTCCGGCTCCAGTACCTCCAGTAGCACCCACTCCAGCAGCACCACCAGCTCCAACTCCACCAGTAGCTCCAGCACCAGGAGCACCACCAGGCCCAGCAGCTCCAGTACCTCCAGTACGAGCACCTCCGGGACCCGTGGCTCCAGCACCCCCAGCAGAAGCAGAACCTCCACTACCGGCTCCAGCAGCACCTCCAGCTCCAGAACCTCCAGCAGCAGCAGAACCTCCAGCACCGGCAGCACCTCCAGCTCCAGCAGCACGGCTCCAGCGGCGAGCAAACCACTCGCGCAGCTCCTGTGGAGAGGGAAGCTCCCGCCGGGACAAAGCACCCGAAGGACCGCCAGGTCCAGCACCGACAGGCTCCACACCCCCACTCCCAGCAGACCCAGGCTCAGCACCCCCAGAAGCAGCACCCCCAGGCCCCGCACGCTCAGGCTCAGCACCCCCAGACCCAGCACCCCCAGGCTCCGCACGCTCAGGCTCAGCACCCCCAGACCCAGCACCCCCAGGCTCCACACGCTCAGGCCCAGCACCCCCAGACGCACCAGAGTCAGCAGCTACCTCGACAGGCTCGACTGCATCTACCTGGGACACACCTGAGGGGGCAAGACCCTGAGGGGGGAGGGGGTCTACCGGGGGGGGACCGGGAGCGAGGAAGAGCGGCGGGGGGGGGAGGGGGGCAGTGCGGTAGGGGAAGAGACGGTAGTACGGAACCGACTCGTCAAACGTGACGTCCTGGGAGGACAGAACACGACGCGAGGTGGGGTGGTAAAACTGCCAACCAGGCGCGTCAGGGGGAAAGCCGAGGAAGACGCAAGGAACAGCACGGGAGGACAGCTTGTCCGCAGACAAGTCTCGGACAAAAGCTCGAGATCCCCAGACACGGAACGCAGACGCATCACCAACCTTCCCCGTCCACCGCAGAGTAGGGGAGGTCTCCGGCAGGGAGACCCGGGGCTGAAGGTTGATCTGATGCGCCGCGTACTCAACCGCGAACGGCCACAGAAAATGGGGAGCAGCCGCATGGATCATGGACGTACGAGCGACATCCATGACCATGCCAATGCGGCGCTCAGCAATCCCATTTTGCTGTGGAGAGGCCGGAAGCGTGAACGTCTGGCGGATGCCCTCCGCACGACAGAAGGCTCGCAGAAGGTCGGAGGAAAACTCTCCGCCTCTGTCGGAGTGCAGACGCAGAACAGGAAAGTCCGAGCCGAAACGCTCTCTGAGCTGGAGACGAGCAACGCGGATCCAGTCGATCAACACCTCAGTGACCTCACCCTTGCTGCGCAAGGGGAAGACAGTGGTGTAACGCGAGTAGTCGTCAACCACCAGCAGGAAGTAACGCTCGTGACCCTGTCCACGGACGCGGGCTGGGCCCCACACGTCCATGTGAAGAGTCTGCAGCGGAGCCTCTGTCGGGGGAAACTCGGAGGAGTGAGGAGCGGCGCGCTGCCGCCCCTCGACGCAGGGAACGCAGGTAGGGGCAGGCCCCGGGGGAAGGGGAGGGAGGGACCGGGGGAGACCAGAGACAAGGATACGGGAGGCCATGCCTCGGAGACGAGGCAAGGAGGGGTGACCAAGGCGGTGGTGCCAGAGGAGGGTCTGGTGGGACAGGAGGCGACACGAGCAGGGGGCAGACGCAGGACCTGACCGAGACGCTGCAGCAAACACCTGACTCGACGCAGCTACCTGACCAGACGCAGCAACCGGAGGAGACTCTGTGGTTAGTGTGTACAGGCTCGACCCCGGTCGACGGGTAAACGAGGCCAAGTGGCGGCCCGTCTGAGCACACGTGCAGTGGGTCACTCGCTGACCTGCAGGAGTGAACTGGTCAACTCCGGCATCCTGAAGGTCAGCACCACTCACCAAGTTCGTGGAGAACGAGGGGAGGTAGAGACCAGACACGGAGCCTGACGGGGCCGCCGGACACGGGAGGACAGTGGAGTAGCGAGCAAGGACAGGACCCCCAGAGGGGTCTGCCAGGGAGACCGCAACCGGCCGACTGAGCGGCGTAAGGGTGGTGCGGTCTCGAAAGAAGGAGCGGGAAGCACCCGAGTCGAGGGTGAAGGTGTGAAAGACCTGAGCCGACTCGGTACCTGAGAGAGCAGACTCACCAGCACCTAGAGCAGCAGACTCACGAGTACCTGGAGCAGCAGACTCACTAGCACCTAGAGCAGCAGCCTCAATACCAGGGTCAGGCGGAACACACACGTAACAGTCACCCTCAGCACTAATAGACACAGCATACATGGCAGCAAGAATAGCATCAAAGTCAAGATCAAAGATAGCTACCCCCGACCTGAGCAGATCTCCCCAACGAGGGATCTCAGTGGCGTCCGGGAACTAGGCACGCCAGGCGTCCGTCAGGCGACCGAAGCAGCGCTGGGTGGCGTGCAGGCCGCCACACTGCTCTCCAGTGCGGTCACCGGTGCGCAGGACGTAAGTACAGGGACCAGCACCCCCAGACCACTGGCGCCCCGCGTACCACTCACGAAGCTGCTGGGGCGAAGGGGTCTCACGAGAGCGCTGCTGCTGCTGGGGTCCCCGCTGCACAGCTCCGCCTCTACCAGCTCCACCTCCGCCGCCGCCGCCTCCGCCTCCTCCACCCCTCCCGCCACCGCCACCGCCGCCTCCACCTCCACCGCCGCCACCGAAGCCCCCACCTCTACCACCACCCCCACCCCCACCCCCTCCTCCGCCTCCACCGCCACTACCGCCGCCCCCACCACCTCCTCCAGCTCCCTTGCCCCGCTTGCCCTTGCTGAAGCGGCGCCTCTCACTAGGAGCAGACGCAGCGCTGACCGACTCGGTGCCAACAAGGTCGACAGCAGCAGCAGAGGCAACAGAGGGCAAAAGAGGAACGGGGGAGCACCCCTCAAAGAAAGGGGTACGGGGGTCACCACGAGAGGCGCGTACAGCGGTGATACTAGTCTCTGCTGCAAGGAGGCGCTCCTCGAGGAGGTCGACAGTGAGGGTGGTAGGGCAAAGAGAGAGGAAGTGGTCCCTGACCGAGCGGAGAGTGTCAGGGAGTCGAGTGACTAGGTAGTAGAGGGTGATGTACATGGGGGGGGGGTTCTGGGCGCAGAACTCAGCAGGAAGCGCAGCGCGGTAGCGAGTGTCACTAGTGCGGAGGTGCGTAATGAGGTCAGTGACTGTGGCAAAAGCAGCGAGGTCAGGGAACAGGTACGGTAGCATGAGGCGACTAAGCGCAGCAGTGGCAGGGGAGGAGTAGCGTGCAACTACTGCGTCGTACAGAGTCTTAGCACTCTTGTACTGACTAAAGTGCGCGCGCTCAGTAGACGGTAGGTGACTACGCACAGCAAGGCGGGCAGCAGCATCGCGCGTGAGCCACTGCGAGCGAACGGTACTGTCAACATCAGCAGCAGGGGCAGTAGAGGCACCCGACGTAAGATCAAACAGGGAGAGACCATCCTTGCTATCGCACTGAAGGAAAAGCTGCAAATCATCTAGCCAGACATCAAAGTCAACCGCTCGACCCTCAGCATCAAAGGTGAGAAGACTAGGACTAGCCATGCTAGGAGCAGCAGCAGACTAGCAGCAGCAGCAGTGCAACTGGGCGAGGCAGGACAGTGCGACTCGGCAGGGCAATTAGCAAGGCAGTGCGGCTCGGCCGCGCGGCTCGGCCCGGCTAGGCACTTACCAGGGGCGGAACGATAGGTCCGGGACTGGGTCGGGGCCGTAACAGGGCCGGGACAGGGTCGGGGCCGAGCAGGGTCCTGGACGGGGCAGAAACGGGGCCGGGACAGGGTCAGGGCCGAGCAGGGTCCGGGACAGGGCAGCAACGGGGCCGGGACAGGGTCGGGGCCGGGGCAGGTCTGGGACGGGGTCGGGGCCGGGGCAGGACCGGGACGGGGCCCTTTAGGGGCGGCGTAGGGGCCGCGTAGGGGCGGCGGAGGGGCCGCGTAGGGGCCGCGTCAGGGACGGGGCCGGGCCGGGCCGCGTAGGGGCGGCGTAGGGGCCGCGTCAGGGGCAGAGTAGGGGCCGCGTCAGGGGCGGCGTAGGGGCCGCGTCAGGGGCCGCGTCAGGGGCCGCGTAGGGGCCGTGTCAGGGGCCGCGTAGGGGCCGCGTAGGGGCCGCATCAGGGGCCGTGTCAGGGGCCGCGTAGGGGCCGCGTAGGGGCCGCGTCAGGGGCCGCGTAGGGGCCGCGTCAGGGGCAGCGTAGGGGCCGCGTCAGGGACGGGGCTGGGTCGGGCCGCGGCAGGGGTGGCGTAGGGGCCGCGTAGGGGCCGCGTAAGGGGCCGCGTAGGGGCCGCGTCAGGGGCCGCGTAAGGGCCGCGTCAGGGGCCGCGTAGGGGGCGCGTAGGAGCTGCGTCAGGGGCCGCGTAGGGGCCGCGTCAGGGGTCGCGTAGGGGCCGCGTAGGGGCCGGGTAGGGGCGCGCTAGGGGCCGTGTAGGGGCCGCGTAGGGGCGCGCGAGGCGACAAAGGGGCCACGTAGGGGCCGCGAAAAAAAAAAATTTAGGGCAGGGCGTTGGGCAGCTAAAAAAAAATTATGGTGGGACCTTAGGAAGGAACGGTCCCATGTGGGAACCCGCTCTATACCATGTGAAAGGAACAACAGGAATGAATGAACTAGGAAAGTGTGAGATACAAATATGAAAGCTGTACCCCTTAGTGTCTACCCCACTACAGCCTACATAGGCTAAGGCATATATATGTGACAGCATCAAGCAAGCTCCTTGACTGTGGCAGCAGTACTCACACGCCCGATTAATCTACATCGGCTTCCAACAACTACCACACGACCAGGGAATGTACAGACTCACGAAGGAAGCCGAATACATCTTGCTGATCGTGTACGTAGACGACCAGCTCTACATAGGCTCTACCAACGACATCACCACCTGGTTTGAAGGGGAGCTGCAACAGGATCTCTCACTCACGATTTCTTCCACCGTAACCCAGTACTTGGGACTCAACATACTCGACGGAGAGAATGCGATCTACCTCAGCGCCGCAAAATACGCCGACACAATCGCCAAACGCTTTGGATTAACGCCCGCAGCCATATCCACGCCTTATCACTACACCGACGGAAATCACCAAGAAAAGGCCAATCCGCTCGGACCTGCCGGACTACGCGACTACCAGCGAAAACTTGGATGCCTGCTCTTCGCAGCCGTTACCTACCGACCGGACTTATCGTACTCAGCAAGTCAACTTGCTACCTACCTCTAGTGGCCCGAAGCAGAGCACATGGCGGAACTCGACCGCGCATTGCACTACCTCGTCAGCACACCAACGATTGGCCTAACCTACCACAAGACCGAAACCACAACTCCAAAGCTAATCAGCTGCGTAGACGCTGACCACGCAAGCGATTCTGATAACATGCGATCGCGCACCGGCTACATCTATCGACTTGAGCCCGTTGGTCCTATCTCGTGGCAGTCGAGCAAGCAAGAACTAATTGCTCTCTCCTCTGCTGAAGCTGAATACATAGCACTTTGCTCAGCCACCAAGGAAGGACTATACCTTCGCGAACTACTGGAAGAAGAAAAGCTGGCCTAGTTACCCAGCTTCTCCCTCTTCTGCAACAACCAATCTGCAATTCGCATAGCGAACAAGAGCGGGATCGCAAACCGAACAAAGCACATTGCCCTGCGCTATTTCTTCGTGAATGACGAGATTGAGAAAGGGAGACTCGAGCTATCCTACTGCCCCACGTCCGATATGGCAGCAGATTACTTGACCAAGAAACTCGGAAAGCAGAAGTTTGAGTACTGCATGCTGTTGACTTGACAAGGCCACGTCACCAGCAACGAAGGCGGTGACACTCCAGGAGCGAAGGGGAGTGTTGAAAACATATAGTTCGCGCTTCTGATGTGTCGAACACTACAACGTAAGCAAAGCGAACTACAACGAAGCAACAGCGAGTCAACCAAAGCGGTTGATAGAAAGACAACAACAAGAGGTTAAGTGAAGGTCAAAGGTCAGCAACCTTTGACTCGCCGAAAAGCAGCGTGACAGCAAGGACACATAACTGACTCGCTATTGAGCAGTTACCCGAGTTGTCGCTGAATCGAACCGCAACAGCAGTTACAATTAGTTAAACCTTTCATATTCCTTGTAATCATATAAAGCCATGTATCTCTTTGCTATTATCAACTTATCTTGTTCTTGTTGGAAACAAGTGATTTATAACGCTTCTGTCGCATCGAAGCTTCGACACAAAACAAAACCGACTACAGCGAAGAAGCACTCGAGTCAACCTTCGGAGGTTGTGCGAAGGTCAAAGGTCTCCGACCTTTGACCTGACGAAACGTACAGTGCGACAGCAAGGACACATAACTGACTCGTTACAGAGCAGTTACCCGAGTCGGCACTGTATCGAATCGCAACAGCAAAAACAGTTAGAACTTTCATATTCCTTTGTAATCATGTAAAAACCTTGTACTTCTCTGCTATTATCAACTTATCTTGTTCTCACAAACTAGCACAAGGTGGTTCACGACAACTCTTCATTAAACGCTTCCGCTATTACATCTCTACTTCAACACCCGATCTTAGTCCTGAAAAGATCCTACGGGCTTTTCTCAGCCCAACATGGTATGAGAGCAGACAGGGCAAAGATCATCTCCTTTTCAATTAATCTACTACAACGCAAGACAATGGCAACACGAAAGGAGAGGAGCTCCTCCAACGGATCACTCGGTACTACTCCTACTCCACCTCCAGCTTCTGACCTGCAAACAGAAGAAGGCACAACTACAAGACCAGCTGCGGAGTCAACGGAAACTCACGGGAACCAAGCAACAAGCTTCGACCCAAGTATGATGGAGAAATTTTTCTCCTTCATGTCCTTCTACGAGCAACACCAGCAAGCAGCTCCTGCGCAATCAAACAACAGCAACAACAACAACAGAGAAACACCAATGAGTCTTGATGGCTCATCGTACGCGCGCGGAAATCAACAACAACCCACCTTTGCTCCTTACGAGCCTCAACGCGGCTCTGTCAGTTTCGCGCCGCAGCCACAGTCTTCACCTGGACAAGAGAAGACACTGGACGCACTTCAGGTGCAATCGCAATTCGCACACGTTCTCAAATTACAAAAATCGACGCTTTTCGACGGGAAGGATTTTTATACCTGTTCTTTCGAGTTTGAACTGATGATGGAAGGCGCGTGTCAGATTTATATGACATAGCTACTGTAGGCTAGAGTGGGGTAGCACATATGGGGTACAGTTTTCTAGGGTTTGCTTCTTGTACCCAACTTTCACTTAGTCATTCTCATTCCTGTTTTTCTTAATTCACATGGTATAGAGCGGGTTCCTACATGGGACCGTTCCTTCCTAAGGGCCCACCATAAGAAAAAAAAAATTTTAGCTGCCCGCGCACATTGCGCCCTGCCCTAATTTTTTTTTTTTTTAGCGGCCCCTACGCTGCCTCTACGCGGCCCCTACGCCGCCTCCCACGCGCCCCCTAAGCGGCCCCTGGCGGCGCCCTGACGAGGCCCCTGCCGGCGCCCTATCGCGGCCCCTGACGCGCCCCCTGGTGGCGCCCTGACGCGGCCCCTGGCGGCGCCTGACGCGGCCCCTGGCGGCGCCCTGACGCAGCCCCTGCCGCGGCCCTGACGCGGCCCTGCCGCGGCCCCTGACGCGGCCCTGACGCGGCCTGCCGCGGCCCCTGCCGCGGCCCTGAAGCGGCCCCTGACGCGGCCCTGACGCGGCCCTGACGTGGCCCTGCCGCGGCCCCTGGCGGCGCCCTGACGCGGCCCCTGACGCGGCGCCCTGACGCGGCCCCTGCCACGGCCCTGACGCGGCCCTGCCGCGGCCCCTGACGCGGTCCTGACGCGGCCTGCTGCGGCCCCTGCCGCGGCCCTGAAGCGGCCCCTGACGCGGCCCTGAAGCGGCTCTGCCGCGGCCCTGACGCGGCCCTGACGCGGCCCCTGACGCGGCCCCTGCCGCAGCCCCTTACGCGGCCCTGACGCGGTCCTGCCGCGGCCCCTGGCGGCGCCCTGACGCGGCCCCTGACGCGGCCCCTGACGCGGCCCCTGCCGCGGCCCCTGACGCGGCCCCGCCGCCTCCTCTCAGCGGCCCCGCCGCCTCCTCTCAGCGGCCCCGCCGCCTCCTCCCAGCGGCCCCGGACGCCGCCCTCTCAGCGGCCCCGCCGAGCCGCCCAGCAGCCTAGCCGCCCAGCAGCTGAGCCACCGAGCCGCCCAGCAGCCGAGCCGCCGAGCCGCCCAGCAGCCGAGCCGCCCAGCAGCAGAGCCGCCGAGCCGCCCAGCAGCCGAGTCGCTGAGCCGCCCAGCAGCCGAGCCGCCGAGCCGCCCAGCAGCCGAGCCGCCCAGCAGCCGAGTCGCCGAGCCGCCCTGCAGCCGAGCCGCCCGAGCCGCCCTGTCCGGTAAGAGCAGCGCCTCTCTCACAGCACTGCCCTCACCCCACTGTTTGCGCTGCTAGTCTACTGCTGTCATGGCTACCCCTAGTGTCCTCGCTTTTGACGCTGAGGGTCGGGCCATTGACTTTGACGTCTGGATAGATGACCTGCAGCTTTTCTTACAGTGCGATAGGGCAGACGGCCTCTCCCTCTTTGACCTCACTTCTGGTGCCTCTCCTGCTCCCGCCACTGATGCTGACGCAACTGTTCGCTCCCAGTGGGCCACGCGCGATGCTGCTGCACGTCTTGCTGTGCGTCGCCACCTGCCTACCTCTGAGCGTGCGCACTTTAGCCAGTACAAGAGTGCTCAGACCTTGTACGACGCTGTAGTTGCACGCTACTCCTCCCCTGCCACTCCTGCACTGAGCCGCCTCATGCTACCGTACCTCTTCCCTGACCTTGCTGCCTTTCCCACAGTCGCTGACCTCATCACGCACCTCCGCACTAGTGACACTCGCTACCGCGCTGCGCTTCCTGCTGAGTTCTGCGCCAAGAACCCCCCCCCCATGTACATCACCCTCTACTACATCGTCACCCGTCTCCCTGACTCCCTTCGCGTAGTCAGGGACCACTTCCTCTCGGTTTGTCCCACCACTCTCACCGTTGACCTCCTCGAGAAGGCCCTCCTAGCAGCAGAAAAGAGCATAGTCGCTGTAGGAGCCTCTCGTGGTGACCCTCGCACCCCCATCTTTGAGGGGTGTTCCCCCTCCCCTCTTTTGCCCTCTGTTGCCTCTGCTGCTGCGGCCGACCTCGCTGGTTTGGAGTCGGTTGGGGCAGCGTCTACCCCTAGCGGGAGACGCCGCCCTGGCAGGGGCAAGGGGGGCAGGGGCGCTGGAGGAGCTAGCGGGGGCGGTGGAGGCGGCGGTGGAGGTGGTGGAGGAGGTGGTGGTGGCGGTGGGAGTGGTGGCGGGGGTGGAGGTGTAGGTGGCGGCAGTGGAGGCGCAGGAGGCAGCGGCGGTGGCGGAGGGAGCGGAGGTGGCGGCGGTGGAGGAGGAGGCGGCGGAGGAGGTGGAGCTGGTCGGGGTGGCGCTGCGCAGAGGGTCAGCTCCGGTGGTGGTCAGCGCCAGCAGCAGCAGCAGCAGCAGCAGCAGCAGCGCACTCGTGACGTCCCCTCCCCTCAGCAGCTCCGTGAGTGGTACACTGCACGCCAGAGGGGTGGGGGTGCTGGTCCGTGCACCTACGTCCTGCGCACCGGCGACCGCGCGGGTGAGCAGTGCGGGGGTGCGCACTCCACCCAGCGCTGCTTTGGCCGCCTCACGGACGCTTGGCGTCACCAGTTCCCTGAGGCCACTGAGATCCCCCGCTGGGGTGAGCTGTCTAGGGCGGGTGTAGCTGTCTTTGACCTTGACTTTGATGCTATTCTTGCTGCCGTGTATACTGTGACTATTAGTGATGAGGGTGACTGTTACCGGTGTTTTCCGCCCGACCCGGGCATTGAGACTGCTGCTCTAGGTACTGGTGAGGCTGCTGCTCTAGGTGCTAGCGAGGCTGCTGCTCTAGGTGCGTCTACTCCCTCAGGTGCTGGTGAGTCTGCTCTCTCAGGTTCTGCGTCGGCTTCGGCCTCCCACACCTTCACACTTGACTCGGGGGCTTCTCGCTCCTTCTTTCGAGACCGCACCACACTCACGCCGCTTGGCCGGCCAGTTGCGGTCTCCCTGGCAGACCCCTCTGGGGGTCCTGTCCTTGCTCACTTCTCCACTGTCCTCCTGTGTCCGGCGGCCCCCTCTGGCACCCTGTCTGGTCTCTACCTCCCCTCGTTCTCTACGAACTTGGTGAGTGGTGCTGACCTACAGGATGCGGGGGTTCACCAGTTCACTCCTGCGAGTCAGCGGGTGACCCACTGCACGGACGCTCGGACAGGCCGCCACCTGGCCACGTTTACACGTCGGCCAGGGTCGAGCCTGTACACACTGACCACTGCGTCTCCTCCAGTCCCTGCGTCTGGTCAGGTAGCTGCGTCGGGTCAGGTGTTTGCTGCAGCGTCCAGGTCTGGTCCTGAGTCTGCCCCCTGCTCGTGTCGCCTCCTGTCTCACGAGACTCTCCTCTGGCACCACCGCCTTGGCCACCCCTCCCTGCTTCGTCTCCGGAGCATGGCCTCCCGTGTCCTTGTCTCTGGTCTTCCCCGGTCCCTCCCTCCCCTTCCTCCGGGGCCAGGCCCTACCTGCGTCCCCTGTGTCGAGGGACGGCAGCGTGCTACCCCTCACTCCTCCCAGTTTCCTCCGACAGAGGCCCCGCTGCAGACGCTTCACATGGAAGTGTGGGGCCCGGCCCGCGTCCGTGGACAAGGTCACGAGCGCTACTTCCTGCTGGTGGTTGACGACTACTCGCGTTACACTACAGTCTTCCCCTTGCGCAGCAAGGGTGATGTCACTGAGGTGTTGATCGACTGGATCCGCGCAGCTCGTCTCCAGCTCAGGCGGAGCTTTGGCTCGGACTTTCCTGTTCTGCGTCTGCACTCTGACAGAGGCGGAGAGTTCTCCTCTGGCCTTCTGCGAGCCTACTGTCGTGCACGAGGCATCCGCCAGACCTTCACGCTTCCGGACTCTCCACAGCAAAATTGGATTGCTGAGCGCCGCATTGGCATGGTCATGGACGTCGCCCGTACGTCCATGATGCATGCGGCTGCCCCCCATTTTCTGTGGCCGTTTGCGGTTCGGTACGCGGCGCATCAGATCAACCTTCAGCCCAGGGTCTCCATGCCGGAGACCTCCCCAGCTTTGCTGTGGACGGGGAAGGTTGGCGATGCGTCTGCGTTCCGTGTCTGGGGATCTCGGGCGTTTGTCCGCGACTTGTCTGCGGACAAGCTGTCCCCTCGTGCTGCTCCTTGCGTCTTCGTGGGTTTCCCCCCTGACGCCCCAGGGTGGCAGTTCTACCACCCCACCTCTCGCCGTGTTCTGTCCTCCCAGGACGTCACGTTCGACGAGTCGGTCCCCTACTACCGCCTCTTCCCCTACCGCACTCCGTCCCTCCCCCCGCCACCGCTCTTCCTTGTACCAGGTCCCCCCCCGGTAGACCCCCTCCCCCCTCAGGGTCCTGCCCCTTCAGGTGTGTCCCAGGTAGACGCTGTTGAGCCTGTCGAGGTCGCTGGTGACTCTGGTGCTGCTGAGGGTGCTGAGCCTGGGGGTGCTGACTCTAGGGGTGCTGAGCGTGTGGGTGCTACGCCTGGGGGTGCTGAGCCTGGGGGTGCTGAGCCTGGGGGTGCTGAGTCTGGGGGTACTACGACTGGGGGTGCTGAGCCTGGGGGTACTACGCCTGGAGGTGCTGAGCCTGGGGGTGCTGCGTCTGGGGGTGCTGAGCTTGGGGGTACTACGCCTGGAGGTGCTGAGCCTGGGGGTGCTACGCCTGGTGGTGCTGTGCCTGGCGGTTCACCGGGTGCTCCCTCTCGCCGAGAGCCACTCTCTCCCCAGGAGCTGCGTGAGTGGTTTGCCCGGCGCTGGAGGCGAGCTGCTAGAGCTGCTGGAGCTGGAGGTGCTGCGGGTACTGGAGGTTCTGTTGCTTCTGAGGGAGCTGGTGCCACGGGTCCCGGAGGTGCTCGTACTGGGAGTTCTGGAGCTGCTGGACCTGCGGGTACTTCTGGAGCTGGAGTTGCTGCGGGTGTTGGCGCGGAGGCTACTGCTGTCGGTCCTGGAGGCAGTCCTGCTGGGGGTACTACTGGTGCTGCTGGGGGTTCTGGAGCTGGAGCTGCTACTGGTGCTGGTGCTGCCCCTGCGGGTGCTGGTGCTGTCCCTCCTGTGTCTGGAGTCGCCGCGCGGCCTCGGCCGTACTTCGTTCCGCTCCTTCAGCAGGTTCTTGGTCTCCCGCCTTCTACTGGTCCTCCTCCTCCCTTAGAGTGTCCACAGCCTGTCCCGTTGCAGTTACAGTTACAGCCGGCCTCCCCACTGCCTGCTCCGTCTCCCTACACTGGTCCTACTGGAGGTCTTGCTGAGCGTCGTGAGCCTGCGTCTCGCCCTGCGTCGCCTGTCCGTGCTGCTCGCACTAGTGGTCGCGGTTCGCGTCAGCGTCCTCCTCCTGTCCCTGGCACGCACCGGATGTCTCTGCTTCCGTCCACTGCTCCTCTACGTGCCCCTTTGCCTTCTCCTCCTGAGTCTTCTCTTCCTACTCTTGCCGACCCGGAGTCGGACTCTCTTCGCGCTGCCAGTCCTACTGTCACGCGTCTCCTTGCTACGGTTGTCACTGACCCTTCCTTTGAGTCCACTGCTGCGTCTGCTCTAGTTGCTGAGCTCGTCGACTTTGCTGCTCGCTGTCGCCTAGACTACGTCGCCAGTCTTGTTGCTGAGTCTGAGTCTGTCTGTCCTCCGTCCGTCGGGGGTGAGTGTGCCCTTGGCACGGACGTCCTTGAGGACAGGCAGGAGGAGTTCCAGTGCTTGGCCGCTGCTTCACCTCATCTCGTGTCCGTACTGCTTACCCCTGAGGGAGACCCGGATGCACTTGACATCCCGACTCCGCGCTCTTACGCGGAGGCGATAGAGGGTCCCTACTCCTCTCAGTGGCAGGCAGCTATGGACGCAGAGATGGCTTCCTGGAAGTCCACAGGCACCTACGTTGACGCTGTTCCCCCTCCTGGGGCGAACATCGTCAGTGGCATGTGGATTTTCAGGGTGAAGCGACCGCCGGGTTCTCCGCCTGTCTTCAAGGCGCGTTACGTGGCTCGTGGCTTCAGTCAGCGGCAGGGAGTTGACTACTTTCAGACCTTCTCTCCCACCCCGAAGATGACCACTCTTCGGGTACTGCTGCGCGTAGCTGCTCACCGTGACTACGAGCTACACTCTCTTGACTTCAGCACTGCTTTCTTGCAGGGCAGCCTGCACGAGGAGATCTGGCTGCGTCGCCCACCTGGCTTCACTGGGTCTTTTCCTCCTGGCACCCAGTGGAGCCTACGGCGGCCAGTCTACGGTCTCCGCCAGGCACCGCGTGAGTGGCACGACACACTGAGGACTACACTTGCGGCTCTTGGGTTTGCTCCCTCTACTGCCAACCCGTCGTTGTTTCTGCGCACCGACACTTCTTTGCCGCCGTTCTACATCCTCGTGTACGTCGACGACTTGGTCTTTGCCACAGCTGACACTGCTGGACTAGCCCACGTGAAGTCCGAGCTGCAGAAGAGACACACGTGCACTGACCTGGGTGAACTGCGCAGCTACCTTGGCTTGCAGATCACTCGGGACAGAGCACGCCGCACCATTACCCTGACTCAGTCACACATGGTGCAGCAGGTCCTTCAGCGCTTCGGCTTCACGTACTCCTCGCCTCAGGCCACTCCTCTGCCTACTCGCCACTCGCTCTCAGCTCTGCCTTCGGATGAGTCCGTAGAGTCGAGTGGCCCGTACCCAGAGCTTGTTGGCTGCCTCATGTACCTGATGACCTGCACACGACCTGACCTTGCATACCCTCTTAGCATTCTTGCACGCTATGTTGCTCCTGGGAGACACAGACCGGAGCACATGGCTGCAGCGAAGAGGGTGTTGCGCTACTTGTGCAGTACGTCGGGCATGGGGCTTGTGCTTGGAGGGCAGAGTCCAGTGGTCCTTACTGGGCACGCAGACGCTTCTTGGGCTGACGACCAGGCTACGCAGCGGTCGTCACAGGGTTACACCTTCAGCCTTGGTTCCGGCTCTGTTTCGTGGCGGGCTACTCGCTCGTCTTCTGTTCTCGGCTCCAGTTGTGAGGCTGAGATCTACGCAGGAGCCATGGCTGCACAGGAGCTTCGCTGGCTCACCTACCTGCTGACTGACCTCGGAGAGTTGCCTCGTTCTCCTCCAGTGCTATACGTAGACAACAAGGCCATGCTGGCCTTGTGTCGGGAGCAGCGACTGGAGCACAGAACGAAGCACATTGCTCTCCGCTACTTTCTTGCTCGTGAGCTGCAGCAGCGTGGTCAGCTGCGTCTTGCGTACGTGGCCTCTGAGGCCAACACTGCTGATATCTTCACCAAGGCACTTGCGCCTTGTGACCATCAGCGCTTCTGTACTCAGCTGGGCCTTGTGCCTACCTTGCCTCACTTGCTCACCTCTTGACCTTGCTTGTACTGTTACATATATATATACCTGCTCTTGTTTGTCTAGCCTTTTTTATATATATGTGTACTCCTGCTTGTGAACTGGCCTTGTGGCCTTGAACTTGTGCTCGGAATGTGTGGTGACTTTGTGATCCACCCTGAGCTTGTTTTTGCTTTGCTTTGCTTGACTGGTCTTGTGACCCCTTGTTCTCCCCCACTTTGCCTATGGGGGTGTGTCAGATTTATATGACATAGCTACTGTAGGCTAGAGTGGGGTAGCACATATGGGGTACAGTTTTCTAGGGTTTGCTTCTTGTACCCAACTTTCACTTAGTCATTCTCATTCCTGTTTTTCTTAATTCACAGCGCGCAAATCCTCAAATTCTTCGACGGTTCCCTGCCATATCCAGTACACGGGACACAGTACGACAAGCAACAATATACGTATCAGTCGCTGATGGCGTATACAATACTTCTTCGAAACTTGACGCCAAAAGAGCAACAGAACATTCGTTCTTATCGAGGATACGGCAACTCCGCCGAGCTGGCATACGACTATTTGAAGAGCCTGTATCAAGCAAAAGACAGCGTCAACCAAAGCCGTCTCATGGCACAGCTAACAACAGTGGAAATGAAACCCGGCGAAAAGGGAATGGCTTATATTAGCCGTTGTCGCGGACTGCGCGACAGACTCCTTCGATGCGGAGGATCAATTTCGGAAGAAGCTTTTGTAACAGTCATCATCGCCGGTCTTGGCCCTCATTGATGCTCTTGGCCCTCATTCGAGCTCACGGGAAGATCTCCGAAGCAGCACTCTGCGCCGAAATTCACGCTGAACAAGAAGACATGGACCTGCACGAAGAACGACACAAGAAGAAAGCATTAACACCGGAGTTCGCCTTCCACTCTCAACGACGCTACAACAACAACAACCGACAAGTACAACAGTACGTCCCACCGTTTTGTCATCTTTGCAAGACGTCCGGTCATCCGTGCACACACTGCCCAAATCAGCAGCAGTCGACAACTCCGCAACGTCAACTTCGACCGTCAAGCAGTCAAGTAGCTTCTACAGAGGCGCATCCCACCAGCCAAGTGCAGCCTTCAACATCTTCAACATCGCAACCTGCACAAGGAACAAGAAACATCGTTAGCTGCATGACAAGAACAACGGATTCCTGCATCACCGGATCACCACCCTACTACTCACCAGAAGACCAACTCAATGAAAAGACTCCCCGCCGCGACTCACTGGAGCCCAATCCGACGTATGCAGCTATCGCCCAAAGCGAGCCGTCCGGATAGATACTTGGTTCTTGGACAGTTGCTGCGGACAACATATGTGTTCCTCAAGCCGTTTCGTCCAACAAGAGCATCAACTTCAGCACGAAGTCGTCATCACTGTGGCCAACAACCAGAACCTGCACACACGACGACAAAGCGTAGTGCAACTTCAATCCCGAGAGACTAACGTCATATTGCAAATATCTAAAGTGTTGATTGCAGAAGGACTTGGCTACAACTTACTGAGCGTCAGCCAACTGATGGCGAAGGGGATCCATCTTGAAGCAGACAGTACCACACAGGAGTTCAAGCTTTTCCACGGTCGAGGAGGGCTCTACATCGGCAAAGCCGTTTTGAAAAATAACGTCTTCGTCCTCGACTTTGTACCAGATCAAGGAACGGCCGACAGCGACGGCATCGTCAACTTCGCCTCCTGGACGCACCCACCGGACCTCGATCCTGGCTTCAGCCCTGGAGGGTTCTGGTATTCACATACCATACCTGAAGCAGAAAGAACACAGGCATTAGCAACAATCCGACAAGAAGAAACAACATCGACAGCAGCAAAAACAACATCGACAGCAGCAGAGACAACAACGGCAACACCAACAACACTTACAACACCACTCGCGAGCTCTTCGACGGCATCACCACCCATCGACGACACTCCACCGACTCTTGCGCAACAGCTAGCTCCCACTCCACGAGAAGTTCACAGAAGCGCCAACTTCACCGCCGCCTTTTACTCCAACTCCGACCTGTACAGGCGCTCACCCGGACATCGTGCAAGTGAGTCCCTGTGGCATGAACGACTAGGACATCCAAGCAACACCACGTTAAACAACACAATCAAGGCAGCAGTGCTCGACAAGGACTCACTCCTTCTACCCGACGGCAGAGAACTCCAACGAGTCCGCGGAACATGCTTTACCTGTCCCGAAGCCGACTTACCGCATCAACCGTTCGCCTCTCACCACAATCCAAGCACGCCAGCTTATGCACCACTCGAGAAAGTATACAGCGACATTCTGTATACTCGCGAACAAGGACAAGGCGCATATAAATACGTAATCACTTTCATCGACGCCGCCACCCGTTACGTCTGGCACCTTAATCTTCCAAGTCGCGACATGGCCTTCGAAGCCTTCGTCGCCTGGCTACCTGTGGCAGAACGAGAATCGGGAGCAGAGCTGAAAAGCTTCCAATCTGACGGAGGAGGGGAATATCAGTCCCAGAGGTTCAGGCAGTACCTCGCAACACGAGGCATCAAGCGACTCATCTCGCTTCCTTACGCCCATCAACAGCAAGGCGTGGCAGAACGGATGAACAGAACTCTCCAGAACACCATGCGCAAATTGCTGCGTGGCATGCGATTGCCCAATCACCAGTGGCCTGAGGCGATGGACCACGCTGTCATGCTGCACAACTTGCTTTCATCGTCGTCACTTCCAAACAACGCATCACCGCAGCTACTGTGGACAGGAAAGTTGGGCAACACAAAAATGTTACGAGTCTTCGGGTGCATGGTACAGTATCGCCCACACACTGCAAGAGCCGGAAGATTTTCTCAACGCGCACAGTGGGGACTACACCTGGGCATCGAAAAGCATTACAACGCATGGAAGATTTTTGACGTCCACTCGAAGGAAACAGTGGCAGCACGTGATGTCATCTTCTACGAGCGACTCACACTTCAAATGTACCTGAACAACCTGGCAGCAAATCGAGACCTCACGGGCAGCTTCCGTGGCAACCGAGCCTTTGCTTCAGCAGCAGACAAAGCTGACTGGGACGAGCAAAACGTGAACAATGCATCCGAAGAAGAAGGACCACTCCCATACTGCTCCGTGCCAATCCCGATGGATGACGAAAATCCTCGCGAAAGCGTCAACGCCGAAACTTATTTCGACTTCGCCGACACCGGTTACGTTACACCTCAACCGGTCGACACCAACATCTCCGAACGCATAGGACCAAATTTCTTACCAGATCCCGAAGCAGGAGACGAAGCAGCTTATCCAGAGGACACAAATCTTCCCCGCTACACACAGAGTGGCCTGCAGATACTGGGACTTGTCACCGCCGTCCACGGAGCGGAACCACCTAAGGAGCCTGCGACAATTCAGCAGGCTCTGGGGGGGGGAACACAGGGAAAAATGGCATGAAGCCATGGATAAAGAGCTAAAGGCGCTGCAGGAACGCAACACCTGGAAAGTCGTGCCTATCGAACTGGCACGCAATAAAACTATCCTCACGGGAAAATGGGTCTTCCGCGTGAAAACGAAAGCCGACGGAACAATCGACAAGTTCAAAGCACGCTGGGTCGTGCGAGGCTTCGACCAAGAACGAGGGCGAGACTTCACGGAAACATTCGCCCCAGTAAGCCGACATACCTCGCTGCGGATTCTCCTCGCAATCGCCGCCATGAACCGGAAGAAGCTTCAACAAATTGATGTCGCCAACGCCTTCCTCTACGCGCCCGTCGACGCAGAGATTTTCGTCGAACTCCCGCACGGGTCCAACGCAGGCCCCGACCAAATCTGTCAACTAGAGAAGTCAATGTACGGGATTAAGCAAGCCCCGAGACTGTGGCAGCAGCATCTTCACGCCCGCCTTACTCGCATCGGTTTTCTTCAGCTACCACACGACCAAGGAATGTATCGACTGGCGAAAGGCACCGACTACATCCTACTTATCGTCTACGTCGATGATCTTCTCTACATAGGCTCCACCGACGCGGTAACAACGTGGTTTGAAGGGGAGCTGCAGGGAGATCTAACTCTCACCGTCGCAACCACCGTGACACAGTACCTAGGACTGAACATCGAAGACGGCGACAATGCCATCTACCTCAGCGCTGCAAAATACACGGATACTATCACTAAACGCTTCGGACTCATTCCAACCACTATCTGCATGCCATACCGCTACACTGACGGAAATCGGAAAGCCTCTGCCCTACTCAAACCTGCTGGCGTCCGGGACTACCAAAGGAAGCTAGGTTGCCTACTCTTCGCAGCCGTCACCTGCCGACCGGATCTGTCCTACTCAGCTAGCCAACTCGCTACCTACCTCAAGAAGCCTGAAGCAGATCACATGCTCGAACTCGACCGAGCGCTTCACTACCTCGTCAGTACTCCAACGATCGGACTCACCTATCACAAAACCAGCACCGCAACACCTAAGCTGATCGGCTACGTCGACGCCGATCACGCTGGAGATTCAGACAACAGACGGTCTCGAACCGGCTACGTCTACAGACTCGAACCTATCGGGCCTATCTCATGGCAGTCGAACAAGCAAGAGCTAATTGCTCTCTCTTCAGCATAAGCAGAATATATCGCACTCTGCTCAGCAACCAAGGAAGGGCTATATCTTCGCGAACTACTGGAGGAAGCAAAATTGGCCCAGTTACCCAATTTCTCTCTCTTCTGCGACAACCAATCCGCCATTCGCATAGCGAACAAGAACAGGTTCGCGAATCGAACAAAGCACATCGCCCTTCGGTACTTCTTCGTGAAAGACGAGATCGAAAAGGGAAGACTCGAACTATCCTACTGTCCCACATCCGAGATGGCAGCTGACTACTTGACCAAGAAACTCGGAAAACAGAAGTTCGAGTACTGCATTCTGCTGACTGGACAAGGACACGTCATCAGCAACGATCCTCCAGAAGCGAAGGGGGGTGTTGGAAACAAGTGATTTATAACGCTTCTGTCGCATCGAAGCTTCGACACAAAACGGAACCGACTACAGCGAAGAAGCACTCGAGTCAACCTTCGGAGGTTGTGCGAAGGTCAAAGGTCTCCGACCTTTGACCTGACGAAACGTACAGTGCGACAGCAAGGACACATAACTGACTCGTTACAGAGCAGTTACCCGAGTCGGCACTGTATCGAACCGCAACAGCAAAAACAGTTAGAACTTTCATATTCCTCTGTAATCATATAAAAACCTTGTACTTCTCTACTATTATCAACTTATCTTGTTCTCACAAACTAGCACAAGGTGGTTCACGACAACTCTTCATTAAACGCTTCCGCTATTACATCTCTACTTCAACACCCGATCTTAGTCCTGAAAAGATCCTACGGGCTTTTCTCAGCCCAACAGTTCTCACATACCAGTGCAAGGTGGTTCAACCAGTTCACTAATACGCTTTCACTAATACATCACTATTATGAGCCTTAGTCTTGAGAACGATCCTAAGGGCTTTTCTCAGCCCAACAATGCAGCATAGGCTAGAGGAAGAAAGAAGTCGGTCGTCGTTCTGGACGTTTTGTAACATTGCCAGTGACCGTTGCCGAACTCCAACGAACAGTGGACTATCCATCCAGGGAAGAATCAGCCATCTAGAAAGAACCCATACCCAACCAACACTTTGCTGAACTCCCCCCAAATAAAGTGACAAAGGAGCAGCAACAACCTGGTTTGAAAATATTAGGAAAAAATGGAGCTGACCGATAAAGCCAGTGCTAAGCTATAAAGGTATGGGAGATTTTGTTGCCTCGTCTCTGTAGTAGCCTGGTTGGTAAAGAAATCTGAAACGTTGGAATTGAACCACAAATTGCACTATGACAACCCACCACCACATGCAATACATCATCAACCCTGAGATGCGAAGAAAGCACAAGCAAAGTAGAAATGTCAAATTTCTTTCCTACCCCCTTCTATCCTTGCAGCCCGTCTCTTGCCTTCTATTTCCTACCCACCACACCTCCCTCACGGGGGTGTTTTAAAAAAGAACACAAGCACAAAGACACACACACGGAAGCACTGCCACAAGCTCGTGTAGAGAGGGTGTTTTTTGAGACGTCTAAAAAAAACCCTCTCTACACGTGAGAACACAAGCACACAGACACACACACGGAACGGAAGCACTGCCACAAGCTCGCCACATCACAAGCAACGGGCCTTCTAGAGCCCCCCCTTCCCCATGCATTAGAGCGGGTCATTCGGTTGCCATTCGCCGCATCTCCCTGTGTAGAAGGACCAAGCCACCCTGCCGCCCTGCCACCCACCTCTGCTCCTCCATTGCACGTCTGCTGGCTGCTTTTCGAATCAAATGCCGGGCGCAGCACTGCTCGCAGCACTGCTGGCAGCGGTGGGCTTGGGGGCTGCGCCCGAGGTGCCCTTTGCTCCCAGCGTCTGCGCCTTCAGGGCGGCCGCCATGGCAACAGCGGGAACGGCGAGCGTCTTGGGGGCTGCGCCGGACTTGAGCTTACCTCCCGCCTGATTCTTCGAAACCCCCTTCGCGCCAGCAGCGCCGGGAGCGGCGGGCGTCTTGGGGGCTGTCGCGCCCGAGTTGCGCTTACCAGCTCCCGCCGGCCCAGTTTTCTTCCCGTGGCGGCGGTGGTGCTTCTTAGCCGGCCCAGTTTTCTTCCCGCCGCGGCGGTGGTGCTTCTTCTTGCTGTTCTTGGGTGGAACTCCGACCATGGAGCCGATCGAGTTGCGCACGTTCCTCCCCGCCTGCCCGAGAGCTTTCTTCACGCTGCCGCTGAGGTTGTCCGACGTCTGCTTCAAGTCCGCCGCTGCATCCGCCATCGAGAGAAGCACCCGCGGGTCCTCCGAGTCAACGGAGTCGAAGTCAGCCGAGTCAACGGAGTCAATCACGGCATCGATGTCGACCGCCTCGAGGAGCGCGCGCGGCTCGTTTGCAGCAGCGGGAGCAGCGGGGGACTTGGGTGCTGCGCCCGAGGTGTCCTTAGCTCCCGCCTCCTGCTTCTTAGGAACTCCCGTCGCGCCAGCAGCGGCAGCAGCGGGCTTCTTGGGGTTTGCGCCGGAGTTAAGCTTACCTCCCGCCCCCTGCTTCTTCGGAACCCCCGAAGCGGACGTCTTGGGGGCTGCCGCGCCCGAGTTGCGCTTACGAGCTCCCGCGGGCCTAGTTTTCTTCCCGCCGCGGCGGTGGTGCTTCTTCTTCCCCTTCTTGGGCGGGACTCCGACCATGGAGCCGATCGATTTGCGCACGTTCCTCCCCGCCTGCCCGAGAGCTTTCTTCACGCTGCCGCTGAGGTCGTCCGACGTCTGCTTCAAGTCCGCCGCTGCATCCGCCATCGAGAGAAGCACCCGCGGGTCCTCCAAGTGAACCGAGTCAACGGAGTCAAGCGAGGCATCGATTTCGGCCTCCAGGAGCGCGCGCTGGTCGTATGCTTCTTCCAGCGCCGGCTCACTCGCGGCGTAGTACCCATCCGGTGGAGGCAGCGCCGCGAAAACCGCGAGGAAGTTTAGAGACGCCACGAGGACGAGCGCGAGGAGAAAGCGATGGCGAAGCGCGCCCATGATAGAGTTCGATATGGCAATCTGATGAGATGGGAAAGAATCGCTGAGGGGGCTGGTACTGATTTGGTTTAACTGCTGTTACTAGCAGTACTGGAGGTGAATGAGTTGTTTCCAACTTCCTCCGCGTTAAATACGCTAGCGTGAGTGCCGAGTGCAGACTCTGCTGGAATGTTGCGACTCGAGATCAGATGAGGCGTTTCCACCCCATGATGCCTCTCGTAGCGCCTCGTTCGATAGCTAGGCCTCATAGTACCGTCGAATGCGGCGCTTAACGCTATCGCTGGGGAACTGGCAACCACGTGCTCTGGTGTTGGTGATTGTGACGCACATCGAAATTATGAAACATGTGAATGTGCTGGTTGGTTTCCTGGCACGGTTGGGTTTTGTGAGACGGGAAATGAAAACCAGCGGGTAAGAGAAGGTTATCAGCGGTCAGGAGTGGTGCAAGGTTTTTGTTGTGGGGATCAAATGAAGGGAACTGGGGCGATTATGATTTGCGCGGCATGTGCGGCCGTACTATAATTGCACACCTAGTGCGAAAACCACACATTGCGATTCGCGTTTGCGAAACATGCACATTTCAACTGTAATGTTTTCAAGAGATCTAGTAATTACTTCTTCTCTCCAAAACCTTTATTGTCAATTTATGCACAACAAATGGATGTTAACATGTATAAATAAATATAAAATAAAATGGAAGAAAAATCTCCTCAACTTGGCCAAAGGCCAATTCCTCTCTTCACCCTTCAACATACGTTGTGAAGACTTGGTAGGTTAAGATAGTCAGAATAGTATAGAACGGGATGGCTGAATTAGCAAGCAGGTGGGTACAAGTAGGAAACCTAAAAGTGTTGTACCCTATATGAGCTACCCCACTACAGCCTAGACAGACTATAGCATATATGTTTGACACACCCCCATAGGCAAAGTGGGGGAGAACAAGAGGTCACGAGACCGGTCAAGAAAAGCAAAGCAAGCTCAGGGTGGATCACGACGGCACCACGCATTCTGAGCACAAGCAAATGGCCACAAGGCTGCAGAGTTATATAAAGGACAACAAGCAATACAGTGAACACAACCTAACAAGTGTAAACATGCAGGTATATGTATAAAGATAACAGTACAAGCAGAGTCAAGAAGTGAGCAAGTGAGGACAAGTAGGCACAAGACCTAGCATAGTACAAAAGCGCTGATGATCACAAGGCTGAAGTGCCTTGGTAAAGATATCAGCAGTGTTGGCCTGAGTGGCCACGTAAGTAAGACAGAGCTGACCACACTGCTCCAACTCTCGAGCAAGGAAGTAGCGCAGAGCAATGTGCTTCGTTCTGTGCTCCAGTCTGTGCTCCTGACACAAGGCAAGCATGGCCTTGTTGTCGACGTACAAAACTGGAGGAGAACGAGGTGCCTCTCCTAAGTCGGTCAGCAGGTAGGTGAGCCAGCGTAACTCCTGTGCAGCCATGGCCCCAGCGTAGATCTCAGCATCACAACTGGAGCTGAGAACAGAAGACGAGCGGGTAGACCGCCAAGAGAAAGAGTCGGAGCCAAGGCTGAAGGTGTACCCCTGTGACGACCGCTGCGTAGCCAAGTCGTCAACCTAGGAAGCGTCTGCGTGACCAGTGAGGACAACTCGAGCCCGTCCTCCAAGCACGAGCCCCATGCCCGATGTACTGCACAAGTAGCGCAACACCCTCTTAGCTGCATCCATGTGCTCCTTCCTGTGTCTACCAGGAGCGACATAGCGTGCTAGAATGCTAAGAGGGTAGGCAAGGTCAGGTCGAGTGCAGGTCATCAGGTACATGAGGCAGCCCACAAGCTCTGGATACGGGCCACTCGGCTCTACGGACTCGTCCGAAGGTGGAGCTGAGAGCGAGTGAACTGTGGCGAAGAGTACGTGAAGCCGAAGCGCTGAAGGACCTGCTGCACCATGTGTGACTGAGTCAAGGTAATGGTGCGCTGTGCTCTGTCCCGGGTGATCCGCAAGCCAAGATAGCTTGTCAGCTCACCCAAGTCTGTGCACGTGTGTCTCTTCTGCAGCTCGGACTTCACGTGGGCGAGTGCCTCAGTGTCAGCAGTAGCAAAGACTAAGTCGTCTACGTACACGAGAACGTAAAACGGCGGCAGAGTGATGTCAGTGCGAAGAAACAGCGACGCGTCAGCAGTGGAAGAAGCAAACCCAAGAGCAGCAAGAGTTGTCCTCAGTGTGTCGTGCCACTCACGCGGTGCCTGGCGGAGACCGTAGACTGGCCGCCGGAGGCTCCACTGGGTACCAGCAGGAAACGACCCAGTGAAGCCAGGTGGGCAGCGCAGCTAGATCTCCTCGTGCAGGCTGCCCTGTAGGAAGGCTGTGCTGAAGTCAAGAGAGTGTAGCTCGTAGTCACGCTGAGCGACGACGTGCAGCCGCACCCGAAGGGTGGTCATCTTTGGGGTAGGGGAGAAGGTCTGGAAGAAGTCAACTCCCTGTCGCTGACTGAAGCCTCGAGCAACGTAACGCACCTTGAAGACAGGCGGAGAACCCGGCGGCCGCTTCACCCTGAAAATCCACATGCCACTGACGATGTTCGCCCCAGGCGGGGGAACCTCGTCGACGTAGGTGCGTGTGGACTTCTAGGAAGCCATCTGTGTGTCCATGGCTGTCTGCCACTGAGAGGAGTAGGGACCCTCTATCGCCTCTGCGTAAGAGCGCGGGGTCGGGATGTCTGGTGCATCCGGGTCTCCCTCAGGGGCAAGCAGCATGGACACGAGATGAGGTAAAGCAGCGGCAAAGCACTCAAACTCCTCCTGTCTGTCCTCAAGGACGTCCGTGCCAAGAGCACACTCACCCCCGACGGACGGAGGACAGACAGACGCAGACTCAGACTCAGCAACAAGACTAGTGGCGTAGTCTAGACGACAGGCGGCAGCAAAGTCAACAAGCTCAGCAACTAGAGCAGACGTAGCAGTGGACTCAAACGAAGGGTCAGTGACAGCAGTGGCCAGAAAGCGCGTGACAGTAGGACTAGCAGCACGAAGGGAGTCAGACTCAGGGTCCGGACCGTCAGGAAGAGAGGACGCAGGAGGAGACGGCAGAGGGACACGCTGTGGAGCAGTGGAAGGACGCAGAGTCATAGAGTGAGTGCCGGGGACAGGGGGAGGACGCTGACGCGGAACACGACGAACAGTGCGAACAGCGCGAACAGGCGACTCAGGACGAGACTCAGGTGACGCAGGACGAGACTCAGGCGACGCAGGATGAGACTCAGGCTCACGATGCTCCGTAAGACCTCTAGTCGGTCCAGAGTAAGGAGATGGACCAGGCAGTGGAGAGGCTGGCTGTAACTGCGACTGTGACTGGACAGGCGGTGGACTCAGTAAGGGAGGAGTAGGACCAGTAGAAGGCAGGAGACCAAGAACCTGCTGAAGGAGCGGAACGTAGTACGGCCGCGGCCGCGCAGCGCCTCCAGAAACAGCAGGGACAGCACCAGTACCCTCAGCTCCAGGGTCTCCAGCTACAACTCCCACAGCACCACCAGCTCTGGTACCTCCAGCAGCTCCAGCTCCAGCAGCACCTCCGGTAGCAACAGCTCCAGCACCTACAGCTCCAACTCCTGCAGCACCACCAGCCCCAGCAGCTCCAGTACCTCCAGTACGAGCACCTCCGGGACCAGCTGCACCAGCACCTCCAGCAGCTCCAACACCAGCAGGACCTCCAACAGCGCCAGTACCTCCAGCACCAGCACCTCCAGGACCAGTGGCTCCAGCAGCTCCAGCACCAGCAGCACCTCCAGTAGCTCCAACTCCAGAAGCACCTCCAACAGCTCCAACACCAGTAGGACCTCCAACAGTGCCAGTACCTCCAGCACCAGCACCTCCAGGACCAGCGGCTCTAGCACCTCCAGCAGCACGGCGACAGCGCCGAGCGTACCACTCACGGAGCCGTTGCGGAGAGAGGGGCTCCCGCCGTGACGGGACACCCGGAGGACCTCCGGACTCAGCACGCTCAGGCTCAGCACCCCCAGGCTCAGCACCCCCAGGCTCAACACCCCCAGGCTCAACACCCCCACGCACCATATGCTCAGGCTCAACACCCCCAGGCTCCGCAACCTCAGACTCAGCAACCCCAGGCACAGCACCCCCAGGCCTCGCACCCGCAGGCTCAGTACCCCTAGCAGCACCAGAGTCAACAGCTACCTCGACAGGCTGGACAGGGTCTACCTGGGACACACCTGAGGGGGCAGGACCCTGAGGGGGGAGGGGGCCTTGTGAGAATGTTATGTTTGTCTAGCCTGCAGTGGGGTACTCAATAGTGAGTACAGCCCAATCTAGGGTTTGCTATATGTACTCAACTGCTTGCTAGTTAAACCCCTCTCCTCCTCTACTCAACCGCGCGCGGCCCCTCCGAGGTCGCCTCGACAGGCGATGGGAGGGGCGACCTGGGAGGGGCCACGCGTCGCCCCTTCTGTCGCCCGTCACGGCGCCCTGGGGGGCCGCGCGTCGGCCCCTCCCGTCTTCGTCGCTGCCCTACCCTGCCCTGCCGTCCTGCCCCTGCCCTGTCCCGGCCCTGCCCTGCCCGGCCCTGCTTCGTTGCGGCCCTGCCCTGCTGCCGCCCCTGCTGCGGCCCTGCCCTGTGTTGGGGTTTGGGAGTGGCGAGTATGGGGGTGATGGGTGTGTGCGGCCTCCCCTGCTCCTCCTCCTCCTCCGTCTCCCACTGCTGCAGCTGCCGCTGAGGGGGGTGGGTGTGTGGGAGCCGACGGAGTGTTGCTAGGGGGTGGAGTGTGAGTGGTGCTAGAGGTGCAGCAGGGGGTGTGTGAAAGGGGGGGTGAGACAGTTAGATGGAGGTTGGGTGGAGGTAGCCGTCGTGTCGTCAGCAGCGCCATTAGTCCGGAGGTGCGCCTCCGGTAGCCCAGCGAGCCTGCTGCGCCAGTCGCCCGTGGGTCCGTTGCTCCTGCCGCTCGTCTTAGCCGCGGAGCCAGTTACTCCTGTAGTCCGGAGGTGCGCTTCCGGTAGCCACAGTGCGCGCCGCTCTTGTTGCCCGTGTGTCTGCAGCTTCAGCCGTTGCCTCCTCTCTCCTTTCCTATCAGTCTAGCTCCTCCTCCTCACTTGCTCTCTGTGATATCCTCTAGCTTTTCTTATAATTGTGAACTATAAACTGCTACTTCTTGTACTTGTGCTCAGACTGTGTGGTGACATTGTGATCCACCCTGAGCTTGTTTTTGCTTTGGCTATGGGGGTGTGTCAGAATGTTATGTTTGTCTAGCCTGCATTGGGGTACTCAATAGTGAGTACAGCCCAATCTAGGGTTTGCTATATGTAATCAACTGCTTGCTAGTGAAACCCCTCTTCTCTGTTTCATTCATTCCGTTCCTGATTCTAACAGGTCTACCGGAGGAGCACCTGGGGCTAGGAAGAGGGGCGAGGGGGGGAGAGAGGCTGTGCGGTAGGGAAAGAGATGGTGGTAGGAGACCGACTCGTCAAACGTGACGTCCTGAGAGGACAGAACACGACGCGAGGTGGGGTGGTAAAACTGCCACCCAGGTGCGTCAGGGGGGAAGCCAAGGAAGACGCAGGGAACTGCACGGGAGGACAGCTTGTCCGCGGAAGTATCGCGGACAAAAGCTCGAGATCCCCAGACACGGAACATAGACGCATCGCCGACCTTCCCCGTCCACCGCAGAGTAGGTGTGGTCTCCGGCAAGGAGACACGAGGCTGAAGGTTGATCTGATGCGCAGCGTACTGAACCGCGAACGGCCACAGAAATTGGGGAGCAGCCGCATGGATCATGGACGTACGAGCGACGTACATGACCATGCCAATGCGGCGCTCAGCAATCCCATTTTGCTGTGGGGAGGCCGGAAGCGTGAACGTATGGCAGATGCCCTCCGCACGACAGAAAGCCCTCAAAAGGTCGGAGGAAAACTCACCACCTCTGTCTGAGTGCAGACGCAGAACAGGAAGGTCCGAGCCGAAACTCTCGCTGAGCTGGCGACGGGCACCGTGGATCCAGTCGATCAACACCTCAGTGACCTCACCCTTGCGGCACAAGGGGAAGACTGTGGTGTAACGCGAGTAGTCATCAACGACCAGCAGGAAGTAACGCTCGTTACCCTGTCCACTGACGTGGGCTGGGCCCCACACGTCCATGTGGAGAGTCTGCAGGGGAGCCTCTGTCGGAGGGAACTCGGAGGAGTGAGGAGCGGCGCGCTGTCGGCCCTTGACACAAGGAACAGAGGTAGGGGCAGGCCCCGGAGGAAGAGGAGGGAGGGACCTGGGGAGACCAGAGACAAGGGTACGGGAGGCCATGCCTCGAAGACGAGGCAGGGAGGGGTGACCAAGGCGGTGGTGCCAAAGGAGAGTCTCGTTTGACAGAGGATGACACGAGGAGGGGGCAGACGCTGGACTAGACCTGGACGCGGCAGCAAGCACCTGACCAGACGCGGCTACCTGACCAGACGCAGTAACCGGAGGAGACGCAGTAGTCAGTGTGTACAGGCTCGACCCAGGCCGATGGGTGAACGTGGCCTGGTGGCGGCCCGTCCGAGAGCAAGTGCAGTGGGTCACACGCTGACCTCCAGGGGTGAACTGGTCAACCCACAAGTCCTGAAGGTCAGCTCCACTCACCAAGTTCGTAGAGAACGAGGGGAGGTGGAGTCCTGACAGCAAGCCCGACGGGGCCGCAGGACACGGTAGAACCGTGGAAGAGTGCGCAAGGACTGGGCCCCCAGAGGGGTCAGCCAGGGAGACTGCGACAGGCCGACTAAGCGGCGTGAGTGTGGTGCTGTCGCGAAAGAAGGAGCGCGAAGCACCAGAGTCAAGTGTGAAAGTGTGCAAAGCCTCAGTAGGTGCAGTACCAGAGAGAGCAGACTCACCAGCACCCGGAGCAGCAGACTCACTAGTACCTGGAGCAGCAGACTCACCAGCACCTAGAGCGGCAACCTCAATTCCCTGGTCGGGCGGAACACACCGGTAACAGTCACCCTCAGCACTATCAGTCACAACATACATGGCAGCAAGGATAGCATCGAAATCAAGATCAAAGATAGCAACATCCTGCCTAAGCAGACCACCCCAGCGAGGGAGCTCAACAGCGTCAGGAAACTGGGCGCGCCAGGCGTCAGTCAGGTGACCGAAGCAGTGCTGCGTAGTGTGTGGCAGCCCGCACGTCTCCCCACGGCGCCCGCCGGTGCGAAGAACGTAAGTACAGGGACCAACACCCCCAGACCTCCCACGCCCAGCGTACCACTCACGAAGCTGCTGGGCCGACGGGGTCTCACGGGAACGCGGCTGCTGCTGGCGCTGGCTACCACCAAAGCCTCCACGCTGAGCAGCTCCACCTCGACCAGCACCACCGCCGCCGCCACCTCCACCACCGCTGCCGCTGCCTCCACCGCCGCTGCCGCTGCCTCCACCACCCCCACCGCCGCAATCGAAGCCCCCACTCCCGCCACCACCCCCACCTCTACCGCCACCCCCTCCACCTCCTCCACCGCCTCCACCGCCGCCCCCACCGTCCCCTCCACCACCCTTGCCCCCCTTCCCCTTGCTGTTGCGGCGCCTCCCACTAGGAGCAGACGCAACTCCGACCTCCTACGAGGTCGACAGCAGCAGTAGAAGCAACAAAGGGGAGAAGGGGGACAGGGGAACACCCCTCAAAGAAAGGGGCGCGACGGTCGCCGCGAGAAGCACCTACAGCAACGATACTCTTCTCAGCTGCAGTGAGGCGCTTCTCTAGCAGGTCGACGATGAGCTCGGCGGGGCAAAGGGAGAGAAAGTGGTCCCTGAGTGAAGCAAGAGAGTCAAGGAGGCGGGTGACTAGGTAGTAAAGGGTGATGTACATGGGGGGGGGGGTTGTTGGCCCAGAACTCAGTGGGAAGCGCTGCGTGGTAGCGGGCGTCACTAGTGCGGAGGTGAGTAATGAGGTCAGCGACTGTGGCAAAGGCGGCAAGGTCAGGGAATAGGTACGGTAGCATGAGGCGGCTGAGGGCAGCAGTGGCAGGGGAGGAGTAGCGCGCTACGACAGCGTCATACAATGACTTAGCAGTCTTGTACTGGCCAAAGTGCGCGCCCTCAGCAGACGGCAGGTGACTACGAACAGCAAGGCGAGCAAAATCATCACGAGTGGTCCACTGCGAGCGAGCCGTACTGTCAGCAGTGGCAGTAGGTGCAGGAGAGACACCGGACGTGTGATCGAAAAGGGATACTCCGTCCTTAGAATCACACTGAAGAAAGAGCTGCAGGTCGTCAACCCACACGTCAAAGTCAACCGCACGCCCCTCAGCATCAAAGGTGAGAACAGTATGGCTAGCCATAACGGCAGTAGCAGCAGTAGCAGCAGTGGCAGTAGAAGCAGCAGTAGCAGGCTGAATTAGCAAGCAGGTGGGTACAAGTAGGAAACCTAAAAGTGTTTTACCCTATATGAGCTACCCCACTAGAGCCTAGACAGACTATACCATATATGTTTGACAAAGATTTGGTAGATACATGGGGTACTTCAGGATTAGTACAACTGCTTCCCTGAATCGTTACCAAAGTGCTTTTATCGCCCTGGAATTCTCTTTTCCCTGACAAGTATCGTGCCTGTAGTTTCCGCTGTGACATTCTCTAGAACAACAATCTGAAAGTCAGAACTGTTGGCACCGTTGGGTTTCAAAACACAGATGCTCCACACAGGGCTGAATGAACGGCTCAACAGTGCTTCTGGTTCAACCGGTTACCCCGACCTTGAAAATGGGGTTGGCAGAGCTCAACTCCCTCCGAACCTTTCAGCCTGACAGTGATGGTCCTCTCGCTTTCAGGCACTTTCTGGAATTCCTAGTTGTTGGAATAACCGAAAGGTTATTGTAGCATTCCTTAAGGATCTCCTCTAGCGCACCTCCTCATAGCGAAGGAGCGCTGCGCTGCACGAGTACCGCAATAGCTCATATAGAGCATGCGGCAGCTCGAGAGTCACCCGAAGGTCAACAGTCACTGTTAGTAAACTGTTGACTGTCCGACAACCGCATCAGAGGTTACGTGATGCAACATGGTAACTGTCGAGAATGGCAATAGTCGCAGTTAGTGTAGCTATGCGATACAATTAATAAGGGAATGTACCCCTCAGAGTACATGGCTAGCTAGTTTGCTATTTATACCCTTGTACTCCTACCTTATAATCATCTTGTTTTCTTACAATTATAATCAACAAGGTCACTTCAAGACTTCATTGTCTTCCTATAACTTAGCAGTCTTATCCTATCCTCTTCGATTCCCGGATTATATCAACACTTGTGCCTGGTTTTCACAGGACTGGATTAGCAGCTCCTCAGGATCCTGCTTCCAAAACATAGTATCACTCGTTCTGTGCTTCAGAGCCTGCTTACAGCTAGTTTTTTCTTCATTTCACCCTCGCATTCCATTGCTTCCTAACTACAGCGAGTGGTGTGAATCTCAGAGAAAGGAGCGTAGCGAGGAACTTACCTTTACACACAAGTAGGGCAGTCAAGTGGTTACCTTTTCTCGCTTCTGTGCCATCGATCCACGTCATGTTGTGTTCCTTAGAATCCACATCTTCTTGTAACCCTAGGATCTGCGGCGTGTGCCCCTTAGTATATTTTTCTTCTCATCATTGCTAGCGTTAGCGTTAGGTCTCGAGTCGTGAATATCATACGTCCAGATTCTTTGTATCATCATTAGGGGCTCGTTCCTATATGCTTGGCGATTGCAGCAGAGCTCATGCATAACGTTTGGATAGCATACTTTAGAAAACTATACTAGCATAAACTTAGTCCAGTTCAAAGTAAGCCTTTTGCGTTAGCTTGAGATGCATCTCAGCTAAACCATTATATAGCTTCGTTTTGGGGTCCTTTGTTCGGAGGACATGATTCCGTCGGAGGATCGACATCATTCCAGCCGGGGATCTCACCGTTCTTGCAGCTGACGCGGGACCGTGGAGATGGCTGTAACCCGCAGGATGAGCGCTAACGACTACCGACCACTTCTATGCAATGACGCGGTGTGGAACAACGACGACTCCCTATTGGCTAGCGATGACATGGAACTAACTCCAAAAAAGATCGAATTTGTAGTGATGGTGTCTCCCGCATCACCTATTGCGTTGCTTTCTCTGCGAAGCATGAATTTCAACGAGAGGGTTCCGCCTGAATGGGCCGTGCTATAGTGCTATAGCTTATGCTGTTGTGTAGGCTATAGTGGGGTATCCCATAGGGGGTACAACCCAATTAGGGTTTCCTATATGTACTCACTTCATTCATAGTTCATCCATTCTCGTTCTCATTTTCACATGGAATCAGAGCAGGTCCCCTCCTAGGGACTGTTCCTTGGGCCCACCGAAACGCGCCTCGAGTCGCGCCTGCCCTTTTTTTTTTTTTTAGCGGCCCGTCGAGTCGCACCTAGCGGCCCGTAGTGCCGCCCTTACGGTCGCGTCGAGCCGCCATAGCGACTGCGGCGCGCCGCCCCTTTTCCCGGCCCGTCGCCGCCCTTACCCGCGGCTTTACGCCGCCCTCACCGGCGGCTTCGCGCCGCCCCTTACCTGCGGCCCCGCCGCCTCTCTTGTTGCGGCCCCGCCGCCCGTCTTCGCGGCCCCGCCGCCATCTCTCGCTGCGGCCCCGCCGCCACTCACTGCGGCCCCGCCGCCCGTCTTCGCGGCCCCGCCGCCTCTCTCGCTGCGGCCCCGCCGCCTCTCACTGCGGCCCCGCCGCCCTACTCAGCGGCCCCGCCGCCCGACTTCGCGGCCCCGCCGCTTCTCTCGCTGCGGCCCCGCCGCCTCTCTCGCTGCGGCCCCGCCGCCTCTCTCGTTGCGGCCCCGCCGCTTCTCTGCAGCGGCCCCGCCGCCCGTCTTCGCGGCCCCGCCGCCTCGCTACGTCAGCGGCCCAGCCGAGCCGCCCAACAGCAGCGCAGCCGAGCCGCCCAGCAGCAGAGCAGCCGAGCCGCCCCGCCGCCGAGCCGCGCTGCAGCCGAGCCGCCCGGCCGCCGAGCCGCCCTGCCGCCGAGCCGCCCTGCTGCCGAGCCGCCCGGGAGCCGAGCAACCGAGCCGCCGTGCAGCCGAGCCGCCCTGCTGCCGAGCTGCCCTGCCGCCGAGCCGCCCGGGAGCCGAGCCGCCGAGCCGCCCTGCCGCCGAGCCGCCCTGCCGCCGAGCCGCCCTGCCGCCGAGCCGCCCGGGAGCCGAGCCGCCCAGCAGCCGAGCCGCCGAGCCGCCCAGTCGCCGGGCCGCCCTACTGCCGAGCCGCCCGACCTGCCCTGCCTGGTGAGCACAGCACCACTGTTACTGCGTGCCCTTCCCCTACTGCTTGCACTACTACACTGTCGTCGTCATGGCTACCCCTAGTGTCCTCGCTTTTGACGCTGAGGGTCGAGCCATTGACTTTGAGGTCTGGGTCGACGACCTGCAGCTGTTCTTACAGTGCGATAGGGCGGACGGTCTTTCCCTCTTTGACCTCACCTCTGGCGCCTCTCCTGCCCCTGCTGCTGATGCTGACCCCACTGTTCGCTCTCAGTGGGCCACCCGCGATGCTGCTGCACGTCTTGCTGTGCGTCGCCACCTGCCTACCACTGAGCGCGCGCACTTTAGTCAGTACAAGAGTGCTCAGACCTTGTACGACGCTGTAGTTGCGCGCTACTCTTCCCCTGCCACTGCTGCCCTTAGCCGCCTCATGCTACCGTACCTCTTTCCTGACCTTGCTGCCTTTCCCACTGTCGCTGACCTCATTACGCACCTCCGCACTAGTGACACTCGCTACCGTGCCGCCCTTCCTGCTGAGTTCTGCGCCAAGAACCCCCCCCTCATGTACATCACTCTCTATTACATAGTCACACGCCTCCCTGACTCCCTTCACGTAGTCAGGGACCACTTCCTCTCAGTCTGTCCCACCACTCTCACTGTCGACCTCCTCGAGAAGTCCCTCCTGGCGGCGGAGAAGAGCATCGTCGCTGTAGGAGCCTCTCGTGGTGACCCTCGCACCCCCATCTTTGAGGGGTGTTCTCCTTCCCCCCTGCTGCCCTCTGTTGCCTCTGCTGCTGCTGCCGACCTGCTTGGCCTTGAGTCGGTCTGCGCGGCGTCTGCCCCTAGCGGGAGACGCCGCCCTGGCAGGGGCAAGGGGGGCAAGGGCGCGGGTGGACCTGGCGGGGGCGGTGGAGGTGGCGGTGGAGGCGGCGGAGGGAATGGGAGTGGCGGTGGGAGTGGTGGCGGGGGCGGTGGTGGCGGTGTCAGCAGCGGAGGAGGAGGCGGTGGCGGCGGCAGCGGTGGGAGCGGAGGCAGCGGTGGTGGTGGAGGTGGAGGCGGCGGTGGCGGAGGGGGTGGAACTGGTCGGGGTGGTGCCCCGCAGCGTAGCGGCTCTGGTGGTAGCCAGCGTCAGCAGCAGCAGCAGCAGCAGCGTTCGCGGGACATCCCCCCGCCCCAGCAGCTCCGTGAGTGGTACACGCAGCGTCAGCGGGGTGGGGGTTTTGGTCCGTGCACCTACGTCCTTTGTTCCGGCGACCGCGCGGGTGAGCAGTGTGGGGGTGCCCACCCCACCCAGCGCTGCTTTGGCCGCCTGACGGACGCTTGGCGTCAGCAGTTCCCCGAGGCTAGTGAGATTCCCCGTTGGGGAGAGCTGTCTAGGGCTGGCGTAGCTATCTTTGATCTTGACTTTGATGCTATCCTTGCTGCCATGTATGCTGTGACTATTAGTGAGGAGGGTGACTGTTACCGGTGTTTCCCGCCCGACCCGGGCATTGGTACTGCTGCGCCAGGTACTTCTGCGGCTGCTGCTCTAGGTGCCAGTGCGTCTCCACTCTCAGGTACTGGTGAGGCTGCGCTCTCAGGTACTGCGTCGGCTTCGGCCTCCCTCACCTTCACGCTTGACTCAGGGGCTTCTCGCTCCTTCTTTCGAGACCGCACCACACTCACGCCGCTTGGCCGGCCGGTTGCAGTCTCCCTGGCTGACCCCTCTGGGGGTCCTGTCCTCTCTCACTTCTCCACTGTCCTCCCGTGTCCGGCTGCCCCCTCGGGCACCTTGTCTGGTCTGTACCTCCCCTCGTTCTCGACGAACTTGGTGAGTGGTGCTGACCTGCAGGATGCGGGGGTTCACCAGTTTACTCCTGCGAGTCAGCGGGTGACCCACTGCTCGGACGCCCGCACAGGCCGACACCTGACCATGTTTTCGCGTCGGCCGGGGTCGAGTCTCTACACCCTGACCACTGAGTCTCCTCCTGTCCCTGCGTCTGGCCAGGTAGCTGCGTCGGGTCAGGTGTTTGCTGCTGCGTCCAGGTCTGGTCCTGAGTCTGCCCCCTGCTCGTGTCGCCGCCTGTCTCAGGAGACTCTCCTGTGGCACCACCGTCTTGGCCACCCCTCCTTGCCTCGTCTTCGGGGCATGGCTTCCCGTGTCCTTGTCTCTGGTCTTCCCCGGTCTCTCCCTCCCCTTCCCTCGGGACCCGGACCTTCCTGTGTCCCCTGTGTCGAGGGGCGGCTCCGGGCTGCCCCTCACTCCTCCCAGTTTCCCCTGACAGAGGCTCCTCTGCAGACGCTTCACATGGACGTGTGGGGCCCGGCCCGCGTCCGTGGGCAGGGTCACGAGCGCTACTTCCTGCTGGTGGTTGACGACTACTCGCGTTACACCACAGTCTTCCCCTTGCGCAGCAAGGGTGATGTTACTGAGGTGTTGATCGACTGGATCCGCGCAGCTCGTCTCCAGCTCAGGAGGAGCTTCGGCTCGGACTTTCCTTTTCTGCGTCTGCAGTCTGACCGAGGTGGAGAGTTCTCCTCTGGCCTTCTGCGAGCCTACTGTCGTGCACGAGGCATCCGCCAGACCTTTACGCTTCCGGACTCTCCACAACAAAATGGGATTGCTGAGCGCCGCATTGGCATGGTCATGGACGTCGCTCGTACGTCCATGATGCATGCGGCTGCCCCCCATTTTCTGTGGCCGTTTGCGGTTCGGTACGCGGCGCATCAGATCAACCTTCACCCCAGGGTCTCCCGGCCGGAGACCTCCCCAGCTCTGCTGTGGACGGGGAAGGTCGGCGATGCGTCTGCGTTCCGTGTCTGGGGATCTCGGGCGTTTGTCCGCGACTTGTCTGCGGACAAGCTGTCCCCTCGTGCTGCTCCCTGTGTCTTCCTCGGCTTCCCCCCTGACGCCCCAGGGTGGCAGTTCTACCACCCCTCCTCTCGTCGTGTTCTGTCCTCCCAGGACGTCACGTTCGACGAGTCAGTCCCCTTCTACCGCCTCTTCCCCTACCGCACTCCTTCCCTCCCCCCGCCACCGCACTTCCTTGTGCCAGGTCCCCCCCCGGTAGACCCTCTTCCCCCTCAGGGTCCTGCCCCTTCAGGTGTGTCCCAGGTAGACGCAGTCGAGCCGGTCGAGGTTGCTGGTGACTCTGGTCCTGCTGCGGGTGCTGAGCCTGGGGGTGCTGACTCTGGGGGTGCTACGCGCGTGGGTGCTGAGTCTGGGGGTACTGAGCCTGGGGGTACTGCGACTGGGGGTGCTGAGCCTGGGGGTGCGGAGTCTGGGGGTGCTGAGCCTGGGGGTGCTGCGACTGGGGGTGCTGAGCCTGGGGGTGCGGAGTCTGGGGGTGCTGAGCCTGGGGGTGCTGCGACTGGGGGTGCTGAGCCAGGGGGTGCTGCGTCTGGAGCTGCTGAGCCTGGAGCTGCGGAGCCTGCGGCCACTGGACCTCCCCTTGTGGCGTCTGGCGGTGCGGGACCTGGCGGTTCTCCGGGTGCTTCGCCTCGGCGGGAGCCCCTCTCTCCACAGGAGCCGCGCGAGTGGTTTGCTCGCCGCTGGAGACGTACTGCTGGAGCCGGAGCTCCTTCGACTGCTGAGGGTACTTGTGCCGCTGGTCCCGGAGCTGCTGGGCCTTCGGGTCCGCCTGGAGCTGGAGCTGCTGCGGGTGTTGGTGCTGCTGGTGCTGCTGGAGGTCCTGCCCCTGGAGGTGCTGTTGGCGCTGGTGCTGCTGCTGAGGGTGCTGTCCCTGCTGTGTCTGGAGTCGCCGCGCGGCCTCGGCCGTACTTCGTTCCACTCCTACAGCAGGTTCTTGGTCTTTCTCCTCCTGCAGCGTGTCCACCGCCTGTTCAGTCACAGTCCCAGTTAGAGCCCGCCTCCCCACTTCCTGCTCCCTCTCCTTACACTGGTCCCACTGGAGGTCTTGCTGAGCGTCGTGAGCCTGCGTCTCGTCCTGCGTCGCCTGTTCGTGCTGCTCGCGCTAGTGGTCGCGGTTCGCGTCAGCGTCCTCCTCCTGTCCCTGGCACGCACCGGATGTCTTTGCGTCCGTCCACTGCTCCTCTGCGTGCCCCTTTGCCTTCTCCTCCTGAGTCCTCTCTTCCTGCACTTACCGACCCAGAGTCCGACTCTCTTCGTGCTACCAGTCCTACTGTCACACGTCTCCTTGCTACTGTCGTCACTGACCCCTCTTTTGAGTCCACTGCTGCGTCTGCTCTTGTTGCTGAGCTCGTCGACTTTGCTGCTCGCTGTCGTCTAGACTACGCTGCCGGTCTTGTTGCTGAGTCTGCGTCTGTCTGTCCTCCGTCCGTCGGGGGTGAGTGTGCTCTTGGCACGGACGTCCTTGAGGACAGGCAGGAGGAGTTCCAGTGTCTGGCTGCTGCTTCACCTCATCTCGCGTCCGTACTACTTGCCCCTGAGGGAGACCCGGATGCACTAGACATCCCGACTCCGCGCTCTTACGCGGAGGCCGTAGAGGGTCCCTACTCCTCTCAGTGGCAGACAGCTATGGATGCAGAGATGGCGTCCTGGAAGTCCACAGGCACCTACGTTGACGCGGTTCCCCCTCCTGGGGTGAACATCGTCAGTGGCATGTGGATCTTCAGGGTGAAGCGGCCGCCGGGCTCTCCACCTGTCTTCAAGGCGCGGTACGTCGCTCGTGGCTTCAGTCAGCGGCAGGGAGTTGACTAATTTCAGACCTTCTCTCCCACCCCGAAGATGACCACTCTTCGGGTGCTGCTGCACATAGCCGCTCAGCGCGACTACGAGCTCCACTCTCTTGACTTCAGCACTGCTTTCTTGCAGGGTAGCCTGCACGAGGAGATCTGGCTGCGCCGTCCACCTGGCTTCACTGGGACTTTCCCTCCTGGCACCCAGTGGAGCCTCCGACGGCCAGTCTACGGTCTCCGCCAGGCACCGCGTGAGTGGCACGACACACTGAGGACTACGCTTGCGGCTCTTGGGTTTGCTCCCTCTACTGCTGACCCGTCGTTGTTTCTGCGCAACGACACTTCTTTGCCGCCGTTCTACATCCTCGTGTACGTCGACGACTTGGTCTTTGCCACAGCTGACACTGCTGGACTAGCCTACGTGAAGTCCGAGCTGCAGAAGAGACACACGTGCACAGACCTGGGTGAACTGCGCAGCTACCTTGGCTTGCAGATCACTCGGGACAGAGCACGCCGCACCATTACCTTGACTCAGTCACACATGGTGCAGCAGGTCCTTCAGCGCTTCGGCTTCACGTACTCCTCGCCTCAGGCCACTCCTCTGTCTACTCGCCACTCGCTCTCAGCTCTGCCTTCGGATGAGTCCGTAGAGTCGAGTGGCCCGTACCCAGAGCTTGTTGGTTGCCTCATGTACCTGATGACCTGCACACGACCTGACCTTGCATACCCTCTTAGCATTCTTGCACGCTATGTTGCTCCTGGGAGACACCGACCAGAGCACATGGCTGCAGCGAAGAGGGTGTTGCGCTACTTGTGCAGTACGTCGGGCATGGGGCTAGTGCTTGGAGGGCGGAGTCCAGTGGTGCTCACTGGGCACGCGGACGCTTCTTGGGCTGACGACCAGGCTACGCAGCGGTCGTCGCAGGGTTACACCTTCAGTCTTGGTTCCGGCTCTGTCTCGTGGCGGGCTACTCGCTCGTCCTCTGTTCTCGGCTCCAGTTGTGAGGCTGAGATCTACGCCGGGGCCATGGCTGCACAGGAGCTTCGCTGGCTCACCTACCTGCTGACTGACCTTGGAGAGCCGCCTCGTTCTCCTCCAGTGCTGTACGTAGACAACAAGGCCATGCTGGCCTTGTGTCGAGAGCAGCGCTTGGAGCACAGAACGAAGCACATTGCTCTCCGTTACTTTCTTGCTCGTGAGCTGCAGCAGCGTGGTCAGTTGCGACTTGCGTACGTGGCCTCTGAGGCCAACACTGCTGATGTGTTCACCAAGGCACTTCCGCCTTGTGACCATCAGCGCTTCTGCACTCAGCTGGGTCTTGTACCTGTCTTGCCTCACTTGCTCTCCTTTTGACCTTGCTTGTACTGTCACATATATATACCTGCTCTTGCTTGTCTAGCTCTATATATATATGTGCACTCCTGCATGTGAACTGGCCTTGTGGCCTTGTCGCTGTGCTCGGACTGTGTGGTGACTTTGTGATCCACCCTGAGCTTGTTGTGCTTTGCGTGACTGGTCTTGTGACCCCTTGTTCTCCCCCACTTTGCCTATGGGGGTGTGTCAGAACATATATATAGCTTATGCTGTTGTGTAGGCTATAGTGGGGTATCCCATAGGGGGTACAACCCAATTAGGGTTTCCTATATGTACTCACTTCATTCATAGTTCATCCATTCTCGTTCTCATTTTCACATGCTCAGCTGTGCTTCTGGCCTCGCCACAAGAGCCAGGGTCATCCTTTTCAACTTGGTGGTATGCTTCTCTTTTGATTCGACTCAAAAGACGCTTTGGTAGGTTTTATATTTGCGTCAAATCAGAATTCATGTTGGTACGATATACGGCAGCGTGCCTGCGCCTTTGTTCTGGTGTGGATACCTCCTTGCATGCTGTCAATTTTTGTCCTCGATCCCTCATGTCTGATAGTTATTTGTTTTTCAACCCCTCTCCTCCCTCGCCACCCGTCCACATTCACGGCTCATCCCTTCTTCCTCCTAGAGTATGCAATCACCCTTTCCTTCTCTCCTCCTTATAATTCAGGCTTCCCTATCCCGTCCCGTGTCTGAGCACTTATCCTAGCCGCTCGGGTCACGGGATTCGAAGCTTGCGGCCTCTCCTTTCTTGCTCTGGCCACATTGGTGATGTGCTCCTTGATAGACTCCCCTCAGTTATCCTCTAGCACTAGCACCCCCGAACCTTGCACCTCTTTCACTTTCTAGCGCTCTGGTTCCACGGCTAAGTCTAGCTTGCCTTGCTTCTTGCTAAAGTACACCTCCTGTCCCGCCTCCACCTTCTCCCGCTTTCCTCCTGTCCCTGCAGCTTTGCGTTGTTGATACCGCCTTGCATCCCGCAGCTGCGCCATATGTAGATTATTTAACGCGGCCGGGTCAGCTCCTTCATATGCCTCGCCCTCCTTTGTGCTAACTCCGCCCACAGATTCGGCTCGTCTGCCTCTATCATGTTGGTGCAACCCTACGGTTTGCATTCGGCTTGTTGCCTGTCTGCGTGCATGCGTGTGTGCATGGAATGGTATGAGGGCATGCGATAATATATATTTCATGCTTACAATAGTGTGTGAATGATGAGGCATGATTTTGAATGTATGTGTCGAGTCAATAGCGAGTTATCGCTAGTCGCGTGTCACGTCGTCGTTTGCGTGTCGTGTGCGGTTTTCTATTTTGTCGTGTGTGGAACGTTCGGCATGTTGCAGGTGTGCGCAGCAGCCTTCCAAGAACTCAATGAAGAATTTATCTTGAAGAACCAGAGCCATGGTTTCAAGATTCAAGCGATTTCAAAGCTCTCAAAAAGGGTAAACTTCAAGATAGTGAGAATAGTTACATTACAATGTGTAGTGTAAAATTTCTCTTGGTGTAGGCCCTTGTGGAGGGTATTTTCGAGGGAAATTATGTCAATGGTAACTTACATGGGGCACTGTAATGTGAAGAATGAAACAGGAATGAATGAACTAGGAAAGTGTGAGATACAAATATGAAAGCTGTACCCCTTAGTGTCTACCCCACTACAGCCTACATAGGCTAAGGCATATATATCTGACACACCCGCATAGGCAAAGTGGGGGAGAACTAGGTGTCAAAAGACCAGTCAAGCAAAGCAAAGCAAAGCAAAGCAAAGCAAGCTCAGGGTGGATCACAACGTCACCACACAGTCTGAGCACAGGTTCAAAGGCCATAAGGCCAATTCACATGCAAGTTCATATATAAAGGTAAACAAGCAAGTGCAGGTATATAGAGATCACAGTACAAGCAAACTCAAGAGGTAAGCAAGTGAGGCCAAGTAGGCACAAGACCGAGCATAGTACAGAAGCGCTGATGATCACAAGGCTGAAGTGCCTTGGTAAAGATATCAGCAGTGTTGGCCTGAGAGGCCACGTAAGCAAGGCGCAGCTGACCACGCTGCTGCAGCTCACGAGCAAGGAAGTAGCGAAGAGCAATGTGCTTCGTTCTGTGCTCCAGTCTCTGCTCCCGACACAAGGCCAGCATAGCCTTGTTGTCTACGTACACAACTGGAGGAGAACGAGGCGGCTCTCCCAGGTCAGTCAGCAAGTAGGTGAGCCAGCGTAACTCCTGTGCAGCCATGGCCCCTGCGTAGATCTCAGCCTCACAGCTGGAGCTGAGAACAGAAGACGAGCGAGTAGACCGCCACGAAACAGAGCCGGAACCAAGGCTGAAGGTGTAACCCTGTGACGACCGCTGCGTAGCCAGGTCGTCAACCCAAGACGCGTCTGCGTGACCAGTGAGGACCACTGGACTCCGCCCTCCAAGCACTAGCCCCAAGCCTGAAGTACTACACAAGTAGCGCAACACCCTCTTCGCTGCAGCCATGTGCTCTGGTCGGTGTCTCCCAGGAGCAACATAGCGTGCCAGAATGCTCAGAGGGTATGCTAGGTCAGGTCGAGTGCAGGTCATCAGGTACATGAGGCAGCCAACAAGCTCTGGGTACGGGCCACTCGGCTCTACGGACTCATCCGAAGGCAGAGCTGAGAGCGAGAGGCGAGTAGACAGAGGAGTGGCCTGAGGCGAGGAGTACGTGAAGTCGAAGCGCTGAAGGACCTGCTGCACCATGTGTGACTGAGTCAAGGTAATGGTGCGCCGTGCTCTGTCCCGGGTGATCTGCAAGCCAAGATAGCTACGCAGTTCACCCAGGTCTGTGCACGTGTGTCTCTTCTGCAGCTCGGACTTCACGTGGGCGAGTCCAGTAGTGTCAGCTGTAGCAAACACCAAGTCGTCGACGTACACGAGGATGTAGAACGGCGGCAGCAAAGTGTCGGTGCGGAGAAACAGCGACGGGTCAGCAGTGGAAGGAGCAAACCCAAGAGCCGCAAGCGTAGTCCTCAGTGTGTCGTGCCACTCACGTGGCGCCTGGCGGAGACCGTAGACTGGCCGCCGGAGGCTCCACTGGGTATCAGGAGGAAACGACCCAGTGAAGCCAGGTGGACGGCGCAGCCAGATCTCCTCGTGCAGACTGCCCTGTAGGAAAGCAGTGCTGAAGTCAAGAGAGTGAAGCTCGTAGTCACGCTGAGCAGCAACGTGCAGCAGAACCCGAAGAGTGGTCATCTTCGGGGTCGGGGAGAAGGTCTGAAAGTAGTCAACTCCCTGCCGCTGACTGAAGCCTCGAGCCACGAAGCGCGCCTTGAAGACAGGCGGAGAACCCGGCGGCCGCTTCACCCTGAAAATCCACATGCCACTGACAATGTTCGCCCCAGGAGGGGGAACCTCGTCGACGTAGGTGCCTGTGGACTTCCAGGAAGCCATCTCTGCGTCCATGGCTGCCTGCCACTGAGAGGAGTAAGGACCCTCTATCGCCTCTGCGTAAGAGCGCGGGGTCGGGATGTCTGGTGCATCCGGGTCTCCCTCAGGGGCAAGCAGCGTGGACACGAGATGAGGTAAAGCAGCAGCAAAACACTGGAACTCCTCCTGTCGGTCCTCAAGGACGTCCGTGCTAAGAGCACACTCACCCCTGACGGACGGAGGACAGACAGACGCAGACTCAGCAACAAGACTAGCGGCGTAGTCTAGACGACAGTGAGCAGCGAAGTCGACAAGCTCGGTAACTAAGGCAGACGCAGCAGTGGACTCAAAGGAAGGGTCAGTGACCGCAGTGGCTAGGAAACGCATGACAGTAGGACTGGCAGCACGAAGGGAGTCAGACGCCGGGTCAGCAAGAGCAGGAAGAGAGGACTCTGGAGGAGACGGCAAAGGGACACGCTGTGGCGCAGTGGAAGGACGCAGTGCCATCTGATGCGTGCCAGGGACTGCAGGAGGACGCGGACGTGGAACACGACGACTAGTGCGAGCAGTGCGAACAGGCGACGCAGGACGCGACTTAGGCTCACGACGCTCAGCAAGACCTCCAGTAGGACCAGCGTAGGGAGAAGGAGCAGGTAGAGGGGAGGCCAGCTGTAACTGTGACTCGGACTGGACAGGCGGAGAACACGCTAAGGAAGGAGCAGGACTAGGAGAAAGCGGAAGACCAAGAACCTGCTCAAGGAGCGGAACGAAGTACGGCCGCGGCCGCGCAGCACCGACAGGGACAACACCAGTACCCCCAGCGTCAGCTCCACCTCCAGCAGCACCACCAGTCCCAGTACCTCCAGCAGCTCCTACTCCAGCAGTACCACCAGCAGACACACCCGCTCCGGCTCTAGTACCTCCAGTAGCACCCACTCCAGCAGTACCACCAGCTCCAGCACCAGGAGCACCAGCAGGCCCAGTAGCTCCAGTACCTCCAGTACAAGCACCTCTGAGACCCGTGGCTCCAGCACCCCCAGCAGAAGTAGAACCTCCAGTACCGGCTCCAGTAGCACCGCTAGCTCCAGTACCTCCAGTAGCAGCAGAACCTCCAGCAGCGGCAGCACCTCCAGCTCCAGTAGCCCGGCTCCAATGGCGAGCAAACCACTCGCGCAGCTCCTGTGGAGAGGGAAGCTCCCGCCGGGACAACGCACCCGAAGGACCGCCAGATCCAGCACCGGCAGGCTCCACACCCCTACTCCCAGCAGCCCCAGGCTCAGCACCCCCAGAAGCAGCACCCCCAGGCTCCGCACGCTCAGGCTCAGCACCCCCAGACCCAGCACCCCCAGGCTCCGCACCCCCAGGCTCAGCACCCCCAGACTCCGCACGCCCAGGCTCAGCACCCCCAGACTCAGCACCCTCAGGCTCAGCACCCCCAGACGCACCCGAGTCAGCAGCTACCTCGACAGGCTCGACTGCATCTACCTGGGACACACCTGAGGGGGCAGGACCCTGAGGGGGGAGGGGGTCTACCGGGGGGGGACCGGGCGCGAGGAAGAGCGGCGGGGGGGGGAGGGGGGCAGTGCGGTAGGGGAAGAGACGGTAGTACGGAACCGACTCGTCAAACGTGACGTCCTGGGAGGACAGAACACGACGCGAGGTGGGGTGGTAAAACTGCCAACCAGGCGCGTCAGGGGGAAAGCCGAGGAAGACGCAAGGAACAGCACGGGAGGACAGCTTGTCCGCAGACAAGTCCCGAACGAAAGCTCGAGATCCCCAGACACGGAACGCAGACGCATCACCAACCTTCCCCGTCCCCCGCAGAGTAGGGGAGGTCTCAGGCAGGGAGACCCGGGGCTGAAGGTTGAGCTGATGCGCCGCGTACTGAACCGCGAACGGCCACAGAAAATGGGGAGCAGCCGCATGGATCATGGACGTACGAGCGACATCCATGACCATGCCAATGCGGCGCTCAGCAATCCCATTTTGCTGTGGAGAGGCCGGAAGCGTGAACGTCTGGCGGATGCCCTCCGCACGACAGAAAGCTCGCAGAAGGTCGGAGGAAAACTCTCCGCCTCTGTCGGAGTGCAGACGCAGAACAGGAAAGTCCGAGCCGAAACGCTCTCTGAGCTGGAGACGAGCAACGCGGATCCAGTCGATCAACACCTCAGTGACCTCACCCTTGCTGCGCAAGGGGAAGACAGTGGTGTAACGCGAGTAGTCGTCAACCACCAGCAGGAAGTAACGCTCGTGACCCTGTCCACGGACGCGGGCTAGGCCCCACACGTCCATGTGAAGTGTCTGCAGTGGAGCCTCTGTGGGGGGAAACTCGGAGGAGTGAGGAGCGGCACGCTGCCGCCCCTCGACGCAGGGAACGCAGGTAGGGGCAGGCCCCGGGGGAAGGGGAGGGAGGGACCGGGGGAGACCAGAGACAAGGACACGGGAGGCCATGCCTCGGAGACGAGGCAAGGAGGGGTGACCAAGTCGGTGGTGCCAAAGGAGGGTCTGGTGGGACTGGAGGCGACACGAGCAGGGGGCAGACTCAGGACCTGACCGAGACGCAGCAGCAAACACCTGACTCGACGCAGCTACCTGACCAGACGCAGCAACCGGAGGAGACTCTGTGGTCAGTGTGTACAGGCTCGACCCCGGTCGACGGGTAAACGTGGCCAAGTGGCGGCCCGTCTGAGCACACGTGCAGTGGGTCACTCGCTGACCTGCAGGAGTGAACTGGTCAACACCGGCATCCTGAAGGTCAGCACCACTCACCAAGTTCGTGGAGAACGAGGGGAGGTAGAGACCAGACAGGGAGCCTGACGGGGCCGCCGGACACGGGAGGACAGTGGAGTAGCGAGCAAGGACAGGACCCCCAGAGGGGTCTGCCAGGGAGACCGCAACCGGCCGACTGAGCGGCGTAAGGGTGGTGCGGTCTCGAAAGAAGGAGCGGGAAGCACCCGAGTCGAGGGTGAAGGTGTGAAAGACCTGAGCCGACTCGGTACCTGAGAGAGCAGACTCACCAGCACCTAGAGGAGCAGACTCACGAGTACCTGGAGCAGCAGACTCACCAGCACCTAGAGCAGCAGCCTCAATACCAGGGTCAGGCGGAACACACACGTAACAGTCACCCTCAGCAGTAATAGACACAGCATACATGGCAGCAAGAATAGCATCAAATTAAAGATCAAAGATAGCTACCCCCGACCTGAGCAGATCACTCCAACGAGGGATCTCAGTGGCGTCCGGGAACTGGGCACACCAGGCGTCCGTCAGGCGACCGAAGCAGCGCTGGGTGGCGTGCAGGCCGCCACACTGCTCTCCAGTGCGGTCGCCGGTGCGCAGGACGTAGGTACAGGGACCAGTACCTCCAGACCCCTGGCGCCCCGCGTACCACTCACGAAGCTGCTGGGGTAAAGGGGTCTCACGAGAGCGCTGCTGCTGCTGGGGTCCCCGCTGCACAGCTCCGCCTCTGCCAGCTCCACCTCCGCCGCCGCCGCCTCCGCCGCCTCCACCCCTCCCGCCACCGCCACCGCCGCCTCCACCTCCACCGCTGCCTCCAAAGCCCCCACCTCTGCCACCACCCCCACCCCCACCCCCTCCTCCGCCTCCACCGCCACCACCGCCGCCCCCACCACCTCCTCCAGCTCCCTTGCCCCGCTTGCCCTTGCTGATGCGGCGCCTCTCACTAGGAGCAGACGCAGCGCTGACCGACTCGGTGCCAACAAGGTCGACAGCAGCAGCAGAGGCAACAGAGGGCAAAAGAGGAACGGGGGAGCACCCCTCAAAGAAAGGGGTACGGGGGTCACCACGAGAGGCGCCTACAGCGGTAATACTAGTCTCTGCTGCAAGGAGGCGCTCCTCGAGGAGGTCGACAGTGAGGGTGGTAGGGCAAAGAGAGAGGAAGTGGTCCCTGACAGAGCGGAGAGTGTCAGGGAGTCGAGTGACTAGGTAGTAGAGGGTGATGTACATGGGGGGGGGGGTTCTGGGCGCAGAACTCAGCAGGAAGCGCAGCGCGGTAGCGAGTGTCACTAGTGCGGAGGTGCGTAATGAGGTCAGTGACTGTGGCAAAGGCAGCGAGGTCAGGGAACAGGTACGGTAGCATGAGGCGGCTGAGCGCAGCAGTGGCAGGGGAAGAGTAGCGTGCAACTACAGCGTCGTACAGAGTCTTAGCACTCTTGTACTGACTAAAGTGCGCGCGCTCAGTAGACGGTAGGTGACTGCGCACAGCAAGGCGGGCAGCAGCATCGCGCGTGAGCCACTGCGAGCGAACGGTACTGTCAGCATCAGCAGCAGGTGCAGTAGAGGCGCCCGACGTAAGGTCAAACAGGGAGAGGCCATCCTTGCTATCGCACTGAAGGAAAAGCTGCAGATCATCTAGCCAGACATCAAAGGCAACCGCTCGACCCTCAGCATCAAAGGTGAGAAGACTAGGACTAGCCATGATAGGAGCAGCAGCAGACTAGCAGCGGCAGCAGTGCAACTGAGCTAGGCAGGACAGTGCGACTCGGCAGGGCGACTCGGCAGCGCAGTGGGGGTCGGCCGCGCGGCTCGGCCCGGCTAGGCTCTTACCAGGGGCGGAGCCGACAGGTTCGGGACTGGGTCGGGGCCGGAACAGGGCCGGGACAGGGTCGGGGCCGAGCAGAGTCCGGGACGGGGCAGCAACGGGGCCGAGACCGGGTCGGGGCCGGGGCAGGTCCGGGACAGGGTCGGGGCCGAGCAGGGTCCGGGACGGAGCAGCAACGGGGCCGGGACAGGGTCGGGGCCGGGGCAGGTCCGGGACGGGGTCGGGGCCGGGGCAGGTCCGGGACAGAGTCGAGGCCGAGGCCTTTTAGGGGCGGCGGAGGGGCCGCGTAGGGGCCGCGTCAGGGACAGGGCCGGGCCGAGGGGCGGCGTAGGGGCCGCGTCAGGGGCGGCGTAGGGGCCGCGTCAGGGGCGGCGTAGGGGCCGCGTAGGGGCGGCGTAGGGGCCGCGTCAGGGGCGGCGTAGGGGCCGCGTCAGGGGCGGCTCAGGGGCCGCGTCAGGGGCGGCGTAGGGGCCGCGTCAGGGGCGGCGTAGGGGCCGCGGAGGGGCGGCGTAGGGGCCGCGTCAGGGGCGGCGCAGGGGCCGCGTCAGGGGCGGCTTAGGGGCCGCGTCAGGGGCGGCGTAGGGGCCGCGTAGGGGCGGCGTAGGGGCCGCGTCAGGGGCGGCGTAGGGGCCGCGCCAGGGGCGGCGTAGGGGCCGCGTAGGGGCGGCGTAGGGGCCGCGTCAGGGGCGGCGTAGGGGCCGCGTCAGGGGCGGCTTAGGGGCCGCGTCAGGGGCGGATTAGGGGCCGCGCAGGGGGCCACGTAGGGGCCGGGTAGGGGCCGCATAGGGGCCGCGTAGGAATCGTGTAGGGGCAGCTAGGGGGCCGCGAAAAAAATTTAGGGCAGGGCGCGACGCGCTTCGGGCAGCTAAAAAAAATGTTACTTATGGTGGGCCCTTAGGAAGGAACGGTCCCATGTGGGAACCCGCTCTATACCATGTGAAGAATGAAACAGGAATGAATGAACTAGGAAAGTGTGCGATACAAATATGAAAGCTGTACCCCTTAGTGTCTACCCCACTAAAGCCTACATAGGCTAAGGCATATATATCTGACATGTAACGCGTACGATAACGATTTCAACGCGTTTAGTAACTCGCTTAACGCGTTTGGTAACTCGCTTAACACGTTTGGTAACTCGCTTAACGCGTATGGTAACTATACACTAGGAGCTCATCACGCGAATGGTAACTAGAAGAAACCCTCGCCCAAAATGACCCTGATTCTGGTTTTTCCCGCTCTCGTCAGACTACATTGACGAATCTTGAAGCAGAAACCTCTGACACATTCTCCGAGATTCTGACACAAATTTCCGAAATTCTGATACACTTCTCGAAATCCTGACACACTTTCCGATTTTCAGGCTAACTGCAAAAACGTAAGTGCTGTAAAAACAAAGTTCTATATAGAACTGATATTTTGGCGCTCATTCCGCGAACAGTTTGTACTTTATTCTATCGTGCAACTGGGGCAAACAAATCTATACCCCTTTCAGATGGCAAATGAATTTGAGAGCATCAACCCTAAATTCCTTGCAACAATGCGTTTATGGTTCTTTTTTAAAACAATGAAACATGCAATTATAAAGAGGTGTATTTTTTCCACATGCAAAAACTGGCCAGCTGTCAGAACATTGTAGCTTATGCTGTTGTGTAGGCTATAGTGGGGTATCCCATAGGGGGTACAACCAATTAGGGTTTCATATTTGTACTCACTTCATTTCATACTCCATTCATTCTTGTTCTCATTATCACATGGAATCAGAGCAGGTACCCTCCTAGGGACTGTTCCTTGGGCCCACCGAAGCGCGCCTCGAGTCGCGCCTGCCTTTTTTTTTAGCGGCCCGTCGCGCCGCCCTTACGGTCGCGTCGTGCCGCCCTAGCGGCTGCAGCGCGCCGCCCTTTTCCCGGCCCGTCGCCGCCCTCACCCGCGGCTTTGCGCCGCCCTCACCGGCGGCTTCGCGCCGCCCCTACCTGCGGCTTCGCGCCGCCCAGGCCCGTCGCCGCCCTTCCCGCGGCTTCGCGCCGCCTCTACCTGCGGCTTCGAGCCGCCCCGGCCCGTCGCCGCCCTTACCTGCGGCTTCGCGCCGCCTACGGCCCGTCGCCGCCCTTTTCTGCGGCCCCGCCGCCTCTCTCTTTGCGGCCCCGCTGCCCGTCTTCGCGGCCCCGCCGCCATCTCTCGTTGCGGCCCCGCCGCCACTCACTGCGGCCCCGCCACCCGTCTCAGCGGCACCGCCGCCCGTCTTCGCGGCCCCGCCGCCTCTCTCGCTGCGGCCCCGCCGCCTCTCACTGCGGCCCCGCCGCCCTACTCAGCGGCCCCGCCGCCCGACTTCGCGGCCCCGCCGCTTCTCTCGCTGCGGCCCCGCCGCCTCTCTCGTTGCGGCCCCGCCGCCCTTCACTGCGGCCCCGCCGCTTCTCTGCAGCGGCCCCGCCGCCCGTCTTCGCGGCCCCGCCGCCTCACTACCCAGCGGCCCCGCCACTCCTCTACAGCGGCCCCGCCGCCCTACGTCAGCGGCCCAGCCGAGCCGCCCAACAGCAGCGCAGCCGAGCCGCCCAGCAGCAGAGCAGCCGAGCCGCCCCGCCGCCGAGCCGCGCTGCAGCCGAGCCGCCCGGCCGCCCACCAGTCGAGCCGCCGTGCAGCCGACCGCCCAGCCGCCGAGCCGCCCAGCTGCCGAGCCGCCCAGCTGCCGAGCCGCCCAGCCGCCGAGCCGCCCAGCGGCCGAGCCGCCCTGCAGCCGAGCCGCCCGAGCAGCCCTGTCCGGTGAGCACAGACCCTCTGTCACTGCGTGCTCTTCCCCTACTCCTTGCACTGCTGGTCTACTGCTGTCATGGCTACCCCTAGTGTCCTCACTTTTGACGCTGAGGGTCGGGCCATTGACTTTGAGGTCTGGGTAGATGACCTACAGCTGTTCTTACAGTGCGATAGGGCGGACGGCCTCTCTCTCTTTGACCTCACCTCTGGCGCTTCCCCTGCCCCTGCTGCTGATGCTGACGCCACTGTTCGCTCCCAGTGGGCCACGCGCGATGCTGCTGCACGTCTTGCTGTGCGTCGCCACCTCCCTACCTCCGAGCGTGCGCACTTTAGTCAGTACAAGAGTGCTCAGACCTTGTACGCCGCTGTAGTCGCGCGCTACTCCTCCCCTTCCACTGCTGCACTGAGCCGTCTCATGCTGCCGTACCTCTTCCCTGACCTTGCTTCTTTTCCCACCGTTGCTGACCTCATTACGCGCCTCCGCACTAGTGACACTCGCTACCGCGCTGCACTTCCTGCTGACTTCTGCACCGCGAACCCCCCCCCCATGTACATCACTCTGTACTTCCTAGTCACTCGCCTCCCTGACTCCCTTCGAGTAGTCAGGGACCACTTTCTCTCAGTCTATCCCACCACACTCACTGTAGACCTCCTCGAGAAGGCCCTCCTCGCGATAGAAAAGAGCATAGTCGCTGTAGGAGCCTCTCCAGGTGACCCGCGCACCCCCATCTTTGAGGGGTGTTCTCCCTCCCCCCTGCTGCCCTCTGTTGCCTCTGCTGCTTCGGCCGACCTCCTTTGTCTTGAGTCGGTCGGTGCGGCGTCTGCCCCTAGCGGGAGACGCCGCCCTGGCAAGGGCAAGGGGGGCAAGGGAGCTGGAGGAGCGGGCGGTGGAGGTGGAGGTGGAGGCAGTGGGGGGAGTGGGGGTAGCGGTGGAGGTGGAGGTGGGGGTGGGGGGTTCGGTGACGGCAGTGGAGGCGGAGGCCGCGGCGGCGGTGGCGGTGGTAGCGGAGGTGGCGGAGGAGGCGGCGGTGGAGGAGGCGGTGGAGGCGGCGGCGGCAGTGGAGGCAGTGGAGGCAGCGGAGGCGGTGGAGGCGGTGGGGGTGGCGGTGGAGCTGGTCGCGGGTCTTTGCAGAGGAGTGGCTCCGGTGGTGGCTCGCGCCAGCAGCAGCAGCGTGGTCGTGCGACCCTGTCCCCTCAGCAGCTCCGTGAGTGGTACACTGCACGCCAGCGGGGTGGGGGTTTTGGTCCGTGTACCTACGTCCTGCGCACCGGCGACCGTGCGGGTGAGCAGTGTGGGGGTGCGCACCCCACTCCGCGCTGCTTTGGCCGCCTGACGGACGCATGGCGTCACCAGATCCCGGAGGCCTCCGAGATCCCTCGCTGGGACGAGCTGTCTAGGGCGGGGGTTGCCATCTTTGATCTGGACTTTGATGCTATTCTCTCTGCCATGTATGCTGTGTCTATTAGTGATGAGGGTGACTGTTACCGGTGTTTCCAGCCCGATCCGGGCATTGAGACTGCTGCTCTAGGTACTGGTGAGGCTGCTGCCCTAGGTGCTTACGACGCTGCTGCTCTAGGTGCTGGTGTGTCTGCGTCCTCAGGTACTGGTGAGTCTGCTCTCTCAGGTACCGCGTCGGCTTCGGCCTCCCTCACCTTCACTCTTGACTCTGGGGCGTCTCGATCCTTCTTTCGGGACCGCACCACACTCACGCCGCTTAGTCGGCCGGTTGCGGTGTCTCTGGCTGACCCCTCTGGGGGTCCGGTCCTGTCTCGTTTCTCCACAGTCCTCCCGTGTCCGGCGGCTCCCTCTGGCACCCTGGCTGGTCTCTACCTCCCCTCGTTCTCGACGAACCTGGTGAGTGGTGCTGACCTACAGGATGCGGGTGTCCACCAGTTCACTCCTGCACGTCAGCGAGTGACCCACTGTACAGAGGCTGGCACAGGCCGACACCTGGCTACGTTCACCCGTCAGCCGGGGTCGAGCCTGTACACTCTGACCACTGCGTCTCCTCCCGTTACTGAGTCTGGTAGAGTCGCTTCGTCGGGTCAGGTGTTTGCTGCTGCGTCCAGGTCTGGTCCTGAGTCTGCCCCCTGTTCTTGTCGTCTCCTGTCTCACGAGACTCTTCTCTGGCACCACCGTCTTGGTCACCCCTCTCTGCTTCGGCTCAGAGGCATGGCCTCCCGTCTTCTAGTGTCTGGTCTCCCCCGGTCCCTCCCTCCCCTTCCTCAGGGCCCTGGCCCTACCTGTGTCCCCTGTGTCGAGGGGCGCCAGCGTGCTGCCCCTCACTCCTCCCAGTTTCCTCCAACAGAGGCCCCGTTGCAGACGCTCCACATGGACGTGTGGGGCCCAGCCCGCGTCCGTGGGCAGGGTCACGAGCGCTACTTCCTGCTCGTTGTTGACGACTACTCGCGTTACACCGCAGTCTTCCCCTTGCGCGGCAAGGGTGATGTCACTGAGGTGCTGATCGACTGGATCCGCGCAGCTCGTCTCCAGCTCAGGCAGAGCTTTGGCTCCGACTTTCCTGTTCTGCGTCTGCACTCGGACAGAGGCGGAGAGTTCTCCTCTGGCCTTCTGCGAGCCTACTGTCGTGCACGAGGCATCCGTCAGACCTTCACGCTCCCGGACTCTCCGCAGCAAAATGGGATTGCTGAGCGCCGCATTGGCATGGTCATGGACGTCGCTCGTACGTCTATGATGCATGCGGCTGCCCCCCATTTTCTATGGCCGTTTGCGGTGAGGTACGCGGCACGTCAGATCAACCTTCACCCCAGGGTCTCCAGGCCGGAGACCTCCCCAGCCTTGCTGTGGACCGGGAAGGTGGGCGATGCGTCGGCGTTCCGGGTCTGGGGATCTCGGGCGTTTGTCCGCGACTTGTCTGCGGACAAACTGTCCCCTCGTGCTGCTCCTTGCGTCTTCCTGGGGTTCCCCCCAGACGCCCCAGGGTGGCAGTTCTACCACCCCACCTCTCGCCGTGTTCTGTCCTCTCAGGACGTCACGTTCGACGAGTCGGTACCCTACTACCGCCTCTTCCCCTACCGCACTCCGTCCCCCCCCCCGCCCCCGCTCTTCCTTGTACCAGGTCCCCCCCCGGTAGACCCCCTCCCCCCTCAGGGTCCTGCCCCTTCAGGTGTGTCCCAGGTAGACGCAGTCGAGCCTGTCGAGGTCACTGGTGACTCTGGTGCTGCTGGGGGTGCTGAGCCTGGGGGTGCTGGGCCTGGGGGTGCTGGGCCTGGGGGTGCTGAGCCTGGGGGTGCTGAGTCTGGGGGTGCTGAGCCTGGGGGTGCTGAGCCTGGGGGTGCTGAGCCTGGGGGTGCTGAGCCTGGGGGTGCTGAGTGTGGGGGTGCTACGCCTGGGGGTGCTTTGCCTGGGGGTGCTGGACCTGGGAGTGCTGTGCCTGGAGGTCCTCCGCCTCGAGTTTCTACGCGTGCTTTGTCTCACCGGGAGCCACTCTCTCCACAGGAGCTGCGCGAGTGGTTTGCCCGGCGCTGGAGCCGTGCTGCTGGTGCTGGAGGTTCGTCGGCTACTGAGGGTGCTGCTGTTGCGGGTCCCGGAGGTGCTCGTACTGGGAGTACTGGAGCTGCTGGGCCTGCGGGTTCGACTGGAGCTGGTGCTGCTGAGGGTGTTGGCGCTGAGACTACCACTGGCGGTCCTGCTGGGGGTGCTCCTGGTGTTGCTCGAGGTTCTGGAGCTACTGGAGGTGCTGCTGGAGCGGGTGCTCCTGCTGGGGGTACTGGTGCTGTCCCTGCTGTTTCTGGCGTAGCTACGCGGCCTCGACCGTACTTCGTTCCACTCCTGCAGCAGGTTCTTGGTCTTCCGCCCTCTCCTGGTCCTCCTCCTCTCTTGGAGGGTCCACAGCCTGTCCCGTCGCGGTCACTGCTACAGCCTACCTCCCCTTTGCCTGCTCCTTCTCCCTACACTGGTCCTACTGGAGGTCTTACTGAGCGTCGTGAGCCTGCGTCTCGCCCTGCGTCGCCTGTCCGTGCTGCTCGCGCTAGTGGTCGTGGTTCGCGTCAGCGTCCTCCTCCTGTCCCTGGCACGCACAGGATGTCTCTGCGTCCGTCTACTGCTCCTCTGCGTGCCCCTTTGCCTTCTCCTCCTGAGTCCTCTCTTCCTGCTCTTCCCGACCCTGCGTCGGACTCTCTTCGTGCTGCCAGTCCTACTGTCACGCGTCTCCTTGCTACTGTCGTCACTGACCCTTCCTTCGAGTCTACTGCTGCGTCTGCCCTAGTTACTGAGCTCGTCGACTTTGCTGCTCGCTGTCGCCTAGACTACGCTGCTAGTCTTGTCGCTGAGTCTGGGTCTGCCTGTCCTCCGTCAGTCGGGGGTGAGTGTGCCCTTGGCACGGACGTCCTTGAGGACAGGCAGGAGGAGTTCCAGTGTCTGGCAGCTACTTCACCTCATCTCGTGTCCGTACTGCTTACCCCTGAGGGAGACCCGGATGCACTTGACATCCCGACTCCGCGCTCTTACGCGGAGGCGATAGAGGGTCCCTACTCCTCTCAGTGGCAGGCAGCTATGGATGCAGAGATGGCTTCCTGGAAGTCCACAGGCACCTACGTTGACGCTGTCCCCCCTCTTGGGGCGAACATCGTCAGTGGCATGTGGATCTTCAGGGTGAAGCGGCCGCCGGGTTCTCCGCCTGTCTTCAAGGCACGTTACGTGGCTCGTGGCTTCAGTCAGCGACAGGGAGTTGACTACTTTCAGACCTTCTCCCCCACCCCGAAGATGACCACTCTTCGGGTGCTGCTACACGTTGCTGCTCACCGTGACTACGAGCTGCACTCTCTCGACTTCAGCACTGCTTTCTTGCAGGGCAGCCTGCACGAGGAGATCTGGTTGCGCCGCCCACTTGGCTTCACTGGGTCTTTCCCTCCTGGTACCCAGTGGAGTCTCCGGCGTCCAGTCTACGGTCTCCGCCAGGCGCCACGTGAGTGGCACGACACACTGAGGACTACGCTTGCGGCTCTTGGGTTTGCTCCTTCTACTGCCGACCCGTCGCTGTTTCTACGCACCGACACCTCTCTGCCGCCGTTCTACATCCTCGTGTACGTCGACGACTTGGTCTTTGCCACAGCTGACACTGCTGGACTCGCCCACGTGAAGTCCGAGCTGCAGAAGAGACACACGTGCACAGACCTGGGTGAACTGCGCAGCTACCTTGGCTTGCAGATCACCCGGGACAGAGCACGCCGCACCATTACCCTGACTCAGTCACACATGGTGCAGCAGGTCCTTCAGCGCTTCGGCTTCACGTACTCCTCGCCTCAGGCCACTCCTCTGCCTACTCGCCACTCACTCTCAGCTCTGCCTTCGGATGAGTCAGTAGAGTCGAGTGGCCCGTATCCAGAGCTTGTTGGCTGCCTCATGTACCTGATGACCTGCACACGACCTGACCTTGCATACCCTCTTAGCATTCTTGCACGCTATGTTGCTCCTGGGAGACACCGACCAGAGCACATGGCTGCAGCGAAGAGGGTGTTGCGATACTTGTGCAGTACGTCGGGCATGGGACTAGTGCTTGGAGGGCGGAGTCCAGTGGTCCTCACTGGGCACGCGGACGCTTCTTGGGCTGACGACCAGGCTACGCAGCGGTCGTCGCAGGGTTACACCTTCAGTCTTGGTTCCGGCTCTGTCTCGTGGCGAGCTACTCGCTCGTCCTCTGTTCTCGGCTCCAGTGCTGAGGCTGAGATCTACGCCGGGGCCATGGCTGCACAGGAGCTTCGCTGGCTCACCTACCTGCTGACTGACCTTGGAGAGCCGCCTCGTTCTCCTCCAGTGCTGTACGTAGACAACAAGGCCATGCTGGCCTTGTGTCGAGAGCAGCGCTTGGAGCACAGAACGAAGCACATTGCTCTCCGTTACTTTCTTGCTCGTGAGCTGCAGCAGCGTGGTCAGTTGCGACTTGCGTACGTGGCCTCTCAGGCCAACACTGCTGATGTGTTCACCAAGGCACTTGCGCCTTGTGACCATCAGCGCTTCTGCACTCAGCTGGGTCTTGTACCTGTCTTGCCTCACTTGCTCTCCTCTTGACCTTGTACTGTCACATATATATACCTGCTCTTGCTTGTCTAGCTCTATATATATATGTGTACTCCTGCATGTGAACTGGCCTTGTGGCCTTGTCGTTGTGCTCGGACTGTGTGGTGACGTTGTGATCCACCCTGAGCTTGCTCTGCTTTGCTTGACTGGTCTTGTGACCCCTTGTTCTCCCCCACTTTGCCTATGGGGGTGTGTCAGAACATTATATAGCTTATGCTGTTGTGTAGGCTATAGTGGGGTATCCCATAGGGGGTACAACCCAATTAGGGTTTTCCATATGTACTCACCTCATTCATAGTTCATTCATCCTCGTTCTTCATTCTTCTCAATATTTTCCCTATTTTCGAGACCCTTCATGATTGGGGACAGTGTGGCACTGTTCCACATCACTGTACCTCGGCTCTTGGGGTTTGTAGATGCTGGGAGTCATTCCCAACTCGTAACTCTTCCTAATTTGTGTTCTAAGACTATAGTGGCTGCCATAGTGCCGTTCGTTCAAACCGACGTTGTCTCGTCCATTCTTAATGAAATCATGCGATCTAAATTGCCTATTGTAGGCGATGTTAAGAAGCTCCAGATACAAGCTGAATCAGGTCATTTGCAGCTGTGACCAGAACGCTACGAACGTTTAAAGCCGTTGTGCAGAAATCCGACTGTGCACCCTATCTTTCGTTTTAGGCACATTCAAGCCTACTGTGACTAAAGCATATCATGGTCGAGACCAGCTTCAGTGCATCTACGAGCAGAACTAGGTCTCATCCATACTGTAAGTGTGATGGGGACAGGTTCAGTAGCGCTGCCTGCTTTGCAAACCAATATCCTACCAGCACCCACCAGAGTTCTCGATCCTAACTCATCTTTTGTGTGTCACTGTAAGCCCAGATTCCTCTCTTAAGTGTTTGTATGATTCGCTCAGTCAGTGCGTCCGATTGGGGGTGGTACCTTTAAGTGACTCGGTGAGTGATACCCATCTCTTCTAGTAGCCCAGAAAAACTCCCTTGAAGCCCGGTACCCTAATTAGTAAGTACCTCGCCACATGCCCCAAACCTGGTGAGTACCTGCTCCACGAATGCATCTGCTATCAGCCCGCTGTTCTTACTAGGTAGAGCTCGCGCCTTCACCCACTTACTTGTGTGCTCCACCATCACAAAAATGTGTTGCTTCCCTCCCTTCGACAGTGGCAACTCTCCCACTGAATTCAATGACCATCAGTAACCTGACCCTCATATCGGTAATTTGTGCAGCTCGTCCCGCTCCCTTTCCAGCTTTGCTTTGTTCCGTTGGCATGCTTCATAGCTTGCTACTATGCCTGCAACATCCTTCCCCATACTTGCCCACCAATACATGGAGATCGGCAGCTGCCTGGTCCTGGTTATGCCATAATGCCCTAGCTTCCTGTGAACCTTCATCATAATTTTCTCCCTCTCTTGCGGCTGGGGTACCACCCTCCATCCCTCGCTTGTCCGCAGCTGCAGTTGTTCTTTGAACCACCTATAATGTTGCCCCCTAGCCCTAGCTCGCTCGCTCACTCCCTCCTCTTCCAACAGTTTGCCTTCTATCCATCTCATAATCTCCTCATCCTCCCATACATCCATCAGCCACTTCTCCCCTTTCTCCCGCCCCCAGGTCACTTCTGCTACTTGCGCCAGAGCCACCAGCTGCGCTACTGGCTGCATTGGCAGTGGGTTGCGCGACAACCCATCTACATGTTGCAGAATTTTCCCCGGTCAGTGCCGATTCTCGAATTCAAACCCGAGCAACTTGATCGCCCATCCAGCATTCCTCCCTGTCAGCTCCTTATGCTTCATCTACCACAGAAGCGGCTGATGATTAGCCACCAGTGTAAAGTGACGGCCGTGCAAGTGCACTTTGAAGTGAGTAATACCCCACATTACTGTCAGACCCTCTCCATTGTATAAGTAGTAGTTAGCCTCTGTAGGGTTGCAGCTGTGGCTAGCAAAGGCTACCACCCTCTCTACCCCATTTAATTCATGGCAGAGCACGGCCCCATCCCCATACTGCTCCAGTCGGTAAAGAGAGTAAATGGTGCTTCCACTCGCGGTATTTGCAACAGAGTGCTTGTCCTAACTGCTTCCAGCAAGTCTAGCCTTGATGATTCTCCCCACTGCCAGCTCTTCCCTTCCGTCAACAATTGATTTAGGACATGAGCACGACAGATGAAGTTAGGTAAGAACTTCTTGTAGTAATTAAGGAAGTCGAGGAGCGCCCGTAGTCCTGTCTTGTCCTCTGGCACGGCCAGGTTCTCCAGCACCTTGATCTTGGCTTCTTGTATAGCCTGTCTACCACCTCTTACTTTGAAGACTAGATAGGCCACTGTCCGCCTCGCTATTTTGCATTTGTTAAGATGGCACGTCAGCCCAGCCGCGCCTATCGCCTCCAGAGTCTGTCGTAGGTCCTGCACATGCTGTTCATCACTGCTACTGAAAATCGGCACGTCTTCTATGCAGCAAGCTGCTGTGAGGATCCCCTTCAGTACCTGATCCGTCGCTTGTTGAAAAACAGCCGGGGCATTTCGCAACCCGAAAAGCATCAAATTGTATTCAAACAATCCGTCCACCTCGTGAAACACTGTCTTCCGCTTGTCTTCTTCTCGGATGGCAATCTGATTAAAATCATGTCGTATATCCAGATTGGTGAAGGTCGTGGCTCCCTCCAAGCAGTCAAAGATGTCCTCGGCTGTCGGCATACGGTATCGATCCGGGCTAGTAATTTTATTCAGCTCTCCGAAACCCCCACACATCCCCTTTGCCAGCACTTTCCCATAATGTCTTTCCTCACGGCTACCACCGTGGTTGTTGCATAGCTCAATTTGACGGGCGTGTGATTCCTGCTGCCAGTAACTCTTTGCATTTTTCCTTGCAAATCGCAGCTTCCTCCACGTGTATCCGTCTCCTGCGTTGGTAAGTGGGCAGCTCCATGGTAAGGTTAAGCTCTAACTCCCTCCCTTTGTACCTTCCCAGTTCTTGCATATTATATGTGAAGGGGCCTCTGTTCTATTGCAGTGCTTGCCTAATTGCTTTTGCTGCCCCCTTCTTTATGTCCTATCCCATTTCCCAGTCTTTGCCCGGCTATGCTTCCTTGGTTTTTGGTTGCGCCTTAATGGTCTCTCCTTGATCTGCTGGCATGCCGACAGCTTCGTGTGCCACCTGCTTACTGCCCCAACCCCCCTTTCTTCCTTGTTTTCCTTCCTTTGCCAATAGGCCCTTCCTCATCTCGCTAACCAACCATCCCTGTGAGTGCTGGTCTATAGCTCTTCCTAGGGCAGCCCTGCGCATCTCCTCTCCCACCCCCTCTGCTGCCGTTGCTCCCGGTAAGTACCCCATAGCTAGCTCGCGCTCCAAGGTAGTTGGCTCTTCCCAACTTTTCTTGCGTTGATCATATACCATCCCCAGGCATCGAGTTCCCTCCTACTCAATGGATCCTCGTGCCCCCGAGTATGCTACTAGTGTCTTCCATGCTCTCCGTGCCTCTCCCACCCAGTTACACTGATGCTGCCGCGGGTGACATGCTTTATCACCAGTGTGGCTACCCTTCTTGGTTCCACAATGTCTTCCACAATCCTGGTTTCATCCCTTTCCACCCTTGCTAACCGTGCCCTTGGCTCTTTATCTAACCTTCCCCCAACCCCCCGAACAGCTCCACCAAGGTGATGTCATACTTGTACAAGCTGGCTCCTATCCTAGCAGCTCCCATCTCATAGACACGTCCGCTCCCCTCTCCTCTGATGCCCTTAGCCCTCCAGGCCTTCTTAGGTTCCAACTGATTGAATCGTACTGGCAGCTCACCCAGCTCTATCTCTCCTTCCCAGAATCCCGTACGGTACAGCACCTGATCCTGCCAGGTACAAATTGTGGCTCCTATCTTGTACATGAGCTCAGTGAGAGTACGATGACTTTACCTACTCGAATTTACCTCATCATGCATTACCTTGCTTAGTTTTATTTTATTATGCATGCTTTTGCTCCTTTTCCTTAAAATCGTTGCTTACTATATTTTATTATAGTTGTAGCACTGTTCTAGTTATACAAAAGTTAATTGCTTTGTGTCGAGCTGTCAAAATGTTGTATAGCTTATATTGTGTAGGCTGTAGTGGGGTAGCCCACAAGGGGTACAACCCAATTAGGGTTAGTACTTGTACCCAACTCTTTGCTAGTTCATTCATTCTCGTTCATACTTTCTGACATGGTTTCAGAGCAGGTCCCTTCCTAGGACCGGTTATTTTTTTGGCCCACCACCTACAGCCCTGCTAGCCACCCTCGTGTCGCCCCTAGGCCCCGACCCGTAGCCTCGCGCCCGTCGCCCCTAGGCCCCGGCCCCGTCGCCCGTTGCTCGCGCCCGATGCCCCTAGGCCCTGGTGCCGGCCCGTCGCCCGTCGCGCGTAGCCCCTAGGCCCGTTGCCCTTAGGCTCCGGCCACGTCGCCCGTCGCGCAACGCCCCTAGGCCCGTCAGCCCCGTCGCCCGTCGCTCCCCTAGGCCCGGCCCCGTCGCCCCGTTGCTCGCGCCCGACGCCCCTAGGCCCCGGTTCCGGCCCGTCGCCCATCGCGCAACGCCCCTAGGCAAATCGGCCCCGTCGCCCGTCGCTCCCCTAGGCCCCGGTTCCGGCCCGTCGCCCGTCGCGCAACGCCCCTAGGCCCGTCGGCCCCGTCGCCCGTCGCTCCCCTAGGCCCGTCCCCGTCGCCCCGTCGCTCGCGCCCGACGCCCCTAGGCCCCGGTTCCGGCCCGTCGCCCGTCGCGCAACGCCCCTAGGCCCGTCGGCCCCGTTGCCCGTCGCTCCCCTAGGCCCGGCCCCATCGCCCCGTCGCGCAACGCCTCGACGACCCCGTCGGCCCCATCGCTCGTCGCTCCCCTAGGCACGGCCCTACGCCCCGCGGCCCACTGTCGACCAAGGCCCATCGGCCCACTTCCTTCCTGGCCCCGTGGCCCGTCGCCCCTAGGCCCTTGGCCCCTCAGACCCACTTCTTTCCTGGCCCCGCGGCCCGACGCCCCTAGGCACCCGGCCCCTCGGCCCCTTCGCCCCTGGCCTCAAGGCCCGTCGACCCTCGGTCCACCTTCGTTCCTTGGCCCCTTGGCCCTCCTTCGTTCCTAGCCCCGCGGCCCGCCGCCCCTAGGCCCCCGGCCCCTCGGCCCCTCGGCCCCTTCGTTCCTGGCCCCACACCCCGTCGCCCCTAGGCCCCCGCCCCCTTGGCCCCTCGGCCCCTTCGTTCCTGGCCCCGCGGCCCTACGCTTCTAGGCCCCCGCCCCCCCCCTCGGCCCCTTCGTTCCCGGCCCCTCGGCCTCAGCTGCTACTGCTGCTACTACTGCTGCTACTGCTACTACTGCTACTGCTGCTGCTACTGCTGCTCCTGCGTGCTGCGCCACTATGGCTTCGCTTCGAGTTCTCTCGTTCGATCATGAGGGCAGACTGGTTCAGTTTGACACGTGGCTCGACGACCTGCAGCTGTACCTACTGAGCGATTCTAAGGACAGTGTTTCGCTGTTTGACCTCGCATCAGGTGCCGCTACCGCCCCTCTTGCCACAGCTGACAGTGCGACTCGCTCACAGTGGCTTACTCGCGACGCTCCTGCCCGCTTAGCAATTCGCAACCACCTGCCGTTAGCCGAATGCGCTCACTTCAGACAGCACAGAACAGCACAGGCCCTGTACGATGCTGTAGTTGCTCGCTACTCCTTGCCTGCCACTGCTGCTCTAGGCTGACTGCTACTGCCCTAACTGTTCCCCGAGCTGTCAGCTTTTGCCACAGTAGAGGACCTTGTTTCCCACCTGCGCACTAGCTGTCAAAGCAAGCTCATAACCTAGAGAGCCATTGCTAGGGTTTGAGGGTACTAGCATGAGTCTTGAGAGAGTAGAGAGAGCCAAATATAAGAAAGAGGATGATTCAATATTGAGCGAGGGTACAAATAGGAAAGAACATGCAAAGGAAGAAGGTGCACCACAACAACAAGGCATATAACTACACTAAGTCTACACTACGTGGAGTTATAGAATAATGTATACAATTAAAATTTAACACTAGCGACGCTTGCTACCGTGCTACCGCCCCTGCTGAGTTCCTTGACAGGAACCAGCCCCCGATGTTCATCACCCTCTACTTCATAGTCACTCGCCTCCCTGACTCTCTTCGCTCTGTCAGGGACCAATTTCTGTCCCTTGACCCCACCTCCCTCACTGTTGACCTCCTCGAGCAGCATCTCCTCGCAGCTGAGACTAGTGCAGTTGCTGTAGGTGCTGCTCGTGGCACTCCGCGCCCGCCCTTCTTTGAGGGGTGCTCCCCCTCCCCCCTTGCCCCCTCCTACGCCTCTGCTGCTGCTGCAGACATCCCTGGTGCTGAGGACGTCGGGGCTGCTTCTGCTAGCGCGAAGCGCCGCAGCAGCAAGGGCAAGGGTGGCAGGGGTGGTGGAGGTGGCAGTGGGAGTGGTGGTGGGGGCAGCAGTGGAGGTGGTGGAGGCAGTGGAGGTGGTGGCAGCGGTGGGAGTGGCGGCGGTGGAGGTAGTGGTGGGAGTGGCGGCAGTGGCGGCGGTGGAGGCAGCGGTGGGAGTGGCGGCAGTGGCGGCAGTGGGACTGGTGGTGGTAGGACTGGAGCTCGGCGTAGAGGTTCTGGAGGTGGCCAGCGTCGGCAGAAGCAGCGTCGGAGCGAGACCCAGTCGCCCCAGCAGCTTCGTGAGTGGTTGTTTCAGCGTGGTACGTCTGGGGGTAGTGATAGCTGCCCGTATGTCATTCGCACGGGTGACCGTGCTGGTCAGACATGCAGGAGGCTTCACACTCAGCACCGCTGATTCTCCCGGCTCGACAACGCTTGGCGTGCTGAGTTTGGTGACGACGTCGAGCGCCCTCGCTGGGCGGATCTGCTTAGTTGCTATCTTTGACCTAGACTTTGATGTTATCATTTCTGCTATGTATGCTTTGTCTGTTAGTGCTGAGGGTGACTGTTACCGGTATGTGCCACCTGACCCAGGTATAGAGGCTGCTGTTCTAGGTGCTAGTGAGTCTGGTACTCTCCCTGGTACTGCGCCTGCTGAGGCCTTGCACACCTTCACGCTAAACTCAGGTGCCTCACGCTGTTTCTTTCGTGACAGCACCACTCTCACTCCTCTCCCTGCACCTGTCCCGGTCCGACCGGCTGACCCCTCCGGGGGCCCGGTCGTTGCCCGTTCGTCCATTGTCCTCCCGTGTCCGGCAGTTCTGTCCGGCTCACTATCAGGCCTTCACCTCCCCTCGATCTCTATGAACTTGGTGAGTACCGCAACCCTCCAGGATGCGATGGTCACTACCACCACTCCTGGGGGTCAGCGTGTGTCGATCTGCACGTGTACACGGATGGGTCGTCACCTGGCCACGTTCACTCGTCGGCCAGGGTCGAGTCTGTACACACTGGCTACCAAGCCTCCTCAGGTAGTTTCGTCTGCTCAGGTGTCCACGTCAGGTCAGGTAGCACCCCCTTGCTCGTGTCGCCTCTTGTCGCACCAGACTCTTCTGTGGCACCACCGCCTGGGTCACCCCTCCCTGCCACGCCTTCGTGGCATGCACTCTCGCCTCCTTGTGTCTGGTCTCCCCGGGTCTCTTCCTCCCTTCCCCCCCTCGCCTGCTCCGCCATGCCTTCCTTGCGTCGAGGGGCGGTAGCGCGCCGCTCCTCACTCCTCCTCGTTTCCCCCGAGGAATGCTCCCCTGCAGACTCTCCACATGGACGTGTGGGGCCCCGCCCGCGTCACTGGACAGGCCGCAAGCGCTAGTTTCTGGTGGTCGTTGACGACTACACACGGTACACCACGGTCTTCCCCTTGCGCAGCAAGGGTCAGGTCGTTGATGTCTTGATCCCTTGGATCCATGCAGTCCGTCTCCAGCTCTGCGAGCGATTCCAGGAGGACCTTCCTGTCCTGACTCTGCAATCTGACAGAGGTGGTGAGTTCTCCTCCGACCTCTTGCAGGACTTTATTCGCGGGGAGGGCATCCTCCAATCATTCATGCTTCCAGCATCACCGCAGAAAAATGGGATTGCTGAGCGTCGCATTGGCTTTCTCATGGAGGTCGCTCGTACCTCCATGATCCATGCGGATGCTCCCCATTTTTTGTGGCTGTTTGCGGTCCGGTACGCTGCGCATCAGCTCAACCTCTGGCCCCGTGTCTCCTTGCCGGAGACCTCGCCCACACTGCGTTGGACGGGGAAGGTTGGCGATGCGTCGGTGTTCCGGGTCTTGGGTTCTCGTGCCTTTGTCCACGATACGTCCGCGGACAAGCTCTCCGCCCGCAACATTCCCTGCGTCTTCCTTGGCTTCGTCCATAGGGCGCCTGGCTGGCCGTTTTACCACCCCACCTCGTGCCGTGTCCTGCCCTCTCAGGACGTCATGTTTGACGAGTCGGTTCCCTTTTACCGTCTCTTCCCCTACCGCTCTGTCCCTCTCCCTCCCCTGTCGCTCTTCCTTGCTCCAGGTCCCCCTCCGGTAGACCCCCTCCCTACTTAGGGTCCTGCTCCCTCAGGTGTCTCTCAGGTAGACCCACCCCCTGGTGCTGTGCCTGGTGAGGTAGCTGTAGACTCAGGTATTGCTAGAGGTAATGCGTCTGGGGGTGCTGAGCCTGGGGGTGCTGGGCCTGGGGGTGCTGAGCCTGGGGGTGCTGGGACTGGGGGTGCTGAGCCTGGGGGTGCTGAGACTGGGGTTGCTGAGCCTGGGGGTGCTGAGACTGAGGGTGCTGAGCCTGGGGGTGCTGAGACTGGGGGTGCTGAGCCTGGGGGTGCTGAGCCTGAGGGTGTTGAGCCTGGGGGTGCTGCGTCGGAGGGTGCGGAGTCTGGAGGTGCTGAGCCTCATGGTGCTGCTTCATTTGGAGGTTCTGCTGGTGCTTCGCCGAGAGTGTCTCCGCAGCAGCTGCGTGAGTGGCTCGTTCGGCGTGCACACCTTTGGAGTGGAGCTACCGGAGCTGGAGGTACTGGAGCTGCTGAAGCAGGAGGTGCTGGAGTTACTGCTGGAGCTCGCGTTACTGGAGGTACTGCGACTACTGGTCCTGGAGGTACTCGTACCCGCGGTACTGGAGCTGCGGGGACTGGTGGTGTTGGGGGTGCTGGAGCTGGAGACCCTACAGAGTCTGGAGCTGCTGGAGCTGGAGGCTCTGGCGCTGGTGGCGTTGGAGTTGGAGGAGCTGGAGTTGGAGGAGCTGGAGCTCTTGACCCTGGTGGCGCTGTGCGGCCATGACTCTACTTCTTTCCCTTGCTTCAGTAGGTTCTTGGTGTCCCGTCTTCTGCTAGCCTTACTCCTCCCCTACTGTGTCCACCACCTGACCAGTCGCAGCTGCCGTTACAGCCGGCCTCTCCACTGCCTGCTCCTTCTCCTTACACTGAGCAGTCCGGCGGTCTTAGAGAGAGTTGTGAGCCTGCGTCTCGTCCTTTCTCGCTTGTTCGCACTGCTCGTCACTTTCCTCGTTCGCGTCCTCTTCCTGTCCCTGGCACGCACTCTAGGACACTTCGTCATTCCTCTGTTCCACTGCGTATTCCTCTACCTTCTCCTCCTGAGTCCTCTCTTCTTGAGGTCCCTGACACTGAGTCTGACCGCGCTCGTGGTACCAGTCCCACTGTCTCTCGTCTCCTCGCCACTGCTGTTACTGACCCTTCTTTTGAGTCTGCTGCTGCGTCTGCCCTCATTGCTGAGCTGCTTGACTTTGCTGCTGCCTGTCGTCTAGACTACGCCACTGCTCTTGTTGCTGAGTCTGCGTCTGCCAGTCCTCCATCCGTCGGGATGAGTGTGCTCTTGGCACGGACGTCCTTGAGGATAGGCAGGAGGACTTTGAGTGTCTTGCAGCTGCTTTGCCTCGTTTCACTTCCATGCTGCTTGCCCATGAGGGAGACCCGGATGCACCAGACATCCCGACCCCGCGCTCTTACGCAGAGGCGATTACGGGTCCTTACTCCTCTCAGTGGCAGGCACCCATGGATGCCGAGATGGCATCCAGGAAGTCCACAGGCACCTATGTCGACGAGGCTCCCCCACCTGGGGCGAACATAGTCGATGGCGTGTGGATTTTCAGGGTGAAGCGGCCGCCGGGTTCTCCGCCTGCCTTCAAGGCGCGTTATGTTGCTTGAGACTTCAGACAGCGACAGGGGGTTGACTACTTCCAGACCTTCTCCCCACCCCGAAGATGACTACTCTTCGGGTGTTGCTGCACGTCACTGCTCAGCATGACTACGAGCTGCACTCTCAGGACTTATGCACAGCTTTCCTCGTGCACGAGGAGATCTGGCTGCGCCGCCCACCTGGCTTCACCGGGTCGTTTCCTGCAGATACCTAGTGGAGCCTCCGGCGGCCAGTCTACGGTCTCCGCCAGGCGCCTCGCGAGTGGCACGACACACTGAGGACTACACTTGAGGCTCTTGGGTTTGCTCCTTCTACTGCTGACCCGTTGCTGTTTCTACGCACCGACACCTCGCTGCCGCCGTTCTACGTCCTCGTGCACGTCGACGACCTCGTCTTTGCCACTGCTGACACTGAGGCACTGACCCTTGTGAAGTCGGAGCTACAGAAGAGACACACATGCACTGACCTGGGTGAACTGCGCAGCTCTCTTGGCTTGCAGATCACCCGGGACAGAGCACGGCGCACAATCACCCTGACTCAGTCACACATGGTGCACCAGGTCCTTCAGCGCTTCGGCTTCCAGATCTCCTCGCCACAGCCCACTCCTCTGTCTACCAGCCACTCGCTCTCAGCTCCACATTCGGACGAGTCCGTAGAGCCGAGTGGTCCGTACCCAGCGCTTGTGGGTTGCCTCATGTACCTGATGACGTGCACATGACCTGACCTCGCGTACCCTCTCAGCCTCCTGGCTCGCTACGTGGCTCCCGGTAGGCACCGAAAGGTGCACTGGGATGCTGCGAAGAGGGTACTACGTTACTTGTGCAGTACGTCAGGCATGGGGCTCGTGCTTGGAGGACGGGGTCCAGTTGTCCTCACTGGTCACGCATACGCTTCTTGATTTGATGACTCAGCTACACAGCGGTCGTCACAGGGTTACACCTTCAGCCTCAGTTCCGGCTCTGTTTCCTGGCAGTCTTTCCGCTCGTCTTCAGTTCTTAGTTCCAGTTGTGAGGCTGAGATCTACGCAGGGGCCATGGCTGCACAGGAGTTATGCTGGCTCACCTACCTGCTGACAGGCTTGGGAGAGCAGCCTCGTTCTCCTCCAGTTCTGTACGTCGACAACAAGGCCATGATTGCCTTGTGTTAGGAGCACCTACTGGATCACAAAACGAAGCACATCGCTCTGCGATACTTCCTTGCCTAACAGTTGCAGCAGTGTGGTCAGCTTCGTCTTACGTACGTGGCCACTAGGGCCAACACTCTTAATATATTCACCAAGGCACTTCCGCCTGGTGATCATCAGCGCTTCTCTACTGTTTTAGGCCTTGTGCCTAATTTGCCTCAATTGCTAGGGTATGATCACTGTATTGTCTGTTCTCTTATATGTAACTCTGCAAGTGAACTGGCCTTGTGGCCCTTTGCTTGTGCTCGGGCTGTGTGGTGACTTTGTGATCCACCCTGAGCTTTGTGGAAGAAGTCAACTCCTTGTTGCTGACTGAAGCCTTGTGCAACGTAACGAGCCTTGAAGGCAGGCGGAGAACCCGGCGGCCGCTTCACCCTGAAAATCCACATGCCATCGACTATGTTCGCCCCAAGAGGGGGAATTGCGTCAACGTAAGTGCCTGTGGACTTCCAGGATGCCATCTCTGCGTCCATGGCTGTCTGCCACTGAGAGGAGTATGGACCCGTAATCGCCTCTGTGTAAGAGCGCGGGGTCGGGATGTCTGGTGCATCCGGGTCTCCCTTAGGTGCAATCAGCATGGACACGAGATGAGATACAACAGCTACAAGACACTCAAATTCCTCCTGCTTGTCCTCAAGGACGTCCGTGCCAAGAGCACAGTCATCCCGGACGGACGGAGAACAGTCAGACTCAGACTCAGGAACAAGACTAGCGGCGTAGTCGAGACAATAAGCAGCAACAAAGTCAACAAGCTCAGCAACTAGGGCAGACGTAGCAGCGGACTCAAACAAAGGGTCAGTGAAAACATTGGCTAGAAGACGTGTGACAGTAGGACTGGCAGCACGAACTAAGTCAAACTTAGGGTCCGAACCGTCAGCAAGAGAGGACGTAGGAAGAGACGACAGGGGGACACGCTGTGGAACAGAGGAAGGACGAAGTGTCATATGGTGCGTGCCGGGGACAGGAGGAGGACGATGACGCGGAACACGACGACCAGTGCGAACAGCGCGAACAGGAGAGGCAGGACAAGACACAGGCTCACGACGCTCTGTAAGACCTCCGGTCTGCTCAGTGTAAGGAGAAGGAGCAGGCAGTGGGTAGGCTGGCTGTAACGGCGGCTGCGACTGGTCAGGCGGTGGACACAGTAAGGGAGGAGTAAGGCCTGTAGAAGACGGGAGACCAAGAACCTGCAGAAGCAGGGGAACGAAGTACGGTCGCGGCCGCCCAGTGCCTCCAGAATCAGCACCAACAGCACCAGTACCCCCAGGCCCAGCGCCTCCAGCTCCGGTGTCTCCAAATCTTGGGTCTCCAGCTTCAACGCCTGCAGCACCACCAGCACCAGCAGCTACAGTACCTCCAGCACAAGCACCTCTGGGACCAGCAGCTCCAGTACCTCCAGCAGCTCCAGCTCCAACTCCTGCAGCACCACCAGCTCCAGCAGCTCTAGTACCTCCAGTACGAGCACATTTGGGACCAGCAGCTCCAGTACCTCCAGCAGCTCTAGCTCCAGTGCCTCCAGCTCCAACTCCTGGAGCACCTCCAGCTACAGCAGCTCCAGTGCCTCCAGGACCTGTAGCTCCAGTGCCACAAGCTCCACGGCCTCCAGTGGCAGGCCCCCCGGCTCCAGCAGCACCACTCTCAAGGCAGGTGCGCCGAGCAAACCACTCGCGCAGCTGCGGTGGAGAGAGAGGCTCCCGCCACGACAAGGTACCTGGAGGACCTCTAGTAGACAAAGTACCCCCAGGCTCAGTACGCTCACGCTCAACACCCCCAAGCTCCGCACGCTCAGGCTCAGCACCCCCAAGCTCAACACCCCCAGGCTCCGCACGCTCAGGCTCAGTACCCCCAGGCTCCGCACCCTCAGACTCAGCAACCCCAGGCTCCGTACACGCAGGCTCAATACCCCCAGGCCCCTCACCCGCCGGCTCAGCACCCCCAGACGCAGCACCCCTAGTAGCACCACCCCCAGCAGCACTAGAGTCGCCAGCTACCTCGACAGGCTCGACATGGTCTACCTGGGACACACCTGAGGGAGCAGGACCCTGAGGGGGGAAGGGGTCTACCGGAGGAGGACCTGGTGCGAGGAAGAGTGACGGGGGAGGGAGAGGGGCAGTGCAGTAGGCGAAGAGACGGTAAAAGGGAACCGACTCATCAAACGTGACGTCCTGAGAGGGCAGGACACGGCGCAAGGTGAGGCGCGCGGACAAAGGCACGAGATCCCCAGACCCGGAACACCGACGCATCGCCAACCTCCCCCGTCCAATGCAGTGTAGGCGAGGTCTCCGGCAAGGAGACACGGGGCCAGAGGTTGAGCTGATGCGCCGAGTACCGGACCGCAAACGGCCACAGAAAATGGGGAGCAGTCGCATGGATCATGGAGGTACGAGCGACCTCCATGACTAAGCCTATGCGGCACTCAGCAACCCCATTCTGCTGCGGAGAGGCAGGAAACGTAAACGACTGGGTGATGTCCTCCCCACGACAAAAGTCCTGCAAGAGGTCGGAGGAGAACTCACCACCTCTGTCAGAGTGCAGACGCAGGACAGGAAGGTCCGTGTCGAACCGCTCGCGGAGCAGGAGATGGACTGCGCCGATCCAAGGGATCAAAACATCAGGGACCTCCCCCTTGTTGCGCAGGGGGAAGACCGTGGTGTATCGCGTGTAGTCGTCAACAACCAGCAGAAAGTAGCGCTCGCGGCCCTGTCCAGTGACGCGGGCTGGGCCCCACACGTCCATGTGGAGAGTCTGCAGGGGAGCAGTCGTCGGGGGAAACGATGAGGGGTGAGGAGCGGCGCGCTGTCGCCCCTCGTCGCAAGGAAGGCAGGGCGGGGCAGGCGAGGGCGGGAGGGGAGGCAGGGACCTGGGAAGACCAGAGACAAGGAGGCGGGAGTGCATGCCACGAAGGCGTGGCAGGGAGAGGTGACCAATTCGGTGGTGCCACAGGAGAGTCTGGTGCGACAGGAGGCGACACGAGCAGGGGGGTGCTACCGGACCTAACGCAGACACCTGGGCAGACGCAGCTACCTGAGGAGGCTCGGTAGCCAGGGTGTACAGACTCGACCCAGGCCGACGGGTGAACGTGGCCACGTGACGGCCCGTCCGTGTACACGTGCAGATCGACACACGCTAACCCCCAGGAGTGGTGGTAGTGACCATCGAATCCTGGAGGGCAGCGGTACTCACCAAGCTCGTAGAGAACGAGGGGAGGTGAAGACCTAACAGTGAGCCGGACGGAACCGCCGGACACGGGAGAAAAGTGGAGGAACGGGCAAGAATTGGGCCCCCTGAGGGGTCACCCGGTCTGACCGGTGCAGGTGCAGAGAGAGGAGTGAGGGTGGTGCTGTCGCGAAAGAAACAGCGGGAAGCACTTAATTCAAGCGTAAGGTGTGCAAGGCCGCAGCAAGCGCAATACCAGGGAGAGCAGAATCACTAGCACCTAGAGCAGCAGCCTCTATACCTGGGTCAGGCGGCACACACAGGTAACAGTCACCCTCAGCACTAACAGACAAAGCATACATAGTAGCAAGGATAACATCATAGTCTAGGTCAAAGATAGCAACTCCAGACCTATGCAGCTCTGCCCAGTGGGGGCGCTCGTCCTCGTCACCAAACTCTGCGCACCAGGCGTCGTCGAGGCGGGAGAAGCAGCGGTCACTTGTGCGAATGACATACGGGCAGCTACCACTACCCCCAGACGCCCCACACTGAGAAAACCACTCACGAAGCTGCTGAGGCGACAATGTCTTGCTTCGATGCTGCTGCTGCTGCCGCTGGCCACCTCCCGAACCTCCACGCTGAGTAGCTCCAGCCCGACCGCTGCCTCCACCGCCGCCACCAAAGCCCCCACTCCCGCCACCACTCCCACCGCTGCCACCACCTCCACGGCCTCCACCACCTCCATTGCTGCCCCCACCACCACCCCTGCTGCCACCGCCACCACCACTGCCACCCTTGCCCTTGCTGCTGCGGTGCTTCGCACTAGCAGAAGTAGCCCCAACGTCCTCAGCACCAGGGACGTCGACAGCAGCAGCAGAGGCGTAGGAGGGGGCAAGGGGGGATGGGGAGCACCCCTCAAAGAAGGGTGTGCGCGGAGTGCCACGAGCAGCACCTACAACGACTACACTAGTCTCAGCTGCAAGGAGGTGCTGCTCAAGGAGGTCAATAGTGAGGACTGTGGGGTCAAGGGAGAGAAAGTGGTCCCTGACAGAGCGAAGAGAGTCAAGGAGGCGGGTGACTATAAAGTAGAGAGTGATGAACATCGGGGGCTGGTTCCTATCAAGGAACTCAGCTGGGGCCGCAGCGCGGTAGCGAGCGTCGCTAGTGCGAAGGTGGGAAACCAGGTCCTCTACTCTGGCAAAGGCAGACAGCTCGGGGAACAGGTAGGGCAGTAGAAGGCGGCCTAGAGAAGGAGTGGCAGGCGAGGAGTAGCGAGCGACGACAGCATCGTACAGTGCCTATGCTGTCCTGTGCTGTCCGAAGTGAGCACATTCGACTAACGGCAGGTGGTTGCGAATGGCTAAGCGGGCAGCAATGTTGCGAGTAAGCCACTGTGAGCGAGTCGCACTGTCAGCTGTGGCGGAAGGGGCGGGAGGAGTGGGAGCGGCGCCAGACGTGTGGTCAAACAACGAAACACTGTCCCTAGAGTCGCTCAGTAGGTACAGCTGCAGGTCGTCGAGCCACGTGTCAAACTGGCTAGGGCGGCCCTCATGATCGAACGCTAGCACTTTGAGAGAAGCCATAGTGGCGCAGCACGCAGAGCGGGCAGAAGCCGGGCAGCGTAGGGCACAGGGCAGGCAGCAACAAGGGGCGGCATGTGAGCTGCAAGAGGCGGTGAGAGGGCCGCAAGGGGCGGCTAGCAAAGCAGCAGGGGCGGCTAGAGGGCCACCAGAGGCGCCGCGCGGGGCTGCAAGGGTAGCTCGCGGGCTGCAGGGGCGAGGGGCGGGCCGGAATGGGCGGCGCGCGGGGCCTGGGGTCACCGGGGCGGGTCCGGGGCCGAGGGTCGACGGGGCGCGCTGGCCTAGGGTCGACGGGGCGGGCCAGGGGCCTAGGGTCGACGGGGGGGGGCACCGAGGCCTAGGGTCGACGGGGCCCCGGGGCCTAGGGTTGACGGGGCGCCGGGGCCTAGGGTCGACAGGGTGGGCGCGGGCCTAGGGTCGACTGGGCGGGTCCGGGGCCGAGTGTCAACGGGGTGCGCAGGCCTAGGGTCGATGGGGGAGGCCGGGGGCCTAAGGTCGACGGGGCGCACGCGGGCCTAGGGTTGACGGGGCGCCGGGGCCTAGGGTCGACAGGGCGCCGGGGCCTAGGGTCGACGGGGCGCCGGGGCCTAGGGTCGACAGGGCGGGCGCGGGCCTAGGGTCGACTGGGCGGGTCCGGGGCCGAGGGTCGACGGGGCACCGGGGCCTAGGGTCGACGGGGTGGGCATGGGCCTAGGGTCGACGGGGCAGGCATGGGCCTAGGGGCGACGGGGCGGGTCCGGAGCCGAGGGTCGACGGGGCGCGCGGGCCTAGGGTCGACGGGGGAGGCCGGGGGCCTAAGGTCGACGGGGCGCGCGCGGGCCTAGGGTCGACGGGGCGCCGGGGCCTAGGGTCGACAAGGGGGGGGGGGGGGTCCGGGGCCGAGGGTCAACGGGGCACCGGGGCCTAGGGTCGACGGGGTGGGCGTGGGCCTAGGGTCGACAGGGCGGGTCCGGGGCCTAAAGTCGATGGGGCGCGCGCCGGCCTAGGGTCGACGGGCCGGGTTCGGGGCCTAAAGTCGAAGGGGCGCGCGCGGGCCTAGGGTCGACGAGGCGCCAGGGCCTAGGGTCGACGAGGCGTGCGGGCCTAGGGTCGACGGGGCGGGCATGGGCCTAGGGTCGACCGGGCGGGCATGGGCCTAGGGTCGACGGGGCAGGCATGGGCCTAGGGTCGACGGGGCGGGTCCGGAGCCGAGGGTCGACGGGGCGCGCGGGCCTAGGGTCGACGGGGGAGGCCGGGGGCCTAAGGTCGACGGGGCGCGCGCGGGCCTAGGGTCGACGGGGCGCCGGGGCCTAGGGTCGACAAAGGGGGGGGGGGTCGAGGGCCGAGGGTCAACGGGGCACCGGGGCCTAGGGTCGACGGGGTGGGCGCGGGCCTAGGGTCGACAAGGCGCGTCCGGGGCCTAAATTCGATGGGGCGCGCGCCGGCCTAGGGGCGACGGGCCGGGTTCGGGGCCTAAAGTCGAAGGGGAGCGCGGGGGCCTAGGGTCGACGGGGCGCCAGGGCCTAGGGTCGACGGGGCGTGCGGGCCTAGGGTCGACAGGGGCACCGGGGCCGAGGGTCGACGGGGGCACGCGGGGCCTAGGGTCGACAGGGCGCCGGGGCCTAGGGTCGACGGAGCGCCGGGGGCCTAAGGTCGACGGGGCGTCGGGGCCTAGGGTCGACAGACAGGGCCGCACAAGGGCGGCGCGCGGGGCAGCAGGAGCGGCATGAGGGTCGCTAGGGGCAGCAAAGCGGCTAGTGGGGCAGCGCTGTGGTGGGCCCAAGAAATCGGTCCTAACGAAGAACCTGCTCTGAAACCATGTCAGAATCACTAACGAGAATGAATGAACTATGAAAGAGTTGGGTACAAGTACTAACCCTAATTGGGTTGTACCCCTTATGGGCTACCCCACTATAGCCTACACAAACGTAAGCATTATAATATTCTGACAGTGCCGCCCCCACTACCACCCCCGCTGCCACCTCCACTACTCCTGCCACCCTTGCCCTTGCTGCTGCGGCGCTTCCCACTAGCAGAAGCAGCCCCGACATCCTCAGCACCAAGGACGTCAACAGCAGCAGCAGAGGCGTAGGAGGGGGCAAGGGGGGAGCGGGAACACCCCTCAAAGAAGGGCGTGCGAGGAGTGCCACGAGCAGCACCTACGGCAACTACACTAGTCTCAGCTGCAAGGATGTGCTGCTCGAGCAGGTAAACAGTGAGGTCTGTGGGGTCAAGTGCGAGAAAGTGGTCCTTGACAGAGCAAAGAGAGTCATGGAGGCGGGTGACTATGAAGTAGAGAGTGATGTACATCGGGGGGGGGGGGGGGGTTCTTGTCAAGGAACTCTGCTGGGAGGGCTGCACGGTAGCGAGCGTTGCTAGTGCGAAGGTGGGTAACGAGGTCCTCTAATGTGGCAAAGGCGGACAGCTCGGGAAACAGGTAGGGCAGTATAAGACGGCCTAGAGCAGCAGTCGCAGGGGAGGAGTAACGGGCGACTACACCATCGTATAGTGCTTTAGCAGTCTCGTGCTGTCCGAAGTGAGCACATTCGGCTAATGGCAGGTGGTTGTGAATGGCTAAGCGAGCAGCAGCATCATGGGTAAGCCACTGTCAGCTATGGCGGGAGGGGCGAGAGAGGCTCCAGACGTGTGGTTAGACAACGAAACGCTGTCTCTAGAGTTGCTCAGTAAGTAGAGCTGTAAGTCGTCGAGTCACGTGTCGAACTGGATCGGATGACCCTCATGATCGAACGTGAGGACACGGAGAGAAGCCATAGCAGGCAAAGCAGGGTGGCGCGCTACCAGCAGGGTGGGCTGCTAAGGGCGGCGCGACGAGCTGCTAGGGGCGGTGCCGCGGCCAGAAGGGCGGCGCGTCAGTAGGGTAGGGCGGCAGGGCAGCTAATGGGGCAGCTCTGTGGTGGGCCCTAAAAAAAAAAATCGGTCCTAGCGAAGGACCTGCTCTGAAACCACGTCAAAGTAACGAACGAGAATGGATGAACGATGAAAGAGTTGGGTACAAGTACTAACCCTAATTGGGTTGTACCCCTTATGGGATACCCCACTATGGCCTACACAAAGTAAGCAATGAAACATTTTGACGAGGGTTCGTACATGCACCCAACTCATTCATAGTTAACTCATTCTCATTCAGTATTCTGACATGGTTTCAGAGCAGGTCCTGTTCTAGGACCGATTTCTTTTTAGGGCCCACCACAGAGCGCTGCCCCACTAGTCGCGTCGCCCTGCCCTGCCTGTCGCGTCACCCTGCTGGCTGTCGCGTCGCCCTGCCCTGCCCGTCACGTCGCCCTGCTTGCTATCGCGTCGCCCTGCCCAGTCAGTCGCATCGCCCAACTGGCCGCCGCGTCGCCCTGCTGCCCGCGCGCCGCATTGCTGCCTGCGCGTCGCCCTGCCCTGCCCGCGCTGAGCCGCCCTGCTGCCCGCACCACCCTGCTGCACGCGCCGCCCTGCTACTGCCCGCTCTGTTGCGCGCAGCCCTGCTGGCTGCGCGCCGCCTTGCTGGCAGCCGCACCGCTGCCCGCACCGTCCTGCCCGCGACGCCCTACTGTGCGCCGCCCTGCTGGCCGGCGCCTTGCTGCCCGCACAGCCCTGCTGCACGCTGCCCTGCTGCTGCCCGCAGTGCTGCGCGCAGCCCTGTTGGCCGCCGCCCTGCTGCCCGCGCACCGCCCTGCTGGCAGCCGCACCGCTGCCCGCACCGCCCTGCCCGCAGTGCCCTGCTGCTTCCCGCACCGCCCTGCTGCTGCCCGCCCTGCTGCTGCCCGCCCTGCTGGAGGCGGTGGAGGTGGCGGAGGTGGCGGCAGCGGTGGGAGTGGTGGTGGGAGTGGGGGCTTCGGTGGCGGCGGTGGTCGCAGCGGTGGGGGTGGGGGTGGCGGTGGTGGCGGCAGTGGGAGTGGTGGCAGCGGCAATGGTGGTGGTCGGGGTGGAGCTGTTCAGAGGGGAGGTTCTGGCGGTGGCCAGAGGCAGCAACAGCAGCGTCGGAGCGAGACCCCTACGCCTGAGCAGCTTCGTGAGTGGTTTGCTCAGCGCGGGGCGTCTGGGGGTAGTGTTCGCTGCCCGTATGTCATTCGCACAGGTGACATCGCTGGTCAGACATGCGGAAAGCTTCTCCCGCCTTGACGATGCTTGGCGCGCAGAGTTTGGCAACGAGGCTGAGCGCCCCCGCTGGCTAGAGCTGCTTAGGTCTGGAGTTGATATATTTGCTCTTGACTATGATGCTATCCTTGCTGCCATGTATGCCTTGTCTGTTAGTGCTGAGGGTGACTTCTACCTGTGTGTGCCGCCCGACCCAGGTATAGAGGCTGCTGCTCTAGGTGCTAGTGAGTCTGCTCTCCTTGGTACTGCGCCTGCTGAGTCCTTGCACACCTTCACGCTTGATTCAGGTGCTTCCCCTTGTTTCTTTCATGACAGTACCACCCTCACTCCACTCCCTGCACCTATTCTGGTCAGACTGGCTGACCCCTCAGGGGGCCCAGTTCTTGCCCGTTTCTCCACTGTTCTCCCGTGTCCGGCGGTTCCGTCCGGCTCACTCTCAGTTCTTCACCTCCCCTCGTTCTCTACAAACTTGGTGAGTACCGCTGCCCTCGAGGATGTGATGGTCACTACCACCACTCCTGGGGGTCAGCGTGTGTCGATGTGCACGTGTACATGGATGGGCCGTCACCTGGCCACGTTCACCCATCGGCCTGGGTTGAGGCTGTACACACTGACTACCAAGCCTCCTCAGGTAGCTGCGTCTACTTAGGTGTCCGCGTCAGGTTCGGTAGTACCCCCCTGCTCGTGTCACCTCCTGTCGCACCAGACTCTCCTGAGGCACCACCGCCTTGGTCACCCCTCCCTGCCACGCCTTTGTGGCATGCACTCCCGCCTCCTTGTTTCTGGTCTTCCCAGGTTTCTACCTCCCCTCCCGCCCTCGCCTGCCCCGCCCTGCCTTCCTTGCGTCGAGGGGCGGCAGCGCGCCGCTCCTCACCCCTCATCGTTTCCCCCGACGACTGCTCCCCTGCAGAATCTCCACATGGACGTGTAGGGCCCAGCGCGCGTCAGTGGACAGGACCGCGAGCGCTACTTTCTGCTGGTTGTTGATGACTACACGCGTTATGTGAAACAGCAGTTGAAAGTTAGAAATGAGAAAGAGGGGGGTTGCACTAGCAAGCAGTTGAGTACATATAGCAAACCCTAGATTGGGCTGTACTCACTATTGAGTACCCCACTGCAGGCTAGACAAACATAACATTCTGACACACCCCCATAGCCAAAGTGGGGTGTAATCAGCACAACAAGCAAGCAAAAACAAGCTCAGGGTGGATCACAATGTCACCACACATTCTGAGCACAAGTACAAGAAGCAACAGTTTATAGTTCACAAATATATGCAAAGCTAGAGGCTATCACAGAGGACAAGTGAGGAGGAGGAGGGACTGTGAGAGGAGAGGAGATAGGAGACGGCAGGTGAAGCTGCAGAAACACGGGCAACAGGAGCGGCGCGCACTGTGGCTACCGGAGATTGTAGCCTCCGGACTACTGGCGCTGCTGGCGACACGACGGCTGCCTCCGCCCAACCTCCCTCTAACTGTCTCACCCCCCTTTCACACACCCCCTGCTGCACCCCTAGGTTCACTCACACTCCACCCCCTAGCACCACTCCGTCGACTCCCACACACCCACCCCCCTCAGCGGTGTCAAACATTAATCACATAGCCTATCTAGGCTGTAGTGGGGTAGACACTATGGGTTACAGTTTCCTAGGGTTTCATATTTGTACCCAACTCATTTCCTAGTCAATCATTCATTCCTGTTTCTTCACATGGTATAGAGCGGGTTCCCTACTGGGACCGTTCCTTCCTAAGGGCCCACCGTTAAAAGTTTTTTTTTTTTTTTACCTACCTGCCCGAAGCGCGCTTTGCGCCCCTTTGCGGCCCCTTAGTGGCCTTTTCTGCCCTACGCGGCCCCTTTGCGGCCTGTTAGCGGCCCCCTTTGAGGCCCCGTTGCGACCCCGCCCCGGCCCTGCCCCGTCGCCCGAAGCCGCCCAGTCGCGGCCCTATCGCGGCGCTGCCCCGGCCCTGCCCCGTCGCCCATTGCGACCCCGTCGCGGCCCCGCCCTGGCCCTCCTCCGTCGCTTGTCGCGGCCCGGCCCCGGCCCTGCCCAGGCCCTGCCCCGGCCCCGCCCCGGCCCCGTCGCGGCCCTGTCCCGCCCCGGCCCCGTCGCGGCCCTGTCCCGGACCTGCCCCGGCCCTGCCCCGACCCTGTCGCGGCTCTGTCCCGGACCTGTCGCAGCCTCGCCCCGGCCCTGTCCCGGCCCTGCTCCGGCCCTACCCCGGCCCTGCCCCGGCCCTGCCCCGACCCTGCCCTTACCCTGCCCCGGATCTGCCCCGGCCCTGCCCCGGCTCTGCCCCGGCCCTGCCCCGGACCTGTCGCAGTCCTGCCCGGGCCCGGCCCCGGATCTTTCGCGGCCAGGCCCCGGCCTTGCCCCGGACCTGTCGCAGCCCTGCCCCGATCCTCCCCCGGCCCTGCCCCGGCCCTGCCCCTGGTAAGAGCACCGCCGAGCCGAGCCGCGCTGCCGAGCCGCACCGCCTTGCCGAGCCGCCCTGCCGAGCCGCGCCGCCGAGCCGCGCCGCCCTGCCTAGCCGCGTCGCTTAGCTGAGTTGCACTGCATCTGCTGCTCGCCTGCTGCTGCTCCTGTCATGGCTAGTCCCAGTGTTCTTACCTTTGATGCTGAGGGTCGAGCGGTTGACTTCGAGGTCTGGCTAGATGATCTGCAGCTTTTCCTACAGTGCGATAGCAAGGATGGTCTCTCACTGTTCGATCTCACGTCTGGCGCCTCTACTGCCCCTGCTGCTGATGCTGACAGTACTGTTTGCTCGCAGTGGACCACGTGCGATGCTGCTGCCCGCCTTGCTGTGTGTAGTCACCTACCGTCTACTGAGCGCGCGCACTTTAGTCAGTACAAGAGTGCTAAGACTCTGTACGACGCTGTAGTTACACGCTACTCTTCCCCTGCCACTGCTGCGCTTAGCCGCCTCATGCTACCGTACCTGTTCCCTGACCTCGCCGCTTTTGCCACAGTCACTGACCTGATTACGCACCTCCGCACTAGTGACACCCGCTACCGTGCTGCGCTTCCTGCTGAGTTCTGCGCCAAGAACCCCCCCCCCATGTACATCACCCTCTACTACCTAGTCACCCGGCTCCCTGACACCCTTCGCTCGGTCAGGGACCACTTCTTCTCTCTTTGCCCTACCACACTCACCGTTGACCTCCTCGAGGAGCGCCTCCTTGCAGCAGAGACTAGTATTACCGCTGTAGGAGCCTCTCGTGGTGACCCCCGTACCCCTTTCTTTGAGGGGTGCTCCCCCATTCCTCTTTTGCCCTCCGTTGCCTCTGCTGCTGCTGTCGACCTTGTTGGCACCGAGTCGGTCAGCGCTGCGTCTACTCCTAGCGAGAGGCGCCGCAACGGCAAGGGCAAGCGGGGCAAGGGCGCTGGAGGAGGTGGCGGGGGAGGCGGTAGTGGCGGTGGAGGCGGAGGAGGGGGTGGGGGTGGGGGTGGTGGCAGAGGTGGGGGCTTCGGTGGCAGCGGTGGAGGTGGAGGCGGCGGTGGCGGTGGCGGTTGGGGTGGAGGCGGCGGAGGCTGCAGCGGCGGAGGTGGAGCTGGTCGAGGCGGAGCTGTACAGCGGGGACCCCAGCACCAGCCCCGCTCTCGTGAGACCTCGTCGCCCCAGCAGCTTCGTGAGTGGTACGCAGGGCGCCAGGGGTCTGGGGGTGCTGGTCCCTGTGCCTACGTCCTGCGCACCGGCGACCGCACTGGAGAGCAGTGTGGCGGCCTGCACGCGACCCAGCGCTGCTTTGGCCGCCTGACAGACGCCCAACGTACCCAGTTCCCTGACGCCACTGAGATCCCTCGCTGGGGTGATCTGCTCAAGTCGGGTGTAGCTATCTTTGATCTTGACTTTGATGCTATTCTTGCTGCCATGTATGCTGTGTCTATTAGTGCAGAGGGTGACTGTTACGTGGGTGTTCCGCCTGACCCGGGCATTGAGGCTGCTGCTCTAGGTGCTAGTGAGTCTGCTACTCCAGGTGCTGGTGAGTCTGCTCTCTCAGGTACTGCGTCGGCTCAGGTTTTGCACACCTTCACCCTCGACTCGGGTGCTTCCCGCTCCTTCTTTCGAGACCGCACCACTCTTACGCCGCTCAGTCGGCCGGTTGCGGTCTCCCTGGCAGACCCCTCTGGGGGTCCTGTCCTTGCCCACTACTCCACTGTCCTCCCGTCTTCGGCGGCCCTGTCAGGCTCCCTGTCCGGTCTCTACCTCCCCTCGTTCTCTACGAACTTGGTGAGTGGTGCTGACCTTCAGGATGGCGGGGTTGACCAGTTCACTCCTGCGAGTCAGCGAGTGACCCACTGCACGTGTGCTCAGACGGGCCGCCACTTGGCCACGTTTACCCGTCGACCAGGGTCGAGCCTGTACACACTGACCACAGAGTCTCCACCGGTTGCTGCGTCTGGTCAGGTAGCTGCGTCGAGTCAGGTGTTTGCTGCAGCGTCTCGGTCAGGTCCTGAGTCTGCCCCCTGCTCGTGTCGCCTCCTGTCCCACCAGACCCTCCTTTGGCACCACCGCCTTGGTCTTCCGCCTTCTTCTGGTCCTGCTCCTTACTTAGAGTGTCCACCGCCTGTCCAGTCCGAGTCACAGTTACAGCTGGCCTCCCCTCTCCCTGCTCCTTCTCCCTACGCTGGTCCTACTGGAGGTCTTGCTGAGCATCGTGAGCCTGAGTCGCGTCCTGCGTCACCTGTTCGTACTGCTCACACTAGTCGTCGTGTTCCACGTCAGCGTCCTCCTGCGGTCCCGGGCACGCATCTGATGGCACTACGTCCTTCCACTACACCACAGCGTGTCCCTTTGCCGTCTCCTCCTGAGTCCTCTCTTCCTGCTCTTGCTGACCCGGAGTCTGACTCCCTTCGTGCTGCCAGTCCTACTGTCACGCGTTTCCTAGCCACTGCTGTCACTGACCCTTCTTTTGAGTCCGCTGCTGCGTCTGCTTTAGTTGCCGAGCTTGTCGACTTCGCTGCTCACTGTCGTCTAGACTACGCCACTAGTCTTGTTGCTGAGTCTGCGTCTGTCTGTCCTCCGTCGGTCGGGGGTGAGTGTGCTCTTAGCACGGACGTCCTTGAGGATAGGCAGGAGGAGTTCCAGTGTTTTGCTGCTGCTTTACCTCATCTCGTGTCCATGCTGCTTGCCCCTGAGGGAGACCCGGATGCACCAGACATCCCGACCCCGCGCTCTTACGCAGAGGCGATAGAGGGTCCCTACTCCTCTCAGTGGCAGGCAGCCATGGACGCCGAGATGGCTTCCTGGAAGTCCACAGGCACCTACGTCGATGAGGTTCCCCCACCTGGGGCGAACATCGTCAGTGGCATGTGGATTTTCAGGGTGAAGCGGCCGCCGGGTTCTCCGCCTGTCTTCAAGGCGCGTTACGTGGCTCGAGGCTTCAGTCAGCGGCAGGGAGTTGACTACTTTCAGACCTTCTCCCCGACCCCGAAGATGACCACTCTTCGGGTTCTACTGCACATCGCTGCTCAGCGTGACTACGAGCTTCACTCCCTTTACTTCAGCACTGCTTTCCTACAGGGCAACCTGCACGAGGAGATCTGGCTGCGCCGCCCACCTGGCTTCACTGGGTCGTTTCCTCCTGGTACCCAGTGGAGTCTCCGGCGGCCAGTCTACGGTCTCCGCCAGGCGCCCCGTGAGTGGCACGACACACTGAGGACTACGCTTGCGGCTCTTGGGTTTGCTCCTTCTACTGCTGACCCGTCGCTGTTTCTTCGCACCGACACCTTGCTGCCGCCGTTCTACGTTCTCGTATACGTCGACGACTTGGTGTTTGCTACAGCTGACACTGCTGGACTCGCCCACGTGAAGTCCGAGCTGCAGAAGAGACACACGTGCACAGACCTGGGTGAACTGCGCAGCTATCTTGGCTTGCAGATCACCCGGGACAGAGCACGGAGCACCATTACCCTGACTCAGTCACACATGGTGCAGCAGGTCCTTCAGCGCTTCGACTTCACGTACTCCTCGCCTCAGGCCACTCCTCTGTCTACTCGCCACTCGCTCTCAGCTCTGCTTTCGGATGAGTCCGTAGAGCCGAGTGGCCTGTACCCAGAGCTTGTTGGCTGCCTCATGTACCTGATGACCTGCACTCGACCTGACCTGGCATACCCTCTTAGCATCTTGGCACGCTATGTTGCTCCTGGGAGACACCGACCAGAGCACATGGCTGTTGCGAAGAGGGTGTTGTGCTACCTGTGCAGTACGTCGGGCAGGGGGCTCGTGCTTGGAGGGCGGAGTCCAGTGGTCCTCACTGGTCACGCAGACGCGTCTTGGGTTGACGACCTGGCTACGCAGCGGTCGTCACAGGGTTACACCTTCAGCCTTGGTTCCGGTTCTGTTTCGTGGCGGTCTACCCGCTCGTCTTCTGTTCTTAGCTCCAGTTGTGAGGCTGAGATCTACGCAGGGGCCATGGCTGCACAGGAGTTACGCTGGCTCACCTACCTGCTGACTGACCTGGGAGAGCCGCCTCGTTCTCCTCCAGTTCTGTACGTAGACAACAAGGCCATGCTGGCCTTGTGTCGGGAGCACAGACTGGAGCACAGAACGAAGCACATTGCTCTTCGCTACTTCCTTGCTCGTGAGCTACAGCAGCGTGGTCAAATACGCCTTGCTTACGTGGCCTCTCAGACAAACACTGCTGATATCTTCACCAAGGCACTTCAGCCTTGTGATCATCAGCGCTTCTGTACTATGTTAGGTCTTGTGCCTACTTAGCCTCACTTGCTTACCTCTTGACTTTACTTGTACTGTGATTTATATATATATACACCTGCATGTGAACTGGCCTTGTGGCCTTTTTGAACTTGTGCTCGGAATGTGTGGTGACGTTGTGATCCACCCTAAGCTTGCTTTGCTTTGCTTTGCTTGACTGGTCTTGTGACCCCTTGTTCTCCCCCACTTTGCCTATGGGGGTGTGTCAAACATTAATCACATAGCCTATCTAGGCTGTAGTGGGGTAGACACTATGGGGTACAGTTTCCTAGGGTTTCATATTTGTACCCAACTCATTTCCTAGTCAATCATTCATTCCTGTTTCTTCACAAGTGGCAGCTGCAGCAGTGGGAGACGAAGTAGGAGGAGGAGCAGGTGATGCCACACACCCGCCACCCCCCACTCGCCACCCCCAAACCCTAACACAGGGCAGGGCCGTAGATGGCGGGTAGGGAGGTTACGGGGGGGGGGGGGGGGCAGGGCCGGGACAGGGCCGGGGCGCGACGACGACGGGAGGGGCCGACGCGCGGCCCCCTTCTGGCGCCCCTCCCATCGCCCGTCGCGGCGCCCTGGGGGGGCCGCGCGGGCCCCCGATGGCGCCAAGACGGGCGACGATGGGGGGGGGCGCGTACCAGCCCCCCGGGGCGACGAAACCGCCGTGCGCCCCGGCGCGCGCGACGGGCAGGGCACCGCCGCGCGCCACGGGGCACACGACGGGCAGAGTAGGACGTCGCGCGGCCCCCAGGGCGGCGCGACGGTCAGAAAACCACCGCGCGCTCGCCGCGCGCTATGGGCGCGCGGCAGGCAAGCAAGCAGTGCGCGCCCGAGGCGCGCGATAGACAGAGTAGTAGCAGCGGAAGTATTGGGTGGGCCCATACACAGGATCGACCCGAGGGGGTCGACCTGCTCTGATTCCATGTCAGAATCCCAACCACTAGACCATTGGGATAAAAGGGCTTGTTAAGTAGCGGGTCAGTGCGCCCATAACCCCCCAGGACAACGAGCCTGTAACCCTTCCCTAGGATCAATCGGGGATCACTAGTGGACCTCTGACACCCCCCCGCACTGGGATGCCCGAAGTGCACACACTGGGATTCGAACCCGAGACCTTCGCTCTGATACCATGTCAGAATCCCAACCACTAGACCATTGGGATAAAAGGGCTTGTTAAGTAGCGGGTTTGTGCGCCCATAACCCCCCAGGCGAACGCGCCTGTAACCCCCCTAGGATCAATCGGGCATCCACAGTGCAGATCTACTGACACCCCCCCACACTGGGAGGCCCAGGACTGAGCACATCGGCAATGGCCTAGATGTGCATACACTAGGATTCGAACCCGAGACCGCTCTGATATCATGTGAAACAGCAGTTGAAAGTTAGAAATGAGAAAAAGAGGGGTTGCACTAGCAAGCAGTTGAGTACATATAGCAAACCCTAGATTGGGCTGTACTCACTATTGAGTACCCCATTGCAGGCTAGACAAACATAACATTCTGACACGTTACACTACGGTCTTCCCCTTGCGCAGCAAGGGTGCGGTCCCTGATGTCTTGATCCCTTGGATCCGCGCAGACCGTCTCTCCAGCTCCGCGAGCGGTTCCGCGAGGACCTTCCTGTCCTGCGTCTGCACTCTGACAGAGGTGGTGAGTTCTCCTCCAACCTCTTGCGGGACTTTTGTCGTGGGGAGGGCATCCTCCAGTCGTTCACACTTCTGGCCTCCCCGCAGCAAAATGGGACTGCTGAGCACCGCATTGGCTTAGTCATGGAGGTGGCTCGTACCTTCATGATCCATGCGGCTGCTCCCCATTTTCTGTGGCCATTTCCGGTTCGGTACGCTGTGCATCAGTTCAACTGCTGGCCCCGTGTCTCCTTGCCGGAGACCTTGCCTATACTGCGTTGGACGGGGAAGGTTGGCGATGCGTCGGTGTTCCGGGTCTGGGGCTCTCGTGCCTCTGTTCCCGATACGTCCGCGGACAAGCTCTCCTCCCGCACTATTCCCTGCGTCTTCCTTGGCTTTCCCCTTGACGCGCCTGGCTGGCAGCTTTACCACCCCACCTTGCGCCTTGTCCTCCCCTCTCAGGACGTCACGTTTGACGAGTCCGTTCCCTTTTACCGTCTCTTCCCCTACCGCTCTGCCCCTCTCCCACCCCCGCCGCTCTTTCTTGCTCCAGGTTTCCCTCCGGTAGACCCCCTCCCCCCTCAGGGTCCTGCTCCCTCAGGTGTGTTTCAGGTAGACCCACTCCCTAGTACTCTGCCTGTTGAGGTCGCTGTAGATTCAGGTGTTGCTAGAGGTCCTGCGTCTGGGGGTGATGTGTCTGGGGGTGCTGAGCATGCGCGTGCGGAGCCTGGGGGTGCTGAGTCTGAGGGTGCGGGGTCTGGGGGTGCTGAGCCTGAGGGTGCGGAGCCTGGGGGTACTGAGCCTGCGGATGCAGAGCCTGGGGGTGTTGAGCCTGAGGGTGCGGAGCCTAGGGGTGCTGAGTCTGAGGGTGTGGAGTCTGGGGGTGCTGAGCCTAGGGCTATTGCTTCTTCTGGAGGTCCTGCGGATGCCTCGCCACGACTGTCTCCCCGGCCAGAGCCTCTCTCCCCGCAGCAGTTGCGCGAGTGGTTTTCTCAGCGCACACGCCTTCGGAGTGGAGCTGCCGGAGCTAGAGGTGCTGGAGCTACTAGTCTTGGAGGTGCTGGAGTTCCTAGTGTAGCTGGAGGTACCGGAGGTGCTGGAGCTGCTGGTCCTGGGGGTGCTCGTACTAGGGGTACTGGAGCTGCCGGGGCTGGTGGTGTTGGGCGCGCTGGAGCTGGAGGAGCTGGTTCTGGAGACCCTGGCACTGGAGGCGCTGGAACTGGAGGCACTGGAGCTAGAGGAGCTGGAGCTGGAGGCACTGGCGCTGGGGGCGCTGGAGCTGGAGGCACTGGAGCTGTTGACCCTGGAGCTCGGGGTATTGGAGCTGCCGGGAAGGTGGTGTTGGGAGCGCTGGAGCGGGAGGCGCTGGAGCTGGAGGCACTGGCGCTGGCGGAGCTGGAGCTGGAGGAGCTGGAGCTGGAGACCCTGGCGCTGGATTCGCTGGAGCTGTTGACCCTGGAGCAGGAGGTGCTGGCGCTGGGGGTGAAGCGTCTGGCAGTATTGGTGCTGGAGGCACTATGCAACGGTGCCCATTTTTCGTTCCGCTGCCACCGTCGTCTCTGCCGCCACCTGACTCGGTCCTTCGCCAGGTTCTTAGTCTCCCGTCTTCTACTGGCCTTTCTCCTAGCTTACTGAGTCCACCGCCTTGCCAGTCGCAGCCACAGTTACAGCCAGACTCCCCACTGCCTGCTCCTTCTCCTTACACTGAGCAGACAGACTCTCTTACAGAGCGTCGTGAGCCTGAGTCTCGTCCTGCCTCACCTGTTCGCGCTGTTTGCACTGATCGTCGTGTTCCTCGTCCACGTCCTCCTCCTGTCCCTGGCACTCACGTTATGGCACTTCATCCTTCCTCTGTTCGACTGCGCGTTCCTCTGCCGCCTCCTCCTGAGTCCTCTCTTCCTGCCGTTCCTGACCCTGAGTTTAACCTAGCTCGTGCTGCCAGTCCCACTGTCTCTCGTCTTCTTGCCACTATTTTCACTGACCCTTCTTTTGAGTCCACTGCTGCATCCGCCCTAGTTGCTAAGCTTGTTGAATTTGCTGCTACCTATCGTCTCGACTACGCCATTAGTCTTGTTGCTGAGTCTGAGTCTGAGTGTCCTCCATCGATCGGGGGTGAGTGTGCTCTTGGCACGGACGTCCTTGAGGACAGGCAGGAGGACTTTGAGTGCCTTGAATCTGCTCTACCTCATCTCGTGGCCATGCTGCTTGCCCCTGAGGGAGACCCGGATGCACCAGACATCCCGACCCCGCGCTCTTACGCAGAGGCGATTACGGGTCCCTACTCCTCTCAGTGGCAGACAGCCATGGATGCAGAGATGGCATCCTAGAAGTCCACAGGCACCTACGTTGACGCAGTTCCCCCTTCTTGAGCGAACATAGTCGATGGCATGTGGATTTTCAGGGTGAAGCGGCCGCCGGGTTCTCCGCCTGTCTTCAAGGCTCGTTATGTTGCACGAGGCTTCAGTCAGCGACAGGGAGTTGAATTCTTCCAGACCTTCTCCCCTACCCCAAAGATGACCACTCTTCGGGTTATGCTGCACGTCGTAGCTCAGCGTGACTACGAGCTGCACTCTCTTGACTCCAGCACAACTTTCTTGCAGGGCAGCCTGCACGAGGAGATCTGGATGCGCCGCCCACCTGGCTTCACTAGGTCGTTTTCTGCAGGTACCCAGTGGAGCCTCCGACGGCTAGTCTACAGTCTCCGCCAGGCGCCTCGCGAGTGGCACGACACACTAAGGACGGTGCTCGCGGCTCTTGGGTTTGCTCCTTCTACTGCTGACCCGTCGCTGTTTCTACGCACCGACACTTCGTTGCCGCCGTTCTAAATCTTCGTGTACGTCGAAGACTTGGTCTTTGCCACTGATGACACTTAGGCACTGGCCCTTGTAAAGTCGGAGCTACAGAAGAGACACACCTGCACTGACCTGGATGAGCTGCGCAGCTATCTTGGCTTGGAGATCACCCGGGACAGATCACGGCACACCATCACCCTGACTCAGTCACACATGGTGTAGTAGGTCCTTCAGCGCTTCGGCTTCCAATACTCCTCACCACAGTCCACTCCTCTGCCTACCAGTCACTCGCTCTCAGCTCCACCTTCGGATGAGTCCGTAGAGCCAAGTGGCCCGTATCCAGAGCTTGTGGGCTGCCTCATGTACCTAATGACCTGCACTCGACCTGACTTTGTCTACCCTCTTAGCACCCTGGCACGCTACGTTGCGCTCGGGAGACACTGACCAGAGCACTGGGAGGCCGCTAAGAGTGTGTTGCGCTACTTGTGCAGTACGTCGGGCATGGTGCTCGTGCTTGGAGGACGGGGTCCAGTTGTCCTCACTGGACACGCAGACGCTTCTTTGGTTGACGACTTGGCCACGCAGCGATCGTCACAGGGTTACACTTTCAGCCTTGGCTCCGGCTCTGTTTCTTGGTGGTCTACCCGCTCGTCTTCTGTTCTCAGTTCCAGTTGTGAGGCTGAGATCTACGTAGGGGCCATGGCTGCACAGGAGTTACGCTGGCTCACCTACCTGCTGACCGACTTGGGAGAGCGGCCTCGTTCTTCTCTAGTTCTGTGTGTAGACAACTAGGCCATGTTTGCCTTGTGTCAGGAGCACAGACTGGAGCACAGAACGAAGCACATCGCTCTGCGTTACTTCCTTGCTCGAGAGTTGCAGCAGCGTGGTCAGCTTCGTCTTGCTTACGTGGCCACTCAGGCCAACACTGCTGATATATTCACCAAGGCACTTCTGCCTGGTTATCATCAGCTTTTCTGTACTGTTTTAGGCCTTTTGCCTACTTTGCCTTACTTGCTCACTGCATGATTTTGCTTGTACTGTGATCTATATATATACCTGCATGCTTACACTTGTTAGGGTATGATCACTGTACTGTTTGTTCTCTTTTATATAAATCTGCTTGTGAACTGGCCTTGTGGCCTTTGCTTGTGCTCGGAATGTATGGTTACTTCGTGATCCACCCTGAGCTTGCTTTGTTTTTCTTGACTGGTCTTGTGACCACTTGCTCTCCCCCACTTTGCCTATGGGGGTGTGTCAAAATATTATATTGCTTATTTTGTGTAGGCTATAGTGGGGTAGCCCATAAGGGGTACAAACCAATTATAGCCTACACAAAATAAGCAATATAATATTTTGACAAAACTATCATAGTGCTTACATTGTGTAGGCTATAGTGGGGTAGCCTATAAAGGGTACAACCCAATTAGGGTTAGTACTTGTACCCAACTCATTCATAGTTCATTCATTCTCGTTCAGTATTCTGACAGGGGGCACCTCCAAAGTAATGTTAGAATTTCTCGAAAAAATCATTCCTTGATAACATACGATAGCATCCTCCAAAGTGATGTTGGCATTTCACAAAGATTTCATTCCTTGATAACATACGATAGCATCCTGTAAAGTGATGCGTACCATATCTTCCACACAAGATGGAGGATGTGTGTACTGCGCCCATTCTTGTTCTTGAAGGAATGTTTGCTGCTGCTTGGCCCAACCATTTTGGATAGACAGACTACTGACAATACGTGAGCCTTGCAGCTTGCGACTTTGCTTCAGTGCTGTTGTTGACAAAGCAGAGTGGAACGTAGAGTCGAAAGAAACAAAGTAGAGTGGAAAGTGCTTGATTGAAACACAGTCACGAACTGGTGTTTAGGCTGGGTATTGTCAGATATGAACTTTTGTACCACACCAACACATCTGCCTTCACTTCATGACCAGACATAGCAGCACCACCTCCGAGCGGAGCCTGTTTGCTGTAGGCCCTTTATTGAAATCACTGAATCACTGAAGCTGGGTTGCTGGACTCTAGCTTTGCCATCATCAGGTGCTGGAGTGACAACAAGCTTGGCCGCAGCATCAGTTCTTTCACATGGAAGCTCTTTCAAGTCGACAGCTGTTAGAATCAGATCAAATCAGATCACTAACTGTTCTGTACACAGCGAATCAACACAGCTGTTTTGAGACACCTCCAAATACCGTCATCGCCCGGATATAAGACATATATGTCTTATCTCGTACACGGGCAAAAATGCTTGAGTTATCTTGTAAACGGGATGGTTTAGGGTGTCTTATAAGTCTTATAAATGGAAAAAAAATTAAGTTGACTGTAACACTTGCAAAGTGTGTAGAAAACACCCAGAGACCAGATTCATTGAAACAGGCCGACCTCGGTGGTGATGCATGCAGCGCCCACACTTGCCACGTGAGGGAGCTGCCACTGCTGGCAATATTCCTCTGTGCTGGCAGCATCTAATGATGCTGCCAGCGTCGTTTTGCTGCCAGCAGCGCAGGGATGCTTCCAGAACGCTGCTGGCAGCACGTTGGCAGCGTGAGGGCTGTCCTCTACGAGGAGATGCCTCGTAGAGGAGCGGCTTGGCACCTGTGGATGGGGCACTCTGGCTGGGGTGGGTAGTCGGCCTCTCACTTCATTTGGTGCTCAAGGGTTTAGGAATACTCGTCTCAACCTTGCTCTCGGCAGGCTTTCTAACCATGCGCAGCAAAGTACCCCCAGGCTCGTCCTCTCCTCGTCCTCACGTGCAGGTGAATAACTACGGGCGAATTAACTCGCCCGGCGATGACATCCGTGTAGCCATGGCGAAGAACGCGAGCAAGGCGGGAAGTCCTACCGCGGCCTCCGGTGCGAGCTGTGACGGGGACGATGGAGAAGAAGCGAACGGCGACGACGCCGAGGAGGATTGGCCAGAGAACGGCCACGACGACAGCGCTTCGGGCGACGAATTAGGTCCTGCCGACATCGAGGAGGACGAATGGTGGAATCGGCCGGTCGGGAGCGACGACGAGGTGGAAGAGTGGCGGGCTGGAGATTCGGACAACGACGGAGGTGAAAATGCGAATGGTGACAACGCGGAGGCAGCGGCGGATGCACAGGAAGCGGCGATGGATGCGAATGAGGAGGCTGAAGACGGCGCGGCCGCAGTTGCGGATGCGGATGCTGTGGCAGAGTCGGACACGGTTGCTGCGGATGCCGTCTTATTTGACGGTGAAAGCGGCGACGACGACCCATGTAGCCTTGGGACAGACGACGACGTTCCGCTACTGAAGCGGAGGCTGCGCCATCGCCTACAGTCCAAGTCGAAGCGGGCCCGCGTGGTGCTCTCTGACGACGACAGTCCGGGGGAGGAGCGTCGCCCGAAACTCACCGCTGCGGAGAAGGGAAAAGCCAAGGTCGCGGAAGCCCCTGCTAAGGCCCCTGCTAAGGCCCCTGCTCGTCGCCGCACAAGCAACAAGAAGCGGACATCCGACGGAGACCCGGGATCTAGCAAGGGTGCGGCTAAGAAGAAGGCGATGAAGGCGCCGAATCCTGACGAAATCGTCGTGAACGAGACTCTGGGCAGCGACGATGAGTACGCGGCGGCGGCGGGCCCGATTCCCACGTTCCCTGAGAAGGTCACGCCGAAGGACCCCACCCTCTATAATCCCAACACCCGCCCACCTTCCCCTCGCAGCAAGGACACTACGAGGAAGCGCCGCAGTTGGACCGTGCGTGAGAAGCTTAAGTGGGCGCGCCGCTATCTGGAGCTCGGCTCCTTGAAGAAGACGAGCGTGGAGTCAACCGCGTCCATCGCCTGCATCAGACGCTGGAGTGCGGAGGCGGCTGCGGGCGTCTACAAGGGCGCGGCTAACTGCCGCAAGCGGATGCACGGGGGGGGGCGCCACTCACACTACCCCGACATGGAGGCAGCGTTGTACCGCTACATCTGCCTTCAGCGCGCTAACGGGGTGGCCATCTCGGTGAAGGACACCCAGAAGTGGAGCCGCGAGTGGATGAAGAAGCATCACGCCGGTAAGAACTGGAACGCGAGCTCTCACTAGAGCCAGCGTTTCCGTGACCGCTGGAACCTGGTGATGCGGGTGAAGACCAAGGTCGGCCAACGACTGTCGGCAGGTGCGTGTTGAAGGAATTCGTGTCGCGCGCGGGCTATTGAATGCATGTCCCTCACCCAGTGTCTAACCATCCCGTGTTTCCGTTGCGCGTGTACCGTTTGCAGAGTGCGCGAAGGACTGCGAGTCCTTCTGGAAGTTCGTGCGCATCAACAGGGCGCGGCACAACATCGACCTGGCCCGCATCATCAACGCGGACCAGACTCCACTATTCGTGGAGATGCCGGCCGAACGGACGATCGAGCACCGCGGCGCGCGCTCGGTCCCAATCCACACTGCAGGCTACCAGAAAACGCGCTTGACGGTGATGCTCGCGTGCACTGCATCCGGGGAGAAGCTGCGGCCGTGGGTGTGGTTCAAGATGAAGAACGTCCCCAACTGTGAGATTCCGGAAGGTAAGCGTAATGAATTCAACCGTGCGACTGCCTGATGAGCGTGCCCCACTGTGCTGAAGCCCGTCTGTCCCTTGTGTGCCTGGCAGGAATCGTGGTCCAAGCACAGGACAACGGGTGGATGGACGAGAGCGTTGTGCAGACCTGGCTGTCCAAGGAGGTGCTGCCCCATCTGAACCCCCAGCGCGGCCAGAACGCGAGGCGTGCGATGCTGGTGTTGGACTCCTACCGCGGTCACATCACCCAGACCATGCTTCAGTCGTACCGCACGCACAGCATCACCCCTGCAGTCATCCCAGCGGGTTGTACGAGCCAGATTCAACCCCTGGACGTCTCAATCAACCGGTGCTTCAAGGCTGCTGTGCGAGCGCGCTACGCCAGGTGGTTCATGCGTGAGGGGATTCACCTGAAGACGAATAAGGGTGAGTTGGTCCTTCATTTATGGTATTATTCCTATTCTGTTTCCTGTCCTTGTCTTAAACATGCTCCTTCATGTCCGTGTCTCTAACATCTCGCTGCCCCGTCCTCAAACCCACCCGCAGGAAACCTGCGGAGGCCGCCCCACCCCGTGGTGCTGCAGTGGATCGCGAAGGCTTGGGATCAAGTCCCCAAGCAGATCATCATCGACGCGTTCCGCCACTGTGGGATCTCAAGCAAGCTGGACGGAACGGAGAACCACCTGGTGATGTCTCACCTGCGCGCCAGGAGCACCACTGATGTCTCCGCGGACATGTCCCTCGGGGGGACCACAGGCGACAACACGCGCCTGCTCGGTCGGGCTCCAGAGGAGGAGGAGGAGGAGGAGGAGGAGGAGGCGATGCAGGCGGAGGGCGTGCGGGAGGTGGCAGTGGCAACCGGCCTGGAGGTGCTGTACCAGGAGACCCCCAACTACCGCGGGGCGGCGGCCGAGGCTGACCGCATGATCGAGCCTAGGGAGACGGCTAGGCATGCCTGGCGAGTGCCAGACCTGGGTGTAGAGCCTGTTGTTAGCGCAGGCGAGGAGGCGGTGACTGAGGGGGGTTAGGTAGAAGTAGAGATTCATGAATGTATGCATGTACCCCCCTAAAGTAAAGAAGGCTCGTTTAGAAGACACCCCCTGTTTATAAGAAAACCCCCAAACCCCGGTTCTGATTATAAGACATATATGTCTTAACTCGTACACACAAATAGGTGTCGTATAAAAAGGCTAGCCTGTTTATAAGAGATACCCGTATAGTAGACAACCCCTGTCTACTATTCAACACTGTCTTATATCCGGGCGATGACGGTAAGAAATCAAACACAGCGAAGCAGTAGTGAGTCACACAGTTTTCCCAAACAGCACAACACGCTTATCAATATTCTAGCTTACCGTACCGTATCATAAACCACTACATGACAAACTTGAGACAGCGGGTTTCATTGTGCAGTCTTTGGCAGCTGATGCAGCAGAATCGCGCGGCACAGCGGGGGCATGTGTAGGGCGCGTGGGAGCCACACGCGGAGCAGAAGCGGCGCACAGAGGTGGCTGTGGGGGGCCCCACTGCTGCTGTGAGGTAGGAGGGCGTGCCTGGTGGTAGGGCTTCTAGACTCGCCTGTGGGTAGGGAGTACATGGTATGGAAGAGAAGAAGCAGGGAGCTTGAAAAGGGTCAGCATTGGAGGCACACCGAGGGCATGTGTAGGGCGGGTGGCTACCACATGCTGAGCAGAAGCGCCGCACTGAGGTGGCCGTGGGGGGGCCCACAGCTGCTGTGAGGTAGGAGGGCGTGCCTGGCGGTAGGGCTTCTAGATTCGCCTGCAGGGAGGGAGGAACAGGGAGGGTGGAACCAGGTAGGGAAAGGGAAAGGTTGGATAAAACGCAGAAGCAGCGCAGTGAGGTGGTTGTGGGGGGTCCCACTGCTGCTGTGAGGTACGAGGGCGTGCCTGGTGGCAGGGCTTCTAGACTCGCCTGTGTGGGAGAGAGGAGCAAGGATGGGAACAGGTAGGAACGGGGTTGGAAAGGGAGGGAATGAGGGAAGGAAAAGGAAGGAGAGGCATGGAAGAAGGTTGGCTGGCACATCAGGGGCATGTGTAGGGCGCATGGGAGCCACACGCGGAGCAGAAGTGACGCACTGAGGAGGCTGTGGGGGTGAGGTGGGAAGGCGTTGCAGGTGGCAGGGCTTTTAGACGCACCTGTGATGTAAGGAAGGAGGAGGGGATATGGAAGGTATGTTTTTTGAGAATTCTAAAAAAACATACGCCTTTAGACGCACCTGTGATGTGAGGAAGGAGGGGGGGATATGGAAGAGAAGTCAAGGCATGTAGGGGTAAGCACACTCGATACACTGCTGCAGCCATGGGAGGAAGGAGGGCAGTTGCGCTTACTCACCCCCCCACAACAACGTACCCACCCCACATCGCACCTCCTCTAGAAGCTCCGCAAAGGTCTTGGGAGTGCGCTTGCTCGCTCGGCTCACCACCTCTGCTCTTTCTGGTAGGATAACCCACCCCTGTTATACCCACCCCGTGCCCTACCTCCTCTAGCAGCTCTGCAAAGGTCTTGGGAGTGCGCTTGCTCGCTCGGCTCACCACCGCTGCAGCAGATTGCCTCGTTCGCCTCTTGCCTGGCCGGCTCACTCGCTTGGCCGGTGCGAAACCTGGTGGCAGTCGAGGGAAGACGGGAAGAGGAGAGAGAGGTGGAGGGGGGAAAGGAGGAAAGAAACACAGGAATAGAAAGGAGAGCTCGCCTCGTGCGCCTCTTGCCCGGCCGGCTCACTCGCTTGGCAGACGCGAAACCTGGTGGCAGTCGAGGGAAGACAGGAAGAGGGGAGAGGGATATAGGACGAGAGAGAGGAAGGAAACACACGGACAGGAAGTGTGAAATCGTACGACTCGAGAGGAAGAGAGAAAAGCCTGCATCCTATTCCTGCATCCCTGCATCCCTGCATCCCTGCATCCCTGCATCGTAGCGATCTGCGAATCCCCCTGGCCCATCCCCACCCACTTGTAGCCTTCGCTTTGCCTCCTAATCTTGAGACGTCCCATGCCCCCTTTTTCTTTCGATGCACCAACCATATCAACCTTACAGCACACCTCCTTTGTCCTCGATATACGCATACCTTCGTGAACCGGCTGTCCATATTGTTATACGGGTACCTTGTTGCACCAGCTGTCCATACTCGCTATAAGGATAGTTTCTTGCACAAGCCGTCCCATACTCGTTACGAGCATGCCTTCTTGCACAAGCCGTCCCATACTCGCTATAAGCATACCTCTTGCACAAGCCGTCCCTTACTCATTATAAGCATACCTTCTTGCACAAGCCGTCCCATACTCGTTACAAGCATACCTTCTTGCACAAGCCGTCCCATACTCGCTATAAGCATACCTTCTTGCACGAGCTCCTCCTCTGCATTGAACACATGATCGTCCTCATCCACAGCAGCATCCACCCCGGTATAATCACTCTCCAGTGCTTCTAATCGTGCTGCTGCTGCCTGCGTGCAGTGAATATCAGTGGTGACAAAGGAGACATAGAAACACAACAAGGGATAATCATCATCATCCACAGCAGCATCCACCCCGGTATAGTCACTCTCCAGAGCCCCCAGACGCGCCGCTGCTGCCTGGGTGCATGCGAGAGGGTGGGGGACAGGTGAGAGAAAGAAAAGGTACACGTTGTACCAGTATCCTCATCCTCATCCACAGCAGCGTCCACCCCGGTATAGTCACTCTCCAGTGCTTCTAATCGTGCTGCTGCTGCCTGCGTGCATGGGAGACAGGCACACAAAAAAAAGAGCAAGGTATGAGTGTTTGGTTTCAAAGGGAAAGTGGGGAACAGGTTAGGGAAATTGGAGGTAATCGCCACCCCAGCAGTATCGTCTTCATCCCCAGCAGCATCCACCCTGGTTGTCACTCTCCAGAGCTTCCAGTCACGCTGCTGCTGCCTGGGTGGGTGCAAAAGGAAAAAGGAAAAGAGGCTATTGCCAACCCAGCCTCGTTCATCCAGCCAGTTTAAATAAAACAACCACCCACTAATTCCCTGACCTGTAGAGTTGCGTACACATGAATCACTCACTCGTTTCCGCGTGCCTTCATCCAGCATCACAGCCACCACATCTGCTGCCACCTTGCGTTGCCTCAGCGACCCTCTCCTCCCCGCCGCTGCTGCCACTGCCGTCGCGCCTTTGGAGCCGCCTTTGAATGGATCCATTGCGCCTGGGGAGGGGGAGAGGGGGGAGCAGAGGAGGGAGAGGGGGGAGCAGAGGAGGGAGAGGGGGGAGCAGAGGAGGGTGAGGGGGGAGGGAGGGGAAGTGAGCAAGCCTTCGTTGCCTCAAGAATCCTCTCCTCTCCTCCGCTGCTGCCACTGCTGTGGCGCCTTTGGACCCGCCTTTGGACGAATCCATTGCACCTGGTGCCTGCACAGGGAGGAGAGGCAGCGAGGAGGGGAGAGAAGGTGAGCCTTGCGTTGCCTCAGCGACCCTCTCCTCTCCGCCGCTGCTGCCACTGCTGCTGTTGCGCCTTTGGACCCGCCTTTGAATGGATCCATTGCGCCTGGATGAGAGGGAGGGGAAAGGGGGGGTAAGGGAGAAACGCAGCAGAAGAGCGGGGGAGGGAGGGACCCAGCGGGGCAGGGAGGAGGGGACAGCTAAAGAGGGGTCTGAATCAGAGAACGCGAGAGGGGAGGGGCACGGAGGAGGGGGAGTGAGCCTCCGTGATCCTCTCCTCTCCGTCGCTGCTGCCACTGCTGTGGCGCCTTTGGAGCCGCCTTTGAACAAACCCATTGCAATTGACGGAGAGGGGGAGTGGGCGGAAAGGGGAGGAATAAAGGCGGAAAGGCAGGGAGGAAGCTTTGCGTTGCCTCAGCGACCCTCTCCTCTCCGCCACCGCTGCCACTGCTGTCGCGCCTTTGGAGCCGCCTTTGAACGAGTCTATTGTGCTGTGTGGAGAGAGAGGAGGAAGGGGGGTGATGGGAGAGAAGGGGATAGGTGGAGGGGAAGGGGGAGGGGAAAGGGGAGGGGGAGGCAATTGGGAGGAGGAATGGGATAAATCTGGGAAGCGCAAGTGAGACGAGTAGGGATACATAAGTGCAAGCACGGTGGAATGCTAGAGGGGAAGGGGGTGAGAGAAAGAGGAAGGGGGGTTGGGGAGAAGGACGGGAGGAGCGGGGAGAGAGAGAGGATTCTCTCCCACCCGAAAGAGGAAAAAGAGGAAAAAGAGGAAGTGGAAGGAGGGTTGGGGTTACTGGGGATTGGGAACGCGTGAGGGGAAGAAGCAAGGACGGCGGGGGGGAGCAGGAGAGGCGGATCTGTGGTTGGGTTGGGAACGACATGCATGGCCAGTGAGCGGTTGGGAACGGTGGGGTACGGTGTGGTAGGGCGGGAAAAGGTGGGGAACTGTGAACGAAGAAGAAGCCCAAGCTCACTTCGAGCCTTTTTCGGAAGAAATGCGGCGGGAGTCTTTTGAGTCGACTAAGAAATGCGGCGGGTATCCTACCGGCTCCCAAGTAGCTCGATCCCTGCAGAACTGCAGAGATGCGGCTTGCGAGACAGCGACAGGGTAGCGGATATAGGCGGTTACAGCGAGGTAGATACGTAGATTGAAATGGGTATAGGAGGTTTTGAAGAGAACGGCATTCTACAGATGAGGCGCGACGACGGGAGATGAGGTACGACGAGGGGAGGGGAAGCGCGGCGAGGGGAGAGGAGGTGCGACGGATGTGCGCGCGACTATGGGAGGAGAGGCACGGCGAGAGGAGGCGCGACAGGGGACGATGGAAGGGGAGGCGCGACAGGGGACGAGGGGTCGCGAAGAGGGGAGGGGAGCCGCAGAAGGCGTAAGGAGGGGAGGCGTGTCGAGCGGAGGGGAGGCGCGCCGAGCGGAGTGGAGGCGCGACGAGGGGAGGCGCGACGATGGGTGGGGTAGCGTGACCAGGGGAGGCGCGACGAGAGGAGGGGAGGCTCGACGACTTGAAGCGAGGTGCGTGGGCAGACGGTGACGTGGCTTCACTCACTCTCTTGACCACACGAATAGTATGTGTGTACCTGCCAAAGCTCCCTAAATTCTTAAAATTCCTGCGTCGAATGCTGTTCGGGCCAATTAGTTAGGCTACACGCGATACGAAACTGTGCGACGGGTAAGCGGTGTTCGAAATTGTGCGAAGACATACTTGATTGCAACACGTCAGGGCCCAGGTGAGAAATTCCTTGTCGAGGTGACTTTTCAGGTATTAAAGCCCGCGCCTAGAATGGCAAGGGTTCATAAATACTGAACTTGAAAAGGGTTGCGCGAAGGTTGACGAGAGAAAAATTCGCCTGAGGAAGTTGGCGAAGGCAGAATGCCCGAAAGTGTATCGCAACTTCAACTTCAACTTCCCGAAACTTGAACAAACAGCTTCGACAAAACCAAACCCAACCACTCTCATGAAGCTCACAACCCGGATTTCCGCCATGTCCACAAGCACTCTCTTTGAGCAGCCTGAGAAAAACATGCGTAAGACCAGATAGAGCATCAGTGTTAGGAAAATATAAAGTATCCAGAGTAAAATAGCTGGGTATGACATGTGAGAACATATGCTTTTATGCCGGAATCGAGAGGAATCCGAGGACCGAGGTAGGGAATGTGGCTCGAATGCGAGTGTGAAGCAAGGAGATATTGTGCAAGATGAGAAATTAGAGCGTTGTCGAACACGCGAATCCCTGAGCACAAAAGTCGAAGTTCCCAACCCCTTTACAAATGTGCACGCCTGCTCGTACAAAATTTGGGGCCCGCTCAAGGTCGACCACAAAAGTTCGCTTATATATTCATAACAAACATTACAGCCCACCAAATAAAGAATGAAAGAATTCAGAAACTAGAATCAGGACACCAAACGCTAGAGGAAATCATTAGCAACCCCTGTACAAAACAACCGAGAAAGAACGAACTCACCGTACAAAACAGACCACTCAAATGATCGCCCCACTAGAGCGGAGTCTTTTGCAGCCCATCACAACATTCAGCTCAACATAGAGATTCACATGAAAGCGTTCAGCCCACCAGAGAGAATCATAAAAGAGCATTCACAGCACCACAACATTCAGCTCAACAAAGGGATTCACATGAGAGCATTCAGCCCACCAGAGAGAATCATACCAGAGCATTCACAGCACCACACATTCTAAACCAAACGACACCCTGCAAGCACCACATCAAACGCAGCCCACCATACAATACACCTTAGCAGCACGTCTCAAACCGCCGCATTACGGAAACTGCCGCACTGGCATGACATACTGTGCACGGTCAAAAGAAGTGTACGCGCAGTCAACCGCGAGCACACTGCTCGCTTCGTACGACCTCGGCGTACCATCCAGGAACCCCTCTCCCTCAGCACCATCCGCCGAAATCGGGTGTTGGCCGTTGGAAATCCGCCGCACTAGGGGAACCGCTCCACTAGCATGACATACTGTGCACGGTCAAAAGCAGTGTACGCGCAGTCAACCGCGAGCACACTGCTCGCCTCATACGACCTCGGAGTACCATCGAGGAACCCCTCTCCCTCAGGCCCATCCGCGGAAATCGGGTGTTGCAGCGTCGCAATCAACCGTTGGAAATCCGCCGCGCGTTGGGAGTGGTCGTCGCGGTAAGTCTGCCCGAGCACGCCGTAAATGTCGTTCGTATGCTCCAGCTCCGCGATTCCGACATTCAGATGCTCCTCCGCGTCTGAAGGCGTCTGCAGCTTGGGGTGCGCGACGCGGAGCCTCAGATCGAGCGCCACGAGACCGTCGATGGTCAGCACTGGTAGTAATCCACGGCGAACGGCCCCTCCATTTCGTGCGCGCGAAATTCGATCGCAAGTCCACCAGCGCTGGTAACCACGTCGCCGAGCTGCATGCGGGGGATCATCATGCCGTCGATCTCGATGGCCTTCATGAACCCGTCGCCGCGCTCCTGCTGCTTTCCGCCGCGCGCCGCGAGACGAAGCTTGTGGTCAACGCCGTCGGCAGTCCAGATAATCCCGAGCTCCCTGCACGACGGAAGAACGAGAAAGTTCGGTAGAAACAAACGTGTTAGCATAATTCTCGATAGAGCAGACTTATTTTGAGAAATCCGTCGCACTCTGAGCATTAAAAAACAAAAAAAACATCGGAAGCGCCGGCGGCACGCAGAGAAGGTGACTCACTTGATCCAGGTGTGGACGGCCTTGCCATCAACCACGAGCGCCGCGTTCTCCGTGTTATCCGAGTAGTAGCCGCGCAGCAGCATGTTGACGTGCAGGTTGCGGTCCGTGAGCAGGCAGAACGCCTTGTCGGGCCGCCCGTTGAAGTCGAAGTCCGTGCCGTGCGCGCCCACCAGATGCGGGTCGTTGAGAACTTTTGCCGACGGGTTGCACTCGCCGCCGACTCGCACCTGCAAATGCACGGGCTTCGTTTCCGTCGAGAACTGCGCTGTCATTTCTCCACAGGTGTAGTCGATTTTATCGTGGAGGAGGAAGCATGCGCCCTTGCCCCTCTTCCCGTCGATGGTTATATCGGGGACGTACTGCCAGTACGAGCAGAGGGGCGTGGCCGCGCATGTGTTACAGCACGCCTGGGGATTCGCCTTGGTTTGAGTCATAGGGTTGCCAGGAACGTACATCGCGAAAAAGGAAGAAGCACATTTCAGGGGTCCGTAGGTTATTCTACGAAAAAGCATACAAAAAGTCCCATACAGTATACAAAAGACCCCAAACCACATGTGACGCAAATGTCACATTTTGGGTTTTCCCCTTATACACTTTTCGGCCTTTGGATGCTCGCACCGCACATTTCATGCAATGTGTCGCACATTTTCGACGGACTGCACATTTGGGATTCTCGCGCCAATGTAAATTCCCCGCGCCGCACATTTTTCGCCATTCGGCGACCACTGCTAATTGGGCTCGTCTGTTGTGTGTCTACGCAATTAGGAATGTCAAAGTAAGATACACTACCGTCATGCTCAACCCACATATACTGCATAAAATACTCTTCAATAGTGTTGTGTGGTCACCATTGTTGGGCTGAGAATGCCCTTAGGATCTTTGCAGGACAGAATTCAAGAGTAGGATGATGTAGTAGCGGAAGCGTTTAATGAAAAAGATTGTGAACCACCTTGCGCTGGTATGTGAGGGCAAAGTAAATTGATAATAACAAAGAGATACATGCTTTTTATAAGAATACAGGGAATATGAAAAGATACGGTTAATAACTGTTTTACTGTTGCTGTTGCGGTTCGATACAGTGTCGACTCGGGCAACTGCTCAGTATCGAGACAGTTGTTTGTCCTTGCTGTCGCGCTGCATTTGTCAGGTCAAAGGTCGCTGACCTTTGACTTTCGCGTAACCTCCAACAGTTGTTCAACCTCCGAGGGTTGACTCACCGATGTTTCGATACGATCTGCTTCGCACTTGTCTTGGTGTTTCGACACGACAGAAGCGTTTAAATCAGTTGTTTCCAACACTCCCCTTCGCTTCTGGAGTGTCGCTGCTGGTGACGTGGCTCTGTCCAGTCAGCAGCATGCAATATTCGAACTTCGACTTTCCGAGCTTCTTGGTCAAGTAATCAGCTGCCATCTCGGATGTGGGGCAGTAAGACAGCTCAAGTCTTCCCTTCTCGATCTCGTCCTTTACGAAGAAATATCGCAAGGCGATGTGCTTCGTCCTGTTCGCGAATCCATTTTTGTTGGCTATGCGAATTGCCGACTGGTTGTCGCAGAATAGGGAGAAGCTGGGTAACTGGGCCAGCTTCGCTTCCTCCAGGAGTTCGCGAAGATACAATCCTTCCTTGGTGGCTGAGCAGAGTGCGATATATTCAGCTTCAGCTGAGGAGAGGGCGATTAATTCCTGTTTGCTCGACTGCCATGAAATAGGTCCGATAGGCTCGAGGCGGTAGATGTAGCCTGTGCGCGAGCGCCTGTTGTCAGAATCTCCGGCGTGGTCGGCGTCGACGTAGCCGATTAGTTTGGGCGTTGGAGATACGTTCTTGTAGTAGATCAGGCCGATCGTCGGAGTGCTTACGAGGTAGTGTAGAGCGCGATCTAGTTCCGCCATGTGTTCAGCTTCAGGTCGTTTGAGGTAGGTAGCGAGTTGACTTGCGGAGTACGATAGGTCCGGCAGCAGGTGACAGCTGCAAAGAGAAGGCATCCCAGCTTTCTCTGGTAGTTGCGTATGCCGGCGGGTTTCAGTGGAGCAGATTCTGCCTTGTCATTTCCTGCCGTGTAGCGGTATGGCGTAGAGATGGTAGTTGGCGTGAGTGCGAAGCGTTTGGCGATGGTGTCGGCATACTTTGCGGCGTTGAGGTAGATCGCGCCTTCTTCTTCTTGGATGTTGAGACCGAGGTACTGCGTGACGGTAGAAGATACTGTAAGCGTGAGGTCCTTTTGTAGCTCCCCTTCGAACCAGGTAGTAACGTTGTCGGTCGATCCGATGTAGAGTAGATCGTCTACGTAGACGATTAGTAGAATGTAGTCGTCGCCTTTCGTGAGCCGGTACATTCCTTGGTCGTGCGGTAGCTGTCGGGATCCGATGCGAGTGAGTCGAGCGTGTAGGTACTGCTGCCACAGTCTCGGGGCCTGTTTGATCCCGTACAAGGACTTCAGTAGCTGGCAGACTTGATTAGGTTCTCCATGGGAACCGTGTGGAAGTTCGACGAAGATTTCTGCGTCGACAGGTGCGTAGAGAAAAGTATTGGCAACGTCGATTTGCCGCAGCTTCTTTTTCTTCATAGCGGCGATCGCGAGAAGAATCCGTAGTGAAGTGTGTCGGCTAACCGGGGCGAATGTCTCGGTGAAATCGCGTCCGTGCTCTTGGTCGAATCCGCGTAGGACCCATCGTGCCTTGAACTTGTCAATGGTGCCGTCTGCTTTCGTCTTCACACGGAAGACCCATTTCCCGGTGAGAATTGCCTTGTTTTGTGCCACGCCGATAGGAACAACTTTCCAAGTGTTGCGCTCCTATAGTGCTTTCAGTTCCTTATCCATGGCTTCACGCCATTTTTCCCTATGCTCCCCCCCAAGAGCCTGCTGAACTGTGGCAGGCTCCTTAGGAGTATTGGTGCCGTGGACCGCGGTGACGAGACCAAGTATCTGAAGACCACTCTGTGTGTAGCGGGGGAGTGTTGTGTCCTCGGGATAAGCTGCTTCGTCACCTGCTTCTGGGTCAGGTATGAAATTGGGCCCTATGCGTTCTGCTTCGTTGGTGTTGACTTCTGTAGGTGTAACGTAACCAGTGTCGGCGAGGTCGAAATATGTTTCGGCGTTGACGCTTTCGCGAGGATTTTCGTCATCCATCGGGATAGGCGCGGAGCAGTAAGGGAGTGGTCCTGCTTCTTCCGAGGCGTTATCCACGTTCTGCTCGTCCCAGTCAGCTTCGTCTGCTGCCGAGGCGAAGTGTCGGTCACCACGGAAGCCACCTGTGGGATCCCGATTTTCTTCCAGGTTGGCAAGATATGTCGGAAGGGTGAGTCGTTCGTAGAAAATGACGTCACGTGCTGCTACTGTTTCTTTGGAGTGGACGTCGAAAATCTTCCACGCGTTGTAATTTCTTTCGATGCCCAGGTGTAGTCCCCACTGTGCTCGTTGGGAAAATCGGCCGGCTCGTGCAGATGGGGGTCGGTACTGTACCATGCAGCCGAAAACTCTTAACATTTTTGTGCTGCCCTGTTTTCCTGTCCACAGCAGGTGCGGTGATGCGTTGTTCGGTAGTGATGACGACGAAAGCAAGTTGTGCAGCATGACAGCGTGGTCCATCGCTTCAGGCCACTGGTGATTGGGCAATCGCATGCCACGCAGTAACTTGCGCATGGTGTTCTGGAGAGTTCGATTCATCCGTTCCGCCACGCCTTGCTGTTGATGGGCGTAAGGAAGCGAGATGAGCCTTTTGATTCCCTTTTCTGCCAAGAACTGCTTGAACCTCTGTGAGGTGTATTCTCCTCCTCCGTCTGACTGAAAGCTTTTCAGTTTCTCGCCTGATTCTCGTTCTGCTACTGGAAGCCAAGCGATGAAGGCTTCGAAAGCCATGTCCTTGCTCGGGAGATTAAGGTGCCAAACGTAACGTGTAGCGGCATCGATGAACGTGATGGTGTAGCTGTATGCTCCTTGTCCGGGTTCGCGATTGTACAGGATGTCGCTGTACACCTTTTCAAGTGGTGCGTAAGCTGGTGCGCTGGGTTGTGATGAGAAGTGAAAGGTCGATGCGGTAAGTCAGCTTCGGGGCAGGTAAAACACGTTCCTCGCGCTCGTCGAAGTTCACTTCCGTCCGTTTGGAGTAGTGAATCCTTGTCGAGTACGCTGGCTCGGATTGTATTGTTTAACACCGTGTTGCTTGGGTGTCCCATTCGTGCATGCCAGATGTCTTCGCTGGCGCGATGTCCGGGTGAACGACGATACAGGTCGGAGTTGGAGTAAAAGGCGGCGGTGAAGTTGGCGCTTCTGTGAATTTCGCGAGGAGTGGGAGTTAGCTGCTGCGCAGGAGTCGGTGAAGTATTGTCGGTGTGTGGCGATGTCGTTGAAGAACTCAGGACTGGTGTTGTAGGTGTTGTTGGTGTTGCCGAGGTTGTTTCTGCTGCTGCCGATGTTGTTTCTGCTGCTGCCGAGTGTTGAATCGTTGCTAATGCTCTTGTTCATTCTGCTTCAGGGATGGTGTGTGAGTACCAGAAGCCTTCTGGACTGAAGTCGGGGTCAAGATCCGGTGGATGTGTCCAAGAGGTGAAGGTGACGATCCCGTCACTGTCAGCAGTGCCGAGATCTGGGACAAAGTCGAGGACGAATACGTTGTTTTTCAAGACTGCCTTTCCGATGTAGAGACCACCCTTGCCGTGGTATAACTTAAACTCCTGAGTGGTGCTGTCGGCCTCGAGGTGTATGCCCTTCGCCATCAGCTGACTGACACTCAGTAAGTTGTAACCGAGTCCTTCTGCTATTAAAACCTTTGACATCTGCAGTATGACATTTGTCTCTCGTGACTGAAGTTGCACTACGCCTTGTCGTCTTGTGCGCAGGTTCTGGTTGTTGGCGACGGTGATGACAACTTCGCGTTGAAGTTGGTGTTCACGTTGAACAAAACGTCCTGAGGAGCACATATGCTGTCCACAGCAACTGTCCAAGAACCACGTATCCTTCCCGGATGGCTCGCTTTGAGCGATGGCTGCATAGGTCGGATTTGGTTGAAGTGACTCGCGGCGAGACGTGCTGTTGTCAAGCTGCTTTTCCGGTGAGTAATATGGTGGTGATTCTGTGATGCAGGAATCGGTTAACCGTGTCATACAACTGACGATGTTTCTTGTTTCTTGCGCAGGTTGTCCCGTCGATGTTGTTGAGACTTGTACTTGAGATGTCGGATTTGCTTGCGTTGAGGCAACTTGACTGCTTGAAGGCCGAAGCTGCCACTGCGTCGGTTCTGACTGTTGTCGGTTAGGACAGTGTATACGAGGATGTCCTGACGTCTTGCAGAGGTGACAGAACGGAGGTACTAGTTTCGGTTGATGCTGATAGTTGTTGTAGTTGTAGCGCCGTTGAGTGTGAAATGCGAATTCAGGTACTGATGCCTTCTTGTTATGTCGTTCTTCTTGCAGGTCCATATCTTGCTGCTCAGCGTGGATCTCGGCGCAGAGTGCTGCTTCTGATATCTTTCCATGCGCTCGGAGTATGGCGCGGGTGGAGCGCCACTGAGGACCGAGGCCGCCGATGATGACTGTGACGAAGGCGTCTTCTGAAATCGACCCTCCGCATCGAAGGAGTTTGTCGCGCAATTCGCGACAACGGCTGATATACGCCATCCCCTTTTCGCCTGGTTACATTTCGACTGTCGTTAGTTGCGCCATTAACCGACTTTGATTTACGCTGTCTGTTGCTTGATACAGGTTCTTCAGGTGGTTGTACGCGAGCTCTGCAGAGTTGCCGTATCCTCGGTAAGACCGTATATTCTGCTGCTGACTTGGAGTGATATTTCTCAGCAGTATTGTGTACGCCATCATTGACTGATACGTGTATTGCTGCTTGTCGTACTGTGTGCCATGTGTTGGATATGGCAGGGACCCGTCGAAGAAGCCAAGGATCTGCGCGCCTTCCATCATTAGCTCGAACTCGAATGACCAGGTAAAGAAATCCTTTCCGTCGAAAGGCCTTGTCGTTTGTAGTTTTAAAACGTGCGCGAACTGCGACTGAACTTGAAGTGCGTCCAGTGTCCTTTCTTGTCCAGATGCAGGCTGCGGGTGTGGCATAAAGCTGACGGAGCCACGCTGGGGCTCGTACGGAGCAAAGATAGGCCGTTGCTGTTGATTTCCTCGTGCATAGGATGAACCGTCGAGGCTCATCGGTGTTGCGTTGTTGTTGCTGTTGTTTGACTGTGCAGGTGCCCCTTGCTGGTGCTGTTCGTAGGACATGAAGGAGAAGAACTTCTCCATCATGTCTGAATCGAAGGCCGCAGCTTGATTTGCGGGAGTTTCCGAAGACGATGCCCTTGGTCTTGTTGCCGTACCCTCCTCTGTCTGTAGGCCAGAGGCAGGAGGTGGAGTAGGGGTAGTGCCAGGAGAGCCGTTAGAGGAGCTTCTCTCCTTCTGCGTTGCCATGTCTTGCGATGTTGTAGATATCTTGTTTGTAGTCGAATTTGCCCTGACTGCTCTCATACCATGTTGGGCTGAGAATGCCCTTAGGATCTTTGCGGGACAGAATTCAAGAGTAGGATGATGTAGTAGCGGAAGCGTTTAATGAAAAGATTGTGAACCACCTTGCGCTGGTATGTGAGGGCAAAGTAAATTGATAATAACAAAGAGATACATGCTTTTTATAAGAATACAGGGAATATGAAAAGATACGGTTAATAACTGTTTTACTGTTGCTGTTGCGGTTCGATACATTGTCGACTCGGGCAACTGCTCAGTATCGAGACAGTTGTTTGTCCTTGCTGTCGCGCTGCATTTGTCAGGTCAAAGGTCGCTGACCTTTGACTTTCGCGTAACCTCCAACAGTTGTTCAACCTCCGAGGGTTGACTCACCGATGTTTCGATACGATCTGCTTCGCTCTTGTCTTGGTGTTTCGACACGACAGAAGCGTTTAAATCAGTTGTTTCCAACAACCATCACGTGATTTTGGTCATCGCCCTTTCACACATAATCAGCGTCAATTGCGTGTCACACGGTGCGACAAGCCACTAAACTGTCCCGTGAACCCAGCGATTCAAACCCACTCATGTTCACTCGGCCAGCAGGAACCTGTTGAGCAGCATGACACGCTTGTCCACATAAGACATGCAAATGTGCACCACCCTCTGGATGCACTCTACGTCCACCACAACATACCTTGTCCTCACACGGCCGGGTGTCATCTGCAAGCAAGTTGTCATCGGGCACGTGCCCTCCGCCTCGTAGTACTTCACGTACACGTGCCTCCCCATCTCTCCATCCACGCCCTTTGCCCTGAAGATGCATAGGCACCTTGCGTACCACTCTCCCTCGTCTGGGTTAAGCACGGCCACGTCTGAAAACCACTTCTCTGATGGGCTTGCCTTCACAAACGTACCCTTCGGCACAAGCTCCCCGCCTCTTGTTCGGGGTATCGCCACAGCGGTATGCACCTGCGCATGACGGTCAACATGAGGGCAATTCTGGTGACTGTACCCACAAGTACCAGGACTCTAGCACGAGCGGCCCACGATAGTGGTCCACATGCCACACGAAAATGCATAAAAGCCGGCCTCACCGCGATGGATGGCGACGGGAGGCCTGCCGCCCTCATGCAGCCTGCGAGTGCGTCCATGTCGGACCCATGTGCCTCGCGATACACCCACATAACCGCGTCCAGGTCCTCGTCCACATTGGCCGGACGTGATTTCTTCGTCAGGACGGGTTTGCGCGTCCATACAGCCTGTGTGCACACTGATTGTGATACAGTCGCTGAATGATTCCATGAGGTTACCGCACTCCGACACAATACGTCATGCTACATGGTGTCGCAGACTGCATGCCGTGTACTGCAACTACCTCGCGCAGCGCCGTCACATACTGCCTGTTGCCGCCTGCGTCCGCGGACACCTCCCGCGCTATCTCGCGCTGCACCTCCTCCTCGATAATGCGGCGTGGAATGTCCTGCCAGTTGCTTCCTCGCACCGGCACCTTCACTGTGCCCTTGTGTGTGTGCTCCCATAGGTTCGTGGATGTCTCGTGCGTCAACCCACGCATAGGGATGCCGGCAATCAGGTGCACAATCTGGTGCACCTTCGGGATGTTCCAGCCTGAGATCTGGTCGGGAAACGCAGCGACGATTGCCGCCATCATTCTGCACAGCGACACGTGAGGCGGATATAAGTCTGGATGTAATGGCACATCACATCTTCAGCACATGTCGTTGCACACCACTCACCTACACATTCCTACAATTTGAAAGTTTAGTGCACACCAGGGTCTGCTCGAATCACGGAACTTACGTCACTGCCATTGCTCTGACGTCGTCCAGGGTGTCGTCCGTGTGCTTTGTCACGCCGACAAGCACCTTGTAGAAGCTGGCGTATGCCACAAACGCCGCCACCTCCCGTTGCCGTTTCTCCTTCTCCGCTGGTTTGCTCCTCGCCATACTGTCGGCAATCAGCAAGGGCATCACCTGCATCATCCCCCTGTGCTCGAAGGCTGCGTAGTTCGCCCCACTGCTAAACCATGTGGCCCCTCCTGGTATGCGCACCACACTTGCGCGCGTGCCCTTCTTTTGCTCCTTGCGGCGCCTGCCAACCCACCCATCTACGGTCAGCCACGTGCATTGCATGTTCATCACGCGGCAGCTAGAAATATCCAGATGAGAGCGTACACACCTCTCAAATTCCCTTCGCTCTGGCTTGCTCTTCCCCACCATGAAGCACTTGCCCATGCGTGGGAGCATGCCTACGTCCAGGACGTGAAGAAGGTCCGCGGCGCATGCGAGGAACACGTTGCCCCATGTTGTCTCTGCGAAGTTCCACCTCTCCAAGTAACACTGCCGCTCATGTACATTGACACACTAAGATGGGCATTGACACACGATGAAGTCCAGGGTTTCTTAGTGTGGTACTCGGTTCTCACCTGCACCGGGTGCGTCGACCATCGCTTTTTGATTTTCTCGGCCGCCTTAGAGTCCGGGGCCAATTGGATTGCGGCCACTACTCGTCTATGGTGCTCTACAGTCCGCACCACTGACTCCTGCGTAATGTCGGACAGATGTGTTTCCTTGGTGTAGCACGACGAACACGGCCGGTGCGATCCTTGCTGCATCGTTGCTGTGGATCTTGACGACTCTGGGTAGTCACCAAGCTGACCGAAAAGACATGGAAACGCCTTGACCACCTTTCCCGTAGCATCGGTGACGTAGAACCATCGAAGCTCTGCACTGCACGTGTCGCCACACCAAATGTCATTTACGTGTCTCATCCATCATACTATGCTTGTAACATACACCGCTCCCCTTACCCTCGGTGTGCCCTGAGTAATGGCTCAAAAATCACTTCCATGCACGCCTGGAATACTCGTGTCTTCTCTGTTGACGACGCCCACTCTGGCGGGAATGGCAGCACTCCCGCCATAAGGTGTCCCGGCTCCTGCCAGCGTAGCGCTTCCGGGATGTTGTATAGACTGATGAGTACCGGCCACGCAGCAAGCCTGCCGTTCCTGGATGCGTGCGTGCTGTCGCTGTACACGATCACCCCCAGCACAATGCAGTCTTCGTCTGGCATGCTGGCCTGTGCACGTTGAAAGACCGGTATTAGGACTAGCATAAATTGATTCGGGCGTTATCTTCTACAATGGCCATACACCTCACCTGCGCTTCGTGGCACCACTTCCCAGTGTCCGGCGTGCTGTAATGACGTACGTCCTTGGTGTCCTCCTCGTCCCTGCGCGGTTTGGTGACAAACCCCGCGATGCTGAAATGCCCGTAACAACTTCTTCACCAGCTGCCAAACACACTCCCGCTAATTGTTAAGGGATGAGTATAACAAGCAGTTAATCTATACATCGTCATTCCATGTATGCGGAGTGACTCTGGTTTTTTCTCACCAGCTCCGTGTCCCGGTAGTGCAACAGCAGCGTGCACATCCTCCCTCTTGGTCCGTAGCACTTGACGCCCTTTGTCTTCCATGGCACCTGGTCAACTGGTGCCCTTTCGCGCCCAAACCGTCTGACATCCACGAAATTGAGTCACCTCCGCACGTCCCTCAAAGAGAACTTAGGGTTCTGGAAAAGGCTGTGCAGTCTATTCACCTCTCGTCGCGACAGATCGGCTTCGCGGAAGAAGATGTACAGCTCTATGAGAGTATTGAAGCCGTCGTCTATATGTGACATAACCGTCTATATGTGACATAACACCCTCCTCCCCATCGCTCTCCTCAGCGGGATCTATGGGATCGTCTGGTTCATCGACAACTGCAGCAGGGTCCACTTCTCCGCCCGACGCCGAAGCGCCTCCATTGTTGTTTGTATAACGCACGGGTGTTTGGGGCCTAGCTCCGCGTCTGGCGCGGAGCGCGTCCCGATACGCCTCCACCAGCCGCTGGGCACGGGAGTGTTGAATCTTGCGCCTGCATTTAATATTGTTCGACACATGCGACTGGAGTGTGTTGTCGTCAACATGTTCCAGTCCGCACGCCTCGCAGACGTTGCCTAGCATTGCTAGAGCTTGTGCTAACCCTAACTTCTGCCTACCGATAAGGCTGTTCGTCCATCCGAAGGCACAATATGTGCCTGAATGTTTGCAACTGTTGCAGGTCTCTCCCAGCTCGGTTCTAGCGTATTCATCGCCGGTAGAAACGAGGTTGGTCCATATGACATTTGGCACGTCAGTTGACCTGGTTGATTGAAACTAAAGCACGGTGTGTAGCGGTCAATTTAACGCCGGGCCCGGTATCAGTCTGCCAGATGGGCCGTACATGTACTGTACTTCTCACTCAGTTGCTAAGTTCTACTTATGATCTTGTGTTTAGCCCATGTCCAACTGTGGCCTTCTATGTTTGCTATGGAACAAACCCGCTAAAAGTATCACTCACTCCATTCCGGTTACAGTACTATCTGCGGAATCTAAGTCCCTGGTCGGGGGGGGCCAATGTACACTGGTCTCATCCGGGCCACTCATCCCAGCTGTTCCCCCTCCATGCGGTCGATAGTGGCGCCCTCTGTCCGAATGACAATACTCCATGTGTCCATGTCACGTACGCAAGTTCACAATGTTGGTTAGGGTATTGATTACGTGGCGGATAACGTCCGCGTGGGTAATGGCACTGTCCGTCATTAGAGCCCGTTAATCCGTCTCGCTTCCTTCTGTTATAACTCGCGCACCACATGTGCAAAGCGCTGAATTCCCGCCACCATGGCTGAAATGGCCCTTTTGCTCGAGGAGTTACAGGCTCACCCTCAGGACGTGTTCTGCTTTGTGGAAGAAGCCATCCTGCCCACCAAGCTGCCCTTCCGCATTTCTGGTGATGGCCGACTCGACCCGCGTCCCGACTGGCACCTCAACATTGGCTTTCTTTTCAATGCAGCCGGCACCGTCATGTGTCCGCCGCTGGTAATGTTTCGCCTTGAAGACGAGCTTGCGCAGGGCATAGAAAACCCGGCCGATCATCCCGTCTTCGTGCGCCACACCATCGACGGAACAGTCACCCCCGATGTGCGTACTGTCATGCATTATCTCGAGAACCAATGGCTACACCTGATTACGACCGCTGTGACACCCCTACTGACTATACTTCGCACTCGTTGTCTTGCTCCTCACGCAGATATTCAGCGAGTACCTGGAAGCGTTGAACGGCGTCTCGTACTCCACGGACGACCACGTCATTGTCCTTGTAACGAAGGACTCCCACGCTACGACAGACATTTCTGCGATGGAAACGACGGAACATGGTTTCCGCGTCCAAAACTTGAGCAACCTCCGTATCGTTCACATGCACGGCGCTGCGCCACGGTGCATCCATCCCGGCCAGTGTGGGATCGTGGAGTTGTGGAGGACGCTTTATCGTGGATGTTACCTGCGACATTTGATGTGGACTCAAGAGTGGCGCGACGGCTCTGAGTTCCGGCTCCCGCCCCTGTTACACATGATTCGATGGATGGGGGCCTCGTGGTCGGAAGCCACGCCTGCGTCGGTCCATCTTAGCTGGTGGCGCGCTGGATGTGTGCCAGCATCATGGCGACTCGCCATCCGTGCGTACAAGAACCCAATACTTAGCGTCCTGTCAGAACCACTGGTGTTGGAGCTGGGTCAGCTGCAGTGGCTAATAGACGAGTTCAGGCCTCGGGGCGAAGGCCTCATGCATGCTACAGATTTTGCCCATTGCGAGCAGCTCCTTATACCCCCACGCGTTGAGCGTGTCGGTAACGAGACGCCCGCCTCTGTGGAAGACCCCGTCATAACACTGAACACTCATCCTGGCCCGCTATTCAGTGACAGTCGTTGTCGCAGGCGCGTAGCACGCGTGGTCTCCGAACTACTTGTTCGTCAAGCCATCTCTCTCGGCATACAAGTGCGAGACGCGCCTGAACGGTTTGGTGCGTCGAACGCCGAAGTGGTTAGTCGTCTTCGCCGTACTCCTATTAAGCGTCCCCGAAAGTCTGCTGCGACGGTCATCTAAGAACGTCGATGTCGCTAGGTGCTTGACATGATGCGGTTAATGTCTCATGTGACATGAATCATGTAATAGAGTGTGTTTGACGCGTTTTCAGCATGCGGCACTACGATTGTGAAGGACCTCACCAAAATATTGTTCGGAAACATCTCGTTCTGCTCCGCTATGTCTCATATTTAAACATTGTACCGGGACTGTGTAAGACGTAAATTCGTGGATAGGGTTTGGTGGCCACACAGGCACCCGGAACCATTCTTCCGCTTTCAAACACAAGATCTTCATATGATGGCATGCAGCCGCAGGTTTGCCAACGCGGCTGTATTTCGTGTTTATCATCTGGCGTGCAGTACCGCGTACGTCACATCACATGCTAATGAACAAATGACGAGTGCAGTTTTAGCATGACACGTGCGACGCCCGGACGGAGCTGCTTTTCCGCGCCAAAACGTCGAATCTGGAGTTGGCGCGCAGTGTGACACAGTGGTTGCCATGTACATCTTTTGAGTTCCTCTCAACACACAGACGTGTTGTGTGATGCAATCATATGCATTCACGTCTGTCTGCCTCCCATCATGAGTTCGTGCGTTGCATGCGTGGTGTGAGCGTATGCAAGAATTTGTGTTTTGTGCGGTTTGGTTTTTCTGAGTGTGTGTGAATGTTTTTCTGAGCAGATATCTAAAGTGACTCCTCTGCTCAAGAGCTTTCCGACGAACCAAGTATCGCTTCAATCGGAGCACGAACAAGAAAGTTACGAACGTTCGAAGTTCGTATGCTTTTGATATTTGGTTGTGGTGACTATGGGAAGTTGTGGTGTTGACTCCATAAGGAGTATAGACTTTTGGGGGTTGGGAAATTCGTCAACATCAATGTAGATGCTGCCAAGTGGTTGGGAGGTGCCAAACCAGGTTGGCAAGTGTGGCCAAGTTGGGTGAGGTGGATGGCATGAGTTGGGAAAGTGACAAATGTCAAAGTTGGGGTGCCTATAGAGAGGGGAATTGTGTGGAATGGGGTGTCCTTGGTTGGGGACTCCCTTGGGACCTTCCCTCTCGTCCTCCTCATCCCCTCCTACCTGGTTCTATTGCTACTCTAACTTTCTTGTGTGAACTTGTGAGATCATTGTTATTGAGTTACGTTTTCTATGGCAGCATACCCCCTAGTGCGCCGAAGTTCATAACTCGAGTTATACTCAATAGTTTGATACTATTCAAATTGGGAAAGATAGCCACGGTCAAGGGCTACAACATACTCGAGTTTGAGAGAATTCTAACCGTGCGTTATTCGTCGACGACGTTTCTTGTGAACTCGACGTTTCTGTCCAGAATTCTAAGCCAACGATTTTGAGAGATTTAGACACCTAATCTTCGTAGAATCCGTCCTTAGTCTCTAACAAGTGGTATCAGAGCTGATTAAGGACATTGTGGAGAGACTACTGAAGTGTGAAGACCCTCCTAGACCCACCATGGCCTGTGGGCGTGCCTAAGTGGAGTTCTGGAGGTTGCATGTGACTTCCGCTAAGGGGAAACTCTGCCGAAATTTCGTTGGCGCCGACACTTGTGGAAATTGAGTGGGACTTCGGTGTGGACAGCAAGGGGGGAGCTGGAACCTGTGCTTGGGAGCAGAGGAAATGAGTCAAGGGAGTGGAGATGCAGCTGAGAAGAGGAATGAGCCGCCACCATCCAAGATCGAGGCATTGGATGGCTCCAACTATGAGGAATGGAGCGGGCGGATGCGGAGTGCATTTAAGCACTACAAGCTGCTGAAACTTGCGATGAGAGAAGAGAAGATGCCGGAGGAAGGCAACGCCCGCGATCGGTGGATTGAGAAAAGCGCGGTGCTGTACGACCTAATCCTTCAATCGGTCAACAACGATATGTTCCAACACATCAAGGATTTGGTGGAGTTGGATGATTCCGGACCAAAGGCGTGGAAGCTACTGCGCGACGTGATTCAGCCCAACACGCTGCCGATGGTGATTGTGTTGGAGAAGGAGCTGGCTGCCCTCTCCATGCGACCGGACGATGATGTGAAGCCGGTCCTTGACAAGATCAAGGACACCTATGCAAGGATGGCAGCGGCGGGCAGCAATGTGTCGCAGATGCAGCAGTGCACCAAGATTATCTCGGTGCTCGACAACTCATGGGACAACCTCATCCCCACCCTCAACACTCAGCAGGACCAGTGGACACCTGAGTGGCTACGGCAGCAGATTCTGCAGGAGGACTTCCGCAGGCGCCACACGGGAGGTGGTGCTGCCAACAAAACTGCTGAGGGGTATGGAGCTGCAGGAGGCAGCAGAGGAAGAGGGGGAGGGAGAGGCCGAGGCTGTGGGAGAGGCTTTGGCAGAGGGAGAGGCCGAGGTAACTACAATGAGGGGCATGGGAGCTCTGGTGGCAGGGGGAGCACCCGAATGGAGGGTGCGTGCTGGTACTGCAAGAAGGCTGGACACCCTTGGTTCAAGTGTTTCAGCCGGCCTGAGGGATGGGCGCCCCCAGGCATGAAGCCGCCAAGTGGTGAACGTGCACGAGGTGGCGCTGTGCAAGGTTCAGGTGCACAAGGTGATGGTGCACAAGGTAAAGCCAACCCTGGGATGTTCCTCATGGCTGAGGATGTGAAAGGGAGTGAGGGTGATGTGGGCTCAGTTGGGAAGGTTGTTATGCACCCCCTCACTCACTGGGTGATAGATTCAGGTTGCACAAGTCACATGACCCCACGGGCAGATTTGCTTGACGAGGTAAAGCCCCCTGGGAAGATCAAGTTTGTGGCTGCCGCTTCAGGTGCTTTGCTCCCTGTGATTGGTGTTGGGAATGCTAAGGTAATGGGAGCCAATGGGGGCCTTGTGGGGCTGGGGAATGTACTGCTAGTTGAAGGTTTGTCCGCTAACCTCCTCTCTGTGCGCCGGCTGCAGAAAAGCAAGGCCAAAGTGACCTTCGGCCCAACCAGCTGCCGTGCAAAGCTTGAGAAATTGCTGCTGTGGGATTTGGAGGAGAAGAGCAGCTGCATCAAGGACCTATGGCAGCTGCCCATCATCTCTTGGAATGGGAAACCACCAGCAACGGCAGCGGCAGCAGCAACGGCTAAAACAACTGCGGGAGGAGAGGAGACTGCACCAACCAATGGGGCCCTAGATGCAGTCAAGAAGGTGCAGCAGTCACAGCAGCCACATGGTGAGGTGCTTGCTGGTGTGGATGCAACCGCTGCATGGGCAAAGGCTTCATCTGGGAATGGTGATGCCGATTGGGAGACGTGGCACGAGAGGTTGTGTCACATCAACATTCCTATGCTGCAGAAGTTAGTGAAGGATGGGAGCTTGAAGGGGTTGGAGGTGAAGGGGGCAGCAAAGGAGATTGGGAGCTGCCCTACATGCCTTGAGACCAAGTTCACAAAGTTTCCGTTCAGCAGCGGCACGGGACCAGCTAAGGCCCCGCTCGCACTTGTGCACATGGATGTGGTGGGCCCTACGAGGGCCCCTTCTCTCTCGGGCAGCCGCTACTTCTTAACCATTGTGGACGACCACACGCGTGCCGTTTGGGTGTACCCTCTCAAGACTAAGGGGGAAGTGGCAGCGGCTGTTCTTAAGGAGTGGATGCCGAGAGCTCAAAGGGAGAGCGGACACAAGGTGAAGGTGATCCGCACCGACAATGGGGGAGAATTCATTGGCGCTGATTTTGAGGCGGTGCTGAAGAAGAAGGGGATCCAGCATCAGCTCACGGTTCCCTATAACCCTCAGCAGAACGGTGTGGCTGAGCGCTTCAACCGGACCCTGCAGGAAGGTGCTCGCACTCTCCTTGGGCGTGCAGGGCTGCCGGATCCGTTTTGGTTGACTGCACTGCGGCAGGTCGCCCTTGTGAAGAACAGGGTGTTGGCGACTGTGGGGGACAAGCAGTGGGTCCCCTACACCAAGTGGTATGGGAGTGCACCAGCTGTCAACATGCTGAGAGCCTACGGCTGCATGGTGGTGTTTCATGTGCCTAAGGAGAAAAGGGGAAAGTTGGAGGCTAGTGGGAGATGGGGAGTACACTTGGGGCTTGCTAAGGATCATAAGAGCTGGTTGATATGGGACTTGACCAGCCAGCAGCTGACTGTGTCAAGGGATGTGAAGTTCCTTGAGTCCTTGTACTACAAGGAGTGGAAGCAGCAGCACCAGCAGAAGCTTCCTACTACACCGCTGATTATTGAGGCCGATGAGGTGCAGCGGCCTTCGAGGCAAGTGCAGGTCACTGTCTCAGAGGAGGAGATTTCTGGGGTGACTGAGGATGGGGGAGAACCTGAGGTGGAGGAGCAGCAGCAGCAGCAGCAGCAGCAGCAGCAGCAGCAGCAGCAGCAGCAGCAAGATGCTCCACAAGGTGCCGCACGTCCGGCTGACCGTCCTAGGAGGGATGTGCGCCCTCCTAACCGGCTGACCTATCCGAGCTTTGGCAAGCCAAAGGTGGTACGGGCTGGGAGTGTGGCTGAGCAGTGTGATGAGGAAGAGATAGCACACTGCTACTGGGCAGCCGTCCCTGAGCCCAAGACGCTAGCTGAGGCCTTGAGTGGGCCCGATGCTGAGAAGTGGAAGCAGAGTGTGAAGGAGGAGTATGACTCTCTGCTGGAGAATGAAACGTGGGAGCTATGTGAGCTGCCTCCTGGGAAGAAGACCATTTCTTCCAAGCTGATCTTCAGGCACAAGTACGGACCTGATGGGAAGCTGACCCGCTACAAGTCAAGGCTTGTGGCAAAGGGGTTTCAGCAGACAAAGGGGAAGGACTTTGACGAGATCTTTGCTCCTGTGGGGAAAGGGACTACACTAAGGGTGATGTTGGGAATGGCTGCAAACCGTGGATGGAGGATCAAGCAGATGGACATCACAACTTCTTTCCTCAATGGGATCAACCTAGAGGAGCTGTACATGCTGCAGCCTGAGGGGTTGGATGATGGGAGCGGCAGGGTGTGCAGGCTCAAGAAGGCCATCTATGGCCTTAAGCAGGCTCCTCGCGCATGGTACCACAAGTTGGAGGAGACACTGCTGGCTGGGGGTTTCAAGAAGAGTGAGTGTGATCACAGCTTGTTCCTGCTGCAAGAGAAGGAGCAGTTTCTCATGCTCCTGGTGTATGTGGACGACATCCTGCTCTTCTCTAAGTCGTCTGCAATGATTGAGCATGTGGAGGAGATGCTGGAGATGCAGTTTAAGTGCTCCAAGATGGGAGATGTGAAGTACTATTTGGGCATGCATGTGGAGAGGGACCATGACAAGGGAGTGTTGAGGTTGCAACAGAGAAAGTATTGTGAGGGGCTGGCTGAGAAGTATGGGCTGCAAGATGGAGGAAAGCCAGCCACCCCACTGCCTTCGGGGTTCACTGTGGAGCCCTGTGCTGATGAGGAGGTGGTGGGTGAGAGTGACAGGAAGCTGTTTCATTCCATGGTGGGGGCACTCAATTATGCGGCAAACCACACGCGGCCTGACATTGCCTTTGCTACATCCAGGCTTGCAAGTGTGGTTTCACGCCCCAGTCATGAGCAGCTGGAAGCGGCCAAGAGGTTGGTCCGCTATGTGAGCGCTACGGCATCAGTGGGCTTGGAGTACAGTGCTGTGCGACAGAGGCTGCAGAGGGGTGCAGCTGATTTGGGCAAGGGGGAGATGCTCCTGACCTGCTACACCGACGCTAGCTTCAACTCTGTGAAGGCGGATGGCACCAGCATTGGAGGCTATGTGTGCCTGTTTGGAGGTGGTGCAGTGAGCTGGCGCAGCAAGAAGCAGAACGAGGTGGGGCTGTCCTCGTGTGAGACAGATTACATGGCCCTGCATCATGGGGCTAAGGAGGTGGTGTGGCTGAGGCGTTTGTTGGAGGAGATTGGAGTGTGCCAGAAGGAGCCGACTGTGATTTTCTGTGACAACGAGTCGGCTGTGAAGCTTGCTAAGAACGCTTGTCTTCATGGCCTGACAAAGCACATCAGGCCAAAGTGGCACTGGGTGAGGAGGCTCATGGACAAGGAGGTGCGGCTGGAGATTGTGAAGACCCATCAGCAGGCGGCAGACATTCTCACCAAGCGCCTGGCTGAAAATGAGCATTGGAAGGGAATGAAACTTGCTGGAATGAGTGTGCATTGAGGGTGCATGCTTATGCTATGGCATATGGGATGATGGTAGGCAGCCAGAGGGGGAGTTTTTTGTGTGATGCAATCATATGCATTCACGTCTGTCTGCCTCCCATCATGAGTTCGTGCGTTGCATGCGTGGTGTGAGCGTATGCAAGAATTTGTGTTTTGTGCGGTTTGGTTTTTCTGAGTGTGTGTGAATGTTATTTGGCTTGAGCAGATATCTGAAGTGACTCCTCTGCTCAAGAGCTTTCCGACGAACCAAGTATCGCTTCAATCGGAGCACGAACAAGAAAGTTACGAACGTTCGAAGTTCGTATGCTTTTGATATTTGGTTCTGGTGACTATGGGAAGTTGTGGTGTTGACTCCATAAGGAGTATAGACTTTTGGGGGTTGGGAAATTCGTCAACATCACTGTAGATGCTGCCAAGTGGTTGGGAGGTGCCAAACCAGGTTGGCAAGTGTGGCCAAGTTGGGTGAGGTGGATGGCATGAGTTGGGAAAGTGACAAATGTCAAAGTTGGGGTGCCTATAGAGAGGGGAATTGTGTGGAATGGGGTGTCCTTGGTTGGGGACTCCCTTGGGACCTTCCATCTCGTCCTCCTCATCCCCTCCTACCTGGTTCTATTGCTACTCTAACTTTCTTGTGTGAACTTGTGAGATCATTGTTATTGAGTTACGTTTTCTATGGCAGCATACCCCCTAGTGCGCCGAAGTTCATAACTCGAGTTATACTCAATAGTTTGATACTATTCAAATTGGGAAAGATAGCCACGGTCAAGGGCTACAACATACTGGAGTTTGAGAGAATTCTAACTGTGCGTTATTCGTCGACGACGTTTCTTGTGAACTCGACGTTTCTGTCCAGAATTCTAAGCCAACGATTTTGAGAAATTTAGACACCTAATCTTCGTAGACTCCGTCCTTAGTCTCTAACAAGACGCAACCGTCTGCGCGCACTCCCGTGTCTAGTATATTCTTCCGTTTGTCCGTGCGGAACTCATTTGAGGTTTGAAAATGAAAATGCGGATCTATCCGCCTCTTAGCGTCATGAGTCCTGTTAGCGTGCTCGGATTCTCCTTCTCCAAGCAGCTTAGTTAGCGTCATAGCCTGCAAGGGCACACGATGAACATACAGCATATGCTCACGCAGAGAGGCAACTCTTCCGGTGCCGCAAGTACACTGACAACTGTGAAGACGTCTGGAGTGCGCCGTCAGCGGAAAGTGAAGAACGAGCCCCGTGCTGAGCGAAGGGTACAAGCGGCGGCCAGCGGCATAACTGTTTCTGGATCAGCAACACCACCGCCACCGGATGACGTTGTTTCTCACCTGCGGAACCCCACCTATCAGCGCGATTTTCAGACGTTGGCGCTGTACGGTCCCCATGGAGTGGGATGTCAGCTGACTGCCCAAGACGCTCTCACCCTCGCGGACGGCGAGTGTCTGGCGGACACCGTTGTAGACTTCCACAACATGTGAGTGTTCCAAGAACTGCACGACTGCATGGTTACTAACTGGATTTTGCCGTCACTGATTACGCGACTCACACGGGTGTTTTTTATTTCAACCTTCTTAACATTCGTCATCCGAGGCTCGAGGGTGGAAAGACATGGTTCCCTCTTGATACGAAGGCCTTCGTTTACGCGACATCACTGAACAAGGCGTGGCCTCTTGGGCATGCACCATGTATCTTCGCGCAGGATTACCTTGCCATCCCCGTCTATTACGAGTAAGTATTGGTTGGAGTACCGTTGTATAAATCTTACGGTTGTGATGATGCTTAAAAAAAGTCCTGAAGCACGACTCTAATAACGTCCATTTTTAATATGTTTCAGAGGCCACTACTCCCTCGTGATCGCCATGAACCTTGCCGGCATGGTCAGCGGCAAGCTTTCTGAGACAGTAGAGGACAACGTTCAGCTGGTGCATTACGATAGCGCGTCGTTGCACACCAAGAAACCGGAAGTGATGGAAGGCGTCAAGAAGTGAGACATGCTCACGTTGTCCGTTGTCGTTGTGGTAGTTATAGTATTAACTGTTCTAACATCCTAACCGTCAACGATCTATGCAGGATGTTGCTTATGCTTCACACAGCTCAGCTTCCCACTGCTGACCGGAAGACGGCCGCGAACAGCCTGGCCCGTGCCGAAATCACGATAATGGATGTGAGTACAGCGTACATGCTGATGGAGCTATGTGCCTTCTGGTGTGCGTACGTGTGCTCACGTTCCGTCTTGCGCTCGGTGTATGTGCCATTTGGCATCCTGAAGAAATCCCGACCCAGTCGAACTCTGTGGACTGTGGGATATACGTGTGCATGTATCTTCACGCACTGGTGTCGTCCGGCTTCACTATCATCAAGCGGTGGATGACGTTCTACGGAAAGAAGTCGCAAACCTACAGGCGGCAGTTACGGGAGGAAGTGTCGCTGCACACGACGGGTGACCTTGTGGTCAGGCTTTTTGGTGAGGGCGTAGAGGTTCCACTGCAGCCACTTTCCCAAGGAAGACGAAGTGCGTACCGACCTGGCAAGGCAGTCCGGCATGGTAACCCGGATGGAGCTTGGGGGTTACGTGGTATGCGCGGCGGTAACAAGCCTGGCACGCGCGTGTGGGATATCGGAGGAGCAGCTGCTAAGCGGTGCAGCCCACGAGCTCCAGACCTACGGGACTCCTCTACTGTCATTGTCGACGTCACATAACCAGGTGGATCACGCGGCATCGATGAAGACGCTCGCCAGCTCCATCCATGCTACACCATGCCCGCTGCCGGTGCCATCGTCATTTCGGCCTAAAGTCGATGTTGCCTCTCCTGGTCAAAGGCCCGGGTCACCACCTCAAGCCGTGCCCACGAAGGAGGAATCCGAGAATCCTACGATTCCAGTAACACCGGAAGCACCAGGCAGGCCTTCTCGGACTCGAAGGGCTAGCAGTCGTCTGGGAGGAATGGAGGAATCACGCACAGTGCGTAATATCAGTATGCAATCCGCGAACGGCAATCGTCCAGCTTCAAGCCGGTGGACTGGGGTGAGCTGGTGTCCCCGTGGCCGTAAGTGGGGGGTGAAGATGGTGTGCGGACCCGGTACGGGACAACAGATCAGACTTGGTGCGTACAACGTGGAGGTTGATGCGGCATATGCCTATGCCGCGGCTGTGTACGTGATCCGGCGCAAGGATCACATCCCGCACATGAAGGTGCTGACTGATACAGAGATGGCAGCGCTGGATGGGTGTGTCAGATCGGACGTGAGGCACCTTGTGAAGGCTCATCTGTGGTGGAGGTGGCGTCAGTGGAGGAGAGCAATGGCAGAAGTTGGCATTGCACCCGGGACTCCATTCCCTCTAAAAAATGGAGGTTCCCGCTCGCCTCCTATCAGCATTGGTGATGACGAAGGGGAGTACCCGCTGACACTGAAGGATGATGCGGCTGACGAGGAGATGCAAGATCCAGAGCTGGGGTAGGAGCGTCACTTATTCCACTCGCTCTGTGCTGGGATAGGATCCTTGGCGTCTAGCTTGTTTGTTGTGAGTGAAAAACGTTTGAGCCATGCTAGTGGTTGTATTAGCAGGATGTGAAAGGAAATGGCAAGGATTGTAGAAATGTTTACATAAGAGCAATACATTTATTGCTTTGTACGTGTTTACCTGTAGTTATCCCACAACTCACGTCGCATGTCTTGTGCAATATGTCTGCTGATAAGTGTACTGATGTTGGCATATTAATGAGGCACGGACGCGACGCCGTATCGAGTGCTGTGGATAATGTTGGGTACATCGAGTGCCAAGTGCGCAAATCCGGCGAATGACGAAACTAGTCTGGCAGCCAAGGGCGAGCCACGTGGAAGGAGACACGGCATAGCAGAGGTCAGGATGGGTCACTCACTGCGTAAGTATAGACAGTCTGTGCCAAAATGGACTAATTCCTGCCCACACAACTAGCGTCTATGGACAATTTTACCGCCGGACCCGTCTCGTCCCGTGAGGGCAGGAGTCAGCGCGTGTCCCAGCCTCCAGCTTACCTGCTGAACTCTTACCTTCTGCCTGGCACAGTTAGGCGTCAAGTGACGGCCAAACCTCGTCGGTCTCTTCCGAAAAACGCCAATGCGCAGCAAGCACGGGCTCCTCCTTCGGCCCCGCGTAAGTCGGCGTGTTTTATGGATTTGTTTTGGCATACCTGGATTTAATTATGTGCGCCGCAATGCTTGGGGCCAATATAACGGCACTAATCTGGTCTCGTCACATTTACATGCTGCAGCTGTCACTCCCTCCCATGGGGGCGGAGACTCGCGAATGTCGCATGGCAGCACGTCCGACAGTAGCTCGTCAACCGCACGGTCCAGCCGGCAGGACGAGGAGGATGCTGTGGAAGGGGAGTCGTCGCGCCGCTGGCGCAAACGCAACGTTAACGAAGTCCTCCAGGGGTCCGCACGCCAAGAATGCGAACCCGAAGCACCGCCAGCTGCATCTTCGGATGACAATCCCAATGAGGCCCTCCCGAGGCTCAACCCCGTGCAGAGCGATGACGAAGATGCTGCGGAAGCCGAGGACGAAGAAGAAGCAGGCGCGGATGAGGAGGACGCTGGCGTGGAAAGTTGGCCGGATGAAACTCCGGTGACGCGGGAGGAGATGACTAGCTTGCGCGAGCTGCAGGAAGCTACAGCACGTGCAATTTCCAGGCTGGAATCGGTGTTTCTTGCAAAGCCTGCAGGTGACGGCGAACAGAAGAGGAAGAGGCGGCGGAAGCGCACATCCGGCAATGGAAAGCGACGTAAGGCGCGTTGTACTCGGACAAGAGGCAAGCTAGTGATGTTTGCACGTGATAAGGATGTGCTGTAGCTTCCTGCAGCACGTGCAATCATTAGACACGAGGCTTTCTCCATGTTCAGTCTCCTGCCTGCCGACAAGGGATGGAAGGTACGCTTCACGTGATGTTTGCCAACGCGGGTGTATTTTGCGCTTCTGCGTTTTGCGGACCAAGTGGGCCAGTTGATGATGAGCAGCGTCTGTCGCCCCTGCAGCAAATATGTGAGCAGGCTCGCGACCATCTTTTCATCCGGCGGCCCAACAAGCATTTGACGTTCTACCCGAGCAGCGCCGCCAAGACCTGGGGCATATGCGCAGTCGTTGATAACCTCCCTGTCAACTACGCAAGCCTTGCACTCGCGGCTGACAAGGCACGTCGGGTCGACTTCAACAGGTCTCTCAGCGACTGGAAGACGGGTGCTGCTGGGAGGGTCCGCGACATCTCGCTCCCTAAGCTGGGGTTGTTTCGCGACGAGCGTGACGCAAAAAGCCCCTGGGCGGCACCCTCTATGCGTACACTGGCGAGGGTCCGGGATAGGGTCGGCCTTGGAGACGTCGACGCGGGTACGATCAGTGTTAGTGGTTTTAACGCTTTCACGCTGAAAATGGAGAAAGCCTCGTGTCTAATGCGTGCACATGTCCTGTGTGGTGAATGTTGCAGAGAGGCTTGCACTCTCTCGCTGGAGTTATGATCGTAACGGGATTCCATTCGCATCTGGCGCATTTATCGCATACGCAAGAGCGGCGTTCAGGCCAAGGATGGTGAACGGGACAGTGACGCTGAAGCTGTACCACGTGGCGTGGCTGGAGCACGTGGTATGAAGACTCACCTGCGTATAAAAATGGTCTGGTTTCCCAGCCTTTGGAATGATGAATGCGTGCTTCTGTGCGGTGCTGTGCACAGGTGACAGATGCAATCCGGAACTGGGAGGCGCGCAAGGGCCGCCTATCAAACTCCGCAGGATGTAACGCGCACATCGTGGACGGCCTCCACGTCCTTGTGAAGAGTGCTGTTACCCGGGCCATCGCTGAGTTCAAGCCAGAGTACGATGCGGCGTCTCAGACGTGGGCCTGGGACCGCCATGGTCTCCGCATCTCTGCGGACGGCATAGCTGGCGGGAGGACCGCGAGTGCCCAAGCAAGCGCCAGCCTTGGGACTCCACAGGCTTAACTGAAATGGGGGCTCGCCGAGCCGTTAGTCTGCGCCATGACGCTCACTGACACGAACTCTTCCTTGAAGAGTTAATTTGCCTTACGTGGGGGGGGGTTAGTGTCTGGGCGAGGAGGTTGCTTATGAAGTGAGAAGAGAGAATATGTAATTGAAGCGGGATATAAGAAGCACTATCGAGAATGGTCAGATACCGTCGCTCAAACTCATCCCGTACACAAACCCAAGTGCATGTTGAGAAGAGTATTCATAGCCCCAAGAACCATAATGCGGCATTGCTACCGCTAGGGATTCGTAACGGCCAAAAGGATTCCTCCGATGTTAATAGGCGGCTCGACCTAGCGCCGTTGGATGCCGTGAGATGATGGCATCCGTCTGGGCGTGACAAACGTTTACAGTCGTAGATGGAGGAACCGCGGTGCGACGAGTGTCGTCGATGTGTGGAATTGTGGACGGTAGGATGCATGCCAGGTGGAGGACAAATCCGTGCGTCACATGATTTAGGCTGTACAGGTCGGTGACTGTCAACGGCATCCCGGGTGAACACGTTGCATAATTCAACGTGTGATGGGGGCGTGGGTGGTGCAGTATCGTCGATGCACCCAGGCGTGGACGGTGGGATATCGATATGCATGGGTAGAACAAGGGTCAAATGTAAAATGAAAGCCGTACACATGGTCATATTTCAACATCATCTGGCGCGTACACGTAAGGGGTCAGCCAGAAGCAGACTGGAATTTCAACGAATAAGGCGCAAGCGTGTGTCACACATGGTGCATCGGCATTGGGTACGAACTCTAAAAATGAAGGGCGCGGATACAATGTTGTGTTGATCCTCGTCGTTCACGTGCATGCAGGTGATTGGGGGGTGCGATGATCCGGAGCGCACAGTACAGTAGAATGTTGAAACTTGATGGTCGACACGCTGACCTAATGCTCGCCAGATGTCGGGCCGACGTTAAAAGCAGACAAATTGTGACACTTGGCGGATTGCACATTGGCATCCAGCGGGGTTACGAACGCGTGACGTGCACGTGACATAGCCGTAACATTTCCGTCATGTTGAAAGTGACGTCAGTGTGATGTCAACGTGACATTTTCATGACCTTTTGGTCACTTTGTATGTGACGGAAAACCCGTTACTTCCAACCATCACATTTTTATCCCATAATTCCGTATATGTAATAGTGGCGGGAAAGTCACAATTACGTCACTTTCGGCACTTGTCTTTTCCGCGATGTACAGCTCGTAACCGAGCCTGCTCTTTTGCAGATTCGAGGTCTTCCACTTGGCGGCGATTCCCCCAAGGGAGCAATTCGAGGGAGTGCAACCGGCCTTCCCCAAACCCCTCATGTTAGGGCATTTCTGTGTCAGAACATATATATAGCTTATGCTGTTGTGTAGGCTATAGTGGGGTATCCCATAGGGGGTACAACCCAATTAGGGTTTCCTATATGTACTCACTTCATTCATAGTTCATCCATTCTCGTTCTCATTATCACATGGAATCAGAGCAGGTCCCCTCCTAGGGACTGTTCCTTGGGCCCACCGAAACGCGCCTCGAGTCGCGCCTGCCCTTTTTTTTTTTAGCGGCCCGTCGAGTCGCACCTAGCGGCCCGTAGTGCCGCCCTTACGGTCGCGTCGAGCCGCCATAGCGGCTGCGGCGCGCCGCCCCTTTTCCCGGCCCGTCGCCGCCCTTACCCGCGGCTTTACGCCGCCCTCACCGGCGGCTTCGCGCCGCCCCTTACCTGCGGCCCCGCCGCCTCTCTCGTTGCGGCCCCGCCACCCGTCTTCGCGGCCCCGCCGCCATCTCTCGCTGCGGCCCCGCCGCCACTCACTGCGGCCCCGCCGCCCGTCTTCGCGGCCCCGCCGCCTCTCTCGCTGCGGCCCCGCCGCCTCTCACTGCGGCCCCGCCGCCCTACTCAGCGGCCCCGCCGCCCGACTTCGCGGCCCCGCCGCTTCTCTCGCTGCGGCCCCGCCGCCTCTCTCGCTGCGGCCCCGCCACCTCTCTCGTTGCGGCCCCGCCGCCCTTCCCTGCGGCCCCGCCGCTTCTCTGCAGCGGCCCCGCCGCCCGTCTTCGCGGCCCCGCCGCCTCGCTACGTCAGCGGCCCAGCCGAGCCGCCCAACAGCAGCGCAGCCGAGCCGCCCAGCAGCAGAGCAGCCGAGCCGCCCCGCCGCCGAGCCGTGCTGCAGCCGAGCCGCCCGGCCGCCGAGCCGCCCTGCTGCCGAGCCGCCCGGGAGCCGAGCAACCGAGCCGCCGTGCAGCCGAGCCGCCCTGCTGCCGAGCCGCCCTGCCGCCGAGCCGCCCGGGAGCCGAGCCGCCGAGCCGCCCTACCGCCGAGCCGCCCTGCCGCCGAGCCGCCCTGCCGCCGAGCCGCCCGGGAGCCGAGCCGCCCAGCAGCCGAGCCGCCGAGCCGCCCAGTCGCCGGGCCGCCCTACTGCCGAGCCGCCCGACCTGCCCTGCCTGGTGAGCACAGCACCACTGTTACTGCGTGCCCTTCCCCTACTGCTTGCACTACTACACTGTCGTCGTCATGGCTACCCCTAGTGTCCTCGCTTTTGACGCTGAGGGTCGAGCCATTGACTTTGAGGTCTGGGTCGACGACCTGCAGCTGTTCTTACAGTGCGATAGGGCGGACGGTCTTTCCCTCTTTGACCTCACCTCTGGCGCCTCTCCTGCCTCTGCTACTGATGCTGACCCCACTGTTCGCTCTCAGTGGGCCACCCGCGATGCTGCTGCACGTCTTGCTGTGCGTCGCCACCTGCCTACCACTGAGCGCGCGCACTTTAGTCAGTACAAGAGTGCTCAGACCTTGTACGACGCTGTAGTTGCGCGCTACTCTTCCCCTGCCACTGCTGCCCTTAGCCGCCTCATGCTACCGTACCTCTTTCCTGACCTTGCAGCCTTTCCCACTGTCGCTGACCTCATTATGCACCTCCGCACTAGTGACACTCGCTACCGTGCCGCCCTTCCTGCTGAGTTCTGCGCCAAGAACCCCCCCCCCATGTACATCACTCTCTATTACATAGTCACACGCCTCCCTGACTCCCTTCACGTAGTCAGGGACCACTTCCTCTCAGTCTGTCCCACCACTCTCACTGTCGACCTCCTCGAGAAGTCCCTCCTGGCGGCGGAGAAGAGCATCGTCGCTGTAGGAGCCTCTTGTGGTGACCCTCGCACCCCCATCTTTGAGGGGTGTTCTCCTTCCCCCCTGCTGCCCTCTGTTGCCTCTGCTGCTGCTGCCGACCTGCTTGGTCTTGAGTCGGTCTGCGCGGCGTCTGCCCCTAGCGGGAGACGCCGCCCTGGCAGGGGCAAGGGGGGCAAGGGCGCGGGTGGACCTGGCGGGGGCGGTGGAGGTGGCGGTGGAGGCGGCGGAGGGAGTGGGAGTGGCGGTGGGAGTGGTGGCGGGGGCGGTGGTGGCGGTGTCAGCAGCGGAGGAGGAGGCGGTGGCGGCGGCAGCGGTGGGAGCGGAGGCAGCGGTGGTGGTGGAGGTGGAGGCGGCGGTGGCGGAGGGGGTGGAGCTGGTCGGGGTGGTGCCCCGCAGCGTAGCGGCTCTGGTGGTGGCCAGCGTCAGCAGCAGCAGCAGCAGCAGCGTTCGCGGGACATCCCCCCGCCCCAGCAGCTCCGTGAGTGGTACACGCAGCGTCAGCGGGGTGGGGGTTTTGGTCCGTGCACCTACGTCCTTCGTTCCGGCGACCGCGCGGGTGAGCAGTGTGGGGGTGCCCACCCCACCCAGCGCTGCTTTGGCCGCCTGACGGACGCTTGGCGTCAGCAGTTCCCCGAGGCTAGTGAGATTCCCCGTTGGGGAGAGCTGTCTAGGGCTGGCGTAGCTATCTTTGATCTTGACTTTGATGCTATCCTTGCTGCCATGTATGCTGTGACTATTAGTGAGGAGGGTGACTGTTACCGGTGTTTCCCGCCCGACCCGGGCATTGGTACTGCTGCGCCAGGTACTTCTGCGGCTGCTGCTCTAGGTGCCAGTGCGTCTGCACTCTCAGGTACTGGTGAGGCTGCGCTCTCAGGTACTGCGTCGGCTTCGGCCTCCCTCACCTTCACGCTTGACTCAGGGGCTTCTCGCTCCTTCTTTCGAGACCGCACCACACTCACGCCGCTTGGCCGGCCGGTTGCAGTCTCCCTGGCTGACCCCTCTGGGGGTCCTGTCCTCTCTCACTTCTCCACTGTCCTCCCGTGTCCGGCTGCTCCCTCGGGCACCTTGTCTGGTCTGTACCTCCCCTCGTTCTCGACGAACTTGGTGAGTGGTGCTGACCTGCAGGATGCGGGGGTTCACCAGTTTACTCCTGCGAGTCAGCGGGTGACCCACTGCTCGGACGCCCGCACAGGCCGACACCTGGCCACGTTTTCGCGTCGGTCGGGGTCGAGTCTCTACACCCTGACCACTGAGTCTCCTCCTGTCCCTGCGTCTGGCCAGGTAGCTGCGTCGGGTCAGGTGTTTGCTGCTGCGTCCAGGTCTGGTCCTGAGTCTGCCCCCTGTTCGTGTCGCCGCCTGTCTCAGGAGACTCTCCTGTGGCACCACCGTCTTGGCCACCCCTCCTTGCCTCGTCTTCGGGGCATGGCTTCCCGTGTCCTTGTCTCTGGTCTTCCCCGGTCTCTCCCTCCCCTTCCCTCGGGACCCGGACCTTCCTGTGTCCCCTGTGTCGAGGGGCGGCTCCGGGCTGCCCCTCACTCCTCCCAGTTTCCCCCGACAGAGGCTCCTCTGCAGACGCTTCACATGGACGTGTGGGGCCCGGCCCGCGTCCGTGGGCAGGGTCACGAGCGCTACTTCCTGCTGGTGGTTGACGACTACTCGCGTTACACCACAGTCTTCCCCTTGCGCAGCAAGGGTGATGTTACTGAGGTGTTGATCGACTGGATCCGCGCAGCTCGTCTCCAGCTCAGGAGGAGCTTCGGCTCGGACTTTCCTGTTCTGCGTCTGCACTCTGACCGAGGTGGAGAGTTCTCCTCTGGCCTTCTGCGAGCCTACTGTCGTGCACGAGGCATCCGCCAGACCTTTACGCTTCCGGACTCTCCACAGCAAAATGGGATTGCTGAGCGCCGCATTGGCATGGTCATGGACGTCGCTCGTACGTCCATGATGCATGCGGCTGCCCCCCATTTTCTGTGGCCGTTTGCGGTTCGGTACGCGGCGCATCAGATCAACCTTCACCCCAGGGTCTCCCGGCCGGAGACCTCCCCAGCTCTGCTGTGGACGGGGAAGGTCGGCGATGCGTCTGCGTTCCGTGTCTGGGGATCTCGGGCGTTTGTCCGCGACTTGTCTGCGGACAAGCTGTCCCCTCGTGCTGCTCCCTGTGTCTTCCTCGGCTTCCCCCCTGACGCCCCAGGGTGGCAGTTCTACCACCCCTCCTCTCGTCGTGTTCTGTCCTCCCAGGACGTCACGTTCGACGAGTCAGTCCCCTTCTACCGCCTCTTCCCCTACCGCACTCCTTCCCTCCCCCCGCCACCGCACTTCCTTGTGCCAGGTCCCCCCCCGGTAGACCCCCTTCCCCCTCAGGGTCCTGCCCCTTCAGGTGTGTCCCAGGTAGACGCAGTCGAGCCGGTCGAGGTTGCTGGTGACTCTGGTCCTGCTGCGGGTGCTGAGCCTGGGGGTGCTGAGCCTGGGGGTGCTGAGTCTGGGGGTACTGAGCCTGGGGGTACTGCGACTGGGGGTGCTGAGCCTGGGGGTGCGGAGTCTGGGGATGCTGAGCCTGGGGGTGCTGCGACTGGGGGTGCTGAGCCTGGGGGTGCGGAGTCTGGGGGTGCTGAGTCTGGGGGTGCTGCGACTGGGGGTGCTGAGCCAGGGGGTGCTGCGTCTGGAGCTGCTGGGCCTGGAGCTGCGGAGCCTGCGGCCACTGGACCTCCCCTTGTGGCGTCTGGCGGTGCGGGACCTGGCGGTTCTCCGGGTGCTTCGCCTCGGCGGGAGCCCCTCTCTCCACAGGAGCTGCGCGAGTGGTTTGCTCGCCGCTGGAGACGTACTGCTGGAGCCGGAGCTCCTTCGACTGCAGAGGGTACTTGTGCCGCTGGTCCCGGAGCTGCTGGGCCTTCGGGTCCGCCTGGAGCTGGAGCTGCTGCGGGTGTTGGTGCTGCTGGTGCTGCTGGAGGTCCTGCCCCTGGAGGTGCTGTTGGCGCTGGTGCTGCTGCTGAGGGTGCTGTCCCTGCTGTGTCTGGAGTCGCCGCGCGGCCTCGGCCGTACTTCGTTCCACTCCTACAGCAGGTTCTTGGTCTTTCTCCTCCTGCAGCGTGTCCACCGCCTGTTCCGTCACAGTCCCAATTAGAGCCCGCCTCCCCACTTCCTGCTCCCTCTCCTTACACTGGTCCCACTGGAGGTCTTGCTGAGCGTCGTGAGCCTGCGTCTCGTCCTGCGTCGCCTGTTCGTGCTGCTCGCGCTAGTGGTCGCGGTTCGCGTCAGCGTCCTCCTCCTGTCCCTGGCACGCACCGGATGTCTTTGCGTCCGTCCACTGCTCCTCTGCGTGCCCCTTTGCCTTCTCCTCCTGAGTCCTCTCTTCCTGCACTTACCGACCCAGAGTCCGACTCTCTTCGTGCTACCAGTCCTACTGTCACACGTCTCCTTGCTACTGTCGTCACTGACCCCTCTTTTGAGTCCACTGCTGCGTCTGCTCTTGTTGCTGAGCTCGTCGACTTTGCTGCTCGCTGTCGTCTAGACTACGCTGCCGGTCTTGTTGCTGAGTCTGCGTCTGTCTGTCCTCCGTCCGTCGGGGGTGAGTGTGCTCTTGGCACGGACGTCCTTGAGGACAGGCAGGAGGAGTTCCAGTGTCTGGCTGCTGCTTCACCTCATCTCGCGTCCGTACTACTTGCCCCTGAGGGAGACCCGGATGCACTAGACATCCCGACTCCGCGCTCTTACGCGGAGGCCGTAGAGGGTCCCTACTCCTCTCAGTGGCAGGCAGCTATGGATGCAGAGATGGCGTCCTGGAAGTCCACAGGCACCTACGTTGACGCGGTTCCCCCGCCTGGGGCGAACATCGTCAGTGGCATGTGGATCTTCAGGGTGAAGCGGCCGCCGGGCTCTCCACCTGTCTTCAAGGCGCGGTACGTCGCTCGTGGCTTCAGTCAGCGGCAGGGAGTTGACTACTTTCAGACCTTCTCTCCCACCCCGAAGATGACCACTCTTCGGGTGCTGCTGCACATAGCCGCTCAGCGCGACTACGAGCTCCACTCTCTTGACTTCAGCACTGCTTTCTTGCAGGGTAGCCTGCACGAGGAGATCTGGCTGCGCCGTCCACCTGGCTTCACTGGGACTTTCCCTACTGGCACCCAGTGGAGCCTCCGACGGCCAGTCTACGGTCTCCGCCAGGCACCGCGTGAGTGGCACGACACATTGAGGACTACGCTTGCGGCTCTTGGGTTTGCTCCCTCTACGGCTGACCCGTCGTTGTTTCTGCGCACCGACACTTCTTTGCCGCCGTTCTACATCCTCGTGTACGTTGACGACTTGGTCTTTGCCACAGCTGACACTGCTGGACTAGCCTACGTGAAGTCCGAGCTGCAGAAGAGACACACGTGCACAGACCTGGGTGAACTGCGCAGCTACCTTGGCTTGCAGATCACTCGGGACAGAGCACGCCGCACCATTACCTTGACTCAGTCACACATGGTGCAGCAGGTCCTTCAGCGCTTCGGCTTCACGTACTACTCGCCTCAGGCCACTCCTCTGTCTACTCGCCACTCGCTCTCAGCTCTGCCTTCGGATGAGTCCGTAGAGTCGAGTGGCCCGTACCCAGAGCTTGTTGGTTGCCTCATGTACCTGATGACCTGCACACGACCTGACCTTGCATACCCTCTTAGCATTCTTGCACGCTTTGTTGCTCCTGGGAGACACCGACCAGAGCACATGGCTGCAGCGAAGAGGGTGTTGCGCTACTTGTGCAGTACGTCGGGCGTGGGGCTAGTGCTTGGAGGGCGGAGTCCAGTGGTGCTCACTGGGCACGCGGACGCTTCTTGGGCTGACGACCAGGCTACGCAGCAGTCGTCGCAGGGTTACACCTTCAGTCTTGGTTCCGGCTCTGTCTCGTGGCGGGCTACTCGCTCGTCCTCTGTTCTCGGCTCCAGTTGTGAGGCTGAGATCTACGCCGGGGCCATGGCTGCACAGGAGCTTCGCTGGCTCACCTACCTGCTGACTGACCTTGGAGAGCCGCCTCGTTCTCCTCCAGTGCTGTACGTAGACAACAAGGCCATGCTGGCCTTGTGTCGAGAGCAGCGCTTGGAGCACAGAACGAAGCACATTGCTCTCCGTTACTTTCTTGCTCGTGAGCTGCAGCAGCGTGGTCAGTTGCGACTTGCGTACGTGGCCTCTGAGGCCAACACTGCTGATGTGTTCACCAAGGCACTTCCGCCTTGTGACCATCAGCGCTTCTGCACTCAGCTGGGTCTTGTACCTGTCTTGCCTCACTTGCTCTCCTCTTGACCTTGCTTGTACTGTCACATATATATACCTGCTCTTGCTTGTCTAGCTCTATATATATATGTGCACTCCTGCATGTGAACTGGCCTTGTGGCCTTGTCGTTGTGCTCGGACTGTGTGGTGACTTTGTGATCCACCCTGAGCTTGCTGTTCTTTGCGTGACTGGTCTTGTGACCCCTTATCTCCCCCACATTGCCTATGGGGGTGTGTCAGAACATATATATAGCTTATGCTGTTGTGTAGGCTATAGTGGGGTATCCCATAGGGGGTACAACCCAATTAGGGTTTCCTATATGTACTCACTTCATTCATAGTTCATCCATTCTCGTTCTCATTATCACATTCTGCGCGTTCCATCCGGCTTTTCTCACGGCAGCCATGAACATGGAATCTTGCGCGGTGTCGACGTAGGTGACTCCCGCCGCAGTGCCCGCAGCGACTTGCTTGGCGATGGTGGAGTGAAACAGCCACTAAGCTGTTTGGGCAGAGTAGTAGTAGTAGGAAGTGCTCTTAGGAGAATTTCAGGATGAAAGTAGTAAGATAGCTTTACAAGAGATCCTATGATGGCTTACATTTCAGAGATACATCCTAATATACTAGGATACTAGCAAGGGCGCCTCGAGCAGGTCGCTCAGGTCGCCTATCATCTTCCTAGAGCTAAGGACAGCAAGGCACATCTCAAATTTCATGAATCGTTTTACATAACGTAGATATACTTGCAACATATCCTGAAGTATACAAATAGTATGGGTCATTAGGGGTACCATAAAGTAGCATGCGTCGTAGGTATTTAGTATGTTTGGATTAGAATGTAAACGGTAGAGCACCAATGCATACCAAAACGATACCAACTTCACTAACAAAAACATACTCTTTGGTATGCATTTGTTTCACCATCTGTTTACAATTCCATACTGGCAAGTATATAATCTGCAAAATTATGTTATGCAAACATAGCAAATCACATATATACGGAACGAAAAAATCCCATACTAGCAACTAGTGCAACCACACAAATCAGTAACAAATTTGTTTAAATGTTAGGATCATTGTGTGTGTTAAAAATATTTATATTAGAGTTGCATGTACACAATACATGAAGATATTGCATCAGAGGCTCTACTAACTTTGCTGAATACACGACGCATATATCGGCACTGAACTTCCTGAAAATACAAACGACACACAGTTCAGGTGGAAATCACACGGAACGGCAGAGACCACCACGTACCTTTAAAAATGATAGTCGCTGCAAAAAACGACAATACAAATAAGGTCTGAAATTGAAACAACTGTCATCGCCGTTGCATAAGGTAGCACATAAAAACAACAGAAAGATGTAGGCAGTGTGGATGAGTAGCTGGCACGGAAATTTCATTGAGGGAGCTTCCCTTGAAGGCCTGCAGCAAAAACGGTCAAATGTTACAAAAGAGCAAAAGCGTACAAGCAACTGCAGAGCAATAGCACAGATCGGATCTCACTGAGAGCGACCGTGCGCCAAATTGACAAGAAACCAGACTGCGTCACGCCCTCAGTCGCGAATCCTTCTAGCAGCACCAGCAGCAGCAGCAGCAGAAGAAGAAGAACGTGCGCCTTACGCCACCACACACTCCGCCGCTAGCAGCAGGTAGCGCAGTTCACTTCACGCCCACTGCCGTGATTCTCGCCAGGAGTAAACCCTAGCTATAAGAACAGGCTGACAAAAATCTAACGCAGACACGAAAGGCATGGCAGTAACGGTTAAAGGTGATGCACGCTAAGTTAGGCAAGTGAACGAGGGCGACCGGAGATCTGAAGGGAAATGGCGTACTAACGCACGTAGAGCACCAATCTGCTTCTGCTGAGACGTGAATGGAAACACACGCAATAAGACTCAGAGAGGTGGGAGAGCTGGAGCAGTTGCGATGGGGAGAAGGGGGAGGCTGGGGGGATTGGGGAGGGGAGAGAATTTGTGACGCTGGAGATTGTGCGTTTGGCGAGCGCTGCTGCAATTGCGCCAGAGGCAGTTACAGCAGCAGCGCAGTTGCGCCAGCGACATTTACAACTGCTGCGCGGTTGCACTGGCTTTGGCAGCACAATGTTGCACTGCGCTGGCACTTGAGCGGCTGCGCTGGGTTGGCATATTCAGCGGTTGCGCTGGAAGCATTTGCAGCGCGATTGCTCAGCAGCGTTGCGCTGGCAGTCCAATTCAAGCAAACTCATCGCACAAAAATTTTCGTAACCAATCAAAATCTATCCGTATCGCCAGACATTGTTGCTGTAAATCGAATGAACCAATGATTGCCCAAAATGACGTGGATGTTGAAAAATGTCGGCAGAAGTGTTTGTCCGTGTCACGTCATTAAAACTTCACAATACACACAAAAACAGGATAGCTACAAATCCGATTATTGTGCTAAATATTTGACAAACATACAAGTGAAATGACTGGTATTTAAAAATCCCTGTCTATGATAGCAACAAAGGGCCATAAATGAAATCCTTGTCTTCAATATCATACACATGCGGGATATTTTATATGATTAATCACTAAAACGCATACATTCAATTGCGTTTAAGATCTGGTAAAATATACTAACAGCCATACTGGTCACATAATTTGATGCATCAGCTTTATGGGACTTCAATTTTCTCTTTTGAACAAAGGAATGGTGGTAAAAAAGACATCCAGACGTTGGCGAGTTGACATGTTACGCACAGGCCTATTCTGTCAGAGGTCCACTGGTGATCCCCGATTGATCCTAGGGAAGGGCTACAGGCATGTTGGCCTGGGGGGTTATGGGCGCACTGACCCGCTACTTAACAAGCCCTTTTATCCCAATGGTCTAGTGGTTGGGATTCTGACATATTGTTGCATAGTTCGAGACCAGCAAACGCACGAACAAGCGCCAGGAGCTACGTAGTTGAGCGAACGAGCTCAAACCAGTTCCTATGGCAAGGGAATAGGATGCACTTCCCTAATGTGTAAATAAATAGTGTTAAAAAAGGCATCCAGACGTTGGCGAGCTGCCATGTTGAGCGCATGCCTATCTTTGCACAAATTTACAATGAAACGCACGAACAAGCGCCACGTGCTGCGTAGTTGTGCGAACGAGTTCAAACCAGTTCCTATTGTCAAACTTATTTGCTATAGTCTGTGTAGGCTGTAGTGGGGTAGATAATATGGGGTACAACACTTTTAGGTTTTCCTACTTGTACCAACATGTTTCCTAGTGCATTCATTCCTCGTTCTTTCACATGGTATAGAGCAGGTTCCCTAGTGGGAACGTTTCCTAGGGCCCACCGAAAATTGGAGTTTTTTTTTTCCTGCCCGGAGCGCGCTTCGCCCCTGCCCGAGTCGCGCCCCGTGTGCCTGCCCTCGGGGTGTGTCAAACTTATATGCTATAGTCTGTGTAGGCTGTAGTGGGGTAAATAATATGGGGTACAACACTTTTAGGTTTTCCTACTTGTACCAACCTGTTTCCTAGTGCATTCATTCATCGTTCTTTCACACCTATGGCTAGGGAATAGAATGTAATAGGGAATTGTGCGAAGAAATAGAGGTAAACAAATTTTCTAGACGTTGAAACGGTGACATGTTGCATACAGGCCTATCCTTGCACAGATTCACCATGGAACGCACAAACATGCGCCACGTGCTGCGTAATTGTGCGAACTAGCTCAAACTAGTTCCTATGGCTAGGGAATAGGATGTACTAGGGAGCTGTGCAAAGAAATAGAGGTAGAAATAACTTCCAGATGCTGAAACGGTGACATGTTGCGTACAGGCCTATCCTTACACAGATTCACCATGGAACGCACAAACATGCGCCACGTGCTGCGTAATTGTGCGAACTAGCTTAAACCAGTTCCTATGGCTAGGGAATAGGATGTAATAGGGAACGGTGTGAATAAATAGTGGTAAAAATGGCATCCAGGCGTTGGCGAGCTGACATGTTGCACACAGGCCTATCCTTGCACAGATTCACTATGGAACGCACAAACATGCGCCACGTGCTGCGTGGTTGTGCGAAAGAGCTCATACAAGTTCCTATGGTTAGGGAATAGGATGTAATAGGGAACTGTGCGAATAAATAGAAATAAACAAAACATCCAGACGTTGAAACGGTGACATGTTGTGCACAGGCCGATCCTTGCACAAATTCACAATGGAACGCGCAAACATGCGCCACATGCTACGTAGTTGTGCGAACTAGCTCAAACAGAGATAAACGGGGATCGAGGGGGGTAGTCTTAAATGAATAGAAGAGGCTTCGACAATCTGCTGCAATTCCTCGTCACACACGATAATAAATTGTCGGGAAAAACGGTGCACCAGATATCACCGAATAAACGATAAAAAACCATCAGCCTCCAACTCGAAAAATGACCATTACTCGGCAGTTTCACATTTTTCTGATGATTGGCACAATCTGAGAACATTTGCAAGCAAGTCAGAGGAAAAATATGAATTTAGCATATACAAAATCGTTTTACAGTGGCGTTTTACATACTAAACCAATATTGGTAACTATAGAGTACACATTTACTTACCATACGGGGATTCATTTCGCCTACTGTTTGCGGAACGAAAAACCGCATACTGAAAACCCTTTCCCGATTTTTGAGATGCATAGTCATTATGATTATGTACAAGACATACTAGCCTTGTTGTCATATCCTAGAACCAATAAGCATAGCCTAGGAATTCACTAAGGTAATGAGCAGAGATTATTTGTCTTGTTGTCGTCCATGGTGTCGTTGATAATGATGACCACGAGCTCTGTTGGAAGTAGCCATGGCTGTAGGAAAGTATGCTTGCTTGTGCTGTCAAATACTTTGCTGCGCTGTTGGAGTTCTCTGCCCCGTTGTGTCCAGCACTAGTAGTATGCTCTCTGGAGTTGTTCCCACGGTTGGAAACTCAGAATTACGAGCCGCACAATTCAATGTTGGATTCCAACATTGAATTCCCAAAATGTACTTAGGGTGTGTTCCGAATTCTGGTTCGGATCACAAGGAGCTGAGTTGGCGAAATCGAGGATGACGAGATCGCCTTCGTCTTGTTACATGGAGGGAACCTCAGTCATGAGCCCATCGTCCTTCTTGGACGTGGGGTCGGGCTTCGCGTTGGCCGTGGGGCTCGTGATGGAGGCGGGTTTGGCGGCGGGGGCGCTCGTGACGGGGGCGCTCTTGGTCGTAGCAGGGGCGGCAGGAGCAGCAGCCGCGCTGAGAACGAAGAGCAATGCGACGGAAAGCGCCAGAAGCGCGGGCTTGTGAGCCATACTTACGAGCGCAACGTGCGAATTGCGAATACTACACGACGGGTTTGAAAGGAAATTTGTGTGATGATGAATGGGGTCTGGCGGGTGACTTTATACTGATGCTCGTGGAGTACCTATGAGTGATGTTGTGTGAAATGAGTGAGACAGGCAAGAGTCGGGTCGGGTCGGGACTCGGGCAGGACTCTGGTGGCCTCAACTCAATTCTCCCGCTTTGCAATTCGACTCGCAAATTGCAATCCCAATTCCAGAATTGAGAGCCTTTTTCGAGTCGCAGGTGTTTTCGGAAATTCAGGCGAGGCTCTGAATTTTGCCAATTTTCGTAATGGTGATGGCAGGCGATTCGACAATTGTACTTCCGTGTTCCCACACACTGTATGTACAGTATGTGGCAAGGAATGAGGTGAAGGGAGATTGCTGCTCCAGTTTCTGTATCAACTGCACGTCACCGACAGAGCTGATCTGGCCGAAACACAACCACCTGATCTTTAGAGGGTGGTCATACGAGGTCAGATACACAGTGAGTCATTCACTCGTTGCAAAGCGTGCACACGAGACAAACCTCCGTGAATTAGCCTCCTATAGCACACGCGCTATAGTGTACAATGTAGGTCCAGCTGCTACAACATCTAATTGCGATCCGCGCAATATTTTCTTATCAGAGCTTTAATTTCGTTGCCAACTTCCTTTGTGGAAACCCGGCTTGTGTCACTTCCTCTATCAGCACTTGTGTTGCCCAGACCCAAGACTGAGGTTATTAACGAGTGATTTTTTTCCTAGATATTTCGTTAGCGCTCGTTAGTCAAGCAGGGCTGACTGCTGCAAGTTCAGCGATATCTCTCTCTCCAGGCTCGTGCGATCACGCCGCCCACGTCAGCCATGCCGCTCGGTCAAAGAGCCGGCGACGCGAGCGAATCTCGATACTGCGGTGCCGAGGTCGCTTATAGCGAGGACATCCATCACACATTGGCGGCGAACTTGGCAGGAGGCTTTGATTTCATCGTCGCTCCTCTAGTACGCCGCGACCCGCAAACCCTCCTTCGCTCTTTCCCACCCTCCCTCCCTCCCGCCATTTGCGGACGACAAGCTCCTCTTCTCCTGATTTCGGGTGCAATATCGCACAGTGTTTGTTGGTAGATTGCACCGTACATTGCCGGAATTACCGAACCTGAGATCAGCGAGGCGATCTTTTGCACTTAACGGAGATTTCTAATTCGGCTCAAAAGTCACCTCGGGGTTCCCGAACCTGAGATCAGCGAGCCAATCCTTTGCACGGGAAGGAAAAGGACTGCCGCAGATCAGCGATATCGTTTCCTAAGCAGTATTGAGAGCGCAAAATGGATATTGGGGGACGTTTGCGCGCACCTTCCGACCCATCCCTGAGCTAGTACTTGCTACAACCAGCCTCAATAGTTGTTCGTAGTTATGACCGAAGGCTTCGATCTTCTGAGATATCCCCAAAACCACGTATGGCGGATCAGACTTCTGAGCCATGAAACCCTAGATCCGCCACTCGTGCCATCCACTTCTCACCAAACCTCAGGCTGATCCCGCTTCCCCACCGGCCGAGGCGAGACAAGAGGATTCAGGCGGCGCAGTGGTGCCGTCTGGGGCCAGACCTAGTAGTCCTCACTCCGCCCTCCCGCTTTTGAATTCTCTTCCCTGTTTATGCGCCTTCGCCCTTCGAGGCGCCTCACAGTGGTGCCTATTATCCCTCACTCCGACACTCCCCGTTTGATTTCTCTTCCTTTTCCCTCCCTAGACCGACCCGTCCTACCGGCCGAGCGAAGCTAAGCCCGCTGCGGCAGGCGGAGCGGTGGTGCCGCCTTTCGCGGGATCGGACCTGGTGCTGAGCCCGTCGCAATGGAGCAGCCACGTGGTCGGCAAGCTCTCCACGTGGGCTGACGTGGACTCCCCGGATGCGCTGATGCGATCTGACAGCGAGACTGTGATTAAACAGGAAATCAGCTGGGCCTCGCATTTGTCACTTCAGGTCAGTGGCTCGGATTGGATCACTAGAATTGATCAAATATAGCAGTTGCTGTAGAAGTAGGCTGGCTGGGGGTAAAAGACGGTAGAGACGGGTTTCAGGGTTTTGCGGAGGTTTTGTAATAAAAACGTTTTTGTTTCCCTTTTTTCCGCCTTCCACGAATTTCTCAACGTTCAGTTTCATTCAAATCCGGGTGGCGTGCCGCCCATGCCCAGGGACAATGCCCTGTGCTGCCATGCCAAATACACTCGCTATCGAGACACACTCCCATTGCATGTCAAAAAACCCCACCTTCTGAGTCGACTCAAAAAGCGACTCAATACGCTCGCTATCTAGAAACACTGCCATTGCATGTCAAAAACCCCCACCTTTTTTTTACTCCCTTCTCCCCCCCAAACCCGTCTTCCGCTCCCCACCCTCTTCTCTTTCCTCCCTTCCCACGTCTCCCCAACCCCCCCTTCCCACAAACCATGTCAGGTGTGCCTGTTGCCCACAGTCAACCTCCTTGTGCGTGTGGTCGTGCCTAGTGCCTACTTTGAATCCCCAATTTTTCTTGACTTCTGCTGGTTCCCCCTAAACACTCCCCCCTCCCCCCCTTCCCACTCCCGCCCCCCCCCCCCCTTCACCCTCACCCGTCTTTTCCTTCCCCTTTCCCCCTGTCCGATCGGTGAGCAGGCGTGTCTGCTACCGACGCCTAGGGGGCTCTTGACTGCGGCAACTATGCGCGGTGCATAAGAAATAGACGTATCCCCTCTCTCTCCCTCCCTCTCTCCCCCTCCAAACCCCCTAATTCCACCCCCCTAAATCTGTTCAGGCATGTCTGCTGCCGACGCCCAGGGCTCTGGATTGCGGCAACTACGCGCGGTGCATCAACCAAGTGCTGCAGGGGCTGTCCAGCATGCAGGTGGGGGAGAGTGCGGATGGGTGGAGATGGGTGTGGGGGTGGGATATGGATGTGGGCTGTAGCAACTACAATGCGTGGTGCATTAACCAAGTGCTGCAGGGGCTGTCCAGCATGCAGGTGGGTTAGGGTTTGAGGTTTGGGGCATTGGGGTGTGGTTGGGCGTGATTGGGCGTGGTTGGGTGGGGTTGGGTGGGGTGTGCATGTGGACTGCACTGCAGCGGTGGCAACTACGCGCGGTGCATCAACCAAGTGCTGCAGGGGCTGTCCAGCATGCAGGTGGGGTGGGAGGGGGGGTGGTGGGGGGGAGTGGTTATAGATGAGGTATGCATGTGGGCTGTAGCAACTACTATGCGCGGTGCATCAACCAAGGGCTGCAGGGGCTGTCCTGTCCAGCATGCAGGTGAAGGGGTGTGGATGGGTGGGCGGTTGGTGAGTGTGTGTGTATATGTGGTGCAAATGGGTGGGTGTGTTTATGGGAGTCGTGTGTGTGTATATGCGGTGCAAATGGGTGGGTGTGTTTATGGGAGTCGTGTGTGTGTATATGCGGTGCAAATGGGTGGGTGTGTTTATGGGAGTCGTGTGTGTGTATATGCGGTGCAAATGGGTGGGTGTGTTTATGGGAGTCGTGTGTGTGTGGATGTATCTGCATCAGCTGCCGCCTCCCCCTTCCCCGCCCTTTCCTCTGCTCTCGCCCTCTAGGCCTGCTGACTGTACTTCCCTCCATCACGCTACAAATGTCTACGTACTCATTCCCATTGTCCCACCCACCCACCACCTCTTCCCCCCCCCCCCCCCCCCCCCCCCCTCACCACCGCTCCCTCATCTGCACCGCACCGCACCGCTTCCTTACCCTTACCCTCCTCCACCCCCCTACCCAGTTCCCCCCACCCCACCCTCACCACCTCCCTACCCTCACCGCCCCTCCACCCTCACCTCCTTCCACCCCCCACCCTCGTCCTCCTCTTTCCCACCTCTCCCACCCCCGCTCCCTTCCTCCCTCCCCTTCCCCATTCCACAGCAGCTGTGGCTGCGCATCCCCATAGTAGCGCCAGTGCTACAGGCAGCAGAGGGCAGCCCAGCGTAGTCCCTGCCCAGCGTAGTCCCTGCCCAGTGTAGTCCCTGCCCAGTGTAGTCCCTGCCCAGTGTAGTCCCTGCCCAGTGTAGTCCCTGCCCAGTGTAGTCCCTGCCCAGTGTAGTCCCTGCCCAGTGTAGTCCCTGCCCAGTGTAGTCCCTGCCCAGCGTAGTCCCTGCCCAGTGTAGTCCCTGCCCAGTGTAGTCCCTGCCCAGTGTAGTCCCTGCCATGCTCCCTTTGTTTTCCACCCAACCCCCACCCGCCTCCCCTTCCCCCCCCCTCTCTTCCCCCCATCCCATGCAGCTGTGGCTGCGCATCCCCATAGTAGCGCCAGAGCTGCAGGCAGCAGAGGGCAGCGTGGAGGTTTGGGTTTGGCCGCCGCAACAACCTCTTCTCCTTGTTCTTTCCTCTCTATCCTTGTGTGAAGAGGCGATTTTTGAGTCGACTCAAAAATCGCAAAAACCTCTTCTCCTTGTTCTTTCCTCTCTATCCTCCCCTTCCCCCCCTCCCTCCTCTTCTTCTCCCCATCCACCGCAGCTGTGGCTGCGCATCCCCATAGTGGCGCCAGAGGTGCAGGCAGCAGAGGGCAGCGCAGAGGAGGACGCTGTCATGCTGGTGAGGGGGGTGGGTGCATTGATGGTGTTGAAATCGCGGCTATGTGGGGGGATAGCGTGGGGTGGCGGCTGTGGTGGTGGTGGTGTGAGGCGCAACGAACGGGGGCCAGCAGGGCAGGCAGCAGAGCATAGGGCAGTGCTGAGGAGGATGCTGGGATGATGGTGATGAGGGGAGTGGGTGCGTTGAGTTGGGGCTGTGAGGGGGAAGCGTGGTAAGTAGCGGTGTTTCATTTCAAAGGGCCAACTGTCCTTTCATTTCATTTCTGGACGTTGGGGCCGCAGGAAAGATGGGGTACACCGGGGAAGGACGGAGTCCTAAGGGTGAGGTGAGGCGAGGTGAGGTGAGTTGAGATGAGGTGAGGTGAGGTGAAGTGAGGAGAGGTGAGAGAGGGAGGGACGCATGCGGGTGATTGAAAAGTGTTTGCTGTTCATAGTCTGGGCTATGCATGTATGGACCTTTCTTTTGAGAGTTTGCAAATGTGACTCGGCTGTACGATTTTTTAGACGCCTTAAAAATCGTCTCAGTTGTGAGGCGCCTCAAACATAGTCTGGGCTATGCATGCATGGGTCTCTCTTTTGATAATTTGCAAAGGTGACTCGGCTGTAGGAACAACAATACAGATGGTCCGTGCTTGAACCACAACCTATCGTTCTCGCCCCCCCCTCTCTTCCCCCTCCTCTCTTCCCCCTCCTCTCTTCCCCCTCCTCTCTTCCCCCTCCTCTCTTCCCCCTCCTCTCTTCCCCCTCCTCTCTTCCCCCTCCTCTCTTCCCCCTCCTCTCTTCCCCCTCCTCTCTTCCCCCTCCTCTCTTCCCCCTCCTCTCTTCCCCCTCCTCTCTTCCCCCTCCTCTCTTCCTATCGTTTCTCGCTCTCCAGTGCCTCTCAAGCGCCTCCCTAATCTCCACCCTCCTCTTCCCCTCCTGCTCTCCCAACACTGCAGTAACGTGACCCCAACACCAATCGCATGCTTCACAAGAGCTGGGAGTGGCGGAACGCCTTTTGCTGCCCCTTCTCCCCTCACCCTCCCCAACCTCTTCCCCACTCCCCTTCCTCTTCCCCTTCCCCTTCTCCTCCTCTCTCCCCACCACAGCAGCGCGACCCTAACACGAACCGAATGGTGAACGACAGCTGGGAGTGGTGGAACGCCTTCCGCTGCCTGTGTGAGCACCACGGGCACCTCTCTGTCGCCCTTGACATCACGTGAGTTTCCCTCCCTGTCTGTGTGCTTCGCCCTCGCCCCTCGCCCCTTGTCGCTCACCCATTGTTCGTTGGTTGGTTGAAGCGCTGCTGTTCAGCTGCATTGAAGCACTTGCCTCGCCTTCAGGGGGAGCAGGGTGGGAGATGAGGGCGCCACTCCCCATCCACCACTCCCCACCACCCACCACTCACCACTCACCACCGTCAACCGTGGTGCACCCATGATTCGTTGGTTGGTTGAAGCGCCGCTGTTCAGCTGCATTGACGTGCTTGCCTCGCCTTCCTCACTGCACTCCCTTCTTGCTCCTCGTCCCTCTCCCTTCCTTCCCCTCCCTTACCCCTCCCCTTACCCCTGCCTACTCTCTCGCCGTGCTTAGTGGGTCACTCCCATCGCCTTCTGCCCTGCACCGGTGGTTGGGAGAGCCAGTCAGAGCAGCAGTCATCTTTGAAAATTCTCACAAGTGGTTCTAATTCTGTCCCCCCTGCCCCTGCCCGTGCCCGTGCCCGTGCCCGTGCCCCTACCCCTGCCTCTGCCCCTGCCCCTGTCCCTGCCCCTGGCCCTTCCTCCTTCTTCCCCCCAGCGGGTCACTCCCCTCGCCATCTGCCCTCCACCGGTGGCTGGGAGAGCCAGTCAGAGCAGCCATTCTGCACACATCTGTAAGCCAGTCAATCCCAGTCAACGCCAGTCAACGCCAGTCAACGCCAGTCAACGCCAGTCAACGCCAGCCAACGCCAGCCAACGCCAGCCAACGCCAGCCAACGCCAGCCAACGGCAGACAACGCCGCCAGACAAATGCAGTGAAAGCCAGTCTTCCCGTTAGTGATGAGGCGATTTTTGAGTCGACTCAATTTCGCTATATTGCCCTTTCGTTTCGCCTACTCCCTTCTCCCTCACCCTTCTTTCCTCCCTCCTCCGCTTCTCCGTCCTCCCGTATCTCGCGCCTGTGGGCTAAGATTGATTCAAGGTCGTTTTGCCGTTACCCGTTTTTTCAATGCCTTCTCTTGCTCTGTTTCCATCATTTGCTGCCTCACAGGCGTTGTTTGAGTCAACTAAAAAACGTTTCCCCTCATGTTCTGCTGCCCCACAGGCCTTCCTCACAAACAAGAAAGGCTATCCTTGTCTGTCCAAGAAGCATCAAGCGCTCATCCACACACTCTTCAACCACTCCGTCCAAGTGAGTACAAGCGAGGGCCTTTGAGTACTTTGCAAGTGAGTGAGAGCGCTTGTGGCGACTTGTGTGATTCGCCTCAAAAGAAACACACCCTTCAACCACTCCGTGCAAGTGACCTCCTGTGCTCTCTCGCCCTCCCCACCTTTCTCGTGCTCTCTCGCCCTCCCCACCTTTCGCGTGCTCTCTCGCCCTCCCCACCTTTCTCGTGCCTCCCCACCTTTCGCTTCCCCATCCTCTCTTTTACCATTCCCATATTTCCAACTGACTGCAGGGCCCCTCTAATTCCTTTCCTCCTCTGTTCGTGCCTCCATTTTTCCCCCTCCCACCTACATTTCTCTCCCTTCTGCACATCCATCCCCACAGATAGTGATATGCGGGCAGCCCCTGCACGGCCCCTCTGACGCCGCTGCCATGGAGGCATCAGCGGGCAGTGACGACAGTGGCAATGAGGGGAGTGATGGGGGTGAGTGATTGTGATTATATGCCATGCCATGTGACATTAGCGAGCAAGGGGCGATTCTATCTTGAGAAGTGTGTTTACCCAAGACAGGCAGGCAGTGGTGACAGCAGCAACGAGGGCAGCAATGGGGGTGAGTGTTGTGGTGCTATGCGTGGGGAGTAGTGATGTGAGTATAGCAGGGGTACGGCAAAGGGGGGGGTGAGTTTGATTGGCTCACCCTTGACTTGAACCCCCTCCCTCTCTTTCTCATGACAGCGTTGAGACAGTGGCAACAAGGGCAGTGACGGGTGGGGGGGTGCGTTATCATATGCAATGCAATGTGATTGTAGCGAAGGGAGATTACACCCTAGCATGATCAGCAGCAGATTAGCGCCCTCTGATGCATCTGCCATGCATGCACATTACCTACCAATCTCTCCTCCATACCCCCCTTCTCTCACAGGCGACGCAGTCATTCCCAAGCATCTGCTGCGCCTCTATCTAGAGTTCACATAGCAGCTATGCCATCCCTCTCCCCTCTCCCCCCCTTCCCCCCCTGCCTCCACCCTTCTCTCTCTTCTCTCCCAGGCGACTCAATCATCCCCAAGCATCCCCTGCGCCTCTACCTCTAGAGCACACAGCAGCCGCTCCCGCCCCCCACGCCCCCTCTTTCTCCCCACACCCCCCCGCTTCCCCCTTTCCGCTCTAATGTTACGGGCGACACGGTCATCCCCTCCCCGAGCAGTCGGAAGCAGACAGGTGGGCTGCAAAGGCTCGAGCACCCGCTCCGCCTCTACCTCCAGTGCACAGCTGAGCAACCCCGTCTCAAAACCCCTTCGCTCCTTTTTCTTTTTCTCCCCACCCTTGTTTTGAGACGTCTCAAAACCCCTTCTCTCCTTTTTCTTTTTCTCCCCACCCTTGTTTTGAGACGTCTCAAAACCCCTTCTCTCCTTTTTCTTTTTCTCCCCACTCTTGTTTTGAGACGTCTCAAAACCCCTTCTCTCCTTTTTCTTTTTCTCCCCACCCTTCCCCCCTCCCTTCTCCCTCCCCTTCTCCTCCCCCTACGGGTGCCACAGCCATCCTCCAACCAAGCATCCGTTGCGCCTATACTTAGAGAGCACTTAGCAGCTGTGCCCAACACCCAACACACCCCACCCTCATCCACGTCATCTCTTCCCCACCCCCTTCCTCTCTCTCAGGCGACACAGTCATCCCCAAGCATCCTTGCGCCTCTACCTAGAGTACACTTGGCGGCTGTGCCCAACATGCCCCCCCCCTCCCTCCCCCCCTTTTCCCACTTTGTCTCCCCTCCCGCTCTCTCACAGGCGACACAGTCATCCCCAAGCATCCGCTGCGCCTCTACCTAGAGTACATTGCTCATCTCTACCGCAAGCTGGACCCGCTCACAGAGCAGGAGCGCTTTGAGGTTAGCTAGCGACAGCCGTGAGTAATAAGCCATGTGTCCGCTGTGGGTGTTATCCTCTCCCCCTACCTAGAGTACATCGCTCACCTCTATCGCAAGCTGGACCCCTTGACAGAGCAGGAGAGATTCGAGGTGAGGTGAGCACTTAGAGTAATAAATGTTGACTGCTGTGAGTGTTATCCTCTCCCTTGTCTTGACTACCTAGAGTACATCGCACATCTCTACCGCAAGCTCGACCCCTTGACGGAGCAGGAGAGGTTCGAGGTGAGGTGAGTACCCTCTATGCGTAATAAGCCATGTGCTTCGGGTATTACCCTCTATCTAGAGTACATCGTCCACCTCTACCGCAAGCTGGACCCGCTCACAGAGCAAGAGAGGTTCGAGGTGAGGTGAGCACCCTCTATGTGTAATAAGCCACGTGTTGTGAGTGAGTGTTACCCTCTACCTAGAGTACATCGCGCACCTCACGAGTGGTGTTGGTGAATGCGATGAGAATTGAATGAGACACTGTGGCCGCTGTGAGTGTTATCCTCCACCCTTGAGTACATTTTTGAGACGCCTAGACTGAGCAAAAGTCGTCCACCTAGAGTACATTGCATCGCATCGCCTCGACCTCTTGACGGAGAACGAGAGGTTCGATGTGAGCCCCTCTCTTGACCAGGGCGCCTAAAAAATCCTGTCGGTTTTGAGGCGCCTCAAAAATCGTCTCAGTTTTGAGGCGCCTAAAAAATGGGGTGAGTGTTGCTCCATGGTCTCTCAGTGTGATTTATTTCACACATTTGAGCTTGCCTTACTCTATAGCTGACCACATTTATCATCAGTGTGGTGAAATGTAAGCAGTCACACTCCACCTGAACCCTGCCATTCCCCTCCCCACTCCCTCTTCTCTTCCCTCCCCTTCTCCTCGTTTGCTCCTTTTCTCCATCCCGGTCCTTGTACCTCCCCTTCCTCTCTTCCTCTCCCTCTTTCCTTCCCCCCTCTTCCCCCCGACTCTTGTCAAATTGGCTATCGGGACGAGTGGGGGTAGGTAGAAACCTACAAGCCCCTCTGCAAGTGGTTTTAAGAGTCCTCAGAAACCATTCTCTCTTCCCCTTTCCCTTCTTCCTATGCCCCTTTCCCTTCTTCCTATGCCCCTTTCCCTTCTTCCTATGCCCCTTTCCCTTCTTCCTATGCCCCTTTCCCTTCTTCCTATGCCCCTTTTCCCTCTTCCTCTGCCCCTTCCCCCTCTCTCTTTTCCCCTCCCCTTCGTTTACCCCTCCCGCCCACCTCATGCCAGATCGGCTACCGGGACTTCCTACAAGCCCCACTGCAGGTGAGAATAGTTTTGTATCCCCACCCATCACCGCGGTCCCCCACCCATCACCGCGGTCCCCCACCCATCACCGCGGTCCCCCGCCCATCATCGCGGTCCCCCAGCCATCACCGCAGTCCCCCATCCATCACCGCAGTCCCCCAGCCATTGCCCCAACCATCACCTCATCTCATCCCTCCCCAAGCGCTCATTCTCGCCACGTTCTTCTCCGGCCAAGGTCAATGCGCTAACCTCCACACACCCCCTCTCCCTTCCCACTCACTCCTTTTCGCGTCGACTCGGAATCAATTCCACGCCCATTCCTGGCATGCTCTTACCCTCCCCAGAGTCAGCTCCCGCACCGCACCTGCACACATTCCTCTCGCTGCAGGGTGTTGTTGAGAATTCTCCCGTACCTGCAGGTGCGGGACCCGACTCTCAAAAACACCCTGCAGCATCAAATCAAAGTCGGTCGGGTCCTGTACACATTCCGCTCCCTTCCCACTCACTCCCTGCCTGATACTATCGTCTCTTCTGCCTTTTCCTCCCCCTCTTCCCTCCTTCCTTTCACAGCCACTAATGGATAATCTCGAGGCTCAAACTTACGAGACGTTTGAGAAGGATGCTACAAAGTACTCGCAGGTGAGACGCGGTGGGATGCGGTGCAGCCCAGGGGTGCAAGCAGGTGGGTGGCATACGGTGCTCTCGTGTTCTCTCCTCTCCTCTCTCATGCTCTCTGCAATCATTGCCAGTGCGCCTGTGTTTCTTGAGTGTACAGTCTACCTTCATACATGCACTTTCACCTGCCGTTATCCTCCTCTCTTCCACCCCTTTGTGCCCACCTACCCCCGTGCGTCAACAGTATCAAAAGGCCGAGTACGCTGCACTGATGGACAGGGTGTTGAATTATGAGGCAGAGAGCAGCACCGTTTTCATGCGCACACTCTCACCTCCCCGTTATCCTCCTCCCTTGCTCTCCCCCGTGCCCACCCACCCCCACTCCCGTGCCCCCCAACAGTACCAAAAGGCCGTGTACGCTGCACTGATGGACCGTGTGCCGGATAGTGAGGCAGAGAGCAGCACTGTGGTGAGTGCCGAATTTCCATTGTCCTCTTACTCTTACTCGCTCAACACATGGCCCACATGGGCGAGTGCGTGATGGGAAGCTGCAGGTGTTGACTGTGGGAAGCTGCAGGTGTTGACTGTGGGAAGCTGCAGGTGTTGACTGTGGGAAGGGAAGCTGCAGGTGTTGACTGTGGGCAGGTTTTTCATTCATTGGGACCTCGCCTCGACATGTTATCTTCTTCTGTTTGCTCGTGTTACCCGCGAGCTCACTTGAATTGTGCCTTCCTTTCCCTCCATTCTCACATCACATGCCCCTTCCCCTCTATCCTGTCCATTCTCCCAATCCACCCTCCCATTCCCCACCCTTTCTCCGTTCCCTTCCACCACTGTGTCTCTCCCCCTCAGGTGCTCATGGTGGTAGGAGCAGGCCGAGGTCCGCTGGTTAGAGCATCATTGCAGGTGGGCTGTGTGATCATGATGCGCTGCGCACGGCAGGAAGCTTCTTCTGCTGCTGCTGCTGCTGCTGCTGCTGCTGCTGCTGCTGCTGCTGCTGCTGCTGCTGCTGCTGCTGCTGCTGCTGCTGCTGCTGCTGCTGCTGCTACTGCTGCTGCTGCTGCTGCGGCAGCGGCAAAGATGGTGTGAATGAATGTCTTTTGAGCCGCCTCAGATGTCGTTTCATGGCTCTTGTGGTGGCCCGGAAATGGTGTGAAATTTATTTTTGTAGAATGTGTGTGCCACACCATCCATACCACGTCGTCAATGCCACGTCATCCATGCCACGTCATCCATGCCCCAGGCAGCATCAGAGGCAGGGCGCAAGCTGAAGCCTGAAGGTGTATGCCGTGCCGTGGAGAGTCCTCTTGTGCCTTGGCTCTTAGAATGCCCTTGTCCCATCCACTCTCTCCGACCCTCTCCACGTCATCTGGTTCTCCCAGGCAGCAGCGGAGGCGGGGCGCAAGCTGAAGGTGTATGCCGTGGAGAAGAACCCTAACGCTGTCGTCACTCTGCATGTGAGCACACGTTACAGTCACACACACTGCATGTGAGCACAAGTTACAGTCACACACACTGCATGTGAGCACAAGTTACAGTCACACACACTGCATGTGAGCACAAGTTACAGTCACACACACTGCATGTGAGCACAAGTTACAGTCACACACACTGCATGTGAGCACAAGTTACAGTCACACACACTGGATGTGAGCACAAGTTACAGTCACACACTGCATGTGAGCACAAGTTACAGTCACACACACTGCATGTGAGCACAAGTTACAGTCACACACACTGCATGTGAGCACAAGTTACAGTCACACACACTGCATGTGAGCACAAGTTACAGTCACACACACTGCATGTGAGCACAAGTTACAGTCACACACACTGCATGTGAGCACAAGTTACAGTCACACACACTGCATGTGTGTTGTCATGGTCTTGCTGTGTGTGAGCTCTCGTGCTAGTCGCACTGCGTGTTTGACAGCCTGGGCAATGGCTTTCATTATAGTCACACTGCAAACTTTTCAGATGCAAACGTTAGAGCCACGTGCCCCTCATGCGCATGCCCCTTGTTGCGCGTGCCCCTCCCTCCCCTCCCGTGCGCTGCAACAGAGCCTGGTGGCGTTGGAGGGATGGCAGGATATGGTCACCATCGTCTCCTCTGACATGCGCAGGTGAGCGTGAGCGTGAGCGTGGAGGGCCCTGTGCGGAGTGCATTCCGCAGGGATGGCAGGATATGGTCACCATCGTCTCCTCTGACATGCGCAGGTGGGCTGGTGTGTGTGCTGGGGTGCTGTGGTGTGCAAGTGATCATGCTGAGTCAGAGCATGCTGCGTGCAGTTCAGGTGAGCTAGCGTGTGACATCCTTTTGAGATGTCTCGAAAGACTACAGGTGAGCTAGCGTGTGACATTTTTTTAGCATGCTGTGTGCAGTTCAGATGTCTCAAAAGACTACAGGTGCGCTAGCGTGTGACATGAGCAGGTGGGTGAGAGCGTGAGTGTGACGTTTGAGTCGACTAGAAAGTCTGTAGGTCATCGTCTCTCCTGACATGCGAAGGTGTGTTTTGCTTGCTGGTGTGCAGCAGGTGAGGTCGAGCGTCCTTGTCCCCGCTCCACTCTCCACCGTTTCCACCCCCCCACCTCTCCCTGTCCCACCCTCCACCCCACCATCAGTTGGAAAGCACCAGAGCTGGCGGACATTCTTGTGAGCGAGCTGCTGGGGTCGTTTGGGGACAATGTCGTGACTCAAAGGCACTCTTTCCCTCCCACCTCTCTCCTATTTCTCCCTGTCCCACCTCCACCCCGCCATCCTCAGTTGGAAAGCACCAGAGCTGGCGGACATTCTAGTGAGCGAGCTGCTGGGGTCGTTTGGGCTAAAGAGGGGACTCAAAAGAGGCACTCCTCTCCCCCCTTCCTGCCCATCCCCATCATCAGTTGGAAAGCACCAGAGCTAGCAGACATTCTAGTGAGCGAGCTGCTGGGGTCGTTTGGAGACAACGAGTTGTCGCCCGAGTGCCTCGACGGGGCCCAGCGCTTCCTCAAACCAGACGGCATCTCCATCCCCGCCTCGTGCGTACCTACTGTCTGAGTAGTATCTGTCCGTACTAGGTATGTCTGCTTGCTATGTCTGCTTGCTATGTCTGCTTGCTATGTCTGCTTGCTATGTCTGCTTGCTATGTCTGCTTGCTATGTCTGCTTGCTATGTCTGCTTGCTATGTCTGCTTGCTATGTCTGCTTGCTATGTCTGCTTGCTATGTCTGCTTGCTATGTCTGCTTGGTATGTCTGCTTGGTATGTCTGCTTGCTATGTCTGCTTGCTATGTCTGCTTGCTATGTCTGCTTGCTATGTCTGCTTGCTATGTCTGCTTGCTATGTCTGCTTGCTATGTCTGCTTGCTATGTCTGCTTGCTATGTCTACTTGGTATGTGTGGTACTCACTGCCTGTCTCAGCAGCGCTCGACAGGGCCCAGCGCTTCCTCAAACCCGACGGCATCTCCATCCCCACCTCGTATGTGCCCATGCGTGCTGACTGTCTATGTACCTAGCCCCCCCTCTCCCTGCATCGTTCATACCCGAACGGTCCCCCATTGCAATCCTGAGACCCCATTGGATTCAGTGTGCATACTGACTCCTGACTGTCCAGCCAATGCAATCCTAGCGAGCGAGCTGCTGGGGTCGTTTGCTGACTGTCTACACCCGAGTGCCTCGACGGGGCACTGCACTATCTCAAACCTGACGGCATCTCCATCCCCGCCTCGTGCGTGCTGCCTGTCTGAGTAATCATCTATTTATTGATCCATCCATCCACCCATCCATCCATCCATCCATCCATCCATCCATCCATCCATCCATCCATCCATCCATCCATCCATCCATCCACCCATCCATCCATGCGTGCTCATGCGTTCACATCCATCCCGCCTGCTCTGCTGTGCAGGTACACGAGTTACATCCGCCCCATCACATTCTCCAAGCTGCACAATGATGTACTCTTGCTCGTGCTCACCCCCCTGCACCACTCTGCACCCCCCTGCACCCCCTTGCTCTTCTGTGCACTGCCCGGCAGGTACACGAGCTACATCGGCCCCATCACCTCATCCAAGCTGCATAATGATGTACGTTGTGAGAGAGTTTTGACATTTCTGAGAAAGGAATTGGCTGGCTGCGTTGCTGTTGTCATTGGCTCAGTGCCTTGTTTCCCTTGGCACAGGGTGGTGGTGCTCCTGCTCTCTGCCCCCCCACTCTGATGGTCCTGCCTCTGTTTGACACGATTCTTTCTTCAACCTTTGGCACAGCAGCGGTGCTGTTCTTTGCGCCGCCGTTTCGTTCGTTCACCCCCCTCGTCACTGTCCTTCACTTCACTCGGTGCCTTGTTTGTCTCCCTCTCCGGCCAGGTGAAGGGGTGCAACGGCCTGGCTCACTTTGAGACGGCCTATGTGGTAGCATGCTCACTCCTCTCCCCCCTATATCCCTCCGTCCCTCATGCTCCCCTGTTGCCCCCTCTCCCTCTCCCGCCAGGTGAAGGGGTGCAACGGCCTGGCTCACTTTGAGACGGCCTATGTGGTAGCATGCTCACTCCTCTCCCCCCTATCTCCCTCCGTCCCTCATGCTCCCCTGTTGCCCCCTCTCCCTCTCCCGCCAGGTGAAGGGGTGCAACGACCTGGCTCACTTTGAGACGGCCTATGTGGTGGCATGCCCCTTTGCACCCCCTCTTCCCCTCTCATTCCATTTATTGTCGCCTCTTCTCCCCCCAGGTGAAGGGGTACAACGATCTGGCTCACTTTGAGACGGCCTATGTGGTGAAGCTGCACAGTGCTGCCCGACTCACAGAACCCAAAGAGGTGAGAGAGAGGGCGTGCATGGGGCATGGCGCATGGCGCATGGCGCATGGGGCATGGCGCATGGGGCATGGCGCATGGGGCATGGGGCATGGCGCATGAGGCATGGCGCATGGCGCATGGCGCATGGGGCATGGCTCATGGTTCATGGCGCATGGCACAAGGCGCATGGTGCATGGTTCAAGAACATGAGCTGAAACCATTGGCGAGACGAGACAGTGCACTGAGTGCAAGGCTTGTATGAGATGAGGTGCCTCTCTCCTCAAAAGAGATCGTGCAGCACAAGCCACCAATCCACTCACCTCCTATGTACATCGGAGACAGTTAGAATGGAAGGCGAGTGGATTGGGGGACATGTCCCAATGAGACTGAATGAAGTCTCTAATCCTTTCCAGCCTCGGCCTACTTGCTTTCGTCCTCCCTCTTGTTCACTTCCCTCGTCTCACCTCCACAGGTATTCACCTTCACCCATCCCAACCGCCAAGAACCCATCGACAACACCAGATACAAGCGTCTGCTCTTCGACCTACCTCCTGACACTGGCTCTGCTCTAGTCCATGGTGGGTGGGTGTACTTAGGTGGCTTTTGAGTCAACTCAAAAGTCACCTCACTGGCTCTGCTCTAGTTCATGGTGGGTGGGTGGGTGTTATGGTTCCGCACGTGCTGAGCAGGAACAAGTTTGTGTAGCATGCGATCAGCTAAGCACCACAACAAGTTCACAATGCTTTGATGCTTTTTGCTGTATGGTGACAAGCTCTGAAGCTCCGCGTCTCAAGAATCCTCCCTCCTTCCTCCCTCCCTCCCTCCACATGGCCCACAGGGGTTGGAGGGTACTTTGATGCGGTGCTGTACGGTGACATGCATTTCGACATCAAACCGAGGCTAGAGGTGCCTGAAACACTGCCCCCACTTCCCCACCTTCCTCCCTCCCTCCCTCCGCACTGCCTGCAGGATTCGGAGGGTACTTTGACGCGGTGCTGTACGGTGACGTGCACCTAGGCATCGAGCCCTCCACTGCCACTCCTTCCATGTTCAGCTGGTGGGTCGTGCTTCTCCCCGTTACACTGGTTCTGCTCATCCTCTTCGCCTTATCCTACTTCCAAGCCCTTCAAACACCGCCACCGCCACGCCTTCAAACACTTGACCGCCACATTTCTTCACTCACGATTTGAGGCACCTCAAAATTCTTTCTCTCATGCTTCCACAGTCTAATCTCCCACCCTACCTACCCGCGTCTCGACCCATGTTTCTTCACTCTAATTTTGAGGCGGCTCAAATTGCGTTCCTCCATGCTCGCACCATCATTTTTCACCCACCCTTCCTCCCAAGTTCCCTCCCCATATCCGTCCTTCTCCACTTTCCGAGAATGCCCCATCCAGTGGCTTCTCCCCCACACCCATCCAGTGGCTACTCCCCCAACCATCTCGCTCTGCCCTACCACCCCCATATGCGTCTGGCACTTCTGGATTCGCTTCCCTTAGTATTTGCCAGCGGGGGAGAAGCTAAAATTGCACTTCTGCTGATTTCTCCCCTCTTCTTCCATCCCCATCAGTTCCTTCCCCCTCCGTGCTTCCCCACCCCTCCAGGTTCCCCATATTCTTCCCACTGCGCTTCCCTGTACATGTGCCTGTAGGGAAGACGCCAGAAGTGCACTCCTGCTCCCTGCTCTCCCCCTCCCCTTTTCCTTCCTCACCCGCACTCCATCCCCATTCCCCCCTTTCCCCACCCCCCTCCAGGTTCCCCATATTCTTCCCACTGCACTTCCCTGTACATGTGCCTGTAGGGAAGAAGCCATAAGTGCACTTTTGGTGCTCCCTGCTCTCCCCCTCCCCTTTTCCTTCCTCACCCGCATTCCATCCCCATTCCCCCCCATTCCCTGCCCTCCGCCAGGTTCCCCATATTCTTCCCTCTGTGCTTCCCTGTATACGTGCCAGCCGGGGAGAAGCTAGAAGTGCACTTCTGCTGATCACTGCTCCCCGCTTCTTCCTTCCCCATCCATTATTTTCCTCTCTGTACCCCCCTCCCCTCCCCCTACCCCCACAGGTTCCCCATATTCTTCCCGCTGCGCTTCCCTGTATACGTGACAGCGGGGGAGAGCCTAGAAGTGCACTTCTGCTGCTCACTGCTCTTCCCGTCCCCTTATCCTTCCACACCCGCACTCCATCCCTGTTCTCCCCTTCCTCCCTCCCCCAGGTTCCCAATATTCTTCCCTCTGCGCTTCCCCGTATACGTGCCAGCAGGGGAGAAGCTAGAAGTGCACTTCTGGCGATGCGTTGGGCCCACCAAGGTATGTTCCTCTATCAGGTGTCGTTCGCAGGTTGGGCCCACTGGTGTGATATCAATGACTGGTCCTTTACCAGGTATTGTACACGTGTGGGTTGGTTCCGCTTAGGTGATTCTAATTTGGTTTCTCTATCGGTTGATAATCATGTGCTGGTCCCAAATGATTTGATATCTAGGCGTGTAAAGCCTGAAGCCATTAACGTACACTCAACAATCCTCTCTGCTACTTCATTCCCTCCCTTTTTCTCGCCCCCTCCATCTCCCTCCTCCCCCGCACCCCCCCTGCTCTCTCTCTGTCCCCTGTATTGCTCTGTGTGCCCGGGGTTCTATCTCATTGCCCTGTAATCCTGGAACAGGTGTGGTATGAATGGGCAGTCACCGCACCTTCCATGTCGCCCGTTCACAACCCTAACGGCCGCTCATACTGGGTCGGATTGTAGATCTAACCTCTTAATTTTGTTAGTGTCCCCGTTCTCTCATGGTTTTCTCTGAGGTGCTGACTCGTCATCAATGCTCTTTAAGGCATACCGGTAGCTGAGTTCATGTATCTGTTTAGTAGATGATGCTGTGCATTTTCCAAAGAGATTCTGATAATATCAAGTTATGTTACGAGAGAATACGGTAGTAGGCGAAGAAACCACTTTCTGGAAGTTAATGGGGTAGATCAACACGAAAACACGTAGCTGTTTTCACGAGCGTTTGATTTCGCGACGCAACTGGCTGACACACACCATTCGCGAAACCAATTTGCGGTTGTCGCTTTACCAGCGAGTGGTCGAAAATCTTGGCGCCAAGACCCCAACGGAAATCTGAAAGTTCAGAGTTCAAGAAATTGACTAGCCGCATCGCAAATGTGAACAAGGGTGTCTGAAATGTATCGCGACTCGCAAGTCGCGACCCGTCAATTGGGCCATTGGAGTGGCTATAGTCTGCCCAAGGTCCAGCACCAGAGATACTGTCCTACTGTTTTAGTACTGTACCGTCAAGCAATATTACACGCAGGGGAGGAAAATTACACGGCCTGCTTGGGCTGTGAGGAGGAGCAAATGTTGCATTGCTACCAGTCCAGTCCGCTGCAGTCCTTGTGTTTCTTGAGTCAGGAAGTGGTGGGGAAAAGGTGGTCACGAATGCAACTGCGTGCGGAGCACAACCGTTTCTACTCCCTGCTTCTCCTTGTAACGGAGAGAGAGAAGCGGGGAGAAGCATCGTAACGTGAGTATCATGCTTGACGATGAGGCTATTGCACTCCGTGGCCTGCCAGAAGCTTTCATTGCATCGCATCGCACCATTGCGCTGCGCACCAAGGCGGTCCTTGGTACGCAACACGGGCCCAATGAGCTAGAAACTAGTGCTCGCTGGTTTACCAGTGTTTCTTGTGAGGCGCACGCTCTTGTGAGGCACAGTGGACCTTGTGAAATGGAGTTAACAACGCTTCATGGGCGCAATGTGAACAAGCAAAAACAAGTGCAAACCGTACCACATACAAACACCCACTTTATTAGGCAATCACAGCCCACCTCATACGAACTAATGCATATCCTACATACAGCAGTAACAGAAGAACTCTATGTTTGCCGCTCAAATCGTCACCTCCGGTGGCACTTCACCGCCGGGTCCCGTCCGTCTCAATCCCGGCATCGTCAGTAGGTCTGATACTTCTGATATCCGTTCTTACCACCTTCACAATTGTTGATTAAAAAAGAAGCGGCCATGAAACCTGAAGTTGAGAAACCCGTGTACTCTTCTTTGCTTCCTCCCTCGTTCACGCCCCACCCTTGCTTCCCGTTTCCGCGGCAGAGGAACCCGTTTCCGCGGCCCTCCTCTACATGTAAAATTGGTCGTCCCACTTGTCGATGTCCTTATTATTAGCAGCACTCTTCTGATATTGGTTCGTCTGACAGTGTTGCTGCTGGCAGTGCCGGAGAATTCAAATCTTCGACTCAGAAGATGTTGCGCTTTTCCCCGGCCGCTTCTCGTCGGACGAATCGTCCGCCACCACTTGAACGAACACCAAAGAGTTCAGATCCTCCGCCGAGCGCAAGTTCAGGTCCTCCGCGCCCCTTACTCTCCGCCGATGCGGGGGAAGCGCGCGCGGATCTTCCTTCAGTTTCCGCCTGGCTGCATCCAGCGCCTTCTGCACGGCTGCTCGGTGCAGGCGGACAAACGCGGGATGCGGGCGAAGCATTCCCGCGTGGTGCGCCTTGATCACACAGTTACTCCCGTCATCCGCGCCGGTTTTCCAGCCTTTCTCACCTCTACCGACGGCATCAGCGGTGGCAGCGGCGGCGGTGGTGGCGGCGGGCTCGGCGCTACTGGCGATGTTGCTCGTGATCATGTTCCCTGATCGATCCGCGCAGGGGACCACGTTATGCACGCGGATCCGCGGGGCTTTAACCAACATGCCATCTTGGCTTTTCTCGACGCGAACGGAATGAACGTGCTGGATGATAAAGAGCAGGATCGCGATGACGGATCGTACGGCTATTGCTGCAGGAGCGGTTGCGACGGGGTTACGTCCGAGACGTCGGTTATGGTGAAACATTGTCAACATCATGTCGCGTCGAGCGAATCCAGGGTCTGGAAGTGAGTCGATTTTCCAGGATAAGAGCTCCTCTATTCTAACCTTTTGATTCGCGGTGATAATCAGACATGGCGTGGAAGGGTTGGAGATGTGAGTGACTTCTTGCCTGCGTCTTTCGCCATGGAAAAGTTAGTGTCAGAGGAGAATGACCACTGCGAAAAGAACGACACGTTTATATCAAGGCGGTGAGGTCTCCTTTATCCCATCGGATGAACGGCAGCTGATGGCAAAAGGTCGTCAAAGGCTAGCGTGAATGGCACAAAACGTGCGGTGAGGCCGGCAAAGCTTCTCCGTGCTGTAAACTGTCTACTTCACGATGCGACACCATGTAAAGCTTGCACGTCCTCTATGTTCTTTACATGCTCTATGTAAAGAGCTTGCACGTCTGCTCCTATAAGAGAGCAGTCTGCTAACATGGCCACGGAATGAGAATCAACTGATCCCTTGACCCCAAAAAGTCCTCTAATCTGCTTGACTACTACTCACTCTCCCAGTGGCCGATTTGGTGGGCGAACTGCTAGTGGTTGGCAGAATGGTACTGTGGGGGAAGAAACAAAAACAGAACACTCGATGGGCTAGCTTGATTGACAACGAAAACGAACACGGCTGAGGTGGGTCACAGTATTTCGGTTGACGTGGTTGAATGCGGTTTATCGCGTTTACCAACGGTTCTCTATTTTCACCGTTCTAGACCATTGCGCACCAGCATGTACCTCTCACAGTCAATTTAAAAGGAACGAAAATGACCCGCCCTGAAGGAGACTCGAAAGTTATTTAAAACCGAGTGGAACCCAGCTGAATCCTACCTAGACCTGTCTCGAGCCGTAGGTCCTGGAGCAGGCCAGAATCAAAACTCGAAAGAGGATAGCACGGCTGGGGTCAAACACTCGAGGCTTTTGGTTCATACTGCACACTTTCTCCCCACAAGGGGCGACGGGCCGGGGCCTAGGCTAGAAGGGCATTAGGTGGTGGGCCCATTGATGTTAGGTCCTAGGAACGACCTACTCTGATAGCATATTAGAATCTAGCTTGACTTAGGAACCATGGCTTGGGTTCAGGGCATAAGTGTCGAGAGAATTTTGGGTGAGGAAAGTCGAGAAGGAAGAATGAGTGGTTTCACTATAGAAAGTTGGGATACAAATAGCAAACCCTAAATTGGGTTGTACTCACTCCAGAGTACCCCACTGCAGGCTCAACATCAAATACATTCTGACACAGCCTATGTAGAGTAGGTCGCCTACGTAGACGATGAGCAGGATGTAGTCGGTCCCTTTATGTCAGAATAATGAACGAGAATGAATGAACTATGAAAGAGTTGGGTACAAGTACTAACCCTAATTGGGTTGTACACCTTATGGGCTTACCCACTATAGCCTACACAAATGTAAGCACTATAACATTTTGTCACACCCCCATAGGCAAAGTGGGGGAGAACAAGTGGTCACAAGACCAGTCAAGAAAAGCAAAGCAAGCTCAGGGTGGATCACAAAGTCACCACAGAGTCCGAGCACAAGCAAAGGGCCACAAGGCCAGTTCACATGCAGATTTATATAAAAGAGAACAAACAATACAGTGATCATACCCTAGCAAGTGTAAGCATGCAGGTATATATATAGATCACAGTACAAGCAAAGTCAAGTAGTAAGCAAGTGAGGCAAAATAGGCACAAGGCCTAACACAGTAGAGAAGCGCTGATGATCACCAGGCGGAAGTGCCTTGGTGAATACATCAGCAGTTTTGGCCCTAGTGGCCACGTACGCAAGACGAAGCTGGCCACGCTGCTGCAACTCTCGAGCAAGGAAGTATCGCAAAGCGATGTGCTTCGTTCTATGCTCCAGTCTGTGCTCCTGACACAAGGCAATCATGGCCTTGTTGTCTACGTACAAAACTGGAGGTGAACGAGGCTGCTCTCCCAAGTCAGTCAGCAGGTAGGTGAGCTAGCGTAGCTCCTGTGCAGCCATGGCCCCTGCGTAGATCTCAGCCTCACAACTGGAGCTGAGAACCGAAGACGAGCGGGTAGACCGCCAGGAAATAGAGCCGGAACCAAGGCTGAAGGTGTAACCCTGTCACGACCGCTGCGTAGCTGAGTCGTCAACCCAAGAAGCGTCTGCGTGACCAGTGAGGACAACTGGACCCCGTCCTCCAAGCACGAGCCCCATGCCCGACGTATTGCACAAGTAACGCAGTACCCTCTTCGCAGCATCCCTGTGCACCTTTCGGTGCCTAACGGGAGCCACGTAGCGAGCCAAAAGGCTGAGAGGGTACGCGAGGTCAGGTCGTGTGCACGTCATCAGGTACATGAGGCAACCCACAAGCTCTGGGTACGGACCACTCGGCTCTACGGACTCGTCTGAAGGTGGAGCTGAGAGCGAGTGGCTGGTAGACAGAGGAGTGGGCTGTGGTGATGAGAACTGGAAACCGAAGCGCTGAAGGACCTGGTGCACCATGTGTGACTGAGTCTCGGTGATGGTGCGCCGTGCTCTGTCCCGGGTGATCTGCAAGCCAAGATAGCTGCGCAATTTACCCAGGTCAGTGCAGGTGCATAACAAAAACCCTATGCCAAGTTTGGACGAATTTGTCAAAAGATAGTAGGCAAAGTGTAGGCTAATTTTAGGTGAGGGCCTAGGCTTAGTAGCCTAGGCCAAGGGAGTCGAGGTGGTTTGTGCCAAGTCGAGAGGGGCGAGAGAGGAGAATGAAGTTCACTATAGCACTAGGGTACATATACCAAACATAGGATGCAAAGAAGGTGCACCACCAACAAGTTTATAATAACTACACTAACTACAGCTACAGGCAGTTACAGATATATTCTAACAGAATTTTGATTTTGATTGTCTTCGCGTAAAAAATTCCTGATTCAATTTGTCTTCCCTTTTATCCCAATGGTCTAGTGGTTGGGATTCTGACAGCTTTTCCGGATGACATTCGGGCGCAATCCGTTTTGTTGCAAATTCGTGACCAAATTATTCAAAACTAATTTTTGTTTTTGTTCATTTTGGATATTGAGGATTTTAAAACTGCATTTATTATTGCGGTTTACAACAACCATTATTCAGCATTCTAGCAATAAGTAGTCTTAGCACCAGGTCAAATAGCCTACGCACTGGCGGGCCTTGAAAGCGCCCGGTGGGCAAGGACGACATCTCCAAGGTCGCCATCGTCGATGAGGAACTTGTTAGGAAAGACGAACGCACCCATAGCCGGATCGTGGGGGATCCTCCGCTCCACAACAGCAAAGTGGATCATCTGTTTGACCTTTTCGCACCACTCCTGGTAGTCTGGCCTGTTATGTTCCGGCTGGCTACTGATTCGCATGCGACGCTTATCCTGCAGAAGGGGCCATTCGATCTGCAATGTGGTGTAGGGTTGGGTGGATGGTTTATGAGGAGGGTGGGTTGCGGGTAAATGAGCCAACTGAAAGCGGTGATTCAGTCGTCACTATCTACGTAACTCCAAAGGCTTAATTGACCAGGTATTTAGCTGAAGTAGAAGCAAGGGGTGAAGGGGATGAGGCATGGGGGTACAAACATATATCTACATCCTTACCGAAAACAGGCCCCATGCCACCATGCGGCTCTTGAACTTGGTGAACACCACCCCACCCCTCTTGAAGGACAGATTGAATGCATAAGCGAACAAGGGGTTGCTGAAGGGCGTCCCGGTGGCCTTGTCAAAGTGCCAGTTGAGGGCCCATTGTTCTGTATTTTGGCAGGGAGGGTAAGGGTTGGAAAGGGTTTTGTAGAGAAATCAAGTGGGGGGATGAGAGTCAGGGTGAGCCACATCGCACGGTGATATGTAGCTACCAACTGGCATATGGTGTTTTCCAGTTGCACATACCATCTCTGTACTCGGCTAGGAGATGATCGTCGTCGAACCAGGTCGTTGGGTGTATCTCAGTGGGCAGGCTTTCCACGAGATGGCTGTAATCGGCAAGGCCCATGCCGGTGTATGCTGCTGGCCTGAGGGTGGAGTTGATAGTTGACCTTGTTGAGGGCAGCTGGTGGTTGAAGACTCCCATGGTTGACTTGTCATTGTGCAACCACAGCAGCTTCATTGCCTCGAGCCCTTCTGCAGACAAGTGGACAGAGAATGCGTCGAACACTTCCTCCGGTGTAGGGTAGTACTGTATTTTCTCCGGCGGGTTCAGAAACATGAGCTGAGAGCACACTAAGTAGGCTTTGTTCTGCGCAGAGGTGTAGGGTATACAACAAGACATGGGAGAGAGAAACCAGCAGTTATGAGGGTGGCCGCGTGACCAGGGGATGGTGACTAGCAACACTGTGTGAACTTGCCACGTCACACCCTGCGCCATCCGCCACGTCCACCAACAACCCGCCCCACTTGCCACGTCACACCCCCCTACCACAAGCCACGTCACCCCCCACCCACCTGACACGCCTCGCTTCGTCATGCGCCGCTCACGTGTACCCTTTCAAACCGCCACGTCATCCCCAACCCTCACCTTCCGTCACGTCACACCCTCCTGCATCCGCCACGTCCACCAACAACCCGCCCCACTTCCCACGTCACACCCCCCCACCCCAAGCCACGTCATCCCCAACCCTCACCTTAAACGCCTCGTCTCGTCATGCGCCGCTCCCTTGTACCCATCCCAACCGCCACGTCATCCCCAACCCTCACCTTCCGCCACGTCACACCCTCCTGCATCCGCCACGTCCACCAACAACCCGCCCCACTTGCCACATCACACCCCCCTACCACAAGCCACGTCACCCCCCACCCACCTGACATGCCTCGCTTTGTCATGCGCCGCTCACGTGTGCCCTTTCAAACCGCCACGTCATCCCCAACCCTCACCCTCCGCCACATCACACCCTCCTGCATCCGACACGTCATCCCCAACCCTCACCTTCCGCCACGTCACCCTCCCCCACCCCAAGCCACGTCACCCCCCACCCACCTAACACGCCTCGCCTCGTCATGCGCCGCTCCCTTATACCCTCCAAAACCGCCACGTCATCCCCAACCCCGCCCTGGTTGCCACGTCAACCCCAACCCGCCCCATTTGGCCCGCCACATACCGGGAATGGGTTTGTCTCCTGCAACACTAGCACTCGTGCCTTCTCCGCGGCACTCATCGGCGGCGGGATACATTTCATAGGCACCACTGCGGACCCCCCGGCATAACTGGCAGGTGCTCCACGACGCAGGCCGAGCTGAGCAAACATGGCGTACATCTCAGACCGTAGCGCCTGGAACTCCTCCCGTGTAACAAACTGCTCGTGCTCCGCACTTTCACCTAGGGCACCCAAGAGTGGGGGAAAAGGGTGTGAAGAATCCCCCTTCTGGCCAAGGGGATCAACGTCTTCTGCAGCAGTCCCGTGTGCCCTCACACTATCACGCTGGCGGGAAAAGGGCAGCTCAGGGAAGGGATTGGCAGAAGTGCTTGGCCCTTGCCCGCGCGAAGGACCGGCGAGGGGGGAGACGACCCTGCCCCAGACAGGAGAAGCGTGGAGCTGCCGATATGGGTATGAGGGTGAGGCGAGTGGGGAGTGCGTGACGTGGCCTGGTGGAGGGGATTCGGATTCCTCTCCTCTTGGTGCGCCGGGTGCCCTGGCAGCGACTTTAGACGGGTCGGAGTATGGCGTGTAGAACCTTGGGGCTCCTGTGGATAGCGGGGTAACACTCGCTCTTCCGGCCCCCTTCGTTAGCTGCATCCGTTGCACGCTTACCGGTGGCCCAATGCCTGTAACACGAGGGGCTGAGATTTATAGGGAGCAGGAGCACAAAATTAGAGTCGATTAGTTTCAATACAGGGGCACACATGCTTGCATACGATCAGCAGTTTGAATCTAAATCGGGTTATAACGGTTACTGTTTTGTAACAAGAGGCCTTACCTTGCTTTGCAGATTCGTCGACCTTCTCCTTCCCTGCAGGGGAGAAACAATGTGAAGAAATGTGTTAATTGGCACGGTTGATCAGAGAGTTCAGCAGCCACGCCATGTGTATGGGCCACAGTGCTTACCTTTCAGCTGTCCCTTCGGTTTTTTTGCTGCCTGCGCCTTCTCGTTGCCACCTTTCCGCGGGGTGCTTTGGCTGCCGCTGCGACGTTTACCGGCTGGTTCTTTCTTGCCGGAACCCACTGGAACCCCTTTGACGCGGCCGCCCTTTCCTTCACCATCCCCTTTTGATCCCTGGATCCCTTGCTTTTTACCAACCCCTTCGCTTTCGACCTTCACTTTATGCGTCTTCGGTTTGCCCGCTGCTTCGCCACGCGGGGCTTCACCTGCCCTGCGTTTTCGGGAATGGCGAGTCCGGCCCCCCACCTTCCCTGTACCACTGCCCCGTCTGCCTCGCCCGCCCCGTCCTTTCACTGCCGCCACATCCTCCTCCTCCTCCTCTTCCTCATCCTCCTCCTCCTCCTCCTCCTCCTCCTCCTCCTCCTCCTCCTCCTCCTCGTCCCTCTCCTCCTCCTCCTCCTCCTCCTCCTCCTCCTCCTCCTCCTCCTCCTCCTCCTCCTCCTCCTCCTCCTCCTCCTCCTCCTCCTCCTCCTCATCCTCGTCGCCCCCCTCCTCGTCCTCCTCCTCCTCATCCTCTTTGTCCTCCTCGTCATCATTCTCATATTTTTCTTCCTCCCCAACCTCCGCGTCCTCCTCCGCATCCTCTTCATCCTCCTCTTCCTCCGCATCCTCCTCCTCATTAGCCTCCTCCTCCTCATCCCCCGCATCCCCCTCATCCTCCTCCTCCGCATCATCAGGGTCTTCTTCGCCCCGTTTCGGCCTCTTCCCCCTCGCTGCTTTCTTGCCCCTCCTTCCGCCGGATGTTCTCCTCGCTGCGGGTCGGCCCTTCTTGCACAATGCATGACCCGTCGCCTTGCCACTTGCTTCCCTGGCGCCTCGCATTGTCCCAACTTCCGCACCACCGGTGTCGTCAGCACCGCCTGTTTTCTGCCGCCTCTTCGACCGCGTATTGATGTCCCCGGGCACGGCGGTGTCATACTCTTCCTCCCCATCGCTCTTCCTCTGCCTACGCCTCCCACGTCCACCAGAAGGAGGAGAGCCACCTACGTCCGCGATGCTGTGTTGGAAATCCTCCATCGAATCGTGCTCCCCCGCCTTGGCCTTATCCACCACGGCAGCAGAAATTTCGACCATGGTCGGCTGGAGCAGCGTCAGTCCGTGTTGGGATGCCTCCGCCTCGGACTCCTGGGTTGCGGCATGCTTGGCGCGGGGAGCGTCGCCGTGGTTTCCCCCTGTCGCCGAGCCCTCTCTCTCCGCCAACGGGACTGCAAGACTCACGCTCCCTCGCCCCGGATCTTCTTTGCCGCCGATGGTGCCGTCGTTAGTCGGACCGGGCTCGGTTCCACCAGAGGCAACATTTGCATCTTTTTTCATGGTAGAAACACGCTTGCGTGGCGTTGGTTACTTCCCCTTGTCTTCCGCCTTCTTCCCAGACTTCTCCTGTCCTTGCGCGACCTTTGTTAACGCCACTTTTTTCTGTTGAATGCCAGTCGCGGCGGACGCATTAGTAGCTTTAGATCCGCCACTACGCTCCCGATCGGTCTGAAGAGACAACCTCCTTGTCGCGCGTCGTCCAGCCTGTTCCTCCTCCTTTTCTTTTTGCCGAGTTACATGTGTCATGGTTGTAGTACGAATGCTAATTTCTAGCGTGCGGAACGGTGGAGCCGGTTTACTAGGGGAACCGCAAAGGAATGTAACGAAGGGAGACTCGACGGTCTATTCAATCATCTATCTCTGAAAACCTCCGCTTCAATTAACACTGAAATAGTAGTCACTAAGCACAGAGCTATGGCCCACTACTGTTAAAATCGTAGCTTGAACTTAGGAACCATAGCTTGGGTTCTAGGTGCTAGCATGAGTGTCGAGAGAGTTTTGGGTGAGGAAAGTCGAGAAGGAGAATGAAGTTGTTTCACTATGGAAAGTTGGGATACAAATAGCAAACCCTAAATTGGGTTGTACTCACTACAGAGTACCCCACTGCAGGCTAGACAGCAAATACATTCTGACAACTACCTGTCAGAATGTTATATTTGTCTAGCCTGCAGTGGGGTACTCAATAGTGAGTACAGCCCAATTTAGGGTTTGCTATATGTACTCAACTGCTTGCTAGTGAAACCCCTCTTCTCTGTTTCAATTCATTCGCTCACATTCTAACATGGAATTAGAGCAGGTCGACCCTCACGGGTCGATCCTGTGCATGGGCCCACCCAATGCTTCCGCTGCTGTCATGCCTATAGCGCGCCCGAGGCGCGCGTCACCTGTCTGCCTGCCGCGCGGCATTGTTTTCTTCCCGCCGCGCGCTTGGGGCGCGCGGCGGTTTTCTGGGCAGCGTGACACACTCTTCTGCCCATCGTGCGCCCAGTGGCGCGCGACGGTGCCCTGCCCGTCGCGCGCCCCGGGGCGCACGGCGGTTTCGTCGCCCGTCGCAGCGCCCCGGGGGCTCGTGCCCGGCCCTCCCGTCACCCGTCGTGGCGCCATCGGGGGCCCGCGCGACCCCCCCTTCCGTCGCCCGACGTGGCGCCCTTAGGGGCCCGCGCGCGACCCCCTCCCGTCGCCCGTCGAGGCGCCCTCGGGGGCCCACGCACGGCCCCCTCCTGACGCCCGTCATGGCGCCCTCGGGGGCCAGCGCGCGGCCCCCTCATGACGCCCGTCGTGGCGCCCTCGGGGGCCCGCTCGGCCCCCACCCCAGTCGCCCGTCGTGGCGCCATTGGGGGCCAGCGCGTGGCCCCCCTCCTGACGCCTGTCGTGGCGCCCTCGGGGCCAGCGCGCCCCCCCCCCGTGCCATCGCCCGCTGTGGCGCCCTTCGGAACCCGCGCTGCCCCTTCTGCAGCCCGCTAGCCGCCCCTCGCCGCCTCCTGTCCCCTCCTCCTCCTCCTCCATATCCCACTGCTGCAGCTGCCGCTGAGGGGGGTGGGTGTGTGGGAGACGAAGGAGTGGCACTAGGGGGGTGTGTCGTGGGAGTGAAACTAGGGGTGCAGCGGGGGGTGTGTGAAAGGGGGGTGGGACAGTTTGGGGATGTTGGGCGGAGGCAGCCGTCTTGTCGCCCGCAGCACCTGTAGTCCGGGGCCTGTGGTGCTGGTAGCTCAGAGAGCCTGCTGTGCCTGTCGCCCGTGGGTCCGTTGCTCCTGCCGCTCGTCTTAGCCGCAGAGCCAGTTACTCCTGTAGTCCGGGGCCGTTGCTCCGGTAGCCACTGTGCGCGCCGCTCCTGTTGCCCGTGTGTCTGCAGCTTCAGCCGTTGCCTCCTATCTCCTTTCCTATCAGTCCAGCCTCCTCCTCCTCACTTGCCCTCTGTGATAGCCTCTAGCTTTACTTATTACTGTGAACTATAAACTGTTGCTTCTTGTACTTGTGCTCAGAATGTGTGGTGACGTTGTGATCCACCCTGAGCTTGTTTTTGCTTTGCTTGTTGTGCTGATTACTTCCCACTTTGGCTATGGGGGTGTGTCAGAATGTTATATTTCTCTAGCCTGCAGTGGGGTACTCAATAGTGAGTACAGCCCAATTTAGGGTTTGCTATATGTACTCAACTGCTTGCTAGTGAAACCCCTCTTCTCTGTTTCAATTCATTCGCTCACATTCTAAGACTACCTTAGCCAACTGGTGAGTCACGGGCGATCTGGAAACGCCTGCGTCAAACAGCGAGCAGCGTCAAAGTTGTGGGCCAGAGGGTGACGGAAGCAAGTGGGTGGGGCACGAGGGTGGTTGGGGTGGCTGGCGAGACTAGAGAGATGACTGTAATCAGATCAGGCTAGATCGGACGGTGTACGTTTTGCCACCCGATCATAAACCCACCCACCGCTCGATCACAACCACTTTAATGGCAGATGTACCGCTTGGCGGGTGCTTGTGTTGCGGGAGGGGTCATTTGAGATGCGTCGGCCAATCAGTGTTGCCAACGCATCAATCAATTGTCATGCTAGAACAGTTTTTGAACCAATTGAGCGAATACAACCTAAACCCTGTAAAGTACAGTGATGTCGCGAACGAACAATGTTGCACATACGAGCTAAATAACATTCAAAACTACAACAAATACAATCAACAACAAATTGGTTGCTAATGTAATAGTCTGGGGTTGTGGTAAGGTAGTGGGTTTGTATCATGTCACACACACAAAGAGCGTTTAGAATTATTACTTCATACAATTGAACTAAGCACTATTAGGCTATGCCACAACGGTTACGCGTTGCTGTACGAAATCTAACACGACGACCACTAGTGCCAAACGAGAAACAGTTGTGGTATGGTGTTGGATTGTGCTCAACACTTGTATGGACCTTATAAAAGGTGCATAAAGGGTGTGGTATGAAGCACAGGGCTAACGCACAAGCGTTGATGTGTTATCGACAGCCATGTTTAGACAGGGCGACGCTGCATCGTTCAGGCCCATGTTTTGCGCGACATGGTTAAACCGTTGTGGTATGGTGTTGGATTGGGCTCAATTCTTGCATGGACCTTATAAAAGGTGCATAAAGGGAGTGGTATGAACCACAGGGCTAACGCACAAGCGGTGATGTGTTATCGACAGCCATGTTTAGACAGGGCGACGCTGCATCGTTCAGGCCCATGTTTTGCGCGACATGGTGAAACCGTTGTGGTATGGTGTTGGATTGTGCTCAATTCTTGCATGGACCTTATAAAAGGTGCATAAAGGGAGTGGTATGAAGTACAGGGCTAACGCACAAGCGGTGATGTGTTATCGACAGCCATGTTTAGACAGGGCGACGCTGCATCGTTCAGGCCCATGTTTTGCGCGACATGGTGAAACCGTTGTGGTATGGTGTTGGATTGGTCTCAATTCTTGCATGCACCTTATAAAAGGTGCATAAAGGGAGTGGTATGAAGCACAAGGCTAATGCACAAGCGGGTTTAGGCCCATGTTTTGCGCGACATGGTGGAACCGTTGTGGTATGGTGTTGGATTGGGCTCAATTCTTCCATGGACCTTATAAAAGGTGCACAAAGGGAGTGGTATGAAGCACAGGGCTAACGCACAAGCGGTGATGCGTTATCGACAGCCATGTTTAGACAGGGCGACGCTGTATCGTTCAGGCCCATGTTTTGCGCGACATGGTGAAACCGTTGTGGTATGGTGTTGGATTAGGCTCAATTCTTGCATGGACCTTTTAAAAGGTGCATAAAGGGTTTGGTATGAAGCACAGGGCTAACGCACAAGCGGTGATGCGTTATCGACAGCCATGCTTAGACAGGGTGGCACTGCATCGTTCACTCCCATGTGTTGCATGTCATGGTGAAACCGTTGTGGTATTGCATCCGACGTTGAAACCGTTGCATTATTGTATTAGATTGGGCTCCATTCTTGCATGTTAATTCAGCACGGTGCTTTGAGGTCCCCAAAACCTCTTGTGAAGTGACGATATACATATTCGGTACATGCAACAATCTTACGGAAACACACTGAGTTCATGGGTAATACCCGTATGTTTCCATACCACACTAGAGAACTAGGAGGGTTTACAAACCCTACCTCTCGGACACTCCCGCTGCTCCCGCTTCACCTACCGCGTCTAACGCATCCAACACCGTCAGTGTGAGCGGTCCTCCTCGTGTGCTTGAAGCTGACGAGGACAAAACACCCTCGGCTGTTAACGAGGGGGCTCCGGAAGATGAACATCAACCGCCACCAGGAACACCTGCAGCTGACACGAGTGAGCATCCTGAGAGCCAGCCTGAAGGGAGTCAAGCCTTGCCGCCTACAACCATCTCCGGACAGAGCGATGCCACGCCCCTCAATCCGCTCGCGTTGAAGCTGCTTCGTTTCGTTCGGCGCGTGAATGGCGGAATGGGAATGACAGAGGTTGACATCAATGGCTTGCTTCAGCTCGTGGTAGAGCCCGGCCTTGCACCTCTTGTGACCTCGGAGCTCCGGAACTGCAAGGATCTGGAGCGGTTCGAGATGGAGCGCTTGGCAGGGCTCAATCGCGGATGGTCGGTGGCGACATTCGAGATTGACGGTCATCCACCTTAGCGCCTGCTATTCCAAAACTCAGCTCAGGTAAGCCGACTCTGAATCCTTGGCAGTGAAATGCTGATGTGGCAACCTTGTGGTGCTTGTATGAAGTTATATTCGTTCTCCTTGTATGAGATCGGACCCACCAATCAACGCATCTAACCATGCCCCTCTTCTCTACTACCTTCGCCACCGTAAACCAGGCATTCGCAGAACTATTTGGGCATACCAACAACGCGCCCGGCTTCAAGCTCAAGGCTCGGGTCGATGAGGACCCTGACACAGGCGACCGTCGCTATACCACGCCGGAAACTGGAACGTGGTGGAATGATGCTTAGGTATGGATACACCCCATTGCCACCCAAAACCGGATCCGTGCTCATGCCTCCGTTGCTGCGCTGATGTGTCTGGTGCATGATGAGTGTGTCATGTTCGATGAACATGCTATGAAGGCCGTTTAACCCACCTGGCGACCAGTTACCTTGGTGGTGTTTGACCGTGTGTCCATTGCCGCCTTGTCGTGCATTGCAGGAACACTTAGGATGGACCGAAGTCGTGGGGGGAATCATCCTATATTCGGATGTGACGCACATGAGCAACAATGGCCGGAAGAAGGCGTGGCCGCTCATGATGACGCTTGCCAACATCTCCCAGGCCAAACGATGGGGGAAAGTCGGCCACACGCTACTTGCCCTCCTTCCTATCCCCCCTTCTGCAATGTCTGCCGTTGAGAAGGTGATGCTCTTCCAGCGATGCGTCACCACTGTGCTGCAGCCGCTTCTCGATGGCATGGAAGGTCCGTACCTGGTGTTGCATCTTGCTATGTCGTCACCCAATCACCTGCATAGTATGTAGGGCGTCACGATATGTAGCAGTCCCCTTTGCCCCTCTTCGTACATGCACAAATCATGTCCTCCCAATTCCTGATGCCACTCTACCTATTCCTTGCAGCGGGTTCCGCCTTAGGGACCCTTTCGGTGATTGGCAAACCGTGCGGCCCCTGCTGTACGCCTGGGTGTGCGACTACCCCGAGATCGGCAAGATCAGTTGCACACTCTCGCATGGATCACGGATGCCGTGCAGCATCTGCTATGCTGCAAAGGTGAGCTTTCATGCCAAAGACATTGTCGTTTGAATGTCGCCTTATACAACCCATGAACTCACCACCCTTACCTTTGTATCCCATCCCACACCCCCGTGCGACAACAGGAGCATCAAGTTGCTGTTAAGGCACGGAACACGCCACGCACGCCTGAACAGCAGCAATGGATCGTTAATGAGGCGGTTGGGATGACAACTAACCAGGACAACCCCTGCAAGACCTACTCGACCTGCCCTGTTGAGGTAAGCGACATGTTGCCCGGGCTACTGTGCAATCTATGCACTCCTAAACCCCGAGGAATGGTCAGATGTGTTGTGCCCCATTCAAATCACCAGGCATTTTGTTTACGTTGGCTGCCCGGGTCTCACAAGTACAGATCTCCTCCATTCCCCACCACATCCCCGGTTTCCAGTGTGTGCTCTGGAAGTGGGATGTCCCAGGGACCGCGTGGGGCAATCCCTACCTCGTTGTCATGCCTGGCATCATGCACCAGGCGGACCTGGGCATCATGAGCCACATTGTGGCTGTCGTGCGCAAGATGAAGAAGCGGCGCGTGAAGCAGATGGACAGGTCAGTGTTTTGGGGGATTGGATTCGTTGCTCTTGGTCACAAAAACTCAAAGCAAAAATACTGTGCTCTTACTGACATGTTTCTGGATTTGTGCCGCTGTTAAACTGATGTGTATGGACAGGCGCTTGTCACTCATTCGCGACCGCACGCGACTGAATCACATGCGCATGCCAGAGAGCGCCTACTTCAAGACCGGAGCATGTGTCGCGGCCTATGAGCACAGGGCCGTCATGCAGGTATGAAAGCCTTGATTGTTATCATCGTGTGCGATAGGCTGCACCCTGTTGGTGCAACCCTACGGTTTGCACTCGGTTTGTTGTCCGTGTGCGTGAATGTGTGTGTGTATGGAATGGTATGAGGGCATGGGATAATATATATTTCATGCTTATAATTGTGTGTGAATGTTGAGTCATGATGTCGAGTGTGTGTGTCGAGTCAATAGCGAGTTATCGCTAGACCCGTGTTACGCGGTCGTTTGTGTCTCGCGCGCGGTTTCTATTTTGTCGTGCGCGGTTTCTATTTTGTCCTGTGTCGAACGTTCGGCGTGTCGCAGGTGTGTGCAGCAAACCCATCAAGAACTCAAGGATGAGTTTGTGATGAAGAGCCCGAGCCTTGGTGTCAAGCCTCAAGTGATTTCGAAGCTTGCCAAAAGGGTACACCTCAAGATATTGAAGATAGTTGCATTACTTTGTGTAGTGTAACATTTCACTTGGTGTAGGCCCTAGTGAAGGGTAGTTTCGAGACCCTTCGTGGTTGGGGACAGTGTGGCACTGTTCCACATCACTGTACCTCGGCTCTTGGGGTTTGTAGGAGCTGGGAGTCATTCCCAACTCGTAACTCTTCCTATCTTGTGTTCTAAGACTATAGTGGCTGCCATAGTACCGTTCGTTCAAACCGACGCTGTGTCGTCAATTCTTTATGAAATCGTGCAATCTAAATTGCTTATTGTAGGCGACGTCAAGACGCTCCAGATCCAATTTGAATCAAGTCATTTGCAGCTGTGAGCAGAACGCTATCAACGTTTGAAGCCGCTGTGCAGAAATCCGTCTGTGCACTCTATCTTTCGTTTTAGGCACATTCAAGGCTATTGTGACTATAACAAGTGGTATCAGAGCCCCTTGGAGCAGTTTCGACAATGGATGGACCTGAGGAAAGGGGTGGCAGAGTTGCTGGTGGCAGTGGAGAAGCCCAAGCTCAAGGCCAACCCCGTGATTCAGCCATGGCGCCCATGCAACCAAGTCTTGGCCCACCTAGGGATGAGCCTAGGGTGTTTGGGCTTGACAAGTTCAACGGTGACAACTTTGCTGAATGGTCCTTCAAGATGGAGAACATCTTTGACCACTATGACCTGCTGGAGGTGATGGAAGGAACGGAGAAGTGCCCCGAGAACGACCCGGAGAAGAGCCCGTGGGTGCGGAAGAGCGCACAAGGCTATCTCCTACTTGGGCAAGCGTTGGGGAGCAGCCAGATCCGTCACATCAAACCATTCCAGCGTGAACCAGAGAAGGGACCAAAGGCATGGGCTGCTCTCAAGGGTGTACATGCTCCTGCAACAGCGGCGGTAGCGGTGGTGTTGGAACGGCAAATGGCGGCACTACGAATTGAAGAAGACGAAGCGGTTGAAGAAGGGGTGCAGAAATTCTTCGACTTGTTGACGCGGCTTGAGGCAGCTGATTTGAACTACAGTGAGCTCCAAAAGAAGACCAAGTTGCTGGCCTTACTCCCAGAGTCATGGTCCTCTCTCATCATCAACCTCAATCGTGACTTGCCCCACCTCTCGCTCGAAGACGTGAAGCGAGCGATCCTTCAAGAGGATTTCCGTCGCCGTGAGTTGGCGAGTGCGGATGGCGCCGGGGCAGCAAGCATCGGCCGTGGATATGGCCGTGGAAAGGGCAGAGGACGAGGAGGAGGAAGGTTTGGAGGCAGCAACTTCAACGGAGGCCGCGGGAGTAGCGGATACGGCAATGACAACAAGAACAACGGACGCGGTCGTGGACGGTTCGACGGCGAGTGTCATTTTTGCCACAAGAGCGGACACATGTGGCGCGATTGCTACAAACTCCCTGATGGATGGACTCCTGCTCAAGGCCAAGAGGGTAGAGGAGCAGGAGGAGGGAGAGGAAGAGGCCGTGGAGGCCGTGGCGGTCGCGGAGGTGGTGCTGCAAGTATGAAGAGTGCCGGCAACGAGAGCGAGTCGAGGGACGATCGCTTCCCGGGTCAATTCTTCTTCGTGTCCACGCAAGCACCGGCTGGTCCAGAGAATGATGAAAGCTTTGAGGAGCCAGCAGCTGTGGGGAAGGTCACCCTACACTCCCTGGACTATTGGGTGATCGATAGCGGCGCTACCTATAGCATGACACCTCGTGCGGACTTGCTCACCGAACTTGAGCCGTCACCGGTGAAGCATGTGACATCGGCTTTGGGGCAGCGAGCAGAGGTGAAAGGCATGGGCAAGGCCATGTTCAAGGGTGCTGATGGGAAGATGGTGGGCCTCAAGAACGTGCTTTGGGTGCCCAACCTTGCTGCCAACCTGATTTCCGTGCGGCGGTTGCAAAAGGCCGGCATGGACACGAGCTCGAAGGGAGCTAAGACCTACACCGCGAGGCTTGGCGAGCAGATTCTTTGGGACCTTCACGAGGATAGGGATGTCTACAACGAGATGTGGCAAATCCCTGTGGTCCCCATGCCTAAGGAGAGGCAAGTGGCAGCAAGCATCAGCACCAAGGGTGAAGCGGTTGGTAGCGGCGATGGCGCGAACGGTCGCGCTAAGGAGATAAAGTCCAAGAAGTGCAATCTTGGAGGGACCAGCAAGCTCGGTGAACATGAGGAGAGTGGTGCAGCAGCTCAGAAGCAGCACAAGGGTGAGGAGAACCCCAAGGCAGCAGCGGAGGAGGAGTACGGAGAGAACATGTGGGGCACTATTGCGAGTGCGGCATTCTCCAATCCGACTTCGGCTACGGGGGAGTGTGATTGGCTCACCTTGCATCGGCGAATGGGGCATGTGGCCCTGCCCATCTTGCAGCAGCTAGTGAAGAATGAGATGGTTGCTGGCATACGTGTGAAGGGGGAGCCCGATGAGGTACTTGGCTGCCCGACGTGCATGCAAGCCAAGTTCACCCGTTTCCCGTTCTCTAGTTCGGAGGCAACGGCTAAGGCACCACTTGATGAGGTGGTGATGGACGTGGTGGGCCCCCTGAAGCTTGGAGCTGCTGGAGCTGAGTACTTTCTCACCATTGTGGACGTCTACACTCGCATGACTTGGGTGTACGTGCTGTCCAAGAAGAGTGACGTGGCTGAAACGGTGAAGACCGATTGGTTGCCGATGGTGGAGCGGCAACAAGACCGGCTAGTGAAGGCAATCCGCACCGATCGAGGGGGAGAGTTCTTGAGCAAGGAGTTTGGATTGTGGCTGAAGATGAATGGCATAAGGCACTCCCTTACCATGCCATACTCCCCTGCAATGAACGGCATCGCCGAGCGAGCGAACCGGACAATCACGGAGACGGCGCGCGGGTTGCTCATTGAAGCCGGGCTACCCGAATATTTCTGGCCTGATGCGGTGCGGAGTGCATGTGTGGCCAAGAACAGAGCTTTGACTCATGTGGGAGCAGACAAATGGGTGCCCTATGTGGAGTGGATTGGAAGGAAGCCAAAGGTGGATATGCTTCGGGTGTTCGGGTGCATGTGCATGGCGCTCGTGCCTAAGCATCTTCGGCACAACAAGCTCGGTGCCAAGGCGATATGGGCTGTGCACTTGGGCATGGCTCAAAACAGCAAGGGGTGGCTTCTTTGGGACCCATTCACCAAGAAATTCTTGGTGAGCAGGGACTGCAAGTTCATGGAGAACTTCATGTACAAGGATTGGAAGGCGGAGAATGAGGCGAAGATAGGCGTGCGGTTTGGGGAGGTGAAGAGTTCCGGTTTGGAGCATGTGGAGCTGCCTTTGGAACTGAGCAGCGGCAGCACAACCACAAGGCAATCCTCCCTTGTGAATGGGGGAGAGGAGGCCAATGATGCAGAGGAAGAAGAGGAGGAGGTGCAGCAAGTGAGCGAGCGTGCACCGTCACTTCCTTCCCGTACTACGAGTGCTCCACGGATTCGAGCCACACCGCAGCAACGCCAAGGCCTTCAAGTCCCTGCAGCTGAGGAGGAAGGAAGGGGGAAGAGGAGAGTTCAACCCCCTAATAGGCTGACCTATGATGCGCCGGGAAAGCAGGGCAAGACAGCCCTGGCCGGAGCGGCAATGATGGTCGGAGACGACGAGGAGAGTGACTACGAGGAGTGTGCCTTCGCGTTCTTCTCTCCGGTGGAGATGCCGGGAGAACCAGCAACTCTCAAGGAGGATTTGGAGAGTAGTGATGCTGAGGAGTGGAAGAAGGCCATGGAGAGTGAGCTGAAGAGCATCGAGGAGAATGACACGTTTGAATTGGTGGAGCTACCGGAGGGGCGTACGGCGATAACGTCCAAGTGGCTCTTCAAAATCAAGTCGGATGCCGACGGCAAGATCGAGCGCTACAAGTCTAGGCTTGTAGCCAAGGGGTACCAGCAGAAGGAGAAGGTGGACTTCAAGGAGCTGTTTGCCCCTGTGGTGAAGCCGACGACGCTGCGAACCCTATTCGCGGGAGCCGCCATCAAAGGATGGGTAGTAAAGCAAATGGACATCGTAACGGCATTCCTTAACGGCATCCTTGAGGAGGAGATTTTTATGGCGCAGCCAGAGGGGTTTGATGATGGTAGTGGCAGAGTGTGGAAGCTGAAGAAGGCCCTCTATGGGCTGAATCAGGCCCCTAGGCAATGGTACATGAAGCTGCGCGAAGTGTTGGAGGGGATCGGCTTCACTCCCTCAACGGCCGATCACTCCTTGTTCATGCTTGGCGAGGGGGAGCAGAGGAGTTTCATGGTGGTTTATGTGGATGACATCCTCATTTTCTCACCCTCTTCTGACCTTGTGAAGGAGGTGATGCTGAAGCTTCAAGACAAATTCAAGTGCAAGGCCCTTGGTGACGTGAGCTTCTACCTTGGGCTCCACATCGAACGAGATGTGGAGAAGCGGTGCATGCGGGTGCATCAACGAAAGTACCTGGAGGCATTGGCTGCCAACTTTGGGCAGAGTGAAGGCCATGTGGCTACACCCTTTCCCTCTGGGTTCAAGTGTGTGAAGGGACCAGAGGAGGAGAGCGTTGGTGAAGAGGAGAGGCGCCGAGTTCACTCGTTGGTGGGCAGCCTCATGTATGCGGCGGTAAACACCCGACCGGACGTCGCGTTTGCTACCGGGCAGCTGGCTAGGGTTGTGCAATGCCCTAATGAGGAGCAGGTAGCAGCTGGAATGAGGGTGGCCAAGTATCTTGGCCAAACACCGACCGTTGGGCTGCAATACTCGGCGGCGGCACAAAGGCGCCAAAAGGGCGCGGATGGTGTTGAACCCGGGCGTTTGTTCCTCACCGCCTACTCGGATGCTTCATATGCATCAGAACCAGAGGACATGACAAGTGTGGGAGGCTTCATATGCTGTGTTGGTGGAGGCCCAACTGCTTGGGAGAGCAAGAAGCAGGTTGACCAAGCTTTGAGCTCGGTGGAGTCCGAGTACATGGCACTCTTCCGTGCCGTACGGGAGATTGTGTGGCAGCGGCGTTTGTTGGCTGAATTGGGGGAGGAGCAGCAAGGACCTACCCCACTATACTGTGACAGCCAGGGTGCCATTGCTCTTGCTAAGAACCCTGTGTTGCATGGACTCACGAAGCACATGAGGGTGAAGTGGCATTGGACGAGGAGCATGGTAACCGCGGGTGAAGTTGAGTTGCGCTACGTGAAGACCACGGGGCAGCCGGCTGACATGATGACCAAGAGGCTGGTGGAGCAGCAGCATTGGAAGTGTTGCAAGCTGGCTGGGATGGCTCTGAACTGAGAGAGCAACATATCCTAAGGCCAACAATCCGAGGGGGAGTTTGTTGGTGCAACCCTACGGTTTGCACTCGGTTTGTTGTCCGTGTGCGTGAATGTGTGTGTGTATGGAATGGTATGAGGGCATGGGATAATATATATTTCATGCTTATAATTGTGTGTGAATGTTGAGTCATGATGTCGAGTGTGTGTGTCGAGTCAATAGCGAGTTATCGCTAGACGCGTGTTACGCGGTCGTTTGTGTCTCGCGCGCGGTTTCTATTTTGTCGTGCGCGGTTTCTATTTTGTCCTGTGTCGAACGTTCGGCGTGTCGCAGGTGTGTGCAGCAAACCCATCAAGAACTCAAGGATGAGTTTGTGATGAAGAGCCCGAGCCTTGGTGTCAAGCCTCAAGTGATTTCGAAGCTTGCCAAAAGGGTACACCTCAAGATATTGAAGATAGTTGCATTACTTTGTGTAGTGTAACATTTCACTTGGTGTAGGCCCTAGTGAAGGGTAGTTTCGAGACCCTTCGTGGTTGGGGACAGTGTGGCACTGTTCCACATCACTGTACCTCGGCTCTTGGGGTTTGTAGGAGCTGGGAGTCATTCCCAACTCGTAACTCTTCCTATCTTGTGTTCTAAGACTATAGTGGCTGCCATAGTACCGTTCGTTCAAACCGACGCTGTGTCGTCAATTCTTTATGAAATCGTGCAATCTAAATTGATTATTGTAGGCGACGTCAAGACGCTCCAGATCCAATTTGAATCAAGTCATTTGCAGCTGTGAGCAGAACGCTATCAACGTTTGAATCCGCTGTGCAGAAATCCGTCTGTGCACTCTATCTTTCGTTTTAGGCACATTCAAGGCTATTGTGACTATAACACACCCTAACCACACAACATGCTGCTGCCTGCCCCCTCCTCCATTCCCTGTTGCTTGTCCCCACCGTGTCACAGGATCGAATTTCCACTCGAGAATGTTGCACTAAAGGTGAGTACAAGGCGCATTTATACTCAGAAATACATAGAAACAACAGATAATCCGAACCTTCGGGAACGCGCTCTTCTAGAATAGATAATCACAAGTGCGCATAAGCACGCAAGCCCATTGGCACTTCGGATTATGGCGAGATTACGCCTTGTACACCACTGTCGGTGCTGTCGGTGCCGTATAATGTAAATGTCGGTGCCGAAAATACCAAATAAGTGAAATAATCGGAAAGCTCTAGAAAATAGAATAGTAGTCCGATTGAGGTGAAATAAAGTGCAAATGAAAGAGGAAAATAAGGAGAATAAGATGGAGTAAAAATATGGAAATGAGAAATATGTCGAACGTCGGCGTACTCTCACACTTCCCCCCCTCAAAGCTGGGTGGTAGATGTAACACCCTGCTTGACAAGATAGTCGCGGAGAGAACGCCGGGCGTTACTCATATCTTCTTCAGAGACCCAGCTGTCCTCAGAAGGATCATAGCCTTTCCAGCGTACGAGAAACTCCAGGGCGCCATGCCGACGACGACGACGTGCAAGCACAGATTCAACCACGTACTCAAGTTCATCATTCACGAGGACTGGAGGCGGCGGCGGAGGTTGGCGTCCCGTGTACAGCTTATTTGGATCTTGATAGGGTTTAAGAAGCTGCACGTGGAAGGCATTATGAATCTTCCAAGAAGCTGGTAGGCGCAAGCGGAATGTGACTGGAGTGACCTGTTCTTCTACGAGGAAAGGTCCGCAGAAGCGAGGTCGTAACTAGGATGGAAGGTGACCGAGGTTGAGGTTGCATGTGTCGAGAAGCACATGGTCACCAACCGCAATGGTATGATCACGTCGATGGCGATCGGCCAAGCGTTTCTGTGAAGACTGTATGTCCTGTAGACGCTTGTGTGTCCGATCCCAAAGCTGCTGCATTGTGGTAACGAAGTCGTGCGCGGGTTGGACAGTTGCAGGTACTGTCGGCTGTTGTGGAGTTAGTGGATATCGTCCATAACAGAGGAAAAATGGGGTCTCTCCTGTTGCGGCATGCTTCGCATTATTGTAGGCGAACTCCAACACCGGCAAGTGCAAGTCCCACTTGTTAATGTCATCCTTGCACGCTGCGCGCAAGAGTTGTTCCACAATTTGGTTCAAGCGCTCTGTCTGCCCATCGGTCTGGGGATGATATGCAGATGACATTGCGAGGCGTGTCCCCATGAGCGACATGAGCTCTTTCCAGAACTTGCTAGTAAACTTGGGGTCCCTGTCGGATATGAGGGTTGTTGGGATCCCGTGCTGTGAGATGATGTGTTTGAGGAATAGCTGTGCCGTTTCTTCCGTGCGTGCGGTTGTATGTGTCGGAATGAAGTGTCCCATCTTTGAGAATTTGTCGATGACGACCAGGATGGCGTCATGCCCCGCGTTGGTAGGTGGTAAACCGGTGATGAAATCCAAGCTGACCACTTGCCAAGGCTGTTCCGGGATGGGTAAAGGCTGAAGAAGTCCTGCTTTCTTCTGCTTACTGCTTTTCATCCGCTGGCACGTGTCCCACGAAGTGACAAACTTTTGCACGTCGTTTGCCATGTGAGGCCAGTAGTAGACTTTCGCAATCCCGGCAAGAGTCTTGTTACTCCCGAAGTGTCCAGCGTAGAGCACGTCATGGAATTCTTCGAGAAGCAACTGCCGAAGAGGCGGGTAGCTGGGTACCCATATCTTTGTTGATCCTTTGCGTAGTGCGACGTCGTGGTCCCACTGCAACAATTTCTTTTTCTCTGCTAAGGGAATCTCGGGGTCGATGGTATACCCGTGCGTGAAGAGTCCCTTGAGTAGCGGATTCATCCCCTCAATCTGTATGGCGGCAACGTGTCCAGGCCGGCTCAGTGCGTCTGCCTTATTCTTGTGTCCCGGCTTGTACACGATGTCGTAGTCGAAGTGCGTCTCGAGGAAGTCAATCCACCTGACTTGTCGTCTGGAGAGGGTCGGCTGCGTCTTTAGGTACTTCAGGCTGCAACGGTCAGTGTAGACCGTGGTCTTTCTCCCTTCGAGGTAGCATCGCCATGTCTTGAATGCGGTGATGATCGCTAAGGCCTCTTTGTCGTGAATCGGGTAGTTGAGTTCTGCCCCGTGCAATTTCTTGCTGAGGTAAGCGATTGGTTGTAGTCCTTTCCCTTGGTCTTGCATCAAGACTGCTCCAACTGCTTGGTTGCTAGCGTCAGCTTCGATGACGTAGTCTTTTTCTGGATCTGGCAGGATCAGGACGGGTGCGGACGTGAGTGCAGTCTTCAACTGCTCCATGGCTTGCTGGTGCACATCCTCCCAGTTGAACGGTGTATTCTTCTTCAGTAGATTGGTGAGAGGTGTTGCAATCTTCGCATACTGTGGCACGAACCAATTATAGTAGTTCGCAAAGCCAAGGAATTGCTGAAGTTCCTTCACGTTCTCCGGTGTCTTCCACGTACGTACGTCTTCGATCTTCTTTGGGTCGACATGGACTCCTTGAGCGCTCACCATGTGTCCAAGGAACTGAACTTTCTTCAAGGCAAACTTGCTCTTGGATAGCTTGACGTAGAACTTCTCCCGTCGAAGTATCTCGAAGACACGTCGTAGGTGTTCGATGTGCTGCTTCATGTCCCTCGAGTAGATCAGGATGTCGTCCAGGTACACCACCACGCATTCGTCGAGTAGAGGCCTAAGAATATGGTTCATTTCGGCCTGGAATGTAGCGGGTGCGTTGGTGAGTCCGAACGGCATGACGAGGTACTCGTAGGATCTTTATCGTGTCCGAAACGCTGTCTTATGGATGGAGTTATCCGCCATCCGGATCTGCCAATATCCCGATCTCAAATCGAGTTTTGAGAATACTGTGGCTCCATGAAGCTGGTCAAGTAGATCGTCGATCCGTGGAATCGGATACTTGTTCTTGATCGTCTGCTTGTTGAGGGCTCGGTAGTCGATGCACATGCGTAAGCTTCCGTCAGGTTTTGGTGTGAAAAGCACTGGTGCACCGTATGGTGATGTTGATGGTCGAATGAGTCCTTTGTCCAGAAGGTATTCGATCTGCTTCTTCATGTCGGCCAACTCGGTAAGGCTGAGTCGATATGGTGCTCGGAAGGTCGGTTTTGAACCAGGTTCTTCGATGATCTCGTGCTGGTGGGTTCGGTATGGCGGCAACTGGTCTGGAAGGTCGTCAGGGAGAACGTCTTCGAACTCTTCTAGAAGTTTCTGGATTGCTGGTGGAAGCTCGAGCGTTTTTCTCTCTCCTTCGTCCTCGTTGGTAACCAGTGCAACAAACCCTGCCATGGTTCGCGTCACGTCCTTCTCGAAGCGTGCGAGAGTCTCCTCCGGAAAATCTCCCGTGTTGCTCCAATTCGGAAGAGGAACTCTTCTGTCTTGATTGTAAATACTCGCCGTGCGGGTGACCCAGTTGATCTTGGGGTTGAACTTCTTCAGAAAATCTCTCCCAAGAATCAAGTCTAGCCCTTTGATGTTGGTGACAGGTAGGGTCCAGCGAAGAGGACCCATCTGCAGGTGTAACGCTGCTTCGCCGTAGACTTGTAATTTGCTTCCGTCAACCATCGTAGCTGTGAAGTTTGAAGGCGTGTACTTCTCATTGATGCGTTCGAGGGTTGCTTTGTCGCATACTGAATGGGATGCTCCGCTATCCACGAGTTCTTGGAGGCGTCGTCCATTGCAGATCACCTCGAGCAAAAGTGGTTGGCGTTGCTCGTTGTACCCGTTGATCGTCTCGTTGATTGGATCATAGGGCATTTCCCATAGCTCTGTGTTTTCTCCTGGGGTGGCAGATGGCCGGTCCTGCCGTTCCCTATTGCCATGATTTTTTGTTGTCGTCGACGACGTGGTTCTCGAGCTCGTAGTAGAATTCATAGATGGGGTAGATACCGTAGATGTTTCAGATGTTGCAGATGCATCTGTAGAGGAGGTTTGAGGTCGTCGCAGCTTCATGTTGACCTCCAGCTCCCTCTTGAGCTGCTTCAGCGCCACCGACTTCTTCCGTGGAGACCGGTTGGTCGACGTGGGCTGGTTTTTCAGAGAGAGGACGATGTCGTCGTTGGAAGGTCGATCTTCCACGCTCCGTTGTTGGTTCCCCATGCGCAGCTGCTGTAGTTGTCGTACCGGTACATTCTTTTTCTTCTGGAGCCTCTCTCGTGATTTCAAAGGCCGTAGACCCAAAGGAATTTTTTCCAAGTTAAGCATCCTTGTATGATATTTTGAAGGGGTGCTTACTTTTTACATGGCCTTTTTGGAGTTGTCCGGGTCCAGCAGGGTCTTGTGTCGCGGAGATTTTATTTCCCTCGGCGATTTTCCCTGGTAGAGTCCGTTCGTGGTTTGAAAAATTCACTCCACGATCCTCCAATATTCGCATTAAATCTGCTCCACTGCTGCGGTCCCTAAGCGCTGAACGTGCAGTTTTCATTTCGTCACAATCGATGCGTCGATGTCCGGGCTTGCCGCAGAAAGAACACTTGGATTTGTTCTTCTTTGGTCTTGCCTTCGCGTCGATTCGATCGAGTTCCATCGGGTTGGCGTACGTGGGGTTAGCCAAGCGTCCTCCATGTCGTCTAGCTCGTCCATGAAGTCGTCGTGTTTCTTTTTTCAGCCGCGCGATGAATGCTCTAATTTTTTCGCCTTCTGTGACGTCGGGGATGCGGTTGAACAACTCCTCCATTTGTTGTGTGTAGTTTGTGACGCTCCCGATTTGTCGATGACGATGCATTTTGTCGCGGGCGATTAACGCTGCATTAATCGGCTCAAAACGTTGTAGTAATCGTTCTCGGAACTGCTGCCACGTCGCTTCACCTTGCCACTGCGCTGCCGCCCCTCGACGCAAGGAAGGTAGGGTGGGGCAGGCGAGGGTGGGAGGGGAGGCAGAGACCTGGGAAGACCAGAGACAAGGAGACAGGAGTGCATGCCATGAAGGCGTGGCAGGGAGGGGTGACCCAGGCGGTGGTGCCAGAGAAGATTCTGGTGCGACAGGAGGCGACACGAGCAAGGGGGTGCTACCTGACCTGACGCGGACACCTGAGCAGACGCAGCTTCGTGAGGAGGCTCGGCAGCCAGTGTGTACAGACTCGACCCTGGCCGACGAGTGAACGTGGCCAGGTGACGACCCGTCCATGTACACGTGCAGATCGACACACGCTGACCCCCAGGAGTGGTGGTAGTGACCATCGCATCCTGGAGGGCAGCGGTACTCACCAAGTTCGTAGAGAACGAGGGGAGGTGAAGACCTGATGGTGAGCCAGACGGAACTGCCGGACACGGGAGGACAGTGGAGGAACGGGCAATGTCTGGGCCCCTGGAGGGGTCAGCCAGTCGGACCGGGACAGGTGTAGGGAGAGGAGTGAGAATGGTGCTGTCACGAAAGAAACAGCGTGAGGCACCTGAGTCCAGCGTGAAGGTGTGCAAGGCCTCAGCAGGCACAGTACCAGGGAGAACAGACTCACTAGCACCTAGAGCAGTAGCGTCTATACCTGGGTCAGGCGGCACACACCGGTAACAGTCACCCTCATCACTAGCAGACAAAGCATACATAGCAGAAAGAATAGCATCATAGTCTAGGTCAAAGATCGCAACACCAGATCTAAGCAGCTCTGCCCAGTGGGGGCGCTCGACGTCGTCTCCAAACTCAGCGCACCAAGCGTTGTCGAGACGGAAGAAGCAGCGGTGCTGCGTGTGCGCCTTCCCGCATGTCTGACCAGCACGGTCACCCGTGCGAATGACATACGGGCAGCTCACACCACCCCCAGACGCCCCACGCTGAAACAACCACTCACGAAGCTGCTGGGGCAAAGGGGTCTCGCTCCCACGCTGCTGCTGCTGCCACTAGCTTCCTCCAGAACCTCCACGCTGAGCTCTAGTCCTACCGCCACCACTGCCACCGCTGCCACTACCGCCACTCCCACCGCTGCTTCCACTACCGCCACCAACGCCCCCCACTCCCTCCAACGCTCCCACCGCTGCCACCACCTCCACTGCCGCCACTACCTCCCCTGCTGCCCCCACCACCACTCCCGCTGCCCCCTCCACCACCCCTGCCACCCTTGCCCTTCCTGCTGCGGCGCTTCGCACTAGCAGAAGCAGCCCCGACATCCTCAGTACTAAGGATTTCTACAGCAGCAGCAGAGGCGTAGGAGGGGGCAAGGGGGAGGGGGAGCACCCCTCAAAGAAGGGCGTGCGCGGAGTGCCACGAGCAGCACCTACAGCCATTGCACTAGTCTCACCTGCAAGGAGGTGCTGCTCGAGTAGGTCAACACTGAGGGAGGTGGGGTCAAGGGATAGGATGTGGTCCCTGACAGAGCGCAGAGAGTCAGGGAGGCGGGTGACTATAAAGTAGAGAGTGATGTACATCGGGGGCGGGTTCCTGTCAAGGAACTCTGCTGGGAGGGCAGTGCGGTAGCGAGCGTCGCTAGCACGAAGGTGGGAAACCAGGTCCTCGACCGTGGCAAAGGCGGACAGCTCGGGGAACAGGTAGGGCAGGAGGAGGCGGCCTAGAGCAGCAATGGCAGGCGAGGAGTAGCGAGCGACTACAGCGTCATACAGTGCCAGTGCTGTCCTGTGCTGTCCAAAGTGAGCGCATTCAGCTAACGGGAGGTGGTTGCGAATGGCTAAGTGGGCAGCAGCGTCGCGAGTCAGCCACTGTGAACGAGTCGCACTGTCAGCTGTGGCGGGAGGGGCGGGAGCGGCGCCAGACGTGTGGTCAAACAACGAAACACTGTCCCTAGAGTCGCTCAGCAGGTGCAGCTGCAGGTCATCGAGCCACGTGTCAAAATGAATCGGTCTGCCCTCATGATCGAATGCGAGAACTCGAAGCGAAGCCATAGCGGCGCAGCACGCAAAGCGGGGAGAAGAAGGGCAGGCTGCAGGAAGCAGTACCAGTAGCAGTAGCAGCACGCAGGAGCAGCAGAGAGGGGGCAGCAAGAACGAATGGCCAAGGGCCAGGGGCCTAGGGGCGTCGGGCCGTGGGGCCTAGGGGCGACGGGCCGCGGGGCCAGGAACGAAGGGCCGAGGGGCAGGGGGCCTAGGGGCGACGGGCTGCGGGGCCAAGAACGAATGGCCAAAGGGACGGGGGTCTAGGGGCGACGGGCCGTGGGGGGCCTGGAGCAATGGGCCGAGGGGCCGGAGGCCTAGGGGCGACGGGCCGCGGGGCCAAGAGCAAAGGGCCGAGGGGCCGGAGGCCTAGGGTGACGGGCTGCGGGGCCAGGAACGACGGGCCTCAGGGGGCCTAAGGGCGACGGGCCGCGGGGCCAGGAGTGAGGGGCCGGGGGCCTAGGGGCGACGGGCCACGGGGCGACGAGAAATGGGCCGAGGGGCCGGGGAGACGAGAAACAGGCCGCGGGGCCAGGAGTGAGGGGCCGGGGGCCTAGGGGAGACGGGCCGCGGGGCCAGGAGCGACGGGCCTCGGGTGGCCTAAGGGCGACGGGCCGAGGGGCCTAGGGGCGACGGGCCGCGGGGCGACGAGAAACGAGCCGAGGGGCCGGGGGCCTAGGGGCGACGGGCCTCGGGGGGCCTAAGGGCGACGGGCCGAGGGGCCTAGGGGCGACGGGCCGCGGGGCCTAGGGGCGACGGGCCGCGGGGCCAGGAACAATGGGCCGCGGGGCCAGGAGCGACGAGCCTCGGGGAGCCTAAGGGCGATGGGCCGCGGGGCCTAGGGGCGACGGGCCACGGGGCGACGGGCTACGGGCCGGGCCTAGGGGCGAGGCGACGGGCTACGGGCCGGGGCTAGGGGCGAGGCGACGGGCTACGGGCCGCGGGGCGACGGGCCTAGGTGGCGACGGGCGACGGGCCGGGGGCGACGGGCGACGGGCCGAAGAAATAGGCCTAGGGGCGACGGGCCTAGGGGCCTAACGGTCGCGACAGGCAGTAGGGGCAGCTCGAGGGCTGCAGAGGGCGAGTAGCAGGGTAGCACTGTGGTGGGCCCATGGAAAAAAAAACGGTCCTAGTGGAGGACCTGCTCTGAAACCATGTCAGAATAATGAACAAGAATGAATGAACTATGAAAGAGTTGGGTACAAGTACTAACCCTAATTGGGTTGTACCCCTTATGGGCTACTCCACTATAGCCTACACAAATGTAAGCACTATAACATTCTGACACTTTAGTGAGTCGGTACATTCCTTGGTCATGCGCTAGTTGGTAGAATCCGATGCGGATTAGTCGGACGTGGAGGTACTGCTGCCACAGTCTCGGGGCTTGCTTGATGCCGTACAGTGATTTTTGCAGCTGACAGACTTGATTGGGGTCTGCGTTAGATCCGTGTGGTTGTTCAACAAAAATCTCTGCATCGACGGGAGCATACAGAAAGGCGTTGGCGACGTCGATTTGTCAGAGCTTCTTCTGCTTCATGGCAGCTATTGCGAGGAGAATCCGCAGTGAGGTGTGTCGGCTGACTGGCGCGAAGGTTTCGGTGAAGTCTCGTCCGTGCTCTTGATCGAAGCCGCGTACGACCCAGCGTGCCTTAAACTTATCGATCGTTCCGTCAGCTTTTGTCTTCACGAGGAAAACCCATTTTCCCGTGAGAACAGTTTTGTTGCGTGCCACTCCAATAGGTACTATTTTCCAGGTGTTTTTGTCTTCTAACGCCTTCAGTTCCCTGTCCATGGCTTCACGCCATTTTTCCTTATGTTCCCCTCCCAGAGCCTGCTGAACCGTGGCAGGCTCCTTTGGTGGCGTTGCTCCGTGGACGGCGGTGATGAGTCCCAGTATCTGCAGCCCACTCTGTGTGTAGCGGGGGAGATTTGCGTCCTCGGGATAGACTGCTTCATCTCCCGCTTCTGGATCAGGTAAGAAGTTGGGTCCTATGCGTTTGGAGACGTTGGTGTTGACCGGTTGGGGTGTAACGTAACCAGTGTCGGCGAAATCGTTGTAGACTTCGGCGCTGATACTTTCGCGAGGGTTTTCGTCATCCATCGGGATGGGCACGGAGCAGTATGGGAGTGGTCCTGCTTCATCGGATGCGCCGTCCACGTTTTGCTCATCCCACTCAGCTTCATCTGCTGCCGAAGCGAAGGCTCGGTTGCCACGGAAGCCGCCAGTGAGGTCTCGATCTGCTGCCAGGTTGTCCAGGTACGTTTGAAGGGAGAGTCGTTCGTAGAAAACGACATCACGTGCTGCTACTGTTTCCTTTGAGTGGACGTAAAAAATCTTCCATGCGTTGTAATGCGTTTCGATGCTCAGGTGTAGCCCCCACTGTGCGCGTTGTGAAAATCTTCCGGCCCTTGCAGTGTGAGGTCGGTACTGTACCATGCACCCAAAAACTCATAACATTTTTGTGTTGCCCAGTTTTCCTGTCCACAGCAGGTGCGGTGATGCGTTGTTCGGGAGCGATGATGACGAGAGCAAGTTGTGCAGCATGACAGCGTGGTCCATCGCCTCGGGCCACTGGTGGTTGGGCAGTCGCATGCCGCGTAGCAGTTTGCGCATGGTGTTCTGGAGGGTCCTGTTCATTCTTTCTGCCACGCCTTGCCGTTGATGGGCATAGGGAAGCGAGATGAGTCGCTTGATGCCTCGTTCTGCTAGGTACTGCTTGAACCTTTGTGACTGATATTCTCCTCCCCCGTCTAACTGGAAGCATTTCAACTTCATTCCTGATTCTCGTTCAGCCACAGGTAGCCAGGCGATGAAGGCGTTGAAGGCCATGTCTCGACTCGGAAGGTTGAGATGTCAGATGTATCAGGTGGCGGCGTCGATAAAGGTGATGACGTAGTTGTATGCTCCCTCTCCATGTTTGCGGGCATACAAGATGTCGCTGTAGACTTTCTCCAATGGTGCGTAAACTGGTGCGCTCGGATCGTGGTGAGAGACGAACGGTTGATGAGGTAAGTCGGCTTCGGGGCAAGTAAAACATGTACCTCGGACTCGTTGAAGTTCTCTGCTGTCGGTTAGGAGTAGGGAGTCTTTGTCGAGTACTCCTGCCCTGATCGTGTTATTTAACGTTGTGTTGCTTGGGTGACCCAATCTTTCGTGCCACAGTGATTCGCTCGCGCGGTGTCCTGGTGAGCGCCTGTATAAGTCGGAGTTGGAATAGAAGCCGGTGGTGAAGTTGGCGCTTCTGTGGACTTCTCGTGGAGTGGGAGTCAACTGCTGAGCGGGAGTCGGTGGCATGTCGTCGATGGGGACCGGTGTTGTTGGACTAGCGAGTGGTGTCGTAGTTGTTGTTGCTGCAACCGATGTTGTCTCTGCTGCTGCCGATGTTGTTTCTGCTGCTGCCGATGTTGTCTCTGCTTGCCGAATTGTTGCTAAAGCTTTTGTTCTTTCTGCTTTAGGTATGGTGTGTGAGTACCAAAATCCTCCAAGACTGAAGTCGGGGTCGAGATCTGGTGGATGTGTCCGAGAGGTGAAGTTAACAATGGCGTCACTGTCGGCGGTGCCTTGGTCCGGAACGAAGTCAAGAACGAAGACATTATTCTTCAAGACTGCCTTGCCGATGTAGAGTCCACAGTTCCCGTGGTACAACTTGAACTCCTAAGTGGTGCTGTCTGCTTCGAGATGAATTCCCTTCGCCATTAGTTGACTGACGCTGAGTAAGTTGTAACCAAGTCCTTCTGCGATTAAAACATTCGACATTTGTAGAATATCGTTGGTTTCTCGAGATTGAAGTTGAACTATCCCCTGTCATCGTGTGTGTAGATTCTGGTTGTTGGCGACGGTGATTACGACTTCGTGCTGAAGTTGGTGTTCCTGTTGAACGAAGCGACCCGAGCAGCACATGTGCTGTCCGCAACAGCTGTCCAAGAACCAGGTGTCTTTCTCGGACGGCTCGCTCTGGGCGATGGTTGCATACGTCGGGTTGGGCTCTAGTGATTCACGGCGAGGAGTGCTCTCGTCGAGCTGTCTTTCCGGTGAGTAGTACGGTGGTGATCAGGTGATGTAGGAGTCTGTCGTTCTTGTCATGCAGCTCACGATGTTTCTTGTTCCTTGTGCAGGTTTTGTTGTTGATGACGTTGAGGACTGTACTTGATTGGTGGGATGTGCCTGTGTAGAAGCCACTTGACTGCTTGAGGGCCGAAGTTGATGTTGCGGCGATGTTGACTCCTGTTGATTCGGGCAGTGGGTTTGTGTCAAGACTGCCCTGCAGGAAAGCTGTGCTGAAGTCCAGAGAGTGCAGCTCGTAGTCACGCTGAGCAGCGACGTGCAGCAACACCCGAAGAGTAGTCATCTTCGGGTTGGGGGAGAAGGTATGGAAGTAGTCAACCCCCTCTCGCTGACTGAAACCTCGAGCAACGTAACGCGCCTTGAAGGCAGGCGGAGAACCCGGCGGCCGCTTCACCCTGAAAATCCACATGCCATCGACTATGTTCGCCCCAGGTGGGGGAACCTCGTCGGCATAGGTGCCTGTGGACTTCTAGGATGCCATCTCGGCATCCATGGCTGCCTGCCACTGAGAGGAGTAAGGACCCGTAATCGCCTCTGCGTAAGAGCGTCGGGATGTCTGGTGCATCTGGGTCTCCCTCAGGGGCAAGAAGCATGGAAGCGAAACGAGTTACAGCAGCTGCAAGACACTCAAAGTCCTCCTGCCTGTCCTCAAGGACGTCCGTGCCAAGAGCACACTCACCCCCGACGGACGGAGGACTGGCAGACGCAGACCCAGCAATAAGAGCAGTGGCATAGTCTAGACGGCAGGTAGCGGAAAAGTCAAGCAGCTCAGCAACGAGAGCAGACGCAGCAGCAGACTCAAAAGAAGGGTCAGTGACAGCAGTGGTGAGGAGACGAGAGACAGTGGGACTAGCACCACGAGCGCGGTCAGACTTAGGGTCAGGGACCTCAAGAAGAGAGGACTCAGGAGGAGGCGGCAGAGGAACACGCAGTGGAACAGAGGAAGGACAAAGTGCCATAGCGTGCGTGCCGGGGACAGGAGGAGGATGTGAACGAGGAACGCGACGAGCAGTGCGAACAGGCGAGATAGGACGAGACGCAGGCTCACGACGCTCGGTAAGACCGCCGGACTGCTCAGTGTAAGGAGAAGGGGCAGGCAGTGGAGAGGCCGGCTGTAACGGCGGCTGCGACTAGTCAGGCAGTGGACACAGTAAGGGAGGAGTAAGGCCAGAAGGCGGGACACCAAGAACCTGCTGAAGCAGGGGAACGAAGTACGGTCGCGGCCGCACAGCGCCGCCAGGGTCAACAGCTCCAGCTCCTTCTGCTCCAGCACCACTAGCGCCAGAGCCTCCAGTTCTAGCAGCTCCAGACTTCGTCGGGTCTCCAGCCCCAGTGTCCCCAACACCACCAGTCCCGGCAGCTCCTGTACCCCGGGTACGAGCACCTCCAGGACCGGTAGCCGCAGTACCTCCAGTGACACCAGCTCCAGCAGCAACTCCAGCTCCTCCAGCACCAACGGCTCCAGTACCTCCAGCTCCGGTAGCTCCGCTCCGAAGGCGTGCTCGCCGAACAAACCACTCACGCAGCTGCTACGGAGACAGTCTCGGCGAAGCACCAGCAGAATCTCCGGACGAAGTAGCACCCTGAGGCTCAGCACCTCCAGAGTCCGCACCCTCCGACGCAGCACCCCCAGGCTCAACACCCTCAGGCTCAGCACCCCCAGTCTCAGCACCCCCAGGCTCAGCACCCCAGTCTCAGCACCCCCAGGCTCAGCACCCCCAGTCTCAGCATCCCCAGGCTTAGCACCCCCAGTCTCAGCACCCCCAGGCTCAGCACCCCAGACGTAGTACCTCGAGCAGCACCTGAGTCTACAACTACCTCACCAGGCACAGCACCAGGGGGTGGGTCTACCTGAGAGACATCTAAGGGAGCAGGACCCTGAGGAGGGAGGGGGTCTACCGGAGGGGGACCTTGAGCAAGGAAGAGAGGTGGGGGAGGGAGAGGGGCAGAGCGGTAGGGGAAGAGATGCTAAAAGGGAACCGACTCGTCAAACGTGACGTCCTGAGAGGGGAGGACACGGCGCGAGGTAGGGTGGTAAAACTGCCAGCCAGGCGCGTCAGGGACAAAACCAAGGAAGACGCAAGGAATGGCGCGGGCGGAGAGCTTGTTCGCGGAGGTATCGCGGACAAAGGCACAAGAACCCCAGACCCGGAACACCGTCGCATCGCCAACCTTCCCCGTCCAACGCAGTGTGGGCGAGGTCTCCGGCAAGGAGACATGGGGCCAGAGGTTGAGCTGATGCGCAGCGTACCGGACCGCAAACGGCCACAGAAAATGGGGAGCAGTCGTATGGATCATGGAGGTACGAGCGACCTCCATGACTAAGCCAATGCGGCGCTCAGCAATCCCATTTTACTGAGGGGAGGTTGGAAGCGTGAACGTCTGGAGAATGCCCTCCCCACGACAAAAGTCCCTAAAGAGGTCGGAGGAGAACTCACCACCTCTGTCAGAGTGCAGACGTAGGACAGGAAGGTCCGTACTGAACCGCTCGCGGAGCTGGAGATGGATCAAGACATCAACGACCTGACCCTTGCTGCGCAAGGGGAAGACCGTGGTGTACCGCGTGTAGTCGTCAACGACCAGCAGAAAGTAGCGCTCGCGGCCCGGTTCAGTGACGCGGGCTGGGCCCCATACATCCATGTGGAGAGTTTGCAGGGGAGCAGTCGTCGGGGGAAACGAGGAGGAGTGAGGAGCGGCGCGATGCCGCCCCTCGACGCAAGGAAGGCAGGGTGGGGCAGGCGAGGGCGGGAGGGGAGGCAGAGACCTGGGAAGACCAGAGACAAGGAGAGGAGAGTGCATGCCACGAAGGCGTGGTAGGGAGGGGTGACCCAGGCGGTGGTGCCACAGAAGGGTCTGGTGCGACAGGAGGCGACACGAGCAAGGGGGTGGAACCTGACCTGATGCGGACACCTGAGCAGACGCAGCTACCTGAGAAGGCTTGGTAGCGAGTGTGTACAGACTCGACCCTGGCCGACGAGTGAACGTGGCCAGGTGACAACCCCGTCCATGTACACATGCTGATCGACACACGCTGACCCCCAGGAGTGGTGGTAGTGACCATCGCATCCTGAAGGGCAGCGGTACTCACCAAGTTCGTAGAGAACGAGGGGAGGTGAAGACCTGACAGTGAGCCGGACGGAACCGCCAGACACGGAAGGGCAGTGGAGGAACGGGCAACGACCGGGCCCCCAGAGGGGTCAGCCAGTCGGACCGGAACAGGTGCAGGGAGAGGAGTGAGAGTGGTGATGTCACGAAAGAAATAGCGTGAGGCACCTGAGTCCAGCGTGAAGGTGTGCAAGGCCTCAGCAGGCGCAGTACCAGGGAGAGTACCAGACTCACTAGCACCTAGAGCAGCAGCGGCTATACTTGGGTCAGGCGGCAAACACCGGTAACAGTCACCCTCAGCACTAACAGACAAAGCATACATACCAGAAAGAAAAGCATCAAATTCTAGGTCAAAGATAGCAACTCTAGACCTAAGGAGATCTTCCCAGCGAGGGAGCTCGACGTCGTCACCAAACTCAGCACGCCAAGCGTCGTCGAGGCGGGAGAAGCAGCGGTGCTGAGTGTGAAGCCTCTTGCATGTCTGACCAGCACGGTCACCCGTGCGAATGACATACGGGCAGCTAACACTACCCCCAGACGTCCCACGCTGCAAAAACCACTCACTGAGCTGCTGGGGCGATTGGGTCTCGCTCTGACGCTGCTGCTACTACCACTGGCCACCTCCAGAACCACCACGATGAGCGCCAGTCCCACCGCCACCAGTCCCACTGCCGCCACTACCGCCACTCCCACCGCTGCCTCCACCGCTGCCACCAACGCCCCCACTCCCGCCACCACTCCCACCGCTGCCACCCCCTCCACTGCCTCCACTACCTCCACTGCTGCCCCCACCACCACTCTCGCTGCCCCCTCCACCACCCCTGCTACCCTTGCCCTTGCCGCTGCGGCGCTTCGCACTAGCAGAAGCAGCTCCGACGTCCTCAGCACCAGGGACGTCTGCAGCAGCGGCAGAGGCGTAGGAGGGTGCAAGGGAGGAGGGGGAGCACCCCTCAAAGAAGGGCGGGCGCGGAGTGCCACGAGCAGCACCTATAGCAACTGCACTAGTCTCATCTGCGAGGAGATACTGCTCGAGGAGGTCAATAGTGAGGGAGGTGGGGTCAAGGGAGAGAAAGTGGTCCCTAACAGAGTGAAGAGAGTCAGGGAGGCGAGTGATTATGAAGTAGAGGGTGATGAACATCGGGGGCTGGTTCCTGTCAAGGAACTCAGCAGGGACGGTAGCGCGGTAGCGAGCGTCGCTAGTGCGCAGGTGGGAAACCAGGTCCTCTACTGTGGCAAAAGCTGATAGCTTGGGGAACAGGTAGGGCAGTAGCAGTTGGCCTAGCGCAGCAGTGGCAGGCGAGGAGTAGCGAGCGACTACAGCGTCATACAGGGCATGTGCTGTCCTGTGCTGTCTAAAGTGAGCGCATTCGGCTATCGGCAGGTGGTTGCGAATGGCTAAGCCTGCAGCAGCGTCGCGCGTAAGCCACTGTGAGCGAGTCGCACTGTGAGCTGTGGCGGGAGGGGCGGTAGCGGCACCTGACGCGAGGTCAAACAGCGACACACTGTCCTTAGAATCGCTCAGTAGGTACAGTTGCAGTTCGTCGAGCCACGTGTCAAACTGAATCGGTCTACCCTCATGATTGAACACGAGAACTCGAAGCGAAGCCATAGTGGCATAGCACGCAAGAGCAGCAGTAGCAGCAATAGCAGCAGGAATAGCAGCAGGAGCAGTAGCAGCAATAGCAGCTGTAACAGCAGCAATAGCAGCGGTAGCAGCAGTAGCAGTAGCAGCAGTAGCAGTGGCAAGGGTGTGAGAATTGTATGAAGAAATGAATGAAACAGAGAAGAGGGGTTTCACTAGCAAACATTGGGATACATATAGCAAACCCTAACAGGGCTGTACTCACTATAGAGTACCCCACTGCAGACTAGAGAAATATAACATTCTGACACACCCCCATAGTCAAAGTGGGGTATGATCAGCACAACAAGCAGCAGTTCATAGTTCGCAAATATAAGCAAAGCTAGAAGCTATCACAGAGGGCAAGTGTGGAGGAGGAGGGACTATGAGAGGAGAGGAGGTAGTGGGCGGCAGCTATAAGCATGCAGGTATAAGTATATAGAGTACAGTACAAGCAGAGTCAAGAAGTCAACAAGTGAGGCACAGTAGGTACAAGGCCCAACACAGTACAGAAACGCTGATGATCACAAAGCTGAAGTGCCTTGGTGAAGACATCAGCAGTGTTGGCCTGAGAGGCCACGTAAGCAAGACGAAGCTGGCCACGCTGCTGCAACTCTCGAGCAAGGAAGTAGCGCAGAGCAATGTGCTTCGTTCTGTGCTCTAGTCTGTGCTCCTGACACAAGGCCAGCATGGCCTTGTTGTCGACGTACAGAACTGGAGGAGAACGAGGCGCCTCTCCCAAGTCGGTCAGCAGGTAGGTGAGCCAGCAAAGCTCCTGTGCAGCCATGGCCCCAGCGTAGATCTCAGCCTCACAACTGGAGCTGAGAACAGAAGAAGAGCGGGTAGACCGCCAGGAGACAGAACCGGAGCCAAGGCTGAAGGTGTAACCCTGTGACGACCGCTGCGTAGCCAAGTCGTCAACCCGGGAGGCGTCAGCGTGACCAGTGTGACCAGCAGGACAACTCGAGCCCGTCCTCCAAGCACGAGCCCCATGCCCGATGTACTGCACAAGTATCGCAACACCCTCTTCGCAGCATCCCAGTGCACCTTTCGGTGCCTGCCGGGAGCCACGTAGCGAGCCAGAAGGCTTAGAGGGTATGCGAGGTCAGGTCGTGTGCAAGTCATCAGGTACATGAGGCAGCCCACAAGCTCTGGATACGGGCCACTCGGCTCTACGGACTCGTCCGAAGGTGGAGCTGAGAGCGAGTGACCGGTAGGCAGAGGAGTGGACTGTGGCGAGGAGTAGGTGAAGCCGAAGCGCTGAAGGACCTGCTGCACCATGTGTGACTGAGTCAAGGTAATGGTGCGCTGTGCTCTGTCCCGGGTGATCCGCAAGCCAAGATAGCTTGTGAGCTCACCCAGGTCTGTGCACGTATGTCTCTTCTGCAGCTCGGACTTCACGTGGGCGAGTGCCTCCGTGTCAGCAGTAGCAAAGACAATGTCGTCTACGTACACAAGAACGTAGAACGGCGGCAGAGTAGCGTCAGTGCGTAGAAACAGAGAAGGGTCAGCAGTGGAAGGAGCAAAACCAAGAGCAGCAAGAGTCGTCCTGAGCGTGTCGTGCCACTCACGGGGCGCCTGGCGGAGACCGTAGACTGGCCGCCGGAGGCTCCACTGGGTACCAGCAGGAAACGACCCAGTGAAGCCAGGTGGGCGGCGCAGCCAGATCTCCTCGTGCAGGCTGCCCTGTAGGAAGGCTGTGCTGAAGTCAAGCGAGTGGAGCTCGTAGTCACGCTGAGCAGCAACGTGCAGCAGTACCCGAAGAGTGGTCATCTTCGGGGTAGGGGAGAAGGTCTGAAAGAAGTCAACTCCCTGTCGCTGACTGAAGCCACGTGCAACGTAACGCGCCTTGAAGGCAGGCGGAGAACCCGACGGCCGCTTCACCCTGAAGATCCACATGCCACTGACGATGTTCGCCCGAGGTGGGGGAACCTCGTCTACGTAGGTGCCTGTGGACTTCCAGGAAGCCATCTCTGCGTCCATGGCTGCCTGCCACTGGGAGGAGTAGGGACCCTCTATCGCCTCTGCGTAAGAGCGCGGGGTCGGGATGTCTAGTGCATCCGGGTCTCCCTCAGGGGCAAGCAGCATGGACACGAGATGACGTGAAGCAGCAGCAAAGCACTCAAGGTCCTCCTGCCTGTCCTCAAGGACGTCCGTTCCAAGAGCACACTCACCCCCGACGGACAGAGGACAGACAGACACAGACGCAGACTCAGCAACAAGACTAGCGGCGTAGTCTAGGCGACAGGCTGCAGCAAAGTCAACAAGCTCAGCAACAAGAGCAGACGCAGCAGAGGACTCAAACAGAGGGTCAGTGACAGCAGTGGCCAGAAAGCGCGTGACAGTAGGACTAGCAGCACGAAGGGAGTCAGACTCCGGGTCCGGACCGTCAGGAAGAGAGGACGCAGGAGGAGAGGGCAGAGGGACACGCTGTGGAGCAGTGGAAGGACGCAGAGTCATAGAGTGAGTGCCAGGGACAGGAGGAAGACGCGGACGCGAAACACGACCAGCGCGAACAGAACGGACAGGCGACGTAGAACGAGACGCAGGCGACACAGGACGCGACTCAGGCTCACGACGCTCCGTAAGACCTCTAGTCGGACCAGAGTAAGGAGAAGGACCAGGCAGTGGAGAGGTCGGCTGTAACTGCGACTGAGACGGGACAGGCGGTGGACTCAGGGAAGGAGGAGGAGGACCAGGAGAAGGTGGGGAGCCAAGAACCTGCTGAAGAAGCGGAACGTAGTACGGCCGCGGCCGCGCAGCGCCTCGAGAAACAGCAGAGACAGAACCGGTACCCTCAGCCTCAGGGTCTCCAGTCCTAGCAGCACCTCCTGTAGCTCCAGCACCAGCACCACCTCCAGCAGCACCAGCACCTCCAGCAGCTCCAGCAGCTCCAGCACCAGCACCACCTCCAGCACCAGCAGCACCTCCAGCAGCTCCAGCACCAGCAGCACCTCCAGCAGCGCCAGCACCTCCAGCAGCACCCGCACCAGCAGCACCTCCAGCAGCAACCCGACAGCGCCGAGAGTACCACTCACGAAGCCGCTGTGGAGAGAGGAGCTCCCGCCGCGACGGGACACCTTGAGCACCTCCAGACTCAACACGCGCAGGCTCAGCACCTCCAGACACAGTACCCTCAGGCGCCACACCCCCAGGCTCAGCACGCCCAGGCTCAGCACCCCCAGACTCAGCACCCCCAGTCTCAGCACCCCCAGTTCCCGCACCCGCAGGGTCAGCACCCCCAGCAGCACCTGAGTCGACAGCTACCTCGACCGGCTCGGCAGGGTCTACCTGGGACACACCTGAGGGGGCAGGACCCTGGGGGGGGAGGGGGTCTACCGGAGGAGTACCTGGGGCAAGGAAGAGCGGCGGGGGAGGGGGAGAGGCAGTGCGGTAGGGAAAGAGACGGTAGTACGACACCGACTCGTCAAACGTGACGTCCTGAGAGGACAGAACACGACGCGAGCTGGGGTGGTAGAATTGCCACCCGGGTGCGTCAGGAGGGAAGCCAAGGAAGACACAGGGAACGGCACGGGAGGACAGCTTGTCCGCTGTAGTATCGCGGACAATTGCTCGAGATCCCCAGACACGGAACGCGGACGCATCGCCAACCTTCCCCGTCCACCGCAGAGTAGGTGTGGACTCCGGCAAGGAGACACGAGGCTGAAGGTTGATCTGATGCACAGCGTACTGAACCGCGAACGGCCACAGAAAGTGGGGAGCAGCCGCATGGATCATGGACGTACGAGCGACATCCATGACCATGCCAATGCGGCGCTCAGCAATCCCATTTTGCTGCGGGGAGGCCGGAAGCGTGAACGTCTGGCGGATGCCCTCCAAACGACAGAAGGCTCTCAGAAGGTCGGAGGAAAACTCCCCGCCTCTGTCTGAGTGCAGACGCAAAACAGGAAGGTCGGAGCCAAAACTCTCACTAAGCTGGCGACGAGCACCGCGGATCCAGTCGATCAACACCTCAGTGACCTCACCCTTGCTGCGCAAGGGGAAGATTGTGGTGTAACGCGAGTAGTCGTCAACGACCAGCAGGAAGTAACGCTCGTGACCCTGTCCACGAACGCGGGCTGGGCCCCACACGTCCATGTGAAGAGTCTGCAGAGGGGCCTCAGTCGGAGGAAACGAGGAGGAGTGAGGAGCGGCGCGCTGCCGGCCCTCGACACAAGGAACACAGGTGGGGGCAGGCCCCGGAGGAAGGGGAGGGAGGGACCTGGGGAGTCCAGAGACAAGAGCACGGGAGGCCATACCTCGAAGACGAGGCAGGGAGGGGTGACCAAGGCGGTGGTGCCAGAGGAGAGTCTCGTGCGCCAGAGGACGACACGAGCAGGGGGCAGACGCAGGACTAGACCTGGACGCAGCAGCAAACACCTGACTGGACGCAGCTACCTGACCAGACGCAGGGACCGGAGGAGGCGCAGTAGTCAGTGTGTACAGACTCGACCCTGGCCGACGGGTGAACGTGGCCAGGTGGCGGCCCGTCCGAGAGCAAGTGCAGTGGGTCACACGCTGACCTCCAGGGGTGAACTGGTCAACCCACGCGTCCTGGAGGTCAGCTCCACTCACCAAGTTTGTAGAGAACGAGGGGAGGTGGAGTCCCGACAGCAAGCCCGACGGGGCCGCAGGACACGGTAGAACCGTGGAGGAGTGTGCAAGGACTGGTCCCCCGGAGGGGTCAGCAAGGGAGACCGCAACAGGCCGACGGAGCGGCGTGAGCGTGGTGCTGTCTCTAAAGAAAGAGCGCGAAGCACCAGAGTCAAGTGTGAAGGTGTGAAAGGACTCATTAGGTGCAGTACCAGAGGGAGGAGACGTACCAGCACCTGGAGCAGCAGACGCACTAGCACCTAGAACAGCAGCCGCACTAGCACCTAGAGCAGCAGCCACAGTGCCCGGGTCGGGCGGGACACGCAGGTAACAGTCACCCTCAGTAATATCAGCAAGAGCATACATGGCAGCAAGGATAGCATCAAAATCTAGATCAAAGATAGGCACATTCTGCAGAAGCAGATCATGCCAACGAGGAAGCTCAACAGCGTCAGGAAACTGGGTACGCCAAGCGTCAATCAAGCGGCCAAAGCAGCGCTGCGTGGTGTGTGGGAGACCACACACCTCCCCACTACGAGTGCCGGTGCAAAGAACGTACGCGCAGGGACCTGCACCCCCAGACCTCCCACGTCCAGCGTACCACTCACGAAGCTGCTGAACAGACGGGGTCTCACGGGTGCGCAGCTGCTGCGGACGCTGGCTGCCACCAAGGCCTCCACGCTGCGTGGCCGCACCGCAACCAGCACCACCTCCTCCGCTACCTCCACCACCGCCGCCGCCGCCGCCACCTCCTCCACCACCGCCGCCACGGCCGCAACTGCCGCCACCTACGCCCCCACTCCCGGAACCACCCCCACCACCACCTCCACCTCCTCCACCTCCTCCACCGCTGCCTCCACCGCCCCCACCACCACCCCTGCTTCCCTTGCCCTTGCCAGTGCGGCGTCGCCCACTAGGGGCAGACGCAGCGCCGACCTCCTCAGTGCCAACGAGGTCGACAGCAGCAGCAGAGGCAAAAGAGGGGAGAAGGGGGACAGGGGAACACCCCTCAAAGAAGGGGGTGCGACGGTCACCGCGAGAAGCACCAACAGCTAAGATACTCTTCTCAGCTGCAGCAAGGCGCTCCTCTAGCAAGTCGACACTCAGCTCGGTGGGGCAAAGGGAGAGAAAGTGGTCCCTGACTGAAGAGAGAGAGTCAGGGAGGCGGGTGACTAGGTAGTAAAGGGTGATGTACATGGGGGGGGGGGGTTCTTGGCACAGAACTCAGTGGGAAGGGCAGCGCGGTAGCGGGCGTCACTAGTGCGAAGGTGAGCAACTAGGTCAGCGACAGTGGCAAAGGCAGCAAGGTCAGGGAAAAGGTATGGTAGCATGAGGCGGCTGAGGGCAGCAGTGGCAGGGGAGGAGTAGCGTGCAACTACAGCGTCGTACAGAGCCCTAGCACTCTTGTACTGACTCAAGTGCGCGCGCTCAGTAGACGGCAGGTGGTTGCGCACAGCAAGACGAGCAGCAGCATCGCGCGTGAGCCACTGCGAGCGAACAGTACTGTCAGCATCAGCAGTAGGGGCAGTAGAGGCGCCAGAAGTGAGATCGAACAGTGAGAGACCATCCTGGCTATCGCACTGTAGGAAAAGCTGCAAATCATCTAGCCAGACCTCAAAGTCAACAGCCCAACCCTCAGCATCAAAGGTAAGAACATTGAGACTAGCCATGACAGGAGAAGCAGCAGGCTAGCAGTAGCAGCAGTGGAACTCGGCTAAGCAGGCTAGGTAGGGCGGCGCAGCTCGGCAGGGCGGTGTGACTCGGCAGCGCGGCGCTCTTACCAGGGGAGAGGCTGGGGCAGGGCCGGGGTAGGGCCGGTGCAGTCCAGGAGCAGGGCCGGGGCAGGGCCGGGGCAGTTCAGGAGCAGGGCCGGGGCAGGGCCGGGGCAGTTCAGGAGCAGGGCCGGGGCAGGGCCGGGGCAGTTCAGGAGGAGGACCGGGGCAGGGCCGGGGCAGTTCAGGAGCAGGGCCGGGGCAGGGCTGGGGCAGTTCAGGAGCAGGGCCGGGGCAGGGCCAGGGCAGAGCTGGGCCAGGGCCGGGGCAGTTCAGGGGCAGGGCCGGGGCAGGGCCGGGGCAGGGCCGGGGCAGAGCCGGGGCAGTTCAGGAGCAGGGCCGGGGCAGTGCAGAAGCAGGGCCGGGGTAGTTCAGGGGCAGGACCGGGGCAGAGCCGGGGCAGGGCCTGGGCAGAGCCGGGCCAGGGCCGGGGCAGTTCAGGGGCAGGTCAGGAGCAGGGCCGGGGCAGTGCAGAAGCAGGGCCGGGGCAGTTCAGGAGCAGGGCCGGGGCAGCGTCGGGGAAGAGCTGCGACAGGGCCGCAGCAGGGCCGGCTGGACCTGAAGGGGCCTCTAACGGGGCCTGACTGGGCCTATAACGGGGCCTATAACGAGGCCTGACGAGGCCTATAACGGGGCCGAACGGGGCCTATAACGGGGCCTGACGGGTCCTATAACGGGGCCGTACGGGGCCTATAACGGGGCCGTACGGGGCCTATAACGGGGCCTGACGGGCCTTACGGGGCCTGAAACGGGGCCAAATGGGGATTGACGGGGCCGAACGGGGCCTATAACGGGGCCTGACGGGGCCTATAACGGGGCCGGACGGGCCTTACGGGGCCTCTAACGGGGCCTGACGGGCCTTACGGGGCCTTAAACGGGGCCAAATGGGGCCTGACGGGGCCGTACGGGGCCTCTTTGCCTGACGGGCCTTACGGGGCCTGAAACGGGGCCAAATGGGGATTGACGGGGCCGAACGGGGCCTATAACGGGGCCTGACGGGGCCTATAACGGGGCCGGACGGGCCTTACGGGGCCTCTAACGGGGCCTGACGGGCCTTACGGGGCCTTAAACGGGGCCAAATGGGGCCTGACGGGGCCGTACGGGGCCTCTAACGGGGCTTGACGGGGCCGTACGGGGCCTCTAACGGGGCCTGTCGGGGCCTAACGGGGCCTTAAACGGGGCCGAACGGGGCCTGACGGGGCCTTACGGGGCATAACGGGGCCTTACGGGGCCTTAATCCGCGCCCTAAACGAGGCCTAAAGGGGCCTTACGGGGCCTAACGAGGCCTTAAGGGGCCTTACGGGGCGGGCGCAGGCTCTAAGGGCGGGCGCAGGGGCCGTGACGGGCCTCGAAGGGAAGGCGCGAAGCGCGCGGCAAGTAGGCAGGGGAGAAATTTCAGTGGTGGGCCCTTTTAAAAAAATCTCGAAACTAGCTCTATACCATGTGAGAATGATAGACGAAAGAATGAATGAACTAGAAATGAGATGGGTACATATGGGAAACACATAAGTGTTGTACCCACTAAGAGCTACCCCACTACAGCCTAAATAGACCATAGCAGATATAAGTTTGACACAAGGTACTAGCTTGAGTGACGAGAGAGTAGGGTGAGGCAAAAAGAGCAAAAGAGAGTTTCACTATAGTTCGGAAGGTACACATAGGCAAGACAAGCATGCAATGAGGTACACCACCAACAGAAAGGCAAATAACTACACTAAGTCTACACTACAGGCAGTTACAGAATAATGTATACAATTACAATTCAACACACCCCCTAACTGCCTGTAGTGAAGAACCATGTGCAGAAACACCCCCAGAAGGGGTACACCAAGCAGAAGGGCATGAGGAGGGAGAGCGAGAAAGAGGAGAGGAGGTGGGGGCGGCGGCTGAAGCGGCTAGCACATTGGCAACTGGAGCTGCTGGCTCACGGGCTACTGGGGTAACGGGCTCGTACGCCTGGAGCATCCCGCTCGTACGGCTAGAGCAACTAACCCTCGGGCTACTGGAGCAACGGGCTCACTGGCGAATGGCGCTGCTGGGTCCACGACTCCCCCCAACCCCCTCAAACCTCTCCCACCCAACCCACCCCCCCCCCGAACTTTCCCCCACAAGGCAGGGCAGTTGGAGCTGTTGCTGGAGTGAGGAGATGAGAGGAGGAAGTGTTGCTGCTGGAATTTCACGCCACCCCCTTACTCTTCTCCCTCCCCCTCCCCCCCCCCCGCCCACAGCAACGAGTGCTGCAAGGAGAGAAAGGAAGGGAGGAGGGCAGCTGGTGGCGGTTTGCTAGTCACCCCCGTCACCCCTTCACCCTCCCCCCCCCATGCCAGCAGGCACGGCAGGGAGAGAGATGGGGCGTAGCGGCTACGGCAAAGGCTGCACGTGCGTCTGGTGTGCTCTCGCGCGGGCTGCTGCTGCGTGTGCGCGTGCCGTTGTGCGCGTTGGCGGCTGCTGCATGTGCACATGTACTTGCGTTCGCCACTGCTGCTGTGCGCACTGCTGTGCGTACTTCTGCTGCTCGCGCGGGCGACTGCTACGCGCGCAGGAGTGCACGCTGCTGCTACGCGCGGCTGTGCGTGCTGCTGTGTGACGGGGCGCGTGACGGGCTGCGCACTGCTGGCGTGTTCGCCACGGTAAATGGCGCGTTCGCCACGGGCAGAACGCGGGACGAAGCCATGACGCGCGCCGGGCAGCGAACGGGGATGCTGACGACCAGCGCAAATCGTGCCGCGCTGGTCGTCGCGGCCTGCTTCCCGTTGGTCGCGACGTGACCAACTTGGCGTGACCGGGACAGCAGGGGCGACGGGGCTGTTGAGTGATGCTACCATTCGCATTCACGTCTGTCTGCCTCCCATCATATGTTCGTGCGTTGCATGCGTGTTGTGAGTGTGTGCAAGAATTTGTGTTTTGTGCGGTTTGGTTTTTCTGAGTGTGTGTGTGAATGTTATTTGGCTTGAGCAGATATCTGAAGTGACTCCTCTGCTCAAGAGCTTTCCGAGGAACCAAGTATCGCTTCAATCGGAGCACGAACTAGAAAGTTACGAACGTTGGAGTTCGTATGCTTTTGATATTTGGTTATGGTGACTATGGGAAGTTGTGGGGTTGACTCAATATGGGGTCCAGACTTTTGGGGGTTGGGAAATTCGTCTTTTCTACTGTATTTGCTGCCAAATGGTTGGGAGAAACCAAACCAGGTTGGCAAGTGTGGCCAAGTTGGGTTGAGGTGGATTGTGGAGGTTGGGATAGTGACAAAGGTCAAAGTTGGGTTGCCTATGGGGAAGGGAATTGTATGGCATGGGGTTTCCTTGGTTGGGGACTCTCTTGGGACCTTCCCTCTCGTCCTCCTCATCCCCTCCTACCTGGTTCTATTGCTACTCTAACTTTCTTGTGTGAACTTGTGAGATCATTGTGATTGAGTTACGTTTTCTATGGCAGCATACCCCCTAGTGCGCCGAAGTTCATAACTCGAGTTATACTCCATATTCTGATACTATTCAAATTGGGAAAGATAGCCACGGTCAAGGGCTACAACATACTCGAGTTTGAAAGAATTCTAACAGTGGACCTTTCGTCGACGACGTTTCTTGTGACGACGACTTTTCTGTCCAGAATTGTAGTTGACGATTTTGAGATATTTCAGCCCCTAATCTTCATAGACTCCGTCCTTAATCTCTAACAAGTGGTATCAGAGGTGATTTAGGACCTTGTGGGGAGTCTACTGAAGTGTGAAGACCCTCCTAGACCCACCATGGCCTGTGGGCGTGCCTAAGTGGAGTTCTGGAGGTTGGATGTGACTTCCGCTAAGGGGAAACTCTGCCGAAATTTCGTTGGCGCTGACACTTGTGAAGATTGTGTGGATCTACATTGTGACCAGCAAAAGGGGGAGCTGAAACCTCTGATTGGGAGCAGAGGAGATGAATCAAGGGAGTGGAGATGCAGCTGAGAAGAGGAGTGAGCCGCCACCATCCAAGATTGAAGCTTTGGATGGCTCCAACTATGAGGAATGGAGCGGGCGGATGCGGAGCGCCTTCAAGCGCTACAAGCTGCTGAAAATTGCAATGGGAGAGGAGAAGATGCCGGGGGAAGGAGATGCCCGCGATCGGTGGATTGAGAAGAGCGCGGTGCGCGGTGCTGTACGACCTCATCCTCCAATCGGTCAACAACGACATGTTCCAGCACATCAAGGATTTGGTGGAGTTGGATGATTCCGGACCGAAGGCATGGAAGCTGCTACGCGACGTGATTCAGCCCAACACGCTGCCGATGGTGATTGTGTTGGAGAAGGAGTTGGCTGCCCTCTCCATGAAACCGGGAGATGATGTGAAACCGGTCCTTGACAAGATCAAGGACACCTATGCGAGGATGGCAGCGGCGGGCAGCGAAGTGTCGCAGATGCAACAGTGCACCAAGATCATCTCGGTGCTCGACAACTCGTGGGACAACCTCATCCCCGCCCTCAACGTTCAGCAGGACAAATGGACGCCTGAGTGGCTACGGCAGCAGATTCTGCAGGAGGACTTCCGCAGACGCCACACGGGAGGTGGTGCTGCCAACAAAACTGCTGAGGGGTATGGAGCTGCAGGAGGCAGCAGAGGAAGAGGGGGAGGGAGAGGCCGAGGCCGTGGGAGAGGCTTTGGCAGAGGGAGAGGCCGAGGTGACTACAATGAGGGGCATGGGAGCTCTGGTGGCAGGGGGAGCACCCGAATGGAGGGTGCGTGCTGGTACTGCAAGAAGGCTGGACACCCGTGGTTCAAGTGTTTCAGCCGGCCTGAGGGATGGGCCCCTCCAGGCATGAAGCCGCCAAGTGGTGAACGTGCACGCGGTGGCGCTGTGCAAGGTTCAGGTGCACAAGGTGATGGTGCACAAGGTAAAGCCGACCCTGGGATGTTCCTCATGGTTGAGGATGTGCAAGGGAGTGGGGGTGATGTGGGTTCAGTTGGGAAGGTTGTGATGCACCCCCTCACTCACTGGATGATCGATTCAGGTTGCACGAGTCATATGACCCCACGGGCAGATTTGCTTGATGAGGTAAAACCTCCTGGGAAGATCAAGTTTGTGGCTGCCGCTTCAGGTGCTTTGCTCCCTGTGATTGGTGTTGGGAATGCCAAGGTGATGGGAGCCAATGGAGAGCTTGTGGGGCTTGGGAATGTGCTGTTGGTTGAAGGTTTGTCCGCTAACCTTCTTTCTGTGCGCCGGCTGCAGAAGAGCAAGGCTGAAGTTACCTTCGGCCCAACCAGCTGCCGTGCAAAGCTTGGGAAGTTGCTGCTGTGGAACTTGGAGGAGAAGAGCAGCTGCATCAAGGACTTGTGGCAGCTGCCCATCATCCCTTGGAAGGGGAAACCACCAGCAACGGCAAAGGCAGCGGCAGCGGCTAAAGCAACTGCGGGAGGAGAGGAGACTGCACCAACTGCTGGGGCCCTGGATGCAGTCAAGAAGGTGCAGCAGCCACAACAGCCACATGGTGAGGTGCTTGCTGGTGTGGATGCGACAGCTGCATGGGCAAAGGCTTCATCTGGGAGTGGTGAGGCTGATTGGGAGACGTGGCATGAGAGGCTGTGCCATGTGAACATTCCTATGCTGCAGAAGTTGGTAAAGGATGGGTGCTTGAAGGGGCTGGAGGTGAAGGGGGGAGCAAAGGAGATTGGGAGCTGCCCTACCTGCCTTGAGACCAAATTCACGAAGTTTCCCTTCAGCAGCAGCACAGGACCAGCCAAGGCACCACTTGAACTACTGCACATGGATGTGGTGGGCCCCACGAGGGCCCTTTCTCTCTCGGGCAGCCGCTACTTCTTGACGATTGTGGACGACCACACGCGTGCGGTGTGGGTGTACCCTCTCAAGACTAAGGGGGAGGTGGCAGCGGCTGTTCTTAAGGAGTGGATGCCGAGAGCACAAAGGGAAAGCGGACACAAGGTGAAGGTGATCCGCACTGACAACGGAGGAGAGTTCATCGGCGCTGATTTTGAGAAGGAGCTGAAGCGGAAGGGGATCCAGCATCAGCTCACAGTGCCTTACAACCCTCAGCAGAATGGCGTGGCTGAGCGGTTCAACCGGACCCTGCAGGAAGGTGCTCGCACTCTCCTTGGGCGTGCAGGGCTGCCGGATCCGTTTTGGGTGACAGCACTGCGGCAGGTCGTTGTTGTGAAGAACAGGGTGCTGGCAACTGTGGGGGACAAGCAGTGGGTCCCCTACACCAAGTGGTATGGGATTGCACCAGCTGTGAACATGCTGAGAGCCTTTGGGTGCATGGTGGTGTTTCATGTGCCTAAGGAGAAGAGGGGAAAACTGGAAGCTTCTGGGAGATGGGGTGTGCACTTGGGGCTTGCTAAGGATCACAAGGGCTGGCTGATTTGGGACTTGACCAGCCAGCAGCTGACTGTGTCAAGGGATGTGAAGTTCCTTGAGTCCTTGTACTACAAGGAGTGGAAGCAGCAGCAGCAGCAGAAGCTTCCAACGACACCGCTAATTGTCGAGGCCGATGAGGTGCAGCGGCCTTCAAGGCAAGTGGAGGTTTCTGTCTCTGAGAATGAGATCTCTGGGGTGACAGAGGATGGGGGAGAACCTGAGGTGGAGGAGCAGCAGCAGCAGCAACAGCAGCAGCAGCCGCAGCAGCAGGAGGAGCAAGGTGCTCCACAAGGTGCCGGACGTACGGCTGACCGTCCTAGGAGGGATGTGCGCCCTCCTAACAGGCTGACCTATGCAAGCCGTGGCAAGCCAAAGGTGGTAAGGGCTGGGAGTGTGGCTGAGCAGTGTGATGAGGATGAGATAGCACACTGCTACTGGGCAGCCGTCCCTGAGCCCAAGACGCTAGCTGAGGCATTGAGCGGGCCCGATGCTGAAAAGTGGAAGCAGAGTGTGAAGGAGGAGTATGATTCTCTGCTAGAGAATGAGACGTGGGAGCTGTGTGAGCTGCCACCTGGGAAGAAGGCCATTTCTTCCAAGCTGATTTTCAGGCACAAGTACGGACCTGATGGGGCGCTGACCCGCTACAAGTCAAGGCTTGTGGCTAAGGGGTTTCAGCAGACAAAGGGAAAGGACTTCAACGAGCTCTATGCTCCTGTGGGGAAAGGCACAACACTTCGGGTGTCATTGGCAATGGCAGCATACCGTGGATGGCGGGTGAAGCAGATGGACATCACCACCGCCTTCCTCATTGGGATCATTCTGGAGGAGCTGTACATGTTACAGCCTGAGGGTTTGGATGATGGGAGCGGCAGGGTGTGCAGGCTGAAGAAGGCCATCTATGGCCTGAAGCAGGCTCCTCGTGCATGGTACCACAAGTTAGAGGAGACTCTGCTGGCTGGGGGTTTCAAGAAGAGTGAGTGTGATCACAGCTTGTTCCTGCTGCAGGAGAAGGAGCAGTTTCTCATGCTCCTGGTGTATGTGGATGACATCCTGCTCTTCTCTGAGTCGTCTGCAATGATTGAGCATGTGGAGGAGATGCTGGAGATGCAGTTTAAGTGCTCCAAGATGGGAGATGTGAAGTACTATTTGGGCATGCATGTGGAGAGGGACCTTGACAAGGGAGTGTTGAGGTTGCACCAGAGAAAGTATTGTGAGGGGCTGGCTGAGAAGTATGGGCTGCAAGATGGAGGAAAGCCAGCCACCCCACTGCCTTCGGGGTTCACTGTGGAGCCCTGTGCTGAAGAGGAGGTGGTGGGTGAGAGTGACAGGAAGCTGTTTCATTCCATGGTGGGGGCACTCAATTATGCGGCTAACCACACGCGGCCTGACATTGCCTTTGCTACATCCAGGCTTGCAAGTGTGGTTTCACGCCCCAGTCATGAGCAGCTGGAAGCGGCCAAGAGGTTGGTCCGCTATGTGAGCGCTACGGCATTAGTGGGCTTGGAGTACAGTGCTGTGCGACAGAGGCTGCAGAGGGGTGCAGCTGATTTGGGCAAGGGGGAGATGCTCCTGACCTGCTACACCGACGCTAGCTTCAACTCTGTGAAGGCGGATGGCACCAGCATTGGAGGCTATGTGTGCCTGTTTGGAGGTGGTGCAGTGAGCTGGCGCAGCAAGAAGCAGAACGAGGTGGGGCAGTCCTCGTGTGAGACAGAGTACATGGCTCTGCATCATGGGGCAAAGGAGGTGGTGTGGCTGAGGCGTTTGTTGGAGGAGATCGGAGTGTGCCAAAAGGAGCCAACTGTGATTTTCTGTGACAACGAGTCGGCTGTGAAGCTTGCTAAGAATGCTTGCCTTCATGGGCTGACGAAGCACATCAGGCCTAAGTGGCATTGGGTGAGGAGGCTCCTGGACAAGGAGGTGCGGCTGGAGATTGTGAAGACCCATCAGCAGGCGGCTGACATTCTCACCAAGCGCCTGGCTGAATCTGAGCATTGGAAGGGCATGAAGCTTGCTGGGATGAGTGTGCATTGAGGATGCATGCTTGAGCTATGGCATGTGGGATGATGGTTGGCAGCCAGAGGGGGAGTTTGTTGAGTGATGCTACCATTCGCATTCACGTCTGTCTGCCTCCCATCATATGTTCGTGCGTTGCATGCGTGTTGTGAGTGTGTGCAAGAATTTGTGTTTTGTGCGGTTTGGTTTTTCTGAGTGTGTGTGTGAATGTTATTTGGCTTGAGCAGATATCTGAAGTGACTCCTCTGCTCAAGAGCTTTCCAAGGAACCAAGTATCGCTTCAATCGGAGCACGAACTAGAAAGTTACGAACGTTGGAGTTCGTATGCTTTTGATATTTGGTTGTGGTGACTATGGGAAGTTGTGGGGTTGACTCAATATGGGGTACAGACTTTTGGGGGTTGGGAAATTCGTCTTTTCTACTGTAGTTGCTGCCAAATGGTTGGGAGAAACCAAACCAGGTTGGCAAGTGTGGCCAAGTTGGGTTGAGGTGGATTGTGGAGGTTGGGATAGTGACAAAGGTCAAAGTTGGGTTGCCTATGGGGAAGGGAATTGTATGGTATGGGGTTTCCTTGGTTGGGGACTCTCTTGGGACCTTCCCTCTCGTCCTCCTCATCCCCTCCTACCTGGTTCTATTGCTACTCTAACTTTCTTGTGTGAACTTGTGAGATCATTGTGATTGAGTTACGTTTTCTATGGCAGCATACCCCCTAGTGCGCCGAAGTTCATAACTCGAGTTATACTCCATATTCTGATACTATTCAAATTGGGAAAGATAGCCACGGTCAAGGGCTACAACATACTCGAGTTTGAAAGAATTCTAACAGTGGACCTTTCGTCGACGACGTTTCTTGTGACGACGACTTTTCTGTCCAGAATTGTAGTTGACGATTTTGAGATATTTCAGCCCCTAATCTTCATAGACTCCGTCCTTAATCTCTAACAAGGGCGAGCTGCACGTTGGCAAGTGGTGGGCCCATGTTACGAAAACGAGACGGAGGTCCGGAGGACGGACCTGCTCTGGATACCATGTCGAAAGTAACTAGTTGAACGTAGGAACCATGGCTAGGGTCCAAGGTACTAGCTTGAGTGACGAGAGAGTAGGGTGAGGCAAAAAGAGCAAAAGAGAGTTTCACTATAGTTCGGAAGGTACACATAGGCAAGACAAACATGCAATGAGGTACACCACCAACAGAAAGGCAAATAACTATACTAAGTCTACACTACAGGCAGTTATAGAATAATGTATACAATTACAATTCAACACTCCTATCCAATCCAAGATCCTTACTCTAACATGGTATCAAAGCTAGTTTGGATTATAGGAACTGCTAAAAAGGGCTTCAAAGCAAGCTTCTTTTATAATTTAATCTTACATCAAGGACAACATCATGCCAGGCGCAGACTGCGGAGAGGCTGGAGAAAATCCAGCACCTCCGTCCACCAATGTCGCTTTTACAACAACGACTGAGGATACGGCGCTCCATGAGCAGCTAATCTCCCGCATCAGCGCCCTGGAGAGCCATCAGCCGATGAGCATCGACGGCTCCAGCTACGCTCGAAGACCTCCCGATCCTCAAGGAGCTGGATCTGAACGATCCTTCACCTTTGACAACCACGGAGCCCAAGGATCTGCATTACGAAGCAATGGTGTCAATGCAGAGCAAGTTTCTCTCAACATCAAAGCTCAGGACAACGAAGCCCTTCGACGGGCAAGACTTCTACACCTGGAGCTTCGAATTCGAGCTGCTGGCTCAAGGCGCTCAAATCTGGATGTACTACAACGGGTCATACGCATTTCCGACCAACGGCTCACCTCAGGAGAAGACGCAGTACTACAACAAGTCGCTCCTGGCCTTCACAGTATTGATTCGGAACCTGTCGCCTGAAGAAAGGCTGATCATTCGCCCCTTCAAGAACGAGTGGGCACCCGCGCAGCAATCCTGGGAACATCTGCGCACCTGCCACATGGCAACAGATTCGGTGACACTTAGTCGCCTTCTCAACCAGCTGAACAACGTAAAGATGTTTCCTGACGAAAAGGCCGGGCCATACATCAACCGCTACAGAAACCTGAGAGACCAATTCAGGAAGAGCGGCGGCAACTTCCCTGACGATATGTTCGGCACCATCATTCTCGCTGGTTTGAGTCCGGAATGGCGCCAGTGCAAGTCGCTCCTTCGCACGCAAGGAACCCTCAGCGAATCTGCCCTCTGCGCCTCGCTCCTCTCCAAACAAAAGGATATCGACCTGTACAACGAAAGAGGCAACAAGAAGGAGAAAATCGCATTCTACACACAAGCACCACCGGACAAGAAGAGACTCTTCTGCAAATACTTCAAAAAAACAGGACATACAATTCAAGACTGCTGGAAGCTGAACGGCAACAACAACAACCAAAAGGGTGCCGCAACCCACCAGCAAGGAGGAGCTCCAGCACGCAACCAGACAATGTCATCACTAGTCGTCGCCACCACATCCCAAGCACCGGCGCGTATTCCTGCGAACACAAACGACAAAGGAAAAGCAAGGTTTTAACTTGCATGGTGCGTCGGGGACCGCCTCGCCCAAACCAACACTATCGCTTCTTCCGCAGCTGGGAGGACATGTTCGCAGACCCACCTCAGGAGCGGCCCGAAGGATTGGTTGAAGACGAAGAAGAGAGCGATCCAACCTACGACGAGCTGACGGTTGGACGGATGCAGTTTGACTGGGAAGCGCCGCAGTGGATCCAAGAGTCACCACCTGCACGCATCGCATACAACGAGGAAGGGTGTTACTACGACTACGAAAACGAACACGACATGGAGCATCACATCACTCCAAAGCTCACCAACCTCGCCAAGGCAAGGAAAGAAGTCAACAAATGGTACCTGGACAGTTGCTGTGGCCAACACATGGTGTCGTCGAGCATCTTCATTCTTAACAGTAAAGAACTCTTCAACGAGGTCGAAATCACCGTCGCCAACAGTCAGACCATCTACGCCAGGAGGCGCGGTCAGATCCAGCTGGAGTCGTACGACACCAGTTACTGCATCCACATTAGCGACGTCTTCGTCGTACCCGAACTTTAGTACAACCTCCTGTCTCTCGACCAGCTGATGAAGTGTGGCGTCGTCCTGCAAACAACCGAAAATGAGCTTCACTTAATACACAATGGGAGCTTTATCGGAAAAGCGACGAGCAAGGGAGGAGTGTTCGTGCTCGACTTCGAATCGCCCAAGACCTCCGGTGACAATCAACATATCATTGTCCTCGATCCACCCGGCCACCCGTCACCACCAACGTGGAGCCATCCAAAAGAGACCGACTATAACGGCCGGGCCTTGATGGAACCTTCCGTGCTCTTGCCGTTCTTGTCGCCTCGACCACGAACCCTGCGGACACAGGAGCGCAAGCGGTGGAAGAAGGAGAAGAAATCATATCTGAAACGACAGCCACGACAACGAAAACGGCAACCACTGAAGTCGGAGATTTTGCGCGAGCAATTTGGCCTCGCGTTCAGCAACCTACCGGCTGGAACACCACCGAGGGCTGGGACGCCGTGGACGTCCGCTGAATCGTGGAGAATACCGCGCTGGGAGAAGCCGTTGCAGCTTAAACTGGATGGGGAAACATCGCCGAAGGACCTGCAGCAGAGGAAGCAGAAGCAGCAGAAGAACCAGAAGTCACTGAGGAGGCACCAGAAGCAGAAGAAGAGTCCCTGGTAGAATACGGCCCTCACCTCATTCCCATCACAACGGACGGTAGGGATTACCTCCGCATCGAGACAAGGGGAGTGGCGATAGGCGACACCGACTTCGAAGAAGGAGAAATCACGCAGCCAGAAGATCGTCGCCCACGCGTCTCACCGCCGCCTTCAGAAGGACCAGTGGAGCTTCCTGTGATGATCAACACTTCCACCATCGGCGACAGCAGCGGAACATACCACGGTGCGACACTCCAAGCAGCGGCAGTCCAAGTTACCGTGCACGACGAACCTGCGGAACAAATCGGAAAAGAAACCGCAGAAACAATATTGGCACGGGAGAAAGAGCTCTACGCACGCACGAAGGGATACCGTGCCGACGGAGACATCTGGCACCAACGCTTCGGGCACCCATCAATTGAAGTGCTCAACAACTGCATCAACGCAAAAGTTTTTGCGGCAGACGTGTCAGAATCCCAATCACTAGACCATTGGGATAAAAGGGCTTGTTAAGTAGCGGGTCAGTGCGCCCATAACCCCCCATGACAACGCGCCTGTAATCCCCCTAGGATCAATCGGTCATCCACAGTGCAGATCTACTGACACCCCCCCACACTGGGAGGCCCAAGACTGAGCACAGCGGCAACGGCCTACATGTGCATACACCGGGATTCGAACCCGAGACTGCTCTGATACCATGTGAGAATAGTGGGCGAGAATGAGGAACCATGGCGAGGGAGATGAGCTAAGGATTGAGTGTCGAGAGAATTGGAGAGGAATGATTGTTCATTATGAGAAAGGAGATACAAGATATAGGCAAGAACAAGGAGGTGCACCACAATTACAAGGAATATAACTACACTAAATCTACACTACAGGCAGTTATAATATAATGTCACAATTATATTCTGACACACCCCCTAACTGCCTGCAGTGAAGAATCATGTGCAGAAACACCCCCTGAAGGGGTACACCACCCGCAGTGGAAGACGGCAAGGAGGTAAATGAGGAAGAGGAGGCGAGAGAGAGAGAGAGGAGGTGAGAGGAGATAAGAACGAAGGAGGAGGTGAGTGAGAGAGATGAGGAGAGGAGGTGGGGGAGCGTGCATGAGCATGACAGCTCACTGCCGGCCATCCCTCTTACTAACCCCTTTTTACAAAGGGGGAGGTGAGTGAGGGATGAGGAGAGGAGTTGGGGGAGCGTGCATGAGCGTGACAGGTCACTGCCGGCCGGCCCTCTTAACAACCCCCAGGTCCTCACCCTCAATTCAACCACCCCCCTTAAACTCACCCCCCTTATCAGCTGCTCCCTTGTAACTCACCCCCCTTCCCCCCTTCCATCCTCCAGCCCCTGCCCCACCCACAACAGTCCCTGCACTGCTTCACACGGCGGCCTGCCCCCTCTCCCCCACCCCCCATCCCCGCCACTCCCTAGGCTCCCACACACCCACCCCCCTCAGCGGCAGCTGCAGCAGTGGGAGACGGAGGAGGAGGAGGAGCAGGGGACGGTTCACACACCCGCCACCCCCATACCCGCCACCCCGCAGTTGCACCCACACCCGCCACCCCCATACCCTCCCCCCACGGCTGCACCTGCAGCAGGGGATGGAGGAGAAGGGAGGGGGGGGGGGGGGGGGGGGCTGGTGCTGCAGATCCCCTCCTGCCTCCCCCTGAACCTCCAAGTTTCCCCCCCCCTCTCCCCGCCATCCCCATGGAGGGGGGGGAGGGGGGGGAGGGGGGCGGGGGCGGAGCTGCGCGTGCGACTGTAGGGCACGCGGGCAGGAGGAACCCCCTCTTGCCACTCCCTCACCCACCATGGCGCAACAGGGCACCGGGGCCGCGGTTAGGGGCGGCAGGTCGCGAGGGGCCATGGCTAGGGGCGACGGGGCCATGGCTAGGAACGGGGCTGGGCGCTGGGCAGGTACGGGGCCGGGTGCTGGGCTAGGGACGGGGCCGGGTGCTGGGCAGGTACGGGGCCGGGCACTGGGCAGGTACGGGGCCGGGCGCTGGGCAGGTAAGGGGCCGGGCGCTGGGCAGGTACGGGGCCGGGCACTGGGCAGGAACGGGGCCGGGCGCCGGGCAGGTACGGGGCCGGGCTCTGGGCAGGTACGGGGCCGGGCGTTGGGCAGGTACGGGGCCGGGCGCTGGGCAGGTACGGGGCCAGGCGCTGGGCAGGTACGGGGCCGGGCACTGGGCAGCAACGGGGGCCGGGCGCCGGGCAGGTACGGGGCCGGGCTCTGGGCAGGTACGGGGCCAGGCGTTGGGCAGGTACAGGGCCGGGCTCTGGGCAGGTACGGGGCCGGGCGCTGGGCAGGTACGGGGCCGGGCGCTGGGCAGGTACAGGGCCGGGCACAGGCAGGAACGGGGGCCGGGCGTTGGGCAGGTACTTGGCCGGGTACTGGGCAGGAACGGGGCCGGTCGCTGGGCAGGTACGGGGCCGGGCGCTGGGAAGGTACGGGGCCGGGGCGCGGGCTAAGTACGGGGCCTGGCGCGGGCGTTACACGGGCAGGGCGCGGGCTAGGTACGGGGCCAGGCGCTGGCGACAGACGGGGCTGGGCGCGGGCCAGGTACGGGGCCGGGCGCGGGGATGGGTACGGGCCGGTCGCGAGGCTAGGTATGGGCCGGGCGCGGGGCTAGGAACGGGGCCGAGCGCGGGCAGGGTACGGGCCGGTCGCGAGGCTAGGTACGGGCCGGGCGCGGGGCTAGGAACGGGGCCTAGCGCGAGGCTAGGTACGAGCCGATCGCTGGCTAGGTACGGGGCCAAGCGTGGGCGAGGTACGGGCCAGGCGCGGGCGACGGAATCGACGGGGCCAGCGGGGCCGAGGGGCCGAGCTAGGGGCGACGGGCCAAGGGGCCGAGCCTAGGGGCGACGGGCCAAGGTGCCGAGCCTAGGGGCTATGGGCGACGCCACGGGGCGACGGGCCGGGGCCTAGGCTAGCAGGTACGTAGTTGGTGGGCCCATTGATCTTAGGTCCTAGAACTTATTGCTCTTATACCATGTCAGAATCCCAATCACTAGACCATTGGGATAAAAGGGCTTGTTAAGTAGCGGGTCAGTGCGCCCATAACCCCCCAGGACAACACGCCTGTAATCCCCCTAGGATCAATCGGGCATCCACAGTGCAGATCTACTGACAAGACGCACTGTTGCTGCCAGATGGAAAGCTACTCAAGCCAAGAACCAACTTACCCAACTGCACCGTCTGTCCAGCAGCTGCCCTACGTCACACGCCCTTCGCCGAAAAGATCCCTGGAGCCAAATGCTACAAAGCGTAAACAACGATTTCCTGGTGCTCACGGCGAAAGGAGTTGGAGGGGAGCAGTACACACTTACCTTCATCGACGCCGGCACACGATTTGTGTGGGTTGTAAACGTCAGCAAACACTATCTTGCTTACCAGTGTTTCGAAGTCTGACTGAGCATGGCGGAGAACCAGAGCGAGGGACAGAAGCTGAAGGCATTTCAGACGGACGGAGCCCTGGAATACCAGACGGAGGAGTTCAAAACCCTCTGCAAGCAGAAGGGAATCAAGAGGATGATTTCTCTTCCCTACGCTCACGAACAACAGAATTCATCGCAGCAAGTGCAGCAGTTCGCGAAGGACTCTACCTCACGGAGCTCCTATAGGAAACGAAGACGGCGATGAACGGGTCCTTCAAGTTACTCTGCGACAACCAGAGTGCGATCAAAATCGCAAACAAGCCAGGCTTCGTCAACCGCACGAAACACATCACCCTGCGTTACTTCTTCGTCAAGGACGAAATCGATGAAGGGAAATTCCAGCTCACCTAGTGCCCGGTTGGCGAGATGGCAGCTGATTTTCTGACGAAGAAACTGCCACGTCAGAAGTTCCAGTACTGCTCGGACCTGTGCGGAGTCGACCGAAAGAGCCACGTGGCGCACCTCCAGGAATGAAGGGGAGTGTTGGAGTATGAAGGGAATTACACTTAGCATTCCTGTAGGTGCAGCAGTATCGCACCCGCCATTATCGAAGCAGCGCTAGCAGCAGTATCGGATCAGCCCGTATCAAGGGCAGGAAGGTCAACAGACACAAGAGTCAACTGTTGTGACTGTTGACCATCTGGACCGACGATTGACTTTCCATCGAAGAATGGCAACAGGCGTAACCATGCGTACAGTTACACGCAGCGACTCGGTAACAAGAAGAAGTGCAATAGTCAGAGTCACTGTCAAATTGCCTGTAAAGCAGTTAGAATAAGGGAATGTACCCCTCAGACTACATGGCTAGCTAGATCTACTTATTGTGTGTGATTTCATGTTTTCATCAACTTTGTCATCTACATTCACTATGATCAGAGTTCCTACAACAAAGACTTCCGCTACCAAACTCTTCTAAGGCACTCCTATCCAATCCAAGATCCTTACTCTAACACAACATTGCCCACATTTGGTTCTTTCTAACTAGTCCCCACGATGTGTTGCGTGAAGCTGCAATTTTTTGCCTCATGGTTACCCTTTTGCACATTTTTTTTCGAAAGGGGTGGCACTTTGGGTTGAGTCAGAAATTTTTAACCATAACAACTTCGAGAGCCCCCACGAAACTTCCTTAACTCAGAGTTACGAGGGGCCACAAATCACCAAGGTGGGTTACAACTCAAACATTCACACAAGCGTAATGATTCATTGTCGGTGTACTCACCCAAGCCTACACGGCTCGGTAACTCAGAGTTAGTACCTCTGAGTTAGCGCAACAGAACAAGGCCCTAATTTGGTCACCTCCCTGCTGATGTTCGGCCCCTAGTAGTGCTGTACTTTTGGGGTGTGTCGAACTTGTAGACACTTGCAAGTGGACTAGCATGTCTGACACCTTGATGGTCTTTGCGATGGAATTGGACTGTTTTTCAATCCATGTGTCACGTGCTGATTGGTGATATCATGAAATGAGGTCCACACTGTGCAGGGAAACTGGGGTCAATCTACTCATTATAGGACGTCCTAGATCATGATAATGTATTAGCATCCAGTCAATTTTCAGCACAAAAGTCACACTACGGAGTTTTTTGCTTCACAATACTGTCAAACTTAAATAGAGCTTACATTGTGGGGTAGCCCATAAGGGGTACAACCCAATTAGGGTTAGCACTTGTACCCAACTTCTCTTCAATGCATTCATTCTCATTCGTTACTTTGACATGGTTTAAGAGCAGGTCCTTCCCTAGGACCGAATTTTTTTTAGGGCCCACCATAGAGCTGCCCCACTAGCTGCCCTGCCGCCCTACCCTACTGACCCGCCGCCCTGCTGGCCGTGGCACCACCCCTAGCAGCTCGTCGCGCCGCCCCTAGCAGCCCACGAGCCACCCTTGCAGCTAGCACGCTGCCCCTGCAGCCCGCTCGCCACTTCCTTGAGGCCCGCGCGCCACCCCTGCAGCCCGCGCCCAGCCCGCTTGCAGCCCGCCCGCCGCCCCTAGGCCCGCTCGCCGCCCCTAAGGCCCGCTCGCCGCCTGCTTGCGGCTCGCTCGCCGCCTCTGCCGCCCACTCGCCGCTTGCTCGCGGCCCGCTCACCGCCACTGCAGCCCGCTTGCTGCCCCTACGGCCCGCTCGCCGCCCCTGCAGCTTGCTCGCCGCTTGCCTGCGGCTCGCTCGCCACCCCTGCCGCCCGCTCGCCGCTTGCTGGCGGCCCGCTAGCCGCCCCTCCAGCCCACTTGCCGCCTGCCTGCGGCCCGCTCGCCACCCCTGCAGCCCGCTTGCCGCCCATTTGCGGCCAGCTCGCCGCCCCTGCAGCCCGCTTGCTGCCTGCCTGCGGCCCGCTCGCCGCCCCTGCAGCCCGCTAGCCGCACACCTGCAGCCCGCTCACCGCCCGCCTGCGGCCCGCTTGCCGCCCCTTGCAGCCCGTGAGCCGCCCCTCTTGCAGCCTGCGCGCCGCCACCTGCAGCCCGCTCGCCGCCCCTTGCGGCCCGCTTGCCGCCTCCTCTGCAGCCCTTGCGCCGCCCGGCTGCTGCCTGCCCTGCTACTTGCGCTGCCCGGCTGCTGCCAGCCCTGCTGCTTGCGCCGCCCGGCTACTGCCCGCCCTGCTGTGCACCGCTCTGCTGGCCGCTCTAGCCGTGCGCTGCCCTGCCCTGCCCTGCACGCTTCCCTCGTGCTCTAGCGCCGCCCTCCCTGTGTGCTGCTCTGCTGGTCACGCGCCACCCTGCTCTGCCTGCTATGGCTTCTCTCGGTGTACTCAGCTTCGATCATGAGGGTCGTCCGATTCTGTTCGATACGTGGTTCGACGACTTACAGCTGTACCTACTAAGCGATTCTAGAGACAGCGTTTCATTGTTTGACCACACGTCTGGAGCCTCTCTCGCCCCTCCCGCCACAGCTAACAGTGCGAATCGCTCTCAGTGGCTTACCCGTGACACTGCTGCTTGCTTATCCGTTCGCAACCACCTGCCGTTAGCCGAACGCGCTCACTTCGGACAGCACAAGACTGCTAAAGCATTGTACAACGCTGTAGTCGCCCGTTACTCCTCCCCTGCCATTGCTACTCTAGGCCGTCTTCTACTGACCTACCTTTTTCCCGAGCTGTCCGCCTTTGCCACGGTAGAGGACCTCGTTACCCACCTTCGCACTAGCGATGCTCGCACCGCTCTGCCCTCCCAGCCGAGTTCCTAGACATGAACCCCCCCAACCTGATGTACATCACTCTCTAATTCATAGTCACCCGCCTCCATGACTCTCTTCGCGCAGTCAGGGACCACTTTCTCGCACTTGACCCCATCGACCTCACTGCCGACCTACTCGAGAAGCACCTCCTTGCAGCAAAGACTAGCATAGTCGATCTAGGTGCTGCTCGTGGCACTCCTCGCATTCCCTTCTTTGAGGGGTGTTCCCCCTCCCCCCTTGCCCCCTCCTACGCTTCTGCTGCTGCTGTTGACGTCCTTGGTGCTGAGGATGTCAGGGCTGCTTCTGCTATTGGTGGGAAGCGCCGCAGCAGCAAGGGCAAGGGTGGCAGGAGTGGTGGAGGGGGCAGCGGGGGTGGTGGTGGTGGCGGCAGTGGAGGTGGTGGAGGTAGCAGAGCTGGTGGCAGCGGTGGGAGTAGTGGCGGGAGTGGGGGCTTTGGTGGCGGTAGCGGTGGGGGCAGTGGAGGTGGCGGTCGTGGCGGCGGTGGGAGTGGTGGCAGTTGGGGTGGAGCTGTTCAGATGGGAGGTTCTGGCAGTGGCCAGAGGCAGCAGCAGTAGCGTCGGAGCGAGGCCCCTTCGCCCCATCAGCTTCGTGAATGGTTTGCTCTGCGTGGGGCGTCTGGGGGTAGTGTTAGCTTCCCGTATGTCATTCGCACGGGTGACCGTACTGGTCAGACATGCGGGAAGCATCACACTCAGCACCGCTGCTTCTCCTGCCTAGATGACGCTTGGCGCGCAGAGTTTGGTGACGAGGCCAAGCGCCCCCACTGGGCAGAGCTGCTTAGGTCTGGAGTTGCTATCTTTGATCTTGACTATGATGCTATCCTTGCTGCTATGTATGCCTTGTCTGTTAGTGCTGAGGGTGACTGTTACCTGTGTGTGCCGCCTGACCCAGGTATAGATGCTGCTGCTGTAGGTGCTAGTGAGTCTGCTCTCCCTGGTACTGTGCCTACTGAGGCCTTGCACACCTTTACGCTTGACTCAGGTGCTTCCCGCTGTTTCTTTCGCGACAGCACCACCCTCACTCCTCTCTCTGCACCTGTACCGGTCAGACTGGCTGACCCCTCAGGGGGCCCAGTTCTTGCCCGTTCCTCCACTGTCCTCCCGTGTCCGACGGTTCCGTCTGGCTCACTCTCAGGTCTTCACCTCCTCTCGTTCTCTACGAACTTGGTGAGTACCGCTGCCCTCCAGGATGTGATGGTCACTACCACCACTCTTGGGGGTCAGTGTGTGTCGATCTGCACGTGTACACAGACGGGCCGTCACCTAGCCACGTTCACCCGTCGGCCTGGGTCGAGTCTGTACATACTGACTACCGAGCCTCCTAGCTCCTTAGCTAGCTGCGTCGGCCCAGGTGTCCGCGTCAGGTCCGGTAGCACCGCCCTGCTCGTGTCGCCTCCTGTCGCACCAGACACTTTTGTGGCACCACCGCCTTGGTCACCCCTCCCTGCCACGCCTTCGTGGCATCCACTCCCGCCTCCTTGTTTCTGGTCTTCCCAGATCTCTGCCTCCCCTCCCGCCCTCGTCTGCCCCGCCCTGACTTCCTTGCGCCGAGGGGCGGCAGCGCGCCGCTCCTCACTCCTCGTTGTTTCCCCCGACGACTGCTCCCTTGTAGACTCTCCACATGGACGTGTGGGGCCCAGCCCGCGTCAGTAGACAGGGCCGCGAGCACTACTTTCTGCTGGTTGTTGACGACTACACACGTTACACCACAATCTTCCCCTTGCGCAGCAAGGGTGAGGTCCCTGATGTCTTGATCTCTTGGATTTGCGCAGTCCGTCTCCAGCTCCGCGAGTGGTTCCGCAAGGACCTTCCTGTCCTACGTCTGCACTCTGACAGAGGTGGTGAGTTCTCCTCCGACCTCTTGCGGGACTTTTGTCGTGGGGAGGGCATCCTCCAGTCGTTCATGCTTTCGGCCTCACTGCAGCAAAATGGGTTTGCTGAGCGTCGCATTGGCTTTGTCATGGAGGTCGCTCTTACCTCCATGATCCATGCGGCTGGCCCCCAATTTTTGTGGTCGTTTGCAGTACGGTACGTTGCGCATCAGCTCAACCTCTGGCCCCGTGTCTCCTTGCCGGAGACCTCGCCTACACTGCTTTGGACGGGGAAGGTTGGCGATGCGTCGGTGTTCCGGGTCTGGGGTTCTCGTTCCTTTGTCCGCGATACGTCCGCAGACAAGCTCTCCGCCCGCGCTATTTCCTGCATCTTCCTTGGCTTTCCCTCTGACGCGCCTGGCTGGCAGTTTTACCACCCCACCTCGCGCCGTGTCCTCCCCTCTCAGGACGTCACGTTTGACGAGTCGGTTCTCTTTTACCGTCTCTTCCCCTACCGCTCTGCCCCTCTCTCACCCCCGCCGCTGTTCCTTGCTCTAAGTCCCCCTCCGGTAGACCCCCTCCCCCCTCAGGGTCCTGCTCCCTCAGGTGTGTCTCAGGTAGACCCACTCCCCGGGACTGTGCCTGTCAAGGTCGCTGTAGACTCAGGTGATGCTAGAGGTACTGCGTCTGGGGGTGCTGCATCTGGGGGTGCTGAGCCTGCGAGTGTGAAGCCTGGGGGTGCTGAGCCTGCGGGTGCGGAGCCTGGGGGTGCTGAGTCTGAGGGTGCGGAATTTGGGGGTGCTGAGCCTGGGGGTGTGGAGTCTGGGGGTGCTGAGCTTGGGGGTGCGGAGCCTGGGGGTACTGAGCCTGAGGGTGCAGAGCCTGGGGGTGCTGAGACTGAGGGTGCGGAGTCTGGGGGAGCTGCGCCCAGGGGTACTGCGCTTGCTGGAGGTCCTGTGGGTGCCTCGCCACGACTGTCTCCCCGGCGGGAGCCTCTCTCCCCGCCGCAGCTGCGCAAGTGGTTTGCTCAGCGCACTCGCCTTAGGAGTGGAGTTGCCGGAGCTGGAGGCTCTGCCGCTGGAGGCACTGGAGTTGGAGGTGCTGGAGCCACTTGTCTTGGAGGTGCTGGAGTTCCTGCTGGAGCTGGAGGTGCAGGAGGTGTTGGTGCTGCTGGTCCTGGAGGTGCTCGTACTAGAGGTGCTGGAGCTGTCGGGGCTGGTAGTGTTGGAGGCGCTGGAGCTAGAGGAGCTGGAGCTGGAGACCCTGGTGCTGGAGACCCTGGCGCTGGAGGCGCTGGAGCTGGAGGCAGTGGAGCTAGAGGCACTGGCGCTGGCGGTGCTGGAGCTGGAGGAGCTGGAGCTGGAGACCCTGGAGTTGGAGGTGCTGGAGCTGGAGGCACTGGCACTGGAGGCGCTGGAGCTGGAGACACTGGAGCTGTTGACCCTGGAGCTGGAGGTGCTGGCGCTGGGGGTACTGGAGCTGGCGGTACTGGTGCTGGAGGCACTGTGCAGCGGTGACCGTTTTTCGTTCCGCCGCCTCCGTCGTCTCTGCCGCCACCTGACTCGGTTCTTCGCCAGGTTCTTAGTCTCCCTCCTTCTACTGGCCTTCCTCCTAGCTTACTGAGTCCCCCGCCTCACCGGTCACAGCCATAGTTACCGCCAGACTCCCCACTGCTTGCTCCTTCTCCTTACGCTGAGCAGACAGACTCTTTTACAGAGCGTCGTGAGCCTGGGTCTCGTCTTGCCTCGCCTGTTCGCGCTGCTCGCACTGGTCGTCGTGTTCTTCGTCCGCGTCCTCCTTCTGTCCCAGGCACGCACGTTATGGCACTTCGTCCTTCCTCTGTGCCACTGTGAGTTTCCCTCCCGCCTCCTCCTGCGTCCTCTCTTCCTGCCGTTCCTGACCCTGAGTCTGACTTAGCTCGTGCTGCCAGTCACACTGTCCCTCGTCTTCTTGCCACGGTTGTCACTGACCCTTCTTTTGAGTCCACTGCTGTGTCTGCCCTCATTGCTGAGCTGGTTGGCTTTGATGCCACTTGTCGTCTCGACTACGCCACTGCTCTTGTTGCTGAGTCTGAGTCTGCCTGTCCTCCGTCCGTTGGGGGTGAGTGTGCTCTTGGCACGGACGTCCTTGAGGACAGGCAGGAGGACTTGGAGTGTCTTGCAGCTGCTGTACCTCATCTCGTGGCCATGCTGCTTGCCCCTGAGGGAGACCCGGATGCACCAGACATCCCGACCCCACACTCTTATGCAGAGGCGATTACGGGTCCCTACTCCTCTCAGTTGAAGACAGCCATGGACGCAGAGTCTGAGGAGAACCACTTCACTTAGGGAGGAGGCTGCTGAGGGCGATTAAGGCCCGTTCCTCTCAGTGGAAGACAGCCACTGTCTCTCTCGGTCGCCTGTTCCTTCCGTTCCTGTTTCCTGACCTCGCCTCATTTGAGCGCACTGCTGACTTGATCACTCATCTGCGCTCGCTCGATTCTAGCTACCGCACTGCTTACACTGATGCACAGCTTGCACTGCTCCCTCCCCCCATGGCAATTACTATCTATTTCATCGCCACTAGCCTCCCTGACCGCCTTGCCTCGATTCGTGACGCGCTTCTTCTAAAGCACCCTAGCGAGCTCATTATCGAGGTCCTTGAGTCGTCCCTTAAGGACGTTGAGAGCAGCCTCCGCTCGGTAGCCTCTGCCTCTGGTGTTGTGCCCCCTCCACTGTTCCACGGGTGCACTGTCCCTCAGCTGCCCACCTTTACTGCCTCCCTCGCCACTGCCACTATTGACGTGACCGCAGCTGCTGTTACGTCAGGGTGTGGGCGGAGGCGGCGGAGGCGGTGGGGGTGACGTGGCGAGTGGCGGCGGCGGGAGTGCAGGCGCTAGAGGAGCGCCTCGTGTAACAGCCGGTGACTCCCCTGCTGCAGCTGGTGGAGGTGATGCCCGGGTTGGTCAGCCACCTACTGGTCTGCCAGCCGCAGGGGGTGGAGCAGCGGCGTGGTACCTGACTCGACGACAGCAACAGCAGCAGGCCCTCCCCTCGCAGCAGCCACAGCAGCAGCAGCGGCAGCAGTAGGTTTCTGGGCAGGGGTTAGGACAGCGTCAGCTGCAGCGCGGTGTCATCCACCCTCCCTGCACCTATCACGTTCTGACAGGTGCCCGCCGCAGCCAGCCTTGTGGCCGCAGCCACCCACCGGGTCAGTGCTTTGCTCAGCTTACTGACACGGTTCGATTGGCCTACGGCGTTGACGGCCCTGCCCCTGACTGGCTTCCCCTTGTTCAGACGTACGGCCCCGCTCTGTGGGGCATGTCGGCTTCTCAGTTGGTTGATCTCTTAGGAACTCCTCATGCTATGCATGCTGTTGTTGACTCTAGTGCTTCTGACTCTGTTTTCTCGAGTGTTGTTATCTTAGGTGCTAGTCTTGCTGAGGTGCTTGTTGCTAGTGTAGGTACTTGTGTAGACACTAGTCCAGGAGCTGCTCTGGAGGACGCTTCGCTGTCTTTTACTCTGGACTCCGGAGCTTCGCACTGTTTCTTCCTCGACCGCACGACACTAACCCCGCTTCCTACGCCGGTCTCTGTAGCACTGGCTGATCCCACTTCGGGACCAGTCTCTGCTCGCTACACTACTACGCTTCTGTGCCCGGCTGTTCCCTCCGGTTCTCCGACCGGCTTCCACGTCCCCTCGTTCTCGAGGAACTTGGTGGGCGTGAGGCCGCTCGTGAGTCAGCACGTGGGTGTGTGGATTGAGCCTTCTGGCGAGACTGTGGTTTGTGTCGACGGGGACACGTACGCGCCTCTCGCCACCTTTACCGCTGAGTTGGGCTCTGGTCTCTACACACTTCACACTGGCCCCCAAGGGCAGCAGCAGCAGCAGCAGCAACAACACAGGCAGCAGCAGCTACTGCCTCCGACCCCTGTCACTGTCCCCCTTCAGGTTCCCGCGTCTCACCAGGTTGTCGCGTCTCCCCAGGTAGCTGTGTCTGTTTAGGTTCCAGTGTCTGGTCCAGTTGCTGCGTCGTGCTCCTGCCGGTCGCTTGCCCACCCCACTGTTTTGTGGCACCACTGGATGGGGCACCCGTCCATTTCTCACCTACGCGCTATGTCTAGTCAGCATCTTGTCTTAGGCCTCCCGCGTGTCTTGCCGTCGTTTCCGCCTTTGCTTGCGCCACCCTGCAGTCCCTTCGTCGAGGTTCGGCTGCGCGCCACCCCTCACTCTTCCTCACTTTGTCCGGCCACCGAGCCCTTCGAGACTCTCCACTTGGACGTCTGGGGCCCCGCCTCGTGCCCTGGCCCTGAGCGAGAGAGTTTCTTTCTCGTGGTCGTTGATGACTACTCCCGCTACACCATAGTGTTCCCCCTCGTGAAGAAGTCCGACGTGACTTCTACGCTGATCCGGTGGTTGCTTACCACTGCGGACACTGGTGATCGTCGTGTCAGCTGTCTTCACTCCGACCGCGGGGGTGAGTTTCGCTCTGGCATTCTCGCTGGATTCTGTCGCGAGCAGGGCATTCGTCACTCCTGGACGCTTCCAGAGTCCCCACAGCAGAATGGGGTTGCTGAGCGCCGCACAGGCTTGGTCATGGAGATCGCCCGCACCTCCATGACTCACGCCCGTGCCCCCCATTTTCTGTGGTCCTACGCGGTTCGGTACGCCGCTCACCAGCTGAACCTCTGGCCACGTGTCTCTCGGCCAGAGGCTTCACCGACCAGTCTTTGGACCGGGTCCCCTGGTGCTACGTCGCGTTTTCGTGTCTGGGGTTGCTTGGCACTGGTTCGCGATACCTCCGCGGACAAGATCTCGCCTCGCGCTGTTTCCTGCGTGTTCCTTGGTTTCCCTGAGGACTCGTCTGACTACACCTTTTACCACCCTCCCCTTCACCGGTTCTTTGATTCTCGTGACGTCCGTTTCGACGAGTCCGTCCCCTACTACGTCAGGTACTCCTGTCGAGGTCTCCCTGTTCCTCCTGCCCCTCTCTTCCTGACTTCAGCTCCCCCTCCTGCTCCCCCGGTACAGCCTCCCCCCCTCTATTCCTGCCCCATCAGGTGTGTCCCACGCTACCCCTCCCCCCTCGGTAGCCCCTCAGGTGCAGCCTCCTTCTCCGCAGTCCTCCTCCCAGCCTACAGCAGACCCTGCAGGAGCCGGTTTTCGTGGCGAGGACACTGGAGGTGCTAGCTATAGAGGTGCTGGAGTTGGAGCAGAGAGCGTACCTGTGCGAGGTCCTGGTTCTGGGGGTGCTGGAGTTGGAGCTGAGCCCGTGACTGCAGGAGACTCTAGTCTTCGGGGAACTGGTGTTAGTGGAGCTGTCCCTGGGAGTGCTACGACTAGGGGTGCGCCCTCTGCTGGACCTGGAGAGCTTGGGACGGACCTTGTTACTTCTGGTGGTGCTGGCTCTGGGTGTGGTGCGACTGGTTCTTTGGAGAGCGGTCCTCGGGCTACCACCGCTCCGTACTCCTCCCCCCCACCCCTACCCGACCCGGCTCCAGGCCCGTGTTCGCCGTGCCCGTGAGGAGCAGCTGGTGTTGGAGCGAGAGGAGAGAGAGTTGGAGCGGCAGCAGATGGAGCTAGAGCGGCTGGAGGAGCAGCAGCAGCAGCCGGAGCAGGAGCAGCCGCAGCAGCAGCAGCAACCACCTCCTCCTCCTGTCTCTGGTCTTCGCACCCTCGGTCTCCCCTCTCCTTCTCCTCCCTCCCCCCCCCCCTCTCCTCCTGTCTCTGGTACTCCGCTTCCTCCTCCTGACCCCTCCCCAGCTGTTTTCCCTCCTCCTCTGCCCACGTTATCCCCTCCTCTTTCTCATACTTGGCCTTCGCGTCGCTCTCCTCGTGCTCGTCCCTCGTCCCCTGTTCCCTTCACTGACCTTCGTACTGCCCTGTTTCGTTCTAGTCCGCCTCGTTTGTCTCCTTCTATACTTCCTTCTCCTCCTGAGTCAGCTCTCACTGCTTCCCTCTCTACACCTGTCACAAACTACTACCGCACGTACCGTCCTGTTCTCTCTCGTGCTCTCGCCTCTCTTGTTACCGACCCACGTGCTTCTCTGTCCTCTGTCTCCGCTCTTACTGCGGCAGTCGCTGAGTTTGCCTCTACTCGCTGCCTTGACTACGCCACCAGTCTTGTGGCTGCTCCTCCTACTAGTCCTCTGGCCGTCGGGGGTGAGTCTGCTCTTGGCTGTAATGCCCTAGAGGACAGGCAGTTTGAGCTGGAGTTCCTGGCAGCCACTTCCCCTCATCGCTGTGCCATGCTGCTCGCCCCTGAGGGAGACCCCGACGCCCTTGACATACCGACTCCTCGCACTTACGCTGAGGCAGTGTCAGGGCCTTGGGCCTCTTAGTGGAGAGCTGCCATGGACTCAGAGATTGCCTCCTACAGATCCACAGGCACCTACGTCGACGAGGTTCCCCCCCTTGGGGCGAACGTAGTCGATGGCATGTGGATCTTTAGGGTGAAGCGTGTCAGAGGTCCACTGGTGATCCCCGATTGATCCTAGGGAAGGGTTACAGGCTCGTTGTCCTGGGGGGTTATGGGCGCACTGACCCGCTACTTAACAAGCCCTTTTATCCCAATGGTCTAGTGGTTGGGATTCTTGACATGGTATCAGAGCGAAGATCTCGGGTTCGAATCCCAGTGTGTGCACTTCGGGCATCCCAGTGCGGGGGGGTGTCAGAGGTCCACTGGTGATCCCCGATTGATCCTAGGGAAGGGTTACAGGCTCGTTGTCCTGGGGGGTTATGGGCGCACTGACCCGCTACTTAACAAGTCCTTTTATCCCAATGGTCTAGTGGTTGGGATTCTTGACAAAGCGGCCACCGAGATCTCCTCCGGTCTTTAAGGCGCGCTATGTGGCCAGAGGTTTCAGTCAACGCGAGGGAGTTGACTTCTTTCAGACCTTCGCGCCTACCCCGAAGATGAACACTCTTCGAGTGTTACTACACGTAGCAGCACACAGAGACTACGAGTTACACTCTCTTGACTTCTCCACTGCTTTCCTTCAAGGTAGCCTACACGAGGAGGTCTGGTTACGTCGTCCCTCTGCCTTCACTAGCACTTTCCCTCCTGGGACCCAGTGGAGGCTTAGGCGACCGGTCTACGGTCTCCACACCGTTCTTTGTACTGGTCTACGTTGACGACCTGCTTTTTGCCACCGCTGACAGGGTTGCTTTGGGTGACGTGAAGCTCGAACTACAGAAGAGACACAGTTGCACGGACCTTGGTGAGCTGCACCACTACCTTGGCCTGCAGATCACCAGGGACAGAGCTGCTCGCACCATTACACTCTCACAGTCACACATGGTGCAACAGGTCCTTCAGCGGTTCGAACTTCAGCACTCTACTGTACAGCGCACAGCCCTTGCCATTGACCACAGACTCACCGGACCCTTTCCTGACGAGCCGTTCGAGCCTAGTGGTCCTTACGTAGAGTTTGTGGGCTGCCTCATGTACCTGATGACTTGTACTCGCCCGGACCTCGCCCTCCCTCTCAGCATCCTTGCTCGCTTTGTTGTGCCAGGGAGACACCGTCCAGTTCACTGGACAGCTGCTGTGAGGGTGGCGAAGTACCTGGTGACAACATCAGGCGTGGGGCTGGTTCTTGGAGGGAGACAGGACGTCGTGCTTACTGGTCACTGTGACTCTTCTTACGCTGACGACGCCGAGACGCACAGGTCTACTCAGGGGTACTGTTTCAGCCTGGGCTCTGGCGCTGTTTCGTGGAGGTCTACACGTTCCTCCTCGGTCTCGACCTCTACTACTAAGGCCGAGATCTACGCTGGAGCTATGGCTGCACAGGAGCTGCGCTGGCTGACGTTCTTGCTCACTAACCTTAGTGAGCGGCCGAGCTCTGCGCCGACCTTGTTCAGTGATGACAAGGTGACGATTCTCCTCTGTCGAGAGCGGTGACTGGAGAGCAGAGTGAAGCACATCAATGTCAGGTATTTTCTTCTGCGAGAGTTGCAGAGGCGTGGACAGGCTCGTTTCGACTTTGTTGAGTTCGAGGCCAACACTGCAGACATCTTCACCAAGGCCCTGCCGCCTTGTGACCACCAGAGGTGTTGTGTGCAGTTAGGTCTCGTTTGTTGGAAACAAGCAATTTAACGCTCCTGTTGTGTCGAAACAATAGACTACAAACAAGGCGAATCACAGCGGAGCAACGGCGAGTCAACCGAGGATGTTGACAGAAAGTAACCGCTGGAGGTTACGCGAAGGTCAAAGGTCGCTGACCTTTGACTCGACGAAATACAGCGCGACAGCAAGGACAAACAACTGACTCGGTATTGAGCAGTTGCCCGAGTCGTCACTGTATCGAACCGCAACAGCAAAACAGCTAGTTGCACCTTTTCGTATTCCTTGTAATCTTATAAAAGCCTTTGTCTTACCTTGCTATAATCAATCTCTTGCTCTCACACACTAGTGCAAGTTGGTTCAACAAGTTCACAAAGAACGCTTCCGCAATTACAACATTCCTACTGAGGATCTTAGCCTTGGAAAGATCCTAAGGGCTTTTATCAGCCCAACATTCTTACGCTGACGACGCTGAGACGCACAGGTCTACGCAGGGGTACTGTTTCAGCTTGGGCTCTGGAGCTGTTTCGTGGAGGTCTACACGTTCCTCCTCGGTCTCGACCTCTACTACTAAGGCCGAGATCTACGCTGGAGCTATGGCTGCACAGGAGCTGCGCTGGCTGACGTTCTTGCTCACTGACCTTAGTGAGCGGCCGAGCTCTGCGCCGACCTTGTTCACTTATAACAAGGCGACAATTCTCCTCTGTCGAGAGCCGCGACTGGAGAGCAGAGTGAAGCACATCAATGTCAGGTACTTTCTTCTGCGGGAGTTGCAGAGGCGTGGACAGGCTCGTTTCGACTTTGTTGAGTCCGAGGCCAACACTGCAGACATCTTCACCAAGGCCCTGCCGCCTTGTGACCACCAGAGGTGTTGTGTGCAGTTAGGTCTCGTTGACACAGGTTCTCTCCTTGCATAGTCTTGAGTTCTCTCCTTGCCTTGTTTATGTTGGGCTGAGAAAATAGCCCTTAGGATCTTTCAAGGCCAAGATCTTGTTGAAGTAAGGATGTTGTAGTTTGCGGAAGCGTAATAATAAGGATACTTGAACTACCCTGCGCTAGTATGTGAGAGCAAGATAAGTTGATAATAGCAAAGACATACAAGGCTTTTATATGATTACAAAGGAATATGAAGAGGTTCTATTCTAGCTGTTTTCTGCTGTTGCGGTTCGATACAGTGACGACTCGGGTAACTGCTCGGTATCTAGTCAGTTATGTGTCCTTACTGTCGTACTGTATTTTTTGTCGAGTCAAAGGTCAGCGACCTTTGACCTTCGCGTAACCTCCGGCTGTTACATTTGTTGACTCGCGTGTTGTTTCACTGTAGTCCGTTCCATTTCGTGTTAATACTTCGATTACTTCAGAAGCGTTAAGTTACTTGTTTCCAATTCCAACACTCCCCTTCGCTTCTGGAGTGTCACTGCTGATGACGTGTCCTTGTCCAGTAAGCAGCATGCAGTACTCGAACTTCTGTTTTCCGAGTTTCTTGGTCAAGTAATCGGCTGCCATCTCGGATGTGGGACAGTAGGATAGTTCGAGTCTTCCCTTCTCGATTTCATCTTTTACGAAGAAGTACCGGAGGGCGATGTGCTTCGTTGGATTCGCGAACCCATTTTTGTTCGCTATGCGAATGGCCGATTGGTTGTCGTAGAAGAGGGAGAAGTTGGGTAACTGAGCCAATTTTGCTTCCTCCAGCAATTCGCGAAGATATAGCCCTTCCTTGGTGGCTGAGCAGAGTGCGATATATTCTGCTTCTGCTGAGGAGAGAGCGATTAGCTCTTGCTTGTTCGATTGCCATGAGATAGGACCGATAGGTTCGAGTCGGTAGATGTAGCCAGTACGAGATCGCCTGTTCTCAGAATCTCCAGCGTGATCGGCGTCGACGTAGCCGATTAACTTAGGTGTCGTAGTTCCGGTCTTGTGGTAGGTTAATCCGATCGTCGGGGTAATGACGAGGTAGTGAAGTGCGCGGTCGAGCTCCATCATGTGTTCTGCTTCAGGCTTTTTGAGGCTGGTGGCGAGTTGACTGGCTGAGTAAGACGGATCCGGTCGGCAGGTAACGGCTGCAAAGAGTAGACAGCCTAGCTTTCGTTGGTAGTCGCGAATCCCAGCGGGTTTGAGTAGGGCGGAGACTTTGCGATTTCCGTCAGTGTAGCGGTATGGCGTGGTGATGGTCGCTGGGGTGAGTCTGAATCGTTTAGCGATGGTGTCCGTGTATTTTTCAGCGCTGAGGTAGATTGCGTTGTCGCCGTCTTGTATGTTAAGTCCCAAGTACTGTGTCATGGTAGTCGCGACGGTGAGTGTAAGATCCTTCTGCAGCTCCCCTTCAAACCAGGTTGTTATGTCGTCGGTGGAGCCTATGTAGAGGAGGTCGTCTACTTAGACGATGAGTAAGATGTAGTCAGTCCCCTTAGTGAGTCGGTACATCCCTTGGTCGTGCGGTAGTTGGAGGAATCCGATGCGGATTAGACGGGCGTGAAGATGCTGCTGCCACAGTCTTGGGGCCTGTTTGATGCCGTACAGCGATTTTTCCAGCTGACAGACTTGGTTGGGGTCTGTGTCAGACCCGTGCGGGAATTCAACGAAGATCTCAGCATCGACAGGGGCGTAGAGGAAAGCGTTGGCGACATCGATTTGTCGAAGTTTCTTCCGGTTCATGGTGGCTATCACGAGGAGAATCCGCAGCGAGGTATGTCAGCTAACTGGGGCAAATGTTTTCGTGAAGTCTTGTCCTTGCTCTTGGTCGAAGCCACGCACGACCCAGCGTGCCTTGAATTTGTCAATTGTTCCGTCGGCTTTTGTTTTCATGCGGAAAACCCATTTTCCCGTGAGAATGGTCTTGTTGCGTGCTACTCCGATAGGCACGACTTTCCAGGTGTTGCATTCTTGCAGCGCATTTAACTCTCTGTCCATGTCTTCGCGCCATTTTTCCCTGTGTTCCCCCCCCAGAGCCTGCTAAATGTTGGCAGGCTCCTTAGGTGGTGCCGCTCTGTGGACAGCGGTGACGAGTCCTAGTATCTGCAGTCCACTCTGTGTGTAGCAGGGGAGATTTGCGTCCTCGGGATAAGCTGCTTCATCTCCCGCTTCTGGGTCTGGGAGGAAGTTGGGTCCTATGCGTTTGGAGACGTTGGTGTCGACCGGTTGGGGTGTAACGTAACCGGTGTTGGCGAAGTCGAAGTAGGTTTCGGCGTTGATACTTTCGCGAGGGTTGCCGTCGTCCATGGGGATGTCCACTGAGCAATACGGAAGAGGTCCGGCTTCCTCCGAAAATCCGTCCACGTTCTGCTCGCCCCAGTCAGCTTCGTCTGCTGCTGAAGCAAAGGCTCGGTTGCCACGGAAGCCGCCCGTGAGGTCTCGATTTGCTGCCAGGTTGTCCAGGTACGTTTGAAGTGTGAGTCGTTCGTAGAAAATGACATCACGTGCTGCTAATGTTTCCTTCGAGTGGACGTCGAAAATCTTCCATGCGTTGTAATGCTTTTCGATGCCCAGGTGTAGTCCCTACTGTGCGCGTTGGGAAAATCTTCCGACTTTTGTAGTGTGCGGGCGGTACTGTACCATGCACCCGAAAACTCGTAACATTTTTGTGTTGCCCGGTTTCCCTGTCCACAGTAGGTGCGGTGAAGCGTTGTTCGGGAGCGATGATGACGAGAGCAAGTTGTGCAGCATGACAGCGTGGTCCATCGCCTCAGGCCACTGGTGGTTGGGCAGTCGCATGCCACGCAACAGTTTGCGCATGGTGTTCTGGAGAGTTCTGTTCATCCGTTCTACCACGCCTTGCTGTTGATGGGCGTAGGGAAGCGAGATGAGTCGCTTGATGCCTCATTCTGCGAGGTACTGCCGGAACCTTTGTGACTGATATTCCCCTCCCCCGTCTGACTGGAAGCTTTTCAGCTTTGCTCCTGATTCTCGTTCTGCCACAGGTAGCCAGGCGATGAAGGCTTCAAAGGCCATGTCGCGACTTGGGAGGTTGAGGTGCCAGACGTATCGGGTGGCGGCGTCGATGAAAGTTGTCAAACATATATTTACTATAGTCGGTCTAGGCTGTAGTGGGGTAGTCCTTAGAGGGTACAACACTTATGTGTTTCCTACTTGTACCCTCCTCATTTCCTAATTCAATCATTCTTTTCGTCTATCATTCTCACATGGTATAGAGCTAGTTTCGAGATTTTTTTTTAAGGGCCCACCACTGAAATTTCTCCCCTGCCTACTTGCCGCGCGCTTCGCACCTTCCCTTCGAGGCCCGTCACGGCCCCTGCGCCCGCCCTTAGAGCCTGCGCCCGCCCCGTAAGGCCCCTTAAGGCCTCGTTAGGCCCCGTAAGGCTCCTTTCGGCCCCGTTTAGGGCGCGGATTAAGGCCCCGTAAGGCCCCGTTATGCCCCGTAAGGCCCCGTAAGGCCCCGTCAGGCCCCATTCGGCCCCGTTTAAGGCCCCGTTAGGCCCCGACAGGCCCCGTTAGAGGCCCCGTACGGCCCCGTCAGGCCCCATTTGGCCCCGTTTAGGGCGCGGATTAAGGCCCCGTAAGGCCCCGTTAGCCCCGTAAGGCCCCGTAAGGCCCCGTCAGGCCCCGTTCGGCCCCATTTAAGGCCCCGTTAGGCCCCGACAGGCCCCGTTAGAGGCCCCGTACGGCCCCGTCAGGCCCCGTTAGAGGCCCAGTACGGCCCCGTCAGGCCCCATTTGGCCCCGTTTAAGGCCCCGTAAGGCCCGTCGGGCCCCGTTATAGGCCCCGCAAGGCCCCGTTCTCGGCCCCGTACGGCCCCGTTATAGGCCCCGTCAGGCCCCGTTATAGGTCCCGTACGGCCCCGTACGGCCCCGTTATAGGCCACGTCAGGCCCCGTTATAGGCCCCGCACGGCCCCGTTATAGGCCCCGTACGGCCCCGTTATAGGCCCCGTCAGGCCCCGTTATAGGCCCCGTTCGGCCCCGTTATAGGCCTCGTCAGGCCCCGTTATAGGCCCCGTTCGGCCCTGCTCCTGAACTGCCCCGGCCCTGCTTCTGCACTGCCCCGGCCCTGCTCCTGAACTGCCCCGGCTCTGCCCCGGCCCTGCCCCGGCCCTGCCCCTGAACTGCCCCGGCCCTTGCCCGGCTCTGCCCTGGCCCTGCCCCGGCCCTGCTCTTGAACTGCCCCGGCCCTGCCCCGGCCCTGCTTCTGCACTACCCCGGCCCTGCTCCTGAACTGCCCTGGCTCTGCCCCGGCCCTGCCCCGGCCCTGCCCCGGCCCTGCCCCTGAACTGCCCCGGCCCTGGCCCGGCTCTGCCCTGGCCCTGCCCCGGCCCTGCTCCTGAACTGCCCCGGCTCTGCCCCGGCCCTGCCCCGGCCCTGCCCCGGCCCTGCCCCTGAACTGCCCCGGCCCTGGCCCGGCTCTGCCCTGGCCCTGCCCCGGCCCTGCTCCTGAACTGCCCCGGCCCTGCCCCGGCCCTGCTCCTGAACTGCCCCGGCCCTGCCTCGGCCCTGCTCCTGGACTGCCCCGGCCCTGCTCCTGAACTGCCCCGGCTCTGCCCCGGCCCTGCCCCGGCCCTGCCCCGGCCCTGCCCCTGAACTGCCCCGGCCCTGGCCCGGCTCTGCCCTGGCCCTGCCCCGGCCCTGCTCCTGAACTGCCCCGGCCCTGCCCCGGCCCTGCTCCTGAACTGCCCCGGCCCTGCTCCTGGACTGCCCCGGCCCTACCCCGGCCCTGCCCCAGCCTCTCCCCTGGTAAGAGCGCCGCGCTGCCGAGCCACACCGCCCTGCCGAGCTGCGCCGCCCTACCTAGCCTGCTTAGCCGAGTTCCACTGCTGCTACTGCTAGCCTGCTGCTTCTCCTGTCATGGCTAGTCTCAATGAGGGTCGGGCTGTTGACTTTGAGGTCTGGCTAGATGTTCTGCAGCTTTTCCTACAGTGCGATAACAAGGATGGTCTCTCACTGTTCGATCTCACTTCTGGCACCTCTACTGCCCCTACTGCTGATGCTGACAGTACTGTTCGCTCGCAGTGGCTCACGCGCGATGCTGCTGCTCGTCTTGCTGTGCGCAACCACCTGCCGTCTACTGAGCGCGCGCACTTTAGTCAGTACAAGAGTGCTAGGGCTCTGTACGACGCTGTAGTTGCACGCTACTCCTCCCCTGCCACTGCTGCCCTCAGCCGCCTCATGCTACCGTACCTTTTCCCTGACCTTGCTGCCTTTGCCATTGTCGCTGACCTAGTTGCTCACCTTCGCACTAGTGACGCCCGCTACCGCGCTGCCCTTCCCACTGAGTTTCTTCCCACGAACTCCCCCCCCATGTACATCACCCTTTACTACCTAGTCACCCGCCTCCCTGACTCTCTCTCCTCAGTCAGGGATCCCTTTCTCTCCCTTTGCCCTACCGAGCTGACTGTCGACTTGCTAGAGGAGCGCCTTGCTGCAGCTGAGAAGAGTATCTTAGCTGTTGGGGCTTCTCGCGGCGACCGTCGCACCCCCTTCTTTGAGGGGTGTTCCCCTGTCCCCCTTCTCCCCTCTTTTGCCTCTGCTGCTGCTGTCGACCTCGTTGGCACTGAGGAGGTCGGCGCTGCGTCTGCCCCTGGTGGGCGACGCCGCACTGGCAAGGGCAAGGGAAGCAGGGGTGGTGGTGGGGGCGGTGGAGGCAGCGGTGGAGGAGGTGGAGGAGATGGAGGTGGTGATGGGGGTGGTTCCGGGAGTGGGGGCGTAGGTGGCGGCAGTTGCGGCCGTGGCGGCGGTGGTGGAGGAGGTGGCGGCGGCGGCGGCGGCGGTGGTGGAGGTAGCGGAGGAGGTGGTGCTGGTTGCGGTGCGGCCACGCAGCGTGGAGGCCTTGGTGGCAGCCAGCGTCCGCAGCAGCTGCGCACCCGTGAGACCCCGTCTGTTCAGCAGCTTCGTGAGTGGTACGCTGGACGTGGGAGGTCTGGGGGTGCAGGTCCCTGCGCGTACGTTCTTTGCACCGGCACTCGTAGTGGGGAGGTGTGTGGTCTCCCACACACCACGCAGCGCTGCTTTGGCCGCTTGATTGACGCTTGGCGTACCCAGTTTCCTGACGCTGTTGAGCTTCCTCGTTGGCATGATCTGCTTCTGCAGAATGTGCCTATCTTTGATCTAGATTTTGATGCTATCCTTGCTGCCATGTATGCTCTTGCTGATATTACTGAGGGTGACTGTTACCTGCGTGTCCCGCCCGACCCGGGCACTGTGGCTGCTGCTCTAGGTGCTAGTGCGGCTGCTGCTCTAGGTGCTAGTGCGTCTGCTGCTCCAGGTGCTGGTACGTCTCCTCCCTCTGGTACTGCACCTACTGAGTCCTTTCACACCTTCACACTTGACTCTGGTGCTTCGCGCTCTTTCTTTAGAGACAGCACCACGCTCACGCCGCTCCGTCGGCCTGTTGCGGTCTCCCTTGCTGACCCCTCCGGGGGACCAGTCCTTGCACACTCCTCCACGGTTCTACCGTGTCCTGCGGCCCCGTCGGGCTTGCTGTCGGGACTCCACCTCCCCTCGTTCTCTACAAACTTGGTGAGTGGAGCTGACCTCCAGGACGCGTGGGTTGACCAGTTCACCCCTGGAGGTCAGCGTGTGACCCACTGCACTTGCTCTCGGACGGGCCGCCACCTGGCCACGTTCACCCGTCGGCCAGGGTCGAGTCTGTACACACTGACTACTGCGCCTCCTCCGGTCCCTGCGTCTGGTCAGGTAGCTGCGTCCAGTCAGGTGTTTGCTGCTGCGTCTAGGTCTAGTCCTGCGTCTGCCCCCTGCTCGTGTCGTCCTCTGGCGCACGAGACTCTCCTCTGGCACCACCGCCTTGGTCACCCCTCCCTGCCTCGTCTTCGAGGTATGGCCTCCCGTGCTCTTGTCTCTGGACTCCCCAGGTCCCTCCCTCCCCTTCCTCCGGGGCCTGCCCCCACCTGTGTTCCTTGTGTCGAGGGCCGGCAGCGCGCCGCTCCTCACTCCTCCTCGTTTCCTCCGACTGAGGCCCCTCTGCAGACTCTTCACATGGACGTGTGGGGCCCAGCCCGCGTTCGTGGACAGGGTCACGAGCGTTACTTCCTGCTGGTCGTTGACGACTACTCGCGTTACACCACAATCTTCCCCTTGCGCAGCAAGGGTGAGGTCACTGAGGTGTTGATCGACTGGATCCGCGGTGCTCGTCGCCAGCTTAGTGAGAGTTTTGGCTCCGACCTTCCTGTTTTGCGTCTGCACTCAGACAGAGGCGGGGAGTTTTCCTCCGACCTTCTGAGAGCCTTCTGTCGTTTGGAGGGCATCCGCCAGACGTTCACGCTTCCGGCCTCCCCGCAGCAAAATGGGATTGCTGAGCGCCGCATTGGCATGGTCATGGATGTCGCTCGTACGTCCATGATCCATGCGGCTGCTCCCCACTTTCTGTGGCCGTTCGCGGTTCAGTACGCTGCGCATCAGATCAACCTTCAGCCTCGTGTCTCCTTGCCGGAGACCACACCTACTCTGCGGTGGACGGGGAAGGTTGGCGATGCGTCCGCGTTCCGTGTCTGGGGATCTCGAGCTTTTGTCCGCGATACTACAGCGGACAAGCTGTCCTCCCGTGCTGTTCCCTGTGTCTTCCTTGGCTTCCCTCCTGACGCACCCGGGTGGCAGTTCTACCACCCCAGCTCGCGTCGTGTTCTGTCCTCTCAGGACGTCACGTTTGACGAGTCGGTGTCGTACTACCGTCTCTTTCCCTACCGCACTGCCTCTCCCCCTCCCCCGCCGCTCTTCCTTGCCCCAGGTACTCCTCCGGTAGATCCCCTCCCCCCCCAGGGTCCTGCCCCCTCAGGTGTGTCCCAGGTAGACCCTGCCGAGCCGGTCGAGGTAGCTGTCGACTCAGGTGCTGCTAGGGGTGCTGACCCTGCGGGTGCGGGGACTGGGGGTGCTGAGACTGGGGGTGCTGAGTCTGGGGGTGCTGAGACTGGGCGTGCTGAGCCTGGGGGTGTGGCGCCTGAGGGTACTGTGTCTGGAGGTGCTGCGCCTGCGCGTGTTGAGTCTGGAGGTGCTCTGGGTGTCCCGTCGCGGCGGGAGCCCCTCTCTCCACAGCGGCTTCGTGAGTGGTACTCTCGGCGCTGTCGGGTTGCTGCTGGAGGTGCTGCTGGTGCGGGTGCTGCTGGAGGTGCTGGCGCTGCTGGAGGTGGTGCTGGTGCTGGAGCTACTGGAGGTGCTGCTGGTGCTGGAGCTGCTGGAGGTGCTGCTGGTGCTGGAGGTGCTACTAGAGCTACTGGAGGTGCTGGCACTGCTGGAGGTGCTGCTGGTGCTGGAGCTGCTGGAGGTGCTGCTAGGACTGGAGACCCTGAGGCTGAGGATACCGGTTCTGTCTCTGCTGTTTCTCGAGGCGCTGCGCGGCCGCGGCCGTACTACGTTCCGCTTCTTCAGCAGGTTCTTGGCTCCCCACCTTCTCCTGGTCCTCCTCCTCCTTCCCTGAGTCCACCGCCTGTCCCGTCTCAGTCGCAGTTACAGCCGGCCTCTCCGCTGCCTGGTCCTTCTCCTTACTCTGGTCCGACTAGAGGTCTTACGGAGCGTCGTGAGCCTGAGTCGCGTCCTGTGTCGCCTGCGTCTCGTTCTACGTCGCCTGTCCGTTCTGTTCGCGCTGGTCGTGTTTCGCGTCCGCGTCTTCCTCCTGTCCCTGGCACTCACTCTATGACTCTGCGTCCTTCCACTGCTCCACAGCGTGTCTCCTCCTGCGTCCTCTCTTCCTGACGGTCCGGACCCGGAGTCTGACTCCCTTCGTGCTGCTAGTCCTACTGTCACGCGCTTTCTGGCCACTGCTGTCACTGACCCCCTGTTTGAGTTCTCTGCTGCGTCTGCTCTTGTTGCTGAGCTTGTTGACTTTGCTGCAGCCTGTCGCCTAGACTACGCCGCTAGTCTTGTTGCTGAGTCTGCGTCTGTGTCTGTCTGTCCTCCGTCCGTCGGGGGTGAGTGTGCTCTTGGCACGGACGTCCTTGAGGACAGGCAGGAGGACCTTAAGTGCTTTGCTGCTGCTTCACCTCATCTCATGTCCATGCTGCTTGCCCCTAAGGGAGACCCGGATGCACTAGACATCCCGACCCCGCGCTCTTACGCAGAGGCGATAGAGGGTCCCTACTCCTCCCAGTGGCAGGCAGCCATGGACGCAGAGATGGCTTCCTGGAAGTCCACAGGCACCTACATAGACGAGGTTCCCCCACCTGGGGCGAACATCGTCAGTGGCATGTGGATCTTCAGGGTGAAGCGGCCGCCGGGTTCTCCGCCTGCCTTCAAGGCGCGTTACGTTGCACGTGGCTTCAGTCAGCGACAGGGAGTTGACTTCTTTCAGACCTTCTCCCCTACCCCGAAGATGACCACTCTTCGGGTACTGCTGCACGTTGCTGCTCAGCGTGACTACGAGCTCCACTCGCTTGACTTCAGCACAGCCTTCCTACAGGGCAGCCTGCACGAGGAGATCTGGCTGCGCCGCCCACCTGGCTTCACTGGGTCGTTTCCTGCTGGTACCCAGTGGAGCCTCCGGCGACCAGTCTACGGTCTCCGCCAGGCGCCCCGTGAGTGGCACGACACGCTCAGGACGACTCTTGCTGCTCTTGGTTTTGCTCCTTCCACTGCTGACCCTTCTCTGTTTCTACGCACTGACGCTACTCTGCCGCCGTTCTACGTTCTTGTGTACGTAGACGACCTTGTCTTTGCTACTGCTGACACGGAGGCACTCGCCCACGTGAAGTCCGAGCTGCAGAAGAGACACACGTGCACAGACCTGGGTGAGCTCACAAGCTATCTTGGCTTGCGGATCACCCGGGACAGAGCACAGCGCACCATTACCTTGACTCAGTCACACATGGTGCAGCAGGTCCTTCAGCGCTTCGGCTTCACCTACTCCTCGCCACAGTCCACTCCTCTGCCTACCGGTCACTCGCTCTCAGCTCCACCTTCGGACGAGTCCGTAGAGCCGAGTGGCCCGTATCCAGAGCTTGTGGGCTGCCTCATGTACCTGATGACTTGCACACGACCTGACCTCGCATACCCTCTAAGCCTTCTGGCTCGCTACGTGGCTCCCGGCAGGCACCGAAAGGTGCACTGGGATGCTGCGAAGAGGGTGTTGCGATACTTGTGCAGTACATCGGGCATGGGGCTCGTGCTTGGAGGACGGGCTCGAGTTTTCCTCACTGGTCACGCTGACGCCTCCTGGGTTGATGACTTGGCTACGCAGCGGTCGTCACAGGGTTACACCTTCAGCCTTGGCTCCGGTTCTGTCTCCTGGCGGTCTACCCGCTCTTCTTCTGTTCTCAGCTCCAGTTGTGAGGCTGAGATCTACGCTGGGGCCATGGCTGCACAGGAGCTTCGCTGGCTCACCTACCTGCTGACCGAATTGGGAGAGGCGCCTCGTTCTCCTCCAGTTCTGTACGTCGACAACAAGGCCATGCTGGCCTTGTGTCAGGAGCACAGACTGGAGCACAGAACGAAGCACATTGCTCTGCGCTACTTCCTTGCTCGAGAGTTGCAGCAGCGTGGCCAGCTTCGTCTTGCTTACGTGGCCTCTCAGGCCAACACTGCTGATGTCTTCACCAAGGCACTTCAGCCTTGTGATCATCAGCGTTTCTGTACTGTGTTACTCTATATACTTATACCTGCATGCTTACACGTGCTAGGTTGTGTTCACTGTATTTTTTGCTTTCCTTTATATAACTCTGCATGTGAACTGGCCTTCTGGCCCTTTGCTTGTGCTCAGACTGTGTGGTGACTTTGTGATCCACCCTGAGTTTGCTTTGTCTTTCTTGACTGGTCTTGTGACCCCTTGTTCTCCCCCACTTTGTCTATGGGGGTGTGTCAAACATATATTTACTAGAGTCGGTCTAGGCTGTAGTGGGGTAGTCCTTAGAGGGTACAACACTTATGTGTTTCCTACTTGTACCCTCCTCATTTCCTAATTCAATCATTCTTTTCGTCTATCATTCTCACAAAAGTAATCACATTGTTAAATGCTCCTTGTCCTTGTTCGCGAGTATACAGGATGTCGCTGTATACTTTCTCGAGTGGTGCGTAGGCTGGCGCGCTTGGATTGTGGTGAGAGACAAATGGTTGATGAGGTAAGTCGGCTTCGGGGCAAGTAAAATAGGTTCCTCGGACTCGCTGAAGTTCTCTGCCGTCGGGTAGAAGTAAGGAATCTTTGTCGAGTACTGCTGCCTTGATCGTGTTGTTTAACGTTGTGTTGCTCGGATGTCCCAATCTTTCGTGCCACAGTGATTCGCTTGCACGATGTCCTGGTGAGTGCCTGTACAGATCAGAGTTGGAGTAAAATCCCGCGGTGAGGTTGGTGCTTCTGTGAACTTCGCGTGGAGTGGGAGTTAACTGTTGCGCAGGAGTCGGTGGAGTGTCGTTGATGAGAGCTGGTGTCGTCGAAGAACTCGCGACTGGTGCCGTAGGTGTTGTTATTGTTGTTGATGTTGTCTCTACTGCTATCGATGTTGTTTCTTCTTACCGGATTGTTGCTAATGCCCTTGTCCTTTCTGCTTCAGATATGGTATGTGAATACCAAAATCCTCCAGGACTGAAGTCGGGGTCGAGATCGGGTGGATGTGTCCAAGAAGTGAAGTTGACGATGGCGTCGCTATCGGCGGTTCCTTGGTCCGGAACGAAATCAAGAACGAAGACGTTACTCTTCAAGGCTGCCTTGCCGATGTAGAGTCCGCCCTTTCCGTGGAATAACTTGAACTCCTGAGTGGTGCTATCTGCTTCGAGATGAATGCCCTTCGCCATCAGTTGAGTGACGCTAAGTAAGTTGTAGCCGAGTCCTTCTGCAATTAGAACCTTTGACATTTGTAAAATAACGTTAGTTTCTCGAGACTGAAGTTGCACGATCCCTTGTCGTGTGTGCATGTTCTGGTTGTTGGCGACGGTGATTACGACTTCGCGCTGAAGTTGATGTTCCTGTTGAACGAAGCAACCTGAGGAGCACATGTGTTGTCCGCAGCAACTGTCCAAGAACCAAGTGTCTTTTCCGGACGGCTCGCTCTGGGCGATGGCTGCATACGTCGGGTTAGGCTCCAATGATTTGCGACGAGGAGTGCGCTCGTCGAGTTGTTCTTCTAGTGAGTAGAACGGTGGTGATCCGGTGATGCAGGAGTCTGTCGTTCTTGTCATACAGCTTACGATGTTTCTTGTGCATTGCGCAGATGTTGTCATTGATGTCGTTGAAGACTGTACTTGATTGGTGGGACGCGCCTGCGTTGAAGTTACTTGACTGCTTGAGGGTCGAAGTTGACGTTGCGGAGACGTTGACTGCTGCTGATTCGGACAGTGTGTACGCGGATGTCCAGACGTCTTGCAGAGGTGACAGAACGGTGGGACGTATTGTTGAATCTGACGGTTGTTTTGTCGATTGTTGTTGTTGTTGTTGCGTCGTTGAGTGTGAAACGCGAATTCTGGTGCTGACACCCTTTTCTTGTGTCGTTCTTCATGCAGGTCCATATCCTGCTATTCAGCGTGAATTTCGGCGCAGAGCGATGCTTCGGAGATTTTCCCGTGAGCTCGAAGGAGTGCTCGAGTGGAGCGCCAATGAGGACCGAGGCCAGCAATGATGACTGTTACGAAGGCTTCTTCGGATATTGATCCTCCGCATCGAAGGAGTCTGTCGCGCAGTCCGCGACAACGGCTGATATACGCCATTCCCTTTTCGTCGGGTTTCATTTCCACTGTTGTCAGCTGTGCCATGAGACGACTTTGGTTAGCACTGTCTGTTGCTTGATATAGGTTCTTCAGGTGGTCGTACGCCAGTTCGGCGGAGTTGCCATATCCTCGATAGGACCGAATGTTCTGCTGTTCGTTTGGCGTTATGTTTCGAAGAAGTATCGTGTACGCCATCAGCGACTGATACGTGTACTGCTACTTGTCATATTGTGTCCCATGCGTTGGGTATGGCAGGGACCCATCGAAGAATCCAAGTATTTGCGCACCCTCCATCATCAGCTCGAATTCGAATGACCAGGCATAGAAGTCCTTTTCGTCGAAAGTTGTTGATGTCTGCAGTTTTAAGACATGTGCGAATTGTGATTGAACTTGAAGTGCGTCCAATGTCTTCTCTTGTCCAGGTGAAGAGTGTGGGTGTGGCGCAAAGCTGATGGAGCCACGTTGAGGTTCGTACGGAGCAAAGGTAGGTTGCTGCTGATTTCCGCGCGCATAGGATGAACCGTCGAGGCTCATCGGAGTAGCTCTGTTGTTGTTGTCACTGTTGTTTGATTGCGCAGGAGCTGCTTGCTGGTGTTGCTCGTAGAAGGACATGAAGGAGAAGAACTTCTCCATCATGTTTGGGTCGAAGCCCGCTGCTTGATTCCCGGGAGTTTCGGTTGACTCCGCAGCTGGTCTTGTTACTGTGCCTTCCTCTGTCTGTAGGCCAGAGGCTGGAGGTGGAGTAGGAGTAGTGCCGAGAGACCCGTTGGAGGAGCTTCTCTCCTTCTGTGTTGCCATGTCTTGTTTTGTCGTAGGAGTTTCTGAAATCGATCTTGCCTTGTTTGCTCTGATACCATGTTGGGCTGAGAAAATAGCCCTTAGGATCTTTCAAGGCCAAGATCTTGTTGAAGTAAGGATGTTGTAGTTTGTGGAAGCGTAATAATAAGGATACTTGAACTACCCTGCGCTAGTATGTGAGAGCAAGATAAGTTGATAATAGCAAAGACATACAAGGCTTTTATATGATTACAAAGGAATATGAAGAGGTTCTATTTTAACTGTTTTCTGCTGTTGCGGTTCGATACAGTGACGACTCGGGTAATTGCTCGGTATCGAGTCAGTTATGTGTCCTTGCTGTCATACTGTATTTTTTGTCGAGTCAAAGGTCAGCGACCTTTGACCTTCGCGTAACCTCCGGCTGTTACAGTTGTTGACTCGCGTGTTGTTTCGCTGTAGTCCGCTCCGTTTCGTGTCGATACTTCGATTACTTCAGAAGCGTTAAGTTACTTGTTTCCAATTCCAACAGTTTATACACTTTACATAAACCTCTTTGAACTCTTGAACTAGCCTTGTGGCTCTTTTGCTTGTGCTCGGAGTGTGTGGTGACGTTGTGATCCACCCTGAGCTTTGTTTCTTTGTGACTGGTCTTGTGACTGTACACTTTTGGGTTTGCTTGACACCCCTCACTTAGACTATGGGGGTGTGTCAAATGTTGTAGTCTTAGAGCATGTTTCTACGGCCTCTAGTCAGGCTGGCCTCTTGTCAGACTCGCCTCAAACACTAATATTTCGGCTTAACCCTACTTTTTATTTATTTCTTTCCGTTGCTTGGTGAAGTGCGCGACACAATGAGTGGGGTGACGTGGCACTACGCAGCGCTCCCGTTCCGAAAGGTTGCAAAGGTACAATTGTTTCCTGAGTCCTGACAAATCACAAACGACCAAAACGTGCGCTTGGTGGCTGTAAAATTTTTGTCTGCGCGAATAACTGACCTGGCTCGCCGAAACAGCACGTGTGATAGGTTTCGCGTGACCAATTCATCATGCAGCACCGTTTGTTTTGAAAACTGAAAAACGGTGTTAATAACGAAATCGCTCGAATGACCAAGTCTGACAAGGGCCCAGCCTGACTAGAAGCCGTAGGAACATGCCCTTAGTGATGTGTGTGATAGGGGGTACAGCTGTTAGGGTTAGGTTTATGTATCCCAACCAACCTTAGTGAAACCAACACTTTCATTCTTGACAGCAGGGTAGCCCATAATGGGTACAACCCAATTAGGGTTAGCACTTGTACCCAACTTCTCTTCAATGCATTCATTCTCATTCGTTACTTTGACAAATATAGCAACATAGTTACATAGCTTGTAAAAAAAAAAACCTCAATACATTGCAAGCCCCATGCGACGAAGTTTTTTCCCAGCAATAGATCAGCGTGCCACCTCTGATTTCTCTGATACTCTCGTGACATGATACGGTACCTACCCAACATTTCTCGCCTTTTGTGATGCGAGGTTTTTGTTTGCGCAGTCGGATTGTATTGTACCCCAACTATTTCCCCTGACTGCGTTGGATCGACTCCAGCAGATGCTCCATCCTCACTTTCATCACCACCTGCCCGCTCTTCGTCCTCTTCCTCATCTGCCCTCTCAACTCCCTCCTCCGCCTCTCCACCTCCTCCCTCTTCCTCCTCCCCTCTTCCACCTCTCTCCTCTTCGCTTCCCTCGCTGCCGCCTGCCTTGCAGCCTCCTCCTCTCGCTTCTTCCATATCCTTTCCAACTGATTTAACGGCCTCTGCCTCACACCCTCTCCTTCTCCTCTCCCACCCTCAGCACCCCTCACATTTCCACCCACTACCCCTCCTCTCCCGCCTCCCGGTCCCCGGCTTCGTCCTCTTCCCTTGCTCACACCGCCCCTCTCCCACTCCTGTGCGCCCTCCTCCCCATTCTTTCGCGTTCCCAGGCCACCAATATCTTGGTCCTCTAGCCCTGCTCCCCCCTCCTCCTCTTCATCACTAGAAACGTCATCCTGACCCGCTTCCTCTTCCTCCTCTTCCTCTTTCTCCTCTTCCCCATCCTCCCCCTCTACTTCCTCTTCCTCCTCCACTTCCTCCTCTTCCCCTTCCCCCTCTTCTCCCTCCTCTTCCGTCCTCCCATAACCCCCCACCAATCCGTTCGTCTGGTCGGGCCCTGACGCCTTCTTCTCCCGCCCAATCATCTTCCGGTATTTCTGCACCGTTCTCGCATCGTTAAGCACCTTGCGTCGTTTCCCTGCCGACAAGAGCGAGTGGATAGGGTACAAGGTGAGTTGAAAGTCTGTGCGCGCTTGTTGAGACTTTTCAACAGCCAACAAGGGGGGATAGGGTACAGGGTTCAAGGTTTACGGGTGAAGTGTCTGGGCACACTAAGGAACGCAAATGGTTAAAAGGGACAGGAGGCACAACACCTCATTGAACGCTTCGTGGAAGTCAAACAAGTACTTGAAACGGCAATTCAGGTACATCAGATCGTGTGCCTTCAGCAGAATAGGGAAGGGGGTGCGGGGGAAGGGGGCAGGGGAAGCGGGGGAAGGGGGTAGGGGAAGCGGGGGAGGGGGGCTAAGGGAAGCGGGGGAATGGGGCAGGGGATGCGGGGGAAAGGGGCAGGGGATGCGGGGGAAGGGGGCAGGGGATGCGGGGGAAAGGGGCAGGGGATGCGGGGAAGGGGGCGACGGATGCGAGGGAAGGGGGCAGGGGATGCGGGGGAAGGGGACAGGGAAGTGGGGGACGGGGACAGGAGATGCGGGGGAAGGGGGAAGAAGCGGAGGTGAGGGCCGGGAAGGAGGGAAGAGCGGCGGGGGAATGCAACGCACGGAGCTCATTGGCAGAAATATGCGTCCGCTGCGGCGCCATGTATCTCTTCCGCCCGCGGAACCCCTTCCGCACTCCCCCGTCCGCGCGCGGAACATACTTCTCCAACACGCCTAACCGCAGAACTCCGCCGCCTCCCCTTCCCCTTCCACCTCCCCCTCTTCCGCTTCCCCCTCGCCCCCTCGCGCTTCCGCCCCTCCCCCCTCCACCTCCGCCTCGCGCAGCTGAAGACGGGGAAAGAGGCTTCATCATGCTTGCGCCGACGGGGAGTTGTAAATATCAACGACTTGACGTTGCTGTTCCGTCGTCGAATAAAACAAAGATGTACTCCAAGAATGCTCAAGAATCGTAAGAGCGTGAAGGTTTTGAGGCGATTAATACAACGATGTACTCCAAGAATTCTCGAGAATCGTAAGTGTGTTCGGGTTTCACGGCGACAGCGGATGATAAGGCACGGCGTGAGGTAATAGCCATCTCAATCTACTCTAGGCGCCTAACATATTTCACACGCCTAATTTTCAGTAGGGAAAACAGCTTCGAAAGTCGTACGCTCCAGACGTGCTTGCGACAACTGACGATAATTCTCGCACAATGAACCTCTACTAATCACGGAAAAAAAACGCCAGCCCCGGCAGCCGCTGCCGCTTCTGATCCGCTGCGGCTTTGCGCTCGAAGTAATTAGTAATTTATGCCAGGCGATTCGACTTTACCTAACCTTTCTACTGGGCGTCTGCGGGACTGGATGTGTGACACAACGACCCTGCTGGTTCTGGGGTCAGGCCTTGAGGTTTGGGAGTATGAGGGTTTTCGCGAAGCGACGTGTCGCAATTCAGATCCATTGTTACAGAAGTTCAACGAAATAACATGTACGTCAGTGTAAAATGGATCATTCACTTGCAAGAGAAACAGGTCAAAGACATATCTGAGTCAAACTAGAAACCGAGAACACAAAATCGCTTCAACACGGTCAACTTTCCCAACAGTCTGGAACACCACCGAGAATGGGTGCAATGCATGCAAAATCCCATATCCACCAGCCTCGGGAAAAAACACTCCCAATCGCCACTGACGAGAGCCACCACACCAGCACTGAAAACGCGTGGTTGAGGAGCGATGAAGCAAGCTCACTGCCCTCGTAACGGCCACACAGCTGTAACGACAGCACCGACTGGCAGTGCCAAGAGGCAGTGCCAAGTGGCAGTGCCAAGAGGCAAAAGCAATAGGCAGCGATGGTGATGTGATGGCAGCAACAGCGCCAGCAGCTGCCACACGCTCAGGCCCTTGCTCTACTAGCTGCCTCAGCCAGCCCCCAAAACGGCACACAGCTAGTAGTTGGGAGGTGGGGGTGGCTGCCAGGCAGGAGCAGGGCGTGGCAGGAGGCCAGGCGAGTATGGCAGAGGAGCCGGGGCTGCAGAGGCAAGCAGGGCACGACAGGGAGAGGGGGGAGAGGGGGAGGCACAGAAGGGTGTGTGATAGGGTGGGGGTGATCAGTGGAGGGTGAAAGGGCAGATGTGGATGGAAGGACCAGCAGCAGCACCACCTGCAGCACCACCAGCAGCGCCACCAGCAGCGCCATCAGCAGCGCCACCAGCAGCGCCACCAGCAGCGCCACCAGTAGTGGCAGCAACGACAGGTGCAGAAGCTGCGTCAGTGTAGAAAACAGATACACGAAATCAAGCAGCAAAAGGACGAGTAACAAGAGCAGCCACACGAGGAGCAACGATAGGAGCAGCAAGAGGAGCAGCAGCAGAAGCAGAAGCAGAAATCTCACCTCCAGCAGGAGCAGCAGCAGCAGGCACACGCACAGGAGCAGTCACCCAGTCCGGCATCCCTCCCCCCACCTCCAGCGCTGCAGCTATGGGTTCAGCGTATGTTTTTTTAGAATTCTCCAAAAACATACGCTGCAGCTATGGGGTCATATGCACCCATTCTCACCTCCAGCAGCAGCAGAAGCAGCAACCTTACCTCCGCCAGGAGCAGCAGCAGCAGGCACGGGCACAGGAGCAGTCACCCAGTCCGGCATCCCTCCCCCCACCTCCATCGCTGCGGCAATGGGATCATACGCACTGTCCCCCGCCGCTCCCCCCGCTCCCCCTGCGCCTCCCGCTGCTCCTCCCCCCATGCTCGCAGCAGCTGCGAAGGGGTCGTAGGAGGAGGGGGGCGCAGAAGAGGCGGTGAGAGGAGCGGCAGAGGAAGAGGCGACCGGGGGAGCAGAGGAAGGGGCAAGCGAGTAGGGGTTGTAGGGCGAGGAGAGGGGAGGAGCAGTAGCGGCGGAGGAAGGAGCGGTAGTGGGAGGCATGGGTGCAGGAGGAGAAGGGGTAGGAGCAGACCCAGCAGGGGCAGCAGCAACACCAGCCCCAGCACCAGCATTTGCACCACCAGCACCACCAGCAGAGTCAGCAGGAGTGGTGGCACCAGCAGCAGCTGAATATGGGTCATACGGGGGAGGCTGGTAACCCATGTAACCGGTAGTTGGGGGGTAACTCGGTGCAGGTGAATAGCTGGGCGCGGCAGATGGATAGGCAGGAGCAGCGGCAGGAGGGGGAGCATACTGGCCCTGGGTTTGCTGCTGCTGCTGCGGCGGCTGCTGCTGCTGCTGCGGCGGCTGCTGCTGCTGCTGCGGGTTGTAAGGCTGCTGCTGCCCATAAGCCGGCGGCTGCTGCTGCTGCTGCTGCTCCTGCCCGTACGGTGCCCCATACGGGCCTAGCTGTGGAGGGGGGTACTGGCCGTAAGGGGGCGGCTGGCCGTAGGGAGGCGGCTGCTGCCCATACGCCTGACTGTATCCCCCATACCTCTCCGGGGGAGCCCCAGAGTACCCCTGGGGAGGAGCAGAACCACCACCTTCTCCCCCTCCTGCTCCTCCTGCTGCCCCTCCTTCTGGCTCACGCCCGTCCTTCTCGTCCCTCCTCCTGTGCTCCCTGTCGCGTTCACGCTCCCTCTCCCGGTCTCGATCCCTGTCCCTGTCTCTGTCCCTGTCTCTGTCTCTGTCGTCGCGCCTATCGCGGTAATCCCGGTCGCCCCTGCGGTCCCGATCGCGCCTGTCCCGGTCCCTCTCCCGCTCTCGATCCCTGTGCCTATCCCGCTCCCTCTCCCTCTCCCTGTCCTTGCTCCGATCCTTCTCCTTCTCCTTCTCCCTCTCCCGCTCCTTCTCCCGCTCCTTCTGCCTCTCCTCCCGCTCCTTATCCCTCTCCTTGCTCTCCTTACTCATAGCAGCAGCAGCAAGCCTTGCTTGAGCCGCCTTAGCAGCAGCAGCAGCCAGCGCAGAAGCAGTAGAAGACTTACCACTCCCACCTCCCTTCCCCTCCCCTTCACCCTCCTTCGGTTCCTCCTTAACCCCCTCATTTTTTTTCTGCCCGTCGTTCTGCCCGTCCTGCTGCCCGCCCGCTACCTGCCCCGCCTCACCTTCTTTTGCCACCTGAGCAGAGAGGGCGGCAGACGGCACATACGTCCGAATCTTGCCCTCCATAGCAGCACCACCAGAAGCAGCAGCAGCACCATCCCCACCAGCAGCACCGGCGGCCGCAGCGGCAGCGGCGGCGGCGGCGGCAGCAGCAGCTTCTTTTTCTTTCTCCTGCCGCTTCTTCCTCGCAGCTTCCCTCTCTTTCTCCGCCTGAAACGCAGACGCAGCAGCCGCTGCCACGGATTCGGCAAATGATTTCTTCCGCTTCTCTCCCGGCTGCTCCTCCTTCACCCCTTTCGCCTGCCCCACCGTGCCCGCCCCAGCTGCCCCTTCGTTTTGTGGCTTGCTTGCCGATCCATCACCATCACCAGCACCAGCAGCAGCAGCACCGGCTGCAGCGGCAGCGTCGCGTTTAGTCGCGGCGGTGGCGGCAGCGACAGCCATGGCGGCAGGGGCGCTACCAGCCGCTTCCAGCTCCTCAGCGGAGCACTGCTTGTATTCCCCGGTGGTAACATCGTAACGGAACCACTGGCGCGAGTCCGAGTGGTAATACAGGTCTGAGATGGGTTGGAGGGGGTTGTGGGGGGAAGGGGGGGGGGGGGGGGGGGGGGAGGGAGGAGGAAGAGGGAGGGGAGGAAGGGAGGGGATGGGTAGACGAGACGAGGGGGTAAGGGCAAATGGAGTATCTTGGTTCGCCGAGCCCTTCAGCCGAGCACTGCTTGTACTCCCCGGTGGTAACATCGTAACGGAACGACTGGCGCGAGTCAGAGTGGTCGTAGAGGTCTGGTAGGGGGGATGGAGGAAGGGTGGGGGGGGAAAGAGGCAAAGAGGGCGACAGGTTCAAAGCTATTGACTACTAGCTACTCTGCCACCCGAAGCACTAGAAGCGCACAGGCACATACATAGTCCCCATACATGAATCACACCTGAGGCGCTGTCGTAATAGAAGCTGGTGATGCTGTCATAATAACACCCCGACGCCTCATCCCACACACAAAGCACATCCCTCACGGCAACACACACACGGTCCACTCAACAACCACTTAACAAACCCCACCTGAGGCGCTGTCGTAATAGAAGCTGGTGGTGCTGTCATAGTAATACCCCGACGCCTCGTCCCACACAAAGCCACTGCCCGCCTGCGCTTGCTGCTCGCCTCCTGCTGCCCCCTCGTTATACTCCTTTGGCATCCACCCAGATGCCTCCATCTGTGGAAGGGGGGAACGAGAGGTGGGAGAAGCACAGACGACAATGAAGGGTGAGAGCTGCTGCTCGCCCCATGCTGCCCCCTCGTCCTACCCCTTGGGCATCTGCCCAGACGCCTCCATCTGAAAAAGGGGGTGATTCAGAGTGCACTGCACAGACAAGAAAGGGTGTGAGGGTTGCGATGCGAGTGCTGCTGCTGCCCCCTCGTCATACTCCTTCGGCATCCGCCCAGACGCCTCCATCTGAAATGGGGGTGGTTCAAAGTGCATTGCACAGACAACAAAGGGTGTGAAGGTGTGAGCACGGCTGCTGCTGCCGCCTCGTCATACTCCTTGGGCATCCACCCAGACGCCTCCATCTGAAATGTGAGTGAGAGAAAAGAGGGCGCCAAAAACACAGAGAACGACACGGTGAGCGATAGAGCACGAAATGAGGATGAGAGGCACCAAACCCCAACACACACCTGACCTGAGCCATGACATCAGTATTATCCGCAACAGCGCCACCGCCAGCAGCGGCAGCATAGGCAGCAGTGGCAGCGTCGGCGAGAGGCGTGGAGGGCACTCCGTGGTTGGGGCCGCGCGCATACGCCACTCGCATGACCTGCCCTCCCTTGATAACAAACTCCCATACTCTCTGACCCAAACCAGACCCAAATCAGCCTCAAACGAGACCTAAGCCAACACACCTGAGCCATGACGTCAGTATCCTCAGCAGCACCACCAGCGGCAGCGGCATAGGCAGCAGTGGCAGCGTCGGCGAGAGGCGTGGAGGGCACTCCGTGGTTGGGGCCACGTGCATACGCCACTCGCATGACTGGCCCTCCCTTGAAGAGGAGCTTGTTGTGACACGTGAGCATGGCACGAGTGGCTTGATCCACCTGAGAGAAGAAAGTGTGAAGACGAGGGAGAGAAGTGGGGGGGGGGGGGGGGGGGGAGGGGGGGGGGAGGGGGGGATGAGGTGAGGGGCATACGCCACTTGCATGACTTGCCCACCCTTGAAGAGGCGCTTGTTGTGACACGTCACATGTAGCACAAGAAGCAGCACGGGAACTTACATTGCCGAGTGTGACGGAGGCGAATCCTCTTAAAATTCTCAGAAGATAAACATGTAAGGGACCAACCAATACATGCTGAGCGCAAGAAGCAGCACGGTCACTTACATTGGCGAGGGTGACAAAGGCAAATCCGCGTGACTTGAGTGTGATCTTATCACGCATCATACGCACATCCTGGTGGCACGCGAGGAGAGAGGGGGGCAGAGAGACATAGGCAAAAGGGTAGAGGGTTCAGGTTTTAATCGTCTGATCACGCATCATACGCACGCCCTGGTGTGGGGCGCAGAGGGGAAGAGACGGGCGCACAGAGGGGTGGGGACCAGATGGAAGGATGCGTGAAACTCAGGATACCTAGACTTGAGAGTGATCTATGTTAGAATCTCTATGTATAGCATGCTAAGTATCAAGGGGTTGGGGCTACACCCAACTTTGGGTGTAGCTTGCTTTGTAGGGCTACACCCAACTTTGGAATTAGGGTACGCGCACCTAATTCCGCCAGATGGAAAGATGGGGGAGACGTAGGGTACGCGCACCTAATTCCGTAAGTCTGGAATTAGGTGCGCGATGTCGTCGAGTTTTGAGACGTCTCAAATCCCGTAAGTGTGGTATTAGGTGCGCGGTGTCTGGCGCGGAAGGCCAAAGAGAGGGCGGGGAGGGGGGAAGGAGCACACAATCTTAAGATCTCGAGCATCTACATCCGTGTCTTGAGTCCCACCCAGCTTTCTCTAGCTCCATCTTACTTCTCATACGGTCGCACCGCTAAGTGTCACACTAAAGCCACTTACAGTCACACTAAAGCCACTTACAGTCACACTAAAGCCACTTACAGTCACACTAAAGCCACTTACAGTCACGGAGCCGTGCTGGGAAAACTCCTGCCTCAGGCTCTCCTCATGCACGCTGTCGTCCAGCCCCCTCACTATAAGCACGTTCGACGCATCTGGACCCATGGCCACAGCAACCGTCGCCGCCCTCCCGCCTCCTCGCCCCTCCCACTCGCCTCCTTTGCCTCGCCCCCCATATTCGCCTCCGCCAGCATCGCCCCTGTCGGCAACAGTGACGGGATTGGCGGGCCTGCGGGTCACACACTGCTCACGGGAAAGGAGAGAGCACGCAGCAAAAGGAGGAAAAAGGAGGTTGAGTGGAAACCATGTGATGTGATAAGGTTGAGTAAAAACCACGTAAGATGGTTGCCTCTCGTGCCCCCATAACTTTTCCTGCCCTAAAGGGGCTTTAACAAGGGCTTCTAAAGCTGGGCAACAAGCACCCACCTTGAAGCACTCGGAGCGGCGGGCGAAGTTATTGACTCCGCAGTAGGGGCAGACCCAGTCGAGGGGCTTCCCCGAGCTGCTGTCTGCAAGCGCGCCCCCGTCCTCCGCCCCTTGCAACGGTTTGCTGTAGGGGGTTGACAGAGAGCAGGGACGAGGTGGGAGGAGAGGGACGACGACGGGAGAGGCGAGGGGAGAAGGGAACAGAGAGGCAAAGAGGGAGAGGGAGAGGAAGGAGTGGAAGAGACGAGGGGCGCGGGAGGGCGGAGGAGACACAGGGGGAGGCGGAGAGATGCAGGGGAAAGGGGGAGGGGGGGAGGACGTGGAGGCGCGAAAGGAGAGGAATAATGAGACGCGTGTGCAATGTCAAGTCCTGAGCGCAGCAGAGCAGGAGACAAATGGCAGCAATGGCTGGGGCGAGCACTAGGCAGGTAGGACAATCTGAGAGGGTGATACGCGGGAGTAAGTTTGGAAGGGGTTAAACGAGAAACCGTTTGCTCCAACGACTGAGCGAAGCCTCAGTTGCTTCAGAACCTGAGAACCGTTTGCCTCGGAACCCAGCCTCTCTTGCACAAGTGGCATGACGCCCCTCCAAGTGGCATGACGCCCCTCCAAGTGGCATGACGCCCCTCCAAGTGGCATGACCCCCCTCCAAGTGGCATGACCCCCCTCCAAGTGGCATGACCCCCCTCCAAGTGGCATGACCCCCCTCCAAGTGGCATGACCCCCCTCCAAGTGGCATGACCCCCCTCCAAGTGGCATGACCCCCCTCCAAGTGGCATGACCCCCCTCCAAGTGGCATGACCCCCCTCCAAGTGGCATGACCCCCCTCCAAGTGGCATGACCCCCCTCCAAGTGGCATGACCCCCCTCCAAAAACCTCCTCAAAAGTTTCCAAAGCCTCCATGGAGCGTAAGTCTCTTTTGTCTCCTGACTTGTATTGTATGTCTCGCACCGATTGCACCCAAAAGAAAAAGAGTCACGTGTATTGGAAACACCAGCGAATCTCCACATTCGAACAAGCCACCAGCTCTCCATCCGCAGTTCCTCCTGTTGCGACGACGCCCGCGTCACAGCCTTGGCACGAGGCAGTGCTAAACCAAGAGCTGTGAGAGCAATGACTACGCAACTAACACGTGTGAGCAGTCCGATATGCTCACAACAACCCAGCCCAGCCAGACCCGTGTCAGAGTGCTTATTAAAGTCTTTAATCTCCACCTGTAGTGGAACAAGAGCAAGCGGTCATCCATCTTTAGCTCCTTCGCCCTCCCACCCTCCACCAGCGCCTTTGCCGCCTCCTGGAAAGCGGAGGGCGTTGGGATGTGGGACGAGGGGCAGGGGGCGAAAGAGGGGAAGGGGGGAAAGGGGAGCGGAAAGAAAAAAGAGGAGGGGATGAGAAAGGATAAGGGGAAAAGAGGGGGAAGACGGGAGGGAAAGAGCAGTCGGGTTAAAACAGGGGGGCGGCAGGAGCGGACTCAGGGGAGAGAGAGGGCGGGGTCAAAGACACAAGAAACACGGGAGAGAAAAAGAGGGAGGGGAAAGGCGGGAAAGGGAAGGAGGTCGCAAGTGAGACTGCGGAAGCGGCAGGGAGCAGGGGGGTAACGGGGAGAGGACATGGGCGTGTAGGAACGCAGAGACGAAGGAGCGGGAGAGGGAGGGAGGCGTGAGAGGGACACAGGCGGTGAAGCGCGGAGAGGGATAGACCAGGCGCCGGGAGCAAGGACCGCAATGAAGTGACTTTTGAGTCAACTCAAAACGCGCTGGGAGCAAGGACCGCAATGAAGCTATGCAGGAGGGGATGCGGAAGGGGATGGACTGTGGTACAAAGGGGAAAAGCGCGTCCAATCAGGGGACACGGAAATGAATACGGCCTCAGAAAGAAAGCCTGAACCGCACAGAACCGCACTGTGATGATGGGCAAGCCTTGCTTCGTTTCTGGAACGGGAAGGGGAGAAAGTGAGGGACCGGGGGCTTCGGCAAGCCAGTCCCACTGTTACAATAAAGGAGGGGCTTCAAACTAGCTAGAATTGATATTAAAACGAATAGTCACACGAGGGAGCAGGGGAGGATCAGTGTGAGAGGCAACGACGAACGAAGCGTTGCGTCTACAGCGACAAGTGTGAGAAGCAAGGACGTGGCGGTCACGCACCACGGTCTCAAGATCAACGAAACAGAAGCCCTTGTTGAACCCCGTTGCCCGCTCCTTGATCACGCGCACCTCCTTCAATGGCCCCCACTCGCCCTGCCAACGCGTGAAGACAGGGAGTGCAAAGGGAACGGGGATACAAAACTTAATTCACAGAAGCCCTTGTTGAACCCCGTGGCCCGCTCCTTCATCACTCGCACCTCCTTCAACGGCCCCCACTAGCCCTGCCATTGCAACAAACACACGCGATGCAGGGACACGGGACGGGAATGCACGAGCACACGTGTTGATTAGCACAAGCCCTTGTTAAACCCTGTGGCTTGATGACGCGCACCTCCGTCAATGGACCCCACTCGCCCTGCCCTCGCATCAGGGAATGCAGAAGGAACGGAAATACACATATATATCACCAGGCGCCCTTGTTAATGCACGGAAAATGCCGCAGATGGCCAGGAATAACTACATCTTGACTATCATTTGCAGATGAAGAGTGCTCTTACCAGCAGTGCGAAGATATCCGCCTCCACGGCCCACGGCGCAATGCCGCGGATGAGGCAACATTTGAGACAACTCTTGAGATAGTCTCAGCAGGTCTTACCAGCAGCGCGAAGATATCCGCCTCCACAGCCCACGGCGTGATGCCACGGATGAGCACCGTGCTGGTTGGCTGCTCCGGACTGACCTTCCTCCCGCTGTGTTTTGAGTCTACTCAAAACACTGCGGCTTACCAGCACCAGCTCTTACCAGCAGCGCGAAGATATCCGCCTCCACGGCCCACGGCGCAATGCCACGGATGAGCACCGTGCTCGTCGGCTGCTCCGGACTGCTCTCCCGCCCGCGCCCGCGCCACCCGCCAAACCTCCCCCCCCGGCCGAACGGCGACCGCGAGCGCGACCCCGATCTCCCCCTCCTGCGTCGCACGGGCGACCGCGACCGCGATCGCGATCGTCGCCTGCGAATCCTGGGCGACGGGCTCCTGCGCGTGGGCGACGCGGACCCAGGCTTCCTTTCCCGGACCGGGGACCTGGTTCGGCGGCGGGGAGGGGAGCGGGACAGGGATCTCCCCCTCCCCCGGCGGAAGTACGGGGAGCGGGAGCGGGAGCGAGAGCGCCGACGCTTCTCCCCCGCGCGGTCCTCCGCCTTCTTGTCCTTGTCCCCCTCCGCGGGTATCCCTTCCGCCCGCGCCGCTTCCGCCTGCTTCGCGGCAGCCATAGCCAAGGCCATTGCGAGTCCAGGGTTCACTGCGCCGAGCTTCGCGCTGTTCGCGGCGGCGGCAAGTAACGCGGCCTTCGTTACAGCGGCAGACGCGGCGTTTGAACCGCCGAGAGCCGCGACCTGCGCCGCGAGAATCGGGTTACTCGCCAGCAGCGGGTTCTTCGCCGCAGCGGCCGCCGCAATCGCCGCCGCAGCAGAGCCCGCGCCGCCGGATCCCGTCGATCCGGTGATCGCGGCTGAGACTGCCGCGGCGCGCTGCTGCGCCGCCGCCAGTTGCGGGTTCGTCGCCGCGAGAAGCGCAGAAACGGCAGATCTGGCGGCAAGGATCTGAGACATAGCAGAGGTAGCAGCTCCAGTCTTAGCATCCGCACCGGCAGCCTTTCCCATGACCATTTCCACCTTAAGCTTCGATTTGCGGGGCGACTCGTCCTCGTAGATCGAGCTGGGTGCCGGCTTAAGCGGGTCGCTGTACAAGCTCTGCGGCGGCGGGTAGCGATTAAGCGACGGCTTCGACGAACCATCCCGATCCCGATCCCGATCCCGGTCGCGATCCCGATCGCGATCGCGATCTCGGTCGCGGTCGCGACCACGTTCGTCCCTGTCTCTCCCTCGCTCCTCCTCCGGCTGCTGCTGCTGACGTTGCTTCCACGGGGCTGCCGCGGACGGATCGGGTCGCCCCTCAGGAGGCCGCATGCCACCTGGCATCTGCTGAGCTGGCGGATACTGCCCCTGAGCTGGCGGCTGTCCCTGCGGCTGCCACGGAGGCGGGGCGTATCCCGCCGGCGGCTGTTGCGGCGGGAGATGCGGCGGCGGCTGCTGATGCTGTTGCGGCGGGGGGTACCCGGGTGCCGGACCGCCATACGCGGGTGGGTGCGGGCTGTAGCTCGTCTGCGGGGGAGGGGCACCACCGTACGGTGCACCGCCGGCGTAAGTCTGATACTGTGGCGGCGGCGCGTTATACGGCTGTGGCGGCGGCTCGTTATAAGATGTCGGTGGCGGGCCTCCGCCGTAAGGGGGAGGCGGACCCTGGCTGTACGGCGGAACCTGAGGGGGACCCTGGCTGTATGGAGGATAAGAGGGTTGCTGCTGAAACTGCTGCTGCTGCGGCGGCGGTTGCTGCTGTTGCTGTTGCTGCGGAGGTAGATACTGCTGTGAAGGCGGCGGCTGGTTATATCGCTGATCCATGGGTGGTGGGTTGGGTGACTGGAACGGGAGAAACGGAGAAATACAACGAGAAAAAGGGTAGATTGAGAGGAACTATAGCGCCTGACGAATCAGCTGGCAAAAAGAGGCCCACGCAAGGACATGAAAGCGGAAAAGAAGTAACAGTGAAAATCAAGAAAAATGACGAAAGCCGTTTCCACCAGGAAACCTAGATAAGCGGGAAACGGAACTGAGGGGATATTACGAAGGAAAACACGACAGAAAGATCAGCCACCAATGAACACGACAGCCAGAGCCTAAGATGAAACGCGCAAGGCATTTCGAAGACATGACGCACCTTTTATATAGTTTAAAACGAGTGGAAAGAAAGCAGAGCAGGCAACACTTACATTGGGATCCCAACCGGACGGACCGGGCGGATAGCCACGGCGATCCATGGCGTCTAAGGACGATGTGCTCACCAAATCTCGATCTAGGGTTTCAATGGTGGAAGAGATTTTTGAAGATGAGGATGATAAGGACAACGGTCAGATGATGTGGGCCGGACATGGGGTTCAATATCCTTGTAACCGACGAGCAAATTTTCCTGTTCGCGACCCTTCGCTTCTCAAGTAACGATAAAGTACACGAATGTCGTTATGCAACCCCACAAACCCATGATTCAGCTATTGGTTTATATTTATGAAAGCATCAACAAGAATATTTATAAATGTCTACCTGTATTCGTTTTACGGTATATGAAGGCTCCACATCCCAGTACACTCGTGGTTGAAACGCAAGAGATGGATGCTGCTTCTGATATTGTTCAATAAGCATCTTAGAGTTACATTTGAAAATAAATGCATCCAGCTGCTTGTAGCTGTTGCCCACCAACAGTCATTCTAATATTGTCACAACCACCAGCCCTCGCAACCACAGCTGCTGCCAAGTCGTCATCGGCATTTCAACTGCTGCCTGCCACTGCTCTTGTTTTAACAGAGATCACATCAACCCTCCCAACCAACCAAGCAGCCAAGCAACCAGCCAACCACCTCCCTTCCCAGAACAGTCTACTCCACGGCGCCACTCTATTTGAGTTGGAAGCTCTGCTTGCGCTCACTGCATACACGCTACTCTGCCGCAACACTTTCTTCCCGAACCACACTACTCCGCCGCGCCACTCTTCTTGGTTCGGAAGCTCTGCCTGAGCTCGCTGAACTTCTTGAAGCACTGTGCCTTGCTCTTGCCCGGCACCGCTGCTGCTATGCGGTCCCACCTGTCATAAAAAAGGGGTGAATGTGAGGCACATGGGGCACACGGGCATTTATCAAGCACTGTGCCTTACTCTGGCCCGGCACTGCTGCTGCTATGCGGTCCCACCTGCCATGGGGGGCGTGGATGAGAGGCAGATGGGGCACACGGGCATTTATCAAGCACCGTGCCTTACTCTGGCCCGGCACTGCTGCTGCTATGCGGTCCCACCTGCCATGGGGGGCGTGGATGAGAGGCAGATGGGGCACGAAAGGCATTTATCAAGCACTGTGCCTTGCTCTTGCCCGGCACGGCTGCTGCTATGCAGTCCCACCTGGCACACAGGCATGAGGGGGCACAACCGGTGTGCGCGGCATGAGGGGTGAGATGGAGAGAGGAGAGGAAGGGGAGTGGGAGGGGGGAGGGGAGGAGGAGGAGGAGGAGGAGGAGGAGGAGGAGAAGGAGGAGGAGGAGGAGGAGGAGGAGGAGGAGGAGGAGGAGGAGGAGGAGGAGGAGGAGGAGGAGGAGGAGGAAGAAGAAGTGAGATGCAAAGGAAGGAAGGTGGAAGCAAGCAAGCTCTCACCGTTTGTTTAGTTAAGGCTTTAAGTTCCTTCTGATATAAGGTTGGATTTGAGATGTCTCAATGCCAGCTCTCACCTCTTATCGGTGTCCTAGGGGAAGGCTTTAAGTGCATTCACCAGCTCCACTTTTGAGGCATCTCAAAAGAAGGCAAGCGAGCTCTCACTCACCGTTTATCAGTGTCCTTGGGGAAGGCTTTAAGTGCCTTCACCAGCGCCACCTCCTGTGCCTCGCCCCACACATCCACTTGCCCTTCTGCCGCAGCAGATGCACCTGCTGCACCTGCCCCAGCAGCACCTGCCCCAGCAGCCACACCATTCGCAGCACCTGCAGACTCCCCCACCCGCGCGCCCTTTGCCCCTGGACTAGCCCCTTTGCCTGCCGCCCCCACTCCATTCGCCACTGGCGCTGCTGCTGCTTTTGCCCCTGCTTGTTTCCCTGCTTCTGCTGCTGGTGTTGCTGCTGCTGCTGCTCCTCCTGCTTCTGCTGCTTTAGCTGGGGAATTCGACGAGGCAGGAACTGCAGGGGTGGCAGCACCAGCAGCAGCAGCACCAGTGGCAGCAGCAGGAGCCACAGCGGCAGCATCAAGCTCCTCACGTGTGGAGAGAGGCGAGGCAATGTCCTTGGGGTTCTTGCGACGCTGCTTGCGGGAGGAGGGGTGGGAGTGGGTGGGAGTGGGTGGGAGTGGGTGGGAGTGGGTGGGAGTGGGTGGGAGTGGGTGGGAGTGGTAACGTGGAGATTATTGAGGCGTCTCAAGAAGGTAACATCTGGAGGAGAGTGGATAGAGGCGAGGAGATGCGACTATGTGCCTGGGACATCATCAAGGTGCCATCTAAATGACACGAGTAGAGTGGAGCGGAGTGGAGTGGAGTGGAGTGGAGTGGAGTGTAGTGTAGTGTAGTGTAGCGGAGTGGAGACCTTGAACCTGATTCCCATGGTTTCATTAGACCCTTAAAGCCCACGCACCTGCAGGAAGCTATCAAACGCTCGCCTTGCCCCACCTCCTCTCCGCCCCATCCATACCGCAACCCCCCAAACTCCAAACCCCCCCCCCCATACCCACCTGCAGGAAACTGTCCAACGCCTTGGTGTCGTCCGGCTTCTGCAGCAGCACCGTCTTGGTCGCCCGCACCACCTCCTTCGCCACACCTATACCGCACATCCCCCAAACCCCCAACCCCGAACCCCAAACCTTGAACCCCAAATTTCATGGTTCAGACACCCAAAACCCCACCCACCTGCAGGAAGCTGTCAAAAGCCTTGGTGTCATCTGGCTTCTGCAGCAGCACCGTCTTGGTCGCCCGCACCACCTCCTCTGCCGACCGCCCCGTGCCCAGATACTCCCCTATCACCTCCCACCGCTGCCCCGTGCCCTTGGGAAACTTCCCCACCGCCTTCCTCAGCAGCTCTATCTCTTCCCGCGTCCACGGCTTCCCACTCCCACCTGCCGCCCGCCGTGCCTCCCTCTCCCTCTCCGCCTCTGCCTCTCGCTCCGCTGCTGCTGCCGCTGCCGCCGCTGCCGCAGCTTCGGACAGAACCACAGGGATTTGCTGGTACTCAAAGTCCGGACTGTGCCCGTCCCACCGGTTGACTTTCAGAGCGGTGGAGAACAGTCGGAGGGTTTGCCGCTTCACTGCTGCAGTGCCAGCAGCAGCATCAGAACCGGCAGAAGCGGACAAGGATTCCAACTTGTCGCAGAGCGCTCGCAGTTTCTCCAACTCCAAGGCCTGCCCTAGACTCTCCAGCTCCTCTTCTGTAATCAGCGTCTCCCACTCCTCTCTCTTCTGCTCTTGCTGCTGCTGCTGCTGCTGTTTTCTTTGCTTGCTGGTTACCGCAGGCGCGGCTTCAAGGCAATCCGTCGTCGCTGCTCTCAGTCTCGCCCTCTCTTTCCTCGCTGCCTTCTTGTCCTTTTCTCTCTGCTTCTTCATAATTGCCGCCTCCTCTGCCGCCCGCTTATCCTCCTCCTCCTTCCTCCTCCTCTCCTCCTCCACCTTCCGCTTCCCCTCGTCCTCCTTCGCCTGCCTCTCCCGCTGCTTCTCCTCCTTCTTCCGCTGCTTTGCCATTTTCTCCTCCTCCTTCCTCCTCAGAATCCGCGGGTCCTGCTTATAAGCATTCTCCGCCAACTGCCTTATCCTCGCACTCTCCTCCTTCTTCGCCTTCTCCCTAAGCTTCGCATTCTGCCGCTCCATCCACCTCCGATGCTCCCGATTCTCAGCACTCTCCACGTCATAATCATCCTCATTTGGAAACTCCCTCCAGCTCTTAAACGCCCACCAGAAATCATAAAACTTATCCACCTCGGCAACCGGCGTATTCTCGTCCCCTAAACCCGGAACCTCGGTCGGGCTAATCACCGACCACTTGGCATTTCTCTGGAAAGCGGGCCCAAAAATCTTAAAGAAATTCTCCGGGGAGCAATCACCGGGAATATCATCGTCAAACTCATCTGTGGAGTCGTACACTCGGCGCTTGGCCGGGTCTGAGAGGACCTCGTAGGCCAGCTGGATGGCCTTGAACTTGGTCTCGATCTCTTCCTTTTTGGCTGCCCGCGCCTCGTCTGTTTGCTCCTCCAGCAGCATTGCAGCCTGCTTGTCCGGGTGGAAGCGCAGAGCTGCATCCCTGGTGTGGCGGGGAAGGGGTGGGGCGATATGCGGTGCGACGGAATGACTTGTGAGGCGCCTCAAATGTGGCGGGGAAGGGGTGGGGCGATATGCGGTGCGACGGAATGACTTTTGAGGCGCCTCAAATGTGGCGGGGAAGGGGTGGGGCGATATGCGGTGCGACGGAATGACTTTTGAGGCGCCTCAAATGTGGCGGGGAAGGGGTGGGGCGATATGCGGTGCGACGGAATGACTTTTGAGGCGCCTCAAATGTGGCGGGGAAGGGGTTGGGCGATATGCGGTGCGACGGAATGACTTTTGAGGCGCCTCAAATGTGGCGGGGAAGGGGTGGGGCGATATGCGGTGCGACGGAATGACTTTTGAGGCGCCTCAAATGTGGCGGGGAAGGGGTGGGGCGATATGCGGTGCGACGGAATGACATTTGAGGCGCCTCAAATGTGGCGGGGAAGGGGTGGGGCGATATGCGGTGCGACGGAATGACTTTTGAGGCGCCTCAAATGTGGCGGGGAAGGGGTGGGGCGATATGAGGTGCGACGGAATGACTTTTGAGGCGCCTCAAATGTGGCGGGGAAGGGGTGGGGCGATATGCGGTGCGACGGAATGACTTTTGAGGCGCCTCAAATGTGGCGGGGAAGGGGTGGGGCGATATGCGGTGCGACGGAATGACTTTTGAGGCGCCTCAAATGTGGCGGGAAAGGGGTGGGGCTGTTGGAGGTCGCGTGAGTTAGAAGCAAACGGTGGTGGGGCAATTGATATGCCCCCAACCCACCTGTGTTTCGGTGCTCACCGCTTGAGAGAGCTGCAGGTTTCACGAAGTGTGTGGGTTGACTTCGGAAGACCCACTCAATTGGTGCCACATGGCAACACAAGAAGGATCGAAACTAAGGAAGAATTCGGTTCGGTGAAATTCGGGTGCCGAATTTCACCCCTTTGAATTGTTACGCGAATGTACTCGATCGACTCGATGTTTTGAGTAGCTATATATTGTGATTGCTTTGTATGCATGATATACTGAAAATCAGAGTTTTCTATACACAGTTCAACTCGACATAAAATCCAGAGACTTTCTATCCTTCAATCTTAGAGCACTACCTAGCACGTTGAAAGCCGTATCTCAGCCAATACTTGGGCGAATTACGTGTTCTACGGCTCCTTGGAAAGCCAAGAGTGTGCTCTACTGCTTAGAACAATTCCTAGTTCCTGCAAAGTAGAGGAGAGTCCTCTACAACAGTGGTATCAGAGCTGGTCGGAGGAGTCTACGCGCGCGACAAGGAGCAAGCATGATGACGTCAAGCGAGGCCTCCCGCACTTCCTTGGATGGTGTCGTTGTAAATACAGGCGAACCCTGGGCAACCGCGACGATGTTCGACACGTCGGCGGTACCGATTTTCACGGGACAAAATTACTCCGCGTGGAAGTTTAAGTTCCAAGTGCTCATGATGGAGCGGGGACTTTGGGGATTCTTCGATGGAACGGAGAAGCCGGACGACGAGAGCGACATCGCGGCATGGAAGAAGAAGGACCAAAAGGCGTTCGCTACGTTGATTTCGCGCATCGGCATCAATCTCGTGAGCTCGGTGCGCATGTGCATCAAGCTCGAAGCGTCGGCGCATGAAGCGTGGAAGCGGCTCGAGACCATCCACGTGAACAAGACTCTCCACGGCAAGATCCTAGCCCGGAATGCGTTCTACACGGTGAAGATGCGCGCGGGCGAATCGATGCACGAGTATGCGACTCGTGTGGAGGAACTCGGGGAAACGTTCATGGACCTCGGTGGAACGGTCACGGAGGAGGATTGGATTTTCACCTTGCTTTGCGGCCTTCCGGAAGAGTGGTCGACGGTGATTACGACACTCGATAGCGTGCAAGGCACTTGGACGAAGGAAATGGTGGTCGGTCGGCTTCTCCATGAGGAATCACGTCGCCGACAATTCGCGAATGAGAGCGAGCGGACCGCCATGTACTCCGGAGGGAGTTCCGGAAAAAAGTCCAAGTGGAGCAAGGGTGCGACAAATGAATCGTCGGGTGGGAGCGAGCATCGCGGCAAGTGTCACTATTGCCGCAAACCGGGACACTTTTGGCGTGAGTGTCGGAAGCGGCCGAGCGATTGGACTCCATCGAAGGCGCGGGACGAAGAGGGCAACGCGCACACGGCATCCGGCGAGGCCGATGATTCAAAGGAGTCGCTCGTGTTAGTGGCCGGCAACGGGAACAAAACTCCGAGCGACGCGTGGTTCCTCGATACCGGCGCAACGCAACACATGACGCACTCGGCGTCGCTCCTCAACAACATTGGCGCTCCGGGAGACGTCACGAGCATCGTGTTCGGAAACAACGAATCTCTACCGGTGGTTGGAGTTGGGAGTACGCGCCTCATCGTCGATAGCGGACCGGTGGACGTCACGAACGTGCTTCACGTCCCGGGGGTGAAGGTGAACCTTCTATCCGTCCCGCACCTGGCGAAGAAGGGCGTGATCGCCACCATCGACGGTGCGAAGATGAACCTCTTTTGGAAGGGGGAGCAATTCGCGCAAGGGGTTCTCAATGGAGATATCTACCAACTCAAGACGTACCCAAGAGTGGCTTCATCGAACGTGGCGCAAGGCTCCAAGGCAATTCTTAAGGCGTGGCATGATCGACTTGCGCACGCCAATTACGACTCGGTCAAGGAGTTGGCCAACAAAGGACTTGCGAAGGGACTTGGCGTGATCGCCGGCGACGACGAGAAGGGCGTGTGCGCGGCGTGTGTCGAAGGAAAAATGGCTCGCAAGCCATTTGGTAGCCGAACGTCACCCCTCGCTAAGGACCCGCTTGCGCTTGTTCACATGGACGTGTGTGGACCGATGCGACATGCATCAAAGGGAGGAGCGCGGTTCCTCTTGGTGATGCTCGACGACGCGACGCGGATGTGTTGGACCCGACTCTTGAAGGCTAAGGGAGATGCGGCCAAGGCGATTCAAGAGTGGGCGCTCGATGTTTGCGACGACAAGAAGCGGATCAAGTGTATTCGCACCGACGGTGGGGGCGAATTCGTGAACGCGGAGCTTGAGAAATGGATGAAGAGCAAGGGCATAAAGCACGACGTCACGACACCCTACACACCCCAACAAAATGGAGCGGCGGAGCGGCTTAATCGCACGTTGGTGGAAGCCGTTTGTTCACTACTTCAACACTCCAAGCTTGGGAACGAGTGGTGGGGAGAGGCGAGTGCGCTAGCGGCATGGATTCGTAATCGTGTGCCGACAAAGGTGCTACCGGGAATGAATCCGTTCGAAGCATGGACCGGAACGAAGCCGAACCTATCCCGCCTACGCACCTTTGGGTGCCTTTGCTACTACCATATACCGGATCCTCTTCGCCACAAGTTGCAACCGAAAGCTCGTGCGGCGATCTTCTTGGGAGTTGCGCCAAACGAGCGTGCATGGCGAGTGTGGGACTTGGGTGAAAAGCGTGTCGTCACGTCTCGGGACGTGGTCTTCGATGAAGACAAGTTCCCGTCGAAAGAGAAACCCACTCAACAACTCACTTTCATCCTTCCGCCACGAGAGGAGGTTGAAGAGAGTGAGACTCCACCTCAAGTGGAGAAGGAAGCCGATGGAGGGGGAGAGAACAACGAGGAGAGCGTTGATGATGTCGTGGAGGTGTCACCTACCGAGGCGGCAACTACCTCCACACCTTCCTCCCTACCATTGGCCTTGACCCGCGAGCGTCGTGAGGTTCGTCCTCCCTCCAAGTACGCCGACTATGCTACGGTAGCCGTTGGGAAGTTGGATAAGGAGGGGGCGGCATTTTGCTTCGCAACCATGGGTGATGATGAACACATGGATCCTCTCATGGAACTACCCCCTAAAGATCCGTCCCGTGCATGCTACGAGCATGTTGGATTGCACACCTAGTGGGTTGGGTGCAAGGGGGAGTGTTGGAGGTCGCGTGAGTTAGAAGCAAACGGTGGTGGGGCAATTGATATGCCCCCAACCCACCGAATGTGTTTCGGTGCTCACCGCTTGAGAGAGCTGCAGGTTTCACGAAGTGTGTGGGTTGACTTCGGAAGACCCACTCAATTGGTGCCACATGGCAACACAAGAAGGATCGAAACTAAGGAAGAATTCGGTTCGGTGAAATTCGGGTGCCGAATTTCACCCCTTCGAATTGTTACGCGAATGTTCTCGATGCATCTCGTATGTTACATGCGCGACTCGATGTTTTGAGTAGCTATATATTGTGATTGCTTTGTATGCATGATATACTGAAAATTAGAGTTTTCTATACACAGTTCAACTCGACATAAAATCCAGAGACTTTCTATCCTTCAATCTTAGAGCACTACCTAGCACGTTGAAAGCCGTATCTCAGCCGATACTTGGGCGAATTACGTGTTCTACGGCTCCTTGGAAAGCCAAGAGTGTGCTCTACTGCTTAGAAGAATTCCTAGTTCCTGCAAAGTAGAGGAGAGTCCTCTACAACAGGGGCGATATGCGGTGCGACGGAATGACGGGAGATCGGTTAGAAGCTCAAACGTGCAGTATGGAAGGTAGAGGGGTTAAGCGAGGTTTGGGGTTAAGGGGTTGCGAGGTTTAAGGTTACGGGGTTGTGGCGTTCCATGGTCAAGGGCGTTATGAGGAACAAAAGGATCAGGTAGCGTAAAGGAGTGAGGAGAATTATGTAGAACGAGGCGGAACCGGAGGGGGGAAATGGGGGCGAACGAGAACAAAGTCTTCAGGGGGGAAGGGGGCGAGGTTAGTTCGAATAAGGAGTCGACGGAGATGAGGACAGGGAAAAGACGGCGGAGAAAATATTCTGGGGTTTTGGAGGAATAAGAGAGCAAGAACGCCTGGTGATTCCCGTTTCTAACAACTTACTGGATCATCTAACGAGGAAGAGCGGCAGTATTCGAGACAGACAGAGGGCCCTTAGCAGACAGAGCATGACAGAATGTTAACAGCTGGATTCATAATCAGTTAGTAACCATAGAATGGTATGGTAGCAGCCCTAACAGAGTATACGAGGAACCTGATACCAACCGTATAGAGGGATACTTGCAGTTTTCTTCGGTAACGTAGAATGAATTTCATCGAACCACGCGCATATGCATTTGTGATCGCATTCTGAACCTCGTGTGGTTGATCCATGACTCTCACCTCTACGCTCCATGAAACGGGAAACGGGAAACTGGCACTCTTACTCCAGGATCTCTCCTTCCCCCTCGCTGCCCCACCAGCGCCCAACGAGCCACCCGTTCAAATCTCACACTTCCCACCTCTCGTAATCTCGTAAGTTGCGCTTTGTCTAGAACCTCTGCACGGAAGTTGCTTTAGAGAGATCTGAAAGCCAACCCTGTAGTCTCCTGGGCTGATCCTTTCTCGCCAGAGACCTCAAAACCCCGAACCCTAGCGACGCGGACTGAGTTTTCCCCGTATTACTGCACGCGGCCTCGACCGTACAATACTTGTCACGCATCTCTTGCTCTCACCAGCTCGCCTCAGCGCTCTCATATAGAGGTTTCTATGACCTCTTTTGAGGCGCCTCAAAAGCCAGCTCGCCTCAATGCTCTCAAGGTTTATATGATCTCACTCACCGATAGGCCTTCTTGAGCCGACGCGCCGTCGCGAGATGCCGCAGGTGTGCCAGTCCCAGCAGCGCGTACCAAGCCGTTTCATATCTCACTGAACCACTCTCAACGTTTCTCGTTTCCGTAATCGCACTCACCGGTACGCCTTCTTGAGCTGATCCTTCGTCGCGAGATGCCGCAGGCGAGTCAACCCAGCAACGCGAACCAAGCCGTTGTATCTCACTGAACCATTCTGTTCGTTTCCGTGCGCGCACTCACCGGTACGCTGATCTTCTTAAGCTGATCCTTCGTCGCGAGATGCCGCAGGTGCGCCATACCCAGCAGTGCGTACTGAGACCTTCTGTATCTCTCCACTTTTTCCCTCCAACTTACAGAATCGATCACGACATGCGTCCGTAATCGCACTCACCGGTACGCCTTCTTAAGCTGGTCTTCTGTAGCCAAGAAACGCAGGTGCGCCATGCCCAGCAGCGCGTAGTGGTCTTGCTCCTGCTTCTCCGCGTCCTTCCCATCCTTCCCCTTCTTCTTCTTCCTCGAACTTTCCCATGCCGACGAATCGACCGAGTCCTTCACCTTCTCGCCCTTCCCCTCGTCCGCTTCCTCCGCATCTTCCTCCCCTGGCGCGTGAAATCCCGACAATCGCTTCGCGGCTTCGTGGAAGGAGAGCCCCGCTGGCTCGTATCGAGTGTACTTATAAAGAGGCGCTGGGCTGCTCACTACGAGCGGATCGCCGCCGGGCGGCAGGTCGTGCGGGTGGTAGGTGATTAAAAGGCGCGTCGTTGTAACGGAGACGGCGGCGGCTGTTGCGCCGCTGGCGCTTGTAGGTGGGGGCATGGTGACGATCCGATCAGGAACGAATCGAACCTCGAGGACCAATCTGCGAAAATCGATTCCTAGGGCCGAATCCGCAAAAGAAAGAAAGACGATATCGATCTCGATCCGCAAGAGAGCGAAGACTCGTGCGCCGCGCCCGCTGACGCGTGCCGGTTCGTGCGGCAAGGCAGTGGCGGATCGAAGGCCACGACTCGAATATCGGGCTGATCAGTGGCAAGTAGAAACGAGAAACAGAGAGGTGGGAGGAATGGAGTGCGAGCGTTGAGTTGATAAAGAGTTGGGGCACGATTTGAGCCACACACCAGTGGGGCCAAGTGTGAAGCTGTAGAGCGCTAATCCTCAGCTGAGGTTTTGGTGGGAGGTTGAGGAAGAGGGTTGAGGGGTTGCGTTTGTGGGTGCGAGGGGTTGAGTTTCCTAGCCCTTGGTTTTGCCGAGCCGACGCCTGGTGATTGGCTGTTCAGATTGTCGCTTGTATGAGCTGGAGCAATTTCTGGGCAAAGAATTGGATTTCGGTGACTCGTAGCTTCAGAAATCAAACAGGTGTACTTGTGCAAGTAAGCCCTGGGCCCTACAATCGAGTACAGGTTGCGGTACCAAATTCGCTCGTTTCGGCCGCCAGGGTTACACTACACTACACTTTCGCCAAACTTACCCAAAAGTTAAAATTTCCAGGCTCCTAAGAGGAGAGCGGGAACGAGTGTCCAGATGATTCCCTGCCACGCACGCATCTTGGAAACCAAAATTAGTCCTTGATCAGCCTAGTTCATTTGGTCCTGGTGCTGTGGTCGGGACTGGCCAGTTAGGGACTTGCTAGTTGTTAGGGCGTAGTCCGAGCCGATGCGGTTCTAGTTTTAAGGAGAAACGACAAGGTAAACCCGACGACTACATTTGAGCTCAATGTTTCGGTGTACCGGCGGTTTCCAGCTACTAATTCTGAGCTTCGGATTCCCTGGTTTTTCCGATGATCAATTCGCCTTAAAATCGCACCGCGTGGTCTAACATTCGCGTCCGTTCGCAATCGGGAGCCTCAGAATCAACGTCGCGTAACGATAGCGTTGCGATCAATCAAGAACAATTTCGGGATCTCGGCGCCAAGTAACCGTCAACAAGAGGGTAAATCCAGAGATTAAACCCAGTCCCAGTCAGGCCTAACGCAGCCAGCACGTAACGGTCACCTGCAGCCATGGAGACTCGGATCTTCGGAGCTCAGGACGCATGGCGGGAATTTACTGTTTCTTCCGCGACGCGAACTACTCCGAGTTCGAGCGCAGCCCAAAGCCCTCGCGTAACATTGCATCCCGACGCGCTGACATGTCTTGGCGGGGGATCGGTTCTTCAGACTCGGGGAGCAGATTCCGTTCAACCCAATCAGCGCTTGCTGACGTGGCAGATCCAATCCGAAATCCGCCAATCGCACTCCGTCCTTGTTTTGAAAGAGCTCTTTCCGAATTCGTCCTTCCCCGCGTCTAAGCCCGCTCCGCTCGTTACAGGAACATCCGCGGCTGCTGTCGCTCGCCAGTTCTCTCAACGGCAGGGATCGCATGAAGTGCATCTACGGTTCCCCGCGCCGCTTCTCCCGCTCGCAGCCTTTGTCGTCGAGCGTAACCCCGAGATTGCCGACGACGGGGAATTTAGCGAGGATGCCTATAACGAGGATGAAGACGATGATGAGGATGGCGATGGGTTCGAATCGGGATTCTCTCGCGCGTCCCTGTACCTGCTGTCCTCAGATGGCGTGATTTACTCCGTAGACCTAGGGTTTGGGGGGCTTGACAGCAACAGTAGCGCATTGAACGACGCAAACGGCTTAGGGTTTCGCCTAAACGGTGCTTCCAGGTTCGACACCAGGCCTGGCGGTGGTACGGGAACAAAACCGTCCGAACCTTCCCTCCTTGGTAACTTCTCCCTCAGCTGCTTGCGCTCGTTTCAGCTCCCGCCCAACCTCGTCTCTAGGCTCGGCAATGGCGTGACGTCACTAGCAGCCGGCCTGGACACGGTTTGCCTCGGCGGAGGTTCGGGTAGCGCTCTCGCCGTTCCGTTCCACAAACTCGCCAACCCTGTTGTGCCAGTAACGGGTGGCGCTATTAAGAGGGAAGCGTCTGGCGGAGCGGGGGTGGCGGAGTTGCGGGAGGGCGAGGGCGCAATGGCGCGCCTGTGGGGGATGGTAGGCGCAGGCAGGGGCGCGGCTCTCGCCCCTGTGCGGTCCATTCAGCTGCTGACGCGTGGCGGGCAGGGATTGGCTGCGGTTGCGCACGCAGATGGTGTGGTGAGGGTGTGGGATGTTTCGAGGAAGGTTCGCGTGGCGACGGTGACGGTGGCGGCGGCGGAGTGGGGGCCGGGCGGAGCTGCGGCTGCTGCGGGCGCGGGTCAGGCAGGGGGGAGCCGTGACGGTAAGTTGCGTTCGAGCTTAGCGCTTTGAACCTCCCTTGCTTGCGCCACGTGCTTGCTCGTATCTTACGCTCTCCACTCTCTCGTTCTCTCCTTTCGCCCTCCACTGTACCACCCCTAACCCGCTTATCCCCTCACGACTCCCTCTCTCCCACCACCTCACCCCCCCTCCCCCCCTTGCTCCCCCTTCCCAACTCTCCCGCCACTCTTCTCCCCCTCCCCCTCTCCCCTCACCCTCCCTCTCTCCCCTTTCCTCTCTCCCCTCCCCCTCTCCCCCTCCCCCCCCAGGCGCATGGGCCGTCCAGCAGATCCTTCTGCGCCCCGCGCCTGGCCCCACTCGCTCCGCCACCACCACCACCAGCGCAGCTGCCGCCACCCACTCTCTACTGGTCATTACCACTTGGTGCCCCCAGCAGCAGCAGCAGCAGCAGCAGCAGCAGCAGCAGCAGCAGCAGCAGGGCAGGCAAGAGAGCAGGCAGCAGCACGCGGAGATGTCCCCCTCCCCTGCTGCTGGTCTCATCACCGTTCACTCCCTCCGTCTCCGCGTTCCCCCTGACCCCGCGCGCGCCTCCGCGTCCGCCTCCGCCTCGCTCCGCCTGGCCGCTTGGAGCGTGCTGCCCCGCGCGCCCACGGCCCGCAGCTGTGACTATGGCGTGTGGGACGGTGACAGCAGAGGGGTAGCGGACGAGAGGGGCGGGGGCGAGAGGGGGCCGGGCGGGGCATGGCCAGCAGCAGGCGAGCAGGAGGAGGGTGAGCGCGAGCAGCAGCAGGTGGGGGAGGAGGCGAGGGATGAGGGGGAAGGCGGGGGACAGGGGCTGTGGATCAGAGACGTTCGCGTGCTGCTCGCTGCAGGTGCTGGAGGTGCTGGACGGAGGGGCAGAGGGGGCGGAGAAGGGGCGGGTGGTGGGAAAGAGGTGGACGTATGGATGCTGCTGCAGGAAGGGTGTGGGCGTGAAGGCACAGGCACAGGAACAGTCCCATCAGTCCCATCAGGCGCATCAGGCACATCAGCGAAGCACCACACGGTCTGCCTGCCTGTGCGCCGTGTGCTGTTCGACAGCGATGGCACCGCCACTGGCACTGCACCACGGGACGCAGCAGCTGCAGCAGCAGCAGCAGCAGCGGCGGCGGCGGCGGCGGCATCTTCGCAGCAACTTCTTCTCCTTCCTCCGTCCCCGCTGTACACACCAATCAGCGCCTGCCAGCTGGCGGAGCAGCAGCTATCAGCCTCGCTTGGCCTCTCAGACTCGACCCTCCACCAGTTCTTCTCCCCCCCGCCTGTACCCGCCTCGTCAGCCAGCGGGCCAGCAGGAGCAATCGCTTCGGCACCTGCTACAGCCGCTACAGCCGTGACAGCCACTGCGTTTGCTGATATGGGCAGCAGGGCGAGCCTGGTGTCGGCCTTGGGCCTCGTTCCCTTCCTCGAGCTCTCCCCTGTCCTCTGTGCCGCACCCAGCAGATCCCCTGCAGGGGAAGGAGAGGGCGGCTTACTGGCAGCAGGAACAGCAGCAGGAGCAGGAGGGGCACGTGGTGCAGTGATTTGGAGTGCCGTAACTGAGTTTTGTGCCGATGCTCTCGTTGCTCGTCTGCTCTGCCCGTCCGCTCTGCTCGAGCCTGCTCTAGCCCATCTGCTCGCTTGGTTACAGCACCACCACCGGCACTACCACCACCAGCACCCGCAGAACCAGCAACAGCAGCACGACCAGGAGTTTTCCCCCTATGGCAGCCAACGGAATGGGACGTTCGGATCGCCCAAGCCTGAAGATGTGGCTCGGATGAGCCATGATGCGGTTCGGCAGGTTCTCCTCTCCTACCTCTTGGACCGCCGTCCGGACCTGCAGGTGCTGCCGAGCCTCCTGGGCAGCTCCGGGGGCGAGCCGGCCGATCTGGTTCGCCTGGTGGATCGGTGGGAGCACTTGGCAAAGCAGTACCTCCGAGCCTGGGCGGCTGTGAACACCCCTGTAGGGCTGATTGCAACGATTGGCTCAGGTCCAGGTTCGAGGGCAGGTTCGGGCACCGGGGCTATCGGTCTGGTTCGGGGATGCACAGTGTCTCTGGTGCAAGCGCCTGATGTTTCAATGCAGATGAACCTATGGGGCACTGCCGTACCTGCAGCAGTGCGCACAGCAGTGAGTGCAGCAGGGATTGCAGCAGCAGTGTCTACTGCAATACCCACAGGAACACCCACAGGAATGCCCACGGGAATGCCTATACCAGGGACTGCAGGTGCAGCATGTGGGGAGAGAGGCTTGGGAGGCAATCCGCCTCTCCTTTCACCCAACGTGGTTCGTTCCCTGGCCTCCGCAAGACCAGCTTCGGCCGGACCAGGTTCGGGCAGGTTGAATGCGGGCAGCCAAGGAACCCGGCAGCAGCCAATGGAGGAACGCCAGCTGGCGGCGGTGTTGGGAGAGCTTGCCAGCTGTCTGGAGCTGATTCGCGGGCGAGTGGGCAGGCTTGTCATGCTGGCCCTGCCTGCGTGTCTCCTCTCGCCGTCCCTGCAGCCTGCTGATGCATTTGCACACGTGGCAAAGTTTTTGGAGTTCGGGCAGCTGGCGCCGGGTAGCTCGGGCAGCGTGAACAGGCTGCGGTCGGCTGCCCGAGAATTTGTTTCCCAGCAGAACACAGAGCAGAGGGTGTTTGCAGTGAAGCTTCAAGCTGCCCTGGGGAATTTGAGAGACGCAGCAGGAGGGAAGTGGGGTGGTGTACTCGAGGTAGTGGAGCTGCTTATAACGAGTATGGATCTGGGTACGCTCCCAGAAGGTGGATCTGCCTCCTGTGGGTCCGAAGGTGCAGCAACAGCAACAGCAGCAGCGGCAGCAGCGGCGGCAGTGGAAGGGCAGAATGGGAGTGGGGAAATAGATGATCTACCAATCAGCAACCTCCTCCCTCCCTCCCTCTTCTCTCCTCTCGAGCTTTCTCACGGCCTCACCCTCTTGCTAGGCTCACACCTCCACCTCCTCCTCTCCCTCCTCCCTCTCCTCCACTTCCTCCACCTCTCCCGCTCCCCGTTCCTCCTCTCCCCCTCAGACCGCTCCGTTCTCTCTCGCCGCCTGCTGCCCCGCACTCACTCCCTCCTCTCCTCCACTCTCCTCCTCCACACGCTCTCCGACTCCTTTGCTGCTCGCAGCCCAGAGGATGATTTCTCTGTGGATCTCCTCTCGCTGCATATTGGTGGGAAAGGCGTTGCTGACGTGGACGGCGATGCTGACGTGGCTGTGGGGACCATGCGGGGGTCTGGGAGGTGGGTCCGGCAGGGGGACGGAGGGGGAGGGGGTTTAGGGTTTGGCAGCGGGAGGAGAGGAGGGATGGGGGAATGGGGGACAGGGGCAGGGGCAGGGGCGGAAGGGGACTTTCTTGGAAGGTTCTGCAGGCGAGAGGTGCAGTTTCGGTGGGCTAGGCGGACAGTTGTCGCTGTTTTATTGGACGGGGAGGGAGAGGAGGAAAGGGAAGGGGGAGGAGAAGGAGGCGCAGGAGGGGGTAGGGGCGGAGGCAGTGTGTTGGGGGGCAGGTGGCGGGGGTGGTGGCTGCACGGGAGCGCATCAGAAGAAAGCAAGTCTTTTCCAGCGGATGGGGACTCTGATGGGACTGAAAGCGAGGGAGAAGAGGGAGAAGGGGAGGAGAGTAGTGATGAGGAGATGGAAGGAGGGGAGGACCGGGGTGGACTGGAGGGCAGGGGAGGAAGCGGGGGAGCGGGGGGTTGGCGGTGTGCGAGTGTGAGTGGGGAGGGGCTGCTGTGTGAGGTGATGAGTGAAGCCGTGCGCCTGCGGTGGGGCCGCGACCCCTGGCAGACTGAATGCGGAGTGGGGGAGTGGCAGGGAGGGACGGTGGGGGTGGGAGTGCCGAGTTTCCTCCATCGCGCCGTGCAGATGGGGCTGAAGTTGCTGGAGCAGAGCCAGTACCTCATGGTGAAGGTGAGCCCAAACGGTGTGGTGTTGCTGGTTCAAACGGTGGGGTGCGAGTGTGAGTGGGGAGGGGCTGCTGTGCGAGGCGATGAGTGAAGCCGTGCGCCTGCGGTGGGGGCGCGACCCCTGGCAGACTGAAGGGCGCGCAGGAGGGGGGGACATAGGGGGATGGCAGGGCGGGGCGATGGGGGTGGGGGTGGGGGTGGGAGCGCCGAGTTTCCTCCATCGTGCCGTGCAGATGGGGCTGCGGCTGCTGGAGCAGAGCCAGTACCTCATGGTGAAGGTGGGCGCCTGAGGGGGTTAAGTTACGTACACTGGTGCTGGAACACGTATGCTGTGCTGTTCCTTGTGTAAACCGACCGACCCACATGGGGCTGAGGTTGCTGCCGCACAGGCATTACCACATTGTGAAGGTGAGCGCACAGGAGGGTCAAGCTCAAGAGCGCCCAGGGTTCAGGTCTGCTAGGGTTTAGGGTTCCCGGGGTTTTAAGCTACAGGGTCAAGGGGTGCAGTGCAGGATGCTGTTAGGGGTCAATCTTCCGAATCCACGCTTTGGTGAATGCACTACCTGTGCCCGCCTACTGCCATCTTATGACCCCCTGTGTTTGTCTCCTCTCCATCCTTTCTCCCTCCTGCCGCCCCCTTCCCCATCCCCCCATCCGCTCAGCTCCTCTTGGATTGTGTCGATCGTGACACGCACTTCTCCCACAACCCCTTAGCCCTTCCCCGAACCAACGCTTCTGGTTCGGCCGAACCTGAAGCGTCGGCAGCGCGCTCCTTTCTTCTGGGATTCGCCTTGATTGCCTGCGCACACGTCCCTGCTGACCTCCCCTCCTGGTTTCAACTAAGCGCCTCCACAGGCAGCAGCAGTGGCCAGCTAAGTGCCGGTGGCAGCAGCAAGGGACAGAGTGCGTTTTTAGCAGCAGGGGAGGGCGGAGGGCGTGGGTCAGCAGCAAGGGAGGCCATGCGGGCAGCACTGGTGGATCGGGCAGTGAAATGTTTCTTCCGGGCAGCGGAAGGAGTGGGAGCATGGGCAGCAGGAGCTGGTGGTGGTGAGGGAGGGGAGGGAGGGGTGAGCGTGGGAGAGGGTGGGAACCCACTACAAGGCCTACTGGAGATGTTCAGTGGTGGCTGCGTGAACAACACTGGTACAGTAGTAGCAGCAGCCGCACAACCCGCGGCAAGTGCAGCAGCAGCAGCAGGGGCAGCAGCGGAGGCGAGGCAGCGGGTGCGGTACTACGAGGCGGTGATGCGGCTGCTGCAGCGCTACAGCGAGGGTCCCTCTGCCGCCCGCTTCGCCCTTGCTGCCATCCACGAGACCGACGCTGCCTTCCCGGAAGCTTCCTGTGGCGAACACGACGAGGAGTGGCACTCACAGGCAGCGGCAGTGGCAGCAGAGGAAGTGGAAGCAGGGGCAGGTGGGGAGGTGGTGAGGGGGGTGAAGGGGCGGCTGTGGGCGAATGTGTTTGAGTATGCAGTGCAGGGTGGGCAGTACGACGAGGCGTTCTGTGCTCTCGCCTCCAACCCCGACCCGCTCACCCGCAGCATCTGCCTTCGCCAGTTTGTTGCTGTGCTCTGTGACATGGCCAGCTCCGCTGTAGCCGCCGCTATAGCTGCTACAGGCGTTACAGCCGGCACAGCCGCCGGTAGAACCGCTGCAGTGCAAACAGCAGCATCAGCAGCATCGGCTGCAGCGGAAGCAGCTGCAGCGGCTGAGGCAGAGAGGGCAGGGAGGGCGTTGTCTACCCTGTGTGACCGTAGCCTCCCCTATGCTGCTGCTGACCTGCACGTACAGGTGCAGCAGGAGCTGATGTGGCTCGCTGAGAACTCTGACGTGGCGCTGTCGCTGCCGCTGTCCACGTCAGCGGCGCTGGGCAGGGTGAGCCCGTACAAGCTGCTGTACTCGTTCCACGTGGCGCGATCTGATTGGAGGAAAGCAGCACTGTCCATGTACCGATACGCATGGCGCCTAGGTAGGGAAGTTCTGGGCACGAGTAGCAGCAACAGCAACCGCACTGCACCCACGCCCACCCCTGCTGCTTCTGCTGCCTCGGCTGGGAGTGCGGATAGGAGGAGGAAGCAGAGACTCAGTCCTGGTTACCACCAGCCTAGTCCCGGGAGGGTGTTTAGTCCGGTGGGGAAGGGAAGCCCGGGGATGACGCTGGGTGCAGAGAGAATCCCCGAGGTGAAGCTGAGTGCAGTGCGGTTGAGAGAGGTGAGCCTGGCGGTGGCAATCCAGGCGTTGGAGCTGATGGTGGTGGGAGGGGAGGGGCGGGGAGGTGGAGGAGAGGGGTTGAGGGGAGGAGGAAAGATGAAGGATGTGGGAAGGGGGGGTGAGAGTGTGGGTGTGGAGGGGGGAAGGGGCGGGGTGGGGAGGGAGGGGGGATGGGGAGAGGAGGAGGAGGGGGAGAGGCAGGAGGCATGGCTTCCACCCATGGTCTCAGTTTTCCCTCTTAGGGGCGCTGCTGCTGATGCTGATGGTGTTGGTGGTGATGGTGATGGTGCCAGCGGTGGTGGTGTTGGCGGTGGTGGAAGAGGAGGGTTGAGGGAGGGTGGGTGGATGGGGGAGAGTGGGCGGAAGCGAGGGGAGTGGGGGTACTGGAGAGAGGCGAGTCCAGCCAAAAGGGGGAGGTGGGGAGGAGAGACAGGTGGCGGCACATCATTGGGCCGCGGCACGGAGCCGGTGGGGCTGGAGGATCTGCAGAGGGAGCATGCGCTGGTGGCCGCTCAATCCCTGCTCGCCACGTGTCCTGGGACCACTGCAGCGCTGCTGGGTAAGAATGCATTGCGAAAAGGAGGTGAGTTTTGGGTCGCCTCAAAAGTCAGGGAGAAGGGAGACACCGCTCATGTCCTGATGGCAACCCAGCCCAGCAGCCTTACCCTGTAGCGCTGGGCAAGAGAAGCCATGTGTAGAAAGTGAATTTTTGAGACGTCTCAAAAAACCACTTTCTAAAAGTCAGGGAGACACCGGTCTTGCACCTATGGCAGGCCAGCCCAGCAATCTTACCCTGTAGTGCTGGGCGAGAGTTTTGAGTCGACTCAAAAGTCACCTTGCTACTGCCAGGTAAGAGAGCATTGCGAAAACAGGAGGCGAAGACAGCAAGTACAATGTGCAGCGTTTGCACCGTGTATCACGGTTTGTACGTAGGAAGTAGTTTTGAGACGTCTCAAACCCAGTGTATCACGGTTTGTACGTAGGAAGTAGTTTTGAGACGTCTCAAACCCAGTGTATCACGGTTTGTACGTAGGAAGTAGTTTTGAGACGTCTCAAACCCAGTGTATCACGGTTTGTACGTAGGAAGTAGTTTTGAGACGTCTCAAACCCAGTGTATCACGGTTTGTACGTAGGAAGTAGTTTTGAGACGTCTCAAACCCAGTGTATCACGGTTTGTACGTAGGAAGTAGTTTTGAGACGTCTCAAACCCAGTGTATCACGGTTTGTACGTAGGAAGTAGTTTTGAGACGTCTCAAACCCAGTGTATCACGGTTTGTACGTAGGAAGTAGTTTTGAGACGTCTCAAACCCAGTGTATCACGGTTTGTACGTAGGAAGTAGTTTTGAGACGTCTCAAACCCAGTGTATCACGGTTTGTACGTAGGAAGTAGTTTTGAGACGTCTCAAACCCAGTGTATCACGGTTTGTACGTAGGAAGTAGTTTTGAGACGTCTCAAACCCAGTGTATCACGGTTTGTACGTAGGAAGTAGTTTTGAGACGTCTCAAACCCAGTGTATCACGGTTTGTACGTAGGAAGTAGTTTTGAGACGTCTCAAACCCAGTGTATCACGGTATGACCCACCAGACCACATCCCATCCTCCTGGACTCACAACGCACGCGCTCTTCCCACACGCCCTGCACGTCTAATGCGCTTAGACGCACAGCCCTCTCTTCCCCTCCTTGCACCCCCACCCTCCCCCTCCCTGTCCTCCCCTTTACCCCTTGTCTGCACCCCCCCGTACCTGCGCCAGACGCCCCACCGCACGCCAGCCGCCCCACCGCACCACATCATGTCAGCCGGCGCTTACAGCGCCCTCTTCCCTCCCACACGTGCTTTCTATCATATGCCCCTGCTTCCCTTTGTCCTCGCTTCCCCTTCCTCCCCCCCACCAGCATCAGACGCCTCACCACAGCACATCATATCAGCCTGTGCTCACAACGCCATCTTCCCCCAAGCTCTCCACCTCGCCACACTCTTTTTCTCGGGCAGCCAGCGGGCAGCTGAACTCTCCGCGATTCTTTCAGCAGCTGCCCGCCGCTGCTGCATGGTTCAGCTCGGGCTGTCTCCTGCTGCCCGGGATCTAAACAGCATCTCTTCTCCTGCCCCTGCTGCCACGTCAGCCCATGCCAGTGCTACTGCTGCTGCTGATGTGGCAAGCTCTCCAGCGCTGATGTGGCAGCAGATGCAGGTTTGGACCGAGACGTACGTTCGGCACCATCCGAACCTCCGTGAGGTTGTAGCCCGAGCCATACTCGGCACCAACCCTGCTCTCCCCTTACCTCCATGGCTCATCCGTCTTTTCCTGGAAGGTTCCTCCTCCCTCTCCTCACTCCCCCCCTCCTCAAACCTCCTTCCCTTCGCCTTCGCCCCCTCCTCTCTCTCATCACCCTCCTTCCTCGCACCGCTCTCCACTCCTTTCAACCCATCTATCGCCCCTCCCATCGCTCCGGACCCCTCATCACTCCTTCGAGTCTACCTGGACTTCAATCATCTCATCCAAGCGTCCCGATTGGCCCTCGCCATGCTCCGTGCATGGAGAGCCGTCCGATCGGCCGATCCCCGCACGGCGAAGCAACGGATGGGCGCCACATGGCAGCCGCACGCCCTGCTGGACCGGCTGAGGCTACAGCTGGCAGCCGCTGCTGCTGTGGCCGAGGAGGGGGAGAGGGGGAAGGGGGCGAGTGGCAGAGGGGGTGGGGGTGGTAGAGCAGGGGTGAGTGTGGGTGAGGGTGAGTATGAGGTGGTGTGTGCGATGCAGGGGGAGGTGGAGGCGGCAGTGAGGGCGTATCTGGGGCAGGTAGATCTGGATGGGGAGGACTACAGGCAGGTGGCAACTGGAGGAGCAGGGGGGGCTCGTAAAGGATCACAGGCATTGGGGTCAGGGGCAGGGGGAGGAGGGGAGTCAGCAGCAGGGGCAGCAGGAGCAGGAGGCAGGCTGCAAACAGCAGCATTTGGCGCAGCACCAGCTTTCGGGTCAGCACCTATAGGATCAGCACCAGGTTTTGGAGCTAAGTTGGCACACACAGGAGCAGCTTCAGTCACACTGGCAGGCGGAGGTGGAGGAGGAGCAGCAGCAGCAGCATCGGTGACAGCAGAGGCTGCAGGCGCGGGAGCGGCAACGGGGGGGAGTGTGTTTGGCAGGCTGGGAGCGGGTTTTGGATCGCCTCATGCTTCCCCACCTGCTGCTGCCCCCTCTGCTGCTCCACCTGCTGCTCCCTCTGCCGCCCCTCTGTTTGGTGGGGCGGGCAGCACTTTTGGTGGGGCAGGCAGCACTTTTGGTGGGGCGGGCAGCACTTTTGGTGGGGTGGGCAGCACTTTTGGTGGGGCGGGCAGCACTTTTGGTGGGGCAGGCAGCACTTTTGGTGGGGCGGGCAGCACTTTTGGTGGGCCGGGCAGCACTTTTGGTGGGGCGGGCAGCACTTTTGGTGTAAGAGGTGATGGTGAGAAGAACACAGAAGCAGATGGTGGTGGGAAGGCTGGTGGTGCTGCTGGTGCTGGTGGCGCTGGTGCTGCTGGTGCTGTGGGGCTTGGGTCGAGTGCAGGAGGGTTTGGGTCGAGAAGTGGGGATGCTGGAAGTGGGGGTTTTGGGGGAGGTGCAGGAAAAACTGAAGGGGGAAATGGGGGAGGGGGACAAGGAACAGGGTTTGGTGGATTTGGAGCAACCACAGGAGGTGGTTTTACAGGAGGATTTGGGGCAGGCAGTGGTGGTTTTGGAGCAGGCGGCAGTGGGATTGGGGCTGGCGCTGGTGGTTTTGGGGCAGGCACTGGTGGTTTTGGGGCAGGCACTGGTGGTTTTGGGGCAGGCGCTGGTGGTTTTGGGGCAGGCACTGGTGCTTTTGGGGCAGGTGGTGGTGGTTTCGGGGGTGGCTCTGTGGGGTTTGGCACAGCTGCTGGCGGCAGTTCAAGTGGGTTTGGTGATGCCTTTGGAAGCACAGCGCACAAGTGAGCTTAAGCTTAGGCTGTAGTCTAGGGCTGTATGATCCTCTCTTTTCACATGTAGGATTCTAATCAATCTAGCCACCACATGAGTGAGAAATTATGAACTGTATCGTAACGCAAAGCAGTATTCTTGATATTGCTCAATGACGGAGAAGAGTGCGTGTCTTTGGCTCATGGTTTGCACCACTCGCTCTACTGCTTCATGCTACTACCTAGGATGGCTGTTCTCGTTGCAGCTGCTGCCGCTGCTGCTGCTACTACTGCTGTCACTGCTGCTGCTGTGGCTGCTGCTGCTGTCGCCACCGCCACCGCCATTGCTGTTGCAACTGCAGCGGCTTTCTGTCGCTGTTGCAGCAATTGCTAGTAGCATTTTTGAGAAGTCTAGTTTTGAGACATCTCAAAAACAACCTCGCTACACGTAACTGCAGCGGCTTGATGTCGCTGTTGCAATTGCTAGTAGCAAGGTACCTTATGTTACGACCACTCGACCAAGAGCCACTTCATGCTGCTGCTCCCTTTCCTTCAAGGGTTGGTTAGGAAGTTGGAACGGCTGGAGCAAAGCAACAGCACGAGGCCTAGACATGTCTGCAATAGGAGCTGGTAGCAGTGTGGCTCCCTCTCTAGCTGCACCTGTCATGGCATCATCCCTGAGCTCAAAATCCGCTCTGGTATTTGTATCCAAAACTTGTACCGTAATCCCCCGGATAAAAGACCCCCCCATAATAATGTTCCCGGGTCTTAAATACGGGGGGGGGTATATTATTCAAGACTGTTTTCCTTATACCCCCCATTTGGGGTGAAATCATTATAAGACCCCCCCCCAACCTCATGTTGGAAACAAGTGATTTATAGCGCCTCTGTCGTATCGAAGCTGCGACACAAAACGGAACTGACTACAGCGAAGAAGCACGCGAGTCAACTGTCGGAGGTTACGCGAAGGTCAAAGGTCTCCGACCTTTGACCTGACGAAATGCACAGTGCGACAGCAAGGACACATAACTGACTCGTTACAGAGCAGTTACCCGAGTCGGCACTGTATCGAACCGCAACAGCAAAACAGTTAAAATATAACTCTTTATATTCCTTGTAATCGTATAAAAGGCCTGTATCCCTTTGCTATCATTAACTTATCTTGTTCTCACAAACCAGCACAAGGTGGTTCACGTCAACTCTTCATTAAAGACTTCCGCTGTTACAACTCTACATCAACACCCGATCTTAGTCCTGAAAAGTTCCTAAGGGCTTTTCTCAGCCCAACACCTCAAAACTGTTTTTTAGATGTTAATTCATGTCAATTAAGCAAGCAGTGGCACATGGTAGGCCACAGGAGTCACAAAATACGATCAAGGCAGCCTCTCAACACCCAGCTAGCTCCACTCTTCACCCACCACCTTGGAATCCGCCTTCGCCTTGCTACTCATCTTCGTCACCCGCCACCCACTCATCATTGCACAGAGGTGGGTCCGTTCCCTGGCGGTGTCAAATTCGCTTGTGTACGAGACGTGATAGAGATAGCGCGACTCTGTGCTGAGAGCCTCACGTGCCATGCAAGGGATGAGACGTCCGAGGCGGTCTGACACAAAGCATTGGACGTGGTACACGTTGGTCGGCCCCCAATCTGTAATGCTGGTTACCATTGAATGTGGGCCAATGAGCATGACGCATTCAGATGCTTCATGGATTGTGCCCGGTTTCTCGGCTTCAGACATTCGCGGGGTGTTTCCTCGTTAAAAAAACACAAATATGCATTAGATGTTGGAAACAACTGATTTAAGCGCCTCTGTCGTGTCGAAATACCAAGACAGAAACGAAATAGATCGTATCGAAACATCGGTGAGTCAACCCTCGGAGGTTGAATAACCGTTGAAGGTTACGCGAAAGTCAAAGGTCAGCGACCTTTGACCTGACAAATGCAGCGCGACAGCAAGGACAAACAACTGTCTCGATACTGAGCAGTTGCCCGAGTCGACACTGTATCGAACCGCAACAGCAACAGTAAAACATTTATTAATCGTATCCTTTCATATTCCCTGTATTCTTATAAAAGACATGTATCTCTTTGTTACTATCAACTTACTTTGCCCTCACATACAAGCGCAAGATAGTTCACAATCCTTTATTAAAACGCTTCCGCTACCACATCATCCTACCCTTGAATTCTGTCCTGCAAAGATCCTAAGGGCATTTTTCAGCCCAACATGGTATGAGAGCAGTCAGGGCAAATTCAACTACAAACAAGATATCTACAACATCGAAAGACATGGCAACACAGAAGGAGAGAAGCTCCTCTAACGACTCTCCCGGCAATACTCCTACTCCACCTCCTGCCTCTGGTCTACAGACAGAGGAGGGTACGGCAACAAGACCAAGGGCTTCGTCTTCGGAAACTCCAGCAAATCAAACTGCGGCCTTCGATCCAGATATGATGGAGAAATTCTTCTCCTTCATGTCCTTCTACGAACAGCACCAGCAAGGGGCACCTGCACAGTCAAACAACAGCAACAACAACAACGCAACACCAATGAGCCTAGATGGTTCATCGTACGCACGCGAAAATCAACAGCAACGGCCTACCTTTGCTCCGTACGAGCCCCAGCGTGGCTCCGTCAGCTTTATGCCACAACCGCAGCCTGCATCCGGACAAGAAAAGACATTGGATGCACTTCAAGTTCAATCACAGTTCGCGCACGTCTTAAAACTGCAGACAACAAGGCCTTTCGACGGAAACGATTTCTTTACCTGGTCATTCGAGTTCGAGTTAATGATGGAAGGCGCGCAGATTCTTGGCTTCTTCGACGGGTCCCTGCCATATCCAACACACGGCACACAGTACGACAAGCAGCAGTACACTTATCAGTCAATGATGGCGTACACAATACTGCTGAGAAATATCACTCCAAGTCAGCAGCAGAACATACGGTCTTACCGGGGTTACGGCAACTCTGCAGGGCTCGCGTACAACCACCTGAAGAACCTGTATCAAGCAACAGACAGTGTAAACCAAAGTCGGTTAATGGCGCAACTAACGACAGTCGAAATGAAACCAGGCAAAAAGGGGATGGCGTATATCAGCCGCTGTCGCGAATTGCGCGACAAACTTCTTCGATGCGGAGGGTCGATTTCAGAAGACGCCTTCGTCACAGTCATCATCGGCGGCCTCGGTCCTCAGTGGCGCTCCACCCGCGCCATACTCCGGGCGCATGGAAAGATATCAGAAGCAGCACTCTGCGCCGAGATCCACGCTGAACAGCAAGATATGGACCTGCAAGAAGAACGACACAACAAAAAAGCATCAGTACCCGAATTCGCATTCCACACTCAACGGCGTTTCAACAACAACAACTATCAGCATCAACCGAAACTAGTACCTCCATTCTGTCACCTCTGCAAGACATCAGGACATCCTCGCACACACTGTCCTAACCGACAACAGTCAGAACCGACGCAGCGGCAGCTTCGGCCTTCAAGCAGTCAAGTTGCCTCAACGCAAGCAAATCCAACATCTCAAGTACAAGTCTCAACAACATCGACGGGACAACCTGCGCAAGAAACAAGAAACATCGTCAGTTGTATGACACGGTTAACCGATTCCTGCATCACAGAATCACCACCATCTTACTCACCGGAAGAGCATCTTGACAACAGCACGTCTCGCCGCGAGTCGCTTCAACCAAATCCGACCTATGCAGCCATCGCTCAAAACGAGCCATTTGGGAAAGATACGTGGTTCTTGGACAGTTGCTGTGGACAGCATATGTGTCCCTCAGGACGTTTTGTTCAACGTGAACACCAACTTCAACGCGAAGTTGTCATCACCGTCGCCAACAACCAGAACCTGCGCACACGACGACAAGGCGTAGTACAACTTCAGTCACGAGAAACAAATGTCATACTGCAGATGTCAAAGGTTTTAATAGCAGAAGGACTCGGCTACAACTTACTGAGTGTCAGTCAGCTGATGGCGAAGGGCATACACCTCGAGGCCGACAGCACCACCCAGGAGTTTAAGTTATACCACGGCAAAGGTGGTCTCTACATCGGAAAGGCAGTCTTGAAAAACAATGTATTCGTCCTCGACTTTGTCCCAGATCTTGGCACTGCCGACAGCGACGGGATTGTCACCTTCACCTCTTGGACACATCCACCGGATCTTGACCCCGACTTCAGTCCAGAAGGCTTCTGGTACTCGCACACCATCCCTGAGGCAGAACGCACAAGAGCATTAGCAACAATTCAACACTCGGCAGCAGCAGAAACAACATCGACAGCAGCAGAAACAACATCGGCAGCAACAGAAACAACGGTAGCAGCAGCAGCAACGTTAACACCAATTGCTGGTCCTTCAACTGCATCACCTCAAATCGACGACACTTCACCGACTCCCGCGCAACAGCTAACTCCCACTCCTCGCGAAGTTCACAGAAGCGCCAATTTCACCGCCGCCTTTTACTCCAACTCCGACCTGTATCGTCGTTCACCCGGACATCGCGCCAGTGAAGACATCTGGCACGCACGAATGGGACACCCAAGCAACACGGTGTTAAACAATACAATCCGAGCCGGTGTACTCGACAAGGATTCACTACTCCTAACGGACGGAAGTGAACTTCGACGAGCGCAAGGAACGTGTTTTACCTGCCCCGAAGCTGACTTACCACATCGGCCATTTACTTCTCACCACAACCCCAGCGCACCAGCTTACGCACCACTTGAGAAAGTGTACAGCGACATCTTGTACAACCGCAAACCTGGACAAGGAGCATACAGTTATACAATCACGTTCATCGATGCAGCTACTCGTTACGTTTGGCATCTCAATCTTCCGAGCAAGGACATGGCCTTCGAAGCCTTCATTGCCTGGCTCCCAGTAGCAGAACGAGAATCCGGCGAGAAACTGAAAAGCTTTCAGTCAGACGGAGGAGGAGAATACACCTCACAGAGGTTCAATCAGTTCTTGGCAGAAAAGGGAATCAAGAGGCTCATCTCGCTTCCTTACGCCCATCAACAGCAAGGCTTGGCGGAACGAATGAATCGAACTCTCCAGAACACCATGCGCAAATTACTGCGTGGCATGCGACTGCCCAATCACCAGTGGCCTGAAGCAATGGACCACGCTGTCATGCTGCACAACTTGCTTTCGTCATCGTCACTACCGAACAACGCATCACCGCACCTGCTGTGGACAGGAAAACAGGGCAGCACAAAAATGTTAAGAGTTTTCGGCTGCATGGTACAGTACCGACCCCCATCTGCACGAGCCGGCCGATTTTCCCAACGCGCACAGTGGGGATTACACCTGGGCATCGAAAGGAATTACAACGCGTGGAAGATTTTCGACGTCCACTCCAAAGAAACAGTAGCAGCACGTGACGTCCTTTTCTACGAACGGCTCACCCTTCCGACATATCTTGCCAACCTGGAAGGAAATCGGGATCCCACAGGTGGCTTCCGTGGTGACCGACACTTCGCCTCGGCAGCAGACGAAGCTGACTGGGACGAGCAGAACGTGGATAACGCCTCGGATGAAGCAGGACCACTCCCCTACTGCTCCGTGCCCATCCCGATGGATGACGAAAATCCTCGCGAAAGCGTCAACGCCGAAACATATTTCGACCTCGCCGACACTGGTTACGTTACACCTGCAGAAGTCAACACCAACGAAGCAGAACGCGTAGGGCCCAATTTCACACCTGACCCAGAAGCAGGTGACGAAGCAGCTTATCCCGAGGACACAACACTCCCCCGCTACACACAGAGTGGTCTTCAGATACTTGGTCTCGTCACCGCGGTCCACGGCACCGATACTCCTAAGGAGCCTGCCACAGTTCAGCACGCTCTGGGGGGGGAGCATAAGGAAAAATGGCGTGAAGCCATGGACAAGGAATTGAAAGCACTACAGGAGCGCAACACCTGGAAGGTTGTTCCTATCGGCGTGGCACGAAACAAAACGATACTCACCGGGAAGTGGGTCTTCCGTGTGAAGACAAAAGCAGATGGCACCATCGACAAGTTCAAGGCACGCTGGGTCGTACGCGGCTTCGACCAAGAACACGGACGCGATTTCACCGAGACATTCGCTCCGGTCAGCCGACATACTTCACTACGGATTCTTCTCGCGGTCGCCGCTATGAAAAAAGAAGAAATCGCGGAAAATCGACGTCGCCAATGCTTTTCTCTACGCACCTGTCGACGCAGAAATCTACGTCGAACTCCCACATGGTTCTCACGGAGAGTCCAATCAAGTTTGTCAACTGCAAAAATCTCTGTACGGGATCAAACAGGCACCGAGACTGTGGCAGCAGTACTTACACGCTCGACTCACCCGCATTGGATTCCGGCAGCTACCGCACGACCAAGGGATGTACCGGCTTACGAAAGACGACGACTACATTCTACTAATCGTCTACATTGACGATCTGCTTTACATCGGATCAACCGACAAAGTCACTACCTGGTTCGAAGGGGAGCTACAGAGAGATCTTACGCTCACAGTCTCATCTACCGTCACGCAGTACCTCGGCCTCAATATCCAAGAAGAAGAAGGAGCGATCTATCTCAACGCCGCAAAATATGCCGACACCATCGGCAAACGGTTCGCACTCACGCCAACTACCATCTCTACGCCATACCGCTACACGGCAGGAAATGACAAGACAGAATCCGCTCCACTGAAACCCGCCGGCATACGCAACTACCAAAGAAAACTAGGATGCCTTCTCTTCGCGGCCGTCACCTGCCGTCCAGACCTATCATACTCAGCAAGCCAACTCGCCACCTACCTCAAAAGGCCTGAAGACGAACACATGAAGGAGCTCGATCGCGCCCTAAACTACCTCGTAAGCACTCCGACGATCGGCCTAATCTACTACAAAAACGCAACTACAACGCCCAACCTAATCGGCTACGTCGACGCCGACCACGCCGGAGATTCTGACAACAGGCGCTCGCGTACAGGCTATATCTACCGTCTCGAGCCTATCGGACCTATTTCGTGGCAGTCGAGCAAACAGGAATTAATCGCCCTCTCCTCAGCTGAAGCTGAATACATCGCACTCTGCTCAGCCACCAAGGAAGGACTGTACCTTCGCGAACTGCTGGAGGAAGCGAAGCTGGCCTAGTTTGTCAGAACTTATATTTGTAACTGCCTGTAGCTGTAGTTAGTGTAGTTATTATAAACTTTGTTTGGTGGTGCACCTTATTTGTTTCCTTTGCTATATGTTCTTCGAAACCTATAGTGAAACCATCCTTTCCAACTTTCTCGACTCTCACCCTAGGCACAAACTACTCGACATCCTAGTTGGGGCCTAGGCTCCTAAGCCTAGGCCCTAGTTAAACTTGATCATCCCTCGTTTCTTCTCATGCTATCAGAGCGAGTTACGTCCTGGCCTGTGGGCCCGCCTCATGCTTCCGCTGCTACGTTTTTCCGGTCGCGCGCCTAGGGCGCGTGGCGATTTTCTATTGTCCCGCCCCCGGTTGGCGAGTGACTCCTACTCTGCCCGTCGCGCGCCCCGTGGCACGCGACGGTGCCCTAAACCTGCCCGTCGTGCGCCCGGTGGCACGCGACGGTGCCCTGCTCGTCGTGCGCCCCGAGGCACACGACGGTGCCCTTACCTTAAACTTACCTGTCGTGCGCCCCGTGGCACGCGACGCGCCTCTCCGCACCTGCTCTCACTGCAGCCGCCCCTGACCTACCTGCGCCGACACATTGTAGTCGCTCTGCGGCTTTCTTCCCGCCCACCCCCTCCTCCTTTGTCTCCCTGCAGCCGTGGGGGGGAGGGTATGGGGGTGGCGGGTGTTGGAGCGTTGGGTCGTATCCTTCCCTTCCCCTCCTCCTCCTTTCGTTCCCACTGCTGCAGCTGCCGCTGGGGGGGAGGGTGTGAGGGTGTGGGGGAGACGGGGGAGTGGCACCGGGGTGGCGGGTGTGAGGCAACCAGCAGCCGTCCCTCCACCTCTCCTCTCTTCCCCCCCCTCTCTGCTGCTCCTGCAGCAGTGTGGGGGAAGGGAAGGAGGAGGGTGAGGAGATGGAGGGGGTGACCAGCTAGTGTTAGCCCGCCTGCAGTACCTGCTGTTGCTTGTTTATTATTTTGCATGTGTACCCCTGCAGGTTGTATTCTGCACAAACTCCTGATGCAGGCAGTTATGGGGGAGTGTCAGAACTTATATTTGTAACTGCCTGTAGCTGTAGTTAGTGTAGTTATTATAAACTTTGTTTGGTGGTGCACCTTATTTGTTTCCTTTGCTATATGTTCTTCGAAACCTATAGTGAAACCATCCTTTCCAACTTTCTCGACTCTCACCCTAGGCACAAACTACTCGACATCCTAGTTGGGGCCTAGGCTCCTAAGCCTAGGCCCTAGTTAAACTTGATCATCCCTCGTTTCTTCTCACAGTTACCCAGCTTCTCCCTATTTTGCGACAACCAATCGGCAATTCGCATCGCCAACAAAAATGGATTCGCGAACAGGACGAAACATATCGCCCTGCGATACTTCTTCGTAAAGGACGAGATCGAGAAGGGAAGACTTGAGCTGTCTTACTGCCCCACATCCGAGATGGCAGCTGATTACTTGACCAAGAAGCTCGGAAAGTCGAAGTTCGAATATTGCATGCTGCTGACTGGTCAGAGCCACGTCACCAGCGACGACACTCCAGAAGCGAAGGGGAGTGTTGGAAACAACTGATTTAAGCGCCTCTGTCGTGTCGAAACACCAAGACAGAAACGAAACAGATCGTATCGAAACATCGGTGAGTCAACCCTCGGAGGTTGAATAACCGTTGAAGGTTACGCGAAAGTCAAAGGCCAACGACCTTTGACCTGACAAATGCAGCGCGACAGCAAGGACAAACAACTGTCTCGATACTGAGCAGTTGCCCGAGTCGACACTGTATCGAACCGCTACAGCAAGAGTAAAACAGTTATTAATCGTATCCTTTCATATTCCCTGTATTCTTATAAAAGACATGTATCTCTTTGTTATTATCAACTTACTTTGCCCTCACATACAAGCACAAGGTAGTTCACAATCCTTTATTAAAACGCTTCCGCTACCACATCATCCTACCCTTGAATTCTGTCCTGCAAAGATCCTAAGGGCATTTTTCAGCCCAACATTAGAACACCCTTGCATTTCATTATATTTTAAAAAACATAGCACTTACAATAAGACCCAGGTCTTATCGAATTTTTAGTCTATAATAGGACCCCCCCCCCTTTTTTTGTGAAATTAATAAGAGCCCCTAGGGTCTTTGATCCGGGGGAATACGGTATAAGGCAAAACTATTCAGTATTGGTATATGGTAATTTATGCTCCAAACAAAACTAGGGTCAAAATTGGCAGCTCTGGTGGGCAAACCAGAAGCTGGAGACAAAATTGCAGCAGCCTGGAATGGAAATGCATCAGGCTGGTTGGTTCAATGTCAAAATTGCAGCATGCCAACATGGTGTGTCCCACTCTCCTATCCACTGCAACCCCAAACTGGGGCACCAAAAGAATCGGGAAGGTATGAGCCGCTCCTGGCAATGAAAACTGTCGAAGCTCAACCATCCAAGGCACACACTGGTGGAAGCATGCAGCTAAAAGTTCCCGGGCTGTGCAGCCCGGGAAGGAAGGCAGCCCCATGCCTGCTGCTGGTGGGGATGGGATGGGGCATGCATGCCTGCTTGCCTGGGGCGTCACCGCCCCCCTGCTCGCGCACACTGGTGGAGCGCAGCAAAGCGCCTCGTGGGAACACAGCGGCCTTGGAAGAGAACTGCATCCCCCATGACGTTGGTAAAACGGGCCTCTTGCGCCTGCTGGCGCAGAGCATGAGCCGCCCCGGCAGCACCTGCGATGCCAGGGGCAGAAGTTGCGTAGAAGCTTCCAGCTGGAGCAGCAGTGGGTGCCGGCGGGGAGGCACAAGCTGATAAGGGGCCGACAGCAGGAGCAGCCATCACAGCGATGGCGGTGTCAGCGGTGCTAGAAGCAGCAGTGACAGTAAAGAGGGTTGTAGTCTGAGACTCCTTGCCACCATAGCCACCATTGCAACTACCAACAACTGTAGTTGTATCCTTATCCCCCACCACTGCTGCCCCCCTCTCCATCCCCTCGCCCACATTCCCCTTGCCCACTACTCCCGTGCTCTTTCCCCCCTCACCCCCCATCCCATTCGCCATCCCCTTCGCCTCGCACACGACTCTCTGGGTAACCGCAGCCATCCACTTGGCGTGAAGATACTCGCCCTTGCGCCACGGCGGAATGTGCATGCCCTGCGCCCTTAAAGCCCCCCTCATCGCGCTAGATACCACCTCCACCAGCCGCACCAGCCGCTCCTGCCGCCCCATGAAGATCAACGGCGTGGATTCGAGCGCGGACGCGTACTCGCGCGTGGGCCGTGCGATCTGGAACTGTGCGCGGAAGTCAAGGTCGACGATGAAGCGCTGGGGGATGGCAGAAGCGGAGGAGGGGGAAGCGCCGTCGGCGGAAACGGAGGCGGCGGCGCAAGGGGGAAGGGAAGAGCGAGGGGAGGTGGTTCTGTTGAAGGTGGGCGAGGGGGAGGCTGGAGCGGGGGAGGTAGAACTGACGAGGGTGGAACAGGGGGAGGCCGATGCGGGCGGGCGCGCGAGAGGATCCGCGGAGACGAGGACGTCTATGTACTCGTACGACCCTGCAGGGCGACAGCCAGACAAGAGAGGGGTGGCGATGTTTAATAATCAACATAGGTATTCTTAATATTCCGGTAAGCTGGCGCGAGAGATTAGGCATTCTTATGAAGCGAAAAGTGAGGAAGAAAGGTGCGGAAGAGTGAGGCGCACACGGGAATCGAGTCTCGAGAATTCTCAAAAACCCCTACAAATTTTCGGAGCCGGGGATACCCCATGACACTCACGTACGACACTCACCCTCGGGCATGGTGGGCGAGGTGTCCCACTGCGTCGTGCACACCGCCGCGTCGTACCCCATCGCACGCAGTCGCCCTGCGACCGCCGCGTTCAGGCTGCTCCCGCGCAGGTCGTTCACGTGGCACGTGCGCGCGTCGGTCATCGCTGCGATGACGTCAGCGTAGAGGGCGCTTTCGACGGGGCCATCCATGGCTGCGAGCGACTGGAGGAGACACGCGGCGCGGAGGAAGAGGGAAAGAAAGAAATGTTAAAACACGAAATCCGGGGCTCTTATAGGCGGGCCGCGCACATGCTTATAGCGCGGATAAAGGACACAGACGAGCACCGACGGCTGATGAGGGTTTCGGGTTCAAGGTTTTGGGTGTCGTACCTGAACCATGCGAAGTTGACTCTGCTCCGTCAGTTGCATCTGCATGTCCAGATAATCTGCTGACAGACGTTGATTCGCCTCCTCGCCCTGCGATCCCAGGTTCGAGCGCGCGGGGTTCGTGGCGGGCAGAAAGGTTGCTGTTCCTGCGCGGGATTCGTGGAACTGCGCCTGCGCGCTGCGCTCTGTTCTCAGAGTCGTCAAGCCGTCGAGCGCGTCGCCATCCTCATCGCAATCTTCAAGATAGTCGGATATCAGATCCGCTAGGCGAATCGAGGATGAAATCGACACGTCACCAGCCACGTCAGCGGGCGATACTACGGCCGTGGTCGACGGGTCTTGCGTCCGGAGGTCGAACGCGTCGCCGCGAATCAGATGCAGCCCGCAACGGTCGGCGGGATTTGCGGAAATGCCGTGCGAATCGATCCCGCGCGGGATCGACTGCTGCGCGACCGGCATGAGCGGCAGTTGGTAAAGCTGGTGCTGTAATTGCTGCGGGAAAGAAGAAACGTGTTGCTGAAAGGGCGACGGAGCGGGCATATGGAAAGCGCTAGGAGCCGCTGGGCCAAATAAAAGGCCTAGATTCGCGGGAACCTTGATGGACGCATTTTCGGCGGTCGCCACGCGAGACTCCTTGCTGAGGGCGTGGGCGAAGCGAGAGGAGCTCTGGGAAGAGAGAATGCTGATCAGGCTCGGCATGGCGCCTGATATGTCCGTCCGGCAGGCTCGGGCCTCCTAAATTCTGTTGAAGTATGGCAGTGATTGAGGCAGAGGCGTAATAGGGTGAACAGAGGAGCTTTGGGGATAGTTGTGGTGATGAAAGAGCAGCACTGCTGGCAGAACGGTTGTGAACGTCGGTCCACTGAACTTCGAAGATCGCGGATAGGTAGGAGGAATGAAGCGACAATATACTCGCACCTGTGGATAGAACGGCGGATGAATGACGAATATAGCTGAGAGCACGGTACAGTATGACTGGCCGAAGGTAGAAAGCGCGGTCTCGAAACTACGAGATGAGCGAGATGTTCTCTGGGTCCACACCACACCACACGTTGCGTTGGGTGGGTGGGACTACTTTCGGGACTTGACTCGCGTGACGTGTCATATGGGAGAGGTGGAAGCGTGCGGAAAGCGAAATGTGGGACTCTGGATTTGAGGTTCCGATTTTCTGCGTCGCCACGGAAATCAGCTGGATGCTGCTTGAACTTCCACTCTGCTGCTCCCAACCAATTAGAATGGAGTCGAAAAGGTCATTCCACCGTATGGAAGATGAAGGGTCAAGGGGAGTCTCAGCCTCCCAACACAATTAAGACACGTCTTCGTTGGTAAAGCGCCCTTCTGGCAGAACTAGATGTGGTGTCTGGCCTGAAATTGAAGGGAAAGGTTATGACAACTGCTGACAACTTGCGTCTTGTTTGAAATGCGCACATATGCATGAACCCCAAATGCTGCAATGCATTTGTTGCTCTAGTCCCAAGGCGCATCAGGGTTTAGGCTCGGGTACCAGCACAGGTTCGTTGGTGGTGCTTTGGTTCGGGTGTGGTGCTCGAACGAGAGGAAGTGGTTTGGGGTTTGTCAAATTGGTCCTAGTGGTCTGTCAAGTTTGTCAAACACGGTGGGTGTTCGACTTTTAGAGAGCGGGCAATTGTGTGGGTCAAGTTTGTCAAACTTGGGGAAGTTCAACTTGGCGGGCACCTTATGCTGCCCCACATCAGCTGGTGCTGCCCCGCATCAGCTGGTGCACCCATGGTGCTAGCTCTCCACGGATGCATCAGTGGTGCTTCGGGTTACCAGGAGAGGATGGTTCCAGGAACGCACATTCAGTACCCAAACTGGGGCCAACAAGGATGTTCGGCTGGCATCTGCACCAGTTCGCTTCGGTGCTCATCCGCCTATCCCAGACCCGAGTCAGCTGTTCCCAGACCCGAGTCAGCAGTTGTCCGTTTATCTCAGAAGCTTCGAGGGAGCACGCTTTACTGTAGCCGGTACCCGAGCCTGTGCCTTCTGCGCCAGTCGAGCAGGGCCGAAGTGAGGTGGGTGGGTGGTGCTGCCATGAGAGAAGTTAGGCTGGGGTGGGGAGAGCAGAGGAGCAGTTGGAAAATCGCGCCGCGAACAGACACTCACATTTGGTGCCGCAGCGCAGAGCACTTCCCTTCTCGCGCATGGACCCCCGAACTCAGCACAGATTCAAAATGAAGTTTCCCGTTAGAGAATGTTCCCGACGCGAAAAAACAAATGCCAACCGTTACCGAACCGACAGCTCTACAAGCCTCTTGAAAAGAAAGGCCTCTCATTCAAAGGAAGAACGTTGCACTTCACGAATCTTCGAGACAATTTCGGAAATTATGTTATGTGATCAGGTCATGACGCAAACTCTTCTGCCCAAAAGAGTATATGTCAAGAGCACCCATTTTGATGGGGGCAGCGAATAACTGAGTGAGAGGTGGCTAGTAATTTCCAAGATGACGTGCGTCCTTGTACATTAGAGGCTGAAAGTGTGAGATGGCAACCGAAGTGGCCACAAATTAGCCTCAGATCTTGGGCACGTGGCATATTGACTTGCTGTGCTATTCGTCAGTGCACAACACAAACACGCAATCCCAATTTCTCGTTACTGTAATGTGGTGCGTTGTCCAATTAGGTCACTGGGTATTGAAATATAACTTGGTGTTTATATTCTATCCTTCTTCATTTGAATCTGCACACTCACTTTCAGCACCTATCATCAAAATTTAGCAGGAAAGACGGACCTCACTGAAAGCACGTTTTCTATTCCTTCATAACTTGGTTCTTACCGCAGCCCCCTGCGTGCTAAGCCCTGATTCACATCAGCAACATTTTCGGTTGGGATTTGCCAAATTAAATGTGTATGTGCAGAAGTTGTAGGCTTTAGTGGAGTAGCCTGTCTATGGTATAACCCTGTAAGGGTTAGTATTTGTATTATCAGCCTTTCATAGTTCATCAGTCCGTTACCTATCATCTTCGTAGCGATCAGAAGGTTGATCGAGCCTAGCATCACAACAGGAAGGTTCGCAAAAAGTGTGTTGTAGCGGTAGAAATTGACCTCAACTCAGAGTGAATGAAAAATGACGTAGATGATAAAACATGCAAATGTATTTGTTTACATAAGAGTACAGGGGAATACAAAATGACATAGATAGACTAGCTATGTACTCTAAGGGGTACATTCTCTTTGCAGCGAAATGCAACATGTCGAAGAGAAAGGCCCCGCCCTCGCTTGGGCGCAACCGATCTTACCATCGACGCATAGTCACTCGACGAAGTGGTCGTCGAGTAGGCTTTTGCTGGTCAATGGAGGTGATGGTCGAGCAGGTCCTGCTCGAAGGGATTGGTCGACACCCTCTACAGAAGTCGCTGGTCGACGACAGCGGTCCTCGACGAGTCCGTCGAGAGGCTATGCGTGGCGAGTATGTCGAGAGGCTCTGCACCACGGACTCATCTCGACAAACGCGCGAACTTCGCCTCATGATGTTTTCGCCAAGTCAACCTGCGGAACGGCATCACGTGCTCGACGGTGCACGGCTGGCAAAACCGTCGACACGTGTTCTACCTGGCACCTGCGCAATGTGCCTGGCGGCGCTGGCAGACCGCTGCGGTGCAACGCCGGCAGAACTACTCTGCAGCAACGTTGGCAAGCCGCTCTTCTGCTGCGCTGGCAGAGTTCGCCCTGTAGAGGGCTTGCTAGGTGTTGCAATGCCATTCTAGCTATATCGACTTGCATGCCTCATTATACTCAATGTTCTTTTCAATTTCTAGTGAAACTCTTGCCAAATCTCCTTGTGAACACAACAAGCAGTGAGAACGCTACGATCACTCGCACAACCCCGTGCCTTCCTCCATAGTATACTCCCATTGTGTAGTGAATCTCTGCACAACCGTGCAACTCCAAACGGTTACGAACCTGTTCCCACCATAATCCTCGCCACTTCAGCTGCCAGATGCTTCTGCTCCAACGGTCCATTGCATAACCCTCAGCGAGTCTACACGTCATTCCGTCTTTTTCGTCTTCGTACTCTTTACTGCATTTCTCACCTGCTACTGATAGGAGTGCACAGTATTTCTCAATTTACTATTCGTAACACCCCCCTTCACTCCTGGCTGTAGCAAGTCTTGACTCGCTTGACTACTCCGCTCAGTTCGGAGCAGTGCTGGTACTACTGACGGGGCACTCGCTTCGTGAGCAAGTCTGCAACAATGTCACCGTCAGGCAATAGGTCAGGTCGACCTTGCCTTTGTCAACTTCATCCTTGACGAAGAAGTATTGCTGCGTGATGTGCTTGGTGCGGTTGACGAATCCTGTTTTTTCGTGATACTGATCGCGCTCTGATTATCGCAGTGCAAGCGGAAGGTTGGCGAAATAGGATTTTTCGCCTCCTGTAGGTAAAACCCCTCGCGAACTGCTGCTGTCGTGGCAATGAACTTTGCTTCCGCCGATGACAGGGCAACTAGATCCTGCTTCTGCTAATTCCAGGAGACGGGTCCTGTTAGTTCGAGGCAGAACAGGAACCCGGTCTTGGAACGTCGATCGTCGGAGTGAGCAGCGTGATCGGCGTCCACGTAGCTGATAAGGTTGAAGGAGGGGGTTGTGTTTGTGGAGTAGAAGAGCCCAATGTTGGCCGTAGAGATGAAGAATTGCAGGGCGCGCTGAAGATCTAAATATTTTCAGCCATTGGTTTGCGCGAGTACTGGGCCAGCTGACTTGCGATGTAGGAGAGATGTGGCCTGCAGGTCACAGAGTAAAAGAGCAGGCATCCCAACTACTTTTGGTAAGTGTGAAGGCCTGCAAGGGATAGGGCTTTGTTGTCGGGTTTGTGGTTCGGTCCGGGAGTGCGGTAACAAGTGGAGAGTGATGCAGGGGAGATGTTGAACTGTCAGAAAAAATAATCAAGAATGAATGAACTATGAAACAGTTGGGTACAAGTACTAACACTAATTGGGTTGTACCCCTTATGGGCTACCCCACTATAGCCTACACAAAGTAAGCTATTTAACATTTTGACACACCCCCATAGGCAAAATATGGGAGAACAAGTGGTCACAAGACCAGTCAAGCAAAGCAAAGCAAGCTCAGGGTGGATCACAAAGTCACCACACAGTCCGAGCACAAGCAAATGGCCACAAGGCCAGTTCACATGCAGAGTTATATAAAAGAGAACAAACAATACAGTGATCATACCCTAGCAAGTGCAAGCATGCAGGTATATATATAGATCACGGTACAAGCAAAATCACGCAGTAAGCAAGTGAGGCAAAGTAGGCACAAGGCCTAACACAGTAGAGAAGCGCTGATGATCACCAGGCGGAAGTGCCTTGGTGAATATATCAGCAGTGTTGGCCCTAGTGGCCACGTACGCAAGACGAAGCTGGCCACGCTGCTGCAACTCTCGAGCAAGGAAGTATCGCAGAGCGATGTGCTTCGTTCTGTGCTCCAGTCTGTGCTCCTGACACAAGGCAATCATGGCCTTGTTGTCTACGTACAGAACTGGAGGTGAACGAGGCTGCTCTCCCAAGTTAGTCAGCAGGTAGGTGAGCCAGCGTAGCTCCTGTGCAGCCATGGCCCCTGCGTAGATCTCAGCCTTACAACTGGAGTTGAGAACCGAAGACGAGCGGGTAGACCGCCAGGAAACAATGCCGAAACCAAGGCTGAAGGTGTAACCGTGTGACGACCGATGCGTAGCTAAGTCGTCAACCCAAGAAGCGTCTGCGTGACCAGTGAGGACAACTGGACCCCGTTCTCCAAGCACGAGCCCCATGCAACACGTACTACACAGGTAACGTAGTACCCTCTTCCCAGCGTCCCAGTGCACCTTTCGGTGCCTACCGGGAGCCACGTAGCAAGCCAGAAGGCTGAGAGATTATGCGAGGTCAGGTCGAGTGTACGTCATCAGGTACATGAGGCAGCCCACAAGCTCTGGGTACGGACCACTCGGCTCTACGGACTCGTCCGAAGGTGGAGCTGAGAGCGAGTGGCTGGTAGACAGAGGAGTGGGCTGTGGCGAGGAGAATTGGAAGCCGAAGCACTGAAGGACCTGGTGCACCATGTGTGACTGAGTCAGGGTGATGGTGCGCCGTGCTCTGTCCCGGGTGATCTGCAAGCCAAGATAGCTGCGCAGTTCACCCAGGTCAGTGCAGGTTTTTCTCTTCTGCAACTCCGACTTCACAAGGGTCAGTGCCTCAGTGTCAGCAGTGGCAATGACGAGGTCGTCGACGTACACAAGGACGTAGAACGGCGACAGCGAGGTGTCGGCGCGTAGAAATAGTGATGGGTCTGCTGTAGAAGGAGCAAACCCAAGAGCCGCAAGTTTAGTCCTCAGTGTGTCGTGCCACTCACGAGGCGCCTGGCGGAGACCGTAGACTGGCCGCTAGAGGCTCCACAAGGTACCTGCAGGAAACGACCCAATCAAGGCAGGTGGGCGGCGCAGCCAGATCTCCTCGTGCAGGCTGCCCTGCAGGAAAGCTGTGATGAAGTCCAGAGAGTGCAACTCGTAGTCACGCTGAGCAGCGACGTGCAGCAACACCCGAAGAGTATTCATCTTCGGGGTGGGGGAGAAGGTTTGGAAGTAGTCAACCCCCTGTCACTGACTGAAGCCTCGAGCAACGTAACGCGCCTTGAAGGCACGCGGAGAACCCAGCGGTCGCTTCACCCTGAAAATCCACATACCATCGACTATGTTCGCCCCAGGTGGGGGAACCTCGTCGACGTAGGTGCCTGTGGACTTCGAGGATGCCATCTTGGCATCCATGGCTGCCTGCCACTGAGAGGATTAAGGACCCGTAATCGCCTCTGCGTAAGAGCGCGGGGTCGGGATGTCTGGTGCATCCGGGTCTCCCTCAGGGGCAAGCAGCATGGAAGCGAAACGAGGTACAGCAGCTGCAAGACACTCAAAGTCCTCCTGCCTGTCCTCAAGGACGTCCGTGCCAAGAGCACACTCACCCTCGACGGACGGAGGACTGGCAGGCGCAAACTCAGCAACAAGAGCAGTGGCGTAGTCTAGACGGCAGGTAGCAGCAAACTCAAGCAGCTCAGCAACGAGAGCAGACGCAGCAGCAGACTCAAAAGAAGGGTCAGTGACAGGAGTGGTGAGCAGACGAGAGACAGTGGGACTGGCAGCACGAGCGCGGTCAGACTCAGGGTCAAGGACCTCAGGAAGAGAGGACCCAGGAGGAGCAGGGAGAGGAATACGCAGTGGAACAGAGAAAGGATAGAGTGCCATAGCGTGCATGCCAGGGACAGGAGGAGGACGCGAACGAGGAACGCGACGAGCAGTGCGAACATGGGAGGCAGGACGAGACGCAGGCTCACGACGCTCTGTAAGACCGCCGGACTGCTCAGTGTAAGGAGAGGGAGCAGGTAGTGGGGAGGCCGGCTGTAACGACGGCTGCGACTGGTCAGGCGGGTGACACAGTAAGGGAGGAGTAAGGCCAGTAGAAGACGGGACACCAAGAACCTGCTGAAGCAGGGGAACGAAATATGATCGCGGCCGCACAGTGCCTCCAGGGTCAACACCTCCAGCACCTCCAGCTCCAGCGCCTCCCGCTCCAGTGCCTCCAACTCCAGCTCCTCCAGCTCCAGCGCCACCAGCGCCAGAGCCTCCAGCTCTAGCAGCTCCAGACTCCGTAGGGTCTCCAGCTCCAGCGCCCCCCAACACCACCAGTCCCGGCAGCTCCAGTACCCCAAGTACGAGCACCTCCAGGACCAGTAGCCGCAGTACCTCCAGGAACACAAGCTCCAGTAGTAATTCCAGCACCTCCATCTCCAGTTGCTCCAGCACCTCCAGCTCCGGTAGCTCCACTCCGAAGGCGTGCGCGCCGAACAAGCCACTCACGCAGCTGCTGTGAAGACAGGCTCTGCGAAGCACCAGCAAAACCTCCAGACGAAGTAGCACCCTGAGGCTCAGCACCCCCAGACTCCGCACCCTCCGACTCAGCACCCCTAGGCTCAACACCCTCACGCTCAGCACCCCTTGTCTCAGCAACCCCAGGTGCAACACCCTCAGGCTCAACACCCCCTGTCTTAGCACCCCTAGTCTCAGTACCCTTAGGCTCAGCACACCCAGTCGCAGCACCCCCAGGCTCAGCACCCCCAGGCTCAGCACCCCCATACGCAGTACCTCTAGCAGCATCTGAGTCTACAGCTACCTGACCATGCACAGCACCAGGGGGTGGGTCTACCTGAGAGACACCTGAGGGAGCCGGACCCTGAGGAGGGAGGGGGTCTACCGGAGGGTGACCTGTAGCAAGGAAGAGCGGCGGGGGAGGGAGAGGGGCAGAGCGGTAGGGGAAGAGATGGTAAAAGGGAACCAACTCGTCAAACATGACGTCCTGAGAGGGGAGGACACGTCGCGAGGTAGGGTGGTAAAACTGCCAGCAAGGCACGTCAGGGACAAAGCCAAGGAAGACGCAGGGAATGGCGTGGGCAGAGAGCTTGTCCGCGGACGTATCGCGAACAATGGCACGAGAACCCCAGACCCGGAACACCGACGCATCGCCAACCTTCCCCGTCCAATGCAGTGTGGGCGAGGTCTCCGGCAAGGAGACACGGGGCCAGAGGTTGAGCTGATGCGCAGCGTACCGGACCGCAAACGGCCACAGAAAATGAGGAGCAGCCACATGGATCATGGAGGTACGAACGACCTCCATGACTAAGCCAATGCGGCGCTCAACAATCCCATTTTGCTGAGGGGAGTCTGGAAGCGTGAACGACTGGAGAATGCCCTCTCCACGACAAAAGTCCCGCAGGAGGTCGGAGGAGAACTCACCACCTCTGTCAGAGTGCAGACGCAGGACAGGAAGGTCCTGGCCGAAGCGCTCGCGGAGCTGGAGACGGACTGCGCGGATCCAAGGGATCAAGATATCAACGACCTGACCATTTCTGCACAAGCGGAAGACCGTGGTGTACCGCGTGTAGTCGTCAACAACCAGCAGGAAGTAGCGCTTGCGGCCCTGTCCACTGACGCAGGCTGGGCCCCACACGTCCATGTGGAGAGTCTGCAGGGGAGCAGTCATCGGGGGAAACGAGGAGGAGTGAGGAGCGGCGCGCTGCCGCCCCTCGACACAAGGAAGACAGGGTGGGGCGGGCGAGAGCGGGAGGGGAGGCAGAGACCTGGGAAGATCGGATACAAGGAGACGGGAGTGCATTCCACAAAGGCGTGGTATGGAGGGGTGACCCAGGCGGTGGTGCCACAGAAGAGTCTGGTGCGACAGGAGGAGACACGATCAAGGGGGTTCTACCTGACCTGACGCGGACACCTGAGCAGACGCAGCTACCTGAGGAGGCTCGGTAGCCAGTGTGTACAGACTCGACCCTGGCCGACGAGTGAACGTGGCCAGGTGACGGCCCGTCTGTGTACACATGCAGATCGACACACGCTGGCCCCCAGGAGTGGTAGTAGTGACCATCGCATCCTGGAGGGCAGCGGTACTCACCAAGTTCGTAGAGAACGAGGGGAGGTGAAGACCTGACAGTGAGCCGGACGGAACCGCCGGACACGGGAGGAGAGTGGAGGAACGGGCAACGACCGGGCCCCCAGAGGGGTCACCCAGTCGGACCGGGATAGGTGCAGGGAGAGAAGTGAGAGTGGTGCTGTCACGAAAGAAACAGCGTGAGGCACCTGAGTCCAGCGTGAAGGTGTGCAAGGCCTCAGCAGGCGCAGTACCCGGGAGAGTACCAGAATCACTAGCACCTAGAGCAGCAGCCGCTATACCTTGGTCAGGTGGCACACACCGGTAAAAGTCACCCTCAGCACTAACAGACAAAGCAAACATAGCAGAAAGGATAACATCAAAGTCTAGGTCAAAGATAGCAACTCCAGACCTAAGCAGATCTGCCCAGTGAGGGCGCTCGATCTCGTCACCAAACTCAGCACGCCAAGCGTCGTCGAGTCAGGAGAAGCAGCGACGCTGAGTGTGAAGCCTTCCGCATGTCTGACCAGCACGGTCACCCGTGCGAATGACATACGGGCAGCTATCACTACCCCCAGACGTCCCACGCTGAAACAACCACTCACGAAGCTGCTGGGGCGAATGGGTCTCGCTCCGACGCTGCTGCCGCTGGCCACCTCCGGAACCTCCACGACGAGCTCCAGTCCACCGCCACCAGTCCAATTTCCGCCACTGCCGCCACTCCCACCGCTGCCTCCACCGCCGCCACCAGAGCCCCCACCCCCGCCACCAGTCCCACCACCGCCACCACCTCCACCACCTCCACTAGCTCCACTGCTGCCCCCACACCACTCCCGCTGCCTCCTCCACCACCCTTGCCACCCTTGCCCTTGCTGGTGCGGCGCTTCGCACTAGCAGAAGCAGCTCCGACGTCTTAGCACCAGGGACGTCTGCAGCAGCAGCAGAGGCGTAGGAGGGGGCAAGGGGGGAGGGGGAGCACCCCTCAAAGAAGGACGTGCGCGGAGTGCTACGAGCAGCACCAACATCAACTGCACTAGTCTCAGCTGCTAGGAGGTGCTCCTCGAGTAGGTCAACAGTGAGGGAGGTGGGATCAAGTGAGAGAAAGTGGTCATTGACAGAGGGAAGAGAGTCAGGGAGGCGAGTGACTATGAAGTAGAGGGTGATGAACATCGGGGGCGGGTTCCTGTCAAGGAACTCAGCAGGGATGGTAGCGCGGTAGCGAGCGTCACTAGCGCGCAGGTGGGAAACAAGGTCCTGTACCGTGGCAAAGGCTGACAGCTCAGGGAACAGGTAGGGAAGAAGCAGGCGGCCTAGAGCAGCAGTGGCAGGCGAGGAGTAGCGAGCGACTACAGCGACGTACAGTGCCTGGGCTGGCCAGTGCTGTCCGAAGTGAGCGAATTCGGTCAACGGCAGGTGGTTGCGAATGGCTAAGCGGGCAGCAGCGTCGCGAGTAAGCCACTGTGAGCGAGTCGCACTGTCAGCTGTGGCGGGAGGGGCAGTAGCGGCGCCTGACGCTAGGTCAAACAGCGAGACACTGTCCTTAGAATCGCTCAGTAGGTACAGCTGCAGATCGTCAAGCCACGTGTCAAACTGAATCGGTCTGCCCTCATGATCGAACGCGAGAACTCGAAGAAAATCCATAGTGGCACAGCACGCAAGAGCAGCAGTGGCAGCAGTAGCAGTAGCAGTATCAGCAGTAGTAGCAGCTGCAGCAGCTGGGGCCGAGGGGCCGGGAACGAAGGGGCCGAGGGGGAGGGGCCGGGGGCCTAGGGGCGTCGGGCCGCGGGGCCAGGAATAAAGGGGGGGGCCGAGGGGCGACGAGCCTTGGGGCCAGGGGCAAAGGGGCCGAGGGGCCGGGTTCCTAGGGGCGACGGGCCGAGGGGCCAGGAACGAAGTGGGGCCGAGGGGCCGGGCCTAGGGGAGCGACGGGTGACTGGGCCGACGGGCCTAGGGGCGGTGCGCGACGGGCGACGGGCCGGAACCTGGGCCTAGGGGCGTCGGGCGCGAGCGAAAGGGCCAAAGGGCCGGGTGCCTAGGGGCATCGGACCGCGGGGCCAGGAACGAAATGGGGCCGAGGGGCCGGGGGCCTAGGGGCGACGGGCCGCGGGCCCAGGAACGAAGTGGGCCGAGGGGCCGGGTACGGAGGGGCCGAGGGGCCTTGGTTGACGGGGGGGGGGGGGGGGGGGGGGGGGGGGGGGGGGGGGGGGGGGGGGGGGGACGCGGGGCGTGTCAGAATATTATGTTTCTCTAGTCTGCAGTGGGGTACTTTGTAGTGAGTACAACCCTGTTAGGGTTTTCTATATGTATCCCAATGTTTGCAAGTGAATTCATCCTCACTCATTCCTTCTGAATATTCTCACATGGTATAGAGCTGTTTTTCGATCCTTGGGCCCACCACTAAAATTTTTCCTACCCTAGGCGCGCGTCGCGCCTGCCCTTAACGGCCCTTCGCGGCCCCTCGTAAGGCCCTTCGCGGCCCCTCGTTAGGCCCCTTCGCGGCCCCTCGTAAGGCCCTTCGCGGCCCCTCGTTAGGCCCCTTCGCGGCCCCTCGTAAGGCCCCTCGTAAGGCCCCTTCGCGGCCCCTCGTACGGCCCCCTTCGCGGCCCCTCGTTAGGCCCCTTCGCGGCCCCCTCGTAAGGCCCCTTTCGCGGCCCCCTCGTAAGGCCCCTTCGCGGCCCCTAGTGAGGCCCTTCGCGGCCCCGTCAGGCCCCGTTTGCGGCCCCGTCAGGCCCCGTAAGGCCCCGTCAGGCCCCGTTTGCGGCCCCGTCAGGCCCTGTTTGCGGCCCCGTTCGGCCCCGTCAGGCCCCGTAAGGCCCCGTCAGGCCCCGTTCGCGGCCCGTTAGGCCCCTTCGCGGCCCGCCCCGGCCCTTCCTCGGCCCCATCCCGGCCCTGTCCCGGACCTGCCCCGACCCCGGCCCTGCCCCGACCCTGTCGCGGCCCGTTAGGTCCGTCGCGGCCCCCCTTCGCGGCCCGTTAGGCCCCTTCGCGGCCCGCCCAGGCCCTTCCCCGGCCCCTTTCTCGGCCCGTTAGGCCCCGTCGCGGCTTGTCGCGGCCCCTTCGCGGCCCGTTAGGCCCCTTCGCGGCCCGCCCCGGCCCTTCCTCGGCCCCGTCCCGGCCCTGTCCCGGACCTGCCCCGACCCAGGCCCCGCCCTCATGCCGGTCGTGGCGCACCAGGGGCCCGTGCACCGCCCCGCGCGCCCCCCCCCGGGTCGCCACGTAAGGCGACGGGAGGGGCGACCTGGGGGGGCGTGCGTCGCCCCTTCTTCCGCCTGCTCTGGCGCCCTGGGAGGCCGCGCGTCGGCCCCTGTACTCCTCCCCCCCCCCCCCCCCCCCCCCCCCTCAGGTCGCCTCAATAGGCGACGGGAGGGGCGACCTGGGGGGGGGGCCACGCGTCGGAGCAGCCGCCCCTGGTGCAGCCGCCCCTGGAGCAGCCGCCCCTGGTGCAGCCGCCCCTGGTGCAGCCGCCCCTGGAGCAGCCGCCCCTGGTGCAGCAGCCCCTGGAGCAGCCGCCCCTGGTGCAGCCGCCCCTGGTGCAGCCGCCCTTGGAGCAGCCGCCCCTGGTGCAGCCGCCCCTGGAGCAGCCGCCCCTGGTGCAGCCGCTCCTGGACCTCAGCAGCCGCCCCTGGCCCCTGGCCCCTGGAGCAGCCGCCCCTGGACCCCGCGCCGCCGCCCCTGGACCCGGTGCCGGCGCCTCCCTGTGCTGCCCATTGCCGCCCGTTGCTGCCCGTTGCTGCTCTCCCCCCCCCCCCCCCCCCCCCCCCCCCCCTTCTTCGTCTCCCTGCTGCGCGTGCAGCCGTGGAACGGAGGGTATGGGGGTGGCGGGTATGGGGTGATGGGTGGTATGTTTCCCTTCCCCTCCTCCTCCTTTGTCTCCCACTGCTGCAGCTGCCGCTGAGGGGGGTGGATGTGTGGGAGTCAAAGGCGTGGTGCTAGGGGGTGGGGTGTGAGTGAACCTAGGGGTGCAGCAGGGGGTGTGTGAATGGGGGGTGCGGTAGTAGAGGGAGGTTGGGTGGAGGTAGCCGTCGTGTTGCTAGCAGTGCCAGTAGTCCGGAGGTGCGCTTCCGGTAGCCCAGTGATGCCGCTGCGCCAGTCGCCCGTGGGTCCGTTGCTCCTGCCGCTCGTCTTAGCCGCGGAGCCAGTTACTCCTGTAGTCCGGAGGTGCGCCTCCGGTAGCCACAGTGCGCGCCGCTCCTGTTGCCCGTGTGTCTGCAGCTTCCGCCATTGCCTCCTCTCTCCTTTCCTATTAGTCCAGCCTCCTCCTCCTCACTTGCCCTCTGTGATAGCCTCTAGCTTTGCTTACATTTGTGAACTTTAAACTGTTGCTTCTTGTACTTGTGCTCAAAATGTGTGGTGACATTGTGATCCACCCTGAGCTTGCTTTGCTTTGCTTGTTGTGCTGATCATACCCCACTTTGACTATGGGGGTGTGTCAGAATATTATGTTTCTCTAGTCTGCAGTGGGGTACTTTGTAGTGAGTACAACCCTGTTAGGGTTTTCTATATGTATCCCAATGTTTGCTAGTGAATTCATCCTCACTCATTCCTTCTCAATATTCTCACAGGGCGTAGGGCCGTGCCTAGGGGAGCGACGGGCGACGGGGCCGACGGGGCCTAGGGGCGTTGCGCAACGGGGCGATGGGGCCGGGCCTAGGGGAGCGACGGGCGACGGGGCCGAGGGGCCTAGGGGCGTTGCGCGACGGGCGACGGGCCGGAACGGGGGCCTAGGGGCGTCGGGCGCGAGCGTCGGGGCGATGGGGCCGGGCCTAAGGGAGCGACGGGCGACGGGGCCGACGGGCCTAGGGGCGTTGCGGGACGGACGACGGGCCGAGCCTAGGGGAGCGACGGGCGCGAGCGACGGGCCGGGGGGCCGGAGCCTAAGGGCGACGGGCCTAGGGGCTACGCGCGAGCAACAGGCGACGGGCGCGAGGCTACGGGCCGGGGCCTAGGGTCGAGAGGAGGGCCACACGAGGGTGGCTAGCAGGGAAGCAAGTGGTGGGCCAAAAAAAAAAAAAAAACGGTCCAAGGAAGGGACCTGCTTTGACACCATGTCAGAAAGAACGAACGAGAATGAATGAACTATGAAACAGTTGGGTACAAGTACTAACCCTAATTGGGTTGTACCCCTTATGGGCTACCCCAATATAGCCTACACAATATAAGCTATATAACATTTTGACATGAACCACTTGTCAAGTGTTTCAGCGTACTTTGCAGCTGAGAGATGGATGGCCTCTGGCGCGTAGGTGATGTTAAGACCCAGAAACTGCTTCACATCATGGTTGGTGGTGATATCGACGCGCATCGCCAGGTTCTTCTCGAAATGGTCAAGCAGCTCGAGAAGAACATCACTAGGTTCTTCTCGCCAGGCGCATCGTAGGTGTTGCTCGTCCCTGTGTAGAGAAAATCGTCGACATACACGGTGAGCAGGATATAATCGCCTTAGAAGTGGAGGCAATTCATGCCTGGGTCATGCAGCAGCTACGTGAATCCTATCTCGAGTAGGATTTTGTGCAGGTGCGGCTGCCAAAGCTGTGCTGCTTGTTTGATCCCGTAAAGGGACTACTTCAGCTGACAGACACGTGGGTTACCTTCGCCGTAGGTGTGCGGTTGCTCCACAAAAATTACAGCATCGACCAACACGTAGGAACGTGTTCTTCACGTTGATCTAGCGGGGAGGTAAGTGCCTTGCTGCAGCAATGGCGAGCAGGATTCTGACGGAGGTATGACGGCTGGCCGGAGCAAACGTCTGGTCAAAATCGATGCCATGCCTCTAAGGGCTACCGTGTACGACCCAACACGCCTTGAAACACTCGATGGTTCCGTCAGCTGCGGTCTTCATGCGGAGGACCCACTTCCCCGAGTGCACTCTCATTCCTTTGATTGCTGCACGATCGACGAGTACCCAGGTATCTCATGACTCCAGTGCCTTGATTTCCGCATCCATGGCAGCACGCCATTCCTTGCTGTGTGGTCCTGTTGGCGCTTGGCGCGGATTCTTCAGTTCGATGACGCGTGGCGCCGTGGAGATGGCGGTGTGGTCATCATGTGGAGTTGTAATCCTAAGACGGTGTTGTTGTGGCGATGCTGCGGGACGACTTCCTGCATGTTGTCGTCGTCACTCTCTGGTTCAGGTGGAGGCTGCGGCGCGGGTCCTCTGCTGTTGCTGCCTCCCACTCCTCCCGGAGGTGTTTCGTCATCGTCGTCATCGTCGCTGTGGTGGTCGATGTTGGGGAATTTGCTGATGTTGTCCTGCTCCAGGATAGCAGCGGCGACTTCGTCCTCACGGGTAGCGTAACAGTGCCCGTCATTTGCGTAGACGCGATTTGCGCCTGCCTACTCGTCCGTGCGGTACTGAGCAAGGTTGAGTCGCTCGTAAAAGATGACGTCGCGCACGTTCTTAACCTTGTTGCTAAGCAAATCCAGGATTATCCACGCCGTGTATTCGTAACTAATCCCCAGATGAATGCCCCATGTCACGCGACCTGTGAAGTTGCGGTGTCAGGTTCCCCGTAATGGCCGTGGTCGAGAGGAGGTTGTGTATGCGCACGACGTGGTGCATTGCGTACAACCAGTAGGTGGAGAGGAGCTTGGACTGCTTTAGTAGCGCGCGCACCTTCGCCATGAGGGCGCGATTGGTGCGTTCGGTGACGCCGCGTGTAGGGGAGGGAGACGTGGTGTGATATCCCTTTTTGCGCCAGGTAGTCCTGCAGCTCCTTACTGCGGAATTCTATTGCGCCGTCTGTTTGCAAGATCTGCAGATTCTTCACGGATTGTCGTTGTGCATGCGCCAGCCAGAGGCGAGAAAGATTGTATGCCCTGTTGCAAAACTGCACGTTCGCGATCCACACGTAGCGAGTTCCAGCGTCGACGAAGGTAAGCGTGTATCCCTCATCGTTGAGCCCGCAGAGGCTGACAACAAGAAATTCACTGTACAACCAGTTGGTTTCTGGCTCCAGTAGTCGGAATGGCTGGTGGCTTAGCGGAGCTTCGGGGCAGGTGGTGCAGTTGCGCGGCTGCGATCTGGTTCTAACTTCGGAATCGTCAGGGCGCAAGAGTGCACAAGGCGTGAATACTCCTGCCTCAATGCAGTTGTTGAGCGTGATGCGCGAGGGGTGACCGAGGTGCTGATGCCACAGGTTGGCGGATGTGCATGTAGCTCGCGCAAACCACTTCGGGGTCTTCTTAAAGTTCGGGGGTTGGCGCAGGTGGCGCCTCTTCCTCTACCGCTTCTTCTTTCGCCGTCGTTAACATTAGCGCAAGAAATTCCCTGTCGGGAATAATAGAGAGGGGAATGTTGGTCCCGGGGTTTGTTCTCGGGACGAGAATGGGTTCGGGCGGCTTGGGATCAGGTCCGTGGACAGTGCAACGTGGGGTCGAAGGCTCATTGTCCCAGTCGATGGTGTCCCAAGGGTCACGATGCAGCTGAATGTCAACGGGAGGTGGCGCAGGTGCAGGGAGGCGCGGAGGGCGCCCGAGAGGAACAACAGGGGGTTTGGTGTCTTCTTCATCTTCTTCCGTTCCCCCCCTTTGTTCGTCTCGCCATGCGCTCCAGCCTCCGCTTTTGTTGCCCCATCCGCCGCTGCTGCCGCTAGTAGTGGTGCCCAAGCCTCTGCCGGCGTCGGCCCAGGTACCTTCGGTGTTGCCCCAGGTACCGCCGTTGCTTGTACTCCAGCTACCCCACCCCCCTTCATTAGAGGCGCCTCTGTTGCGCCCCATGCGCCGCATGCGAAGGTTTCGCGCGCCTCGGCAATGCTTTTGTGGCGAAGTTCCTTAGCTTCGCGACACACCAACTCCTCTTCTTTTGCGATGGTGAGTCTCTTCGTAGGGTCACGCCAATGTGGGTAAACTTTTAGAAATTCTTCCTTCGTATACGGTCGCGCCACTTCGTGCGACTCGAATGTTCCGCGGCGTCGTCCGCGGAGAATGCCCTCAAGTCGCCGTGAGGCAGGTCCAGGGAGGGGATGTTATGGAGCCTAAAAAACGTGGCACGATGCGATCTTGAGTTCCAATGCCGACATGCCTTCATCAGGAGGTGCGTATCGCTCTACTTCCGGGAAAGATGCGAGGCCCCTTCCTGCGATCACGCTCGTTGATGCCGTCGGCGTGTGGCAATCTATGTAGATGCCATCAGGGTCGGGGTCGTGCAGTGCGACTTCGCGCTTGTGCGGATGATGCAGCACCCAAGGTCTCCCATCCGTATGCTTCCATTTGGACCGGTGGATGTGTTCAAAACGGAGCGGGATGAGGTCTATTAACTCATCTGTGTCGCCGCTACAGTTAGGGATATCGAAGTCGAGCACGTATACGCCGTTCTCGGAGTGTGCTTGGCCGATCTGCTTGCGTTGCTTGTCAGGCGCCGCGTAGTGCAGAATGATGTCGCGTGTTGCGGGGTCGGTGCTGAGTTGCACTTCGCAAGTCGAGACGCCGAAAGGAGGTTGAACATCAGATTCTGCACGATGAGCACATCATTTTGCGTGACATGCGTGTTGCTGCCGTGCGCCTTTAGGACGACAATGCATTGCGCACTTGCGCGTAGGCGGTCGTTGTTCGCCACAGTGATGTACGTAACCGTGGGGGTCGGGACGACGTTGGATATGAAATGCGTGGAGCCCACCATGTGCTGCCCGCAGCAGCTGTTGAGGTACCACGTATTGCGATGCCTGTGGTCATCGCGCGCGAGCAGTGCCAGTCGCGGCGTGACGATGTGCAGAGTGTCAATCTTGAGAAATTGTTCGCGCGAGAGCCAGACGATGGGTGCCGCGCGTGAATCAGGTACGTGCGGGGGGGTCTCAAGCAGCAGGATTGGAAGATTCCAATCCCGGTCATCATCGTCGTTGTAATCATGAACGGGTGTGAACGGATTGTTGTCCGTGAAGGCCCCAATGGGGTTCGGCGCTGGCTCTGATGGTGGCGTGCGCATGCGCCGACGACGGGTTCCGCGCATCATCGTCATGTTGACAATGAGATTGTGCGCGGGTTTTGGTTGCGACGACTGCTGTTGTTGGTGTTGAGCCGTTGGGTTCACATTGCGCGATGCGCGCTGGTAGCCCTGGGCATGACGCACATCCAGTCTTGCTTCCTGTCGGCTGGTCTAGGTGCTTGGGTTGGACTGGCGGGGGCAAGAGTGGAATTCGCATCGCTTTGCCAAGTGCCCGGAGTTTCTAAAGACTTTGCAGTTGAGGCGTCGTGGTCGTCGCTCTTCTGTGTTGTCGGCACAAAGGGCGAGACGTTCTCGTTCTCAACACGGCGCGAGGCGCTGCTAATCCATATCGTGGTCGGCGCACAGGCGGCCGGCGACGTAAGGAGTGCACGGCGGTGCAGGCGAGGGAGGGAGCGACGCATAGACGCGAGGGAGACCCAAGAAAAGACGGTGACTATCCATGCTGTGGAGGCAGGGGATCGACGGGTGGCCAAGACGGTGGTGCCACAAAACGGTCGGGTGGGCGAGAGACCGACAAGAGCAAGACGCAGCAACCTGACTAGACACAGCAATCGGAGGGGATGCAGTAACCTGACTGGACTCTTCTACCTGGTGGGACGCAGTGTGCAGAACAAAGAGACATGAGTGGGGCTCCCTGGTGAACGTGGCAATAAGTGCCCCGGTGGAAGCATCCGTACAGATCGCTGTCCTCCTGTACGCAGAAAAAGTGACTATGATCCCATGGTCCTGAAGGTATCCAACACCCACCAAGTTCCGAGAGAACGAGGGGATGTAGAGACCAGTGACGAAACCAGAAGGGACAGCCGGGCACGGGAGAGTGGTCGAGCTGCGAGCGATTGCTGGTGTCGGAGAACCTTCCTCCTCTCAGCCCCTGCTCTTCTTCATGCACCTGCTCTTCATCCTGGACCTTCTCTTCTCCTTGCCCCTGTTCTTCTCATGCTGTCTCTCTTGTCTCTTCCTTCTCCTTGTTGCATAGCCTCACTTACCCACAAATGAAAGAGCTACGTCCCTCACCCCGTAGGTTCCCTCTTAGTGCCGTGCTGCAGTGTGCTTAGAGCGTGAGACAACAACTTTCACTAGTTCGAGAGAATTACAGCGAGAAAGCATGGAGGGGTTGGCAGTGAGATGTGCAGCTCGGGGTTGGGATTTACCAGGTTCCACATTTCGCCCTTCGATGCCTTCTCCCCCCTAATCCCAACCGCTCCTCTCCCATTTCCCCCCTTCTACTCCCCTCCCTAACAGTAACTTCGCTACATGCTACACCTATTACTTATTCCCGTTTCATACGTTTATAGCTATCTAGTCTTCCCATGGTTGCAGTATGAAGCCCACACTCTATCATCATTCTACAGTTATTGCATATGCATCAAGTGCATATGCGGTGACATCTGTCGGAGAACCATCCTCCTCTCAGCCCCTGCTCTTCTTCATGCACCTGCTCTTCATCCTGGACCTGCTCTTCTCCCTGCCCCTGTTCTTCTCATGCTGTCTCTCCTGTCTCTTCCTTCTCCTTGTTGCATAGCCTCACTAACCCACTGCCCCCTCCTGTGCTCGTGCTCTGGCTGCTTGAGCTCGTGTCACAGGACCCTTCTCTTGAGGCTTGCCCCCCTTCACCCCAGCCGTGTTACTCTGGTGCTCCTTCAGGAGTGCCCCTTTGTCATTTTCTAAAACCAGGATCCCTGAGGGACGGACCTCCTTCACCCTCCACCTCTCTGAGCCCACCCCAACATCCAGTGTATCTTGCTTTGCCCGCTTCAGGTACACTTCCTGCCTTTGACTCACTCCCTTCCTGGGTCTTTCCCCCGCCCCTTGCTGCTGCCGCTGCTCATAGCGCCGAGCATTCCTCAGCTGAGCGGTGTGGAGATTCTCCAATGCCGCTGGCATCATCACTCGTAGGTATCTTGCCCTGGCTTCTGACAGTGCCACCCAGTTCTCTATTGTTCCTGCCGTCACAGTGTCTGTGAGGACCCGGGCTGCTCCCACCGGTAGCAGCGGCTCACATCCGTATAGGAGACTATAAGGAGAGTGATCTTTCAGGGCCGCCTGCTTCCCAAATCTGTACCCTGCTGCAACCCAATGCAGCTCCTCAGCCCAGTCCCGCTTCCTCTTTTCCCCATACGCTCGCAATCCCCGCTTCAAGGTCTGCACCAGTCACTCAGTCAGCCCATCGCTCTGTGGGTGGTACCGAGAAGTGCGCCTGTGGGTGATCCCTGTCTCCTCCAGCAGCTTCTTGAACTCCCCTTGAAACTCTGTCCCTTGATCCGTGAGGACCTCTGCACATGCCCCGAACCTGCATACCACTTGTTCCTTGAACGCCGCTGCCACGTGCCTTGAGCTCTTGCTCGGGATAGCCCTCACCTCCAGCCACTTGCTCACATGTTCGACCATGAGCACTATGTATTGCTTCCCTCCCCGGCTCAGCGGCAGCTCCCCCGCCAGATCTAAGGACCACCTGAAACCTAGGCCTCGGATGGGCTACGACTGCAACTCTGCCTTGGCTTGGGTGAGGTTTGCCCTGCTCCTTTGGCACGCCTCACAGCCCTCCACCCACCCCTTTACTTGCCTCCGCATCCCCTCCCACCACCATCCTGTCTTCAGCAGCTGCACAGTCCTCTCGTGCCCGAAGTGCCCTAGCTTTGTGTGTACCTCCTTAATCACTGCTTCTCTCTTGCTTGGGGCCGGCACCAGCTTCCACCCATCCTCTGTCTGCACCTGCAGCTGCTTCTGGTACCATCTATAATGCTGGCCCCTTGCCCTTACTCGTGCCGTCAGCTCTTCGTCCTCTTCAGTCTCTCCCTTCACCCACCGCATGGCCGGTACATCCTCCCAAATGTCTGCTGGCCCCTTCCCTTCCTTGGCCCCATTCTACTCCACTAATCTTGCCAGCAGTGTCAAGGTCACAGTGGGCTCTGGCGGTGGGGGGTTCCGAGAGAGGCCATCCACGTGTTGCAATGTCTTTCCTGGCCTATGCTTGATCTTGAAGTCATACTCCTGCAGCTTCATTGCCCATCTTGCATTCCTGCCCGTCAGCCCCGGGGTTGTCATCAGCCAAGTCAGGGGCTGGTGGTCTGTCACTAAGGTGAATTCCCTCCCCTGCAGGTACACCCTGAAATGCCCCACTGCCCACACAGCCGCCAACCCTTCTCCTATGTAGGAGCTGTATTGTGCCTCCGCCGAGTTGCAGCTCCTGCTCGCATATGCCACTACCTTCTCCTCTCCTTCCACCTCTTGTCAGAGTATCCCCCCCATCCCTTGGCTGCTCCAGACGGTGTAGAGCGTAAACGGGTGATCAGCGGCGGGCAGCTTGAGTACCGCTGCGGTCTTCACTGCTGCCATCAGGTCCTGCAGTGCTCCCTTCTGTGCTTCTCCCCACTCCCACGCCTTGTCCTCCCGCAACAGCCCATTCAGCACCGCCGCTCTCTTGCTGAAGTTGGGCACAAACCGCCTGTAGTAGCTCAGGAAGCCCAGCACTGCTCTCAGCCCTGACTTGTCCTTCGGCTCCCTCAGTCTGTCCAGGACTTCTACCTTGGCCTGTTGGATCCCTATCTGTTCCCCTTTCACCTCGTACCCCAGATACTGCACTGTCTGTTCCCCCCATCTGCACTTCTTCGGGTGGCAGGTGAGTCCTGCTGCTTCAATCACCGCCAGGGTCTTCTCCACATCCTGCAGGTGTTGTTGCTCGGTTGTGCTGAAGATTACCACATCATCAATGTAGCAGGCCGCGCACTCCACTCCCCGCAACACGCTGTCCATGACCCTCTGGAACACTGCTGATGCGTTCCGCAGTCCAAATGGCATGCACAACCACTCATACAGCCCGTCTGGCCCATGAAAGGCCGTCTTCTTGATGTCCTCCTCCCGGATCTTGATCTGGTTGAACCCTTGCCGCAGGTCCAGCGTAGTGAAGAACACCCCCTCTGCTAACTTGTCAAAGATCTCTTCCGCCATCAGCATCGGGTACCTGTCTGCTACGGTGTTTTTGTTAAGTGCCCTGTAGTCCCTGCACATCCTCCTGCTCAACACTTCCCCTGTCAGGTCTTGCCTGGCTGCCACCACTGTTGGTGTGGCGTATTCAGATTCTGATCTCCTAATCAGTCCCGCTTCCAGCAGCTCCTTGATCTTCTCTTTACAGTTCCTCGTCCCCGGGCGGCATCTTCCTTCTGCGGTGGAACACTGGTTCAGTGCTGCTCAGCTTCAGCTCCATCTCCTTCACTTTGCACCTCCCCAGTTCCTGCATGGTGAAAGCGAAACACTTCCTGTGCCTGGCCAACAGCTCCTGCATGGCATCCTTTCCCTCCTTGCTCATCACTTCCCCCACCACCCAGCTCTCCTCCTCCTTCTCCTGGCAGCTCCATGCTCCCCGTGTCTCTGCCTCCGTTCCTTCCTTCCCTTCTTCCTGCCCCCAGCTAACGACCGTCTCTCGCCACATCCGCTGAATCAGCCACCTCAGCACGTGGCCATCCATTGCGTTCCCCAGAGCCCTCCTTCTGTCCGCCTCATTCACCCCGGGTGCTGCTGTTGCATCTTCTCCGTACCCCATAGCCAACTCCCTCTCGAGTGCCGTGGGCTCCTCCCATCTCTGTCTCCCGTGATCATACACCATCCCTGGTCCGGGCTTCCCTGCTTCCCACTTGTACCCTGCTGCCCCCACATATGCCACCAGAGTGGGCAGTGCTCGCCTCTCCTGCCCCACTTGGTTGCATTGCTCATGCCTGCTGTAGCTCTTGTGACACACCGGCGCTGAGGTATGCCCTGGCGCCAGGATGTCCTGCACCTTCCTCTCTGCTGCTCGCCTCACCCCATCCACCTCTGCTTGCAGCTTCACGGCAGGGACCACATTCTGCCAGTACATTCTGAGCCAGTGCGCATAAGACCCCATTCTGGCCGCATCACAGCTCACCCTTTCTCCCAGCTGCCCCCTGATTCTGTCTCTCACCAGTCGGATCGGCTCTCTGCTATCTCCCTCCAGGTCCAGGTTTTCTAGCAAGTATGCCACCCTACCCTGCCTCTCCTGCAGCCACTCCAGGATTCGGAACAGCTCCTCCATCAGCCTTGTCCTGTGATCTTCCTCTCCCTTCCCCTTGCCTGCCCACGACACCCCTTGGCATTCCCACCCTGCCACCAGCAGATCCACCTGCCCCCAGCTCGCCACCTCCACCTCACTTATCTCCTTCACATCGTGGATCGTCCCTCCCATGGCTTCTCTAATCACCCTCTCACTCAGCAATTCAGGAACGCTTGTAGCTTCCAGGCATGATGCTCCGCCATCCTCCTGACCCCGGGTTCCTTCTCCACATACGTCCACCTCCTCACTGCTATCCCGTTCCTCACCACTGCGGACAGGCCTGCCCCTATCCCCCCAAACAGCTCCACCAGGTGGATGGGCTGTTGCCAGTCACTCTGCTGCTGTGGCTTGTCCATCCCCTTCATTCTGGGTGCTCCTCCCAACCCTGGTGTCCCTCCCCGCTCCCCAGGCAGCAGCCCCCCCACGGCCTGGTACGCCCTCTTCGGCTCCACTTTCACAAACCGCACTGGCAGCTCTCCCAGCGGCCCCTCCTTTTTCCAGTACCTCGTCCTAAACTCGACCTTCTCCGGCAGTAGCACCGAGGTCTGGCACGCCAGCCTCTCTTGGGGATGGCGTGCGGGGGCTTGCTCCAAGGCTGGATCAGCTGGCTTCTCTCCCTTCACCTGTTCCTTCCTTCCCTGGCCCCGCCTGCCATCCTTGCCTCCGCTCCTCAGCCCCATCTCCTCCCTTCCTCTCCAAGCCATGAGGGCACACTGCACGTCCTGCTCCACCTCCTCCCCTTCCTCATCTCTGGCGTACATTCCTGCCTCTGCCTCCCCTCTCAGCCCGGCCACCCTGAGCTGTGCCTGGAACCTACTAATCTGCCGCTGCAGCTCCTCCGGATGCCTCCTAATCCCCCCTTCTCTCTGGTAGCAATCCTTTGGCTCATGCCCTCGCTTCTTGCAGATTTCACACCTGGCTGCATCTGGGCACTCCCGCTTCCTGTGCCCTGGCTTCCCACACCCGTCACAGTTCTTGCAGTCCCTGCGCAGATGCCCTGGCTGCCCGCAACTGTGACATGTCCTAGTATCAGTCCCTGACTCCCCCCGTCCATCCGTCCTCCCTCCCCCTTCCGGTATTATTGCCGCCGCCCATGTTGGCCTCCGGCTTCTCTCCGCTGGCCTGGGGAGATAAGCCTCGTATTTCCTCTGTGCGAGCTCCACCCTCTCTGCCAGATCAAACACCTCCTCCAGGCTTGCCCCCGCGCCCAGCTCATACACTCTCATCCTCAGCCCACCTCCTAAGGCCTCATCCAAGCCTCCCAGGAACTTGCTGACGAGCAGACTGTTATCCGTGCTTCTCACATCCTCCGCCACATTAATCAATCTGTTGTAGTAGGTCAACAGCGACTCAGCCCGGCCCCTGCTGAATTCCTGGAATTCCCTTATACGCTCCGCCGTGTGACCAGGGAATTGCCGCTGCAGCCGCTCCAAAAATGCCTCTGTGGGGTCTTCCCCATACCTCCCTGCCCTCCACAGCAGTTCCTCCATCCTCATGCGGTACAGCGTCTCGGCCTCTCCCTCCAGCGTGTTTGGCAAGCTCAAAAAGAAGTCTATTGGGTCCATGTTGTGCCGGTCGCAGCGGTACCGCACATTCTCCACCTGCATCAGGTAGTTCTTGAGGGTAGGCCCCACGCGTTGGTCGCCCGAGAACCTGGCGGGCACTTCCACTCGCGGGGTGCTGGCGGCACCCACTCGCCCCTCTCCCCATAATTCGCTGGCTCCCCCTGGCCGACCCCTCTCCGCTCCCCTCACCCTCGCCCTCTGCATGCCTTCTCTAGCTTCCCGTGCCCGCTCTGCTCCGTGCGCCAGGGTTCCGCCCTCCGTTCTGCCCTCTTGGCGACTTCCTCCTGATTCGTGGCGCCCCTCCCTCAGCCCTCCCCACTCTTCCGCCCGTCCCCATTCTGGCGTCGGCGGCTCGCGCGCCTTTTGCCCCTCCCCCCTGCCCGTCTCGTGCAGCGGCCGCCTTTCTGGCGACGGCGACCAGGCGTCTTCCCTCCTGCTGCGCTGCTGGCGGCGTTCAGGTGAGTGCCCCTCCCCTCCGTACTCCTCCCTCCGCGTGTGGCGCCAGTCGGGCGAGCGGGTCCCGCCCTTGTCCCGCTGCGCCCGCTGACTCGGCCATCCCGGCGAGGGCATCGTGCTGCTGCGCTCCCCTTGCTGCTGACCGCGCCGCTCCCGTGACACACGCTCCGCCCCGTGCCTCCCTTTATGGCGCCCTTGTGGCCTGGGTGAGCGCGGCTCATCCCTCCATTCGACATCGTGCGCCTGCCGCCGTCCCGGCGAACACGTGCCGCCACCATTCCCGCCTTCTTGGTCTTGTCGCCTGACATGCGGGCGGAACTCGCCCACGCGCCATTCTTCGTGGTGCTGACCCTTTTCCGGCGTGCGCGACTGCTCCGCCCCTTCTTTACCGTGCGGTCTCGGCGCCTGTGCATCCCGAGCACCCTCGTCTGGTGCCCCTCGCTCCTGCCATCTGGAGCCCTCCGCGCGCTGTCCCTCTCCACGGCTGCCGTCTCGACCACGCGATTCCTGCAGCATGGTCCTTGACTCCTCGACCGCCGCCTGACTTGCTTCCGCATGCTCTTCCGCCGGCCCGGGTTCTGCCTCGCTTGTTCCCTCTGACTGCAATTCATTCCCATCTTCTTCATCCGCCTCCTTGACCGGCCGCCCTTGGTTCTGTTAGAGACTAAGAACGGAGTCTATGAAGACTAGGGGCTGAAATATCTCAAAATCGTCAACTACAATTCTGGACAGAAAAGTTGTCGTCACAAGAAACGTCGTCGACGATTAACGCATTGCTAGAATTATTTCAAACTCGAGTATTTTGTAGCCCTTGACCGTGGCTATCTTTCCCAATTTGAATAGTATCAAAATATGGAGTATAACTCGAGTTATGAACTTCGGCGCACTAGGGGGTATGCTGCCATAGAAAAACGTAACTCAATCACAATTATCTCACGGGTTCACACAAGAAAGTTAGAGTAGCAATAGAACCAGGTAGGAAGGGATGAGGAGGACGAGAGGGAAGGTCCCAAGGGAGTCCCCAACCAAGGAAACCCCATACCACACAATTCCCCTCTCTATTGGCACCCCAACTTTGACATTTGTCACTTTCCCAACTCATGTCATCCACCTCACCCAACTTGGCCACACTTGCCAACCTGGTTTGGCTTCTCCCAACCACTTGGCATCATCTACAGTGATGGTGACAAATTTCCCAACCCCCAAAAGTCTGTACCCCATATTGAGTCAACCCGCAAATTCCTATAGTCGCCGCATCTCAATCAAAACCTCGAACGATCATATCTTTCTCGTTCTTGCTTCGATCGCAGCGATTCTCGGTTCGTCGGGAAGCTCTTGAGCAGAGGAGTCACTTCAGATATCTGCTCAAGCCAAATAACATTCACACACACACACACACAAATTCTTGCACACGCTCACACCATGCATGCAACACACGAACATATGATGGGAGGCAGATAGACGTGAATGCAAATGATAGCATCACATAATAAACTCCCCCTCTGGCTGCCTACCATCATCCCATATGCCATAACACAAGCATGCACCCTCAATGCACACTCATTCCCGCAAGTTTCATCCCCTTCCAATGCTCATTTTCAGCCAGGCGCTTGGTGAGAATGTCTGCCGCCTGCTGATGGGTCTTCACAATCTCCAGCCGCACCTCCTTGTCCAGGAGCCTCCTCACCCAGTGCCACTTTGGCCTGATGTGCTTTGTCAGGCCATGAAGACAAGCATTCTTTGCAAGCTTCACAGCCGACTCATTGTCACAAAGAATCACAGTCGGCTCCTTCTGTCACACTCTGATCTCCTCCAACAAACGCCTCAGCCACACCACCTCCTTAGCCCCATGATGCAGTGCCATGTACTCTGTCTCACACGAGGACAGCCCCACCTCGTTCTGCTTCTTGCTGCGCCAGCTCACAGCACCACCTCCAAACAGGCACACATAGCCTCCAATGCTGGTGCCATCCGCCTTTACAGAGTTGAAGCTAGCGTCGGTGTAGCAAGTCAAGAGCATCTCCCCCTTGCTCAAATCAGCTGCACCCCTCTGCAGCCTCTGTCGCACAGCACTGTACTCCAAACCCACAGATGCTGTAGCACTCACATAGCGGACCAACCTCTTGGCCGCTTCTAGCTGCTCATGACTGGGGCGTGAGACCACACTGGCAAGCCTGGATGTAGCAAAGGCAATGTCAGGTCGCGTGTGGTTAGCCGCATAGTTGAGTGCCCCCACCATGGAATGAAACAGCTTCCTGTCACTCTCACCCGCCACCTCCTCATCAGCACAAGGCTCCACAGTGAAACCCGAAGGTAGTGGGGTGGCTGGTTTTCCTCCATCTTGCAGCCCATACTTCTCAGCCAGCCCCTCAGAGTACTTCCTTTGGTGCAACCTCAACACTCCCTTGTCAAGGTCTCTCTCCACATGCATCCCAAGGTAATACTTGACATCTCCCATTTTCGAGCACTTGAAGTGCATCTCTAGCATCTCCTCCACATGCTCAATCATTGCAGATGACTCAGAGAGGAGAAGGATGTCATCCACATACACCAGGAGCATAAGGAACTGCTCCTTCTCTTGCAGCAGGAACAAACTGTGATCACACTCGCTCTTCTTGAAACCCCCAGCCAGCAGTGTCTCCTCCAACTTGTGGTACCATGCGCGAGGAGCCTGCTTCAGGCCATAGATGGCCTTCTTCAGCCTGCACACCCTGCCGCTCCCATCATCCAACCCCTCAGGCTGCAGCATGTACAGCTCCTCTAAGATGATCCCATTGAGGAAATCAGTTGTGATGTCCATTTGCTTGATCCTCCATCCACGGTTTGCAGCCATTCCCAACATCACCCTTAGTGTAGTCCCTTTCCCCACAGGAGCAAAGATCTCGTCAAAGTCCTTCCCCTTTGTCTGCTGGAACCCCTTAGCCACAAGCCTTGACTTGTAGCGGGTCAGCTCCCCATCAGGTCCGTACTTGTGCCTGAAGATCAGCTTGGAAGAAATGGCCTTCTTCCTAGGAGGCAGCTAACACAGCTCCCACGTTTCATTCTCCAGCAGAGAGTCATACTCCTCCTTCACACTCTGCTTCCACTTCTCAGCATCGGGCCCACTCAAGGCCTCAGCTGGCGTCTTGGGCTCAGGGACGGCTGCCCAGTAGCAGTGTGCTATCTCATCCTCATCACACAAGTCCTTGATACAGCTGCTCTTCTCCTCCAGGTTCCACAGCAGCAGCTTCCCAAGCTTTGCACGGCAGCTGGTTGGGTCGAAGGTCACTTTGGCCTTGCTCTTCTGCAGCCGGCGCACAGAAAGAAGGTTAGCGGACAAGCCTTCAACCAACAACACATTCCCCAGCCCCACAAGCCCCCCATTGGCTCCCATTACCTTGGCATTCCCAACACCAATCACAGGGAGAAAAGCACCTAAAGCGGCAGCCACAAACTTAATCTTTCCGGGGGGCTTTACCTCGTCAAGCAAATCTGCCCGTGGGGTCATGTGACTTGTGCAACCTGAATCTATCACCCAGTGAGTGAGGGGGTGCATCACAACCTTCCCAACTGAGCCCACATCACCCTCACTCCCTTTCACATCCTCAACCATGAGGAACATCCCAGGGTTGGCTTTACCTTGTGCACCATCACCTTGTGCACCTGAACCTTGCACAGCGCCACCTCGTGCACGTTCACCACTTGGCGGCTTCATGCCTGGAGGCGCCCATCCCTCAGGTCGGCTGAAACACTTGAACGATGGGTGTCCAGCCTTCTTGCAGTACCAGCACGCACCCTCCATTCGGGTGCTCCCCCTGCCACCAGAGCTCCCATGCCCCTCATTGTAGTCACCTCGGCCTCTCCCTCTGCCAAAGCCTCTCCCACGGCCTCGGCCTCTCCCTCCCCCTCTTCCTCTGCTGCCTCCTGCAGCTCCATACCCCTCAGCAGTTTTGTTGGCAGCACCACCACCCGTGTGGCGCCTGCGGAAGTCTTCCTGCAGAATCTGCTGCCGTAGCCACTCAGGTGTCCACTGGTCCTGCTGAGTGTTGAGGGTGGGGATGAGGTTGTCCCACGAGTTGTCGAGCATCGAGATGATCTTGGTGCACTGCTGCATCTGCGACACATTGCTGCCCGCCGCTGCCATCCTCGCATAGGTGTCCTTGATCTTGTCAAGGACCGGCTTCACATCATCGCCCGGTCGCATGGAGAGGGTAGCCAGCTCCTTCTCCAACACAATCACCATTGGCAGCGTGTTGGGCTGAATCACGTCGCGTAGTAGCTTCCACGCCTTTGGTCCGGAATCATCCAACTCCACCAAATCCTTGATGTGTTGGAACATATCGTTGTTGACCGATTGAAGGATTAGGTCGTACAGCACCGCACTCTTCTCAATCCACCGATTGCGGGCATCTCCTTCCTCCGGCATCTTCTCTTCACCCATCGCAAGTTTCAGCAGCTTGTAGCGCTTGAATGCACTCCGCATCCGCCCGCTCCATTCCTCATAGTTTGAGCCATCCAATGCCTCGATCTTGGATGGTGGCAGCTCATTTCTCTTCTCAGCTGCATCTCCATTCCCTTGACTCATTTCCTTTGCTCCCAAACACAGGTTCCAGCTCCCCCTTTGCTGTCCACACCAAAGTCCCACTCAATTTCCACAAGTGTCGGCGCCAACGAAATTTTGGCAGAGTTTCCCCTTAGCGGAAGTCACATGCAACCTTCAGAACTCCACTTAGGCACGCCCACAGGCCATGGTGGGTCTAGGAGGGTCTTCACACTTCAGTAGACTCTCCACAAAGTCCTTAATCAGCTCTGATACCACTTGTTAGAGACTAAGGACGGAGTCTATGAAGATTAGGGGCTGAAATATCTCAAAATCGTCAACTACAATTCTGGACAGAAAAGTAGTCGTCACAAGAAACGTCGTCGACGATTAACGCACTGTTAGAATTCTTTCAAACTCGAGTATGTTGTAGCCCTTGACCGTGGCTATCTTTCCCAATTTGAATAGTATCAAAAAATGGAGTATAACTCGAGCTTCGGCGCACTAGGGGGTATGCTGCCATAGAAAAACGTAACTCAATCACAATTATCTCACAAGTTCACACAAGAAAGTTAGAGTAGCAATAGAACCAGGTAGGAGGGGATGAGGAGGACGAGAGGGAAGGTCCCAAGGGAGTCCCCAACCAAGGAAACCCCATACCACACAATTCCCCTCTCCATAGGCACCCCAACGTTGACATTTGTCACTTTCCCAACTCATGCCATCCACCTCACCCAACTTGGCCACACTTGCAAACCTGGTTTGGCTTCTCTCAACCACTTGGCATCATCTACAGTGATGGTGACGAATTTCCCAACCCCCAAAAGTCTGTACCCCATATTGAGTCAACCCGCAAATTCCTATAGTCGCCGCATCTCAATCAAAACTTCGAACGATCATATCTTTCTCGTTCTTGCTTCGATCGCAGCGATTCTCGGTTCGTCGGGAAGCTCTTGAGCAGAGGAGTCACTTCAGATATCTGCTCAAGCCAAATAACATTCACACACACTCAGAAAATCCAAGCAACACCAAACACAAATTCTTGCACACACTCACACCACGCATGCAACACACGAACATATGATGGGAGGCAGACAGACGTGAATGCAAATGATAGCATCACATAACAGGTTCCTCTAAGTTCCCTCCGCGTCCCGCTCCTGTGTCACCTCCTGAGCTGCGTTCTCTTACGAGCCCCCTTTGCGAGCGTCGCCGCTGCTGTTGCCTCCCCGTCCCCCTGGCCGTTCTTCGAATCCTCGCCAATGGCCTCTCTCATCGCGGCGCCGTCCGTGATCTTCCGGCGAGTGAAACACCCCTGCGTCGCGGTGGCTTCCGCCATCCCCACCAGTCCCGCGGGCGCTCTCTTGTAGCCACGCGTTTTGATCCGTGCCTCCGGCGTGGCCGTCCACGCCTGCTCCCACATCTTCTGCTCCTTCCCCTCGACGGTCCCTCGCAGGGGGGACCCGATCCGCGTGGAAGGCGGGTCGGCGCGGCGATCGTTCCCAGGACCGCCTGCGTTCCCGTGATGGCTCGCGTCGCGGGCGCTCCTCCTCACGTCGGCTGAACATCCTACCCCAGCGCAGCTCGTACTTGTCCATATTCGCATACGCTGCAAGATGCCCCCCCTTTCTCGCTGTAATGAAAGAGCTACGTCCCTCACCCCGTAGGTTCCCTCTTAGTGCCATGCTGCAGTGTGCTTAGAGCGTGAGACAACAACTTTCACTAGTTCGAGAGAATTACAGCGAGAAAGCATGGAGGGGTTGGCAGTGAGAGACCTTACCCAACCCCGAGCTGCACATTTCCAAATGTGTGGCTCGGGGTTGGGATTTACCAGGTTCCACATGTCGCCCTTCGATGCCTTCTCCCCCCTAATCCCAACCGCTCCTCTCCCATTTCCCCCCTTCTACTCCCCTCCCTAACAGTAGCTTCGCTACATGCTACACCTATTACTTATTCCTGTTTCATACATTTATCACTATCTGGTCTTCCCATGGTTGCAGTATGAAGCCCACACTCTACCATCATTCTACTGTTATTGCATATGCATCAAGTGCATATGCGGTGACACTGGTCCTGAAGTCGGATCAGCCAGTGCAACTAGGACTGGAGCCGAAAGAGGTGTGACAGTGGTGTGGTCACGGAAGAAACACTGAGACACGCCTGAGTCCAGCGTGAAGGAGAGCGACGCGACAGCAATCATCACGGTTGGACTAGTGACTACACAAACACCTACACTAAAAGCACAAGTACCTACACTAGAAACAGGCAAAGGTCCTAAGCTAGGTACACGCAAGCCAAGAGACCCATACGTGACAGAATAAGCAGTATCCATAGGCATATCAAACACAGGGTAACCACTACGAGACAAATCGGGCCAGATCGGTGGCCTCGACTCAGACCCAAAACTCTCACAGTAGAGGTCGTCGAGGCGGCTGTAGTAGCGCTGTGCAGAGTTGTAAGGACGCCAGCAGGTAGTGCCAGCACCAGGGCCAGTCAGGATCCGGTACTGGCCGAAACCAAATGTTGCGGCCACCGCGACGAGCCTCCCAGCTGGCTGGGCCGCTGCTGGAGCCAACGCTACCCGAACCACCAGGCTGACACGGCTGCTGAGGGCACCACTGCCGCTGAGGGTGCCACTCCTGAAACTGCCGCTGGTGCTGTCCCTGCTGCTGGAGAACTCTAGTGGACGCCATGGTAAAGGCTAGCTGGGTGTAGGAGCGGCAGGCTAGGAGTAGCTGGAGCTAGAAACGGCCTGAACCAGTAGTGACTGAAGCTAGGAGCGACTGGAGCTAGGAGCAACTGGAGCCAGGAGCGACTGGAGCTAGGAGCGTCAGGAGCCAAGAGCGACTGGATCTAGGAGCGACTGGATCCAGGAGCAACTGGAGCTAGGAGCGTCTGGAGCCAGGAGCGACTGGAGCTAGGAGCGACTAGAGTTAGGAGCGATTGGAGCTAGGAGCGACTGGAGCTAGGAGCGACTGGAGCCAGGAGCAACTGGAGCTAGGAGCGGCTAGAACGAGGAACGGTTGGAGCGAGACTAGGCCGGAACTAGAAGCGCCAGACTAGGAACTACTGGCGTTAGGAGCGATTGGAGCGAGGAGTGGCTGGAGAGAGGCAAGTAACTACCTACGAAGAAAGATCAGCCTGGGAACGGTCGGGCAGGCAAGGTGGGCTAGGAATGCCAGTCGGGCCACAGAACCGGAGCTACGTCAGGAAAAGTAACCGCAGCTGCCAGCCGCTGCTAGAGGTGCCAGTGGCTAGGGGCGTGATTGGCAGTCTGCGGCCGTTGGCTGCAAGGGCAGAGCAAACTGCAATTCTTACTGAGGGCGGCTATGGGTGGCAGTAGGCAAAAAACAGGCTGGAGTAGGCTGTGGTGGGAGTGGCTGTGGGCTGCTGCAGTAACACGTGCTGGTGCCTAGCTGGGCTGCTGCAGTAGTGCGTGCTGCTGCCTAGCCGTGCTGCTGCAGTAACACGCGCTGTGTTAGAATCTTAGGCGAGGAATGAGCAGCCATGGCTAGTGAGTGTCGAGAGAATTGAGTGTCGAGAGAATTGGAAAGGAGAATGAGGGGTTTCACTAGCAAGAGTTGGGATACAAGTACAACACCCTAAATTGGGTTGTACTCATTACAGAGTACCCCACTGCAGGCTAGACAGCAAATACATTCTGACACGCTGCTGCCTAGCCGTGCTGCTGCAGTAACACGCGCTGCTGCCTAGCCGTGCTGCTGCAGTCACACGCGCTGCTGCCTAGCCGTGCTGCTGCAGCAACACACGCTGCTGCCTAGCTGTGCTGCTGCAGTAACATGCGCTGCTACCTAGGCGTACTGCTGCAGCAATGCACGCGCTGCTGCTGCAATGCACGCGCTGCTGCAGCAATGCGAGTGCTGCTGCTGCAATGCGCGCGCTGCAATGGCGGGCGCGGCTGCCTCTGGCTAACGCGCACGCTGCTGCTGCTGGTGCGTGTGCGCCTGCTGCGTGCACGTGCGGTTGTTGCGGGCTAAGCACGACTACGCGGGCCCACGAGGGGGGAAGGCCTTCTAGAGCGCGACAAAACGAGGGGCCAGCGGGGGCCTCTAAACGCGACGAAAAACGAGGCCCGCGGGGGCCTTTGAACGCGACAAAAACGAGGCCCACGGGGGCCGTCCTACCCACGACGAAACGGGGCCTAAGGGAGGGGCGCCTCGGGAACGGCTAAGGGAGGGAGCGGAAGCGTGGGAGGGAGAAAAATTACCTACTCTAATACCATCTTATAATAGGCTAGGAACAAGTGTCGAGAGGATGAAGTCAAGTGAGAGGGGACAAGGAGATACAAGTGTCGAGAGGATGACTAGTGTTGTACCATTTAGAGGGCAACTCACTGTAGCCTAGAATAACTAACAATATCTAGAAGATATAAACATTTGACAGAAAGTTAAACATATGTCAGTTTTTGCATGATTAGATTGCACTCGTTTCTACTTTCCAGCGCGCAGTACCCAGCAATCTTGACGTTAACATCTCATGAAGCTCGCTGCCCAATGTTGAAACAATAAATCACATAAATATAATCAACAAACCATACTATTATTCAGCCGTAAGCATCTTCGTCGCATGTATTTTGTCTATTTTGTCAGATTTATATGACATAGCTACTGTAGGCTATAGTGGGGTAGCACATATGGGGTACAGTTTTCTAGGGTTTGCTTCTTGTACCCAACTTTCACTTAGTCATTTCATTCCTCGTTTATTCTCATGGTATCGAGCAGGTTCCCTAATGGGAACGATTCCTAGGGCCCACCACCACGAATTTTTTTTTCCTGCCCGGAGCGCGTTTTGCGCCAGCCCGAGTCGCGCCGCCCTTTCGGCCCGTCGCGCCCGTCGCGCCCATCGCCACCTACCTCCGCGGCCCCGCCACCTACCTCCGCGGCCCCGCCACATACCTGTGCGGCCCCGCCACCTACCTGTGTGGCCCCGCCACCTACCTTCGCGGCCCCGCCACCTCACTGTGCGGCCCCGCCACCTACCTCCGCGGCCCCGCCACCTACCTGTGCGGCCCCGCCACCTACCTTCGCGGCCCCGCCACCTCACTGTGCGGCCCCGCCACCTACCTCCGCGGCCCCGCCACCTACCTGTGCGGCCCCGCCACCTACCTTCGCGGCCCCGCCACCTCACTGTGCGGCCCCGCCACCTACCTCCGCGGCCCCGCCACCTACCTGTGCGGCCCCGCCACCTACCTTCGCGGCCCCGCCACCTACCTTCGTGGCCCCGCCACCTACCTCCGCGGCCCCGCCACTTACCTTTGCGGCCCCGCCGCCTCCTCCCAGCGGCCCCGGACGCCGCCCTCTCAGCGGCCCCGCCGAGCCGCCCAGCAGCCAAGCCGCCCAGCCGCCGAGCCGCCCAGCAGCCGAGCCGCCCAGCAGCCGAGCCGCCCAGCAGCCGAGCCGCCGAGCCGCCCAGCCGCCGAGCCGCCCTGTCCGCAGCCGAGCCGCCCAGCAGCCGAGCCGCCCCGCCGCCGAGCCGCCCAGCCGCCGAGCCGCCCTGCAGCCGAGCCGCCCGAACCGCCCTGTCCGGTAAGAGCAGCGCCTCTCTCACAGCACTGCCCTCGCCCTACTGTTTGCACTGCTAGTCTACTGCTGTCATGGCTACCCCTAGTGTCCTCGCTTTTGACGCTGAGGGTCGGGCCATTGACTTTGACGTCTGGATAGATGACCTGCAGCTTTTCTTACAGTGCGACAGAGCAGACGGCCTCTCCCTCTTTGACCTCACTTCTGGTGCCTCTCCTGCCCCCGCTGCTGATGCTGACGCCACCGTTCGCTCACAGTGGGCCACGCGCGATGCTGCTGCACGTCTTGCTGTGCGTCGCCACCTCCCTACCTCTGAGCGTGCGCACTTTAGCCAGTACAAGAGTGCTCAGACCTTGTACGACGCTGTAGTTGCACGCTACTCCTCCCCTGCCACTGCTGCACTGAGCCGCCTCATGCTACCGTACCTCTTCCCTGACCTTGCTGCCTTTCCCACAGTCGCTGACCTCATTACGCACCTCCGCTCTAGTGACACTCGCTACCGCGCTGCGCTTCCTGCTGAGTTCTGCGCCAAGAACCCCCCCCCCATGTACATCACCCTCTACTACATAGTCACCCGTCTCCCTGACTCCCTTCGCGTAGTCAGGGACCACTTCCTCTCGGTTTGTCCCACCACTCTCACCGTTGACCTCCTCGAGAAGGCCCTCCTAGCAGCAGAAAAGAGCATCGTCGCTGTAGGAGCCTCTCGTGGTGACCCTCGCACCCCCATCTTTGAGGGGTGTTCCCCCTCCCCTCTTTTGCCCTCTGTTGCCTCTGCTGCTGCGGCCGACCTCGCTGGTTTGGAGTCGGTTGGGGCAGCGTCTACCCCTAGCGGGAGACGCCGCCCTGGCAGGGGCAAGGGGGGCAGGGGCGCTGGAGGAGCTAGCGGGGGCGGTGGAGGCGGCGGTGGAGGTAGTGGAGGAGGTGGGGGTGGCGGTGGGAGTGGTGGCGGGGGTGGAGGTGTAGGTGGCGGCAGTGGAGGCGCAGGAGGCAGCGGCGGTGGCGGAGGGAGCGGAGGTGGCGGCGGTGGAGGAGGAGGCGGCGGAGGAGGTGGAGCTGGTCGGGGTGGCGCTGCGCAGAGGGTCAGCTCCGGTGGTGGTCAGCGCCAGCAGCAGCAGCGCACTCGTGACGTCCCCTCCCCTCAGCAGCTCCGTGAGTGGTACACTGCACGCCAGAGGGGTGGGGGTGCTGGTCCGTGCACCTACGTCCTGCGCACCGGCGACCACGCGGGTGAGCAGTGCGGGGGTGCGCACTCCACCCAGCGCTGCTTTGGCCGCCTCACGGACGCTTGGCGTCACCAGTTCCCTGAGGCCACTGAGATCCCCCGCTGGGGTGAGCTGTCTAGGGCGGGTGTAGCTGTCTTTGACCTTGACTTTGATGCTATTCTTGCTGCCGTGTATACTGTGACTATTAGTGATGAGGGTGACTGTTACCGGTGTTTTCCGCCCGACCCGGGCATTGAGACTGCTGCTCTAGGTACTGGTGAGGCTGCTGCTCTAGGTGCTAGCGAGGCTGCTGCTCTAGGTGCGTCTGCTCCCTCAGGTGCTGGTGAGTCTGCTCTCTCAGGTTCTGCGTCGGCTTCGGCCTCCCACACCTTCACACTTGACTCGGGGGCTTCTCGCTCCTTCTTTCGAGACCGCACCACACTCACGCCGCTTGGCCGGCCAGTTGCGGTCTCCCTGGCAGACCCCTCTGGGGGTCCTGTCCTTGCTCACTTCTCCACTGTCCTCCCGTGTCCGGCGGCCCCCTCTGGCACCCTGTCTGGTCTCTACCTCCCCTCGTTCTCTACGAACTTGGTGAGTGGTGCTGACCTACAGGATGCGGGGGTTCACCAGTTCACTCCTGCGAGTCAGCGGGTGACCCACTGCACGGACGCTCGGACAGGCCGCCACCTGGCCACGTTTACACGTCGGCCAGGGTCGAGCCTGTACACACTGACCACTGCGTCTCCTCCAGTCCCTGCGTCTGGTCAGGTAGCTGCGTCGGGTCAGGTGTTTGCTGCAGCGTCCAGGTCTGGTCCTGAGTCTGCCCCCTGCTCGTGTCGCCTCCTGTCTCACGAGACTCTCCTCTGGCACCACCGCCTTGGCCACCCCTCCCTGCTTCGTCTCCGGAGCATGGCCTCCCGTGTCCTTGTCTCTGGTCTTCCCCGGTCCCTCCCTCCCCTTCCTCCGGGGCCAGGCCCTACCTGCGTCCCCTGTGTCGAGGGACGGCAGCGGGCTACCCCTCACTCCTCCCAGTTTCCTCCGACAGAGGCCCCGCTGCAGACGCTTCACATGGACGTGTGGGGCCCGGCCCGCGTCCGTGGACAGGGTCACGAGCGCTACTTCCTGCTGGTGGTTGACGACTACTCGCGTTACACCACAGTCTTCCCCTTGCGCAGCAAGGGTGATGTCACTGAGGTGTTGATCGACTGGATCCGCGCAGCTCGTCTCCAGCTCAGGCGGAGCTTTGGCTCGGACTTTCCTGTTCTGCGTCTGCACTCTGACAGAGGCGGAGAGTTCTCCTCTGGCCTTCTGCGAGCCTACTGTCGTGCACGATTGGCATGGTCATGGACGTCGCCCGTACGTCCATGATGCATGCGGCTGCCCCCCATTTTCTGTGGCCGTTTGCGGTTCGGTACGCGGCGCATCAGATCAACCTTCACCCCAGGGTCTCCATGCCGGAGACCTCCCCAGCTTTGCTGTGGACGGGGAAGGTTGGCGATGCGTGTGCGTTCCGTGTCTGGGGATCTCGGGCGTTTGTCCGCGACTTGTCTGCGGACAAGCTGTCCCCTCGTGCTGCTCCTTGCGTCTTCCTGGGTTTCCCCCCTGACGCCCCAGGGTGGCAGTTCTACCACCCCACCTCTCGCCGTGTTCTGTCCTCCGAGGACGTCACGTTCGACGAGTCGGTCCCCTACTACCGCCTCTTCCCCTACCGCACTCCGTCCCTCCCCCCGCCACCGCTCTTCCTTGTACCAGGTCCCCCCCCGGTAGACCCCCTCCCCCCTCAGGGTCCTGCCCCTTCAGGTGTGTCCCAGGTAGACGCTGTTGAGCCTGTCGAGGTCGCTGGTGACTCTGGTGCTGTTGAGGGTGCTGAGCCTGGGGGTGCTGACTCTGGGGGTGCTGAGCGTGTGGGTGCTACGCCTGGGGGTGCTGAGCCTGGGGGTGCTGAGCCTGGGGGTGCTGAGTCTGGGGGTACTACGACTGGGGGTGCTGAGCCTGGGGGTACTACGCCTGGAGGTGCTGAGCCTGGGGGTGCTGCGTCTGGGGGTGCTGAGCCTGGGGGTACTACGCCTGGAGGTGCTGAGCCTGGGGGTGCTACGCCTGGTGGTGCTGTGCCTGGCGGTTCACCGGGTGCTCCCTCTCGCCGAGAGCCACTCTCTCCCCAGGAGCTACGTGAGTGGTTTGCCCGGCGCTGGAGGCGAGCTGCTGGAGCTGCTGGAGCTGGAGGTGCTGCGGGTACTGGAGGTTCTGTTGCTTCTGAGGGAGCTGGTGCCACGGGTCCCGGAGGTGCTCGTACTGGGAGTACTGGAGCTGCTGGACCTGCGGGTACTTCTGGAGCTGGAGTTGCTGCGGGTGTTGGCGCGGAGGCTACTGCTGTCGGTCCTGGAGGCGGTCCTGCTGGAGGTACTACTGGTGCTGCTGGGGGTTCTGGAGCTGGAGCTGCTACTGGTGCTGGTGCTGCCCCTGGGGGTGCTGGTGCTGTCCCTCCTGTGTCTGGAGTCGCCGCGCGGCCTCGGCCGTACTTCGTTCCGCTCCTTCAGCAGGTTCTTGGTCTCCCGCCTTCTACTGGTCCTCCTCCTCCCTTAGAGTGTCCACAGCCTGTCCCGTCGCAGTTACAGTTATAGCCGGCCTCCCCACTGCCTGCTCCGTCTCCCTACACTGGTCCTACTGGAGGTCTTGCTGAGCGTCGTGAGCCTGCGTCTCGCCCTGCGTCGCCTGTCCGTGCTGCTCGCACTAGTGGTCGCGGTTCGCGTCAGCGTCCTCCTCCTGTCCCTGGCACGCACCGGATGTCTCTGCGTCCGTCCACTGCTCCTCTGCGTGCCCCTTTACCTTCTCCTCCTGAGTCTTCTCTTCCTACTCTTGCCGACCCGGAGTCGGACTCTCTTCGCGCTGCCAGTCCTACTGTCACGCGTCTCCTTGCTACGGTTGTCACTGACCCTTCCTTTGAGTCCACTGCTGCGTCTGCTCTAGTTGCTGAGCTCGTCGACTTTGCTGCTCGCTGTCGCCTAGACTACGTCGCCAGTCTTGTTGCTGAGTCTGAGTCTGTCTGTCCTCCGTCCGTCGGGGGTGAGTGTGCCCTTGGCACGGACGTCCTTGAGGACAGGCAGGAGGAGTTCCAGTGCTTGGCCGCTGCTTCACCTCATCTCGTGTCCGTACTGCTTACCCCTGAGGGAGACCCGGATGCACTTGACATCCCGACTCCGCGCTCTTACGCGGAGGCGATAGAGGGTCCCTACTACTCTCAGTGGCAGGCAGCTATGGACGCAGAGATGGCTTCCTGGAAGTCCACAGGCACCTACGTTGACGCTGTTCCCCCTCCTGGGGCGAACATCGTCAGTGGCATGTGGATTTTCAGGGTGAAGCGACCGCCGGGTTCTCCGCCTGTCTTCAAGGCGCGTTACGTGGCTCGTGGCTTCAGTCAGCGGCAGGGAGTTGACTACTTTCAGACCTTCTCTCCCACCCCGAAGATGACCACTCTTCGGGTACTGCTGCACGTAGCTGCTCACCGTGACTACGAGCTACACTCTCTTGACTTCAGCACTGCTTTCTTGCAGGGCAGCCTGCACGAGGAGATCTGGCTGCGTCGCCCACCTGGCTTCACTGGGTCTTTTCCTCCTGGCACCCAGTGGAGCCTACGGCGGCCATTCTACGGTCTCCGCCAGGCACCGCGTGAGTGGCACGACACACTGAGGACTACACTTGCAGCTCTTGGGTTTGCTCCCTCTACTGCCGACCCGTCGCTGTTTCTGCGCACCGACACTTCTTTGCCGCCGTTCTACATCCTCGTGTACGTCGACGACTTGGTCTTTGCCACAGCTGACACTGCTGGACTAGCCCACGTGAAGTCCGAGCTGCAGAAGAGACACACGTGCACTGACCTGGGTGAACTGCGCAGCTACCTTGGCTTGCAGATCACTCGGGACAGAGCACGCCGCACCATTACCCTGACTCAGTCACACATGGTGCAGCAGGTCCTTCAGCGCTTCGGCTTCACGTACTCCTCGCCTCAGGCCACTCCTATGCCTACTCGCCACTCGCTCTCAGCTCTGCCTTCGGATGAGTCCGTAGAGTCGAGTGGCCCGTACCCAGAGCTTGTTGGCTGCCTCATGTACCTGATGACCTGCACACGACCTGACCTTGCATACCCTCTTAGCATTCTTGCACGCTATGTTGCTCCTGGGAGACACAGACCGGAGCACATGGCTGCAGCGAAGAGGGTGTTGCGCTACTTGTGCAGTACGTCGGGCATGGGGCTTGTGCTTGGAGGGCAGAGTCCAGTGGTCCTTACTGGGCACGCAGACGCTTCTTGGGCTGACGACCAGGCTACGCAGCGGTCGTCACAGGGTTACACCTTCAGCCTTGGTTCGGGCTTTGTTTCGTGGCGGGCTACTCGCTCGTCTTCTGTTCTCGGCTCCAGTTGTGAGGCTGAGATCTACGCAGGAGCCATGGCTGCACAGGAGCTTCGCTGGCTCACCTACCTGCTGACTGACCTCGGAGAGTTGCCTCGTTCTCCTCCAGTGCTGTACGTAGACAACAAGGCCATGCTGGCCTTGTGTCGGGAGCAGCGACTGGAGCACAGAACGAAGCACATTGCTCTCCGCTACTTTCTTGCTCGTGAGCTGCAGCAGCGTGGTCAGCTGCGTCTTGCGTACGTGGCCTCTGAGGCCAACACTGCTGATATCTTCACCAAGGCACTTGCGCCTTGTGACCATCAGCGCTTCTGTACTCAGCTTGGCCTTGTGCCTACCTTGCCTCACTTGCTCACCTCTTGACCTTGCTTGTACTGTTACATATATATATACCTGCTCTTGTTTGTCTAGCCTTTTTTATATATATGTGTACTCCTGCTTGTGAACTGGCCTTGTGGCCTTGAACTTGTGCTCGGAATGTGTGGTGACTTTGTGATCCACCCTGAGCTTGTTTTTGCTTTGCTTTGCTTGACTGGTCTTGTGACCCCTTGTTCTCCCCCACTTTGCCTATGGGGGTGTGTCAGATTTATATGACATAGCTACTGTAGGCTATAGTGGGGTAGCACATATGGGGTACAGTTTTCTAGGGTTTGCTTCTTGTACCCAACTTTCACTTAGTCATTTCATTCCTCGTTTATTCTCATATTTATGCCCGTCGGTCATGCGACTTTGGTCGATGTGCAGAACCGCCTGATGAGAAGTTGAAGCGAATGCGGTCAGGATATACAACAAATAGTAGTGAAGAAAAATCGTTTTCCGTGCGAATTTTCTGAATTTGGGACTACAACGTCTCGTTTGCCCCATGGTTTGTAAGTTTTGCCACAAAGACCCGCAGTGTGTGTGTTTTTCTCTGGGAATCTAATCGACAACATCTGTACAACGAAATTTTCCTCGGCTTAGGGCGTGTGTCCTTGGTCCCAAATTGTTCAGTTTGAGTTTGCTCGAAATTACCCAATCTAACATTGCTCGTGTCAGAACATTATAGCTATATACATTTGTGTAGGCTATAGAGGGGTACAACCCAATTAGGGTTAGTACTTGTACCCAACTGTTTGCAAGTTCATTCATTTCTCGTTCGTTATTTTGACATGGAATCAGAGCAGGTTCCTTGGGCCCACCACCTGCTACGCTGCTAGTACCCTCCTAGGCCTGTCGCGCCCCTTAGGCCCGTCGCGCCCCCTTTTTTTTTATCTAGGCCCCTAGGCCCGTCGACCCTAGCCTACGCGCCCGGCCCGTCGCCCCTAGCCTACGCGCGCCCGGCCCGTCGCCCCTAGTCTACGCGCCCGGCCCGTCGCCCCTAGCCTACGCGCGCCCGGCCCGACGACCCTAGCTTACGCGGCCCGTCCACCCCTAGCCCGCGGCCCGTGAACCCCTAGCCCAGCGCCCGGCCCCGTCCTTAACCCGCGCCCGGCCCGTCGACCCTAGCCTACACGCGCCCGGCCCGTCGCCCCTAGCCTACGCGCGGCCCCGTCCTTAGCCCGCGCCCGGCCCGTCGACCCCTAGCCTACGCGGCCCGTCGACCCCTAGCCCGCGGCCCGACGACCCCTAGCCCGCGCCCGGCCCGTCGACCCCTAGCCCAGCGCCCGGCCCGTCGACCCCTAGCCCTACGCCCGGCCTCGTCGACACCTAGCCCGCGCTCGGCCCACCCCACGTCGAACCCTAGCCCGCGCCCGGCTCCCCGTCGACCCCTAGCCACGCGCCCGACCCCTGTCGACACCTAGCCCGCGCCTGCCCCCCCCCCCCCCCCCCCCCCGTCGACTCCTAGCCCCGCGCCCGGCCCTCTTGACCCCTGGCCCGCGCCCAGCCCCGTTGGCCCCTAGCCCCGCGCCCGGCCCCATCCCTAGCCCGCGCCCGGCCCCCTGTCGACCCCTAGCCCCGCGCCCGGCCACGTTGACCCCTAGCCGGCGCACCCGGCCCAGTCGACCCCTAGCCCCTCGGCCCTTACTGTCGCTACTGCTGCTGCTCCTGCTGCTACTGCTGCTCCTGCGTACTGCACAGCTATGGCTTCGCTTCGGGTTCTTGCGTTTGATCATGAGGGCAGACCGGTTCAGTTTGACACGTGGCTAGACGACCTGCAGCTGTACCTACTGAGCGATTCTAAGGACAGTGTCTCGCTGTTTGACCTAGCTTCAGGAGCTGCTACTGCCCCTCCCGCCACAGCTGACAGTGCGACTCGCTCACAGTGGCTTACTCGCGACGCTGCTGCCCGCTTAGCCATTCGCAACCACCTGCCATTAGCTGAATGCGCTCACTTCGGAAAGCACAGGACAGCACAGGCACTGTACGACGCTGTAGTCGCTCGCTACTCCTCCCCTGCCACTGCTGCTCTAGGCCGGCTACTTCTGCCCTACCTGTTCCCCGAGCTGTCTGACTTTGCCACAGTCGAGGACCTGGTTTCCCACCTGCGCGCTAGTGACGCTCGCTACCGCGCTGCCGTTCCTGCTGAGTTCCTTGATAGGAACCCGCCCCCGATGTACGTCACTCTCTACTTTATAGTCACTCGCCTCCCTGACTCTCTTCGCTCTGTCAGGGACCACTTCCTCTCTCTTGACCCCACCTCCCTCACTGTTGACCTCCTCGAGCAGCATCTCCTCGCAGCATCTCCTCGCAGCTGAGACTAGTGCAGTTGCTGTAGGTGCTGCTCGTGGCACTCCGCGCCCGCCCTTCTTTGAGGGCTGTTCCCCCTCCCCCCTTGCCCCCTCCTACGCCTCTGCTGCTGCTGCTGCAAACGTCTCTGTTACTGAGGACGTCGGGGCTGCTTCTGCTAGTGCGAAGCGTCGCAGCAGCAAGGGCAAGGGTGGCCGGGGTGGTGGTGGTGGCAGCGGTGGTGGTGGAGGTGGCAGCGGGAGTGGTGGTGGGGGCAGCACTGGAGGTGGTGGCGGCGGTGGGACTGTTGGCGGGAGTGGGGGCTCTGGTGGCGGTGGTGGAGGCAGCGGTGGGAGTGGCGGCAGTGGAGGCGGTGGGAATGGCGCTCAGCGTGTCGATTCTGGGGGTGGCCAGCGTCAGCAGCAGCAGCGTCGGAGCGAGACCCCGTCTCCCCAGCAGCTTCGTGAGTGGTTTCTGCGTGGGGCGTCTAGGGGTAGTTGCCCGTATGTCATTCGCACGGGTGACCGTGCTGGTCAGACTTGCAGGCGGCTCCACACTCAACACCGCTGCTTCTCCCGCCTCGACGACGCTTGGCGTGCTGAGTTTGGTGACGACGTCGAGCTCCCTCGCTGGGCAGATCTGCTTAAGTCTAGGATTGCTATCTTTGACCTAGACTTTGATGCTATTTTTTCTGCTATGTATGCTTTGTTTGTTATTGCTGAGGGTGACTGTTACCGGTGTGTGCCGCCTGACCCAGGTATAGCCGCTGCTTCTCTAGGTGCTAGTGAGTCTGGTACTCTCCCTGGTACTGCGCCTGCTGAGGCCTTGCACACCTTCACGTTGGACTCAGGTGCCTTGCGCTGTTTCTTTCGTGACAGCACCACCCTCACTCCTCTCCCTGCACCTGTCCCGGTCAGACTGGCTGACCCTTCCGGGGGACCGGTAGTGGCCCGTTCCTCCATTGTCCTCCCGTGTCCGGCAGTTCCGTCCATCTCACTGTCAGGTCTTCACCTCCCCTCGTTCTCTACAAACTTGGTGAGTACCGCTGCCCTCCAGGGTGCGATGGTCACTACCACCACTCCTGGGGGTCAGCGTGTGTCGATCTGCACGTGCACACGGACGGGGCGTCACCTGGCCACGTTCACTCGTCGGCCAGGGTCGAGTCTGTACACACTCGCTACTGAGCCTTCTCAGGTAGCTGCATCTGCTCAAGTGTCTGCGTCAGGTCAGGTAGCCGCCTCTTGCTCGTGTCGCCTCCTGTCGCACCAGACTCTTCTGTGGCACCACCGCCTGGGTCACCCCTCCCTGCCTCACCTTCGTGGCATGCACTCTCGTCTTCTTGTCTCTGGTCTCCCAGGTCTTTGCCTCCCCTGCCGCCCTCGCCTGCCCCGCCCTGCCTCCGTTGCATCGAGGGGCGGCAGCGCGCCGCTCCTCACTCCTCCTCGTTTCCCCCGACGATGTGTGGGGCCCAGCCCGCGTCAGTGGACAGAGCCGAGAGCGCTACTTTCTGCTAATAGTTGACGACTACACGCGGTACACCACGGTCTTCCCCTTGCGCAGCAAGGGTCAGGCCGTTGATCTCTTGATCCCTTGGATCCGTACAGTACGTCTCCAGCTCCGCGAGCGGTTCGGCCAGGACCTTCCTGTCCTGCGTCTGCACTCTGTCAGAGGTGGTGAGTTCTCCTCCAACCTCTTGCGGGACTTTTGTCGTGGGGAGGGCATTCTCCAGTCGTTCACGCTTCCGGACTCCCCTCAGCAAAATGGGATTGCTGATCGCTGCATTGGCTTAGTCATGGAGGTGGCTCGTACCTCCATGATCCATGCGGCCGCTCCCCATTTTCTGTGGCTGTTTGCGGTCCGGTAAGCTGCGCATCAGCTCAATCTCTGGCCCCATGTCTTCTTGCCGCAGACCTCGCCCACACTGCGTTGGACAGGGGAGGTTGGCGATGCGTCGGTGTTCCGGGTCTGGGGATCTCGTGCCTTTGTTCGCGATACGTCAGCGGCCAAGCTCTCCCCCCGTGCTATCCCCTGCGTCTTCCTTGGCTTTGTCCCCGACGCGCCTGGCTGGCAGTTTTACCACCCCAACTTGCACCGTGTCTTCCCTTCTCAAGACGTCACGTTTGACGAGTCGGTTCCCTTTTACCGTCTCTTCCCCTACCGCTCTGCCCCTCCCCCGCCCCCGTCGCTCTTCCTTGCTCCCGGTCCCCCTCCGATAGACCCCCTCTCGCCCCAGGGTCCTGCTCCCTCAGGTGTGTCTCGGGTAGACCCTCCCCTTGGTCCTGCACCTGTTCAGGTAGCTGTCGACTCAGGTGCTGCTCGAGGTGCTGCGTCTGGGGGTGCTGCGTCTGGAGGTGCGGAGCCTGGGGGTGCGGAGTCTGAGGGTGCAGAGACTCGGGGTGATGAGCCTGGGGGTGTTGAGACTGGGGGTGCTGAGCCTGGGGGTGTTGCGACTGGGGGTGGTGAGCCTGGGGGTGCTGAGCCTGAGGGTGTTGAGCCTGGGGGTGCTTCGTCGGAGGGTGCGGAGTCTGGAGGTGCGGAGCCTCAGGGTGCTGCTTCGTCTCGAGGTTCTGCTGATGCTTCGCCGAGCCTGTCTCCGCAGCAGCTTCGTGAGTGGTTTGTTCGGCGTACGCGCCTTCGGAGTGGAGCTTCTGGAGCTGGAGGTGCTGGCCCTGCTGGAGCTGGAGGTACTGGAGTTGCTGCTGGAGCTGGTGTTACTGGAGGTACTGCGACCACTAGTCCTGGAGTTGCTCGTACCCGGTGTACTGGAGCTGCCGGGACTGGTGGTGTTGAGGGTGCTGGAGCTGGAGTCCTTACGGAGTCTGGTACTACTGGCGCTGGTGGCATTGGAGCTGGAGGAGCTGGGGTTGGTGGCCTTGGCGCGGGAGGCGCTGGAGTTGGAGGCCCTGGTGTTGGAGGTGCTGAAGCTGGAGGAGCTGGAGCTGTTGACCCTGGTGGCGCTGTCCGGCCGCGACCGTACTTCGTTCCCCTGCTCCAGCAGGTTCTTGGTACCCCGCCTACTGCTGCCCTTACTCCTCCCCTCCTGTGTCCCCCGCCTGACCAGTCGCAACCGCCGTTACAGCCGGCCTCTCCACTGCCTGCTCCTTCTCCTTACACTGAGCAATCCGACGGTCTTACAGAGCGTTGTGAGCCTGCGTCTCTTCCTGTCTCGCCTGTTCGCACTGCTCGTTGCGTTCCTCGTTCGCGTCCTCCCCCTGTCCCTGGCACGCATGCTATGACCCTTCGTCCTTCCTCTGTTCCTCTACATGTTCCTCTGCCTGCTCCTCCTGAGTCCTCTCTTCCTGAGGTCCCTGACCCTGAGTCTGACCGCGCTCGTGCTGCCAGACCCACTGTCTCTCGTCTCCTAGCCAGTGCTGTCACTGACCCTTCTTTTGAGTCTGCTGCTGCGTCTGCTCTTGTTGCTGAGCTGCTTGACTTTGCTGCTACCTGTCGTCTAGACTACGCCACTGCTCTTGTTGCTGAGTCTGTGTCTGCCAGTCCTCTGTTCGTCGGGGACAGGCAGGAGGACTTTGAGTCTCTTGCAGTTGCTATACCTCGTTTTGCTTCCATGCTGCTTGCCCTTGAGGGAGATTTGGATGCTCCAGACATCCCGACCCCGCGCTCTTACGCAGAGGCGATTACGGGTCCTTAATCCTCTCAGTGGCAGGCAGCCATGGATGCCGAGATGGCATCCTAGAAGTCCACAGGCACCTACGTCGACGAGGTTCCCCCACCTGGGGCGAACATAGTCGATGGCATGTGGATTTTCAGGGTGAAGCGGCCGCCGGGTTCTCCGCCTGCCTTCAAGGCGCGTTACGTTGCTCGAGGCTTCAGTCAGCGACAGGGAGTTGACTACTTCCAGACCTTCTCCCCCACCCCAAAGATGACTACTCTTCGGGTGTTGCTGCACGTCGCTGCTCAGCGTGACTACGAGTTGCACTCTCTGGACTTCAGCACAGCTTTCCTGCAGGGCAGCCTGCACGAGGAGATCTGGTTGCGCCGCCCACCTGGTTTCACTAAGTATTTTCCTGCAGGTACTCAATGGAGTCTTCGGCGGCCAGTCTACGGTCTCCGTCAGGCACCTCGCGAGTGGCACGACACACTGAGGACTACACTTGCGGCTCTTGGGTTTGCTCCTGCTACTGTTGACCCGTCGCTGTTTCTACGCACCAACACCTCGCTGCCGCCGTTCTACGTCCTTGTCTACGTCGACGACCTTGTCTTTGCCACTGGTGACACTGAGGCACTGACCCTTGTGAAGTCGGAGCTGCAGAAGAGACATACCTGCACTGACCTGGGTGAACTGCGCAGCTATCTTGGCTTGCAGATCACCCGGGACAGAGCTCGGTGCACCATTACCCTGACTCAGTCACACATGGTGCACCAGGTCCTTCAGCGCTTCGGCTTTTAGTTCTCCTGGCCACAGCCCACTCCTCTGTCTACCAGCCACTCGCTCTCAGCTCCACCTTCGGACGAGTCCGTAGAGCCGAGTGGTCCGTACCCAGAGCTTGTGGGTTGCCTCATGTACTTGATGACGTGCACTCGACCCAACCTCGCGTACCCTCTCAGCCTCCTGGCTTGCTACGTGGCTCCCGGCAGGCACTGAAAGGTGCATTGGGATGCTGCGAAGAGGGTACTGCGTTACTTGTGCAGTACGTCGGGCATGGGGCTCGTGCTTGGAGGACGGGGTCCAGTTGTCCTCACCGGTCACGCAGACGCTTCTTGGGTTGACGACTCAGCTACGCAGCGGTCGTCACAGGGTTACACCTTCAGCCTTGGCTCTGGCTTTGTCTCCTGGCGGTCTACCCGCTCGTCTTCGGTTCTCAGCTCCAGTTGTGAGGCTGAGATCTACGCTGGGGCCATGGCTGCACAGGAGCTACGCTGGCTCACCTACCTGCTGACTGACTTGGGAGAGCAGCCTCGTTCGCCTCCAGTTCTTTACGTAGACAACAAGGCCATGATTGCCTTGTATCAGGAGCACAGAACGAAGCACATCGCTCTGCGATACTTCCTTGCTCGAGAGTTGCAGCAGCGTGGCCAGCTTCGTCTTGCGTACGTGGCCACTAGGGCCAACACTGCTGATATATTCACCAAGGCACTTCCGCCTGGTGATCATCAGCGTTTCTCTACTGTGTTAGGCCTTGTGCCTACTTTGCCTCACTTGCTTACTGTGTGACTTTGCTTGTAATGTGATCTATATATATACCTGCATGCTTGCACTTGCTAGGGTATGATCAATGTATTGTTTGTTCTCTCTTATATATAACTCTACATATGAACTGGCCTTGTGGCCCTTTGCTTGTGCTCGGACTGTGTGGTGACTTTGTGATCCACCATGAGCTTGCTTTGTTTTTCTTGCCTGGTCTTGTGACCACTTGTTCTTCCCCACTTGCCTATGGGGATGTGTCAGAACATTATAGCTATATACATTTGTGTAGGCTGTAGTGGGGTAGCCCATAAGGGGTACAACCCAATTAGGGTTAGTACTTGTACCCAAGTGTTTGCTAGTTCATTCATTTCTCGTTCGTTATTTTGACAGCTCGACCTGTAGTAGAGTATTTCAACCTTTAATGTTTGAGTTGCGTGTCCTTGCTTCACATCATCGATGTCGTACCTACAAAGCTCGAGTAGCGAAGTTTGAACTTTAAAGTAGGTACAGAGTCGCACATGCTCTTGCTCAATCTCTGTTCAATGTAGGTGTTTGTTTCCATGGTTCTGCCAGATGTTGACGAGCTAGGCGAGGCTCTTTTACGACATTCGCGAAACTGGTAACCAGCATATGCTCAAGCAAATATATGAGCTCGGACCACCAAGGACACGCGCCCTTAGTGTAGTGTGACGATGATTTAACCCGGCATTTGCCCTGCAAATGGCGAGTGCCCCTCGGCCTGGGTCGGGTGGCGCGCAGGAGTCATTCTTTTCGTAGCACGCCCACGGCTGGCCGCGCGTTCTTGGTCTGCCGCTGGTGCTCACGCCTGCCTCCCATCCCATCCCATCCCACCCCCCTAGACGTATTCCGACTGTCACGATGGACGTGCGGAGACGATTGAATGAGCAAGGGGCGAGGGGGGGCATAGGGAGCGAGGGAGGGGAGCGACGGGAGCCGCGCGAGGGCGGGAGAGAGTGAGGGTCGCTGGAGCGGCGGGACTAACAAGTGACATTTCGGACCTCGTAACAAGTGACTTCCGAACAACAGTAAGGTCGTATCCCCGGCTGGTGGCAAGTTATTGTTGGTGGCAAGCGGGAAATTCGCTTGCCACCAAGTGGAGCCACGGGTGAGCACGGCTCCAGTGGTGTCAATGTTGCCAACATTGGGCAATCTACCGGCGATGGATTGTCAAACCAAGCGCATGCAGTGCGACCATCTGCACGATCGAATGTTGACCAGCAACTCATCGCAACCGGCATCTCACATGTTCGGAAAGAACATCGTCCGTCACCACGTTGCGCATGACTGTTGGGAAATTGGGATGGTATACCTCAGCGGCCGAAAAATGCCGCCCAATTTCGCGGTTTCGATAGGACAAGGGCCCCCCTCGGGATTGACGAACTCCTGACGACTCCGAGTGGCAAACTGGGGCGAAATGGCAGACCTCTGGGCCCCTCGACGCCTCGGGATTGTCGACAATCTGACGCGAAACCCGAGAAGGACATCTCAGCGGACAAAAACTCACAGCACGCCACGTCGAGCCGCGATTTCAGCTCGGGAACTTGACTGCGCGCCCAAATTTGTCGGTGGCCGATTCACGCGGCAAAAATCTGTCTGTGAAAAAAATGTTACAGTTGTCAGGCATCGCGAGCTGCTCGCCATGTCGGTGTCGACTAAGGATCCAATGGCCTAATCCAAGCCACGCGGCACCATCGGTTAGTGCCTTAACACTGTCTAGGTTAAAGGAATCTAAAGATACACCCGAAGGAAAGTCGGCACCGACCACGAGGGGCTCACGGTGGGCTTGCCACGCGGCTCTTCAATAACTCTGGGCCCTTATGCCATGGAAGTCGGCATTCCGGCGTTTCTGCATAGAGGCACCAATGATGGGCCCACGCCACGTAATGCACGCACATCCCACCGTGGACGTGCCCAGGCTTACGCCCCTTGAGTGCAGCGCGGTGACCTATTAGCCATGCATGGCTCGTGGCACGTCGAACACTGCGCCGCCGCACGAGAACACATGCATAGCAGCACAAGCATAGGGGGTTGCGTGAAGCGCGGCAAAATCGGAGTCGCTCACGACCATAGCCCTCCATGACCTTGCGCTGGTGCTCATTCGCTTGTCCGTTCCTGAATTCCTTCCTGCTCTCTCTTGCACTTAGAATTTTCCGCTCCCTAGCTATCTTCACGAATATGGGTTACTCGTGCGTCGACCAATCGATCACGTCCGCACCGGTAGCGTCTACCTGGCATACACTACTCAGGTCGGTGTTTAGGTAACCGAACGGTCAGAACGCGTCGACGTCGACGTCAGATGTTTTAGGGCAGCATCTCGTCATAGTATCAACAGCTCTACCGACCAAGCAAGTCGGGATGACAGAAACTAACTAGGTCGGTGACGCATGGCCAGAGGACGGCCTAGAGCCCAACAGCCGCAACCCATCCCACCCCCTGCTGACTCTATAGACGCCGACATCAAAGCGCAGCTGGAACGGCTCGAGATTGCCGCTGAGTTAGAAGCACTTGAGAGAGAATCTGACGAAGACGCCTGAGCAACTCATCGGGTGTACACCGCACCCGCGACTCTGTACCGTCTATGGTGGTCCATCCTTTACCTCGAACACGGTCAACGGTATAGCAAACTACGAGCGGCCACATGGCCGACGTCGACATGTCCGACGTTGGTCCCCCAACCGACCACAATCAGACCTCTACCCCCGAAGAGACGCTCAAGTTACTCTACGATCTTGACGCACTGACACAGATTCCAGAAGGGGAGTTTACCAAGGACATTCCCCCACCGCCGATAGGGGAGTTTACGAAGCCAACTAGTAAGTCGACCCCGACGCAAGATGGGCAGCCTGGACCTTCGTCGGTACCGGCCGGCTCAGGAAACTAGGTTGATGACAAGGAGGAGGAGGAGGAGGAGAGCGACGACGAATACGACGAGCGTCCTCCGCGTAGCACGAATCCGCGCACCTTGGAAGAACGCATCCGGCGGGAACTTGAATACATAGATAACCTGCTCGAACAGGACAAGGAGGAGGACGAGCAGAACATGGCGGTGCCACGCGAATAGTGGAGAGCGGCAGACTTCGTCGAGGATGACATGGTTTACGCATGCATCGACGTGCTGGTCATAGACGCCCTACGCCACCTACAAACCTTGGAGAAGAACAGCACGCTGAGGCTGTACACCTCGTTCATCTACCAATACAAGAGGTGGGCAGCAAAAATGCTGATGCGAATACGCGACAAGCTTCCCCAGGAGCACAAGCTTAGGCACGTCGATGAGATCGGCCACTACATCCGGGACAACAAGAAGAAGAATTGGGACAAAGTGGCCGAGGTCCCCCAGGAGTACATCTGGCTGCACGGCCCTAGTGTAACCGAAACCCGGCTGCGCGCCTACGTGAAGTTCATGATACATGAGTGTAAGCTCGATGCCGAGTCGACCGAGGAGGGGAACAATGCCTCGCGAACCCAGCATGTGCAAGGTACAACGGTGCACACGCTCCTCGGGCACATAAAGGCATGCCAGATGGCGGCAAGAGTGGAGGCGTCGCTCTACCGGGAGAAGGAGCTGAGCAACATGCGCGAGATCTCGGTGGTCAGATCGGAGGTGCGGTTCATGGTCCGCACCAAGAACAAGAGGGATGTCAAGTAAGGTTGTCGACACCACCAACCTCTGTCCACGTCACTCTGAAGTCGATGCCATCAAACTAAAAATACTATGTGGCTTTGTGGGCAGGAATTGTGCCGACCGGCGTCGCGGCACCATCGGCGATACCTACACAGCCGAACAGTTCCGCCAGATCATGATGAAGGTGCTGCCGACATGGGCGGCGTCGGCGTGGAACCTGCGGGCAACCGCTCCTTCTCAGACGCTGTGGTGATTTCTACTCACCAAGGCGCTCACGCTACTCTCCCACCACACTCTCCTGCGAGGCGCCAGCATCCGCGAGATCACGCTCCCCGACATCTTCTTGTACCGACTGGCTAGCACCTCGTTGGTGAACCCGGAGAACCAGCCGGTCGTCATGGTGATCGCCGTGCGGAACTCGAAGACTTCCAAGGATGCCCGTCTTCAGCAGAGCTACGCGGCGCAACACCTGGAAGTGGAGTTGTACGCCGTCGGCGAGACCGGCCTGTGGTTGCACTTCATCCTCGACCAGATCGGTCAGTTCAACGGCGTCGACTTCCTTCCGCCGCTTGACACCACCGAATGCGAGCGCTGGTACAAGAAGCACCTCTTCTTCGCCCGCAACGACAAGGAGCAAAAAGAGCTCTCCGCCGCCAGCCACCAACATTGGATGCGACAAATGTGGACGACCAACAAGGTGTTCTGCAAGCGGAACGTGCACGCCGCTCGCACCGGAGGTGCGCAGGAGCTAGCCATTGAAGGGACGCCTCGCGCCGAGATCGCCGAGCTGGGTCACTGGGCACTCGACAAGATGACGCGTGCTTACATCACAACCATTCCCGTTGGGGTGGTGATGAGGAAGGCCGGCTACTCGGGCTGCAAGCAAGACTACTTCCTGGGTCGCAGGAGGGTCGAGCCTTCCGACAAACTCTTGGACATCATCGCCGAGCACATCTTCCCCGGCGTGGATGCTCTGCTGCGCGATGTATGTTAGTCGGCACCAACAATGTCCTTACGTCGCCATAGCTTCGTTGGCTGCCCAACACCTTACTAACCCACATCACTTGCCGACGTGCAGGCGGAAACGCGTGCTGTCAAAGGGAGCGACGCCGACAAAGCCGCCGTGCACTTCTGGCGTACCCTCCAGATGATGCGCCGCATCGTCGCCGAGGACCTCGCGGTGAAGCTCGTCCGCACCCCTTGGCACCGGTACGTCCATTTCCCAAGCTCTGCCGGATTGCCCTCTTTCAACACTGGGCAAAAAGGGTCGAGAAGATCGACACAGAAACGATCAACAAACGCCAGGACCCAACCCTCATTCAGCCAGAGGTAAACCGTCGCTAAAGTCGGCGTTGATCTGTTAAGGGTGTATTCTAAACTATTTTCGCCTTTCCGCCTTGTGCTACAGGAAATCTCCGTCCGCTTGGACACCGAATACCATAACATGTCCCTCAAGGAGATGCTGAAGTACGAGAGGGAGCGCTCCGCGGTCAAGAAGATTGACCTTCAGGAGGAGATCGAGAAGCGCGACGATACCATCGCGACGCTGACCGCCGAGATAACCCGTCTCACCGAGGCACTCAGTGTTTCAGACGCATGGAGGATGCCGGCGGCGCCGCCGTCGGGGAACGAGCAAGCGCCGAGCGAGAGTGGCTCCGCGGATTTTGCCAGTACGGGGGCCGGAGCCAAGAAACGGGATGAGAAACCCTCGAAACCCTCACAGATGCTCAACGAGGCTTGTTACGAGCTCAACGTGGTGCAACCTTGGCGGGAGGCAAAGACTGTGAGGGACGCTTGGCGCCTCTGGAACTCCGCCACTGCCGATGATACCCGTCGTCTTTGCGACAGGGTCGCCGAGCCGGGATTCGTCGACCCTCCTCAAAGGCGCGACGCAGGGTGCACACGACATGAAGGTGCGCCGCATGCTGAAGGCCATGGATGCAGTGCGCCTTCTTCGCTCGAGCGACGGCGATGCCGACACCGAAGGCGTCATCACTGCCCTGAATAAGATCGCGGCGCCGGGCATCGGGACCTTCTGCGATGCCCTCACGGTGCTCAAACCGGGATCCGCACAGACGAAGTCCAAGGAGCCTGGCATGGGCGTCAAGGGGCTGGGCCCCAAGTCAGTCTCGAAGCTTCGTCTCGCCTGTGCGCTGGTGGCGGTCAACTTGAAGCCGAGCGCTTGGGTTGCCGTCCTGTTTCCAGACACCTGAGAGGAGCAGATGCCGAAGACCGTGGCCAACATGGCCAGGCAGACCGCACCTGTGATGCGTCCTCCGACGAAGCGCAAGAAGGCGGCATGAATACCTTTCGAGCATATGCGTGTGCGTATTTTGATGATGCTGTAATTGTGGTCGATTTTACCAAACCATGATGCTTATATTGTTCAGGAAGTTGGTAAACAAGACGAAACTAAGGCACAGAACAGGGCCCATGCGAACCTAGATGATCCAACAATGGTAACTGCAGTCGGTAGCCGACCAACAAACACCCCGAATATACTTGCAGATAGCCAAACCCTCTATGTCGACAGACACCAAATGACGCCGACGTATTGTCGGACTCCGACATATACGCCGACAAGGTTCATCCCCGAGTAGCATGTCAGTGTGCAATTTAGAGGGTAGCGATCAGGTCGACATCGCCGACAAGGGTTCTAGTTTCATGCACTACCAAAAAGTTACATGCACTACCACATAAGCAAACACAAACAAAAAGTTACAAGCACTACAAAAAAAAAGGATCCAACAAAAGAACTACGCAGTCGGCGCCTACCAGACCAAACTGTTATACACCCTAGCAATCAGACCACCTAGCTCTCCCTCCGCGCGCCGACTACGCCGCCGTGCTGTCCTTGCCCTTCCTGCCCTTCTTCCCCTTCTTCCCCGTGCTGTCCTTGCCCTGCTTGCCCCTCTGCCCCTTCCTCCCCCTGTGTTCAATATCGTACTCCATCTGCGCGTCACATGGCACCGCGATGCCGATCTCTTCGAGTTTCGGCCCGGCGACGGGGCACATTCCCCAAAACGCCAAGGTCTCCACCGTCGCTCTAGCGATCACGTCGGCTTCGACTTCATGATTCACCCCCGGATAGACCCGGTGCAGAGCGAGACTCTGCAGCGCCGGTGCGACGTTGTGCGCAACCTCCCCGAGGGATTGCTCCCTGTCGATCTCGGCCTCCAGCACTGCCTGCATGTCCTCCTTGAAGACACCGGCGGTCTTCTTGCTTGCACTGACCACCATCGCCGCCGCCTTCCCTTCGCCCACAGCATCTACCACCTGGGCGTCGTCGTTCTCGACTTAGCACCACACGGCGCAAGCGGAGGCCGATAATGCCTGTGCCGCCATCGCCGTCTTCTCATCAGTGTCTCCTTCCTTCCTCGCCGCGCTTGCAGCGACCTTCCCATACGCAGCGCACATGGACACGCGACCTATCATAGCCGACATCATAGCATCCGACTTCTCCTTGCCTTCCTTTGTGACGGCATCGACGGGGAACCAGATCGCCGGCAAGAGAGCGTCGTGGTGCGCATCGCCTGAGCTCTTGTACGCTCGATACTTGCCGAGAATGTCATCGAACCTGTCACGCAATCACATGAAACCGGGCGATCATTAGTGACTCCGACATCGTCATCAACACTCGGCCGAAGGGTATCCGACTTACCGTGTTTTTGGAAGGTACGCGCTCCATGCCCATATCACCGTCCACATCCCTGTCGGCAAAATCTTGACCTCCTCCCACACCTTCCTCCACTTCTCCAACTCGGTTTCCTCCAAGCCGGTGAGCTCGGCCATGATGACCTTGCTGACGTAACCGTCGTAGACGATGTACGCAATCGAGTGCAGGTACGCCAGCTCCATCTTGTCGCGCGACTTGCCGATGTATCGATTAGCGCCGAGCACCTTAATCTCACCCACCCACCCTAGACCATCGCCCGAGTTGTCGTGGCGGATGCCATGACCCTTCTGTCCTTTCTCCTTCTCCTTCTCCTTCTCCTTCTCCTTCTCCTTCTCCTTCTTCTCCTTCTCCTTCTCCGCCGCCTCCACCTTCTCCTTCTCCTTCTCTGCTGCCTTCTCCTTCTCCTTCTCCTCCTTCTCCTCTGCCTTCTCCTTCCCTTTCTCCACCGACTTCTCCTTCGCCTTCTCCCTCCTTGTCTCGGCCAACATCGCCCATGTTTTCCTCTGAGAGCTCGCCCTCCTTTTCCCTGTGTCGGCCTTCCCCTTCCGTTTCGACTCTCCCTCGCCGACAGCATCAGTGGTCGTCTTTGGCTCCGCTGAACCACAGGGAGGACTCGCCGAGGGCTCCACATGCGCCGTGTCTGAGATGGCCGGAGCAGCGGGGTGCCTGGGGCGTTTTACCGCTTCCAACAGGTTCTGGATGGCAGCGATGTCGGCGTCGTTGTGGCCTTTCGACGCCTGTACAGGGTCAACGGCTCCGCCGCCGGTGGCTAGCGCTGCCCTCACGCCCTTCTCCGCCGCCATGTTTACCGACGTCGGCGTCGCGCTTGAGCCGGCTTCCGGCTGAGTCCGTATTGGCGCTGCCGCACTACGTGCGCCTAACCGAGGGCACAGCAATGCGGACTTTGGGTCCGCAGGAGGACGGGCGGTGACCAGAGGCGTTGGGCGTTGTGGCGGCGACCTGCGGAGTGACCGAGCGACGTGCTGTTTCGGCGGGGGCGACATTGACCAAGGGAGGCTGCTGCACGTCCTTGCGATGGGCCTCCATGCGGTGGAGCATTTTTCTGAGCGCGTTCACCGCTGCGGGCACCTTAGTGGCGGACAGACCGTCGCGGTTAGCCGCAGCATCCTTCGCGTCGCCCTTGGCGGCAGACGGGCCTGCTGGAACTGGAGTAGCCGCAAGGGCCGGCCCATCGTTGTTGACGGCTGATGGGCTGACCGGCGCGCTGCTAGTCGCAGGGGGTTTTCGGAGAATCGACGTGGTCCCCGCCACCCTGACAGACGGTCCCTTGACGGTTCTGGCGCCACCATCTATCGCAGTTTGAGCGGTTGGGATCTCCTTGTCGCTCAAGCCTTTCCCGCCGCTCGCTAGACCATGGGGCTTCTCGGCAACCAGGGGCGAGGCTGTTGGTCCAGCGTCTTGAGCGGCAACCTCGTCGGCATGGCCCCCATCTGCACTCCCGATTCCATCTCCCTTGCTGTGCGACCTTATCACCTTGGCCTCGTTCTTCTTGAGCTGGTCAACCACGCTCTGACCTCGAGTCTGCGAGCCGCTTGGACCTACCGCGCCGACGCCGCGGCTCCCATCGGCTCCCTTTCTCCACTTCACGCTCCCCGTATCATCTCCGTCGCCCGCCCTTTTCTGGCCCTGCTTGTCGGCCTCCCTTCGTTGCGCGGGATCGGCGTCATTGGCCGACAGCGACGATCCACGCCGACCAGCCGCCACATTGCCGATCACCTCGGTCATGAGCTTTAACCCGGACGCAAAAAACGACTGCTGGGTGGCCGGCGGCGGCACGGCGATGGTGCGAGTTACCGCGGCGGCAATGTTGGTCTGTGCGGCGGCTAGGTGCTTCGAGATGTAGTCCTCCAAACCCAGCTTCATATCGTCCACCACCGCTTCCACGTGGTTGGCCAAGGCGGTGACCGCTTTTGCGCGTTCAACTGCCATACTTCCATCTGGACCGTCGATTTCTGCCAACCATGTCGACGCCTGTTCGGCGAAGGACTTCATCGCCTTCCACGATTCGTCCATGTGGTTGGTGATGTTGTCCGTGATGGTTGTCGACACGGCCAACGTCGCATCTAGCAGCCGTTTCGCCGCATTATGGCCGGAGACGGCGACCTGGTCGGCCAACGACTAGAGCTTGTCGAGGAGTCCACGTATCCCCAACGCAAACCTGTCCACCCGACCCCTTTCCTCTCCGTGCGCCTTCTCCAGACGGGCATTTTCTGCCGTCAATCGCCTGTTCTCCTGTCGCAGCTGCTCGACGACGTCCAGCGGTGCCTGCCGACCAGATGCGGAGGAACCGAGATAACCGCGCGCCGCCTTCTTCTTCCTAGACCACTCCCCCCCGGCCTTCCATGCGGTGGTCTCGGTAGGCCCTTCCACGCCCGTCTGCTTCGTGGTCGCGGCATTATCCCCTTCTTTCAACGGCCTCGAGGTCGATAACTTCCTAAGCGTCGCCAACCACATCGCCGACCACGACCTTCTCACTCCCCCGTGAGCCGCCTCCACGCCGACTTTCTCCTCGTCGGCATCCTCCCCTCCCTCGTTCACAACATCTGCCGACCTCCCAGCCATTTCCGCCGCTCCCTCTTCGTACTTCCACCTCCATTTCCTCCAACTCCCACTCGACCTCTTCCTCCTGCTCCCCCTCTTGCTGCTTCTCCGCCTCCTCCACCACCACCTCCTCCTCCTCCTCCTCCTCCTCCTCCTCCGCCGAGCCCCCCCCCCCCACCCCTCCTCCTCCTCCTCCTCCTCCTCCTCCTCCTCCTCCTCCTCCTCCTCCTCCTCCTCCTCACGATCCTCATGGTCCTCTTCCTGATCCTCGTTATCATCCTAATGGACGTCCTCGTCCTGGTGCTTCTCCGCGGTCCTAGTCACTGACCTTCCCGCCTCCTCATCTTCCTTGTCGACGCCGCCTCCGGGCTCTCCGATAGAAGTCCCATGCGCATCATCGATGGTGTGGGCGACACCTACTGCTTGGGATGCCGAAGGGGCCTCCTCACCATCTTCGTCACATGCGTCAGCAGCAACTCCGACATGGCCCGACCGTTTGAGAGCGACGTGCTCCTTGACGAATGTTATCATCCCATTCCGCAGCCCCTTCAACCCCGAAACGTTGACCTTGTCCATGCTGGTCACACTGCGACGGAGGGCGCCGGTCAGGAGATCCATCCTCCTCACCACCCAGCACAACGCGCTCATTGCTAGCAGGCCGGAGCGCAAGGATGAGCTCCGCGTTCGTCAATCGCATCGCGCAAGGATGACACACTATAGGATGGTAAATTGTTCGGAACTCACATCTCGAACGGGTTGATTGCAGTCGGCGAGCCTGTCCTCCACCTCTTCATCAGAAGGCTTCGCTCACTCCCACTTCCTACCATTGCGCCCAAGCTCGGCCAGGACCGCCGCCCGGAAAAACCTGAAGCAACATGGCACATATTGTCGGTAAGCATTGTTTACGCTGCGCGGCGAAATTGCATGCGTCGTCGACTACACTATCGAGCTCACTTCAGCACGCGGATTGCCTCGTCGCGGTGCCACTGCTTCACGGTCTGCGGGTCAACGTGCCGGATCGAGGTCCTGATCTTCTCCCCCCCGGCCTTCAACAAGTCGCCGGGGTGCAGGATGACAACGATGCTGCAATGTGCTCCTGGAAGCGGTGCGATGCTGCACAGGCAAGGCACGACGACGTCATTCAGAACAGAGCACCGACATAGGTTGCAACACACATCATGACGACTTCGAACCAGCTCACCTCGAAGTCAGGGGGATAACCGCTACGTCGGCGTCGAAAACCGTTGCAAAGCATGTGTGGTCGTCCTGACCCATCGCAGCCCGAAGCCGGCCGATTCCTATCGACCACAATCGCATGTTGGCCGGCGCTGCGCGAATCCATGCGTGCCTGCACGCATGCATGGGTATTAGAAGTGAGTGAGGAGGTGCACGACATGACGGTGGATACGTTGGTTTAGGAACTGCCAACTAACGGGGATGGCAATAGTACGACGGTGCACCACCCTCGCGACACCGACCTACTGGTGAAATCGGAGTTCTAGATAACCCTGAACCTAAAGTCGATGTCAACGAGAAGTGAACTAAACCCTAAACTCGTAGCGCCGCCCTAGACGTGGGACAACCCTAACACCGACGCTGCGTCGACCAGCAAGGTATCCAAAGGTCGACGCCGACATCCCCATACGGAGACTCACTTGAGGTCGAATCCCAAGCAACGGGCGTTGAACTCTAGCATATGGTCTACGAGGACGGCGTAGTCGTGTTCCTCGAGCTTGGCAGTGAGTCCACTGCCGAGGTCGAGATACAGAGGGAAGTCCTGCACGGTCGGCGCCGCTTCGCCGGATTTCGGGTCGGCCTCCATGGCGGTGAAGGGAATTAACTACAGGCTAAGGGACGAGAATGTGGGAGTAATGTTGAAAGAGAAACGAGATGCCGAAAATGAGGAGCGACGCCTCCTTCCACCAAGGAAAGGGAGTCGGTGCCCCACATGCCGGTTGAGGCATCGCCCAGGGTTCATGGTGCTTGGCTCGGCAGGGTTTGGCGGGCTGCATGCACAAGTGGCATAAGTGCTCCTTTGCCGCCGAGCCAGCACGTCGACTTCGCGTCCCCTGGCTTCGCTCGGCGAGGGGACGCAATTTCGCATGCGCGCGGTGCGACGTTTCGGCCGACACGTGTCGATTTTTGCAGCGGATCGCAAAAACCCCGCGCCGCGATGCGAGCAGTCCAATTTCGCCGGGCTCGAAATTTCGCATGCACCCGATGCGAACGCGCATGCGAGCACGTGGCGTCACCGCAACGGGTCGCGAAATTGTCGAGCGTCCCGAGGGGAGCACCCGAATTTTGCATGGCCCTCGCCTGCCCGTCCGGGCAGGTCGTGAGGGTCACTAGGACGTCGCGGGCAGTAGGCACGGGAGGGCTGCCTTCGCGTGAGGGAACCCTCGCGCGAGGGCTTGCTAGCTCGCCGCCCCCACCCGGTAACGTGGGGCGCTGTTCAATCACGCAGGGGGGTTGCGGGGCGGCGGTCGTGTGCTCGGCCCCGGCCCTGGGCCAGGCTGGCGGGCCCGCACGCGCGTCAGTTGCCCGCCTCGTCAGGCCCGGCTCCAACGACCCCCTCTGACGACACTGGCAAATCGGTTCTGACGACCGATTTGCGCTGGGATGTTCGGTGGTGTTTCAATTTCCCACTGGGAATTGTGACGGTTTCGCGTCACCACATGACTGGCGGGTGCGCGGGCGATTTGTGTGTGCGATCTGCAATTTCGATGGTGTTTGGGTGACAGGCGATTTGTCAGTTGTCGCAATGCGGGTGTTGCGACGTGTCCGTTCAACTCCCCAACCATCCCCTCTTGACACCAGGAGGTTTATTCCTCCATGTGTTTTCCGAGTTGGTGGCATGCCACTAACCAATCTTGCCACCAGCGGGGATACGACCTAAGGATCGCCCGTAGTCGTGAAGCGTCGCAACCCTATCTCGGGACAGCGCGGCCTTTTTACCACCATAGTGGGTATTCCATACAAAGTCCGAGAACCTCAAGTGCGACTGGGTTTCTCAAGTTTTCTTTAAGAATTTTGGCATATTTTCCACTAGTAGTAGCGGCGAACGGAGACGGCGGGACTCCCAGCGAGGGAGTGGCCGGTAGAGCGAGCGAGCGACGGGACGGGTAGCCACTTGCTCCGCGAGCCGCGACTCTGAGTCGCGGAAGGAAGTGAGCGACAAAACTTTTGAAAATCGGGAGCGTGGGAGCTGCTGCCAGTGTAGAAGCTCGGTGTGCCTCGGGGTCAAACAGTGGGGGCTCGAGTGAGTACCTGAGGTGGGGATCGTGGCAAAGGTGGGTATTATTTTAATGAATACATCCGTTTGCCGCATCTGCACACTTTTTCCAGCAAGTTGTACGTGTTTCCCTCAGCCACGCTTTCTACTACCAACCACCGCGTACAGACCTCCTTCTCTCAGGTCTTGCTGCTGTGCGCACTGCGATGAATGTGGAGGGGGCTTACACTCCAAGCCCCATCGGCCGCGATCATTCGAATGATCATGTCACGGAGCCTGCAGCGCGCCGCGGGCCCGCCGGGGCGACGCATCATGGAGGTGGGCGCACCGTCGTAGCCGCTCTCATGGCGGCGCCACCGTGGCTGTGGATTGCAGCTTGCGTGGCCATTGTTGTGTGCTGGCTCCTCATCACCAGTGTCCCGGTGAGAAAGAAAGGAAGGCTTTTTGCGTTGCGCACACGCAGGAGCTGCAACGGAGAGGAGAATTATGTCTTTGGTGGTTGGTTCAAACGCGGTCAAGCACGTGAGAGTCTAAGATCCCAATCAAGCTCGTCTGGCCACGTTTTTTACAGTGCTAACCTGCTATTGGATCTTGGTTCGGCATCCATTTTTTGTGCTTTTTTTTTGTTTCCTCTTTCGTTCATCATCTGTGTCTTCAATGAGTCACACACATGCTCATTCGAAAGGCACCACCACACAAGCTTTTTTGGGCCCTGCCAAAGAATTTACCTCCTCACCTCATCATCTCTTCAAGAGAAGTTCGTCTCATCGCTTACCCATTTCAGGCTCATCATGATAAATCTTCGATCCTCTCACGTAATCCTGTTGCTACCCTTTTCCCTCCTTGGACATCCATCCTCAAACCCCCAGGCGGCCAACAGCCAGCTCCAGGACCCCTCCCCTCTCACATGGTCTCCCTTTCCGGGGGAACGGCATGGCTGTATTCTCACCCTAGACACGCGCTACAGTCCTGAAGGCGTGCAGGCAGTAGAGGCAGCTGTAGCACAACTGATGAGGAACCTTGGGATAAAAGAAAAAGGGGACGGGGGTGGGCCTGGTGGGGGGTGGTCAGTGCCAAAGGGAAGGAAGCTTGGAGCAATGGAGGATGCTGTTGCGCAGCTGGTGAGGCGCTTGGGGATGTGGGGGGAGGGAGGAGGCGGCGGAGGGGAAGTGAGGGGGGAATGGGTAAGGGAAGTGGAAGGGGAGGGGGACGGGCCGGGGGAAGGGTTGACCTTGGGAGGAGAAAGAGAGAGAGGTACAAGGGAAGGGGGGATGAAGGAGGGTGGTTGGAGAAAAGGGGGAGGAAGAAGAGGATATCATGGAGCAGCGGACGAGGGAGGCAGCTTGTTGTTTGATGAGGTGGAACGGGATGACGACGTTGTTGGCCTCCAGGAAGGGCTAGGAAGCGAGTCAGAGGGGGGAAGTGACACACTGGAAAGGGGACGTGGGCTGTTTGCACGAGGGGCCGAGGTGCCTGAGGTGTGGAGGCGGTTCTACGAGAGTCTGCCCAAGCTGCTGGATGGCAACGGCAGGGAGCAGCTCCACAAGTTCCCCATCTGGCTCGCTCTAGCTGTCAACATGTGAGTGAGTGGTGCCATGCCGTGCTGTTAACATCTGAGTGAGTGAGTGGTGCCATGACGTGCTATCAACATCTGAGTGAGAGGTGCCAGTCAACATGTGAGTGAGTGGTGCTAAGTTGGAATAAACGCGTTTAGCGTTTTGTACGCTCTCGTACATACGCGAGAGTATATACGCTAGACGCTAGCCATGAGGGGTCTGGTACGCACAAGAATACGCTTGCCCGGGCAGGGATTTTTTTTTTCCCGGGCAGATTTTTGGGGTAAGAGGTGGGGATGGGGGGGTGATGTAACCCCCATCCCCTTTTTATTAATATGAAAGTTACAGAAAAAAACCTGTAAAACTCAAAGGGTGTAGAACGAGAACTTGTTGCTGTAGGAGTAGCACCATGGTGGCTGGGGAGAAGAGGTAGCTAGAATAGGAAGCAAGAGAATGAATATCGAGTTAACAAATGCCACTCTTTATGCCTAGGAGATTGGGTTGGGTTGAGCTCCCAACCAGTAAAGTAGCGGTTGAAGGGGGTGGTGGAATGCTGTGGTTTAAAGGGGTGTGAAACGGTGGAGGGGTGGGGTTGAGGAGGTTTGGAGCTCAAAATTCAAAATTCAAGTTCAGTTCGCGACATCAGCGACTCTAATTAGAGATCGCCACGTCGCGAGCTTTAGATTGATACCTTTTTTCGGTCTGCCCGAAATTCAACTCGGCGAATTTTCAAATTATACGCAGCGTACGAATTTGTTAAGCGTATAAACGCAAAACGCAAAAGCAAAGTAGCATATATTCCAACTTAGGAGTGGTGCCATGCCGTGCTGTCAACATCTGAGTGAGAGGTGCCAGTCAACATGTGAGTGAGTGGTGCCACGCCGTGCTGTCAACTTGTGAGTGAGTGAGTGGTGCCATGCCGTGCTGTCAACTTGTGAGTGAGTGAGTGGTGCCATGCTGTCTTGTGCATGCCACAACGTGTTTTACATAAGAGTCACGCAAAGGTGTGAATTACATTCGGCTAGTCTAATCCAAAACTGCGTTTGTTAGGCTCACTCCGACGTTCGACAGTTTCCACATTCCATGTTCCCATCCCCCCACATTCTGTGTTACCTTCCCCCCACATTCCATGTCCCCCCCACATCCCATGTCCCCCCCACATTCCATGTCCCCCCCACATTCCATGTTCCCCCCACATTCTTGTTCCCCCCACATTCCACGTTCTCCCCAACCCCACATTCCTTTCTTCCACTCACATTCTGGCTGTATGCATGATGGCATGCTCATGGAAGAGAAGTCAATTTGGTCTTCCAAATCCAAGCAAGTCTTCTCTTTCATCTGCCCGCCGCAGGCTGTATGCACGGCGGCATGGGTACCGGCTGGTGGTGGAAAATGGGACGAATTTTATTCAAGATAGGCATCCAGCATGGTTCAAGGTGAGCATGGTTCAAGGTGAGCATGGTTCAAGGCGAGCATGGTTCAAGGCGAGCATGGTTCAAGGCGAGCATGGTTCAAGGCGAGCATGGTTCAAGGCGAGCATGGTTCAAGACGAGCATGGTTCAAGGCGAGCATGGTTCAAGGCGAGCATGGTTCAAGGCGAGCATGGTTCAAGGCGAGCATGGTTCAAGGCGGGCATGGTTCAAGGCGAGCATGGTTCAAGGCGAGCATGGTTCAAGGCGAGCATGGTTCAAGGTGAGCATGCTTGCCTTGAACCATGCTTGCCTTGAACCATGCTCGTCTTGAACCATGCTCGCCTTGAACCATGCTCACCTTGAACCATGCTCACCTTGAACCATGCTCGCCTTGAACCATGCTCACCTTGAACCATGCTCACCTTGAACCATGCTCGCCTTCAACCATGCTCACCTTGAACCATGCTCGTCTTGAACCATGCTCACCTTGAACCATGCTCGCCTTCAACCATGCTCACCTTGAACCATGCTCGCCTTCAACCATGCTCGCCTTCAACCATGCTCGCCTTCAACCATGCTCGTCTTGAACCATGCTCGCCTTGAACCATGCTCACCTTGAACCATGCTCACCTTGAACCATGCTCGCCTTCAACCATGGTTCAAGGCAAGCATGGTTCAAGGCGAGCATGGTTCAAGACGAGCATGGTTCAAGACGAGCATGGTTCAAGGCGAGCATGGTTCAAGGCGAGCATGGTTCAAGGCGAGCATGGTTCAAGATGAGCATGGTTCAAGGCGAGCATGGTTCAAGGCGAGCATGGTTCAAGGCGAGCATGGTTCAAGGCGAGCATGGTTCAAGACGAGCATGGTTCAAGGCGAGCATGGTTCAAGGCGAGCATGGTTCAAGGCGAGCATGGTTCAAGGTGAGCATGGTTCAAGGTGAGCATGGTTCAAGGTGAGCATGGTTCAATGCGAGCATGGTTCAAGACGAGCATGGTTCAAGGCGAGCATGGTTCAAGGCAAGCATGGTTCAAGGCGAGCATGGTTCAAGGTGAGCATGGTTCAAGGTGAGCATGGTTCAAGGCGAGCATGGTTCAAGGTGAGCATGGTTCAAGGCGAGCATGGTTCAAGACGAGCATGGTTCAAGGCGAGCATGGTTCAAGACGAGCATGGTTCAAGGCGAGCATGGTTCAAGGTGAGCATGGTTCAAGGTGAGCATGGTTCAAGGTGAGCATGGTTCAAGGTGAGCATGGTTCAAGGCAAGCATGGTTCAAGGTGAGCATGGTTCAAGGCAAGCATGGTTCAAGGCGAGCATGGTTCAAGACGAGCATGGTTCAAGGCAAGCATGGTTGAAGGCGAGCATGGTTCAAGGTGAGCATGGTTCAAGGTGAGCATGGTTCAAGGCGAGCATGGTTCAAGGTGAGCATGGTTCAAGGTGAGCATGGTTCAAGGCGAGCATGGTTCAAGACGAGCATGGTTCAAGGCAAGCATGGTTCAAGGCGAGCATGGTTCAAGGCGAGCATGGTTCAAGGCGAGCATGGTTCAAGACGAGCATGGTTCAAGGCGAGCATGGTTCAAGGCAAGCATGGTTCAAGGCGAGCATGGTTCAAGGCGAGCATGGTTCAAGGCGAGCATGGTTCAAGACGAGCATGGTTCAAGGCGAGCATGGTTCAAGGCGAGCATGGTTCAAGGCGAGCATGGTTCAAGATGAGCATGGTTCAAGGCGAGCATGGTTCAAGGCGAGCATGGTTCAAGGCGAGCATGGTTCAAGGCGAGCATGGTTCAATACGAGCATGGTTCAAGGCGAGCATGGTTCAAGGCGAGCATGGTTCAAGGCGAGCATGGTTCAAGGTGAGCATGGTTCAAGGTGAGCATGGTTCAAGGTGAGCATGGTTCAAGGCGAGCATGGTTCAAGGCGAGCGTGGTTCAAGGCGAGCGTGGTTCAAGGCGAGCATGGTTCAAGGCGAGCATGGTTCAAGACGAGCATGGTTCAAGGCGAGCATGGTTCAAGGCAAGCATGGTTCAAGGCAAGCATGGTTCAAGGCGAGCATGGTTCAAGACGAGCATGGTTCAAGGCGAGCATGGTTCAAGGCGAGCATGGTTCAAGGCGAGCATGGTTCAAGGCGAGCATGGTTCAAGGCGAGCATGGTTCAAGGCGAGCATGGTTCAAGGCGAGCATGGTTCAAGGCGAGCATGGTTCAAGGTGAGCATGGTTCAAGGCGAGCATGGTTCAAGGTGAGCATGGTTCAAGGCGAGCATGGTTCAAGGTGAGCATGGTTCAAGGCGAGCATGGTTCAAGACGAGCATGGTTCAAGGCGAGCATGGTTCAAGGCAAGCATGGTTCAAGGCGAGCATGGTTCAAGGTGAGCATGGTTCAAGGCGAGCATGGTTCAAGACGAGGATGGTTCAAGGCGAGCATGGTTCAAGGCAAGCATGGTTCAAGGCGAGCATGGTTCAAGGCGAGCATGGTTCAAGACGAGCATGGTTCAAGGCAAGCATGGTTCAAGGCGAGCATGGTTCAAGGCGAGCATGGTTCAAGGCGAGCATGGTTCAAGACGAGCATGGTTCAAGGCGAGCATGGTTCAAGGCAAGCATGGTTCAAGGCGAGCATGGTTCAAGGTGAGCATGGTTCAAGGTGAGCATGGTTCAAGGTGAGCATGGTTCAAGGTGAGCATGGTTCAAGACGAGCATGGTTCAAGGTGAGCATGGTTCAAGGTGAGCATGGTTCAAGGTGAGCATGGTTCAAGGTGAGCATGATTCAAGGTGAGCATGGTTCAAGGTGAGCATGGTTCAAGGAAAGCATGGTTCAAGGCGAGCATGGTTCAAGACGAGCATGGTTCAAGGCAAGCATGGTTGAAGGCGAGCATGGTTCAAGGTGAGCATGGTTCAAGGTGAGCATGGTTCAAGGTGAGCATGGTTCAAGGTGAGCATGGTTCAAGGCGAGCATGGTTCAAGACGAGCATGGTTCAAGGCAAGCATGGTTCAAGGCAAGCATGGTTCAAGGCGAGCATGGTTCAAGGCGAGCATGGTTCAAGGCGAGCATGGTTCAAGACGAGCATGGTTCAAGGCGAGCATGGTTCAAGGCAAGCATGGTTCAAGGCGAGCATGGTTCAAGGCGAGCATGGTTCAAGGCGAGCATGGTTCAAGGTGAGCATGGTTCAAGGTGAGCATGGTTCAAGACGAGCATGGTTCAAGGTGAGCATTGTTCAAGGTGAGCATGGTTCAAGGTGAGCATGGTTCAAGGTGAGCATGGTTCAAGGCAAGCATGGTTCAAGGTGAGCATGGTTCAAGGCAAGCATGGTTCAAGGCAAGCATGGTTCAAGACGAGCATGGTTCAAGGCAAGCATGGTTGAAGGCGAGCATGGTTCAAGGTGAGCATGGTTCAAGGTGAGCATGGTTCAAGGCGAGCATGGTTCAAGGTGAGCATGGTTCAAGGTGAGCATGGTTCAAGGCGAGCATGGTTCAAGACGAGCATGGTTCAAGGCAAGCATGGTTCAAGGCAAGCATGGTTCAAGGCGAGCATGGTTCAAGGTGAGCATGGTTCAAGGCGAGCATGGTTCAAGACGAGCATGGTTCAAGGCGAGAATGGTTCAAGGCAAGCATGGTTCAAGGCGAGCATGGTTCAAGGCGAGCATGGTTCAAGGCGAGCATGGTTCAAGGCGAGCATGGTTCAAGGCGAGCTTGGTTCAAGGCGAGCATGGTTCAAGGCGAGCATGGTTCAAGGCGAGCATGGTTCAAGGCGAGCATGGTTCAAGGCGAGCATGGTTCAAGGCGAGCATGGTTCAAGGCGAGCATGGTTCAAGGCGAGCATGGTTCAAGGCGAGCATGGTTCAAGGCGAGCATGGTTCAAGGCGAGCATGGTTCAAGGCGAGCATGGTTCAAGGTGAGCATGGTTCAAGGCGAGCATGGTTCAAGGCAAGCATGGTTCAAGGCGAGCATGGTTCAAGGCAAGCATGGTTCAAGGCGAGCATGGTTCAAGGCGAGCATGGTTCAAGGCGAGCATGGTTCAAGGCGAGCATGGTTCAAGACGAGCATGGTTCAAGGCGAGCATGGTTCAAGACGAGCATGGTTCAAGGCGAGCATGGTTCAAGGCGAGCATGGTTCAAGGCGAGCATGGTTCAAGGCGAGCATGGTTCAAGTTGAGCATGGTTCAAGATAAGCATGGTTCAAGGCGAGCATGGTTCAAGGCGAGCATGGTTCAAGACGAGCATGGTTCAAGGCGAGCATGGTTCAAGGCGAGCATGGTTCAAGGCAAGCATGGTTCAAGGCGAGCATGGTTCAAGGCGAGCATGGTTCAAGGCGAGCATGGTTCAAGACGAGCATGGTTCAAGGCGAGCATGGTTCAAGGCGAGCATGGTTCAAGGCGAGCATGGTTCAAGGCGAGCATGGTTCAAGGCGAGCATGGTTCAAGGCGAGCATGGTTCAAGGCGAGCATGGTTCAAGGCGAGCATGGTTCAAGGCGAGCATGGTTCAAGGCGAGCATGGTTCAAGGCGAGCATGGTTCAAGGCGAGCATGGTTCAAGGCGAGCATGGTTCAAGGCGAGCATGGTTCAAGGCGAGCATGGTTCAAGACGAGCATGGTTCAAGACGAGCATGGTTCAAGGCGAGCATGGTTCAAGGCGAGCATGGTTCAAGGCAAGCATGGTTCAAGGCGAGCATGGTTCAAGGTGAGCATGGTTCAAGGCGAGCATGGTTCAAGGCGAGCATGGTTCAAGGCGAGCATGGTTCAAGGCGAGCATGGTTCAAGACGAGCATGGTTCAAGGCGAGCATGGTTCAAGACGAGCATGGTTCAAGGCGAGCATGGTTCAAGGCGAGCATGGTTCAAGGCGAGCATGGTTCAAGGCGAGCATGGTTCAAGGTGAGCATGGTTCAAGGCGAGCATGGTTCAAGACGAGCATGGTTCAAGGCGAGCATGGTTCAAGACGAGCATGGTTCAAGGCGAGCATGGTTCAAGATGAGCATGGTTCAAGGCGAGCATGGTTCAAGGCGAGCATGGTTCAAGACGAGCATGGTTCAAGGCGAGCATGGTTCAAGGCGAGCATGGTTCAAGGCGAGCATGGTTCAAGGTGAGCATGGTTCAAGACGAGCATGGTTCAAGGCGAGCATGGTTCAAGGCGAGCATGGTTCAAGGCGAGCATGGTTCAAGGCGAGCATGGTTCAAGGCGAGCATGGTTCAAGGCGAGCATGGTTCAAGGCGAGCATGGTTCAAGGCGAGCATGGTTCAAGGCGAGCATGGTTCAAGGCGAGCATGGTTCAAGGCGAGCATGGTTCAAGGCGAGCATAGTTCAAGGCGAGCATGGTTCAAGGCGAGCATGGTTCAAGGCGAGCATGGTTCAAGACGAGCATGGTTCAAGACGAGCATGGTTCAAGGCGAGCATGGTTCAAGGCGAGCATGGTTCAAGGCAAGCATGGTTCAAGGCGAGCATGGTTCAAGGCGAGCATGGTTCAAGGCGAGCATGGTTCAAGGCGAGCATGGTTCAAGGTGAGCATGGTTCAAGACGAGCATGGTTCAAGACGAGCATGGTTCAAGGCGAGCATGGTTCAAGGTGAGCATGGTTCAAGGCGAGCATGGTTCAAGGCGAGCATGGTTCAAGGTGAGCATGGTTCAAGGCGAGCATGGTTCAAGACGAGCATGGTTCAAGGCGAGCATGGTTCAAGGCGAGCATGGTTCAAGGCGAGCATGGTTCAAGGCGAGCATGGTTCAAGGCGAGCATGGTTCAAGGCGAGCATGGTTCAAGGCGAGCATGGTTCAAGGCGAGCATGGTTCAAGGCAAGCATGGTTCAAGGCGAGCATGGTTCAAGGCGAGCATGGTTCAAGACGAGCATGGTTCAAGGCGAGCATGGTTCAAGGCGAGCATGGTTCAAGGCGAGCATGGTTCAAGGCGAGCATGGTTCAAGGCGAGCATGGTTCAAGGCGAGCATAGTTCAAGGCGAGCATGGTTCAAGGCGAGCATGGTTCAAGGCGAGCATGGTTCAAGGCGAGCATGGTTCAAGGCGAGCATGGTTCAAGGCGAGCATGGTTCAAGACGAGCATGGTTCAAGGCGAGCATGGTTCAAGGCGAGCATGGTTCAAGGCGAGCATGGTTCAAGGCGAGCATGGTTCAAGGCGAGCATGGTTCAAGGCGAGCATGGTTCAAGGCGAGCATGGTTCAAGGTGAGCATGGTTCAAGGCGAGCATGGTTCAAGACGAGCATGGTTCAAGGCGAGCATGGTTCAAGGCGAGCATGGTTCAAGGCGAGCATGGTTCAAGGCGAGCATGGTTCAAGGCGAGCATGGTTCAAGGCGAGCATGGTTCAAGGCGAGCATGGTTCAAGACGAGCATGGTTCAAGGCGAGCATGGTTCAAGGCGAGCATGGTTCAAGGCGAGCATGGTTCAAGGCGAGCATGGTTCAAGGCGAGCATGGTTCAAGACGAGCATGGTTCAAGGCGAGCATGGTTCAAGGCGAGCATGGTTCAAGGCAAGCATGGTTCAAGGTGAGCATGGTTCAAGGCGAGCATGGTTCAAGACGAGCATGGTTCAAGGCGAGCATGGTTCAAGACGAGCATGGTTCAAGGCGAGCACGGTTCAAGGCAAGCATGGTTCAAGGTGAGCATGGTTCAAGGCGAGCATGGTTCAAGGCGAGCATGGTTCAAGGCGAGCATGGTTCAAGACGAGCATGGTTCAAGACGAGCATGGTTCAAGGCGAGCATGGTTCAAGGCGAGCACGGTTCAAGGCGAGCATGGTTCAAGACGAGCATGGTTCAAGGCGAGCATGGTTCAAGGCGAGCATGGTTCAAGGCGAGCATGTTCAAGGCGAGCATGGTTCAAGGCGAGCATGTTCAAGATGAGCATGGTTCAAGGCGAGCATGGTTCAAGGCAAGCATGGTTCAAGGCGAGCATGGTTCAAGGCGAGCATGGTTCAAGACGAGCATGGTTCAAGGCGAGCATGGTTCAAGGCGAGCATGGTTCAAGGCGAGCATGGTTCAAGGTGAGCATGGTTCAAGGTGAGCATGGTTCAAGGCGAGCATGGTTCAAGACGAGCATGGTTCAAGGCGAGCATGGTTCAAGGCGAGCATGGTTCAAGGCGAGCATGGTTCAAGGTGAGCATGGTTCAAGGTGAGCATGGTTCAAGGTGAGCATGGTTCAATGCGAGCATGGTTCAAGACGAGCATGGTTCAAGGCGAGCATGGTTCAAGACGAGCATGGTTCAAGGCGAGCATGGTTCAAGGTGAGCATGGTTCAAGGTGAGCATGGTTCAAGGCGAGCATGGTTCAAGGTGAGCATGGTTCAAGGCGAGCATGGTTCAAGACGAGCATGGTTCAAGGCGAGCATGGTTCAAGACGAGCATGGTTCAAGGCGAGCATGGTTCAAGGTGAGCATGGTTCAAGGTGAGCATGGTTCAAGGTGAGCATGGTTCAATGCGAGCATGGTTCAAGACGAGCATGGTTCAAGGCGAGCATGGTTCAAGGCAAGCATGGTTCAAGGCGAGCATGGTTCAAGGTGAGCATGGTTCAAGGTGAGCATGGTTCAAGGCGAGCATGGTTCAAGGTGAGCATGGTTCAAGGCGAGCATGGTTCAAGACGAGCATGGTTCAAGGCGAGCATGGTTCAAGACGAGCATGGTTCAAGGTGAGCATGGTTCAAGGCGAGCATGGTTCAAGACGAGCATGGTTCAAGGCGAGCATGGTTCAAGGTGAGCATGGTTCAAGGTGAGCATGGTTCAAGGCGAGCATGGTTCAAGGTGAGCATGGTTCAAGGCGAGCATGGTTCAAGACGAGCATGGTTCAAGGCGAGCATGGTTCAAGGCGAGCATGGTTCAAGGCGAGCATGGTTCAAGGCGAGCATGGTTCAAGGCGAGCATGGTTCAAGACGAGCATGGTTCAAGGCGAGCATGGTTCAAGACGAGCATGGTTCAAGGCGAGCATGGTTCAAGGCAAGCATGGTTCAAGGCGAGCATGGTTCAAGGTGAGCATGGTTCAAGGTGAGCATGGTTCAAGGTGAGCATGATTCAAGGCGAGCATGGTTCAAGGTGAGCATGGTTCAAGGCGAGCATGGTTCAAGACGAGCATGGTTCAAGGCGAGCATGGTTCAAGACGAGCATGGTTCAAGGCGAGCATGGTTCAAGGCGAGCATGGTTCAAGGCGAGCATGGTTCAAGATGAGCATGGTTCAAGGCGAGCATGGTTCAAGGCAAGCATGGTTCAAGGCGAGCATGGTTCAAGGCGAGCATGGTTCAAGACGAGCATGGTTCAAGGCGAGCATGGTTCAAGGCGAGCATGGTTCAAGGCAAGCATGGTTCAAGGTGAGCATGGTTCAAGGCGAGCATGGTTCAAGGCGAGCATGGTTCAAGACGAGCATGGTTCAAGGCGAGCATGGTTCAAGGCGAGCATGGTTCAAGGCGAGCATGGTTCAAGGCGAGCATGGTTCAAGGCGAGCATGGTTCAAGGCGAGCATGGTTCAAGGCGAGCATGGTTCAAGGCGAGCATGGTTCAAGGCGAGCATGGTTCAAGGCGAGCATGGTTCAAGGCGAGCATGGTTCAAGGCGAGCATAGTTCAAGGCGAGCATGGTTCAAGGCGAGCATGGTTCAAGGCGAGCATGGTTCAAGACGAGCATGGTTCAAGACGAGCATGGTTCAAGGCGAGCATGGTTCAAGGCGAGCATGGTTCAAGGCAAGCATGGTTCAAGGCGAGCATGGTTCAAGGTGAGCATGGTTCAAGGCGAGCATGGTTCAAGGCGAGCATGGTTCAAGGTGAGCATGGTTCAAGGCGAGCATGGTTCAAGGTGAGCATGGTTCAAGGCGAGCATGGTTCAAGACGAGCATGGTTCAAGGCGAGCATGGTTCAAGGTGAGCATGGTTCAAGGTGAGCATGGTTCAAGGCGAGCATGGTTCAAGGTGAGCATGGTTCAAGGCGAGCATGGTTCAAGACGAGCATGGTTCAAGGCGAGCATGGTTCAAGGCGAGCATGGTTCAAGGCGAGCATGGTTCAAGGCGAGCATGGTTCAAGGCGAGCATGGTTCAAGACGAGCATGGTTCAAGGCGAGCATGGTTCAAGGCGAGCATGGTTCAAGGCAAGCATGGTTCAAGGCGAGCATGGTTTAAGACGAGCATGGTTCAAGACGAGCATGGTTCAAGGCGAGCATGGTTCAAGGCGAGCATGGTTCAAGGCAAGCATGGTTCAAGGCGAGCATGGTTCAAGGTGAGCATGGTTCAAGGCGAGCATGGTTCAAGGTGAGCATGGTTCAAGGCGAGCATGGTTCAAGACGAGCATGGTTCAAGGCGAGCACGGTTCAAGGCAAGCATGGTTCAAGGCGAGCATGGTTCAAGGTGAGCATGGTTCAAGGTGAGCATGGTTCAAGGCGAGCATGGTTCAAGGTGAGCATGGTTCAAGACGAGCATGGTTCAATGCGAGCATGGTTCAAGACGAGCATGGTTCAAGGCGAGCATGGTTCAAGACGAGCATGGTTCAAGGCGAGCATGGTTCAAGGCGAGCATGGTTCAAGGCGAGCATGTTCAAGATGAGCATGGTTCAAGGCGAGCATGGTTCAAGGCAAGCATGGTTCAAGGCGAGCATGGTTCAAGGCGAGCATGGTTCAAGACGAGCATGGTTCAAGGCGAGCATGGTTCAAGGCGAGCATGGTTCAAGGTGAGCATGGTTCAAGGTGAGCATGGTTCAAGGTGAGCATGGTTCAAGGTGAGCATGGTTCAATGCGAGCATGGTTCAAGACGAGCATGGTTCAAGGCGAGCATGGTTCAAGGCAAGCATGGTTCAAGGCGAGCATGGTTCAAGGTGAGCATGGTTCAAGGTGAGCATGGTTCAAGGCGAGCATGGTTCAAGGTGAGCATGGTTCAAGGCGAGCATGGTTCAAGACGAGCATGGTTCAAGGCGAGCATGGTTCAAGACGAGCATGGTTCAAGGCGAGCATGGTTCAAGGTGAGCATGGTTCAAGGTGAGCATGGTTCAAGGTGAGCATGGTTCAATGCGAGCATGGTTCAAGACGAGCATGGTTCAAGGCGAGCATGGTTCAAGGCAAGCATGGTTCAAGGCGAGCATGGTTCAAGGTGAGCATGGTTCAAGGTGAGCATGGTTCAAGGCGAGCATGGTTCAAGGTGAGCATGGTTCAAGGCGAGCATGGTTCAAGACGAGCATGGTTCAAGGCGAGCATGGTTCAAGACGAGCATGGTTCAAGGTGAGCATGGTTCAATGCGAGCATGGTTCAAGACGAGCATGGTTCAAGGCGAGCATGGTTCAAGGTGAGCATGGTTCAAGGTGAGCATGGTTCAAGGCGAGCATGGTTCAAGGTGAGCATGGTTCAAGGCGAGCATGGTTCAAGACGAGCATGGTTCAAGGCGAGCATGGTTCAAGGCGAGCATGGTTCAAGGCGAGCATGGTTCAAGGCGAGCATGGTTCAAGGCGAGCATGGTTCAAGACGAGCATGGTTCAAGGCGAGCATGGTTCAAGGCGAGCATGGTTCAAGGCAAGCATGGTTCAAGGCGAGCATGGTTCAAGACGAGCATGGTTCAAGACGAGCATGGTTCAAGGCGAGCATGGTTCAAGGCGAGCATGGTTCAAGGCAAGCATGGTTCAAGGCGAGCATGGTTCAAGGTGAGCATGGTTCAAGGCGAGCATGGTTCAAGGTGAGCATGGTTCAAGGTGAGCATGGTTCAAGACGAGCATGGTTCAAGGCGAGCACGGTTCAAGGCAAGCATGGTTCAAGGCGAGCATGGTTCAAGGTGAGCATGGTTCAAGGCGAGCATGGTTCAAGGCGAGCATGGTTCAAGGTGAGCATGGTTCAAGACGAGCATGGTTCAAGGCGAGCATGGTTCAAGACGAGCATGGTTCAAGGCGAGCATGGTTCAAGACGAGCATGGTTCAAGGCGAGCATGGTTCAAGGCGAGCATGGTTCAAGGCGAGCATGTTCAAGATGAGCATGGTTCAAGGCGAGCATGGTTCAAGGCAAGCATGGTTCAAGGCGAGCATGGTTCAAGGCGAGCATGGTTCAAGACGAGCATGGTTCAAGGCGAGCATGGTTTAAGGCGAGCATGGTTCAAGGCGAGCATGGTTCAAGGTGAGCATGGTTCAAGGTGAGCATGGTTCAAGGTGAGCATGGTTCAATGCGAGCATGGTTCAAGACGAGCATGGTTCAAGGCGAGCATGGTTCAAGGCAAGCATGGTTCAACGCGAGCATGGTTCAAGGTGAGCATGGTTCAAGGTGAGCATGGTTCAAGGCGAGCATGGTTCAAGGTGAGCATGGTTCAAGGCGAGCATGGTTCAAGACGAGCATGGTTCAAGGCGAGCATGGTTCAAGACGAGCATGGTTCAAGGCGAGCATGGTTCAAGGCAAGCATGGTTCAAGGCGAGCATGGTTCAAGGTGAGCATGGTTCAAGGGGAGCATGGTTCAAGGTGAGCATGGTTCAAGGCGAGCATGGTTCAAGACGAGCATGGTTCAAGGCGAGCATGGTTCAAGGCAAGCATGGTTCAAGGTGAGCATGGTTCAAGGTGAGCATGGTTCAAGGTGAGCATGGTTCAAGACGAGCATGGTTCAAGGTGAGCATGGTTCAAGATGAGCATGGTTCAAGGTGAGCATGGTTCAAGGTGAGCATGGTTCAAGGTGAGCATGGTTCAAGGTGAGCATGGTTCAAGGTGAGCATGGTTCAAGGCAAGCATGGTTCAAGGCGAGCATGGTTCAAGACGAGCATGGTTCAAGGCAAGCATGGTTGAAGGCGAGCATGGTTCAAGGTGAGCATGGTTCAAGGTGAGCATGGTTCAAGGTGAGCATGGTTCAAGGTGAGCATGGTTCAAGGTGAGCATGGTTCAAGGCGAGCATGGTTCAAGGCGAGCATGGTTCAAGATGAGCATGGTTCAAGGCGAGCATGGTTCAAGGCGAGCATGGTTCAAGGCGAGCATGGTTCAAGGCGAGCATGGTTCAAGACGAGCATGGTTCAAGGCGAGCATGGTTCAAGGCGAGCATGGTTCAAGGCGAGCATGGTTCAAGGTGAGCATGGTTCAAGGTGAGCATGGTTCAAGGTGAGCATGGTTCAATGCGAGCATGGTTCAAGACGAGCATGGTTCAAGGTGAGCATGGTTCAAGGCAAGCATGGTTCAAGGCGAGCATGGTTCAAGGTGAGCATGGTTCAAGGTGAGCATGGTTCAAGGCGAGCATGGTTCAAGGTGAGCATGGTTCAAGGCGAGCATGGTTCAAGACGAGCATGGTTCAAGGCGAGCATGGTTCAAGACGAGCATGGTTCAAGGCGAGCATGGTTCAAGGTGAGCATGGTTCAAGGTGAGCATGGTTCAAGGTGAGCATGGTTCAAGGTGAGCATGGTTCAAGGCAAGCATGGTTCAAGGTGAGCATGGTTCAAGGCAAGCATGGTTCAAGGCGAGCATGGTTCAAGACGAGCATGGTTCAAGGCAAGCATGGTTGAAGGCGAGCATGGTTCAAGGTGAGCATGGTTCAAGGTGAGCATGGTTCAAGGCGAGCATGGTTCAAGGTGAGCATGGTTCAAGGTGAGCATGGTTCAAGGCGAGCATGGTTCAAGACGAGCATGGTTCAAGGCAAGCATGGTTCAAGGCGAGCATGGTTCAAGGCGAGCATGGTTCAAGGCGAGCATGGTTCAAGACGAGCATGGTTCAAGGCGAGCATGGTTCAAGGCAAGCATGGTTCAAGGCGAGCATGGTTCAAGGCGAGCATAGTTCAAGGCGAGCATGGTTCAAGACGAGCATGGTTCAAGGCGAGCATGGTTCAAGGCGAGCATGGTTCAAGGCGAGCATGGTTCAAGATGAGCATGGTTCAAGGCGAGCATGGTTCAAGGCGAGCATGGTTCAAGGCGAGCATGGTTCAAAGCGAGCATGGTTCAAGACGAGCATGGTTCAAGGCGAGCATGGTTCAAGGCGAGCATGGTTCAAGGCGAGCATGGTTCAAGGTGAGCATGGTTCAAGGTGAGCATGGTTCAAGGTGAGCATGGTTCAAGGCGAGCATGGTTCAAGGCGAGCGTGGTTCAAGGCGAGCATGGTTCAAGGCGAGCATGGTTCAAGACGAGCATGGTTCAAGGCGAGCATGGTTCAAGGCAAGCATGGTTCAAGGCGAGCATGGTTCAAGGCGAGCATGGTTCAAGACGAGCATGGTTCAAGGCGAGCATGGTTCAAGGCGAGCATGGTTCAAGGCGAGCATGGTTCAAGGTGAGCATGGTTCAAGGCGAGCATGGTTCAAGGCGAGCATGGTTCAAGGCGAGCATGGTTCAAGGCGAGCATGGTTCAAGGTGAGCATGGTTCAAGGCGAGCATGGTTCAAGGTGAGCATGGTTCAAGGCGAGCATGGTTCAAGACGAGCATGGTTCAAGGCGAGCATGGTTCAAGGCAAGCATGGTTCAAGGCGAGCATGGTTCAAGGTGAGCATGGTTCAAGGCGAGCATGGTTCAAGACGAGGATGGTTCAAGGCGAGCATGGTTCAAGGCAAGCATGGTTCAAGGCGAGCATGGTTCAAGACGAGCATGGTTCAAGACGAGCATGGTTCAAGGCAAGCATGGTTGAAGGCGAGCATGGTTCAAGACGAGCATGGTTCAAGGCAAGCATGGTTCAAGGCGAGCATGGTTCAAGACGAGCATGGTTCAAGGCAAGCATGGTTCAAGGCGAGCATGGTTCAAGGCGAGCATGGTTCAAGGCGAGCATGGTTCAAGACGAGCATGGTTCAAGGCGAGCATGGTTCAAGGCAAGCATGGTTCAAGGCGAGCATGGTTCAAGGTGAGCATGGTTCAAGGTGAGCATGGTTCAAGGTGAGCATGGTTCAAGACGAGCATGGTTCAAGGTGAGCATGGTTCAAGGTGAGCATGGTTCAAGGTGAGCATGGTTCAAGGTGAGCATGGTTCAAGGTGAGCATGGTTCAAGGTGAGCATGGTTCAAGGCAAGCATGGTTCAAGGCGAGCATGGTTCAAGACGAGCATGGTTCAAGGCAAGCATGGTTGAAGGCGAGCATGGTTCAAGGTGAGCATGGTTCAAGGTGAGCATGGTTCAAGGTGAGCATGGTTCAAGGTGAGCATGGTTCAAGGTGAGCATGGTTCAAGGCGAGCATGGTTCAAGACGAGCATGGTTCAAGGCAAGCATGGTTCAAGGCGAGCATGGTTCAAGGCGAGCATGGTTCAAGGCGAGCATGGTTCAAGGCGAGCATGGTTCAAGACGAGCATGGTTCAAGGCGAGCATGGTTCAAGGCAAGCATGGTTCAAGGCGAGCATGGTTCAAGGCGAGCATGGTTCAAGGCGAGCATGGTTCAAGGTGAGCATGGTTCAAGGTGAGCATGGTTCAAGACGAGCATGGTTCAAGGTGAGCATGGTTCAAGGTGAGCATGGTTCAAGGTGAGCATGGTTCAAGGTGAGCATGGTTCAAGGCAAGCATGGTTCAAGGTGAGCATGGTTCAAGGCAAGCATGGTTCAAGGCAAGCATGGTTCAAGACGAGCATGGTTCAAGGCAAGCATGGTTGAAGGCGAGCATGGTTCAAGGTGAGCATGGTTCAAGGTGAGCATGGTTCAAGGCGAGCATGGTTCAAGGTGAGCATGGTTCAAGGTGAGCATGGTTCAAGGCGAGCATGGTTCAAGACGAGCATGGTTCAAGGCAAGCATGGTTCAAGGCAAGCATGGTTCAAGGCGAGCATGGTTCAAGGTGAGCATGGTTCAAGGCGAGCATGGTTCAAGACGAGCATGGTTTAAGGCGAGAATGGTTCAAGGCAAGCATGGTTCAAGGCGAGCATGGTTCAAGGCGAGCATGGTTCAAGGCGAGCATGGTTCAAGACGAGCATGGTTCAAGGCGAGCATGGTTCAAGGCGAGCATGGTTCAAGGCGAGCATGGTTCAAGATGAGCATGGTTCAAGGCGAGCATGGTTCAAGGCGAGCATGGTTCAAGGCGAGCATGGTTCAAGGCGAGCATGGTTCAAGACGAGCATGGTTCAAGGCGAGCATGGTTCAAGGCGAGCATGGTTCAAGGCGAGCATGGTTCAAGGTGAGCATGGTTCAAGGTGAGCATGGTTCAAGGTGAGCATGGTTCAATGCGAGCATGGTTCAAGACGAGCATGGTTCAAGGCGAGCATGGTTCAAGGCAAGCATGGTTCAAGGCGAGCATGGTTCAAGGTGAGCATGGTTCAAGGTGAGCATGATTCAAGGCGAGCATGGTTCAAGGTGAGCATGGTTCAAGGCGAGCATGGTTCAAGACGAGCATGGTTCAAGGCGAGCATGGTTCAAGACGAGCATGGTTCAAGGCGAGCATGGTTCAAGGCGAGCATGGTTCAAGGCGAGCATGGTTCAAGATGAGCATGGTTCAAGGCGAGCATGGTTCAAGGCGAGCATGGTTCAAGGCGAGCATGGTTCAAGGCGAGCATGGTTCAAGACGAGCATAGTTCAAGGCGAGCATGGTTCAAGGCGAGCATGGTTCAAGGCGAGCATGGTTCAAGGCAAGCATGGTTCAAGGTGAGCATGGTTCAAGGCGAGCATGGTTCAAGGCGAGCATGGTTCAAGACGAGCATGGTTCAAGGCGAGCATGGTTCAAGGCGAGCATGGTTCAAGGCGAGCATGGTTCAAGGCGAGCATGGTTCAAGGCGAGCATGGTTCAAGGCGAGCATGGTTCAAGGCGAGCATGGTTCAAGGCGAGCATGGTTCAAGGCGAGCATGGTTCAAGGCGAGCATGGTTCAAGGCGAGCATGGTTCAAGGCGAGCATAGTTCAAGGCGAGCATAGTTCAAGGCGAGCATGGTTCAAGGCGAGCATGGTTCAAGGCGAGCATGGTTCAAGACGAGCATGGTTCAAGACGAGCATGGTTCAAGGCAAGCATGGTTCAAGGCGAGCATGGTTCAAGGCAAGCATGGTTCAAGGCGAGCATGGTTCAAGGCGAGCATGGTTCAAGGCGAGCATGGTTCAAGGCGAGCATGGTTCAAGGTGAGCATGGTTCAAGGCGAGCATGGTTCAAGGTGAGCATGGTTCAAGGCGAGCATGGTTCAAGACGAGCATGGTTCAAGGCGAGCATGGTTCAAGGCAAGCATGGTTCAAGGCGAGCATGGTTCAAGGCGAGCATGGTTCAAGGCGAGCATGGTTCAAGACGAGGATGGTTCAAGGCGAGCATGGTTCAAGGCAAGCATGGTTCAAGGCGAGCATGGTTCAAGGCGAGCATGGTTCAAGACGAGCATGGTTCAAGGCAAGCATGGTTGAAGGCGAGCATGGTTCAAGGTGAGCATGGTTCAAGGTGAGCATGGTTCAAGGCGAGCATGGTTCAAGGTGAGCATGGTTCAAGGTGAGCATGGTTCAAGGCGAGCATGGTTCAAGACGAGCATGGTTCAAGGCAAGCATGGTTCAAGGCAAGCATGGTTCAAGGCGAGCATGGTTCAAGGTGAGCATGGTTCAAGGCGAGCATGGTTCAAGACGAGCATGGTTTAAGGCGAGAATGGTTCAAGGCAAGCATGGTTCAAGGCGAGCATGGTTCAAGGCGAGCATGGTTCAAGGCGAGCATGGTTCAAGACGAGCATGGTTCAAGGCGAGCATGGTTCAAGGCGAGCATGGTTCAAGGCGAGCATGGTTCAAGATGAGCATGGTTCAAGGCGAGCATGGTTCAAGGCGAGCATGGTTCAAGGCGAGCATGGTTCAAGGCGAGCATGGTTCAAGACGAGCATGGTTCAAGGCGAGCATGGTTCAAGGCGAGCATGGTTCAAGGCGAGCATGGTTCAAGGTGAGCATGGTTCAAGGTGAGCATGGTTCAAGGTGAGCATGGTTCAATGCGAGCATGGTTCAAGACGAGCATGGTTCAAGGCGAGCATGGTTCAAGGCAAGCATGGTTCAAGGCGAGCATGGTTCAAGGTGAGCATGGTTCAAGGTGAGCATGATTCAAGGCGAGCATGGTTCAAGGTGAGCATGGTTCAAGGCGAGCATGGTTCAAGACGAGCATGGTTCAAGGCGAGCATGGTTCAAGACGAGCATGGTTCAAGGCGAGCATGGTTCAAGGCGAGCATGGTTCAAGGCGAGCATGGTTCAAGATGAGCATGGTTCAAGGCGAGCATGGTTCAAGGCGAGCATGGTTCAAGGCGAGCATGGTTCAAGGCGAGCATGGTTCAAGACGAGCATAGTTCAAGGCGAGCATGGTTCAAGGCGAGCATGGTTCAAGGCGAGCATGGTTCAAGGCAAGCATGGTTCAAGGTGAGCATGGTTCAAGGCGAGCATGGTTCAAGGCGAGCATGGTTCAAGACGCATGGTTCAAGGCGAGCATGGTTCAAGGCGAGCATGGTTCAAGGCGAGCATGGTTCAAGGCGAGCATGGTTCAAGGCGAGCATGGTTCAAGGCGAGCATGGTTCAAGGCGAGCATGGTTCAAGGCGAGCATGGTTCAAGGCGAGCATGGTTCAAGGCGAGCATGGTTCAAGGCGAGCATGGTTCAAGGCGAGCATAGTTCAAGGCGAGCATGGTTCAAGGCGAGCATGGTTCAAGGCGAGCATGGTTCAAGACGAGCATGGTTCAAGACGAGCATGGTTCAAGGCAAGCATGGTTCAAGGCGAGCATGGTTCAAGGCAAGCATGGTTCAAGGCGAGCATGGTTCAAGGCGAGCATGGTTCAAGGCGAGCATGGTTCAAGGCGAGCATGGTTCAAGGTGAGCATGGTTCAAGGCGAGCATGGTTCAAGGTGAGCATGGTTCAAGGCGAGCATGGTTCAAGACGAGCATGGTTCAAGGCGAGCATGGTTCAAGGCAAGCATGGTTCAAGGCGAGCATGGTTCAAGGCGAGCATGGTTCAAGGCGAGCATGGTTCAAGACGAGGATGGTTCAAGGCGAGCATGGTTCAAGGCAAGCATGGTTCAAGGCGAGCATGGTTCAAGGCGAGCATGGTTCAAGACGAGCATGGTTCAAGGCAAGCATGGTTCAAGGCGAGCATGGTTCAAGGCGAGCATGGTTCAAGGCGAGCATGGTTCAAGACGAGCATGGTTCAAGGCGAGCATGGTTCAAGGCAAGCATGGTTCAAGGCGAGCATGGTTCAAGGTGAGCATGGTTCAAGGTGAGCATGGTTCAAGGCGAGCATGGTTCAAGGCGAGCATGGTTCAAGACGAGCATGGTTCAAGGTGAGCATGGTTCAAGGTGAGCATGGTTCAAGGTGAGCATGGTTCAAGGCGAGCATGGTTCAAGGTGAGCATGGTTCAAGGAGAGCATGGTTCAAGGCAAGCATGGTTCAAGGCGAGCATGGTTCAAGACGAGCATGGTTCAAGGCAAGCATGGTTGAAGGCGAGCATGGTTCAAGGTGAGCATGGTTCAAGGTGAGCATGGTTCAAGGTGAGCATGGTTCAAGGTGAGCATGGTTCAAGGTGAGCATGGTTCAAGGCGAGCATGGTTCAAGACGAGCATGGTTCAAGGCAAGCATGGTTCAAGGCAAGCATGGTTCAAGGCGAGCATGGTTCAAGGTGAGCATGGTTCAAGGCGAGCATGGTTCAAGACGAGCATGGTTCAAGGCGAGCATGGTTCAAGGCGAGCATGGTTCAAGACGAGCATGGTTCAAGGCGAGCATGGTTCAAGACGAGCATGGTTCAAGGCCAGCATGGTTCAAGGCAAGCATGGTTCAAGACGAGCATGGTTCAAGGCGAGCATGGTTCAAGACGAGCATGGTTCAAGGCGAGCATGGTTCAAGGCGAGCATGGTTCAAGGCGAGCATGGTTCAAGGCGAGCATGGTTCAAGGCGAGCATGGTTCAAGGCGAGCATGGTTCAAGGCGAGCATGGTTCAAGGCGAGCATGGTTCAAGGCGAGCATGGTTCAAGGCGAGCATGGTTCAAGGGGAGCATGGTTCAAGGCGAGCATGGTTCAAGACGAGCATGGTTCAAGGCGAGCATGGTTCAAGGCAAGCATGGTTCAAGGCGAGCATGGTTCAAGGTGAGCATGGTTCAAGGCGAGCATGGTTCAAGACGAGGATGGTTCAAGGCGAGCATGGTTCAAGGCAAGCATGGTTCAAGGCGAGCATGGTTCAAGGCGAGCATGGTTCAAGACGAGCATGGTTCAAGGCAAGCATGGTTCAAGGCGAGCATGGTTCAAGGCGAGCATGGTTCAAGGCGAGCATGGTTCAAGACGAGCATGGTTCAAGGCGAGCATGGTTCAAGGCAAGCATGTTTCAAGGCGAGCATGGTTCAAGGTGAGCATGGTTCAAGGTGAGCATGGTTCAAGGTGAGCATGGTTCAAGGTGAGCATGGTTCAAGACGAGCATGGTTCAAGGTGAGCATGGTTCAAGGCGAGCATGGTTCAAGGTGAGCATGGTTCAAGGCGAGCATGGTTCAAGGTGAGCATGGTTCAAGGTGAGCATGGTTCAAGGCGAGCATGGTTCAAGGTGAGCATGGTTCAAGGTGAGCATGGTTCAAGGTGAGCATGGTTCAAGGCGAGCATGGTTCAAGACGAGCATGGTTCAAGGTGAGCATGGTTCAAGGCAAGCATGGTTCAAGGCGAGCATGGTTCAAGGTGAGCATGGTTCAAGGTGAGCATGGTTCAAGGTGAGCATGGTTCAAGGCGAGCATGGTTCAAGACGAGCATGGTTCAAGGCGAGCATGGTTCAAGACGAGCATGGTTCAAGGCGAGCATGGTTCAAGGCAAGCATGGTTCAAGGCGAGCATGGTTCAAGACGAGCATGGTTCAAGGCGAGCATGGTTCAAGGCATGCATGGTTCAAGGCGAGCATGGTTCAAGGCAAGCATGGTTCAAGGTGAGCATGGTTCAAGGTGAGCATGGTTCAAGGCGAGCATGGTTCAAGGCGAGCATGGTTCAAGACGAGCATAGTTCAAGGCGAGCATGGTTCAAGGCGAGCATGGTTCAAGGTGAGCATGGTTCAAGGTGAGCATGGTTCAAGGTGAGCATGGTTCAAGGCGAGCATGGTTCAAGGCAAGCATGGTTCAAGATGAGCATGGTTCAAGGCGAGCATGGTTCAAGGTGAGCATGGTTCAAGGTGAGCATGGTTCAAGGTGAGCATGGTTCAAGGTGAGCATGGTTCAAGGCGAGCATGGTTCAAGGTGAGCATGGTTCAAGGTGAGCATGGTTCAAGGTGAGTATGGTTCAAGGCGAGCATGGTTCAAGACGAGCATGGTTCAAGGCGAGCATGGTTCAAGGCAAGCATGGTTCAAGGCGAGCATGGTTCAAGGTGAGCATGGTTCAAGGTGAGAATGGTTCAAGGTGAGCATGGTTCAAGGCAATCATGGTTCAAGGCGAGCATGGTTCAAGGTGAGCATGGTTCAAGGCGAGCATGGTTCAAGACGAGCATGGTTCAAGGCAAGCATGGTTAAAGGCGAGCATGGTTCAAGGTGAGCATGGTTCAAGGTGAGCATGGTTCAAGGTGAGCATGGTTCAAGGCGAGCATGGTTCAAGGCGAGCATGGTTCAAGACGAGGATGGTTCAAGGCGAGCATGGTTCAAGGCAAGCATGGTTCAAGGCGAGCATGGTTCAAGGCGAGCATGGTTCAAGACGAGCATGGTTCAAGGCAAGCATGGTTCAAGGCGAGCATGGTTCAAGGCGAGCATGGTTCAAGGCGAGCATGGTTCAAGACGAGCATGGTTCAAGGCGAGCATGGTTCAAGGCAAGCATGGTTCAAGGCGAGCATGGTTCAAGGCGAGCATGGTTCAAGGTGAGCATGGTTCAAGGTGAGCATGGTTCAAGGTGAGCATGGTTCAAGGCGAGCATGGTTCAAGACGAGCATGGTTCAAGGCGAGCATGGTTCAAGGCGAGCATGGTTCAAGGTGAGCATGGTTCAAGGCGAGCATGGTTCAAGACGAGCATGGTTCAAGGCGAGCATGGTTCAAGGCAAGCATGGTTCAAGGCGAGCATGGTTCAAGGTGAGCATGGTTCAAGGTGAGCATGGTTCAAGGCGAGCATGGTTCAAGGCGAGCATGGTTCAAGGCGAGCATGTTTCAAGGTGAGCATGGTTCAAGGTGAGCATGGTTCAAGGTGAGCATGGTTCAAGGCGAGCATGGTTCAAGGCAAGCATGGTTCAAGATGAGCATGGTTCAAGGCGAGCATGGTTCAAGGTGAGCATGGTTCAAGGTGAGCATGGTTCAAGGTGAGCATGGTTCAAGGTGAGCATGGTTCAAGGCGAGCGTGGTTCAAGGTGAGCATGGTTCAAGGTGAGCATGGTTCAAGGTGAGTATGGTTCAAGGCGAGCATGGTTCAAGACGAGCATGGTTCAAGGCGAGCATGGTTCAAGGCAAGCATGGTTCAAGGCGAGCATGGTTCAAGGTGAGCATGGTTCAAGGTGAGAATGGTTCAAGGTGAGCATGGTTCAAGGCAATCATGGTTCAAGGCGAGCATGGTTCAAGGTGAGCATGGTTCAAGGTGAGCATGGTTCAAGGTGAGCATGGTTCAAGACGAGCATGGTTCAAGGTGAGCATGGTTCAAGGTGAGCATGGTTCAAGGTGAGCATGGTTCAAGGTGAGCATGGTTCAAGGTGAGCATGGTTCAAGGTGAGCATGGTTCAAGGCAAGCATGGTTCAAGGCGAGCATGGTTCAAGACGAGCATGGTTCAAGGCAAGCATGTTGAAGGCGAGCATGGTTCAAGGTGAGCATGGTTCAAGGTGAGTATGGTTCAAGGTGAGCATGGTTCAAGGTGAGCATGGTTCAAGGTGAGCATGGTTCAAGGCGAGCATGGTTCAAGACGAGCATGGTTCAAGGCAAGCATGGTTCAAGGCAAGCATGGTTCAAGGCGAGCATGGTTCAAGGTGAGCATGGTTCAAGGCGAGCATGGTTCAAGACGAGCATGGTTCAAGGCGAGCATGGTTCAAGGCAAGCATGGTTCAAGGCGAGCATGGTTCAAGGCGAGCATGGTTCAAGGCGAGCATGGTTCCAGAAGAGCATGGTTCAAGGCGAGCATGGTTCAAGGCGAGCATGGTTCAAGGCGAGCATGGTTCAAGACGAGCATGGTTCAAGGCGAGCATGGTTCAAGGCAAGCATGGTTCAAGGCGAGCATGGTTCAAGGCGAGCATGGTTCAAGACGAGCATGGTTCAAGGCGAGCATGGTTCAAGGCGAGCATGGTTCAAGGCGAGCATGGTTCAAGGCGAGCATGGTTCAAGACGAGCATAGTTCAAGGCGAGCATGGTTCAAGGCGAGCATGGTTCAAGGTGAGCATGGTTCAAGGTGAGCATGGTTCAAGGTGAGCATGGTTCAAGGCGAGCATGGTTCAAGGCAAGCATGGTTCAAGATGAGCATGGTTCAAGGCGAGCATGGTTCAAGGTGAGCATGGTTCAAGGTGAGCATGGTTCAAGGTGAGCATGGTTCAAGGTGAGCATGGTTCAAGGCGAGCATGGTTCAAGGTGAGCATGGTTCAAGGTGAGCATGGTTCAAGGTGAGTATGGTTCAAGGCGAGCATGGTTCAAGACGAGCATGGTTCAAGGCGAGCATGGTTCAAGGCAAGCATGGTTCAAGGCGAGCATGGTTCAAGGTGAGCATGGTTCAAGGTGAGAATGGTTCAAGGTGAGCATGGTTCAAGGCAATCATGGTTCAAGGCGAGCATGGTTCAAGGTGAGCATGGTTCAAGGCGAGCATGGTTCAAGACGAGCATGGTTCAAGGCAAGCATGGTTAAAGGCGAGCATGGTTCAAGGTGAGCATGGTTCAAGGTGAGCATGGTTCAAGGTGAGCATGGTTCAAGGTGAGCATGGTTCAAGGCGAGCATGGTTCAAGACGAGGATGGTTCAAGGCGAGCATGGTTCAAGGCGAGCATGGTTCAAGGCGAGCATGGTTCAAGACGAGCATGGTTCAAGACGAGCATGGTTCAAGGCAAGCATGGTTCAAGGCGAGCATGGTTCAAGGCGAGCATGGTTCAAGGCGAGCATGGTTCAAGGCGAGCATGGTTCAAGGCGAGCATGGTTCAAGACGAGCATGGTTCAAGGCGAGCATGGTTCAAGGTGAGCATGGTTCAAGGTGAGCATGGTTCAAGGTGAGCATGGTTCAAGGTGAGCATGGTTCAAGGCGAGCATGGTTCAAGACGAGCATGGTTCAAGGCGAGCATGGTTCAAGGCGAGCATGGTTCAAGGCGAGCATGGTTCAAGGTGAGCATGGTTCAAGACGAGCATGGTTCAAGACGAGCATGGTTCAAGGCGAGCATGGTTCAAGGCAAGCATGGTTCAAGGCGAGCATGGTTCAAGGCAAGCATGGTTCAAGGTGAGAATGGTTCAAGGTGAGCATGGTTCAAGGCGAGCATGGTTCAAGGCGAGCATGGTTCAAGGCGAGCATGTTTCAAGGTGAGCATGGTTCAAGGTGAGCATGGTTCAAGGTGAGCATGGTTCAAGGCGAGCATGGTTCAAGGCAAGCATGGTTCAAGATGAGCATGGTTCAAGGCGAGCATGGTTCAAGGTGAGCATGGTTCAAGGTGAGCATGGTTCAAGGTGAGCATGGTTCAAGGTGAGCATGGTTCAAGGCGAGCGTGGTTCAAGGTGAGCATGGTTCAAGGTGAGCATGGTTCAAGGTGAGTATGGTTCAAGGCGAGCATGGTTCAAGACGAGCATGGTTCAAGGCGAGCATGGTTCAAGGCAAGCATGGTTCAAGGCGAGCATGGTTCAAGGTGAGCATGGTTCAAGGTGAGAATGGTTCAAGGTGAGCATGGTTCAAGGCAATCATGGTTCAAGGCGAGCATGGTTCAAGGTGAGCATGGTTCAAGGTGAGCATGGTTCAAGGTGAGCATGGTTCAAGACGAGCATGGTTCAAGGTGAGCATGGTTCCAGGGTCAAGGTGAGCATGGTTCAAGGTGAGCATGGTTCAAGGTGAGCATGGTTCAAGGCGAGCATGGTTCAAGGCGAGCATGGTTCAAGACGAGCATGGTTCAAGGCAAGCATGGTTCAAGGCGAGCATGGTTCAAGGTGAGCATGGTTCAAGGTGAGCATGGTTCAAGGTGAGCATGGTTCAAGGTGAGCATGGTTCAAGGTGAGCATGGTTCAAGGCGAGCATGGTTCAAGACGAGCATGGTTCAAGGCAAGCATGGTTCAAGGCAAGCATGGTTCAAGGCGAGCATGGTTCAAGGTGAGCATGGTTCAAGGCGAGCATGGTTCAAGGCGAGCATGGTTCAAGGCGAGCATGGTTCAAGGCAAGCATGGTTCAAGGCGAGCATGGTTCAAGGCGAGCATGGTTCAAGGCGAGCATGGTTCAAGACGAGCATGGTTCAAGGCGAGCATGGTTCAAGGCGAGCATGGTTCAAGGCGAGCATGGTTCAAGGCGAGCATGGTTCAAGGCGAGCATGGTTCAAGGCGAGCATGGTTCAAGGCAAGCATGGTTCAAGGCGAGCATGGTTCAAGGCGAGCATGGTTCAAGACGAGCATGGTTCAAGGCGAGCATGGTTCAAGGCGAGCATGGTTCAAGGCGAGCATGGTTCAAGGTGAGCATGGTTCAAGGTGAGCATGGTTCAAGGTGAGCATGGTTCAAGGCGAGCATGGTTCAAGACGAGCATGGTTCAAGGCGAGCATGGTTCAAGGCAAGCATGGTTCAAGGTGAGCATGGTTCAAGGCGAGCATGGTTCGAGGCAAGCATGGTTCAAGGCGAGCATGGTTCAAGGTGAGCATGGTTCAAGGTGAGCATGGTTCAAGGTGAGCATGGTTCAAGGTGAGCATGGTTCAAGGCGAGCATGGTTCAAGACGAGCATTGTTCAAGGCAAGCATGGTTCAAGACGAGCATGGTTCAAGGTGAGCATGGTTCAAGGTGAGCATGGTTCAAGGTGACCATGGTTCAAGGTGAGCATGGTTCAAGGTGAGCATGGTTCAAGGCGAGCATGGTTCAAGGTGAGAATGGTTCAAGGTGAGAATGGTTCAAGGTGAGCATGGTTCAAGGTGAGCATGGTTCAAGGCGAGCATGGTTCAAGGTGAGCATGGTTCAAGGTGAGCATGGTTCAAGGTGAGTATGGTTCAAGGCGAGCATGGTTCAAGACGAGCATGGTTCAAGGCGAGCATGGTTCAAGGCAAGCATGGTTCAAGGCGAGCATGGTTCAAGGTGAGCATGGTTCAAGGTGAGAATGGTTCAAGGTGAGCATGGTTCAAGGCAATCATGGTTCAAGGCGAGCATGGTTCAAGGTGAGCATGGTTCAAGGCGAGCATGGTTCAAGACGAGCATGGTTCAAGGCAAGCATGGTTAAAGGCGAGCATGGTTCAAGGTGAGCATGGTTCAAGGTGAGCATGGTTCAAGGTGAGCATGGTTCAAGGTGAGCATGGTTCAAGGCGAGCATGGTTCAAGAGGAGGATGGTTCAAGGCGAGCATGGTTCAGCAGGTTCAAGGCAAGCATGGTTCAAGGCGAGCATGGTTCAAGGCGAGCATGGTTCAAGACGAGCATGGTTCAAGGCAAGCATGGTTCAAGGCGAGCATGGTTCAAGGCGAGCATGGTTCAAGGCGAGCATGGTTCAAGACGAGCATGGTTCAAGGCGAGCATGGTTCAAGGCAAGCATGGTTCAAGGCGAGCATGGTTCAAGGTGAGCATGGTTCAAGGTGAGCATGGTTCAAGGTGAGCATGGTTCAAGGTGAGCATGGTTCAAGGCGAGCATGGTTCAAGACGAGCATGGTTCAAGGCGAGCATGGTTCAAGGCAAGCATGGTTCAAGGTGAGCATGGTTCAAGGTGAGCATGGTTCAAGGCGAGCATGGTTCAAGACGAGCATGGTTCAAGGCGAGCATGGTTCAAGACGAGCATGGTTCAAGACGAGCATGGTTCAAGGCAAGCATGGTTCAAGGCGAGCATGGTTCAAGGTGAGCATGGTTCAAGGTGAGCATGGTTCAAGGTGAGCATGGTTCAAGGGGAGCATGGTTCAAGGCGAGCATGGTTCAAGGCGAGCATGGTTCAAGACGAGCATGGTTCAAGGCGAGCATGGTTCAAGGCAAGCATGGTTCAAGGCGAGCATGGTTCAAGGCAAGCATGGTTCAAGACGAGCATGGTTCAAGACGAGCATGGTTCAAGGCAAGCATGGTTCAAGGCGAGCATGGTTCAAGTCGAGCATGGTTCAAGACTGAGCATGGTTCCAAGGCGAGCATGGTTCAAGGCGAGCATGGTTCGAGGCAAGCATGGTTCAAGGCGAGCATGGTTCAAGGTGAGCATGGTTCAAGGTGAGCATGGTTCAAGGTGACCATGGTTCAAGGTGAGCATGGTTCAAGGCGATCATGGTTCAAAACGAGCATGGTTCAAAGCGAGTTTGGTTCAAGGCAAGCATGGTTCGAGGCAAGCATGGTTCAAGGTGAGCATGGTTCAAGGTGAGCGTGGTTCAAGGCGAGCGTGGTTCAAGGTGAGCATGGTTCAAGGTGAGCATTGTTCAAGGTGAGCATGGTTCAAGGTGAGCATGGTTCAAGGCAAGCATGGTTTAAGGCGAGCATGGTTCAAGGCGATCATGGTTCAAGGTGAGCATGGTTCAAGACGAGCATGGTTCAAGGGGAGCATGGTTCAAGGCAAGCAAGGTTCAAGGCAAGCATGGTTCAAGGTGAGCATGGTTCAAGGTGAGCATGGTTCAAGGCGAGCATGGTTCAAGGTGAGCATGGTTCAAGGTGAGCATGGTTCAAGGTGAGTATGGTTCAAGACGAGCATGGTTCAAGGTGAGCATGGTTCAAGGCGAGCATGGTTCAAGGTGAGCATGGTTCAAGGCGAGCATGGTTCAAGGCAAGCATGGTTCAAGATGAGCATGGTTCAAGGCGAGCATGGTTCAAGGTGAGCATGGTTCAAGACGAGCATGGTTCAAGGCAAGCATGGTTCAAGGCGAGCATGGTTCAAGGTGAGCATGGTTCAAGGTGAGCATGGTTCAAGGCGAGCATGGTTCAAGACGAGCATGGTTCAAGGCGAGCATGGTTCAAGGCGAGCATGGTTCAAGGTGAGCATGGTTCAAGGCGAGCATGGTTCAAGGTGAGCATGGTTCAAGGTGAGCATGGTTCAAGGCGAGCATGGTTCAAGACGAGCATGGTTCAAGGCGAGCATGGTTCAAGGCAAGCATGGTTCAAGGCAAGCATGGTTCAAGGTGAGCATGGTTCAAGGTGAGCATGGTTCAAGGCGAGCATGGTTCAAGGTGAGCATGGTTCAAGGTGAGCATGGTTCAAGGTGAGCATGGTTCAAGGTGAGCATGGTTCAAGGCGAGCATGGTTCAAGACGAGCATGGTTCAAGGTGAGCATGGTTCAAGGCAAGCATGGTTCAAGGTGAGCATGGTTCAAGGCGAGCATGGTTCAAGGTGAGCATGGTTCAAGACGAGCATGGTTCAAGGGGAGCATGGTTCAAGGCAAGCATGGTTCAAGGCAAGCATGGTTCAAGGTGAGCATGGTTCAAGGTGAGCATGGTTCAAGGCGAGCATGGTTCAAGGTGAGCATGGTTCAAGGTGAGCATGGTTCAAGGTGAGCATGGTTCAAGACGAGCATGGTTCAAGGTGAGCATGGTTCAAGGTGAGCATGGTTCAAGGTGAGCATGGTTCAAGGCGAGCATGGTTCAAGGCAAGCATGGTTCAAGATGAGCATGGTTCAAGGCGAGCATGGTTCAAGGTGAGCATGGTTCAAGGTGAGCATGGTTCAAGGTGAGCATGGTTCAAGGTGAGCATGGTTCAAGGCGAGCATGGTTCAAGGTGAGCATGGTTCAAGGTGAGCATGGTTCAAGGTGAGCATGGTTCAAGGCGAGCATGGTTCAAGACGAGCATGGTTCAAGGCGAGCATGGTTCAAGGCAAGCATGGTTCAAGGCGAGCATGGTTCAAGGTGAGCATGGTTCAAGGTGAGCATGGTTCAAGGTGAGCATGGTTCAAGGCGAGCATGGTTCAAGGCAAGCATGGTTCAAGATGAGCATGGTTCAAGGCGAGCATGGTTCAAGGTGAGCATGGTTCAAGGTGAGCATGGTTCAAGGTGAGCATGGTTCAAGGCGAGCATGGTTCAAGGTGAGCATGGTTCAAGGTGAGCATGGTTCAAGGTGAGCATGGTTCAAGGCGAGCATGGTTCAAGACGAGCATGGTTCAAGGCGAGCATGGTTCAAGGCAAGCATGGTTCAAGGCGAGCATGGTTCAAGGTGAGCATGGTTCAAGGTGAGCATGGTTCAAGGTGAGCATGGTTCAAGGCAAGCATGGTTCAAGGCGAGCATGGTTCAAGGCGAGCATGGTTCAAGGCGAGCATGGTTCAAGACGAGCATGGTTCAAGGCAAGCATGGTTCAAGGCGAGCATGGTTCAAGGTGAGCATGGTTCAAGGTGAGCATGGTTCAAGGTGAGCATGGTTCAAGGCGAGCATGGTTCAAGGCAAGCATGGTTCAAGGCGAGCATGGTTCAAGGCGAGCATGGTTCAAGGCGAGCATGGTTCAAGGCAAGCATGGTTCAAGGCGAGCATGGTTCAAGGCGAGCATGGTTCAAGGCGAGCATGGTTCAAGACGAGCATGGTTCAAGGCGAGCATGGTTCAAGGCAAGCATGGTTCAAGGCGAGCATGGTTCAAGGTGAGCATGGTTCAAGGTGAGCATGGTTCAAGGTGAGCATGGTTCAAGGTGAGCATGGTTCAAGGCGAGCATGGTTCAAGACGAGCATGGTTCAAGGCGAGCATGGTTCAAGGCGAGCATGGTTCAAGGCGAGCATGGTTCAAGGCGAGCATGGTTCAAGGCGAGCATGGTTCAAGGCGAGCATGGTTCAAGACGAGCATGGTTCAAGGCGAGCATGGTTCAAGGCAAGCATGGTTCAAGGTGAGCATGGTTCAAGGTGAGCATGGTTCAAGGTGAGCATGGTTCAAGGTGAGCATGGTTCAAGGTGAGCATGGTTCAAGGTGAGCATGGTTCAAGGCGAGCATGGTTCAAGACGAGCATGGTTCAAGGCGAGCATGGTTCAAGGCAAGCATGGTTCAAGGTGAGCATGGTTCAAGGCGAGCATGGTTCAAGGTGAGCATGGTTCAAGGTGAGCATGGTTCAAGGCGAGCATGGTTCAAGGCGAGCATGGTTCAAGGCGAGCATGGTTCAAGGCAAGCATGGTTCAAGGCAAGCATGGTTCAAGGTGAGCATGGTTCAAGGCGAGCATGGTTCAAGGTGAGCATGGTTCAAGGTGAGCATGGTTCAAGGCGAGCATGGTTCAAGGTGAGCATGGTTCAAGGTGAGCATGGTTCAAGGTGAGCATGGTTCAAGGTGAGCATGGTTCAAGGCAAGCATGGTTCAAGGTGAGCATGGTTCAAGGCGAGCATGGTTCAAGGTGAGCATGGTTCAAGACGAGCATGGTTCAAGGCGAGCATGGTTCAAGGCAAGCATGGTTCAAGGCAAGCATGGTTCAAGGTGAGCATGGTTCAAGGTGAGCATGGTTCAAGGCGAGCATGGTTCAAGGTGAGCATGGTTCAAGGTGAGCATGGTTCAAGGTGAGCATGGTTCAAGACGAGCATGGTTCAAGGTGAGCATGGTTCAAGGCGAGCATGGTTCAAGGTGAGCATGGTTCAAGGCGAGCATGGTTCAAGGCAAGCATGGTTCAAGATGAGCATGGTTCAAGGCGAGCATGGTTCAAGGTGAGCATGGTTCAAGGCGAGCATGGTTCAAGGCGAGCATGGTTCAAGGCAAGCATGGTTCAAGGCGAGCATGGTTCAAGGTGAGCATGGTTCAAGGTGAGCATGGTTCAAGGCGAGCATGGTTCAAGACGAGCATGGTTCAAGGCGAGCATGGTTCAAGGCGAGCATGGTTCAAGGTGAGCATGGTTCAAGGCGAGCATGGTTCAAGGTGAGCATGGTTCAAGGTGAGCATGGTTCAAGGCGAGCATGGTTCAAGACGAGCATGGTTCAAGGCGAGCATGGTTCAAGGCAAGCATGGTTCAAGGCAAGCATGGTTCAAGGTGAGCATGGTTCAAGGTGAGCATGGTTCAAGGCGAGCATGGTTCAAGGTGAGCATGGTTCAAGGTGAGCATGGTTCAAGGTGAGCATGGTTCAAGGTGAGCATGGTTCAAGGCGAGCATGGTTCAAGACGAGCATGGTTCAAGGTGAGCATGGTTCAAGGCAAGCATGGTTCAAGGTGAGCATGGTTCAAGGCGAGCATGGTTCAAGGTGAGCATGGTTCAAGACGAGCATGGTTCAAGGGGAGCATGGTTCAAGGCGAGCATGGTTCAAGGCGAGCATGGTTCAAGGTGAGCATGGTTCAAGGTGAGCATGGTTCAAGGCGAGCATGGTTCAAGGTGAGCATGGTTCAAGGTGAGCATGGTTCAAGGTGAGCATGGTTCAAGACGAGCATGGTTCAAGGTGAGCATGGTTCAAGGCGAGCATGGTTCAAGGTGAGCATGGTTCAAGGCGAGCATGGTTCAAGGCAAGCATGGTTCAAGATGAGCATGGTTCAAGGCGAGCATGGTTCAAGGTGAGCATGGTTCAAGGTGAGCATGGTTCAAGGTGAGCATGGTTCAAGGTGAGCATGGTTCAAGGCGAGCATGGTTCAAGGTGAGCATGGTTCAAGGTGAGCATGGTTCAAGGTGAGCATGGTTCAAGGCGAGCATGGTTCAAGACGAGCATGGTTCAAGGCGAGCATGGTTCAAGGCAAGCATGGTTCAAGGCGAGCATGGTTCAAGGTGAGCATGGTTCAAGGTGAGCATGGTTCAAGGTGAGCATGGTTCAAGGCGAGCATGGTTCAAGGCGAGCATGGTTCAAGATGAGCATGGTTCAAGGCGAGCATGGTTCAAGGTGAGCATGGTTCAAGGTGAGCATGGTTCAAGGTGAGCATGGTTCAAGGCGAGCATGGTTCAAGGTGAGCATGGTTCAAGGTGAGCATGGTTCAAGGTGAGCATGGTTCAAGGCGAGCATGGTTCAAGACGAGCATGGTTCAAGGCGAGCATGGTTCAAGGCAAGCATGGTTCAAGGTGAGCATGGTTCAAGGTGAGCATGGTTCAAGGTGAGCATGGTTCAAGGCAAGCATGGTTCAAGGCGAGCATGGTTCAAGGCGAGCATGGTTCAAGGCGAGCATGGTTCAAGACGAGCATGGTTCAAGGCAAGCATGGTTCAAGGCGAGCATGGTTCAAGGTGAGCATGGTTCAAGGTGAGCATGGTTCAAGGTGAGCATGGTTCAAGGCGAGCATGGTTCAAGGCAAGCATGGTTCAAGGCGAGCATGGTTCAAGGCGAGCATGGTTCAAGGCGAGCATGGTTCAAGGCGAGCATGGTTCAAGGCGAGCATGGTTCAAGGCGAGCATGGTTCAAGGCGAGCATGGTTCAAGGCGAGCATGGTTCAAGACGAGCATGGTTCAAGGCGAGCATGGTTCAAGGCAAGCATGGTTCAAGGCGAGCATGGTTCAAGGTGAGCATGGTTCAAGGTGAGCATGGTTCAAGGTGAGCATGGTTCAAGGCGAGCATGGTTCAAGACAAGCATGGTTCAAGGCGAGCATGGTTCAAGGCGAGCATGGTTCAAGGCAAGCATGGTTCAAGGCGAGCATGGTTCAAGGCGAGCATGGTTCAAGGCGAGAGCATGGTTCCAAGACGAGCATGGTTCAAGGCGAGCATGGTTCAAGGTGAGCATGGTTCAAGGTGAGCATGGTTCAAGGTGAGCATGGTTCAAGGTGAGCATGGTTCAAGGTGAGCATGGTTCAAGGTGAGCATGGTTCAAGGCGAGCATGGTTCAAGACGAGCATGGTTCAAGGCGAGCATGGTTCAAGGCAAGCATGGATCAAGGTGAGCATGGTTCAAGGCGAGCATGGTTCAAGGGGAGCATGGTTCAAGGTGAGCATGGTTCAAGGTGAGCATGGTTCAAGGTGAGCATGGTTCAAGGCGAGCATGGTTCAAGGTGAGCATGGTTTAAAGGTGAGCATGGTTCAAGGCGAGCATGGTTCAAGACGAGCATGGTTCAAGGCGAGCATGGTTCAGGCCAAGCATGGGTTCAAGGCAAGCATGGTTCAAGGTGAGCATGGTTCAAGGTGAGCATGGTTCAAGGCGAGCATGGTTCAAGGTGAGCATGTTCAAGGTGAGCATGGTTCAAGGTGAGCATGGTTTCAAGGTGAGCATGGTTCAAGGCGAGCATGGTTCAAGACGAGCATGGTTCAAGGCGAGCATGTTCAAGGCGAGCATGGTTCAAGGCAAGCATAGTTTAAGGTGAGCATGGTTCAAGGCGATCATGGTATCAAGGTGAGCATGGTTCAAGACGAGCATGGTTCAAGGGGAGCATGGTTCAGCCAAGCATGGTTCAAGGCAAGCATGGTTCAAGGTGATCATGGATCAAGGTGAGCATGGTTCAGGAGAGTATGGTTCAGACGAGCAGTGGTTCAAGGTGAGCATGGTTCAAGGCGAGCATGGTTCAAGGTGAGCATGGTTCAAGGCGAGCATGGTTCAAGGCAAGCATGGTTCAAAGAGGAGCATGGTTCAAGGCGAGCATGGTTTCAAGGTGAGCATGGTTCAAGGCGAGCATGGTTCAAGGTGAGCATAGTTCAAGGCGAGCAATGGTTCAAGGCGAGCATGGTTCAAGGTGAGCATGGTTCAAGGTGAGCATGGTTCAAGGCGAGCATGGTTCAAGGCGAGGCATGGTTCAAGGCGAGCATGGTTCAAGACGAGCATGGTTCAACGCGAGCATGGTTCAAGGTGAGCATGGTTCAAGGTGAGCATGGTTCAAGGTGAGCATGGTTCAAGTGAGCATGGTTCAAGGTGAGCATGGTTCAAGGGGAGCATGGTTCAAGGCGAGCATGGTTCAAGACGAGCATGTTCAAGGCGAGCATGGTTCAAGGCAAGCATGGATCAGGTGAGCATGGTTCAAGGCGAGCATGGTTCAAGGGGAGCATGGTCAAGGTGAGGCATGGTGTCAAGGTGAGCATGTTCAAGGTGAGCATGGTTCAAGGCGAGCATGGTTCAAGGTGAGCATGGTTAAAGGTGAGCATGGTTCAAGGCGAGCATGGTTCAAGACGAGCATGGTTCAAGGCGAGCATGGTTCAAGGCAAGCATGGTTCAAGGCAAGCATGGTTCAAGGTGAGCATGGTTCAAGGTGAGCATGGTTCAAGGCGAGCATGGTTCAAGGTGAGCATGGTTCAAGGTGAGCATGGTTCAAGGTGAGCATGGTTCAAGGTGAGCATGGTTCAAGGCGAGCATGGTTCAAGACGAGCATGGTTCAAGGCGAGCATGGTTCAAGGCGAGCATGGTTCAAGGCAAGCATAGTTTAAGGTGAGCATGGTTCAAGGCGATCATGGTTCAAGGTGAGCATGGTTCAAGACGAGCATGGTTCAAGGGGAGCATGGTTCAAGCCAAGCATGGTTCAAGGCAAGCATGGTTCAAGGTGATCATGGATCAAGGTGAGCATGGTTCAAGGAGAGTATGGTTCAAGACGAGCATGGTTCAAGGTGAGCATGGTTCAAGGCGAGCATGGTTCAAGGTGAGCATGGTTCAAGGCGAGCATGGTTCAAGGCAAGCATGGTTCAAGAGGAGCATGGTTCAAGGTGAGCATGGTTCAAGGTGAGCATGGTTCAAGGCGAGCATGGTTCAAGGTGAGCATAGTTCAAGGCGAGCATGGTTCAAGGCGAGCATGGTTCAAGGTGAGCATGGTTCAAGGTGAGCATGGTTCAAGGCGAGCATGGTTCAAGGCAAGTATGGTTCAAGATGAGCATGGTTCAAGGCAAGCATTGTTCAATGCGAGCATGGTTCAAGACGAGCATGGTTCAAGGTGAGCATGGTTCAAGGCGAGCATGGTTCAAGGCGAGCATGGTTCAAGGCGAGCATGGTTCAAGGCAAGCATGGTTCAAGATGAGCATGGTTCAAGGCGAGCATGGTTCAAGGTGAGCATGGTTCAAGGTGAGCATGGTTCAAGGCGAGCATGGTTCAAAGTGAGCATGGTTCAAGGTGAGTATGGTTCAAGGCGAGCATGGTTCAAGACGAGCATGGTTCAAGGCGAGCATGGTTCAAGGCAAGCATGGTTCAAGGTGAGCATGGTTCAAGGTGAGCATGTTTCAAGGCGAGCATGGTTCAAGACGAGCATGGTTCAAGGCAAGCATGGTTCAAGGCGAGCATGGTTCAAGGCGAGCATGGTTCAAGGCAAGCATGGTTCAAGGGCGAGCATGGTTCAAGGCGAGCATGGTTCAAGGCGAGCATGGTTCAAGACGAGCATGGTTCAAGGCGAGCATGGTTCAAGGTGAGCATGGTTCAAGGTGAGCATGGTTCAAGGTGAGCATGGTTCAAGGTGAGCATGGTTCAAGGTGAGCATGGTTCAAGGTGAGCATGGTTCAAGGCGAGCATGGTTCAAGACGAGCATGGTTCAAGGCGAGCAGGGTTCAAGGCAAGCATGGATCAAGGTGAGCATGGTTCAAGGCGAGCATGGTTCAAGGGGAGCATGGTTCAAGGTGAGCATGGTTCAAGTGAGCATGGTTCAAGGTGAGCATGGTTCAAGGCGAGCATGGTTCAAGGTGAGCATGGTTAAAGGTGAGCATGGTTCAAGGCGAGCATGGTTCAAGACGAGCATGGTTCCAAGGCGAGCATGGTTCAAGGCAAGCCTGGTTCAAGGCAAGCATGGTTCAAGGTGAGCATGGTTCAAGGTGAGCATGGTTCAAGGCGAGCATGGTTCAAGGTGAGCATGGTTCAAGGTGAGCATGGTTCAAGGTGAGCATGGTTCAAGGTGAGCATGGTTCAAGGCGAGCATGGTTCAAGGCGAGCATGGTTCAAGGCAAGCATAGTTTAAGGTGAGCATGGTTCAAGGCGATCATGGTTCAAGGTGAGCATGGTTCAAGACGAGCATGGTTCAAGGGGAGCATGGTTCAAGCCAAGCATGGTTCAAGGCAAGCATGGTTCAAGGTGATCATGGATCAAGGTGAGCATGGTTCAAGGAGAGTATGGTTCAAGACGAGCATGGTTCAAGGTGAGCATGGTTCAAGGCGAGCATGGTTCAAGGTGAGCATGGTTCTAGGCGAGCATGGTTCAAGGCAAGCATGGTTCAAGAGGAGCATGGTTCAAGGCTGAGCATGGTTCAAGGTGAGCATGGTTCAAGGCGAGCATGGTTCAAGGTGAGCATAGTTTCAAGGCGAGCATGGTTTCAAGGCGAGCATGGTTCAAGGTGAGCATGGTTCAAGGTGAGCATGGTTCAGGCGAGCATGGTTCAAGGCAAGTATGGTTCAAGATGAGCATGGTTCAAGGCAAGCATTGTTCAATGCGAGCATGGTTCAAGACGAGCATGGTCAAGGTGAGCATGGTTCAAGGCGAGCATGGTTCAAGGCGAGCATGGTTCAAGGCGAGCATGGTTCAAGGCAAGCATGGTTCAAGATGAGCATGGTTCAAGGCGAGCATGGTTCAAGGTTGAGCATGGTTCAAGGTGAGCATGGTTCAAGGCGAGCATGGTTTCAAAGTGAGCATGGTTCAAGGTGAGTATGGTTCAAGGCGAGCATGGTTCAAGACGAGCATGGTTCAAGGCGAGCATGGTTCAAGGCAAGCATGGTTCAAGGTGAGCATGGTTCAAGGTGAGCATGTTTCAAGGCGAGCATGGTTCAAGACGAGCATGGTTTCAAGGCAAGCATGGTTCCAAGGCGAGCATGGTTCAAGGTGAGCATGGTTCAAGGCGAGCATGGTTCAAGGCAAGCATGGTTCAAGGCGAGCATGGTTCAAGGTGAGCATGGTTCAAGACGAGCATGGTTCAAGGCGGGCATGGTTCAAGACGAGCATGGTTCAAGGCGAGCATGGGTTCAAGGCAATCATGGTTCAAGGCGAGCATGGGTTCAAGGCGAGCATGGTTCAAGGCGAGCATGGTTCAAGTCGAGCATGGTTCAAGGCGAGCATGGTTCAAGGTGAGCATGGTTCAAGGCGAGCATGGTTCAAGGTGAGCATGGTTCAAGGCGAGCATTGTTCAAGGTGAGCATGGTTCAAGGTGAGTATGGTTCAAGCCAAGCATGGTTCAAGACGAGCATGGTTCAAGGCGAGCATGGTTCAAGGCAAGCATGGTTCAAGGTGAGCATGGTTCAAGGTGAGCATGTTTCAAGGCGAGCATGGTTCAAGACGAGCATGGTTCAAGGCAAGCATGGTTCAAGGCAGCATGGTTCAAGGCGAGCATGGTTCAAGGCGAGCATGGTTCAAGGCGAGCATGGTTCAAGACGAGCATGGTTCAAGGCGAGCATGGTTCAAGGCAAGCATGGTTCAAGGCGAGCATGGTTCAAGGTGAGCATGGTTCAAGGTGAGCATGATTCAAGGTGAGCATGGTTCAAGGCGAGCATGGTTCAAGACGAGCATGGTTTCAAGGCGAGCATGGTTCAAGGCGAGCATGGTTCAAGGCAAGCATGGTTCAAGGCGAGCATGGTTCAAGGCGAGCATGGTTCAAGGCGAGCATGGTTCAAGACGAGCATGGTTTCAAGGCGAGCATGGTTCAAGGCAAGCATGGTTCAAGGTGAGCATGGTTCAAGGTGAGCATGGGTTCAAGGTGAGCATGGTTCAAGGTGAGCATGGTTCAAGGTGAGCATGGTTCAAGGCGAGCATGGTTCAAGACGAGCATGGTTCAGGGCGTGCATGGTTCAAGGCAAGCATGGTTCAAGGCGAGCATGGTCCAAGGGGAGCATGGTTCAAGGTGAGCATGGTTCAAGGTGAGCATGGTTCAAGGTGAGCATGGTTCAAGGCGAGCATGGTTCAAGGTGAGCATGGTTCAAGGTGAGCATGGTTCAAGGCGAGCATGGATCAAGACGAGCATGGTTCAAGGCGAGCATAGTTCAAGGCAAGCATGGTTTCAAGGCAAGCATGGTTCAAGGCGAGCATGGTTCAAGGCGAGCATGGTTCAGGCGAGCATGGTTCAAGACGAGCATGGTTCAAGGCAAGCATGGTTCAAGGCAAGCATGGTTCAAGGTGAGCATGGTTCAAGGTGAGCATGGTTCAAGGTGAGCATGGTTTCAAGGTGAGCATGGTTCAAGGCGAGCATGGTCAAGACGAGCATGTTCAAGGTGAGCATTGTTCAAGGCAAGCATGGTTTAAGGTGAGCATGGTTTCAAGGCGATCATGGTTCAAGGTGAGCATGGTTCAAGACGAGCATGGTTCAAGGGGAGCATGGTTCAAGGCAAGCATGGCTCAAGGCAAGCATGGTTCAAGGTGAGCATGGTTCAAGGTGAGCATGGTTCAAGGCGAGCATGGTTCAAGGTGAGCATGGATCAAGGTGAGCATGGGTTCAAGGTGAGTATGGTTCAAGACGAGCATGGTTCAAGGTGAGCATGGTTCAAGGCGAGCATGGTTCAAGGTGAGCATGGTTCAAGGCGAGCATGGTTCAAGGCAAGCGTGTTCAAGATGAGCATGGGTTCAAGGCGAGCATGGTTCAAGGTGAGCATGGTTCAAGGTGAGGCAATGGTTCAAGGTGAGCATGGTTCAAGGGAGCATGGTTCAAGGCGAGGCATGGTTCAAAGGTGAGCATTCATGGTTCAAGGTGAGGCATGGATCAAGGTGAGCATGGTTCAAGGATGAGTATGGTTCAAGACGAGCATGGTTCAAGGTGAGCATGGTTCAAGGCGAGCATGGTTCAAGGTGAGCATGGTTCAAGGCGAGCATGGTTCAAGGCAAGCGTGTTTCAAGATGAGCATGGTTCAAGGCGAGCATGGTTTCAAGGTGAGCATTGGTTCAAGGTGAGCATGGTTCAAGGTGAGCATGGTTCAAGGTGAGCATGGTTCAAGGCGAGCATGGTTCAAGGTGAGCATGGTTCAAGGTGAGCATGGTTCAAGGTGAGTATGGTTCAAGGCGAGCATGGTTCAAGACGAGCAGGGTTCAAGGTGAGCATGGTTCAAGGCAAGCAGGTTCAAGGCGAGCATGGTTCAAGGTGAGCATGGTTCAAGGTGAGCATGGTTGAAGGTGAGCATGGTTCAAGGCGAGCATGGTTCAAGGCAAGCATGGTTCAAGATGAGCATGGTTGAAGGCGAGCATGGGTTCAAGGTGAGCAGGTTCAATGTGAGCATGGTTCAAGGTGAGCATGGTTCAAGGCGAGCATGGTTTCAAGGTGAGCATGGTTCAAGGTGAGCATGGGTTCAAGGTGAGTATGGTTCAAGGCGAGCATGGTTCAAGACGAGCATGGTTCAAGGCGAGCATGGTTCAAGGCAAGCATGGTTCAAGGCGAGCATGGTTCAAGGTGAGCATGGTTCAAGGTGAGCATGGTTCAAGGTGAGCATGGTTCAAGGCAATCATGGTTCAAGGCGAGCATGGTTCAAGGCGAGCATGGTTTAAGGTGAGCATGGTTCAAGACGAGCATAGTTCAAGGCAAGCATGGTTAAAGGCGAGCATGGTTCAAGGTGAGCATGGTTCAAGGTGAGCATGGTTCAAGGTGAGCATGGTTCAAGGCGAGCATGGTTCAAGGCAAGCATGGTTCAAGGCGAGCATGGTTCAAGGCGAGCATGGTTCAAGGCGAGCATGGATTCAAGGCAAGCATGGTTCAAGGCGAGCATGGTTCAAGGCGAGCATGGTTCAAGGCGAGCATGGTTCAAGACCGAGCATGGTTCAAGGCGAGCATGGTTCAAGGCAAGCATGGTTCAAGGCGAGCATGGTTCAAGGTGAGCATGGTTCAAGGTGAGCATGGTTCAAGGTGAGCATGGTTCAAGGCGAGCATGGTTTCAAGACAAGCATGGTTCAAGGCGAGCATGGTTCAAGGCGAGGACATGGTTCAAGGCAAGCAGGGTTCAAGGCGAGCATGGTTCAAGGCGAGCATGGTTCAAGGCGAGCATGGTTCAAGACGAGCATGGTTCAAGGCGAGCATGGTTCAAGGTGAGCATGGTTCAAGGTGAGCATGGTTCAAGGTCAGCATGGTTCAAGGTGAGCATGGTTCAAGTGAGCATGGTTCAAGGTGAGCCATGGTTCAAGGCGAGCATGGTTCAACGACGAGCATGGTTTCAAGGCGAGCATGGTTCAAGGCAAGCATGGATCAAGGTGAGCATGGTTCAAGGCGAGCATGGTTCAGGCGAGCATGGTTCAAGGGGAGCATGGTTCAAGGTGAGCATGGTTCAAGGTGAGCATGGTTCAAGGTGAGCATGGTTCAAGGCGAGCATGGTTCAAGGTGGAGCATGGTTCAAGGTGAGCATGGTTCAAGGTGAGCATGGTTCAAGGCGAGCATGGTTCAAGACGAGCATGGTTTCAAGGCGAGCATGGTTCAAGGCAAGCATGGATCAAGGTGAGCATGGTTCAAGGCGAGCATGGTTCAAGGGGAGCATGGTTCAAGGTGAGCATGGTTCAAGGTGAGCATGGTTCAAGGTGAGCATGGTTCAAGGCGAGCATGGTTCAAGGTGAGCATGGTTCAAGGTGAGCATGGTTCAAGGCGAGCATGGTTCAAGGCAAGCATGGTTCAAGGCGAGCATGGTTCAAGACGAGCATGGTTCAAGGCGAGCAGGGTTCAAGGCAAGCATGGTTCAAGGCGAGCATGGTTCAAGGTGAGCATGGTTCAAGGTGAGCATGGTTCAAGGTGAGCATGGTTTCAAGGCGAGCATGGTTCAAGGTGAGCATGGTTCAAGGTGAGCATGGTTCAAGGTGAGCATGGTTCAAGGTGAGCATGGTTCAAGGCGAGCATGGTTCAAGGACGAGCATGGTTCAAGGTGAGCATTGTTCAAGGCAAGCATGGTTAAGGTGAGCATGGTTCAAGGCGATCATGTTTCAAGGTGAGCATGGTTCAAGACGAGCATGGTTCAAGGGGAGCATGGTTCAAGGTGAGCATGGCTCAAGGGCAAGCATGGTTCAAGGTGAGCATGGTTCAAGGTGAGCATGGTTCAAGGCGAGCATGGTTCAAGGTGAGCATGGATCAAGGTGAGCATGGTTCAAGGTGAGTATGGTTCAAGACGAGCATGGTTCAAGGTGAGCATGGTTCAAGGCGAGCATGGTTCAAGGTGAGCATGGTTCAAGGCGAGCATGGTTCAAGGCAAGCATTGTTTCAAGATGAGCATGGTTCAAGGCGAGCATGGTTCAAGGTGAGCATGGTTCAAGGTGAGCATGGTTCAAGGTGAGCATGGTTCAAGGTGAGCATGGTTCAAGGCGAGCATGGTTCAAGGTGAGCATGGTTCAAGGTGAGCATGGTTCAAGGTGAGTATGGTTCAAGGCGAGCATGGTTCAAGACGAGCATGGTTCAAGGTGAGCATGGTTCAAGGCAAGCACGGTTCAAGGCGAGCATGGTTCAAGGTGAGCATGGTTCAAGGTGAGCATGGTTCAAGGTGAGCATGGTTCAAGGCGAGCATGGTTCAAGGCAAGCATGGTTCAAGATGAGCATGGTTGAAGGCGAGCATGGTTCAAGGTGAGCATGGGTTCAATGTGAGCATGGTTCCAAGGTGAGCATGGTTCAAGGCGAGCATGGTTCAAGGTGAGCATGGTTCAAGGTGAGCATGGTTCAAGGTGAGTATGGTTCAAGGCGAGCATGGTTCAAGACGAGCATGGTTCAAGCGAGCATGGTTTCAAGGCAAGCATGGTTCAAGGTGAGCATGGTTCAAGGTGAGCATGGTTCAAGGTGAGCATGGTTCAAGGTGAGCATGGTTCAAGGCAATCATGGTTCAAGGCGAGCATGGTTCAAGGCGAGCATGGTTTAAGGTGAGCATGGTTCAAGACGAGCATTGTTCAGGGCAAGCATGGTTAAAGGCGAGCATGGTTCAAGGTGAGCATGGTTCAAGGTGAGCATGGTTCAAGGTGAGCATGGTTCAAGGCCGAGCATGGTTCAAGGCAAGCATGGTTCAAGGCGAGCATGGTTCAAGGCGAGCATGGTTCAAGGCGAGCATGGATCAAGGCAAGCATGGTTCAAGGCGAGCATGGTTCAAGGCGAGCATGGTTCAAGGCGAGCATGGTTCAAGACGAGCATGGTTCAAGGCGAGCATGGTTCAAGGCAAGCATGGTTCAAGGCGAGCATGGTTCAAGGTGAGCATGGTTCAAGGTGAGCATGGTTCAAGGTGAGCATGGTTCAAGGCGAGCATGGTTCAAGACAAGCATGGTTCAAGGCGAGCATGGTTCAAGGCGAGCATGGTTCAAGGCAAGCATGGTTCAAGGCGAGCATGGTTCAAGGCGAGCATGGTTCAAGGCGAGCATGGTTCAAGACGAGCATGGTTCAAGGCGAGCATGGTTCAAGGTGAGCATGGTTCAAGGTGAGCATGGTTCAAGGTGAGCATGGTTCAAGGTGAGCATGGTTCAAGGTGAGCATGGTTCAAGGTGAGCATGGTTCAAGGCGAGCATGGTTCAAGACGAGCATGGTTCAAGGCGAGCATGGTTCAAGGCAAGCATGGATCAAGGTGAGCATGGTTCAAGGCGAGCATGGTTCAAGGGGAGCATGGTTCAAGGTGAGCATGGTTCAAGGTGAGCATGGTTCAAGGTGAGCATGGTTCAAGGCGAGCATGGTTCAAGGTGAGCATGGTTAAAGGTGAGCATGGTTCAAGGCGAGCATGGTTCAAGACGAGCATGGTTCAAGGCGAGCATGGTTCAAGGCAAGCATGGTTCAAGGCAAGCATGGTTCAAGGTGAGCATGGTTCAAGGTGAGCATGGTTCAAGGCGAGCATGGTTCAAGGTGAGCATGGTTCAAGGTGAGCATGGTTCAAGGTGAGCATGGTTCAAGGTGAGCATGGTTCAAGGCGAGCATGGTTCAAGGCGAGCATGGTTCAAGGCAAGCATAGTTTAAGGTGAGCATGGTTCAAGGCGATCATGGTTCAAGGTGAGCATGGTTCAAGACGAGCATGGTTCAAGGGGAGCATGGTTCAAGCCAAGCATGGTTCAAGGCAAGCATGGTTCAAGGTGATCATGGATCAAGGTGAGCATGGTTCAAGGAGAGTATGGTTCAAGACGAGCATGGTTCAAGGTGAGCATGGTTCAAGGCGAGCATGGTTCAAGGTGAGCATGGTTCAAGGCGAGCATGGTTCAAGGCAAGCATGGTTCAAGAGGAGCATGGTTCAAGGCGAGCATGGTTCAAGGTGAGCATGGTTCAAGGCGAGCATGGTTCAAGTGAGCATAGTTCAAGGCGCAGCATGGTTCAAGGCGAGCATGGTTCAAGGTGAGCATGGTTCAAGGTGAGCATGGTTCAAGGCGAGCATGGTTCAAGGCAAGTATGGTTCAAGATGAGCATGGTTCAAGGCAAGCATTGTTCAATGCGAGCATGGTTCAAGACGAGCATGGTTCAAGGTGAGCATGGTTCAAGGCGAGCATGGTTCAAGGCGAGCATGGTTCAAGGCGAGCATGGTTCAAGGCAAGCATGGTTCAAGATGAGCATGGTTCAAGGCGAGCATGGTTCAAGGTGAGCATGGTTCAAGGTGAGCATGGTTCAAGGCGAGCATGGTTCAAAGTGAGCATGGTTCAAGGTGAGTATGGTTCAAGGCGAGCATGGTTCAAGACGAGCATGGTTCAAGGCGAGCATGGTTCAAGGCAAGCATGGTTCAAGGTGAGCATGGTTCAAGGTGAGCATGTTCAAGGCGAGCATGGTTCAAGACGAGCATGGTTCAAGGCAAGCATGGTTCAAGGCGAGCATGGTTCAAGGTGAGCATGGTTCAAGGCGAGCATGGTTCAAGGCAAGCATGGTTCAAGGCGAGCATGGTTCAAGGTGAGCATGGTTCAAGACGAGCATGGTTCAAAGGCGGGCATGGTTCAAGACGAGCATGGTTCAAGGCGAGCATGGTTCAAGGCAAGCATGGTTCAAGGCGAGCATGGTTCAAGGCGAGCATGGTTCAAGGCGAGCATGGTTCAAGTCGAGCATGGTTCAAGGCGAGCATGGTTCAAGGTGAGCATGGTTCAAGGCGAGCATGGTTCAAGGTGAGCATGGTTCAAGGCGAGCATTGTTCAAGGTGAGCATGGTTCAAGGTGAGTATGGTTCAAGCCAAGCATGGTTCAAGACGAGCATGGTTCAAGGCGAGCATGGTTCAAGGCAAGCATGGTTCAAGGTGAGCATGGTTCAAGGTGAGCATGTTTCAAGGCGAGCATGGTTCAAGACGAGCATGGTTCAAGCAAGCATGGTTCAAGGCAAGCATGGTTCAAGGCGAGCATGGTTCAAGGCGAGCATGGTTCAAGGCGAGCATGGTTCAAGACGAGCATGGTTCAAGGCGAGCATGGTTCAAGGCAAGCATGGTTCAAGGCGAGCATGGTTCAAGGTGAGCATGGTTCAAGGTGAGCATGATTCAAGGTGAGCATGGTTCAAGGCGAGCATGGTTCAAGACGAGCATGGTTCAAGGCGAGCATGGTTCAAGGCGAGCATGGTTCAAGGCAAGCATGGTTCAAGGCGAGCATGGTTCAAGGCGAGCATGGTTCAAGGCGAGCATGGTTCAAGACGAGCATGGTTCAAGGCGAGCATGGTTCAAGGCAAGCATGGTTCAAGGTGAGCATGGTTCAAGGTGAGCATGGTTCAAGGTGAGCATGGTTCAAGGTGAGCATGGTTCAAGGTGAGCATGGTTCAAGGTGAGCATGGTTCAAGGCGAGCATGGTTCAAGACGAGCATGGTTCAGGGCGTGCATGGTTCAAGGCAAGCATGGTTCAAGGCGAGCATGGTCCAAGGGGAGCATGGTTCAAGGTGAGCATGGTTCAAGGTGAGCATGGTTCAAGGTGAGCATGGTTCAAGGCGAGCATGGTTCAAGGTGAGCATGGTTCAAGGTGAGCATGGTTCAAGGCGAGCATGGATCAAGACGAGCATGGTTCAAGGCGAGCATAGTTCAAGGCAAGCATGGTTCAAGGCAAGCATGGTTCAAGGCGAGCATGGTTCAAGGCGAGCATGGTTCAAGGCGAGCATGGTTCAAGACGAGCATGGTTCAAGGCAAGCATGGTTCAAGGCAAGCATGGTTCAAGGTGAGCATGGTTCAAGGTGAGCATGGTTCAAGGTGAGCATGGTTCAAGGTGAGCATGGTTCAAGGCGAGCATGGTTCAAGACGAGCATGGTTCAAGGTGAGCATTGTTCAAGGCAAGCATGGTTTAAGGTGAGCATGGTTCAAGGCGATCATGGTTCAAGGTGAGCATGGTTCAAGACGAGCATGGTTCAAGGGGAGCATGGTTCAAGGCAAGCATGGCTCAAGGCAAGCATGGTTCAAGGTGAGCATGGTTCAAGGTGAGCATGGTTCAAGGCGAGCATGGTTCAAGGTGAGCATGGATCAAGGTGAGCATGGTTCAAGGTGAGTATGGTTCAAGACGAGCATGGTTCAAGGTGAGCATGGTTCAAGGCGAGCATGGTTCAAGGTGAGCATGGTTCAAGGCGAGCATGGTTCAAGGCAAGCGTGTTTCAAGATGAGCATGGTTCAAGGCGAGCATGGTTCAAGGTGAGCATGGTTCAAGGTGAGCATGGTTCAAGGTGAGCATGGTTCAAGGTGAGCATGGTTCAAGGCGAGCATGGTTCAAGGTGAGCATGGTTCAAGGTGAGCATGGTTCAAGGTGAGTATGGTTCAAGGCGAGCATGGTTCAAGACGAGCATGGTTCAAGGTGAGCATGGTTCAAGGCAAGCATGGTTCAAGGCGAGCATGGTTCAAGGTGAGCATGGTTCAAGGTGAGCATGGTTCAAGGTGAGCATGGTTCAAGGCGAGCATGGTTCAAGGCAAGCATGGTTCAAGATGAGCATGGTTGAAGGCGAGCATGGTTCAAGGTGAGCATGGTTCAATGTGAGCATGGTTCAAGGTGAGCATGGTTCAAGGCGAGCATGGTTCAAGGTGAGCATGGTTCAAGGTGAGCATGGTTCAAGGTGAGTATGGTTCAAGGCGAGCATGGTTCAAGACGAGCATGGTTCAAGGCGAGCATGGTTCAAGGCAAGCATGGTTCAAGGCGAGCATGGTTCAAGGTGAGCATGGTTCAAGGTGAGCATGGTTCAAGGTGAGCATGGTTCAAGGCAATCATGGTTCAAGGCGAGCATGGTTCAAGGCGAGCATGGTTTAAGGTGAGCATGGTTCAAGACGAGCATAGTTCAAGGCAAGCATGGTTAAAGGCGAGCATGGTTCAAGGTGAGCATGGTTCAAGGTGAGCATGGTTCAAGGTGAGCATGGTTCAAGGCGAGCATGGTTCAAGGCAAGCATGGTTCAAAGGCGAGCATGGTTCAAGGCGAGCATGGTTCAAGGCGAGCATGGATCAAGGCAAGCATGGTTCAAGGCGAGCATGGTTCAAGGCGAGCATGGTTCAAGGCGAGCATGGTTCAAGACGAGCATGGTTCAAGGCGAGCATGGTTCAAGGCAAGCATGGTTCAAGGCGAGCATGGTTCAAGGTGAGCATGGTTCAAGGTGAGCATGGTTCAAGGTGAGCATGGTTCAAGGCGAGCATGGTTCAAGACAAGCATGGTTCAAGGCGAGCATGGTTCAAGGCGAGCATAGGTTCAAGGCAAGCATGGTTCAAGGCGAGCATGGTTCAAGGCGAGCATGGTTCAAGGCGAGCATGGTTCAAGACGAGCATGGTTCAAGGCGAGCATGGTTCAAGGTGAGCATGGTTCAAGGTGAGCATGGTTCAAGGTCAGCATGGTTCAAGGTGAGCATGGTTCAAGGTGAGCATGGTTCAAGGTGAGCATGGTTCAAGGCGAGCATGGTTCAAGACGAGCATGGTTCAAGGCGAGCATGGTTCAAGGCAAGCATGGATCAAGGTGAGCATGGTTCAAGGCGAGCATGGTTCAAGGCGAGCATGGTTCAAGGGGAGCATGGTTCAAGGTGAGCATGGTTCAAGGTGAGCATGGTTCAAGGTGAGCATGGTTCAAGGCGAGCATGGTTCAAGGTGAGCATGGTTCAAGGTGAGCATGGTTCAAGGTGAGCATGGTTCAAGGCGAGCATGGTTCAAGACGAGCATGGTTCAAGGCGAGCATGGTTCAAGGCAAGCATGGATCAAGGTGAGCATGGTTCAAGGCGAGCATGGTTCAAGGGGAGCATGGTTCAAGGTGAGCATGGTTCAAGGTGAGCATGGTTCAAGGTGAGCATGGTTCAAGGCGAGCATGGTTCAAGGTGAGCATGGTTCAAGGTGAGCATGGTTCAAGGCGAGCATGGTTCAAGGCAAGCATGGTTCAAGGCGAGCATGGTTCAAGACGAGCATGGTTCAAGGCGAGCATGGTTCAAGGCAAGCATGGTTCAAGGCGAGCATGGTTCAAGGTGAGCATGGTTCAAGGTGAGCATGGTTCAAGGTGAGCATGGTTCAAGGCGAGCATGGTTCAAGGTGAGCATGGTTCAAGGTGAGCATGGTTCAAGGTGAGCATGGTTCAAGGTGAGCATGGTTCAAGGCGAGCATGGTTCAAGACGAGCATGGTTCAAGGTGAGCATTGTTCAAGGCAAGCATGGTTTAAGGTGAGCATGGTTCAAGGCGATCATGGTTCAAGGTGAGCATGGTTCAAGACGAGCATGGTTCAAGGGGAGCATGGTTCAAGGTGAGCATGGCTCAAGGCAAGCATGGTTCAAGGTGAGCATGGTTCAAGGTGAGCATGGTTCAAGGCGAGCATGGTTCAAGGTGAGCATGGATCAAGGTGAGCATGGTTCAAGGTGAGTATGGTTCAAGACGAGCATGGTTCAAGGTGAGCATGGTTCAAGGCGAGCATGGTTCAAGGTGAGCATGGTTCAAGGCGAGCATGGTTCAAGGCAAGCATGTTTCAAGATGAGCATGGTTCAAGGCGAGCATGGTTCAAGGTGAGCATGGTTCAAGGTGAGCATGGTTCAAGGTGAGCATGGTTCAAGGTGAGCATGGTTCAAGGCGAGCATGGTTCAAGGTGAGCATGGTTCAAGGTGAGCATGGTTCAAGGTGAGTATGGTTCAAGGCGAGCATGGTTCAAGACGAGCATGGTTCAAGGTGAGCATGGTTCAAGGCAAGCACGGTTCAAGGCGAGCATGGTTCAAGGTGAGCATGGTTCAAGGTGAGCATGGTTCAAGGTGAGCATGGTTCAAGGCGAGCATGGTTCAAGGCAAGCATGGTTCAAGATGAGCATGGTTGAAGGCGAGCATGGTTCAAGGTGAGCATGGTTCAATGTGAGCATGGTTCAAGGTGAGCATGGTTCAAGGCGAGCATGGTTCAAGGTGAGCATGGTTCAAGGTGAGCATGGTTCAAGGTGAGTATGGTTCAAGGCGAGCATGGTTCAAGACGAGCATGGTTCAAGGCGAGCATGGTTCAAGGCAAGCATGGTTCAAGGTGAGCATGGTTCAAGGTGAGCATGGTTCAAGGTGAGCATGGTTCAAGGTGAGCATGGTTCAAGGCAATCATGGTTCAAGGCGAGCATGGTTCAAGGCGAGCATGGTTTAAGGTGAGCATGGTTCAAGACGAGCATTGTTCAGGGCAAGCATGGTTAAAGGCGAGCATGGTTCAAGGTGAGCATGGTTCAAGGTGAGCATGGTTCAAGGTGAGCATGGTTCAAGGCGAGCATGGTTCAAGGCAAGCATGGTTCAAGGCGAGCATGGTTCAAGGCGAGCATGGTTCAAGGCGAGCATGGATCAAGGCAAGCATGGTTCAAGGCGAGCATGGTTCAAGGCGAGCATGGTTCAAGGCGAGCATGGTTCAAGACGAGCATGGTTCAAGGCGAGCATGGTTCAAGGCAAGCATGGTTCAAGGCGAGCATGGTTCAAGGTGAGCATGGTTCAAGGTGAGCATGGTTCAAGGTGAGCATGGTTCAAGGCGAGCATGGTTCAAGACAAGCATGGTTCAAGGCGAGCATGGTTCAAGGCGAGCATGGTTCAAGGCAAGCATGGTTCAAGGCGAGCATGGTTCAAGGCGAGCATGGTTCAAGGCGAGCATGGTTCAAGACGAGCATGGTTCAAGGCGAGCATGGTTCAAGGTGAGCATGGTTCAAGGTGAGCATGGTTCAAGGTGAGCATGGTTCAAGGTGAGCATGGTTCAAGGTGAGCATGGTTCAAGGTGAGCATGGTTCAAGGCGAGCATGGTTCAAGACGAGCATGGTTCAAGGCGAGCATGGTTCAAGGCAAGCATGGATCAAGGTGAGCATGGTTCAAGGCGAGCATGGTTCAAGGCGAGCATGGTTCAAGGGGAGCATGGTTCAAGGTGAGCATGGTTCAAGGTGAGCATGGTTCAAGGTGAGCATGGTTCAAGGCGAGCATGGTTCAAGGTGAGCATGGTTCAAGGTGAGCATGGTTCAAGGTGAGTATGGTTCAAGGCGAGCATGGTTCAAGACGAGCATGGTTCAAGGCGAGCATGGTTCAAGGCAAGCATGGATCAAGGTGAGCATGGTTCAAGGCGAGCATGGTTCAAGGGGAGCATGGTTCAAGGTGAGCATGGTTCAAGGTGAGCATGGTTCAAGGTGAGCATGGTTCAAGGCGAGCATGGTTCAAGGTGAGCATGGTTCAAGGTGAGCATGGTTCAAGGCGAGCATGGTTCAAGACGAGCATGGTTCAAGGCGAGCATGGTTCAAGGCAAGCATGGTTCAAGGTGAGCATGGTTCAAGGTGAGCATGTTTCAAGGTGAGCATGGTTCAAGACGAGCATGGTTCAAGGCAAGCATGGTTCAAGGCGAGCATGGTTCAAGGTGAGCATGGTTCAAGGCGAGCATGGTTCAAGGCAAGCATGGTTCAAGGCGAGCATGGTTCAAGGTGAGCATGGTTCAAGACGAGCATGGTTCAAGGCGGGCATGGTTCAAGACGAGCATGGTTCAAGGCGAGCATGGTTCAAGGCAAGCATGGTTCAAGGCGAGCATGGTTCAAGGCGAGCATGGTTCAAGGCGAGCATGGTTCAAGTCGAGCATGGTTCAAGGTGAGCATGGTTCAAGGTGAGCATGGTTCAAGGCGAGCATGGTTCAAGGTGAGCATGGTTCAAGGCGAGCATTGTTCAAGGTGAGCATGGTTCAAGGTGAGTATGGTTCAAGCCAAGCATGGTTCAAGACGAGCATGGTTCAAGGCGAGCATGGTTCAAGGCAAGCATGGTTCAAGGTGAGCATGGTTCAAGGTGAGCATGTTTCAAGGCGAGCATGGTTCAAGACGAGCATGGTTCAAGGCAAGCATGGTTCAAGGCAAGCATGGTTCAAGGCGAGCATGGTTCAAGGCGAGCATGGTTCAAGGCGAGCATGGTTCAAGACGAGCATGGTTCAAGGCGAGCATGGTTCAAGGCAAGCATGGTTCAAGGCGAGCATGGTTCAAGGTGAGCATGGTTCAAGGCAAGCATGGTTCAAGGCGAGCATGGTTCAAGGCAAGCATGGTTCAAGACGAGCATGGTTCAAGGTGAGTATGGTTCAAGACGAGCATGGTTCAAGGTGAGCATGGTTCAAGGCGAGCATGGTTCAAGGTGAGCATGGTTCAAGGCGAGCATGGTTCAAGGCAAGCATGTTTCAAGATGAGCATGGTTGAAGGCGAGCATGGTTCAAGGTGAGCATGGTTCAATGTGAGCATGGTTCAAGGTGAGCATGGTTCAAGGCGAGCATGGTTCAAGGTGAGCATGGTTCAAGGTGAGCATGGTTCAAGGTGAGTATGGTTCAAGGCGAGCATGGTTCAAGACGAGCATGGTTCAAGGCGAGCATGGTTCAAGGCAAGCATGGTTCAAGGCGAGCATGGTTCAAGGTGAGCATGGTTCAAGGTGAGCATGGTTCAAGGTGAGCATGGTTCAAGGCAATCATGGTTCAAGGCGAGCATGGTTCAAGGCGAGCATGGTTTAAGGTGAGCATGGTTCAAGACGAGCATAGTTCAGGGCAAGCATGGTTAAAGGCGAGCATGGTTCAAGGTGAGCATGGTTCAAGGTGAGCATGGTTCAAGGTGAGCATGGTTCAAGGCGAGCATGGTTCAAGGCAAGCATGGTTCAAGGCGAGCATGGTTCAAGGCGAGCATGGTTCAAGGCGAGCATGGATCAAGGCAAGCATGGTTCAAGGCGAGCATGGTTCAAGGCGAGCATGGTTCAAGGCGAGCATGGTTCAAGACGAGCATGGTTCAAGGCGAGCATGGTTCAAGGCAAGCATGGTTCAAGGCGAGCATGGTTCAAGGTGAGCATGGTTCAAGGTGAGCATGGTTCAAGGTGAGCATGGTTCAAGGCGAGCATGGTTCAAGACAAGCATGGTTCAAGGCGAGCATGGTTCAAGGCGAGCATGGTTCAAGGCAAGCATGGTTCAAGGCGAGCATGGTTCAAGGCGAGCATGGTTCAAGGCGAGCATGGTTCAAGACGAGCATGGTTCAAGGCGAGCATGGTTCAAGGTGAGCATGGTTCAAGGTGAGCATGGTTCAAGGTGAGCATGGTTCAAGGCGAGCATGGTTCAAGGTGAGCATGGTTCAAGGTGAGCATGGTTCAAGGTGAGTATGGTTCAAGGCGAGCATGGTTCAAGACGAGCATGGTTCAAGGCGAGCATGGTTCAAGGCAAGCATGGATCAAGGTGAGCATGGTTCAAGGCGAGCATGGTTCAAGGGGAGCATGGTTCAAGGTGAGCATGGTTCAAGGTGAGCATGGTTCAAGGTGAGCATGGTTCAAGGCGAGCATGGTTCAAGGTGAGCATGGTTCAAGGTGAGCATGGTTCAAGGCGAGCATGGTTCAAGACGAGCATGGTTCAAGGCGAGCATGGTTCAAGGCAAGCATGGTTCAAGGTGAGCATGGTTCAAGGTGAGCATGTTTCAAGGTGAGCATGGTTCAAGACGAGCATGGTTCAAGGCAAGCATGGTTCAAGGCGAGCATGGTTCAAGGTGAGCATGGTTCAAGGCGAGCATGGTTCAAGGCAAGCATGGTTCAAGGCGAGCATGGTTCAAGGTGAGCATGGTTCAAGACGAGCATGGTTCAAGGCGGGCATGGTTCAAGACGAGCATGGTTCAAGGCGAGCATGGTTCAAGGCAAGCATGGTTCAAGGCGAGCATGGTTCAAGGCGAGCATGGTTCAAGGCGAGCATGGTTCAAGTCGAGCATGGTTCAAGGTGAGCATGGTTCAAGGTGAGCATGGTTCAAGGCGAGCATGGTTCAAGGTGAGCATGGTTCAAGGCGAGCATTGTTCAAGGTGAGCATGGTTCAAGGTGAGTATGGTTCAAGCCAAGCATGGTTCAAGACGAGCATGGTTCAAGGCGAGCATGGTTCAAGGCAAGCATGGTTCAAGGTGAGCATGGTTCAAGGTGAGCATGTTTCAAGGCGAGCATGGTTCAAGACGAGCATGGTTCAAGGCAAGCATGGTTCAAGGCAAGCATGGTTCAAGGCGAGCATGGTTCAAGGCGAGCATGGTTCAAGGCGAGCATGGTTCAAGACGAGCATGGTTCAAGGCGAGCATGGTTCAAGGCAAGCATGGTTCAAGGCGAGCATGGTTCAAGGTGAGCATGGTTCAAGGCAAGCATGGTTCAAGGCGAGCATGGTTCAAGGCAAGCATGGTTCAAGACGAGCATGGTTCAAGGTGAGTATGGTTCAAGACGAGCATGGTTCAAGGTGAGCATGGTTCAAGGCGAGCATGGTTCAAGGTGAGCATGGTTCAAGGCGAGCATGGTTCAAGGCAAGCATGTTTCAAGATGAGCATGGTTGAAGGCGAGCATGGTTCAAGGTGAGCATGGTTCAATGTGAGCATGGTTCAAGGTGAGCATGGTTCAAGGCGAGCATGGTTCAAGGTGAGCATGGTTCAAGGTGAGCATGGTTCAAGGTGAGTATGGTTCAAGGCGAGCATGGTTCAAGACGAGCATGGTTCAAGGCGAGCATGGTTCAAGGCAAGCATGGTTCAAGGCGAGCATGGTTCAAGGTGAGCATGGTTCAAGGTGAGCATGGTTCAAGGTGAGCATGGTTCAAGGCAATCATGGTTCAAGGCGAGCATGGTTCAAGGCGAGCATGGTTTAAGGTGAGCATGGTTCAAGACGAGCATAGTTCAGGGCAAGCATGGTTAAAGGCGAGCATGGTTCAAGGTGAGCATGGTTCAAGGTGAGCATGGTTCAAGGTGAGCATGGTTCAAGGCGAGCATGGTTCAAGGCAAGCATGGTTCAAGGCGAGCATGGTTCAAGGCGAGCATGGTTCAAGGCGAGCATGGATCAAGGCAAGCATGGTTCAAGGCGAGCATGGTTCAAGGCGAGCATGGTTCAAGGCGAGCATGGTTCAAGACGAGCATGGTTCAAGGCGAGCATGGTTCAAGGCAAGCATGGTTCAAGGCGAGCATGGTTCAAGGTGAGCATGGTTCAAGGTGAGCATGGTTCAAGGTGAGCATGGTTCAAGGCGAGCATGGTTCAAGACAAGCATGGTTCAAGGCGAGCATGGTTCAAGGCGAGCATGGTTCAAGGCAAGCATGGTTCAAGGCGAGCATGGTTCAAGGCGAGCATGGTTCAAGGCGAGCATGGTTCAAGACGAGCATGGTTCAAGGCGAGCATGGTTCAAGGTGAGCATGGTTCAAGGTGAGCATGGTTCAAGGTGAGCATGGTTCAAGGTGAGCATGGTTCAAGGTGAGCATGGTTCAAGGTGAGCATGGTTCAAGGCGAGCATGGTTCAAGACGAGCATGGTTCAAGGCGAGCATGGTTCAAGGCAAGCATGGATCAAGGTGAGCATGGTTCAAGGCGAGCATGGTTCAAGGCGAGCATGGTTCAAGGGGAGCATGGTTCAAGGTGAGCATGGTTCAAGGTGAGCATGGTTCAAGGTGAGCATGGTTCAAGGCGAGCATGGTTCAAGGTGAGCATGGTTCAAGGTGAGCATGGTTCAAGGTGAGTATGGTTCAAGGCGAGCATGGTTCAAGACGAGCATGGTTCAAGGCGAGCATGGTTCAAGGCAAGCATGGATCAAGGTGAGCATGGTTCAAGGCGAGCATGGTTCAAGGGGAGCATGGTTCAAGGTGAGCATGGTTCAAGGTGAGCATGGTTCAAGGTGAGCATGGTTCAAGGCGAGCATGGTTCAAGGTGAGCATGGTTCAAGGTGAGCATGGTTCAAGGCGAGCATGGTTCAAGACGAGCATGGTTCAAGGCGAGCATGGTTCAAGGCAAGCATGGTTCAAGGTGAGCATGGTTCAAGGTGAGCATGTTTCAAGGCGAGCATGGTTCAAGACGAGCATGGTTCAAGGCAAGCATGGTTCAAGGCGAGCATGGTTCAAGGTGAGCATGGTTCAAGGCGAGCATGGTTCAAGGCAAGCATGGTTCAAGGCGAGCATGGTTCAAGGTGAGCATGGTTCAAGGCAAGCATGGTTCAAGGCGAGCATGGTTCAAGGTGAGCATGGTTCAAGGCGGGCATGGTTCAAGACGAGCATGGTTCAAGGCGAGCATGGTTCAAGGCAAGCATGGTTCAAGGCGAGCATGGTTCAAGGCGAGCATGGTTCAAGGCGAGCATGGTTCAAGTCGAGCATGGTTCAAGGTGAGCATGGTTCAAGGTGAGCATGGTTCAAGGCGAGCATGGTTCAAGGTGAGCATGGTTCAAGGCGAGCATTGTTCAAGGTGAGCATGGTTCAAGGTGAGTATGGTTCAAGCCAAGCATGGTTCAAGACGAGCATGGTTCAAGGCGAGCATGGTTCAAGGCAAGCATGGTTCAAGGTGAGCATGGTTCAAGGTGAGCATGTTTCAAGGCGAGCATGGTTCAAGACGAGCATGGTTCAAGGCAAGCATGGTTCAAGGCAAGCATGGTTCAAGGCGAGCATGGTTCAAGGCGAGCATGGTTCAAGGCGAGCATGGTTCAAGACGAGCATGGTTCAAGGCGAGCATGGTTCAAGGCAAGCATGGTTCAAGGCGAGCATGGTTCAAGGTGAGCATGGTTCAAGGTGAGCATGGTTCAAGGTGAGCATGGTTCAAGGCGAGCATGGTTCAAGACGAGCATGGTTCAAGGCGAGCATGGTTCAAGGCGAGCATGGTTCAAGGCGAGCATGGTTCAAGGCGAGCATGGTTCAAGGCGAGCATGGTTCAAGGCGAGCATGGTTCAAGACGAGCATGGTTCAAGGCGAGCATGGTTCAAGGCAAGCATGGTTCAAGGTGAGCATGGTTCAAGGCAAGCATGGTTCAAGGTGAGCATGGTTCAAGGTGAGCATGGTTCAAGGTGAGCATGGTTCAAGGTGAGCATGGTTCAAGGCGAGCATGGTTCAAGACGAGCATGGTTCAAGGCGAGCATGGTTCAAGGCGAGCATGGTTCAAGGCGAGCATGGTCCAAGGGGAGCATGGTTCAAGGTGAGCATGGTTCAAGGTGAGCATGGTTCAAGGTGAGCATGGTTCAAGGCGAGCATGGTTCAAGGTGAGCATGGTTCAAGGTGAGCATGGTTCAAGGCGAGCATGGTTCAAGACGAGCATGGTTCAAGGCGAGCATGGTTCAAGGCAAGCATGGTTCAAGGCAAGCATGGTTCAAGGCGAGCATGGTTCAAGGCGAGCATGGTTCAAGGCGAGCATGGTTCAAGACGAGCATGGTTCAAGGCGAGCATGGTTCAAGGCAAGCATGGTTCAAGGTGAGCATGGTTCAAGTTGAGCATGGTTCAAGGTGAGCATGGTTCAAGGTGAGCATGGTTCAAGGTGAGCATGGTTCAAGGTGAGCATGGTTCAAGGCGAGCATTCTTCAAGACGAGCATGGTTCAAGGCGAGCATGGTTCAAGGCAAGCATGGTTCAAGGCAAGCATGGTTCAAGGTGAGCATGGTTCAAGGTGAGCATGGTTCAAGGCGAGCATGGTTCAAGGTGAGCATGGTTCAAGGTGAGCATGGTTCAAGGTGAGCATGTTTCAAGGCGAGCATGGTTCAAGACGAGCATGGTTCAAGGCAAGCATGGTTCAAGGCGAGCATGGTTCAAGGTGAGCATGGTTCAAGGCGAGCATGGTTCAAGGCAAGCATGGTTCAAGGCGAGCATGGTTCAAGGTGAGCATGGTTCAAGACGAGCATGGTTCAAGGCGGGCATGGTTCAAGACGAGCATGGTTCAAGGCGAGCATGGTTCAAGGCAAGCATGGTTCAAGGCGAGCATGGTTCAAGGCGAGCATGGTTCAAGGCGAGCATGGTTCAAGGCGAGCATGGTTCAAGGTGAGCATGGTTCAAGGTGAGCATGGTTCAAGGCGAGCATGGTTCAAGGTGAGCATGGTTCAAGGCGAGCATTGTTCAAGGCAAGCATGGTTAAAGGTGAGCATGGTTCAAGGTGAGCATGTTTCAAGGCGAGCATGGTTCAAGACGAGCATGGTTCAAGGCAAGCATGGTTCAAGGCGAGCATGGTTCAAGGCGAGCATGGTTCAAGGCGAGCATGGTTCAAGGCAAGCATGGTTCAAGGCGAGCATGGTTCAAGGTGAGCATGGTTCAAGGTGAGCATGGTTCAAGGTGAGCATGGTTCAAGGCGAGCATGGTTCAAGACGAGCATGGTTCAAGGCGAGCATGGTTCAAGGCGAGCATGGTTCAAGACGAGCATGGTTCAAGGCGAGCATGGTTCAAGGCGAGCATGGTTCAAGGCGAGCATGGTTCAAGACGAGCATGGTTCAAGGCGAGCATGGTTCAAGGCAAGCATGGTTCAAGGTGAGCATGGTTCAAGGTGAGCATGGTTCAAGGTGAGCATTGTTCAAGGCAAGCATGGTTCAAGGTGAGCATGGTTCAAGGTGAGCATGTTTCAAGGCGAGCATGGTTCAAGACGAGCATGGTTCAAGGCAAGCATGGTTCAAGGCGAGCATGGTTCAAGGCGAGCATGGTTCAAGGCGAGCATGGTTCAAGGCAAGCATGGTTCAAGGCGAGCATGCAAGGTGAGCATGGTTCAAGGTGAGCATGGTTCAAGGTGAGCATGGTTCAAGGTGAGCATGGTTCAAGGCAAGCATGGTTCAAGGTGAGCATGGTTCAAGGTGAGCATGTTTCAAGGCGAGCATGGTTCAAGACGAGCATGGTTCAAGGCAAGCATGGTTCAAGGCGAGCATGGTTCAAGGCGAGCATGGTTCAAGGCGAGCATGGTTCAAGGCGAGCATGGTTCAAGACGAGCATGGTTCAAGGCGAGCATGGTTCAAGGCAAGCATGGTTCAAGGCGAGCATGGTTCAAGGTGAGCATGGTTCAAGGTGAGCATGGTTCAAGGTGAGCATGGTTCAAGGCGAGCATGGTTCAAGACGAGCATGGTTCAAGGCGAGCATGGTTCAAGGCGAGCATGGTTCAAGACGAGCATGGTTCAAGGCGAGCATGGTTCAAGGCGAGCATGGTTCAAGGCGAGCATGGTTCAAGACGAGCATGGTTCAAGACGAGCATGGTTCAAGGCGAGCATGGTTCAAGGCAAGCATGGTTCAAGGCAAGCATGGTTCAAGGCGAGTATGGTTCAAGGCGAGCATGGTTCAAGGCGAGCATGGTTCAAGACGAGCATGGTTCAAGGCGAGCATGGTTCAAGGCAAGCATGGTTCAAGGTGAGCATGGTTCAAGTTGAGCATGGTTCAAGGTGAGCATGGTTCAAGGTGAGCATGGTTCAAGGTGAGCATGGTTCAAGGTGAGCATGGTTCAAGGCGAGCATTCTTCAAGACGAGCATGGTTCAAGGCGAGCATGGTTCAAGGCAAGCATGGTTCAAGGCAAGCATGGTTCAAGGTGAGCATGGTTCAAGGTGAGCATGGTTCAAGGCGAGCATGGTTCAAGGTGAGCATGGTTCAAGGTGAGCATGGTTCAAGGTGAGCATGTTTCAAGGCGAGCATGGTTCAAGACGAGCATGGTTCAAGGCAAGCATGGTTCAAGGCGAGCATGGTTCAAGGTGAGCATGGTTCAAGGCGAGCATGGTTCAAGGCAAGCATGGTTCAAGGCGAGCATGGTTCAAGGTGAGCATGGTTCAAGACGAGCATGGTTCAAGGCGGGCATGGTTCAAGACGAGCATGGTTCAAGGCGAGCATGGTTCAAGGCAAGCATGGTTCAAGGCGAGCATGGTTCAAGGCGAGCATGGTTCAAGGCGAGCATGGTTCAAGGCGAGCATGGTTCAAGGTGAGCATGGTTCAAGGTGAGCATGGTTCAAGGCGAGCATGGTTCAAGGTGAGCATGGTTCAAGGCGAGCATTGTTCAAGGCAAGCATGGTTCAAGGTGAGCATGGTTCAAGGTGAGCATGTTTCAAGGCGAGCATGGTTCAAGACGAGCATGGTTCAAGGCAAGCATGGTTCAAGGCGAGCATGGTTCAAGGCGAGCATGGTTCAAGGCGAGCATGGTTCAAGGCAAGCATGGTTCAAGGCGAGCATGGTTCAAGGTGAGCATGGTTCAAGGTGAGCATGGTTCAAGGTGAGCATGGTTCAAGGCGAGCATGGTTCAAGACGAGCATGGTTCAAGGCGAGCATGGTTCAAGGCGAGCATGGTTCAAGACGAGCATGGTTCAAGGCGAGCATGGTTCAAGGCGAGCATGGTTCAAGGCGAGCATGGTTCAAGACGAGCATGGTTCAAGGCGAGCATGGTTCAAGGCAAGCATGGTTCAAGGTGAGCATGGTTCAAGGTGAGCATGGTTCAAGGTGAGCATTGTTCAAGGCAAGCATGGTTCAAGGTGAGCATGGTTCAAGGTGAGCATGTTTCAAGGCGAGCATGGTTCAAGACGAGCATGGTTCAAGGCAAGCATGGTTCAAGGCGAGCATGGTTCAAGGCGAGCATGGTTCAAGGCGAGCATGGTTCAAGGCAAGCATGGTTCAAGGCGAGCATGGTTCAAGGTGAGCATGGTTCAAGGTGAGCATGGTTCAAGGTGAGCATGGTTCAAGGTGAGCATGGTTCAAGGCAAGCATGGTTCAAGGTGAGCATGGTTCAAGGTGAGCATGTTTCAAGGCGAGCATGGTTCAAGACGAGCATGGTTCAAGGCAAGCATGGTTCAAGGCGAGCATGGTTCAAGGCGAGCATGGTTCAAGGCGAGCATGGTTCAAGGCGAGCATGGTTCAAGACGAGCATGGTTCAAGGCGAGCATGGTTCAAGGCAAGCATGGTTCAAGGCGAGCATGGTTCAAGGTGAGCATGGTTCAAGGTGAGCATGGTTCAAGGTGAGCATGGTTCAAGGCGAGCATGGTTCAAGACGAGCATGGTTCAAGGCGAGCATGGTTCAAGGCGAGCATGGTTCAAGACGAGCATGGTTCAAGGCGAGCATGGTTCAAGGCGAGCATGGTTCAAGGCGAGCATGGTTCAAGACGAGCATGGTTCAAGGCGAGCATGGTTCAAGGCAAGCATGGTTCAAGGTGAGCATGGTTCAAGGTGAGCATGGTTCAAGGTGAGCATGGTTCAAGGTGAGCATGGTTCAAGGGGAGCATGGTTCAAGGTGAGCATGGTTCAAGGCGAGCATGGTTCAAGACGAGCATGGTTCAAGGCGAGCATGGTTCAAGGCAAGCATGGTTCAAGGCGAGCATGGTCCAAGGGGAGCATGGTTCAAGGTGAGCATGGTTCAAGGTGAGCATGGTTCAAGGTGAGCATGGTTCAAGGCGAGCATGGTTCAAGGCGAGCATGGTTCAAGGTGAGCATGGTTCAAGGCGAGCATGGTTCAAGACGAGCATGGTTCAAGGCGAGCATGGTTCAAGGCAAGCATGGTTCAAGGCAAGCATGGTTCAAGGCGAGCATGGTTCAAGGCGAGCATGGTTCAAGGCGAGCATGGTTCAAGACGAGCATGGTTCAAGGCGAGCATGGTTCAAGGCAAGCATGGTTCAAGGTGAGCATGGTTCAAGGTGAGCATGGTTCAAGGTGAGCATGGTTCAAGGTGAGCATGGTTCAAGGTGAGCATGGTTCAAGGTGAGCATGGTTCAAGGCGAGCATTCTTCAAGACGAGCATGGTTCAAGGCGAGCATGGTTCAAGGCAAGCATGGTTCAAGACGAGCATGGTTCAAGGCAAGCATGGTTCAAGGCAAGCATGGTTCAAGGCGAGCATGGTTCAAGGCGAGCATGGTTCAAGGCGAGCATGGTTCAAGACGAGCATGGTTCAAGGCGAGCATGGTTCAAGGCAAGCATGGTTCAAGGCGAGCATGGTTCAAGGTGAGCATGGTTCAAGGTGAGCATGGTTCAAGGCGACGTCATGCTGAGGATCTTCCTCAGCATCGTCGCCGTCCTCGACCTCAACCTGATGTAGCTTGACATGAAGAACGCTTTCCTGCAGAGTAAGCTCGACCGGGTGCTGTACATGTACCAGCCGGACTACTTCGACGATGGGACCGGCCGGGTGTGCAAGCTGCTGAAGAGCCTCTACGGGCTGAAGTAGTCACCGTTGCTGTGGTACACGGCTCTCGACAGCGTGCTGCTGGGCATGGGCTGGAAGAAGAGCCAAGTCGACACGGCCCTCTACTTCAAGGTCGGCGACGGCGGAGTGACGTGCTGGGTGCTGGTCTACGTCGACGACCTGCTCGCCGCCAGCAGTAGCACCGCGACGCTGAAGGAGCTATTGGAGGCCGCCTTTGAGCTGCGCGAGATCTCGCCGGTCGTCAAGTACCTCGGGCTGGAGGTCGTGCGCGATAGGCCGGTGAGGAAGCTGTGGCTACACCAGCAGAACTATGCCGACACGAGGAGGAGGAGTACCAGCAGAAGGTTGGCTCGCTGCAGTTCGCAGTGACGTTGACAAGGCCGGACATCGCCTTCGCCTGCAGCAAGTTGGGGAGCGGCCTCATGGTGAGGAGCAACCAGCACTGGCACGAGGTCGACCGCTGCCTCACCTACCACGCTGACACCCGTGACACTGCCCTGGAGTTCGGCGGTGGACCGAGGTCGCTGGAGCTGATCGGCTACATGGACGCCGACGATGTGGGGGACAAGTAGAACCGGACAAGCACAGGCAGCTACGTCTACGGAGGGGCCGCCGTCTCCTGGTCGAGCTCGCGCATCAAGTGTGCGACTTTGTCGTCGACCGAGTTGGAGTACGTGGCGGCCACGGATGCTGGCAAGGAGGGACGCCGACTCCGCTTCCTCCTTGCGGAGTTCCAGCAGCTTGATGCTGGGAAGCCGACTGTTCTTTGAGTGTTCAACAAGTCGGCCATCACGGTCGCTGAGGGCTTGGGGCTGATGGGCAACCTCAAGCACATGGAGCGACGCTACGCCTGGCTGCAGCACATGGTGAAGCGCGTGAAGTTTGTGTTGAAGTACATCCCGACCACGGAGCAGCCGGCTGACTTCCTTACCAAGGCACTGCATTTTCCGGCCTTCAACCGGTGCTTTGTCGCCATCGGCCAAGTGCGCCTGGTCGACGTGAGCGACGGCGATGATGACGTGGAGTAGTAGGTGTCGTGCCCTTCTGCACGGCTGGTGCGGTGACGGCGTGCTGTATGTGGAGTACACACCGAGGACGCGTTTTCTCCGTAACGTACTGCTGTGTGGGCTAGGGGGGCCCAAGCGTGAGCGCGGCAGGGGAGTGTTAACAGGAATGGAGTGTTGGCCCCGCCCTCGCTTGGGCAACGCCAACGTCTTGGTCGGATGTACGGGAGAAGCAGCTGACCGTTCACAGTGAGGAAGCTGTTCGATGGGCTTCGTCGAGCTACAGGGAATCACTGTGGTATTGCCGTCGACCGAGGAGTCCGATGGCCATCTTCTCCGGGGCAAGACGACGAAGTGGTCGTTGACTTGCACAGGTTTGTCACGGGGCAGGAGCCATCGACCACGGACCTCGACAGCTGCAACTGACTGGGCTAGTCGACGGGTGAGCCTTCGACTAGGAGGAGCAGTTTGACGGGGAGGCCGACGGAGTAGTCCGTCGACCTGACATGTGAACGGCAGTCGACGAGGGGAGCTCGGCGACAGCAGCCAATAGTGCTGGTCGACGGAGGGGTCCGTCGACCAGGGAGTTGCTCGACGGGAGCTGTGGTCGACCAGACGCACTTGGTGGTCGACCAGAGCACCTAGTGGCGTCCAAGTCGACCAGGTAACCTGCTTGGCGAGTTGTGCGGAGGCAACTTCGGGCTGATATCCCATAGTTGATGTGGCTCGTCAGGCGCAGACAACAGCCGATGGATGCACAACGGTGCAAGTCGGGCCAATCGTCTGCGCGCACCTGCGTACATGCGCACTGCTGTCCTCTACGGGTGCAACGCTGGACAGCCACTCTGCTGCAGCGTTGGCACACCGTCGACCTCCTGTGTTGGCAGGCCGCATTTCTATAGTGTTGGCGTGGCTCCTCTAGGCAACGCTGGCAGGCGGACGACCATGCTGTGCTGGCGGTCGACCATGCTAGCTGCAGAGTTGCTAGGTGCCTGATGTAGTCATTTTCTGTCATTGCTTGTTCAATCATACTGGAATCCCAACTTTGCTAGTGGAAACTCTTGCCGATATCTCCCGTGAATGTGCAAGTGCTAAGGGACTACGCAAAGCAACGATCACTCCTAGAGTTCGTGCCAACACCCCGCAGTCTAGCTCACGACTATTGTACAGTGAATCTCTCCACGAGATGTGACCCCCGTCTTGATTAGATTTTTTGAGAAAAATGCCTATCGGTACATACATTGTCAAATTTTTGGCATTGCAATTTTACTAGTGTATAAGTTGTCAGAACTAATGGGCAAGAATGATTGACTAGAATGTGAGATGAGTACAAGTAGGTCTAACCCTAAAGTGTTGTACTCAGTAGAGGCTACCCCACTACAGTCTACAGACATACAAACATAGTTTGACACACCCCCATAGGCAAAGTGGGGGATAGCAAGAACAACCAACGGTCACAAGACGAGTCAAGCAAGAGAACAAAGCAAAGCAAAGCTCAGGGTGGATCTCAAGATCACCATGCAGCAAGCGGCCACAAGGCCAGTTCACATGCAGAGTTATAAAAGCACAACCAGTACAGTGATCACAACTTAGCAAGAGCAAGCATGCACGTATGTATATAAAGATCACAGTGTTAGAATCTAAGGCATGAATGATGGACTAGGTCAATGGAGGGGTACAGAAGAAGTGTCGAGATAAGTGTTGTAACCCCTAAGGGGCAACTCACTACAGGCTAAACTAAGGAATATGAAATATAACTTTAACACACCCCCATAGCCTGAGTGAGATGCATCGAAACGACAAAGACAAGCAAATGGTCACAAGACCAGTCAAGAGAAGAAGCAAAACAAAGCAAAGCCCAGGGCGGATCTCAAGATCACCACGCATTCCGAGCACAAGCAAGCGGCCACAAGGCTAGTTCACATGCAAAGTTTATAATAGCAAGAGCAGTACACAGATCACAACCTAGCAAGTGTAAGCATGCAGGACCTACTCAAATATATCGGTGTAAAACAAGGGCAATGCAAGATCAAGAGACAAGCAGGTGAGGCAGAGTGGGCACAAGCCCAAGAGCAGTGCAGAAACGCTGATGATCACCAGACTTAAGGGCCTTGGTGAAGACATCAGCAGTGTTGGCCTGTGTGGCCACGTAAGCAAGACGAAGCTGACCACGCTGCTGCAGCTCTCGCGTGAGGAAGTAACGAAGATCAATGTGCTTCATTCTGTGCTCCAGTCTCCGGTCCTGACACAAGGCGATCATGGCCTTGTTGTTGACGTACAGAACTGGAGGAGAACGAGGCCGCTCACCCAAGTCGGTCAGCAGGTAGGTCAGCCAGCAGAGCTCTTGTGTAGCCATAGCCCCAGCATAGATCTCGGCCTCAAAGCTGGAACTAAGTACAGAAGACGAGCGAGTGGACCTCCACGAGATAGAACCAGTGCTGAGGCTGAAACTGTAACCATGTGTCGACCGGTGAGTCGTCTGGTCGTCAGCCCAAGAAGCGTCTGAGTGACCGGTGAGAACAACTGAACCTGTCCTCCAAGCACAAGCCCCATGCCCAATGTACTGCACAAGTAACGCAGTACCCTCTTCGCAGCTTCCCAGTGCACCTTTCGGTGTCTACCGGGAGCCACGTAGCAAGCCAAAAGGCTGAGAGGGTACGCGAGGTCAGGTCGTGTGCACGTCGTCAGGTGCATGAGGCAACCCACAAACTCTAGATACGGACCACTCGGCTCTACGGACTCGTCCGAAGGTGGAGCTGATAGCGAGTGGCCTGTAGGCAGAGGAGTGGGCTGTGGCGAGAAGAACTGGAAGCCGAAGCGCTGAAGGACCTACTGCACCATGTCTGACTGAGTCAGGGTGATGGTGCGCTGTGCTCTGTCCCGGGTGATCTGCAAGCCAAGATAGCTGCGCAGCTCACCCAGGTCAGTGCAGATGTGTCTCTCCTGCAGCTCTGCCTTCACTAGGTGTCAACGTACACAAGAACGTAGAACGCCGGCAGAGAAGTGTCTGTACGCAGAAACAGTGAAGGGTCAGCGGTCGAGGGAGCGAAACCAAGAGCCAAAAGTATAGTCCTCTGTGTGTCATGCCACTCACGGGGCGCCTGACGCAGACCGTAGACTGGTCGCCGGAGACTCCACTGGGTACCCTCAGGAAACGACCTAGTGAAGCCACAAGGGCAGCGCAACCAGATGGCCTCGTGAAGGCTGCCCTGCAAGAAAGATGTCGAGAAGTCAAGGGAGTGCAGCTCGTATTCGCGCTGTGCTGCAACGTGTAGTAGCACCCGAAGAGTGGTCATCTTCGGGGTGGGGGAGAATCTCTGGAAGAAGTCGACTCCCTCACGCTGACTGAAGCCTCGTGCAACGTAACGCACCTTGAAGGCAGGCGGAGAACCCGGACGTCTAGCTCCGCCATTAGGGGCTGCCCCACCGGACAGCCCACTCTCGAACCCGCTCCGGCGAGAGAGGCTTCTGCCGACGAGAACCAGTACCACCCACAACAGCACCCACAGCACTAGACACAAGGAGACGGGAGTGCATGCCACGAAGGCGTGGCAAGGAGGGGTGGCCAAGACAGTGGTGCCAGAGGAGAGTCTGGTGCGTGAGGAGACGACACGAACAAGACGCAACGACCTCAACCGACGCAGCTACCTGACCTGACTCAGCCACTAGTGCAGACTCAGTAGTCAGTGTGTACATACCATACTCGGGCCTCCGAGTGAATGTGGCAAGGTGCTCACCAGTGCGTGAGTCCATACAGATCGCCACAAGCTCTCCTCCAGGCTGGGTGACAGTGACCCACTGGTCTTGGAGGACAGAGGTAGACACCAAGTTCTTAGCGAACAAGGGGAGGTGGAGACCTGTGAGGAGGCCGGAAGGGGCCGCCGGACACGGGAGAACAGTAGCGCCACGCGCGACTACCGGGCCACCGGAGGGGCCAGCCAGTGTGATAGGGACAGGGGCTGTGAGCGGTGTGAATGTGGTGGTGTCGCGGAAGAAGCAGCGAGACGCGCCGGAGTCTAGGGTAAAAGTGTGCAAGGCCTCCTCATGCTCTGCCCCTGCGCTAGCTGAGTCAAAAGCACCAAGACTAGCAGCCTCTACGCCATCAGGTGCCTCTACACCCCCAGTACGAGTACCTTGAAACCCTCCGCCACTAGGGCTGCCCCGCCAGACAGCCCACTCACGAAGCTGCTGCGGGGAGAGAGTCTGCGGCAAACGCTGCTGCTGCTGATGTCCACCCCCAGAACCTCCGCGTCTACCAGCGGCACTGCCAGCAGGAGTAAACTCACAGGTACCTCGAGTAGTAGCACCCCAGGCTCCGCCACCGGGGCTGCCCCACCAGACAGATCTCTTGCGAATCTGCTGCGACGAGAGCGTCTCCTGCCGACGAGTACGAGTACCACCAGCACCAGCACCTCCAGCTCTAGCATGGCTAGCTCCGCCACCAGGGCTGCCCCACCAGATAGCCCACTCGCAAAGCTGCTGCGGCGAGAGCACACTTGGTTGCCGCTGACGTAGGACAGTGGTAGTGGCCATGGCAGGCAGTGGCAGCTAGTAGCAGCAGCGCAAGAGCATCTAAGGAAGCGCGCGAGTAACTGGGTGCTCTAGTGCGGGTCGCTCGCGGGGCAAGGCAGGGGTGCACTGACAGCGCTGGCAGGGCACAGTGCGGGCAGGAGATGCGGGACAGAGCAGGTGCGCGCGGGCAGCGCATGTAGGTAGGGCAGGCGCTCGTGTGGGCAGGGCAAGGCCGGTGGACGCAGGCAGGGGCTCAGTAAGGGTGATGCAGGCAGCAGCAGTAGTGCTGTAGCACAAGCAGGGCAGGGAGCAGGGCAGCGTGCGGGCGGCAGCTGCAGCAGCAGTACGAGTGCGCAGCAGGGCAGGCACGGGCAGCGCTAGTAGGGCACGGTGCAGGGCAGCGTGCGGGCGGCAGTTGCAGCAGCAGAACGAGTGCGTAGTAGGGCAGGCACGGGCAGCGCTAGCAGGGCACGGTGCAGGGCAGCGTGCGGGCGGAAGCTGCAGCAGCAGCAGCACGAGTGCGCAGCAGGGCAGGCACGGGCAGCGCTAGCAGGGCACGGTGCAGGGCAGTGTGCGGGCGACAGCTGCAGCAGCAGCACGAGCACGCGGGCAGGGCACGGTGCAGGGCAGCGTGCGGGCGGCAGCTGCAGCAGCAGCACGAGCTCACTGGCAGGGCAGGCGCGGGCAGTGCTAGCAGGGCAGGACAGGGGCGCTCGGGCGCAGGGCAGCAGGGCATGCACGGTCACGGGGCAGCGGGGCACGCGCTGGCGCTGGGCAGCAGGGCACGCACGGGCACAGAGCAGTGGGGCGCGTGCAAGCGCTGGGCAGCGGGGCACGGGCTGGCGCTGGGCAGCAGGGCTCGCGCTGGCGCTGGGCAGCAAGGCACGCGCGGGCACAGGGCAGCGGGCCACGCTCTGGCGCTGGGCAGCGGGGTGCGCCTAAGCGCTGGGCAGCGGGGCACTCGCGGGCTCTGGGCACACGCTGGGTAGCGAGGCGCGCGCGCGGGCTGTAAGGCAGCTCGTAAGGCAGCGCGCGGGGCAACGGGAGCGTGGGGCAGCAGGACACTCGTGGGACAGCGCGATCGTGTAGGGCAGAGAAAAAAAAGTAACGGTGGGCCCGGAAAAAAAATGTTCTAACAGTCCTAAGGACCTATTGCTCTGATACCATGTTAGAATCTAAGGCATGAATGATGGACTAGGTCAATGGAGGGGTACAAAAGAAGTGTCGAGATAAGTGTTGTACCCCCTAAGGGGCAACTCACTATAGGCTAAACTAAGGAATATGAAATATAGCTTTGACACACAGTACAAGGCAAAGCCAAGCAACCAGCGGGTGAGGCATAGTAGGCACAAGGCCTAGAGCAGTGCAGAAACGCTGATGATCACCAGACCCAAGGGCCTTGGTGAAGACATCAGCAGTGTTGGCCTGAGAGGCCACGTAAGCAAGGCGAATTTGACCATGCGGCTACAACTCTCGAGCAAGAAAGTAGTGAAGAGCAATATGCTTCGTTTTGTGCTCCAGTTTCTGCTCTCGACAGAAGGCAATTATGGCCTTGTTGTCAACGTAAAGAACTGGAGGAGAACGAGGCCGCTCACCCAAGTCAGTCAGCAAGTAAGTCAGCCGGCGTAGTTCTCGGCCTCCCAACTGGAACCAAGCATAGAAGACAAACGAGTGGACCTCCACGAGACAGAACCAGAGCCGAGACTGAACAGAGTAACCTTGTGACGACCGCTGAGTCGCCTGGTCGTCAGCCCAAGAAGCGTTGGAGTGTCCTATGAGTACCACACAATCCCCATGCCTGACGTACTGCACAAGTAACGCAATACCCTCTGTGCAGCTGTCAAGTGCTCCTTCCGGTGTCTACCGGGTGAAAAAAAGTGAGCAAGGATGCTGAGAGGGTTAGCGAGGTCATGTCGAGAGCACTTCATCAGGTACATGAGGCAGCCCACAAGCTCTGGATACGGGCCACTCGGCTCTACGGACTCGTTCGAAGGTGGAGCTGAGAGCGAGTGGCCTGTAGGCAGAGGAGTAGGCCGTGGCGAGGAGAACTGGAAGCTGAAGCACTGAAGGACCAGCTGCACCATGTGTGACTGAGTCAGAGTGATGGTGTGCCTTGCTCTGTCCCGGGTGATCTGCAAGCCAAGATAGCTACGCAGCTCACCCAGGTCAGTGCAAGTGTGTCTCTTCTGCAGCTCCGCCTTCACAAGGGTCAACGCCTCAGTGTCGGTAGTAGCAAAGACCAAGTCGTTGACGTACACGAGGATGTAGAACGGCGGCAGAGAAGGGTCGGTGCGCAGAAACAGCGATGGGTCAACAGTCGAACGAGCAAACCCAAGAGCTGCAAGTGTCATCCTCAGCATGTCGTGCCACTCGCGGAGCGCCTGTCGGAGACAGTAGACTGGCTGCCGGAGGCTCCACTGGGTACCCTCAGGAAACGACCCAGTGAAGCCAGGTGGGCGGCGTAGCCAGATCTCCTCGTGAAGGCTGCCCTACAGGAAAGCTGTGAAGAAGTCGAGGGAGTGCAGCTCGTAGTCACGCTGTGCTGCAACGTGCAGTAACACCCAAAGAATGGTTATCTTCAGGGTGGGAGAGAAGGTCTGGAAGAAGTCGACCCCTTGTCGCTGACTGAAGCCTCGAGCAACGTAACGCGCCTTGAAGGCAGGCGGAGAACCTGGCGGCCGCTTCACTATGAAAATCCACATGCCATCGACTATGTTCGCCCCAGGTGGGGGAACCTCGTCGACGTAGGTGCATGTGGACTTCCAAAAAGCCATCTCGGCATCCATGGCTGTCTGCCACTGAGAGGAGTACTCACTCGTGATCGTCTCTGCGTAAGAGCGCGGGGTAGGGATGTCAAGTGCATCCGGGTCTCCCTCAGGGCAAAGCAGCATGGACGCGAGACGAGGTAAAGCGGCCGCGAGGCACTCGAGCTCAAACTGCCTGCCCTCAAGGACGTGACTGCCAAGGGAAAAGCGGCGCGCGGGCTGCAGGGCAGAGCGGCGCGCGGGCTGCAGGGCAGGGCGGCGCGCGGGCTGCAGGGCAGGGTAGCGCGCGGGCTGCAAGGCAGGGCGGCGCGTGGGTTGTAGGGCAGGGTAGCGCGTGGGCTGCAGGGCAGGGCAGCGTGCGGGCAGGGCGCACGGAGAGCTCAGGCAGCGCGCGTGCAGATCAGGGCGCTAGCAGGGCAGCGTGCGGGTTGTGCGCTGGGCAGCAAGTGGGCAGCGCGCAGGGCAGGTCAGAGCGCTTGGGGTAGTGCGAGCAGGGCAGCATGAGGGACACCGTTCGGGCAGGGCAGTTACAACCGGGCAGGGCAGTTCGGGCAGTGCGAAACTAACGGTGGGCCCTAACGGAGCGATACTACGGAGGGACCTGCTCTGAATACCATGTCAGAACTAATGGGCAAGAATGATTGACTAGAATGTGAGATGAGTACAAGTAGGTCTAACCCTGAAGTGTTGTACTCAGTAAAGGCTACCCCACTACAGCCTACAGACATACAAACATAGTTTGACATAAGCTGAAGGAAATGGGGCCTTTAATATTGAATACCATGAACAGATCATTGATTACCATGGACAGATCATTGAAGACCATGAACAGATCATTGATTACCATGAACAGATCATTGTTGAAAAGAACAGATCATTGAATACCATGAACAGATCATTGTTGAAAAGAAGAGGGTTAATGCTTACGTTTATCAAGCTATCCACAACACATTACACATGACACCTTAGGAATTTATTTGTGTGTGCTAAGCATGTCTAGTGTTTCAAAAACCCTTTGATCTCGACTTAACCCCTGCCCCTGCAGATCGCCCCACACATGTCGCACCATCATTCCTTCGGGGCCCGTAAGTTCGCGGTACGGAACCACAATCAACTTGTTCCGCCACGTTGAATCCCGAGCAACCCAATTCAGGAATGGCTGCTCCCAAGGGGGGTAATATCGATGGTACATGTCTCCTCCCAAGTCGTACCAGTGCCTGAAGAACTGCAAGGGCGAGGCATTTGGACAAGACATTGGTCTATACGAAACTAACAAAACAATCGAGTGGAGCTTTACCTTCTCGTCTCGTCCCTCGTTCCCTTCCAAAGCAGCACCCACAACTTCCCTGTCAATTCATCACTTTATTACGTAACACCCCTTGTTCTCACCTTAAAGGTCAAAGGAGACAGCCGCCACAGCATGACACCGGAATTAATGTAATCACACCCTACTCCAAACAGTGCTTCCGGCTGCCCGTAATACCCTCCTCCGAAATCACCATTCCTAGGAATGAGCGCTATTGGTCCATTGGGTTGTAGCACGGTTGCCGGTTGTAGCAGCAGAGCGGGGTCCTGTGGGACCCACATCTGGCCCTTGAGTGTGGCCGTCACATTGGCATCTGTCAACCAGCTAAAATAGTTCTGAAGCAAGGGAGAAGAGGTGGGGGGAAGAGGGAGAGGTGAGTGAGAGAGTGTGGGGAAGAGAGAGGTGAGATGAAGAACAACAGGGAAGGGAGAGATGGGTCTTGATTTGAGATGCAGCCACTTGAGCAAAAAACTGCCCCTTGATCGATTCTGCCTGTTTGGCACCTAATGACCTGTTGAATGAAGAAGGTATCAGTGGGTTGAATGAAGAAGCTGAGGTATCAGTGGCTGAGATGAGGGGGAAGAAGGGAGGGACGCTTTGGTCATTCAGAAAGTCGATGTGGGGGAAATGGACAGGAAAGAAACAAAAAGCAGCGGAGTAAAAGCTTCATAATTACCGATGGGTGTAGAGCGTAGCCCAGGACGGCTGCTTCCTGGATTTAAGGTAAAGAGCTGTGTATGGCTCACCGGTTGCTTTATGGCTCACCGGTTGCTTTATGGCTTCAATCCAAGCTTCAATGGACAGCTGATGGTGGTTCATCCGCATGTATGCATCCGAGTCAAGAAAAAAGGCCCACTTGCAACAGCAGGAGAGCTGCTCCGCTATGAAGGGCACCTGCACAGGTATTAATGCGCACGTTATTATCGTATGATGCCGCTGCATACACAATGACTTTGAGTCGACTCAAAAGTCGCTATGAAGGGCACCTGCACAGGTGTCAATAAGTTTGATATTATCGTGGCCCTGTTCGATAGGCAGGCAGGCAAGCTCTGCCTGTCAAACACCACCCGTATGATGCCATTGCTTACGCAAGTGCATGTGTGTGTACCTGCTCTAGCAGTGGCTAAGAGTGATAGGTGGATGTCACGATTTATTAGGCGCCTCAAAAATCGTCTGTGGCTGAGATTGATAGGTGGATGTCACGTGGGGTGGGCGGGACGAGTGAGAGGAGAGGGGTTGTTCTTTCTCAACTTGCATGTGTGTGTTTGTACGTGCATGCATGATGTGAGGGCGTGTGCTTGCAAGAGTGGGCGCAAGGCACGCGTGCAAGGTGCAGTTAACAGGTGCATACGGAAGATACACTTGCGAGCATGCATAAGATTATTATCCCTGAATGACCCACAACCAGTGCACCGTTTGCCTCCTTCTAGTAGTAACTTCTCCCCTAGAAAAAAAAAGAGGGAAGAAAAAGAAGAAGAAAGTTGAACAATGCTGGGTGCACCACTTTGGCTGCTGGGTGCACCACTTTGGCTGCTGGGTGCACCACTTTGGCTGCTGGGTGCACCACTTTGGCTGCTGGGTGCACCACTTTGGCTGCTGGGTGCACCACTTTGGCTGCTGGGTGCACCACTTTGGCTGCTGGGTGCACCACTTTGGCTGCTGGGTGCACCACTTTGGCTGTTGGGTGCACCACTTTGGCTGCCTTCACGTGCGATCATACTTGTATACCCCTCAAACTTTCTGTGTGTGGGCTGGTGTTATGTTCACCTTGAACCATGCTCGCCTTGAACCATGCTCACCTTGAACCATGCTCGTCTTGAACCATGCTCGCCTTGAACCATGCTTGCCTTGAACCATGCTTGCCTTGAACCATGCTCGCCTTGAACCATGCTCGCCTTGAACCATGCTCGCCTTGAACCATGCTCGCCTTGAACCATGCTCGCCTTGAACCATGCTTGCCTTGAACCATGCTCGCCTTGAACCATGCTCGCCTTGAACCATGCTCGCCTTGAACCATGCTCGTCTTGAACCATGCTCACCTTGAACCATGCTCACCTTGAACCATGCTCGCCTTGAACCATGCTCGCCTTGAACCATGCTCGCCTTGAACCATGCTCGCCTTGAACCATGCTCACCTTGAACCATGCTCGTCTTGAAGCATGCTCGCCTTGAACCATGCTTGCCTTGAACCATGATCGCCTTGAACCATGCTCACCTTGAACCTGTTGGAGGTGGCGTGTGTTGGAAGCAAGGTGGTGGTGGGGCGATTGATATGCCCCCAACCCACCGAATGTGTTGCTTCCGAATGTGTTCACTGCAGGTCTCGAGAAGGTGCAGGTTGACTTCGAGAGACTTGCATTTCGGTGCCACATGGCAGCACAAGAAGAATCGAGACTCAGGGAGAATTCGATTCGGTGAAATTCGAGACTCGAATTTCACCCCTTCGAAATGTTACTCGAACATTCGAGTGTACCGCGGTTCGAGGTTACTTGTGCGACTCGATGTTTGTTGCATGCTATAAATCTGTTTGCTTTGTATTGCATGCTTAATACTGGAAAACGTGAATCACTTTGTACACAGTGCATTCGACAACAAATTCCAGAGAGTTTCCAATCCTTCAACATAGAGCATAGCTTTCACGTTAGTAGCCATATCTTGCTCGATACTTAGGTGATCGAGGTGATCTACGGCTCGTTGGAAAGCTAACAGAGTGCTCTACTGATTAGAACAATTTCCAGTTCCTGAATAGTAGAGGAGAGTACTCTACAATAGTGGTATCAGAGCTGGTCGGAGGAGTCTACGTGCGCGACAAGGAGCAAGCATGCCGACTTCAAGCGAGACCTTCCGCACTTCCTTGGATGGTGTCGTTGTAAATTCCGGCGAACCCTTGGCAACCGCGACGATGTTCGACACGTCGGCGGTACCGATTTTCACGGGACAAAATTACTCCGCGTGGAAGTTTAAGTTCCAAGTGCTCATGATGGAGCGGGGACTTTGGGGTTTCTTCGATGGAACGGAGAAGAAGCCGGACGATGAGAGCGACATCGCGGCATGGAAGAAGAAGGACCAAAAGGCGTTCGCTACGTTGATTTCGCGCATCGGCATCAATCTCGTGAGCTCGGTGCGCATGTGCATCAAGCTCGAAGCGTCGGCACATGAAGCGTGGAAGCGACTCGAGACAATCCACGTGAACAAGACTCTCCACGGCAAGATCCTAGCCCGGAATGCATTCTACACGGTGAAGATGCGCGCGGGGGATGTTATAGTCACAATAGGCTTGAATGTGCCTAAAACGAAAGATAGAGAGCACAGACGGATTTCTGCACAGCGGCTTCAAACGTTGATAGCGTTCTGCTCACAGCTGCAAATGACCTGATTCAAATTGGATCTGGAGCGTCTTCACGTCGTCTACAATTAGCAATTTAGATTGCACGATTTGATAAAGAATTGACGACACAGCGTCGGTTTGAACGAACGGTACTATGGCAGCCACTATAGTCTTAGAACACAAGATAGGAAGAGTTACGAGTTGGGAATGACTCCCAGCTCCTACAAACCCCAAGAGCCGAGGTACAGTGATGTGGAACAGTGCCACACTGTCCCCAACCACGAAGGGTCTCGAAACTACCCTTCACTAGGGCCTACACCAAGTGAAATGTTACACTACACAAAGTAATGTAACTATCTTCAATATCTTGAGGTGTACCCTTTTGGCAAGCTTCGAAATCACTTGAGGCTTGACACCAAGGCTCGGGCTCTTCATCACAAACTCATCCTTGAGTTCTTGATGGGTCTGCTGCACACACCTGCGACACGCCGAACGTTCGACACAGGACAAAATAGAAACCGCGCACGACAAAATAGAAACCGCGCGCGAGACACAAACGACCGCGTAACACGCGTCTAGCGATAACTCGCTATTGACTCGACACACACACTCGACATCATGACTCAACATTCACACACAATTATAAGCATGAAATATATATTATCCCATGCCCTCATACCATTCCATACACACACACATTCACGCACACGGACAACAAGCCGAGTGCAAACCGTAGGGTTGCACCAACAAACTCCCCCTCGGATTGTTGGCCTTAGGATATGTTGCTCTCTCAGTTCAGAGCCATCCCAGCCAGCTTGCAACACTTCCAATGCTGCTGCTCCACCAGCCTCTTGGTCATCATGTCAGCCGGCTGCCCCGTGGTCTTCACGTAGCGCAACTCAACTTCACCCGCGGTTACCATGCTCCTCGTCCAATGCCACTTCACCCTCATGTGCTTCGTGAGTCCATGCAACACAGGGTTCTTAGCAAGAGCAATGGCACCCTGGCTGTCACAGTACAGTGGGGTAGGTCCTTGCTGCTCCTCCCCCAATTCAGCCAACAAACGCCGCTGCCACACAATCTCCCGTACGGCACGGAAGAGTGCCATGTACTCGGACTCCACCGAGCTCAAAGCTTGGTCAACCTGCTTCTTGCTCTCCCAAGCAGTTGGGCCTCCACCAACACAGCATATGAAGCATCCCACACTTGTCATGTCCTCTGGTTCTGATGCATATGAAGCATCCGAGTAGGCGGTGAGGAACAAACGCCCGGGTTCAACACCATCCGCGCCCTTTTGGCGCCTTTGTGCCGCCGCCGAGTATTGCAGCCCAACGGTCGGTGTTTGCCAAGATACTTGGCCACCCTCATTCCAGCTGCTACCTGCTCCTCATTAGGGCATTGCACAACCCTAGCCAGCTGCTCGGTAGCAAACGCGACGTCCGGTCGGGTGTTTACCGCCGCATACATGAGGCTGCCCACCAACGAGTGAAATCGGCGCCTCTCCTCTTCACCAACGCTCTCCTCCTCTGGTCCCTTCACACACTTGAACCCAGAAGGAAAGGGTGTAGCCACATGGCCTTCACTCTGCCCAAAGTTGGCAGCCAATGCCTCCAGGTACTTTCGTTGATGCACCCGCATGCACCGCTTCTCCACATCTCGTTCGATGTGGAGCCCAAGGTAGAAGCTCACGTCACCAAGGGCCTTGCACTTGAACTTGTCTTGAAGCTTCAGCATCACCTCCTTCACAAGGTCAGAAGAGGGTGAGAAAATGAGGATGTCATCCACATAAACCACCATGAAACTCCTCTGCTCCCCCTCGCCAAGCATGAACAAGGAGTGATCGGCCGTTGAGGGAGTGAAGCCGATCCCCTCCAACACTTCGCGCAGCTTCATGTACCATTGCCTAGGGGCCTGCTTCAGCCCATAGAGGGCCTTCTTCAGCTTCCACACTCTGCCACTACCATCATCAAACCCCTCTGGCTGCGCCATAAAAATCTCCTCCTCAAGGATGCCGTTAAGGAATGCCGTTACGATGTCCATTTGCTTTACTACCCATCCTTTGATGGCGGCTCCCGCGAATAGGGTTCGCAGCGTCGTCGGCTTCACCACAGGGGCAAACAGCTCCTTGAAGTCCACCTTCTCCTTCTGCTGGTACCCCTTGGCTACAAGCCTAGACTTGTAGCGCTCGATCTTGCCGTCGGCATCCGACTTGATTTTGAAGAGCCACTTGGACGTTATCGCCGTACGCCCCTCCGGTAGCTCCACCAATTCAAACGTGTCATTCTCCTCGATGCTCTTCAGCTCACTCTCCATGGCCTTCTTCCACTCCTCAGCATCACTAATCTCCAAAGCCTCCTTGAGAGTTGCTGGTTCTCCCGGCATCTCCACCGGAGAGAAGAACGTGAAGGCACACTCCTCGTAGTCACTCTCCTCGTCGTCTCCGACCATCATTGCCGCTCCGGCCAGGGCTGTCTTGCCCTGCTTTCCCGGCGCATCATAGGTCAGCCTATTAGGGGGTTGAACTCTCCTCTTCCCCCTTCCTTCCTCCTCAGCTGCAGGGACTTGAAGGCCTTGGCGTTGCTGCGGTGTGGCTCGAATCCGTGGAGCACTCGTAGTACGGGAAGGGAGTGACGGTGCATGCTCGCTCACTTGCTGCACCTCCTCCTCTTCTTCCTCTGCATCATTGGCCTCCTCTCCCCCATTCACAAGGGAGGATTGCCTTGTGGTTGTGCTGCCGCTGCTCAGCTCCAAAGGCAGCTCCACATGCTCCAAACCGGAACTCTTCACCTCCCCAAACCGCACGCCTATCTTCGCCTCATTCTCCGCCTTCCAATCCTTGTACATGAAGTTCTCCATGAACTTGCAGTCCCTGCTCACCAAGAACTTCTTGGTGAATGGGTCCCAAAGAAGCCATCCCTTGCTGTTTTGAGCCATGCCCAAGTGCACGGCCCACACCGCCTTGGCACCAAGCTTGTTGTGCCGAAGATGCTTAGGCACGAGCGCCATGCACATGCACCCGAACACCCGAAGCATATCCACCTTTGGCTTCCTTCCTAGCCACTCCACATAGGGCACCCATTTGTCTGCTCCCACATGAGTCAAGGCTCTGTTCTTGGCCACACACGCGCTCCGCACCGCATCAGGCCAGAAATAGTCGGGTAGCCCGGCTTCAATGAGTAACCCGCGTGCCGCCTCCGTGATTGTGCGGTTCGCTCGCTCGGCGATGCCGTTCATTGCAGGGGAGTATGGCATGGTGAGGGAGTGCCGAATACCATTCTTCTTCAGCCACAACCCAAACTCCTTGCTCAGGAACTCTCCCCCTCGATCGGTGCGGATTGACTTGACTAGACGGTCTTGTTGCCGCTCCACCATCGGGAACCAATCCGTCTTCAACGTTTCAGCCACGTCGCTCTTCTTGGCCAGCACGTACACCCAAGTCATGCGGGTGTAGACGTCGACAACGGTGAGAAAATACTCAGCTCCAGCAGCTCCAAGCTTCAGGGGGCCCACCACGTCCATCACCACCTCATCAAGCGGTGCCTTTGCCGTTGCCTCCGAACTAGGGAACGGAAACCGGGTGAACTTGGCTTGAATGCACGTCGGGCAGCCAAGCACCTCATCGGGCTCCCCCTTCACACGTATGCCAGCAACCATCTCATTCTTCACTAGCTGCTGCAAGATGGGCAGGGCCACATGCCCCATGCGCCGATGCAAGGTGAGCCAATCACACTCCCCCGTAGCCGAAGTTGGATTGGAGAATGCCGCGCTCGCAATAGCGCCCCACATACTCTCTCCGTAGTCCTCCTCCGCTGCTGCCTCTGGGTTCTCCTCACCCTTTTGCTGCTCCTTGGTTGCTGCACCACTCTCCTTAGGTTCACTGAACTTGCTGGTCCCTCCAGGTTTGCTCTTCTTGAGCTCATTCTCCTTAGCGCGACCGTTCGCGCCATCGTCGCTACCGACCGCTCCATCCTTGGTGCTGATGCTTGCTGCCACTTGCCTCTCCTTAGGCATAGGGACCACTGGGATCTGCCACATCTCGTTGTAGACATCCCTGTCCTCATGAAGGTCCCAAAGAATTCGATCGCCAAGCCTTGCGGTGTAGGTCTTGGCTCCCTTCGAGTTCGTGTCCATGCCGGCCTTTGCCAACCGCCGCACGGAAATCAGGTTTGCAGCAAGGCTGGGCACCCAAAGCACGTTCTTGAGGCCCACCATCTTCCCATCAGCACCCTTGAACATGGCCTTGCCCATGCCTTTCACCTCTGCTCGCTGCCCCAAAGCCGATGTGACATGCTTCACCGGTGACGGCTCGAGTTCGGTGAGCAAGTCCGGGCGAGGTGTCATGCTATAGGTAGCGCCACTATCAATCACCCAATAGTCCAGGGGGTGTAGGGTCACCTTCCCCACAGCTGCTGGCTCCTCAAAGCCTTCATCCTTCTCTGGACCAGCCAGTACTTGCGTCGACACGAAGTAGAATAGACCCGGGTATCGATCGTCGCTCGGGTCCTTGTCATTGTCTCCGCTCTTCATGTTTGCAGCTCCGCCACCGCGACCGCCACGGCCTCCACGGCCTCGTCCTCTCCCTCCTCCTGCTCCTCTACCCTCTTGGCCTTGAGCAGGGGTCCAACCATCAGGGAGTTTGTAGCAGTCGCGCCACATGTGTCCGCTCTTGTGGCAATAGTGACACTCGCCGTCGAATCGGCCGCGACCGCGTCCGTAGCTCTTGTCGTCGCTGCCGTAACCGCCACTCCTGCGGCCTCCGCCGAAGTTGCTGCCACCAAACCTTCCTCCCCCTCGTCCTCTGCCTCTTCCTCGACCATATCCACGGCCGATGCTCGCTGCCCCAGCGCCATCCGCACTCGCCAACTCACGGCGGCGGAAATCCTCTTGAAGGATAGCTCGCTTCACGTCTTCAAGCGAGAGGCGGGGCAAGTCGCGATTAAGGTTGATGATGAGCGAGGACCATGACTCTGGGAGTAAGGCCAGCAACTTGGTCTTCTTTTGGAGCTCACTGTAGTTCAAATCAGCTCCCTCAAGCCGCGTCAACAAGTCGAAGAATTTCTGCACCCCTTCTTCAACCGCTTCGTCTTCTTCAATTCGTAGTGCCGCCATTTGCCGTTCCAACACCACCGCTACCGCCGCTGTTGCAGGAGCATGTACACCCTTGAGAGCAGCCCATGCCTTTGGTCCTTTCTCTGGTTCACGCTGGAATGGCTTGATGTGACGGATCTGACTGCTCCCCAACGCTTGCCCAAGTAAGAGATAGCCTTGTGCGCTCTTCCGCACCCACGGGCTCTTCTCCGGGTCGTTCTCGGGGCGCTTCTCCGTTCCTTCCATCACCTCCAGCAGGTCATAGTGGTCAAAGATGTTCTCCATCTTGAAGGACCATTCAGCAAAGTTGTCACCGTTGAACTTGTCAAGCCCAAACACCCTAGGCTCATCCCTAGGTGGGCCTAGACTTGGTTGCATGGGCGCCATGGCTGAATCACGGGGTTGGCCTTGAGCTTGAGCTTCTCCACTGCCACCAGCACCTCTGCCACCCCTTTCCTCAGGTCCAGACATTGTCGAAACTGCTCCAATGGGCTCTGATACCACTTGTTATAGTCACAATAGGCTTGAATGTGCCTAAAGCGAAAGATAGAGAGCACAGACGGATTTCTGCACAGCGGCTTCAAACGTTGATAGCGTTCTGCTCACAGCTGCAAATGACTTGATTCAAATTGGATCTGGAGCGTCTTTACGTCGTCTACAATTAGCAATTTAGATTGCACGATTTGATAAAGAATTGACGACACAGCGTCGGTTTGAACGAACGGTACTATGGCAGCCACTATAGTCTTAGAACACAAGATAGGAAGAGTTACGAGTTGGGAATGACTCCCAGCTCCTACAAACCCCAAGAGCCGAGGTACAGTGATGTGGAACAGTGCCAAACTGTCCCCAACCACGAAGGGTCTCGAAACTACCCTTCACTAGGGCCTACACCAAGTGAAATGTTGCACTACACAAAGTAATGTAACTATCTTCAATATCTTGAGGTGTACCCTTTTGGCAAGCTTCGAAATCACTTGAGGCTTGACACCAAGGCTCGGGCTCTTCATCACAAACTCATCCTTGAGTTCTTGATGGGTCTGCTGCACACACCTGTGACACGCCGAACGTTCGACACAGGACAAAATAGAAACCGCGCACGACAAAATAGAAACCGCGCGCGAGACACAAACGACCGCGTAACACGCGTCTAGCGATAACTCGCTGTTGACTCGACACACACACTCGACATCATGACTCAACATTCACACACAATTATAAGCATGAAATATATATTATCCCATGCCCTCATACCATTCCATACACACACACATTCACGCACACGGACAACAAGCCGAGTGCAAACCGTAGGGTTGCACCAACAGGCGAATCGATGCACGAGTATGCGACTCGTGTGGAGGAACTCGGGGAAACGTTCATGGACCTCGGTGGAACGGTCACGGAGGAGGATTGGATTTTGACATTGCTATGCGGCCTTCCGGAAGAGTGGTCGACGGTGATGACGACACTCGATAGCGTGCAAGACACTTGGACGAAGGAAATGGTGGTCGGTCGGCTTCTTCATGAAGAATCGCGTCGCCGACAATTCGCTAATGAGAGCAAGTGTGCCGCCATGTTCTCCGGAGGGAGTTCCGGAAAGAAGTCCACGTGGAGCAAGAGTGCGACGAAGAAGTCGTCCGGAGGAAGCGATCGCGGCAAGGGAAATACATCGAGCGGCACGAGCAAGTGCCACTATTGCGGCAAATCGGGACACTTTTGGCGAGAGTGTCGGAAGCGGCCGAGCGATTGGACTCCATCGAAGGCGCGGAACCACGAGGGCAACGCGCACACGGCATCCGGCGAGACGGATGATACAAGGGAGTCGATCGTGTTATTGGCCGGTGACGGGACCAACACTCCAAGTGACGCGTGGTTCCTCGACACCGGCGCAACACAACACATGACGCACTCGGCATCGTTCCTCACCAACGTTGGCGCACCGGGGGACGTTAAACGCGTCGTCTTCGGAAACAACAAGTCGCTACCGGTGGTTGGAGTTGGGAGTACGCGTCTCATCGTCGATGGCGGACCGGTTGACATCACGAACGTGCTTCACGTCCCGGGATTGAAGGTGAATCTACTCTTCGTCACTCAACTCGCGAAGAAGGACGTGAAGTTGACAATCGATGGCGCGAACATGAACCTCTTTTGGAAGGGGAAGCAATTCGCACAAGGCGTTCTCAACGGAGAACTCTACCAACTCAAGACGCACTCGGGAGCGGCTTCATCCAACGTGGCGCAAGTTCCAAGGCGACTCTCAAGGCGTGGCATAATCGTCTTGCGCACGCCAATTACGACTCGGTCAAGGAGTTGGCAAACAAAGGACTTGCGAAGGGAGTCGACGTGGTCGCCGGCGATGACGAGACGGGCGTGTGCGCGGCGTGTGTCGAAGGAAAAATGGCTCGGAAGCCATTTGATAGCCGAACGTCACCCCTCGCTAAGGACCCGCTTGCGCTTGTTCACATGGACGTGTGTGGACCGATGCGACATGCATCAAAGGGAGGAGCGCGGTTTCTCTTGGTGATGCTCGACGACGCGACGCGGATGTGTTGGACCCGACTCTTGAAGGCTAAGGGCGACGCGGCCAAGGCAATACAAGAGTGGGCGCTCGAAGTTTGCAACGACGACAAGAAGCGGATCAAGGTTATTCGTACCGATGGTGGTGGCGAATTCGTGAACAACGAGCTTGCGAAATGGATGAAGAGCAAGGGCATCAAGCACGATGTCACAACACCCTACACACCCCAACAAAATGGAGCGGCGGAGCGGCTTAATCGCACATTGGTGGAAGCCGTTCGTTCACTTCTTCAACACTCCAAGCTTGGGAGCGAGTGGTGGGGTGAGGCGAGTTCGCTAGCGGCGTGGATTCGCAACCGTTTGCCGACGAAGGTGCTCCCGGGAATGACTCCGTTCGAAGCATGGAGCGGAACGAAGCCGAACCTATCACGCCTACGCACCTTTGGGTGCCTTTGCTACTACCATGTACCGGATCCCCTTCGCCACAAGTTACAACCGAAGGCTCGTGCGGCGATCTACTTGGGAATTGCGGCGAACGAGCGTGCGTGGCGAGTGTGGGACTTGAGCGACAAGCGCCTCGTCACGTCTCGAGACGTGGTCTTCGACGAAGACAAGTTTCCGACAAAGGAACAACCAACGCCGCAACTTACCGTCGTCCTTCCCGCACTAGAGGATGATGAAGCGGTGGAGGTTCCATCACAAGTGGAAAAGGAAGCTGAAAATGTAGGGGGAGAGAACGAGGAGAGCGACGACGACGTGGTGGAGGTGCCATCAACCGAGGCGGCAACTTCCTCCACACCTTCCTCCCTCCCATTGGCGTTGACCCGCGAGCAACGTATACGTCGCCCCAACACGAAGTACAACGACTACGCTATGGTAGCCGTTGGGGAGTTGGACGAGGAGCGTGCGGCATATTGCTTCGCAACCTTGGGTGATGACCCTCGCACCCATACCGAGGCTTTGGCTTCTCCGGATGCACCACTATGGAAACAAGCGATGGAGAAAGAACTAGCCTCGATCAAAGCGAACGACGTGTTTGAGCTCGTCGACCCGCCGAAGGGTGCCTACTTGGTGGGGTGCAAATGGGTGCTTAAGAAGAAGTTGGGAGCCGATGGGAGTGTCGAACGCTACAAGGCGAGGCTTGTAGCTCAAGGCTACACTCAACGAGAGGGGGAGAACTATAGCGAGACCTTCGCTCCCGTCGCTAAGGCTACAACTCTTCGGGTGTTGCTCGCGCTAGCGGCATCTCTCGACCTCGAGGTGGAGCAATTGGACGTTTGCACGGCCTTCCTCTACGGGCTTCTCATGGAAGAGGTCTACATGCGGCAACCCCCGGGGTACAATGACGGTAGCGGAAGGGTGTGGAAGCTCAAGCATACCCTCTACGGCTTGAAGCAAAGTCCACGCGGGTGGTACAAGCGCATCGACGACTTTCTTCTTCAACACGGTTTCGCGCGTAGCGAGTGCGATAGCGCTTTATACGTGTTGAAGGAGGGGGAGAAGCAATTGGTGCTTTTGCTCTACGTCGATGACCTACTCCTCTTCTCCGACTCCAAAGACCTCATTCGGGAGGTCAAGCAACGGCTAGGGGCGGAGTTTGCGATGAGGGACTTGGGGGGGGTCACGTACTACCTTGGGATGCACGTCGATCGTGACCGAGCCAACGGGACCATCCACCTCCACCAAGAGAAGTATGTGAAGGGGTTAGTGGAGAGCTTCGGCATGGGCGATAGCAAACCGGTGGGAACACCACTAGCTACGGGATTTTCTTGCCTCACGGGAGAGGAAGAATCCACCATCGACGAAGCCGAAGTGAAGCGGTTTCATTCGCTAGTGGGCTCGCTCATGTATGCCGCCGTTTCTACTCACCTCGACCTCGCATACGCCGCCGGGGTGCTTGGACGAGTCGTGAGCAACCCTCATACCGAGCATATGCGCGCGGGAGGACGCGTTCTACGCTACCTTCAAGGCACACCTAACTTGGGGCTCGTGTATGAAGCCGGCCCGATTGAACTCAAGGGCTATGCCGACTCGGACTACGCGGGAGATCCGAGCACGCGCAAAAGTACCTCCGGGTATGTCTTCACCTTGCTTGGGGCAGCCGTGAGTTGGCAAAGCAAGAAGCAACCAACCGTGGCTCTAAGCTCAACGGAAGCGGAGTATATGGCACTCACTCAAGGTGCCATGGAGGCAATATGGTTACGGCGTCTTCTAGCGGAGCTTGGGCATCCTCAACCGAACCCAACTCCTCTCTTTTGTGACAACCAAGCCGCCATAAGCCTCTCTCACAATGCCGTCCTTCATGGGCGAACCAAGCATATCGAAGTGAAACATCACTTCATTCGTGAGGCGGTTGAGAAGGGTGAGGTCAAACTCACTTATGTGAGCACCAAAGCTCAACCCGCGGACTTCCTCACTAAACCACTCCCTAAGGATTCATTCCGTGCATGCTGTGAGCGTGTTGGTTTGCACACCTAGTGGGTTGGGTGCAAGGGGGAGTGTTGGAGGTGGCGTGTGTTGGAAGCAAGGTGGTGGTGGGGCGATTGATATGCCCCCAACCCACCGAATGTGTTGCTTCCGAATGTGTTCACTGCAGGTCTCGAGAAGGTGCAGGTTGACTTCGAGAGACTTGCATTTCGGTGCCACATGGCAGCACAAGAAGAATCGAGACTCAGGGAGAATTCGATTCGGTGAAATTCGAGACTCGAATTTCACCCCTTCGAAATGTTACTCGAACATTCGAGTGTACCGCGGTTCGAGGTTACTTGTGCGACTCGATGTTTGTTGCATGCTATAAATCTGTTTGATTTGTATTGCATGCTTAATACTGGAAAACGTGAATCACTTTGTACACAGTGCATTCGACAACAAATTCCAGAGAGTTTCCAATCCTTCAACATAGAGCATAGCTTTCACGTTAGTAGCCATATCTCGCTCGATACTTAGGTGATCGAGGTGATCTACGGCTCGTTGGAAAGCTAACAGAGTGCTCTACTGATTAGAACAATTCCCAGTTCCTGAATAGTAGAGGAGAGTACTCTACAATAGAACCATGCTCACCTTGAACCATGCTCGTCTTGAACCATGCTCACCTTGAACCATGCTTGCCTTGAACCATGCTCACCTTGAACCATGCTCGCCTTGAACCATGCTCGCCTTGAACCATGCTCGCCTTGAACCATGCTCGCCTTGAACCATGCTCGCCTTGAACCATGCTCGCCTTGAACCATGCTCGCCTTGAACCATGCTCGCCTTGAACCATGCTCGCCTTGAACCATGCTCGCCTTGAACCATGCTCGCCTTGAACCATGCTCGCCTTGAACCATGCTCATCTTGAACCATGCTCCCCTTGAACCATGCTCACCTTGAACCATGCTCGCCTTGAACCATGCTCGCCTTGAACCATGCTCACCTTGAACCATGCTCGCCTTGAACCAAGCTCCCCTTGAACCAAGCTCCCCTTGAACCATGCTCGCCTTGAACCATGCTCGCCTTGAACCATGCTCGTCTTTGTTGGTGCAACCCTACGGTTTGCACTCGGCTTGTTGTCCGTGTGCGTGAATGTGTGTGTGTATGGAATGGTATGAGGGCATGGGATAATATATATTTCATGCTTATAATTGTGTGTGAATGTTGAGTCATGATGTCGAGTGTGTGTGTCGACTCAATAGCGAGTTATCGCTAGACGCATGTTACGCGGTCGTTTGTGTCTCGCGCGCGGTTTCTATTTTGTCGTGCGCGGTTTCTATTTTGTCCTGTGTCGAACGTTCGGCATGTCGCAGGTGTGTGCAGCAGACCCATCAAGAACTCAAGGATGAGTTTGTGATGAAGAGCCCGAGCCTTGGTGTCAAGCCTCAAGTGATTTCGAAGCTTGCCAAAAGGGTACACCTCAAGATATTGAAGATAGTTACATTACTTTGTGTAGTGTAACATTTCACTTGGTGTAGGCCCTAGTGAAGGGTAGTTTCGAGACCCTTCGTGGTTGGGGACAGTGTGGCACTGTTCCACATCACTGTACCTCGGCTCTTGGGATTTGTAGGAGCTGGGAGTCATTCCCAACCCGTAACTCTTCCTATCTTGTGTTCTAAGACTATAGTGGCTGCCATAGTATCGTTCGTTCAAACCGACGCTGTGTCGTCAATTATTTATCAAATCGTGCAATCTAAATTGATAATTGTAGACGACGTGAAGACGATCCAGATCCAATTTGAATCAAGTCATTTGCAGCTGTGAGCAGAACGCTATCAACGTTTGAAGCCGCTGTGCAGAAATCCGTCTGTGCTCTCTATCTTTCGTTTTAGGCACATTCAAGCCTATTGAGACTATAACAAGTGGTATCAGAGCCCCTTGGAGCAGTTTCGACAATGTCTGGACCTGAGGAAAGGGGTGGCAGAGGTGCTGGTGGCAGTGGAGAAGCTCAAGCTCAAGGCCAACCCCGTGATTCAGCCATGGCGCCCATGCAACCAAGTCTTGGCCCACCTAGGGATGAGCCTAGGGTGTTTGGGCTTGACAAGTTCAACGGTGACAACTTTGCTGAATGGTCCTTCAAGATGGAGAACATCTTTGACCACTATGACCTGCTGGAGGTGATGGAAGGAACGGAGAAGCGCCCCGAGAACGACCCGGAGAAGAGCCCGTGGGTGCGGAAGAGCGCACAAGGCTATCTCTTACTTGGGCAAGCGTTGGGGAGCAGTCAGATCCGTCACATCAAGCCATTCCAGCGTGAACCAGAGAAAGGACCAAAGGCATGGGCTGCTCTCAAGGGTGTACATGCTCCTGCAACAGCGGCGGTAGCGGTGGTGTTGGAACGGCAAATGGCGGCACTACGAATTGAAGAAAACGAAGCGGTTGAAGAAGGGGTGCAGAAATTCTTCGACTTGTTGACGCGGCTTGAGGGAGCTGATTTGAACTACAGTGAGCTCCAAAAGAAGACCAAGTTGCTGGCCTTACTCCCAGAGTCATGGTCCTCGCTCATCATCAACCTTAATCGCGACTTGCCCCGCCTCTCGCTTGAAGACGTGAAGCGAGCTATCCTTCAAGAGGATTTCCGCCGCCGTGAGTTGGCGAGTGCGGATGGCGCTGGGGCAGCGAGCATCGGCCGTGGATATGGTCGAGGAAGAGGCAGAGGACGAGGGGGAGGAAGGTTTGGTGGCAGCAACTTCGGCGGAGGCCGCAGGAGTGGCGGTTACGGCAGCGACGACAAGAGCTACGGACGCGGTCGCGGCCGATTCGACGGCGAGTGTCACTATTGCCACAAGAGCGGACACATGTGGCGCGACTGCTACAAACTCCCTGATGGTTGGACCCCTGCTCAAGGCCAAGAGGGTAGAGGAGCAGGAGGAGGGAGAGGACGAGGCCGTGGAGGCCGTGGCGGTCGCGGTGGCGGAGCTGCAAACATGAAGAGCGGAGACAATGACAAGGACCCGAGCGACGATCGATACCCGGGTCTATTCTACTTCGTGTCGACGCAAGTACTGGCTGGTCCAGAGAAGGATGAAGGCTTTGAGGAGCCAGCAGCTGTGGGGAAGGTGACCCTACACCCCCTGGACTATTGGGTGATTGATAGTGGCGCTACCTATAGCATGACACCTCGCCCGGACTTGCTCACCGAACTCGAGCCGTCACCGGTGAAGCATGTCACATCGGCTTTGGGGCAGCGAGCAGAGGTGAAAGGCATGGGCAAGGCCATGTTCAAGGGTGCTGATGGGAAGATGGTGGGCCTCAAGAACGTGCTTTGGGTGCCCAGCCTTGCTGCAAACCTGATTTCCGTGCGGCGGTTGGCAAAGGCCGGCATGGACACGAACTCGAAGGGAGCCAAGACCTACACCGCAAGGCTTGGCGATCGAATTCTTTGGGACCTTCATGAGGACAGGGATGTCTACAACGAGATGTGGCAGATCCCAGTGGTCCCTATGCCTAAGGAGAGGCAAGTGGCAGCAAGCATCAGCACCAAGGATGGAGCGGTCGGTAGCGACGATGGCGCGAACGGTCGCGCTAAGGAGAATGAGCTCAAGAAGAGCAAACCTGGAGGGACCAGCAAGTTCAGTGAACCTAAGGAGAGTGGTGCAGCAACCAAGGAGCAGCAAAAGGGTGAGGAGAACCCAGAGGCAGCAGCGGAGGAGGACTACGGAGAGAGTATGTGGGGCGCTATTGCGAGCGCGGCATTCTCCAATCCAACTTCGGCTACGGGGGAGTGTGATTGGCTCACCTTGCATCGGCGCATGGGGCATGTGGCCCTGCCCATCTTGCAGCAGCTAGTGAAGAATGAGATGGTTGCTGGCATACGTGTGAAGGGGGAGCCCGATGAGGTGCTTGGCTGCCCGACGTGCATTCAAGCCAAGTTCACCCGGTTTCCGTTCCCTAGTTCGGAGGCAACGGCAAAGGCACCGCTTGATGAGGTGGTGATGGACGTGGTGGGCCCCCTGAAGCTTGGAGCTGCTGGAGCTGAGTATTTTCTCACCATTGTCGACGTCTACACCCGCATGACTTGGGTGTACGTGCTGGCCAAGAAGAGCGACGTGGCTGAAACGTTGAAGACGGATTGGTTCCCGATGGTGGAGCGGCAACAAGACCGTCTAGTCAAGTCAAATCCGCACCGATCGAGGGGGAGAGTTCCTGAGCAAGGAGTTTGGTTGTGGCTGAAGAAGAATGGTATTCGGCACTCCCTCACCATGCCATACTCCCCTGCAATGAACGGCATCGCCGAGCGAGCGAACCGCACAATCACGGAGGCGGCACGCGGGTTGCTCATTGAAGCCGGGCTACCCGACTATTTCTGGCCTGATGCGGTGCGGAGCGCGTGTGTGGCCAAGAACAGAGCCTTGACTCATGTGGGAGCAGACAAATGGGTGCCCTATGTGGAGTGGCTAGGAAGGAAGCCAAAGGTGGATATGCTTCGGGTGTTCGGGTGCATGTGCATGGCGCTCGTGCCTAAGCATCTTCGGCACAACAAGCTTGGTGCCAAGGCGGTGTGGGCCGTGCACTTGGGCATGGCTCAAAACAGCAAGGGATGGCTTCTTTGGGACCCATTCACCAAGAAGTTCTTGGTGAGCAGGGACTGCAAGTTCATGGAGAACTTCATGTACAAGGATTGGAAGGCAGAGAATGAGGCGAAGATAGGCGTGCGGTTTGGGGAGGTGAAGAGTTCCGGTTTGGAGCATGTGGAGCTGCCTTTGGAACTGAGCAGCGGCAGCACAACCACAAGGCAATCCTCCCTTGTGAATGGGGGAGAGGAGGCCAATGATGCAGAGGAAGAAGAGGAGGAGGTGCAGCAAGTGAGCGAGCGTGCACCATCACTTCCTTCCCGTACTACGAGTGCTCCACGGATTCGAGCCACACCGCAGCAACGCCAAGGCCTTCAAGTCCCTGCAGCTGAGGAGGAAGGAAGGGGGAAGAGGAGAGTTCAACCCCCTAATAGGCTGACCTATGATGCGCCGGGAAAGCAGGGCAAGACAGCCCTGGCCGGAGCGGCAATGATGGTCGGAGACGACGAGGAGAGTGACTACGAGGAGTGTGCCTTCGCGTTCTTCTCTCCGGTGGAGATGCCGGGAGAACCAGCAACTCTCAAGGAGGCTTTGGAGAGTAGTGATGCTGAGGAGTGGAAGAAGGCCATGGAGAGTGAGCTGAAGAGCATCGAGGAGAATGACACGTTTGAATTGGTGGAGCTACCGGAGGGGCGTACGGCGATAACGTCCAAGTGGCTCTTCAAAATCAAGTCGGATGCCGACGGCAAGATCGAGCGCTACAAGTCTAGGCTTGTAGCCAAGGGGTACCAGCAGAAGGAGAAGGTGGACTTCAAGGAGCTGTTTGCCCCTGTGGTGAAGCCGACGACGCTGCGAACCCTATTCGCGGGAGCCGCCATCAAAGGATGGGTAGTAAAGCAAATGGACATCGTAACGGCATTCCTTAACGGCATCCTTGAGGAGGAGATTTTTATGGCGCAGCCAGAGGGGTTTGATGATGGTAGTGGCAGAGTGTGGAAGCTGAAGAAGGCCCTCTATGGGCTGAAGCAGGCCCCTAGGCAATGGTACATGAAGCTGCGCGAAGTGTTGGAGGGGATCGGCTTCACTCCCTCAACGGCCGATCACTCCTTGTTCATGCTTGGCGAGGGGGAGCAGAGGAGTTTCATGGTGGTTTATGTGGATGACATCCTCATTTTCTCACCCTCTTCTGACCTTGTGAAGGAGGTGATGCTGAAGCTTCAAGACAAGTTCAAGTGCAAGGCCCTTGGTGACGTGAGCTTCTACCTTGGGCTCCACATCGAACGAGATGTGGAGAAGCGGTGCATGCGGGTGCATCAACGAAAGTACCTGGAGGCATTGGCTGCCAACTTTGGGCAGAGTGAAGGCCATGTGGCTACACCCTTTCCCTCTGGGTTCAAGTGTGTGAAGGGACCAGAGGAGGAGAGCGTTGGTGAAGAGGAGAGGCGCCGATTTCACTCGTTGGTGGGCAGCCTCATGTATGCGGCGGTAAACACCCGACCGGACGTCGCGTTTGCTACCGGGCAGCTGGCTAGGGTTGTGCAATGCCCTAATGAGGAGCAGGTAGCAGCTGGAATGAGGGTGGCCAAGTATCTTGGCCAAACACCGACCGTTGGGCTGCAATACTCGGCGGCGGCACAAAGGCGCCAAAAGGGCGCGGATGGTGTTGAACCCAGGCGTTTGTTCCTCACCGCCTACTCGGATGCTTCATATGCATCAGAACCAGAGGACATGACAAGTGTGGGAGGCTTCATATGCTGTGTTGGTGGAGGCCCAACTGCTTGGGAGAGCAAGAAGCAGGTTGACCAAGCTTTGAGCTCGGTGGAGTCCGAGTACATGGCACTCTTCCGTGCCGTACGGGAGATTGTGTGGCAGCGGCGTTTGTTGGCTGAATTGGGGGAGGAGCAGCAAGGACCTACCCCACTCTACTGTGACAACCAAGGCGCCATTGCTCTTGCTAAGAACCCTGTGTTGCATGGACTCACGAAGCACATGAGGGTGAAGTGGCATTGGACGAGGAGCATGGTAACCGCGGGTGAAGTTGAGTTGCGCTACGTGAAGACCACGGGGCAGCCGGCTGACATGATGACCAAGAGGCTGGTGGAGCAGCAGCATTGGAAGTGTTGCAAGCTGGCTGGGATGGCTCTGAACTGAGAGAGCAACATATCCTAAGGCCAACAATCCGAGGGGGAGTTTGTTGGTGCAACCCTACGGTTTGCACTCGGCTTGTTGTCCGTGTGCGTGAATGTGTGTGTGTATGGAATGGTATGAGGGCATGGGATAATATATATTTCATGCTTATAATTGTGTGTGAATGTTGAGTCATGATGTCGAGTATGTGTGTCGAGTCAATAGCGAGTTATCGCTAGACGCGTGTTACGCGGTCGTTTGTGTCTCGCGCGCGGTTTCTATTTTGTCGTGCGCGGTTTCTATTTTGTCCTGTGTCGAACGTTCGGCATGTCGCAGGTGTGTGCAGCAGACCCATCAAGAACTCAAGGATGAGTTTGTGATGAAGAGCCCGAGCCTTGGTGTCAAGCCTCAAGTGATTTCGAAGCTTGCCAAAAGGGTACACCTCAAGATATTGAAGATAGTTACATTACTTTGTGTAGTGTAACATTTCACTTGGTGTAGGCCCTAGTGAAGGGTAGTTTCGAGACCCTTCGTGGTTGGGGACAGTGTGGCACTGTTCCACATCACTGTACCTCGGCTCTTGGGGTTTGTAGGAGCTGGGAGTCATTCCCAACTCGTAACTCTTTCTATCTTGTGTTCTAAGACTATAGTGGCTGCCATAGTACCGTTCGTTCAAACCGACGCTGTGTCGTCAATTCTTTATCAAATCGTGCAATCTAAATTGATAATTGTAGACGACGTGAAGACGCTCCAGATCCAATTTGAATCAAGTCATTTGCAGCTGTGAGCAGAACGCTATCAACGTTTGAAGCCGCTGTGCAGAAATCCGTCTGTGCTCTCTATCTTTCGTTTTAGGCACATTCAAGCCTATTGTGACTATAACAGTCTTGAACCATGCTCGTCTTGAACCATGCTCGCCTTGAACCATGCTCGCCTTGAACCATGCTCGCCTTGAACCATGCTCGCGTTGAACCATGCTCACCTTGAACCATGCTCGTCTTGAACCATGCTCGTCTTGAACCATGCTTTCCTTGAACCATGCTTGCCTTGAACCATGCTCGCCTTGAACCATGCTCGCCTTGAACCATGCTCGCCTTGAACCATGCTCACCTTGAACCATGCTCGCCTTGAACCATGCTCGCCTTGAACCATGCTCGCCTTGAACCATGCTCGTCTTGAACCATGCTCACCTTGAACCATGCTCACCTTGAACCATGCTCGCCTTGAACGATGCTCCCCTCGAACCATGCTCGCCTTGAACCATGCTCACCTTGAACCATGCTCACCTTGAACCATGCTCGTCTTGAACCATGCTCACCTTGAACCATGCTTGCCTTGAACCATGCTCGCCTTGAACCATGCTTGCCTTGAACCATGCTTGCCTTGAACCATGCTCGCCTTGAACCATGCTCGCCTTGAACCATGCTCGCCTTGAACCAAGCTCACCTTGAACCATGCTCGCCTTGAACCATGCTTGCCTTGAACCATGCTCGCCTTGAACCATGCTCACCTTGAACCATGCTCGCCTTGAACCATGCTCGTCTTGAACCATGCTCACCTTGAACCATGCTCACCTTGAACCATGCTCGCCTTGAACCATGCTTGCCTTGAACCATGCTTGCCTTGAACCATGCTCGCCTTGAACCATGCACGCCTTGAACCATGCTCGCCTTGAACCAAGCTCACCTTGAACCATGCTCGCCTTGAACCATGCATGCCTTGAACCATGCTCGCCTTGAACCATGCTTGCCTTGAACCATGCCCGCCTTGAACCATGCTCGCCTTGAACCATGCTCGCCTTGAACCATGCTCGCCTTGAACCATGCTCGCCTTGAACCATGCTCGCCTTGAACCATGCTCGCCTTGAACCATGCTCGCCTTGAACCATGCTCGCCTTGAACCATGCTCGCCTTGAACCATGCTCACCTTGAACCATGCTCACCTTGAACCATGCTCGCCTTGAACCATGCTCGCCTTGAACCATGCTTGCCTTGAACCATACTGGCCTTGAACCATGCTCGCCTTGAACCATGCTCGCCTTGAACCAAGCTCACCTTGAACCATGCTCGCCTTGAACCATGCTTGCCTTGAACCATGCTCGCTTTGAACCATGCTCGCCTTGAACCATGCTCGCCTTGAACCATGCTCGTCTTGAACCATGCTCACCTTGAACCATGCTCACCTTGAACCATGCTCGCCTTGAACCATGCTCGCCTTGAACCATGCTTGCCTTGAACCATGCTCGCCTTGAACCATGCTTGCCTTGAACCATGCCCGCCTTGAACCATGCTCGCCTTGAACCATGCTCGTCTTGAACCATGCTCACCTTTAACCATGCTCACCTTGAACCATGCTCGCCTTAAACCATGCTCGCCTTGAACCATGCTCACCTTGAACCATGCTCGCCTTGAACCATGCTCACCTTGAACCATGCACACCGTGAACCATGCTCGTCTTGAACCATGCTCGCCTTGAACCATGCTTGCCTTGAACCATGCTCGCCTTGAACCATGCTTGCCTTGAACCATGCTTGCCTTGAACCATGCTCGCCTTGAACCATGCTCGCCTTGAACCATGCTCGCCTTGAACCATGCTCACCTTGAACCATGCTCGCCTTGAACCATGCTTGCCTTGAACCATGCTCGCCTTGAACCATGCTCACCTTGAACCATGCTCGCCTTGAACCATGCTTGCCTTGAACCATGCTCGCCTTGAACCATGCTCGCCTTGAACCATGCTCGCCTTGAACCATGCTCGTCTTGAACCATGCTCACCTTGAACCATGCTCACCTTGAACCATGCTCGCCTTGAACCATGCTCGCCTTGAACCATGCTTGCCTTGAACCATGCTCGCCTTGAACCATGCTCGTCTTGAACCATGCCCGCCTTGAACCATGCTCGTCTTGAAACATGCTCACCTTGAACCATGCTCGCCTTGAACCATGCTTGCCTTGAACCATGCTCGTCTTGAACCATGCTCGCGTTGAACCATGCTCGCCTTGAACCATGCTCACCTTGAACCATGCTTGCCTTGAACCATGCTCACCTTGAACCATGCTCACCTTGAACCATGCTCGTCTTGAACCATGCTCGCCTTGAACCATGCTCGCCTTGAACCATGCTTGCCTTGAACCATGCTTGCCTTGAACCATGCTCGCCTTGAACCATGCTCGCCTTGAACCATGCTCGCCTTGAACCATGCTCGCCTTGAACCATGCTCCGCCTTGAACCATGCTCGCCTTGAACCATGCTCGCCTTGAACCATGCTCGCCTTGAACCATGCTCGCCTTGAACCATGCTCGTCTTGAACCATGCTCACCTTGAACCATGCGCACCTTGAACCATGCTCGCCTTGAACCATGCTCGCCTTGAACCATGCTCGCCTTGAACCATGCTCGCCTTGAACCATGCTCGTCTTGAACCATGCTCGCCTTGAACCATGCTCGTCTTGAACCATGCTCACCTTGAACCATGCTCGCCTTGAACCATGCTTGCCTTGAACCATGCTCGCCTTGAACCATGCTCACCTTGAACCATGCTCGCCTTGAACCATGCTTGCCTTGAACCATGCTCGTCTTGAACCATGCTCGTTTTGAACCATGCTCGCCTTGAACCATGCTCACCTTGAACTATGCTCGCCTTGAACCATGCTTGCCTTGAACCATGCTCGCCTTGAACCATGCTCACCTTGAACCATGCTCGTCTTGAACCATGCTCACCTTGAACCATGCTTGCCTTGAACCATGCTCGCCTTGAACCATGCTTGCCTTGAACCATGCTTGCCTTGAACCATGCTCGCCTTGAACCATGCTCGCCTTGAACCATGCTAGCCTTGAACCATGCTCACCTTGAACCATGCTCGCCTTGAACCATGCTTGCCTTGAACCATGCTCGCCTTGAACCATGCTCGCCTTGAACCATGCTCGCCTTGAACCATGCTCGTCTTGAACCATGCTCACCTTGAACCATGCTCACCTTGAACCATGCTCGCCTTGAACCATGCTTGCCTTGAACCATGCCCGCCTTGAACCATGCTCGCCTTGAACCATGCTCGCCTTGAACCATGCTCGCCTTGAACCATGCTCACCTTGAACCATGCTCGCCTTGAACCATGCTCGCCTTGAACCATGCTCGCCTTGAACCATGCTCGCCTTGAACCATGCTCGCCTTGAACCATGCTCGCCTTGAACCATGCTCATCTTGAACCATGCTCCCCTTGAACCATGCTCACCTTGAACCATGCTCGCCTTGAACCATGCTCGCCTTGAACCATGCTCGCCTTGAACCATGCTCGCCTTGAACCATGCTCGCCTTGAACCATGCTCACCTTGAACCATGCTCGCCTTGAACCATGCTCACCTTGAACCATGCTCGTCGCCTTGAACCATGCTGGCCTTGAACCATGCTTGCCTTGAACCATGCTCGCCTTGAACCATGTTCGCCTTGAACCATGCTCGCCTTGAACCATGCTCACCTTGAACCATGCTCGCCTTGAACCATGCTTGCCTTGAACCATGCTCGCCTTGAACCATGCTCGCCTTGAACCATGCTCGCCTTGAACCATGCTCGTCTTGAACCATGCTCGCCTTGAACCATGCTCACCTTGAACCATGCTCGCCTTGAACCATGCTCGCCTTGAACCATGCTTGCCTTGAACCATGCTCGCCTTGAACCATGCTTGCCTTGAACCATGCCCTCTCGCCTTGAACCATGCTCGTCTTGAACCATGCTCGCCTTGAACCATGCTCACCTTGAACCATGCTCGCCTTGAACCATGCTCGCCTTGAACCATGCTTGCCTTGAACCATGCTCGCCTTGAACCATGCTTGCCTTGAACCATGCCCGCCTTGAACCATGCTCGCCTTGAACCATGCTCGCCTTGAACCATGCTCACCTTGAACCATGCTCGCCTTGAACCATGCTTGCCTTGAACCATGCTCGCCTTGAACCATGCTTGCCTTGAACCATGCTCCCCTTGAACCATGCCCGCCTTGAACCATGCTCGCCTTGAACCATGCTCGCCTTGAACCATGCTCGCCTTGAACCATGCTCGCCTTGAACCATGCTCGCCTTGAACCATGCTCGCCTTGAACCATGCTCACCTTGAACCATGCTCGCCTTGAACCATGCTTGCCTTGAACCATGCTCGCCTTGAACCATGCTCGCCTTGAACCATGCTCGCCTTGAACCATGCTCATCTTGAACCATGCTCCCCTTGAACCATGCTCACCTTGAACCATGCTCGCCTTGAACCATGCTCGCCTTGAACCATGCTCACCTTGAACCATGCTCGCCTTGAACCATGCTCACCTTGAACCATGCTCACCTTGAACCATGCTCGTCTTGAACCATGCTCGCCTTGAACCATGCTGGCCTTGAACCATGCTTGCCTTGAACCATGCTCGCCTTGAACCATGCTCGCCTTGAACCATGCTCGCCTTGAACCATGCTCACCTTGAACCATGCTCGCCTTGAACCATGCTTGCCTTGAACCATGCTCGCCTTGAACCATGCTCGCCTTGAACCATGCTCGCCTTGAACCATGCTCGCCTTGAACCATGCTTGCCTTGAACCATGCCCGCCTTGAACCATGCTCGCCTTGAACCATGCTCGCCTTGAACCATGCTCGCCTTGAACCATGCTCGCCTTGAACCATGCTCGCCTTGAACCATGCTTGCCTTGAACCATGCTCGCCTTGAACCATGCTCGCCTTGAACCATGCTCGCCTTGAACCATGCTCATCTTGAACCATGCTCCCCTTGAACCATGCTCACCTTGAACCATGCTCGCCTTGAACCATGCTCGCCTTGAACCATGCTCACCTTGAACCATGCTCGCCTTGAACCATGCTCGTCTTGAACCATGCTCGCCTTGAACCATGCTGGCCTTGAACCATGCTTGCATTGAACCATGCTCGCCTTGAACCATGCTCGCCTTGAACCATGCTCACCTTGAACCATGCTCGCCTTCAACCATGCTTGCCTTGAACCATGCTCGCCTTGAACCATGCTCGCCTTGAACCATGCTCGTCTTGAACCATGCTCGCCTTGAACCATGCTGGCCTTGAACCATGCTGGCCTTGAACCATGCTCGCCTTGAACCATGCTCGCCTTGAACCATGCTCGCCTTGAACCATGCTCACCTTGAACCATGCTTGCCTTGAACCATGCTCGCCTTGAACCATGCTCGCCTTGAACCATGCTCGCCTTGAACCATGCTCGCCTTGAACCATGCTCGTCTTGAACCATGCTCACCTTGAACCATGCTCACCTTGAACCATGCTCGCCTTGAACCATGCTCGCCTTGAACCATGCTTGCCTTGAACCATGCTCGCCTTGAACCATGCTTGCCTTGAACCATGCCCGCCTTGAACCATGCTCGCCTTGAACCATGCTCGCCTTGAATCATGCTCCCCTTGAACCATGCTCGCCTTGAACCATGCTTGCCTTGAACCATGCTCGCCTTGAACCATGCTTGCCTTGAACCATGCTTGCCTTGAACCATGCTCGCCTTGAACCATGCTCGCCTTGAACCATGCTCCCCTTGAACCATGCTCGCCTTGAACCATGCTTGCCTTGAACCATGCTCCCCTTGAACCATGCTCGCCTTGAACCATGCTTGCCTTGAACCATGCTCGCCTTGAACCATGCTCGCCTTGAACCATGCTCGTCTTGAACCATGCCCGCCTTGAACCATGCTCGTCTTGAACCATGCTCACCTTGAACCATGCTCGCCTTGAACCATGCTCGCCTTGAACCATGCTCGCCTTGAACCATGCTCGTCTTGAACCATGCTCGCCTTGAACCATGCTTGCCTTGAACCATGCTCGCCTTGAACCATGCTTGCCTTGAACCATGCTTGCCTTGAACCATGCTCGCCTTGAACCATGCTCGCCTTGAACCATGCTCGCCTTGAACCATGCTCGTCTTGAACCATGCTCGCCTTGAACCATGCTCGCCTTGAACCATGCTCGCCTTGAACCATGCTCGCCTTGACCCATGCTTGCCTTGAACCATGCTCGCCTTGAACCATGCTCGTCTTGAACCATGCCCGCCTTGAACCATGCTCGTCTTGAACCATGCTCACCTTGAACCATGCTCGCCTTGAACCATGCTTGCCTTGAACCATGCTCGTCTTGAACCATGCTCACCTTGAACCATGCTCGCCTTGAACCATGCTCATCTTGAACCATGCTTGCCTTGAACCATGCTCGCCTTGAACCATGCTCACCTTGAACCACGCTCGCCTTGAACCATGCTCACCTTGAACCATGCTTGCCTTGAACCATGCTTGCCTTGAACCATGCTTGCCTTGAACCATGCTCACCTTGAACCATGCTCACCTTGAACCATGCTCACCTTGAACCATGCTCGCTTTGAACCATGCTCGCCTTGAACCATGCTCACCTTGAACCATGCTCGCCTTGAACCATGCTTGCCTTGAACCATGCTCGCCTTGAACCATGCTCGTCTTGAACCATGATCGCCTTGAACCATGCTCACCTTGAACCATGCTCACCTTGAACCATGCTCGTCTTGAACCACGCTCGCCTTGAACCATGCTTACCTTGAACCATGCTCACCTTGAACCATGCTCACCTTGAACCATGCTCGTCTTGAACCATGATCGCCTTGAACCATGCTCACCTTGAACCATGCTCACCTTGAACCATGCTCGTCTTGAACCATGCTCGCCTTGAACCATGCTCACCTTGAACCATGCTCGTCTTGAACCATGCTCGCCTTGAACCATGCTCGCCTTGAACCATGCTTGCCTTGAACCATGCTTGCCTTGAACCATGCTCGCCTTGAACCATGCTCGCCTTGAACCATGCTCGTCTTTGTTATAGTCACAGTAGGCTCCAATGTGCCTAAAACGAAAGATAGAGTGCACAGCCGGCTTTCTGCACAGCGGCTTCAAACGTTCATAGCGTTCTGGTCACGGCTTCAAATGACCTGATTCAACTTGGATCTAGCGCGTCTTAATATCGCCTACAATAGGCAATTTAGATCGCATGATTCGACCAAGTATTGACGACACAGCGTCGGTTTGAACGAACGGCACTATGGCAGCCACTATAGTCTAAGAACACAAGATAGGAAGAGTTAGCAAGGTTTACGAGTTGGGAATGACTCCCAGCTCCTACAAACCCCAAGAGCCGAGGTACAGTGATGTGGAACAGTGCCACACTGTCCCCAACCACGAAGGGTCTCGAAACTACCCTTCACTAGGGCCTACACCAAGTGAAATGTTACACTACACAAAGTAATGTAACTATCTTCAATATCTTGAGGTGTACCCTTTTGGCGAGCTTCGAAATCACTTGAGGCTTGACACCAAGGCTCGGGCTCTTCATCACAAACTCATCCTTGAGTTCTTGATGGGTCTGCTGCACACACCTGCGACACACCGAACGTTCGACACAGGACAAAATAGAAACCGCGCACGACAAAATAGAAACCGCGCGCGAGACACAAACGACCGCTTAACACGCGTCTAGCGATAACTCGCTATTGACTCGACACACACACTCGACATCATGACTCAACATTCACACAAAATTATAAGCATGAAATAGATATTATCCCATTCCCTCATACCATTCCATACACACACACATGCACGCACACGGACAACAAGCCGAGTGCAAACCGTAGGGTTGCACCAACAGTCTAGAACCATGCTCACCTTGAACCATGCTCACCTTGAACCATGCTCGCCTTGAACCATGCTCGCCTTGAACCATGCTTGCCTTGAACCATGCTCGCCTTGAACCATGCTCATCTTGAACCATGCCCGCCTTGAACCATGCTCGTCTTGAACCATGCTCACCTTGAACCATGCTCGCCTTGAACCATGCTTGCCTTGAACCATGCTCGCCTTGAACCATGCTCACCTTGAACCATGCTCGCCTTGAACCATGCTTGCCTTGAACCATGCTCGTCTTGAACCATGCTCGCCTTGAAACATGCTCACCTTGAACCATGCTCACCTTGAACCATGCTTGCCTTGAACCATGCTCGCCTTGAACCATGCTCGTCTTGAACCATGCTTGCCTTGAACCATACTCACCTTGAACCATGCTCACCTTGAACAATGCTCACCTTGAACCATGCTCACCTTGAACCATGCTCGCCTTGAACCATGCTCACCTTGAACCATGCTCACCTTGAACCATGCTCGCCTTGAACCATGCTCGCCTTGAACCATGCTTGCCTTGAACCATGCTCGCCTTGAACCATGCTCGTCTTGAACCATGCCCGCCTTGAACCATGCTCGTCTTGAACCATGCTCACCTTGAACCATGCTCGCCTTGAACCATGCTTGCCTTGAACCATGCTCGCCTTGAACCATGCTCACCTTGAACCATGCTCGCCTTGAACAATGCTTGCCTTGAACCATGCTCGTCTTGAACCATCCTCGCCTTGAAACATGCTCACCTTGAACCATGCTCACCTTGAACCATGCTTGCCTTGAACCATGCTCGCCTTGAACCATGCTCGTCTTGAACCATGCTCGCCTTGAACCATACTCACCTTGAACCATGCTCACCTTGAACCATGCTCGCCTTGAACCATGCTCACCTTGAACCATGCTCACCTTGAACCATGCTCGCCTTGAACCATGCTCATCTTGAACCATGCTTGCCTTGAACCATGCTCGCCTTGAACCATGCTCGCCTTGAACCATGCTCGCCTTGAACCATGCTCACCTTGAACCATGCTCGTCTTGAACCATGCTCGCATTGAACCATGCTTGCCTTGAACCATGCTCATCTTGAACCATGCTTGCTTTGAACCATGCTCGTCTTGAACCATGCTTGCCTTGAACCATACTCACCTTGAACCATGCTCACCTTGAACAATGCTCGCCTTGAACCATGCTCACCTTGAACCATGCTCGCCTTGAACCATGCTCACCTTGAACCATGCTCACCTTGAACCATGCTCGCCTTGAACCATGCTCGCCTTGAACCATGCTCGCCTTGAACCATGCTCGCCTTGAACCATGCTTGCCTTGAACCATGCTCGCCTTGAACCATGCTCATCTTGAACCATGCCCGCCTTGAACCATGCTCGTCTTGAACCATGCTCACCTTGAACCATGCTCGCCTTGAACCATGCTTGCCTTGAACCATGCTCGCCTTGAACCATGCTCACCTTGAACCATGCTCGCCTTGAACCATGCTTGCCTTGAACCATGCTCGTCTTGAACCATGCTCGCCTTGAAACATGCTCACCTTGAACCATGCTCACCTTGAACCATGCTTGCCTTGAACCATGCTCGCCTTGAACCATGCTCGTCTTGAACCATGCTCGCCTTGAACCATACTCACCTTGAACCATGCTCACCTTGAACCATGCTCGCCTTGAACCATGCTCACCTTGAACCATGCTCACCTTGAACCATGCTCGCCTTGAACCATGCTCATCTTGAACCATGGTTGCCTTGAACCATGCTCGCCTTGAACCATGCTCGCCTTGAACCATGCTCGCCTTGAACCATGCTTGCCTTGAACCATGCTCGCCTTGAACCATGCTCGTCTTGAACCATGCCCGCCTTGAACCATGCTCGTCTTGAACCATGCTCACCTTGAACCATGCTCGCCTTGAACCATGCTTGCCTTGAACCATGCTCGCCTTGAACCATGCTCACCTTGAACCATGCTCGCCTTGAACCATGCTTGCCTTGAACCATGCTCGTCTTGAACCATGCCCGCCTTGAAACATGCTCACCTTGAACCATGCTCACCTTGAACCATGCTTGCCTTGAACCATGCTCGCCTTGAACCATGCTCGTCTTGAACCATGCTCGCCTTGAACCATACTCACCTTGAACCATGCTCACCTTGAACCATGCTCGCCTTGAACCATGCTCACCTTGAACCATGCTCACCTTGAACCATGCTCGCCTTGAACCATGCTCATCTTGAACCATGCTTGCCTTGAACCATGCTCGCCTTGAACCATGCTCGCCTTGAACCATGCTCGCCTTGAACCATGCTCACCTTGAACCATGCTCGTCTTGAACCATGCTCGCATTGAACCATGCTTGCCTTGAACCATGCTCATCTTGAACCATGCTTGCCTTGAACCATGCTCGCCTTGAACCATGCTCACCTTGAACCATGCTCACCTTGAACCATGCTCGCCTTGAACCATGCTCGCCTTGAACCATGCTCACCTTGAACCATGCTCGCCTTGAACCATGCTCACCTTGAACCATGCTCGCCTTGAAACATGCTCCTCTTGAACCATGCTTGCCTTGAACCATGCTCGCCTTGAACCATGCTCACCTTGAACCATGCTCACCTTGAACCATGCTCGCCTTGAACCATGCTCGCCTTGAACCATGCTCACCTTGAACCATGCTCGCCTTGAACCATGCTCACCTTGAACCATGCTCGCCTTGAACCATGCTCCTCTTGAACCATGCTTGCCTTGAACCATGCTCGCCTTGAACCATGCTCACCTTGAACCATGCTCGCCTTGAACCATGCTCACCTTGAACCATGCTCGTCTTGAACCATACTCTCCTTGAACCATGCTCACCTTGATCCATGATCACCTTGAACCATGCTCGCCTTGAACCATGCTCACCTTGAACCATGCTCGCCTTGAACCATGCTCATCTTGAACCATGCTTGCCTTGAACCATGCTCGCCTTGAACCATGCTCACCTTGAACCATGCTCACCTTGAACCATGCTCGCCTTGAACCATGCTCGCCTTGAACCATGCTCACCTTGAACCATGCTCGCCTTGAACCATGCTCACCTTGAACCATGCTCGCCTTGAAACATGCTCCTCTTGAACCATGCTTGCCTTGAACCATGCTCGCCTTGAACCATGCTCACCTTGAACCATGCTCGCCTTGAACCATGCTCCCCTTGAACCATGCTCGTCTTGAACCATGCTCACCTTGAACCATGATCGCCTTGAACCATGCTCACCATAAACTATGCTTGCCTTGAACCATGCTCGCCTTGAACCATGCTCGCCTTGAACCATGCTCGTCTTGAACCATGCTCGCCTTGAACCATGCTCACCTTGAACCATGCTCACCTTGAACCATGCTCACCTTGAACCATGCTCACCTTGAACCATGCTCGCCTTGAACCATGCTCACCTTGAACCATGCTCACCTTGAACCATGCTTGCCTTGAACCATGCTTGCCTTGAACCATGCTCGCCTTGAACCATGCTCGTCTTGAACCATGCTCGCCTTGAACCATGCTCACCTTGAACCATGCTCACCTTGAACCATGCTCGCATTGAACCATGCTTGCCTTGAACCATGCTCGCCTTGAACCATGCTCGTCTTGAACCATGCTCACCTTGAACCATGCTTGCCTTGAACCATGCTCGTCTTGAACCATACTCACCTTGAACCATACTCACCTTGAACCATGCTCACCTTGAACCATGCTCGTCTTGAACCATGCTCGCATTGAACCATGCTTGCCTTGAACCATGCTCATCTTGAACCATGCTTGCCTTGAACCATGCTCGCCTTGAACCATGCTCACCATGAACCATGCTCACCTTGAACCATGCTCGCCTTGAACCATGCTCGCCTTGAACCATGCTCAACTTGAACCATGCTCGCCTTGAACCATGCTCACCTTGAACCATGCTCGCCTTGAACCATGCTCCTCTTGAACCATGCTTGCCTTGAACCATGCTCGCCTTGAACCATGCTCGCCTTGAACCATGCTCGTCTTGAACCATGCTCGCCTTGAACCATGCTCACCTTGAACCATGCTCACCTTGAACCATGCTCACCTTGAACCATGCTCACCTTGAACCATGCTCGCCTTGAACCATGCTCACCTTGAACCATGCTCACCTTGAACCATGCTTGCCTTGAACCATGCTTGCCTTGAACCATGCTCGCCTTGAACCATGCTCGTCTTGAACCATGCTCGCCTTGAACCATGCTCGCCTTGAACCATGCTTGCCTTGAACCATGCTCGTCTTGAACCATACTCACCTTGAACCATACTCACCTTGAACCATGCTCACCTTGAACCATGCTCGTCTTGAACCATGCTCGCATTGAACCATGCTTGCCTTGAACCACGCTCATCTTGAACCATGCTTGCCTAGAACCATGCTCGCCTTGAACCATGCTCACCTTGAACCATGCTCTCCTTGAACCATGCTCGCCTTGAACCATGCTCGCCTTGAACCATGCTCAACTTGAACCATGCTCGCCTTGAACCATGCTCACCTTGAACCATGCTCGCCTTGAACCATGCTCCTCTTGAACCATGCTTGCCTTGAACCATGCTCGCCTTGATCCATGCTTGCCTTGAACCATGCTCGCCTTGAACCATGCTCGTCTTGAACCATGCTCGCCTTGAACCATGCTCACCTTGAACCATGCTCACCTTGAACCATGCTCACCTTGAACCATGCTTGCCTTGAACCATGCTTGCCTTGAACCATGCTCGCCTTGAACCATGCTCGTCTTGAACCATGCTCGCCTTGAACCATGCTCACCTTGAACCATGCTCCCCTTGAACCATGCTCGCCTTGAACCATGCTTGCCTTGAACCATGCTCGTCTTGAACCATGCTCGCCTTGAACCATGCTCACCTTGAACCATGCTCACCTTGAACCATGCTCACCTTGAACCATGCTCACCTTGAACCATGCTCACCTTGAACCATGCTCACCTTGAACCATGCTTGCCTTGAACCATGCTCGCCTTGAACCATGCTCGTCTTGAACCATGCTCGCCTTGAACCATGCTCGCCTTGAACCATGCTCGCCTTGAACCATGCTTGCCTTGAACCATGCTCGCCTTGAACCATACTCGCCTTGAACCATGCTCGTCTTGAACCATGCTCACCTTAAACTATGCTTGCCTTGAACCATGCTCGCCTTGAACCATGCTCGCCTTGAACCATGCTCGTCTTGAACCATGCTCGCCTTGAACCATGCTCACCTTGAACCATGCTCACCTTGAACCATGCTCACCTTGAACCATGCTCGCCTTGAACCATGCTCACCTTGAACCATGCTCACCTTGAACCATGCTTGCCTTGAACCATGCTCGCCTTGAACCATGCTCGTCTTGAACCATGCTCGCCTTGAACCATGCTCGCCTTGAACCATGCTCGCCTTGAACCATGCTTGCCTTGAACCATGCTCGCCTTGAACCATGCTCGCCTTGAACCATGCTCGTCTTGAACCATGCTCGCCTTGAACCATGCTCACCTTGAACCATGCTCACCTTGAACCATGCTCACCTTGAACCATGCTCGCCTTGAACCATGCTTGCCTTGAACCATGCTCGCCTTGAACCATGCTCGTCTTGAACCATGCTCGCCTTAAACCATGCTCGCCTTGAACCATGCTCGCCTTGAACCATGCTTGCCTTGAACCATGCTCGCCTTGAACCATGCTCGTCTTGAACCATGCCCGCCTTGAACCATGCTCGTCTTGAACCATGCTCACCTTGAACCATGCTCGCCTTGAACCATGCTTGCCTTGAACCATGCTCGCCTTGAACCATGCTTACCTTGAACCATGCTCGCCTTGAACCATGCTCACCTTGAACCATGCTCACCTTGAACCATGCTCGCCTTGAACCATGCTCGCCTTGAACCATGCTCACCTTGAACCATGCTCGCCTTGAACCATGCTCACCTTGAACCATGCTCGCCTTGAACCATGCTCCTCTTGAACCATGCTTGCCTTGAACCATGCTCGCCTTGAACCATGCTCACCTTGAACCATGCTCGCCTTGAACCATGCTCACCTTGAACCATGCTCGTCTTGAACCATACTCTCCTTGAACCATGCTCACCTTGATCCATGATCACCTTGAACCATGCTCGCCTTGAACCATGCTCACCTTGAACCATGCTCGCCTTGAACCATGCTCATCTTGAACCATGCTTGCCTTGAACCATGCTCGCCTTGAACCATGCTCACCTTGAACCATGCTCACCTTGAACCATGCTCGCCTTGAACCATGCTCGCCTTGAACCATGCTCACCTTGAACCATGCTCGCCTTGAACCATGCTCACCTTGAACCATGCTCGCCTTGAACCATGCTCCTCTTGAACCATGCTTGCCTTGAACCATGCTCGCCTTGAACCATGCTCACCTTGAACCATGCTCGCCTTGAACCATGCTCCCCTTGAACCATGCTCGTCTTGAACCATGCTCACCTTGAACCATGATCGCCTTGAACCATGCTCACCATAAACTATGCTTGCCTTGAACCATGCTCGCCTTGAACCATGCTCGCCTTGAACCATGCTCGTCTTGAACCATGCTCGCCTTGAACCATGCTCACCTTGAACCATGATCACCTTGAACCATGCTCACCTTGAACCATGCTCACCTTGAACCATGCTCGCCTTGAACCATGCTCACCTTGAACCATGCTCACCTTGAACCATGCTTGCCTTGAACCATGCTTGCCTTGAACCATGCTCGCCTTGAACCATGCTCGTCTTGAACCATGCTCGCCTTGAACCATGCTCACCTTGAACCATGCTCACCTTGAACCATGCTCGCCTTGAACCATGCTTGCCTTGAACCATGCTCGCCTTGAACCATGCTCGTCTTGAACCATGCTCGCCTTGAACCATGCTCGCCTTGAACCATGCTCGCCTTGAACCATGCTTGCCTTGAACCATGCTCGTCTTGAACCATACTCACCTTGAACCATACTCACCTTGAACCATGCTCACCTTGAACCATGCTCGTCTTGAACCATGCCCGCATTGAACCATGCTTGCCTTGAACCATGCTCATCTTGAACCATGCTTGCCTTGAACCATGCTCGCCTTGAACCATGCTCACCTTGAACCATGCTCACCTTGAGCCATGCTCGCCTTGAACCATGCTCGCCTTGAACCATGCTCAACTTGAACCATGCTCGCCTTGAACCATGCTCACCTTGAACCATGCTCGCCTTGAACCATGCTCCTCTTGAACCATGCTTGCCTTGAACCATGCTCGCCTTGAACCATGCTCGCCTTGAACCATGCTCGTCTTGAACCATGCTCGCCTTGAACCATGCTCACCTTGAACCATGCTCACCTTGAACCATGCTCACCTTGAACCATGCTCACCTTGAACCATGCTCGCCTTGAACCATGCTCACCTTGAACCATGCTCACCTTGAACCATGCTTGCCTTGAACCATGCTTGCCTTGAACCATGCTCGCCTTGAACCATGCTCGTCTTGAACCATGCTCGCCTTGAACCGTGCTCGCCTTGAACCATGCTTGCCTTGAACCATGCTTGTCTTGAACCATACTCACCTTGAACCATACTCACCTTGAACCATGCTCACCTTGAACCATGCTCGTCTTGAACCATGCTCGCATTGAACCATGCTTGCCTTGAACCATGCTCATCTTGAACCATGCTTGCCTAGAACCATGCTCGCCTTGAACCATGCTCACCTTGAACCATGCTCACCTTGAACCATGCTCGCCTTGAACCATGCTCGCCTTGAACCATGCTCAACTTGAACCATGCTCGCCTTGAACCATGCTCACCTTGAACCATGCTCGCCTTGAACCATGCTCCTCTTGAACCATGCTTGCCTTGAACCATGCTCGCCTTGAACCATGCTCGCCTTGAACCATGCTCGTCTTGAACCATGCTCGCCTTGAACCATGCTCAACTTGAACCATGCTCGCCTTGAACCATGCTCACCTTGAACCATGCTCACCTTGAACCATGCTTGCCTTGAACCATGCTTGCCTTGAACCATGCTCGCCTTGAACCATGCTCGCCTTGAACCATGCTCGTCTTGAACCATGCTCGCCTTGAACCATGCTCACCTTGAACCATGCTCACCTTGAACCATGCTCACCTTGAACCATGCTCACCTTGAACCATGCTCACCTTGAACCATGCTTGCCTTGAACCATGCTTGCCTTGAACCATGCTCGCCTTGAACCATGCTCACCTTGAACCATGCTTGCCTTGAACCATGCTTGCCTTGAACCATGCTCGCCTTGAACCATGCTTGCCTTGAACCATGCTCACCTTGAACCATGCTCGCATTGAACCATGCTTGCCTTGAACCATGCTCACCTTGAACCATGCTCACCTTGAACCATGCTTGCCTTGAACCATGCTTGCCTTGAACCATGCTCGCCTTGAACCATGCTCGTCTTGAACCATGCTCGCCTTGAACCATGCTCACCTTGAACCATGCTCACCTTGAACCATGCTCACCTTGAACCATGCTCACCTTGAACCATGCTCACCTTGAACCATGCTCACCTTGAACCATGCTTGCCTTGAACCATGCTCGCCTTGAACCATGCTCGTCTTGAACCATGCTCGCCTTGAACCATGCTCGCCTTGAACCATGCTCGCCTTGAACCATGCTTGCCTTGAACCATGCTCGCCTTGAACCATACTCGCCTTGAACCATGCTCGTCTTGAACCATGCTCACCTTAAACTATGCTTGCCTTGAACCATGCTCGCCTTGAACCATGCTCGCCTTGAACCATGCTCGTCTTGAACCATGCTCGCCTTGAACCATGCTCACCTTGAACCATGCTCACCTTGAACCATGCTCACCTTGAACCATGCTCGCCTTGAACCATGCTCACCTTGAACCATGCTCACCTTGAACCATGCTTGCCTTGAACCATGCTCGCCTTGAACCATGCTCGTCTTGAACCATGCTCGCCTTGAACCATGCTCGCCTTGAACCATGCTTGCCTTGAACCATGCTCGCCTTGAACCATGCTCGCCTTGAACCATGCTCGTCTTGAACCATGCTCGCCTTGAACCATGCTCACCTTGAACCATGCTCACCTTGAACCATGCTCACCTTGAACCATGCTCGCCTTGAACCATGCTTGCCTTGAACCATGCTCGCCTTGAACCATGCTCGTCTTGAACCATGCTCGCCTTGAACCATGCTCGCCTTGAACCATGCTCGCCTTGAACCATGCTTGCCTTGAACCATGCTCGCCTTGAACCATGCTCGTCTTGAACCATGCCCGCCTTCAACCATGCTCGTCTTGAACCATGCTCACCTTGAACCATGCTCGCCTTGAACCATGCTTGCCTTGAACAATGCTCGCCTTGAACCATGCTTACCTTGAACCATGCTCGCCTTGAACCATGCTCGCCTTGAACCATACTCACCTTGAACCATGCTCGTCTTGAACCATGCTCGCCTTGAAACACGCTCACCTTGAACCATGCTCACCTTGAACCATGCTTGCCTTGAACCATGCTCGCCTTGAACCATGCTCGTCTTGAACCATGCTCGCCTTGAACCATACTCACCTTGAACCATGCTCACCTTGAACAATGCTCGCCTTGAACCATGCTCACCTTGAACTATGCTCGCCTTGAACCATGCTCACCTTGAACCATGCTCACCTTGAACCATGCTCGCCTTGAACCATGCTCATCTTGAACCATGCTTGCCTTGAACCATGCTCGCCTTGAACCATGCTCGCCTTGAACCATGCTCGCCTTGAACCATGCTCACCTTGAACCATGCTCGTCTTGAACCATGCTCGCATTGAACCATGCTTGCCTTGAACCATGCTCATCTTGAACCATGCTTGCCTTGAACCATGCTCGCCTTGAACCATGCTCACCTTGAACCATGCTCACCTTGAACCATGCTCGCCTTGAACCATGCTCGCCTTGAACCATGCTCAACTTGAACCATGCTCGCCTTGAACCATGCTCACCTTGAACCATGCTCGCCTTGAACCATGCTCCTCTTGAACCATGCTTGCCTTGAACCATGCTCGCCTTGAACCATGCTCGCCTTGAACCATGCTCGTCTTGAACCATGCTCGCCTTGAACCATGCTCACCTTGAACCATACTCACCTTGAACCATGCTCACCTTGAACCATGCTCGTCTTGAACCATGCTCGCATTGAACCATGCTTGCCTTGAACCATGCTCATCTTGAACCATGCTTGCCTTGAACCATGCTCGCCTTGAACCATGCTCACCTTGAACCATGCTCACCTTGAACCATGCTCGCCTTGAACCATGCTCGCCTTGAACCATGCTCAACTTGAACCATGCTCGCCTTGAACCATGCTCACCTTGAACCATGCTCGCCTTGAACCATGCTCCTCTTGAACCATGCTTGCCTTGAACCATGCTCGCCTTGAACCATGCTTGCCTTGAACCATGCTCGTCTTGAACCATGCTCGCCTTGAACCATGCTCACCTTGAACCATGCTCGCCTTGAACCATGCTCACCTTGAACCATGCTCGCCTTGAACCATGATCATCTTGAACCATGCTTGCCTTGAACCATGCTCGCCTTGAACCATGCTCACCTTGAACCATGCTCGCCTTGAACCATGCTCACCTTGAACCATGCTCGTCTTGAACCATACTCTCCTTGAACCATGCTCACCTTGATCCATGCTCACCTTGAACCATGCTTGCCTTGAACCATGCTTGCCTTGAACCATGCTCCCCTTGAACCATGCTCGTCTTGAACCATGCTCACCTTGAACCATGATCGCCTTGAACCATGCTCACCTTAAACTATGCTTGCCTTGAACCATGCTCGCCTTGAACCATGCTCGTCTTGAACCATGCTCGCATTGAACCATGCTCACCTTGAACCATGCTCACCTTGAACCATGCTTGCCTTGAACCATGCTTGCCTTGAACCATGCTTGCCTTGAACCATGCTTGCCTTGAACCATGCTCACCTTGAACCATGCTCGTCTTGAACCATGATCGCCTTGAACCATGCTCACCTTGAACCATGCTCACCTTGAACCATGCTCGTCTTGAACCATGCTCGCCTTGAACCATGCTTACCTTGAACCATGCTCGCCTTGAACCATGCTTGCCTTGAACCATGCTTGCCTTGAACCATGCTCGCCTTGAACCATGCTCGCCTTGAACCATGCTCGCCTTGAACCAAGCTCGCCTTGAACCATGCTCGCCTTGAACCATGCTCGTCTTGAACCATGCTCACCTTGAACCATGCTCACCTTGAACCATGCTCGCCTTGAACCATGCTCGCCTTGAACCATGCTTGCCTTGAACCATGCTCGCCTTGAACCATGCTCGTCTTGAACCATGCCCGCCTTGAACCATGCTCGTCTTGAACCATGCTCACCTTGAACCATGCTCGCCTTGAACCATGCTTGCCTTGAACCATGCTCGCCTTGAACCATGCTCACCTTGAACCATGCTCGCCTTGAACCATGCTTGCCTTGAACCATGCTCGTCTTGAACCATGCTCGCCTTGAAACATGCTCACCTTGAACCATGCTCACCTTGAACCATGCTTGCCTTGAACCATGCTCGCCTTGAACCATGCTCGTCTTGAACCATGCTTGCCTTGAACCATACTCACCTTGAACCATGCTCACCTTGAACAATGCTCGCCTTGAACCATGCTCACCTTGAACCATGCTCGCCTTGAACCATGCTCACCTTGAACCATGCTCACCTTGAACCATGCTCGCCTTGAACTATGCTCGCCTTGAACCATGCTCGCCTTGAACCATGCTCCCCTTGAACCATGCTTGCCTTGAACCATGCTAGCCTTGAACCATGCTCGCCTTGAACCATGCTCGCCTTGAACCATGCTCACCTTGAACCATGCTCACCTTGAACCATGCTCGCCTTGAACCATGCTCGCCTTGAACCATGCTCGCCTTGAACCATGCTCGTCTTGAACCATGCTCGCCTTGAACCATGCTCGCCTTGAACCATGCTCGCCTTGAACCATGCTTGCCTTGAACCATGCTCGTCTTGAACCATACTCACCTTGAACCATACTCACCTTGAACCATGCTCATCTTGAACCATGCTTGCCTTGAACCATGCTCATCTTGAACCATGCTTGCCTTGAACCATGCTCGCCTTGAACCATGCTCACCTTGAACCATGCTCACCTTGAACCATGCTCGCCTTGAACCATGCTCGCCTTGAACCATGCTCGTCTTGAACCATGCTCGCCTTGAACCATGCTCACCTTGAACCATACTCACCTTGAACCATGCTCACCTTGAACCATGCTCGTCTTGAACCATGCTCGCATTGAACCATGCTTGCCTTGAACCATGCTCATCTTGAACCATGCTTGCCTTGAACCATGCTCGCCTTGAACCATGCTCACCTTGAACCATGCTCACCTTGAACCATGCTCGCCTTGAACCATGCTCGCCTTGAACCATGCTCAACTTGAACCATGCTCGCCTTGAACCATGCTCACCTTGAACCATGCTCGCCTTGAACCATGCTCCTCTTGAACCATGCTTGCCTTGAACCATGCTCGCCTTGAACCATGCTTGCCTTGAACCATGCTCGTCTTGAACCATGCTCGCCTTGAACCATGCTCACCTTGAACCATGCTCGCCTTGAACCATGCTCACCTTGAACCATGCTCGCCTTGAACCATGATCATCTTGAACCATGCTTGCCTTGAACCATGCTCGCCTTGAACCATGCTCACCTTGAACCATGCTCGCCTTGAACCATGCTCACCTTGAACCATGCTCGTCTTGAACCATACTCTCCTTGAACCATGCTCACCTTGATCCATGCTCACCTTGAACCATGCTTGCCTTGAACCATGCTTGCCTTGAACCATGCTCCCCTTGAACCATGCTCGTCTTGAACCATGCTCACCTTGAACCATGATCGCCTTGAACCATGCTCACCTTAAACTATGCTTGCCTTGAACCATGCTCGCCTTGAACCATGCTCGTCTTGAACCATGCTCGCATTGAACCATGCTCACCTTGAACCATGCTCACCTTGAACCATGCTTGCCTTGAACCATGCTTGCCTTGAACCATGCTTGCCTTGAACCATGCTTGCCTTGAACCATGCTCACCTTGAACCATGCTCGTCTTGAACCATGATCGCCTTGAACCATGCTCACCTTGAACCATGCTCACCTTGAACCATGCTCGTCTTGAACCATGCTCGCCTTGAACCATGCTTACCTTGAACCATGCTCGCCTTGAACCATGCTTGCCTTGAACCATGCTTGCCTTGAACCATGCTCGCCTTGAACCATGCTCGCCTTGAACCATGCTCGCCTTGAACCAAGCTCGCCTTGAACCATGCTCGCCTTGAACCATGCTCGTCTTGAACCATGCTCACCTTGAACCATGCTCACCTTGAACCATGCTCGCCTTGAACCATGCTCGCCTTGAACCATGCTTGCCTTGAACCATGCTCGCCTTGAACCATGCTCGTCTTGAACCATGCCCGCCTTGAACCATGCTCGTCTTGAACCATGCTCACCTTGAACCATGCTCGCCTTGAACCATGCTTGCCTTGAACCATGCTCGCCTTGAACCATGCTCACCTTGAACCATGCTCGCCTTGAACCATGCTTGCCTTGAACCATGCTCGTCTTGAACCATGCTCGCCTTGAAACATGCTCACCTTGAACCATGCTCACCTTGAACCATGCTTGCCTTGAACCATGCTCGCCTTGAACCATGCTCGTCTTGAACCATGCTTGCCTTGAACCATACTCACCTTGAACCATGCTCACCTTGAACAATGCTCGCCTTGAACCATGCTCACCTTGAACCATGCTCGCCTTGAACCATGCTCACCTTGAACCATGCTCACCTTGAACCATGCTCGCCTTGAACTATGCTCGCCTTGAACCATGCTCGCCTTGAACCATGCTCCCCTTGAACCATGCTTGCCTTGAACCATGCTAGCCTTGAACCATGCTCGCCTTGAACCATGCTCGCCTTGAACCATGCTCACCTTGAACCATGCTCACCTTGAACCATGCTCGCCTTGAACCATGCTCGCCTTGAACCATGCTCGCCTTGAACCATGCTCGTCTTGAACCATGCTCGCCTTGAACCATGCTCGCCTTGAACCATGCTCGCCTTGAACCATGCTTGCCTTGAACCATGCTCGTCTTGAACCATACTCACCTTGAACCATACTCACCTTGAACCATGCTCATCTTGAACCATGCTTGCCTTGAACCATGCTCATCTTGAACCATGCTTGCCTTGAACCATGCTCGCCTTGAACCATGCTCACCTTGAACCATGCTCACCTTGAACCATGCTCGCCTTGAACCATGCTCGCCTTGAACCATGCTCAACTTGAACCATGCTCGCCTTGAACCATGCTCACCTTGAACCATGCTCGCCTTGAACCATGCTCCTCTTGAACCATGCTTGCCTTGAACCATGCTCGCCTTGAACCATGCTCGCCTTGAACCATGCTCGTCTTGAACCATGCTCGCCTTGAACCATGCTCACCTTGAACCATGCTCGCCTTGAACCATGCTCACCTTGAACCATGCTCGCCTTGAACCATGATCATCTTGAACCATGCTTGCCTTAAACCATGCTCGCCTTGAACCATGCTCACCTTGAACCATGCTCGCCTTGAACCATGCTCACCTTGAACCATGCTCGTCTTGAACCATACTCTCCTTGAACCATGCTCACCTTGATCCATGCTCACCTTGAACCATGCTTGCCTTGAACCATGCTTGCCTTGAACCATGCTCCCCTTGAACCATGCTCGTCTTGAACCATGCTCGCCTTGAACCATGCTCGCCTTGAACCATGCTCGCCTTGAACCATGCTCGCCTTGAACCATGCTCGTCTTGAACCATGCTCACCTTGAACCATGCTCGCCTTGAACCATGCTCGCCTTGAACCATGCTCGCCTTGAACCATGCTCGCCTTGAACCATGCTCGTCTTGAACCATGCTCGTCTTGAACCATGCTCGTCTTGAACCATGCTCGTCTTGAACCATGCTCACCTTGAACCATGCTCGCCTTGAACCATGCTTGCCTTGAACCATGCTCGCCTTGAACCATGCTCACCTTGAACCATGCTCGCCTTGAACCATGCTTGCCTTGAACCATGCTCGTCTTGAACCATGCTCGCATTGAAACATGCTCACCTTGAACCATGCTAGCCTTGAACCATGCTCGCCTTGAACCATGCTCGCCTTGAACCATGCTCGTCTTGAACCATGCTTGCCTTGAACCATGCTCGCCTTGAACCATGCTCGCCTTGAACCATGCTCGCCTTGAACCATGCTCGCCTTGAACCATGCTCGCCTTGAACCATGCTCGTCTTGAACCATGCTCACCTTGAACCATGCTCGCCTTGAACCATGCTCGCCTTGAACCATGCTCGCCTTGAACCATGCTCGCCTTGAACCATGCTCGTCTTGAACCATGCTCGTCTTGAACCATGCTCGTCTTGAACCATGCTCGTCTTGAACCATGCTCACCTTGAACCATGCTCGCCTTGAACCATGCTCGCCTTGAACCATGCTCGCCTTGAACCATGCTCGCCTTGAACCATGCTCGCCTTGAACCATGCTTGCCTTGAACCATGCTCGTCTTGAACCATGCTCGTCTTGAACCATGCTCGCCTTGAAACATGCTTGCCTTGAACCATGCTCGCCTTGAACCATGCTCGCCTTGAACCATGCTCGCCTTGAACCATGCTTGCCTTGAACCATGCTCGCCTTGAACCATGCTTACCTTGAACCATGCTCGCCTTGAACCATGCTCGCCTTGAACCATGCTCACCTTGAACCATGCTCGTCTTGAACCATGCTCGCCTTGAAACACGCTCACCTTGAACCATGCTCACCTTGAACCATGCTTGCCTTGAACCATGCTCGCCTTGAACCATGCTCGTCTTGAACCATGCTCGCCTTGAACCATACTCACCTTGAACCATGCTCACCTTGAACAATGCTCGCCTTGAACCATGCTCACCTTGAACTATGCTCGCCTTGAACCATGCTCACCTTGAACCATGCTCACCTTGAACCATGCTCACCTTGAACCATGCTCAACTTGAACCATGCTCGCCTTGAACCATGCTCACCTTGAACCATGCTCGCCTTGAACCATGCTCCTCTTGAACCATGCTTGCCTTGAACCATGCTCGCCTTGAACCATGCTCGCCTTGAACCATGCTCGTCTTGAACCATGCTTGCATTGAACCATGCTCGCCTTGAACCATGCTCGCCTTGAACCATGCTCGCCTTGAACCATGCTCACCTTGAACCATGCTCGTCTTGAACCATGCTCGCATTGAACCATGCTTGCCTTGAACCATGCTCATCTTGAACCATGCTTGCCTTGAACCATGCTCGCCTTGAACCATGCTCACCTTGAACCATGCTCACCTTGAACCATGCTCGCCTTGAACCATGCTCGCCTTGAACCATGCTCAACTTGAACCATGCTCGCCTTGAACCATGCTCACCTTGAACCATGCTCGCCTTGAACCATGCTCCTCTTGAACCATGCTTGCCTTGAACCATGCTCGCCTTGAACCATGCTCGCCTTGAACCATGCTCGTCTTGAACCATGCTCGCCTTGAACCATGCTCACCTTGAACCATACTCACCTTGAACCATGCTCACCTTTAACCATGCTCGTCTTGAACCATGCTCGCATTGAACCATGCTTGCCTTGAACCATGCTCATCTTGAACCATGCTTGCCTTGAACCATGCTCGCCTTGAACCATGCTCACCTTGAACCATGCTCACCTTTAACCATGCTCGCCTTGAACCATGCTCGCCTTGAACCATGCTCAACTTGAACCATGCTCGCCTTGAACCATGCTCACCTTGAACCATGCTCGCCTTGAACCATGCTCCTCTTGAACCATGCTTGCCTTGAACCATGCTCGCCTTGAACCATGCTTGCCTTGAACCATGCTCGTCTTGAACCATGCTCGCCTTGAACCATGCTCACCTTGAACCATGCTCGCCTTGAACCATGCTCACCTTGAACCATGCTCGCCTTGAACCATGATCATCTTGAACCATGCTTGCCTTGAACCATGCTCGCCTTGAACCATGCTCCCCTTGAACCATGCTCGTCTTGAACCATGCTCGCCTTGAACCATGCTCGCCTTGAACCATGCTCGCCTTGAACCATGCTCGCCTTGAACCATGCTCGTCTTGAACCATGCTCACCTTGAACCATGCTCGCCTTGAACCATGCTCGCCTTGAACCATGCTCGCCTTGAACCATGCTCGCCTTGAACCATGCTCGTCTTGAACCATGCTCGTCTTGAACCATGCTCGTCTTGAACCATGCTCGTCTTGAACCATGCTCACCTTGAACCATGCTCGCCTTGAACCATGCTTGCCTTGAACCATGCTCGCCTTGAACCATGCTCACCTTGAACCATGCTCGCCTTGAACCATGCTTGCCTTGAACCATGCTCGTCTTGAACCATGCTCGCATTGAAACATGCTCACCTTGAACCATGCTTGCCTTGAACCATGCTCGCCTTGAACCATGCTCGCCTTGAACCATGCTCGTCTTGAACCATGCTTGCCTTGAACCATGCTCGCCTTGAACCATGCTCGCCTTGAACCATGCTCGCCTTGAACCATGCTCGCCTTGAACCATGCTCGCCTTGAACCATGCTCGTCTTGAACCATGCTCACCTTGAACCATGCTCGCCTTGAACCATGCTCGCCTTGAACCATGCTCGCCTTGAACCATGCTCGCCTTGAACCATGCTCGTCTTGAACCATGCTCGTCTTGAACCATGCTCGTCTTGAACCATGCTCGTCTTGAACCATGCTCACCTTGAACCATGCTCGTCTTGAACCATGCTCGCCTTGAACCATGCTCGCCTTGAACCATGCTCGCCTTGAACCATGCTCGCCTTGAACCATGCTCGTCTTGAACCATGCTCACCTTGAACCATGCTCGCCTTGAACCATGCTCGCCTTGAACCATGCTCGCCTTGAACCATGCTCGCCTTGAACCATGCTCGTCTTGAACCATGCTCGTCTTGAACCATGCTCGTCTTGAACCATGCTCGTCTTGAACCATGCTCACCTTGAACCATGCTCGCCTTGAACCATGCTTGCCTTGAACCATGCTCGCCTTGAACCATGCTCACCTTGAACCATGCTCGCCTTGAACCATGCTTGCCTTGAACCATGCTCGTCTTGAACCATGCTCGCATTGAAACATGCTCACCTTGAACCATGCTTGCCTTGAACCATGCTCGCCTTGAACCATGCTCGCCTTGAACCATGCTCGTCTTGAACCATGCTTGCCTTGAACCATGCTCGCCTTGAACCATGCTCGCCTTGAACCATGCTCGCCTTGAACCATGCTCGCCTTGAACCATGCTCGCCTTGAACCATGCTCGTCTTGAACCATGCTCACCTTGAACCATGCTCGCCTTGAACCATGCTCGCCTTGAACCATGCTCGCCTTGAACCATGCTCGCCTTGAACCATGCTCGTCTTGAACCATGCTCGTCTTGAACCATGCTCGTCTTGAACCATGCTCGTCTTGAACCATGCTCACCTTGAACCATGCTCGCCTTGAACCATGCTCGCCTTGAACCATGCTCGCCTTGAACCATGCTCGCCTTGAACCATGCTCGCCTTGAACCATGCTTGCCTTGAACCATGCTCGCCTTGAACCATGCTCACCTTGAACCATGCTCGCCTTGAACCATGCTTGCCTTGAACCATGCTCGTCTTGAACCATGCTCGCATTGAAACATGCTCACCTTGAACCATGCTTGCCTTGAACCATGCTCGCCTTGAACCATGCTCGCCTTGAACCATGCTCGTCTTGAACCATGCTTGCCTTGAACCATGCTCGCCTTGAACCATGCTCGCCTTGAACCATGCTCGCCTTGAACCATGCTCGCCTTGAACCATGCTCGCCTTGAACCATGCTCGTCTTGAACCATGCTCACCTTGAACCATGCTCGCCTTGAACCATGCTCGCCTTGAACCATGCTCGCCTTGAACCATGCTCGCCTTGAACCATGCTCGTCTTGAACCATGCTCGTCTTGAACCATGCTCGTCTTGAACCATGCTCGTCTTGAACCATGCTCACCTTGAACCATGCTCGCCTTGAACCATGCTCGCCTTGAACCATGCTCGCCTTGAACCATGCTCGCCTTGAACCATGCTCGCCTTGAACCATGCTTGCCTTGAACCATGCTCGTCTTGAACCATGCTCGTCTTGAACCATGCTCGCCTTGAAACATGCTTGCCTTGAACCATGCTCGCCTTGAACCATGCTCGCCTTGAACCATGCTCGCCTTGAACCATGCTTGCCTTGAACCATGCTCGCCTTGAACCATGCTTACCTTGAACCATGCTCGCCTTGAACCATGCTCGCCTTGAACCATGCTCACCTTGAACCATGCTCGTCTTGAACCATGCTCGCCTTGAAACACGCTCACCTTGAACCATGCTCACCTTGAACCATGCTTGCCTTGAACCATGCTCGCCTTGAACCATGCTCGTCTTGAACCATGCTCGCCTTGAACCATACTCACCTTGAACCATGCTCACCTTGAACAATGCTCGCCTTGAACCATGCTCACCTTGAACTATGCTCGCCTTGAACCATGCTCACCTTGAACCATGCTCACCTTGAACCATGCTCACCTTGAACCATGCTCAACTTGAACCATGCTCGCCTTGAACCATGCTCACCTTGAACCATGCTCGCCTTGAACCATGCTCCTCTTGAACCATGCTTGCCTTGAACCATGCTCGCCTTGAACCATGCTCGCCTTGAACCATGCTCGTCTTGAACCATGCTTGCATTGAACCATGCTCGCCTTGAACCATGCTCGCCTTGAACCATGCTCGCCTTGAACCATGCTCACCTTGAATCATGCTCGTCTTGAACCATGCTCGCATTGAACCATGCTTGCCTTGAACCATGCTCATCTTGAACCATGCTTGCCTTGAACCATGCTCGCCTTGAACCATGCTCACCTTGAACCATGCTCACCTTGAACCATGCTCGCCTTGAACCATGCTCGCCTTGAACCATGCTCAACTTGAACCATGCTCGCCTTGAACCATGCTCACCTTGAACCATGCTCGCCTTGAACCATGCTCCTCTTGAACCATGCTTGCCTTGAACCATGCTCGCCTTGAACCATGCTCGCCTTGAACCATGCTCGTCTTGAACCATGCTCGCCTTGAACCATGCTCACCTTGAACCATACTCACCTTGAACCATGCTCACCTTTAACCATGCTCGTCTTGAACCATGCTCGCATTGAACCATGCTTGCCTTGAACCATGCTCATCTTGAACCATGCTTGCCTTGAACCATGCTCGCCTTGAACCATGCTCACCTTGAACCATGCTCACCTTTAACCATGCTCGCCTTGAACCATGCTCGCCTTGAACCATGCTCAACTTGAACCATGCTCGCCTTGAACCATGCTCACCTTGAACCATGCTCGCCTTGAACCATGCTCCTCTTGAACCATGCTTGCCTTGAACCATGCTCGCCTTGAACCATGCTTGCCTTGAACCATGCTCGTCTTGAACCATGCTCGCCTTGAACCATGCTCACCTTGAACCATGCTCGCCTTGAACCATGCTCACCTTGAACCATGCTCGCCTTGAACCATGATCATCTTGAACCATGCTTGCCTTGAACCATGCTCGCCTTGAACCATGCTCACCTTGAACCATGCTCGCCTTGAACCATGCTCACCTTGAACCATGCTCGTCTTGAACCATACTCTCCTTGAACCATGCTCACCTTGATCCATGCTCACCTTGAACCATGCTTGCCTTGAACCATGCTTGCCTTGAACCATGCTCCCCTTGAACCATGCTCGTCTTGAACCATGCTCACCTTGAACCATGATCGCCTTGAACCATGCTCACCTTAAACTATGCTTGCCTTGAACCATGCTCGCCTTGAACCATGCTCGTCTTGAACCATGCTCGCCTTGAACCATGCTCACCTTGAACCATGCTCACCTTGAACCATGCTTGCCTTGAACCATGCTTGCCTTGAACCATGCTTGCCTTGAACCATGCTCACCTTGAACCATGCTCACCTTGAACCATGCTCACCTTGAACCATGCTCACCTTGAACCATGCTCACCTTGAACCATGCTCACCTTGAACCATGCTTGCCTTGAACCATGCTTGCCTTGAACCATGCTCACCTTGAACCATGCTCGTCTTGAACCATGATCGCCTTGAACCATGCTCACCTTGAACCATGCTCACCTTGAACCATGCTCGTCTTGAACCATGCTCGCCTTGAACCATGCTTACCTTGAACCATGCTCGCCTTGAACCATGCTTGCCTTGAACCATGCTTGCCTTGAACCATGCTCGCCTTGAACCATGCTCGCCTTGAACCATGCTCGCCTTGAACCAAGCTCGCCTTGAACCATGCTCGCCTTGAACCATGCTCGTCTTGAACCATGCTCACCTTGAACCATGCTCACCTTGAACCATGCTCGCCTTGAACCATGCTCGCCTTGAACCATGCTTGCCTTGAACCATGCTCGCCTTGAACCATGCTCGTCTTGAACCATGCCCGCCTTGAACCATGCTCGTCTTGAACCATGCTCACCTTGAACCATGCTCGCCTTGAACCATGCTTGCCTTGAACCATGCTCGCCTTGAACCATGCTCACCTTGAACCATGCTCGCCTTGAACCATGCTTGCCTTGAACCATGCTCGTCTTGAACCATGCTCGCCTTGAAACATGCTCACCTTGAACCATGCTCACCTTGAACCATGCTTGCCTTGAACCATGCTCGCCTTGAACCATGCTCGTCTTGAACCATGCTTGCCTTGAACCATACTCACCTTGAACCATGCTCACCTTGAACAATGCTCGCCTTGAACCATGCTCACCTTGAACCATGCTCGCCTTGAACCATGCTCACCTTGAACCATGCTCACCTTGAACCATGCTCGCCTTGAACTATGCTCGCCTTGAACCATGCTCGCCTTGAACCATGCTCGCCTTGAACCATGCTTGCCTTGAACCATGCTCGCCTTGAACCATGCTCGCCTTGAACCATGCTCGCCTTGAACCATGCTCACCTTGAACCATGCTCACCTTGAACCATGCTCGCCTTGAACCATGCTCGCCTTGAACCATGCTCGCCTTGAACCATGCTCGTCTTGAACCATGCTCGCCTTGAACCATGCTCGCCTTGAACCATGCTCGCCTTGAACCATGCTTGCCTTGAACCATGCTCGTCTTGAACCATACTCACCTTGAACCATACTCACCTTGAACCATGCTCATCTTGAACCATGCTTGCCTTGAACCATGCTCATCTTGAACCATGCTTGCCTTGAACCATGCTCGCCTTGAACCATGCTCACCTTGAACCATGCTCACCTTGAACCATGCTCGCCTTGAACCATGCTCGCCTTGAACCATGCTCAACTTGAACCATGCTCGCCTTGAACCATGCTCACCTTGAACCATGCTCGCCTTGAACCATGCTCCTCTTGAACCATGCTTGCCTTGAACCATGCTCGCCTTGAACCATGCTCGCCTTGAACCATGCTCGTCTTGAACCATGCTCGCCTTGAACCATGCTCACCTTGAACCATGCTCGCCTTGAACCATGCTCACCTTGAACCATGCTCGCCTTGAACCATGATCATCTTGAACCATGCTTGCCTTGAACCATGCTCGCCTTGAACCATGCTCACCTTGAACCATGCTCGCCTTGAACCATGCTCACCTTGAACCATGCTCGTCTTGAACCATACTCTCCTTGAACCATGCTCACCTTGATCCATGCTCACCTTGAACCATGCTTGCCTTGAACCATGCTTGCCTTGAACCATGCTCCCCTTGAACCATGCTCGTCTTGAACCATGCTCGCCTTGAACCATGCTCGCCTTGAACCATGCTCGCCTTGAACCATGCTCGCCTTGAACCATGCTCGTCTTGAACCATGCTCACCTTGAACCATGCTCGCCTTGAACCATGCTCGCCTTGAACCATGTTCGCCTTGAACCATGCTCGCCTTGAACCATGCTCGTCTTGAACCATGCTCGTCTTGAACCATGCTCGTCTTGAACCATGCTCGTCTTGAACCATGCTCACCTTGAACCATGCTCGCCTTGAACCATGCTTGCCTTGAACCATGCTCGCCTTGAACCATGCTCACCTTGAACCATGCTCGCCTTGAACCATGCTTGCCTTGAACCATGCTCGTCTTGAACCATGCTCGCCTTGAAACATGCTCACCTTGAACCATGCTTGCCTTGAACCATGCTCGCCTTGAACCATGCTCGCCTTGAACCATGCTCGTCTTGAACCATGCTCACCTTGAACCATGCTCACCTTGAACAATGCTCACCTTGAACCATGCTCACCTTGAACCATGCTCGCCTTGAACCATGCTCACCTTGAACCATGCTCACCTTGAACCATGCTCGCCTTGAACCATGCTCGCCTTGAACCATGCTCGCCTTGAACCATGCTCGCCTTGAACCATGCTTGCCTTGAACCATGCTCGCCTTGAACCATGCTCGTCTTGAACCATGCTCGTCTTGAACCATGCCCGCCTTGAACCATGCTCGTCTTGAACCATGCTCACCTTGAACCATGCTCGCCTTGAACCATGCTCGCCTTGAACCATGCTCGCCTTGAACCATGCTCGCCTTGAACCATGCTCGTCTTGAACCATGCTCACCTTGAACCATGCTCACCTTGAACCATGCTCACCTTGAACCATGCTCGCCTTGAACCATGCTCGCCTTGAACCATGCTTGCCTTGAACCATGCTCGCCTTGAACCATGCTCGTCTTGAACCATGCCCGCCTTGAACCATGCTCGTCTTGAACCATGCTCACCTTGAACCATGCTCGCCTTGAACCATGCTTGCCTTGAACCATGCTCGCCTTGAACCATGCTCACCTTGAACCATGCTCGCCTTGAACCATGCTTGCCTTGAACCATGCTCGTCTTGAACCATGCTCGCCTTGAAACATGCTCACCTTGAACCATGCTCACCTTGAACCATGCTTGCCTTGAACCATGCTCGCCTTGAACCATGCTCGTCTTGAACCATGCTTGCCTTGAACCATACTCACCTTGAACCATGCTCACCTTGAACAATGCTCGCCTTGAACCATGCTCACCTTGAACCATGCTCGCCTTGAACCATGCTCACCTTGAACCATGCTCACCTTGAACCATGCTCGCCTTGAACCATGCTCGCCTTGAACCATGCTCGCCTTGAACCATGCTTGCCTTGAACCATGCTCGCCTTGAACCATGCTCGTCTTGAACCATGCCCGCCTTGAACCATGCTCGTCTTGAACCATGCTCACCTTGAACCATGCTCGCCTTGAACCATGCTTGCCTTGAACCATGCTCGCCTTGAACCATGCTCACCTTGAACCATGCTCGCCTTGAACCATGCTTGCCTTGAACCATGCTCGTCTTGAACCATGCTCGCCTTGAAACATGCTCACCTTGAACCATGCTCACCTTGAACCATGCTTGCCTTGAACCATGCTCGCCTTGAACCATGCTCGTCTTGAACCATGCTCGCCTTGAACCATACTCACCTTGAACCATGCTCACCTTGAACCATGCTCGCCTTGAACCATGCTCACCTTGAACCATGCTCACCTTGAACCATGCTCGCCTTGAACCATGCTCATCTTGAACCATGCTTGCCTTGAACCATGCTCGCCTTGAACCATGCTCGCCTTGAACCATGCTCGCCTTGAACCATGCTCACCTTGAACCATGCTCGCCTTGAACCATGCTCCTCTTGAACCATGCTTGCCTTGAACCATGCTCGCCTTGAACCATGCTCACCTTGAACCATGCTCGCCTTGAACCATGCTCACCTTGAACCATGCTCGTCTTGAACCATACTCTCCTTGAACCATGCTCACTTTGATCCATGATCACGTTGAACCATGCTTGCCTTGAACCATGCTTGCCTTGAACCATGCTCCCCTTGATCCATGCTCGTCTTGAACCATGCTCACCTTGAACCATGATCGCCTTGAACCATGCTCACCTTAAACTATGCTTGCCTTGAACCATGCTCGCCTTGAACCATGCTCGCCTTGAACCATGCTCGTCTTGAACCATGCTCGCCTTGAACCATGCTCACCTTGAACCATGCTCACCTTGAACCATGCTCACCTTGAACCATGCTCACCTTGAGCCATGCTCGCCTTGAACCATGCTCACCTTGAACCATGCTCACCTTGAACCATGCTTGCCTTGAACCATGCTTGCCTTGAACCATGCTCGCCTTGAACCATGCTCGTCTTGAAGAATGCTCGCCTTGAACCATGCTCACCTTGAACCATGCTCACCTTGAACCATGCTCACCTTGAACCATGCTCACCTTGAACCATGCTCACCTTGAACCATGCTCACCTTGAACCATGCTTGCCTTGAACCATGCTCGCCTTGAACCATGCTCGTCTTGAACCATGCTCGCCTTGAACCATGCTCGCCTTGAACCATGCTCGCCTTGAACCATGCTTGCCTTGAACCATGCTTGCCTTGAACCATGCTCGCCTTGAACCATGCTCGTCTTGAACCATGCTCGCCTTGAACCATGCTCACCTTGAACCATGCTCACCTTGAACCATGCTCGCCTTGAACCATGCTCGCCTTGAACCATGTGTTAGAGATTAAGGACGGAGTCTATGAAGATTAGGGGCTGAAATATCTCAAAATCGTCAACTACAATTCTGGACAGAAAAGTCGTCGTCACAAGAAACGTCGTCGACGAAAGGTCCACAGTTAGAATTCTTTCAAACTCGAGTATGTTGTAGCCCTTGACCGTGGCTATCTTTCCCAATTTGAATAGTATCAAAATATGGAGTATAACTCGAGTTATGAACTTCGGCGCACTAGGGGGTATGCTGCCATAGAAAACGTAACTCAATCACAATGATCTCACAAGTTCACACAAGAGAATTGGAGTAGCACTAAACCAGGTGGAAGGGATGAGGAGGACGAGAGGGAAGGTCTCAAGAGAGTCCCCAACCAAGGAAACCCCCATGCCATACAATTCCCTTCCCCATAGGCAACCCAACTTTGACCTTTGTCATTATCCCAACCTCCACAATCCACCTCAACCCAACTTGGCCACACTTGCCAACCTGGTTTGGTTTCTCCCAACCATTTGGCAGCAACTACAGTAGAAAAGACGAATTTCCCAACCCCCAAAAGTCTGTACCCCATATTGAGTCAACCCCACAACTTCCCATAGTCACCACAACCAAATATCAAAAGCATACGAACTCCAACGTTCGTAACTTTCTAGTTCGTGCTCCGATTGAAGCGATACTTGGTTCCTCGGAAAGCTCTTGAGCAGAGGAGTCACTTCAGATATCTGCTCAAGCCAAATAACATTCACACACACACTCAGAAAAACCAAACCGCACAAAACACAAATTCTTGCACACACTCACAACACGCATGCAACGCGCGAACATATGATGGGAGGCAGACAGACGTGAATGCGAATGGTAGCATCACTCAACACCATGCTCCCCTTGAACCATGCTCACCTTGAACCATGCTCCCCTTGGACCATGCTCGCCTTGGACCATGCTTGCCTTGAACCATGCTTGCCTTGAACCATGCTCGCCTTGAACCATGCTCGTCTTGAACCATGCTCGCCTTGAACCATGCTCACCTTGAACCATGCTCACCTTGAACCATGCTCACCTTGAACCATGCTCACCTTGAACCATGCTCACCTTGAACCATGCTCGCCTTGAACCATGCTCGTCTTGAACCATGCTCGCCTTGAACCATGCTCGCCTTGAACCATGCTCGCCTTGAACCATGCTTGCCTTGAACCATGCTCGCCTTGAACCATGCTCGCCTTGAACCATGCTCGCCTTGAACCATGCTCGTCTTGAACCATGCTCGCCTTGAACCATGCTCACCTTGAACCATGCTCACCTTGAACCATGCTCACCTTGAACCATGCTCGCCTTGAACCATGCTTGCCTTGAACCATGCTCGCCTTGAACCATGCTCGTCTTGAACCATGCTCGCCTTGAACCATGCTCGCCTTGAACCATGCTCGCCTTGAACCATGCTTGCCTTGAACCATGCTTGCCTTGAACCATGCTCGTCTTGAACCATGCTTGCCTTGAACCATGCTCGCCTTGAACCATGCTCGTCTTGAAGAATGCTCGCCTTGAACCATGCTCACCTTGAACCATGCTCACCTTGAACCATGCTCACCTTGAACCATGCTCACCTTGAACCATGCTCACCTTGAACCATGCTCACCTTGAACCATGCTTGCCTTGTACCATGCTCACCTTGAACCATGCTCACCTTGAACCATGCTCACCTTGAACCATGCTCACCTTGAACCATGCTCACCTTGAACCATGCTCACCTTGAACCATGCTTGCCTTGAACCATGCTCACCTTGAACCATGCTCGTCTTGAACCATGCTCGCCTTGAACCATGCTCGCCTTGAACCATGCTCGCCTTGAACCATGCTTGCCTTGAACCATGCTTGCCTTGAACCATGCTCGCCTTGAACCATGCTCGTCTTGAACCATGCTCGCCTTGAACCATGCTCACCTTGAACCATGCTCACCTTGAACCATGCTCGCCTTGAACCATGCTCACCTTGAACCATGCTCACCTTGAACCATGCTCACCTTGAACCATGCTCCCCTTGGACCATGCTCGCCTTGAACCATGCTTGCCTTGAACCATGCTCGCCTTGAACCATGCTCGTCTTGAACCATGCTCGCCTTGAACCATGCTCACCTTGAACCATGCTCACCTTAAACCATGCTCACCTTGAACCATGCTCACCTTGAACCATGCTCACCTTGAACCATGCTCACCTTGAACCATGCTTGCCTTGAACCATGCTCGCCTTGAACCATGCTCGTCTTGAACCATGCTCGCCTTGAACCATGCTCGCCTTGAACCATGCTCGCCTTGAACCATGCTTGCCTTGAACCATGCTCGCCTTGAACCATGCTCGCCTTGAACCATGCTCGTCTTGAACCATGCTCGCCTTGAACCATGCTCACCTTGAACCATGCTCACCTTGAACCATGCTCACCTTGAACCATGCTCGCCTTGAACCATGCTTGCCTTGAACCATGCTCGCCTTGAACCATGCTCGCCTTGAACCATGCTCGCCTTGAACCATGCTCGCCTTGAACCATGCTTGCCTTGAACCATGCTCGCCTTGAACCATGCTCGCCTTGAACCATGCTCGTCTTGAACCATGCTCGCTTTGAACCATGCTCACCTTGAACCATGCTCACCTTGAACCATGCTCGCCTTGAACCATGCTCACCTTGAACCATGCTCACCTTGAACCATGCTCACCTTGAACCATGCTCCCCTTGGACCATGCTCGCCTTGAACCATGCTTGCCTTGAACCATGCTCGCCTTGAACCATGCTCGTCTTGAACCATGCTCGCCTTGAACCATGCTCACCTTGAACCATGCTCACCTTGAACCATGCTCACCTTGAACCATGCTCACCTTGAACCATGCTCACCTTGAACCATGCTCTTCTGAACCATGCTTGCCTTGAACCATGCTCGCCTTGAACCATGCTCGTCTTGAACCATGCTCGCCTTGAACCATGCTCGCCTTGAACCATGCTCGCCTTGAACCATGCTTGCCTTGAACCATGCTCGCCTTGAACCATGCTCGCCTTGAACCATGCTCGTCTTGAACCATGCTCGCCTTGAACCATGCTCGCCTTGAACCATGCTCACCTTGAACCATGCTCACCTTGAACCATGCTCGCCTTGAACCATGCTTGCCTTGAACCATGCTCGCCTTGAACCATGCTCGTCTTGAACCATGCTCGCCTTGAACCATGCTCGCCTTGAACCATGCTCGCCTTGAACCATGCTTGCCTTGAACCATGCTTGCCTTGAACCATGCTCGTCTTGAACCATGCTTGCCTTGAACCATGCTCGCCTTGAACCATGCTCGTCTTGAAGAATGCTCGCCTTGAACCATGCTCACCTTGAACCATGCTCACCTTGAACCATGCTCACCTTGAACCATGCTCACCTTGAACCATGCTCACCTTGAACCATGCTCACCTTGAACCATGCTTGCCTTGAACCATGCTCGCCTTGAACCATGCTCGTCTTGAACCATGCTCGCCTTGAACCATGCTCGCCTTGAACCATGCTCGCCTTGAACCATGCTTGCCTTGAACCATGCTTGCCTTGAACCATGCTCGCCTTGAACCATGCTCGTCTTGAACCATGCTCGCCTTGAACCATGCTCACCTTGAACCATGCTCGCCTTGAACCATGCTCGCCTTGAACCATGCTCACCTTGAACCATGCTCACCTTGAACCATGCTCACCTTGAACCATGCTCCCCTTGGACCATGCTCGCCTTGAACCATGCTTGCCTTGAACCATGCTCGCCTTGAACCATGCTCGTCTTGAACCATGCTCGCCTTGAACCATGCTCACCTTGAACCATGCTCCCCTTGAACCATGCTCACCTTGAACCATGCTCACCTTGAACCATGCTCACCTTGAACCATGCTCACCTTGAACCATGCTTGCCTTGAACCATGCTCGCCTTGAACCATGCTCGTCTTGAACCATGCTCGCCTTGAACCATGCTCGCCTTGAACCATGCTCGCCTTGAACCATGCTCGTCTTGAACCATGCTCGCCTTGAACCATGCTCGCCTTGAACCATGCTCGTCTTGAACCATGCTCGCCTTGAACCATGCTCACCTTGAACCATGCTCACCTTGAACCATGCTCACCTTGAACCATGCTCGCCTTGAACCATGCTTGCCTTGAACCATGCTCGCCTTGAACCATGCTCGTCTTGAACCATGCTCGCCTTGAACCATGCTCGCCTTGAACCATGCTCGCCTTGAACCATGCTCGCCTTGAACCATGCTTGCCTTGAACCATGCTCGTCTTGAACCATGCTCGCCTTGAAACATGCTCACCTTGAACCATGCTCACCTTGAACCATGCTTGCCTTGAACCATGCTCACCTTGAACCATGCTCACCTTGAACCATGCTCACCTTGAACCATGCTCACCTTGAACCATGCTCGCCTTGAACCATGCTTGCCTTGAACCATGCTCGCCTTGAACCATGCTCGCCTTGAACCATGCTCGCCTTGAACCATGCTTGCCTTGAACCATGCTCGTCTTGAACCATGCTCGCCTTGAAACATGCTCACCTTGAACCATGCTCACCTTGAACCATGCTTGCCTTGAACAATGCTCACCTTGAACCATGCTCACCTTGAACCATGCTCACCTTGAACCATGCTTGCCTTGAACCATGCTCGCCTTGAACCATGCTCGTCTTGAACCATGCTCGCCTTGAACCATGCTCGCCTTGAACCATGCTCGCCTTGAACCATGCTCGTCTTGAACCATGCTCGCCTTGAACCATGCTCGCCTTGAACCATGCTCGTCTTGAACCATGCTCGCCTTGAACCATGCTCACCTTGAACCATGCTCACCTTGAACCATGCTCACCTTGAACCATGCTCGCCTTGAACCATGCTTGCCTTGAACCATGCTCGCCTTGAACCATGCTCGCCTTGAACCATGCTCGCCTTGAACCATGCTTGCCTTGAACCATGCTCGTCTTGAACCATGCTCGCCTTGAAACATGCTCACCTTGAACCATGCTCACCTTGAACCATGCTTGCCTTGAACAATGCTCGCCTTGAACCATGCTCACCTTGAACCATGCTCGCCTTGAACCATGCTCACCTTGAACCATGCTCACCTTGAACCATGCTCGCCTTGAACCATGCTCGCCTTGAACCATGCTCGCCTTGAACCATGCTCGCCTTGAACCATGCTTGCCTTGAACCATGCTCGCCTTGAACCATGCTCGTCTTGAACCATGCCCGCCTTGAACCATGCTCGTCTTGAACCATGCTCACCTTGAACCATGCTCGCCTTGAACCATGCTTGCCTTGAACCATGCTCGCCTTGAACCATGCTCACCTTGAACCATGCTCGCCTTGAACCATGCTTGCCTTGAACCATGCTCGTCTTGAACCATGCTCGCCTTGAAACATGCTCACCTTGAACCATGCTCACCTTGAACCATGCTCACCTTGAACCATGCTCGCCTTGAACCATGCTCACCTTGAACCATGCTCACCTTGAACCATGCTTGCCTTGAACCATGCTTGCCTTGAACCATGCTCGCCTTGAACCATGCTCGTCTTGAAGAATGCTCGCCTTGAACCATGCTCACCTTGAACCATGCTCACCTTGAACCATGCTCACCTTGAACCATGCTCACCTTGAACCATGCTCAACTTGAACCATGCTCACCTTGAACCATGCTTGCCTTGAACCATGCTCGCCTTGAACCATGCTCGTCTTGAACCATGCTCGCCTTGAACCATGCTCGCCTTGAACCATACTCGCCTTGAACCATGCTTGCCTTGAACCATGCTTGCCTTGAACCATGCTCGCCTTGAACCATGCTCGTCTTGAACCATGCTCGTCTTGAACCATGCTCGCCTTGAACCATGCTCGCCTTGAACCATGCTCGCCTTGAACCATGCTCGTCTTGAACCATGCTCGCCTTGAACCATGCTCGCCTTGAACCATGCTCGTCTTGAACCATGCTCGCCTTGAACCATGCTCACCTTGAACCATGCTCACCTTGAACCATGCTCACCTTGAACCATGCTCGCCTTGAACCATGCTTGCCTTGAACCATGCTCGCCTTGAACCATGCTCGTCTTGAACCATGCTCGCCTTGAACCATGCTCGCCTTGAACCATGCTCGCCTTGAACCATGCTCGCCTTGAACCATGCTTGCCTTGAACCATGCTCGTCTTGAACCATGCTCGCCTTGAAACATGCTCACCTTGAACCATGCTCACCTTGAACCATGCTTGCCTTGAACCATGCTCACCTTGAACCATGCTCACCTTGAACCATGCTCACCTTGAACCATGCTCACCTTGAACCATGCTCGCCTTGAACCATGCTTGCCTTGAACCATGCTCGCCTTGAACCATGCTCGCCTTGAACCATGCTCGCCTTGAACCATGCTTGCCTTGAACCATGCTCGTCTTGAACCATGCTCGCCTTGAAACATGCTCACCTTGAACCATGCTCACCTTGAACCATGCTTGCCTTGAACAATGCTCACCTTGAACCATGCTCACCTTGAACCATGCTCACCTTGAACCATGCTTGCCTTGAACCATGCTCGCCTTGAACCATGCTCACCTTGAACCATGCTCGCCTTGAACCATGCTTGCCTTGAACCATGCTCGCCTTGAACCATGCTCGCCTTGAACCATGCTCGCCTTGAACCATGCTCGCCTTGAACCATGCTTGCCTTGAACCATGCTCGCCTTGAACCATGCTCGCCTTGAACCATGCTCGTCTTGAACCATGCTCGCTTTGAACCATGCTCACCTTGAACCATGCTCACCTTGAACCATGCTCGCCTTGAACCATGCTCACCTTGAACCATGCTCACCTTGAACCATGCTCACCTTGAACCATGCTCCCCTTGGACCATGCTCGCCTTGAACCATGCTTGCCTTGAACCATGCTCGCCTTGAACCATGCTCGTCTTGAACCATGCTCGCCTTGAACCATGCTCACCTTGAACCATGCTCACCTTGAACCATGCTCACCTTGAACCATGCTCACCTTGAACCATGCTCACCTTGAACCATGCTCTTCTGAACCATGCTTGCCTTGAACCATGCTCGCCTTGAACCATGCTCGTCTTGAACCATGCTCGCCTTGAACCATGCTCGCCTTGAACCATGCTCGCCTTGAACCATGCTTGCCTTGAACCATGCTCGCCTTGAACCATGCTCGCCTTGAACCATGCTCGTCTTGAACCATGCTCGCCTGGCGATGCCACTGGCCGGTGCCACATGCGACGTCTTAAGGCTCCCCTCATCGCCGGTGGCTGACACAGGTGTCAACGCAGCTCGATCTGCGACGGGGGTGAGAGGAGCAAGAACAGGGGGAGGAGGAAGAACTTCCTCGACATCCTCATCAGCCGGCTCGTCTACCTTGGCGAGCAGTGGGACCGTTGCCATCGAGGTGTCCGTCGGTGGGTGTGCCTGCGTCCGCCCCAACGCCGGCCCATATTTCGTCTTCCACACCTCCAGCGATAGCGTCTCGTAGAAGATCACCTCGACCGACGTGACCACCTTGTTTTTGGTCAGGTCTAGCACCTCCCAGCCCTTACTATCTGGCGACACGCCCAGGTGAAGCCCCCAGCGAGCCTTCGGCGCCGGCTTCCCACTGCGCTGCTGCTCGGGGACCATGAGCTGCACCATGCAGCCCCACACCCATGCCAACGTGAGATCGGCCTTCTTCCCGATCAATAGCTGGTACGGAGTCGTCCCCGGCGGTGTCGTCGACCGCTCCAAGCAGTTGCGCACCCAGACAGCTTGTCGTAGGGCGAGGTGCCACCAGTGGTGCTGCACGCCCATGTGCAGCAGCATCGTCCGCACGGATTTGACGGCCGTGCGCATCTCCCGCTCAGCCATGACGTTCTGTTGCGGAGTGTAGGGGCACGTCAGGTCGTGGAAGATGCCCTTCCCGTTGACGAAGTTGGTGAACTCCTTCACGAGGAACTCCCCTCCTTGGTCTGAGTGGAGCATCAGCACTGACTTCTTATCCTGCCGCTCTACCAGCACCTGCCACTGCTGAAATTCCCGCAGCATGAACCAAGTGTGGCGATCTTTCAGCAGCAGGAAGTAAAGCTGCCATCCTTGGCAGCAACCCGAAATGGCCCGCACACGTCAATGTGCACGACAGCCAGTGCCTCCTCGGCATCCGAGCCTTGGTTGGGGAAGGTGTGCCGCGCCAGCTTTCCTCCGATGCACGAGACACAAGGCGGGTCCGCTCCGGTCGACGGCTTGATGTCGAGCCCAGTAGCAACCTCATGCTTCGCTGAGCTCTGGATCGTGTCGACGCCGATGTGCGTGAGCCTCGCGTGCCAGGGGTCGGGGGTCGACTTCGTCGCCGGGACGATCGTCTGCAGAGCCACCACCTCAGTCGACGGCGACTGCGCCAAGCAGGGGCGAAGGTCGGTGCAGAGGACTCGTCCAGTGTAATGTGCTCGACTGAGCACTTCCCTGGTCGCGGCAATGAGCAGCATCTCGTCGACGTTGCCATGCAGCTGTACTCCGCTCTCCTCCAGTTGACCAGCTGACAGCAGGTTCGCCTGTACTCATGGAACGTAGAGGACGTCTGGGATGAGGACCCGCTTCCCGGCCTCCCCTCGCAGAGCGACGGTTCCGTGACCCTCGACAGGCTGCAACGCCCCATTGAATCCACGCACGTGCTTCACACCGTCGCTCAGCGCCATGTCGACGAAGACTGCCTTTGTCCCTATCAGGTGGTGGGAGCAACCGCTGTCGAGAAGCACCGCCATCGGGTTTGCCTGCACAGCTGCCGCCACCGCCCTGAAGTCCTCGCCAGCCTCCGGCGCCAGCGAGACCGTCGGCTCCACCACGCCGACCATCGAGCTCGTCGCCTCCCCGCCGCCTCGGCCCTTGCCGCTGGAGTTGTCGACTTCTTCTTCGACGTCTGCTTCTCCTTGCGTGGATTTTCATCTCGACGGGGACGATGACTGGTCGACCGACTGCGGCCTCCCTTGTTGTCGTCCTCGTCACTGTCGTCGTGGTCGGGGCACTCGTAGGAGAGATGGTCGGGGTCGTGGCAGATCCAGCACTCCCGCCGTCGACCACCGCCCCCACGGCCCTTGCCCCACGTCGACCTCTTCTCATCGACGTCCTTCGTCGACCACCCACTTCCGCTACCACCTCCGCCCGGCTTCCCGCGCTGCTCCTGATGACGATTCTGCTTCGTCGGTACAACGTAGCTGTCAAACTATAATGATATAGTTTGTATTGTTCTAGTCTAGGTGCATTTACTTTGTCCTAGGTTTAGGGTTAGTGCTGACTTATATCTTGCTTGTTTGTTCATTTGCTAGTCATTGATTCTCATATCATAACATGGTATAGAGCTAGGTTTCCCTAGCTAGGGTTTCCCCTAGCGTTTTTCACTCGATAGATTAAGGGCCCACCAAATTCGCTAGCGCGCACCTCGTCCTAATGTGCGCCCCGTCGTAATGCGCGCCTCGTAGACCATCGCCCTCCGCCCGGAGCGCGCCCGTCGTCAGTACCCACCCCGTCGCCCGTCAATTTTTCCCCTCCTGTCGCCTGTCGCCCGTCAATTTTCCCCTCCCATTGCCCGTCGATTTCCCCTCCCGTCGCCCGTCGATTTTTCCCCTCCCGTCGCCCGTCGCCCGTCTTCCGTCAACCGTAGGAACAGGCCCCGCGGCCCCTTTTTCGCTAGCGGGCCCCGCGGCCCCTTTTTCGCTAGCGGGCCCCGCGGCCCTTTCGATAGCGGGCCCGTGGCTCCGTCGTCAGTCGCACGCGTGCACAGCAGCAGCCGCGCGCACGTGTAGCTGCTGCCTTACCCGCCGCCCCACCTGTCACCCGACCCACCCCCCCCCCACGAGTTGAAACCCGCCACCCCACCTGACACCCGCTACCCCACGAGCTGCCTCACCCGCCGCCCCGCCAGTTAGCCTCAGCCCCACCAACTAGCCACACCTGGAAACCATAGTCTACCACCCGTACCCGCTGAACCGCACAGAACCGCACAGAACCACACAAAACGGCACAGAACCGCATTCCACTCGTACTTACCCCCCCTGGAATCGCACAGAACCGCACTCCACCGCCCTAGACCGTTCTTCACTACTCCCAACCGCACTGAATTGCCTTCCATCGCTCTCAACCACATCCGACCACACTGAACCCCTCCCACAAGCACCAGAACCGCACTCAGCCGCATTCCACCGCACCAGGCCACTCTGTTCCACCTCATCTTGTCCTTCTACAGCCTCCTGAGTCGTCCCTCACTGTGTTTCACGACCCGTTGTCCGACTACCTCCGTGCCTCTCGTCCTGTTGTCTCCCGTGTATTGTCCGCGTTGGTCACGCACCCGACTGCACCTCTGTCGTCTGTCTCGGCACTTGTTACCACTGCCGCTGGCTTTGCCTCTTCCCACCGCCTTGACTACGCCGCTCACTTGGTGAGTGGACCTGCTCATTCTCTGTTCTCTGGGGGTGCTCCTGTTTTTCCCTTGGAGGTCCTCGAGGACAGGCAGTTCGAGCTTGGTTTCCTTGCGGCCACTGTTTCTCATCTCTGCGCCATGCTGCTTGCCCCTGAGGGGGATCCAGACGCCCTTGACATCCCGATCCCTCGCAATCACGCTGAGGCGGGACCCTGGGCTTCGTACTGGATAGCAGTGTCAAACTTCTATCTACTATGGTCTATTTAGGCTGTAGTGGGGTAGCTCTTAGAGGGTACAACACTTATGTGTTTCCTATATGTACCCATCTCATTTCTAGTTCATTCATTCTTTCGTCTATCTTTCTCACATGGTATAGAGCTAGTTTCGAGAATTTTTAAAAAGGGCCCACCACTAAAATTCCTCGCTGCCTACTTGACGCGCGCGTCACGCTTTCCCTTCGAGGCCCGTCGCGGCCCCTGCGCCTGCCGTCAGAGCCAGCGCCCGCCACGTAAGGCCCCATAAGGCCCCGTTCTGCCCCGTAAGGCCCCTTAAGGCCCCTTTACGGCCCCGTTTAAGGCCCTGTAAGGCCCCGTAAGGCCCCGTTAGAGGCCCCGTAAGGCCCCGTCAGGCCCCGTTAGAGGCCCCGTAGGGCCCGTCAGGCCCCGTTGGCCCCGTTTAAGGCCCCGTAAGGCCCCTTTCGGCCCCATTAGAGGCCTCGTACGGCCCCGTCAGGCCCCATTAGAGGCCCCGTACGGCCCCGTCAGGCCCCGTTAGAGGCCCCGTAAGGCCCCGTCAGGCCCCGTTTGGCCCCGCTTAAGGCCCCGTAAGGCCCCTTTCGGCCCCGTTAGAGGCCTCGTAAGGCCCCGTCAGGCCCCGTTAGAGGCCCCGTACGGCCCCGTCAGGCCCCGTTAGAGGCCCCGTAAGGCCCCGTCAGGCCCCGTTTGGCCCCGTTTAAGGCCCCGTAAGGCCCCTTCCGGCCCCGTTAGAGGCCCCGTAAGGCCCCGTTAGAGGCCCCGTACGGCCCCGTTAGAGGCCCTGTGAGGCCCCGTCAGGCCCCGTTTGGCCCCGTTTAAGGCCCCGTAGGCCCCGTCAGGCCCCATTAGAGGCCCCGTCGGCCCCGTCAGGCCCCGTTATAGGCTCCGTACGGCCCCGTCAGGCCCCGTTAAAGGCCCCCCTTCAGGCCCAGCCGGCCCTACTGCGGCTCTGTCGCAGCTCTGCCCCGGCCCTCGCCCCGACCCTGTCTCCGCCCTGCCCCGGCCCTGCTCCTGCACTGCCGCGGCCCGGCCCCGACCCCGCCCCGGCCCTGTCGCGACCTCGCCCCGGCCCTGTCCCGGCCCTGCTCCGACCCTGCCCCGGCCCTGCCCAGGCCCTGCCCCGGCCCTGCCCTGGCCCTGCCCCGGCCCTGCATCCTGCCCCGGCCCTGCCCCGGCCCAGCCCCGGCCCTGCCTCGGCCCTGCCCCCTGCCCCGGCCCTGCATCCTGCCTCGGCCCTGCCCCGGCCCTGCCCCGGCTCTGCCTCGGCCTGCCCCCTGCCCCGGCCCTGCATCCTGCCTCGGCCCTGCCCCGGCTCTGCCCCGGCCCTGCCCCGGCCCTGCCCCGGCTCTGCCTCGGCCCTGCCCCGGCCCTGCCCCTGCCTTGTCACTGGTAAGAGCGCCGCGCTGCCGAGCCGCGCCGCCCTGCCTAGCCTGCCCTGCCGAGTTGCACTGCTGCTGCTGCTAGCCTACTGCTGCTCCTGTCATGGCTAGTCTCAATGTTCTTACCTTTGATGCTGAGGGTCGAGCTGTTGACTTTGAGGTCTAGCTAGATGATCTGCAGCTTTTCCTTCAGTGTGATAGCAAGGATGGCCTATCACTGTTTGATCTCACGTCTGGCACCTCTACTGCCCCTGCTGCTGATGCTGACAGTACTGTTCGCTCGTAGTGGCTCACGCGCGATGCTGCTGCTCGTCTTGCTGTGCGTAATCACCTGCCGTCTACTGAGCGCGCGCACTTTAGTCAGTACAAGAGTGCTAGGGCTCTGTACGACGCTGTAGTTGCACGCTACTCCTCCCCTACCACTGCTGCCCTCAGCCGCCTCATGCTGCCGTACCTTTTTCCTGACCTTGCTGCCTTTGCCACAGTTGCTAACCTAGTTGCTCACCTCCGCACTAGTGACGCTCGCTACCGCGCTGCCCTTCCCATTGAGTTTCTTCCCACGAACTCCCCCCCCATGTACATCACCCTTTACTACCTAGTCACCCGCCTCCCTGACTCTCTCTCCTCAGTCAGGGATCACTTTCTCTCCCTTTGCCCTACCGCGCTGACTGTCGACCTGCTAGAGGAGCGCCTTGCTGCAGCTGAGAAGAGTATCTTAGCTGTTGGGGCTTCTCGCGGCGACCGTCGCACCCCCTTTTTTGAGGGGTGTTCCCCTGTCCCCCTTCTCCCCTCTGTTGCCTCTGCTGCTGCTGTCGACCTCGTTGGCACTGAGGAGGTCGGCGCTGCGTCTGCCCCTAGTGGGCGACGCCGCACTGGCAAGGGCAAGGGAAGCAAGGGTGGTGGAGGGGGCGGTGGAGGAAGCGGTGGAGGAGGTGGAGGTGGTGGTGAGGGTGGTCCCGGGGGTGGGGGCGTCGGTGGCGGCAGTGGAGGCCGTGGAGGCGGTGGCGGAGGCGGTGGAGGCGGCGGCAGCGGTGGTGGAGGTAGCGGAGGAGGTGGCGCTGGTCGCGGTGTAGCCACGCAGCGTGGAGGCCTTGGTGGCGGCTAGCGTCAGCAGCAGCTGCGCACCCGTGAGACCCCGTCTGTTCAGCAGCTCCGTGAGTGGTACGCTGGGCGTGGGAGGTCTGGGGGTGCAGGTCCCTGCACGTACGTTCTTCGCACAGGCACTCGTAGTGGGGAGGTGTGTGGTCTCCCACACACCACGCAGCGCTGCTTCGGCCGCCTGACTGATGCTTGGCGTACCCAGTTTCCTGACGCTGTTGATCTTCCTCGTTGGCATGATCTTCTTCTGCAGAATGTGCCTATCTTTGATCTAGACTTTGATGCTATCCTTGCTGCCATGTATGCTCATGCTGATATTATTGAGGGTGGCTGTTACCTGCGTGTCCCGCCCGACCCGGGCACTGTGGCTGCTGCTCTAGATGCTAGTGCGTCTGCTGCTTCAGGTGCTTGTGCGGCTGCTGCTCTAGGTGCTAGTGTGTCTGCTGCTCCAGGTGCTGGTACGTCTCCTCCCTCTGGTACTCCACCTACTGCGTCCTTTCATACTTTCACACTTGACTCTGGTGCTTCGCGCTCTTTCTTTAGAGACAGCACCACGCTCACGCCGCTCAGTCGGCCTGTTGCGGTCTCCCTTGCTGACCCCTCCGGGGGCCCAGTACTTGCACACTCCTCCACTGTCCTATCGTGTCCTGCGGCCCCGTCGGGCTTGCTGTCGGGACTCCACCTCCCCTCGTTCTCTACGAACCTGGTGAGTGGAGCTGACCTCCAGGACGCGTGGGTTGACCAGTTCACCCCTGGAGGTCAGCGTGTGACCCACTGCACTTGCTCTCGGACGGGCCGTCACCTGGCCACGTTCACCCGTCGGCCAGGGTCGAGTCTGTACACACTGACTACTGCGCCTCCTCCGGTCTCTGCGTCTGGTCAGGTAGCTGCGTCCAGTCAGGTGTTTGCTGCCGCGTCCAGGTCTAGTCCTGCGTCTGCCCCCTGCTCGTGTCGCCCTTTGGCACACGAGACTCTCCTTTGGCACCACCGCCTTGGTCACCCCTCCCTGCCTCGTCTTCGAGGTATGGCCTCCCGTGCCCTTGTCTCGGGTCTACCCAGGTCCCTCCCTCCCCTTCCTCCGGGGCCTGCCCCCACATGTGTTCCTTGTGTCGAGGGCCGGCAGCGCGCCGCCCCTCACTCCTCCTCGTTTCCTCCGACTGAGGCTCCTCTGCAGACTCTTCACATGGACGTGTGGGGCCCAGCCCGCGTCCGTGGACAGGGACACGAGCGCTACTTCCTCCTGGTCGTTGACGACTACTCGCGTTACACCACAGTCTTCCCCTTGCGCAGCAAGGGTGAGGTCCCTGAAGTGTTGATCGACTGGATCCGCAGTGCTCGTCGCCAGCTCAGTGAGAGTTTCGGCTCCGACCTTCCTGTTCTGCGTCTGCACTCCGACAGAGGCGGGGAGTTTTCCTCCGACTTCCTGAGAGCCTTCTGTCGTTTGGAGGGCATCCGCCAGACGTTCACGCTTCCGGCCTCCCCGCAGCAAAATGGGATTGCTGAGCGCCGCATTGGCATGGTCATGGACGTCGCTCGTACGTCCATGATCCATGCGGCTGCTCCCCATTTTCTGTGGCCGTTCGCGGTTCAGTACACGGCGCATCAGATCAACCTTCAGCCTCGTGTCTCCTTGCCGGAGACCACACCTACTCTGCGGTGGACGGGGAAGGTTGGCGATGCGTCTGCGTTTCGTGTCTGGGGATCTCGAGCTTTTGTCCGCGATACTACCGCGGACAAGCTGTCCTCCCGTGCCGTTCCCTGTGTCTTCCTTGGCTTCCCTCCTGACGCACCCGGGTGGCGGTTCTACCACCCCACCTCGCGTCGTGTTCTGTCCTCTCAGGACGTCACGTTCGACGAGTCGGTGTCGTACTACCGTCTCTTTCCCTACCGCACTGCCTCTCCCCCCCCCCCGCCGCTCTTCCTCGCACGAGGTACTCCCCTGGTAGACCCCCTCCCCCCCCAGGGTCCTGCCCCCTCAGGTGTGTCCCAGGTAGATCCTGCCGAGCCGGTCGAGGTAGCTGTCGCCTCAGGTGCTGCTAGGGGTGCTTACCCTACGGGTGCGGGGCCTGGGGGTGCGGAGACTGGGGGTGCTGAGTCTGGGGGTGCTGAGCCTGGGGGTGTGGCGCCTGAGGGTACTGCGTCTGGGGGTGCTGAGCCTGCGTGTGCTGAGTCTGGAGGTACTCTCGGTGTCACTTCGCGGCGGGAGCCCCTCTCTCCACAGCGGCTTCGTGAGTGGTACTCTCGGCGCTGTCGAGGTGGTGCTGGAGCTCCTGGAGGTGCTGCTGGTGCTGGAGGTGCTGCTGGTGCTACTGGAGCTACTGGAGGTACTGGCGCTGCTGGAGGTGGTGCTGGTGCTGGAGCTGCTGGAGGTGCTGCTGGTGCTGGAGGTGGTGCTGCTGCTGGAGGTGGTGCTGGTGCTGGAGGTGGTGCTGGTGCTGGAGCTGCTGGAGGTGCTGCTGCTGCTGGAGGTGGTGCTGCTGTTGGAGCTGCTGGAGCTGCTGGAGGTGCTGCTGGGACTGGAGACCCTGGGGCTGAGGGTACCGGTTCTGTCTCTGCTGTTTCTGGAGGCGTTACGCGGCCGCGGCCGTACTACGTTCCGCTCCTTCAGCAGGTTCTTGGCTCCCCGCCTTCTCCTGGTCCTCCTCCTCCTTTCCTGAGTCCACCGCCCGTCCAGTCCCAGTCGCAGTTGCAGCCGACCTCTCCGCTGCCTGGTCCTTCTCCTTACTCTGGTCCGACTAGAGGTCTTACGGAGCGTCGTGAGCCTGAGTCTCGTCCTGTGTCGCCTGAGTCTCGTTCTGCGTCGCCTGTCCGTCCTGTTCGCGCTGGTCGTGTTTCGCGTCCGCGTCTTCCTCCTGTCCCAGGCACTCACTCTATGACACTGCGTCCTTCTACTGCTCCACAGCGTGTCCCTCTGCCCTCTCCTCCTGCGTCCTCTCTTCCTGACGGTCCGGACCCGGAGTCTGACTCCCTTCGTGCTGCTAGTCCTACTGTCACGCGCTTTCTGGCCACTGCTGTCACTGACCCTCTGTTTGAGTCCACTGCTGCGTCTGCTCTTGTTACTGAGCTCGTTGACTTTGCTGCAGCCTGTCGCCTAGACTACGCCGCTAGTCTTGTTGCTGAGTCTGCGTCTGTCTGTCCTCCGTCTGTCGGGGGTGAGTGTGCTCTTGGCATGGACGTCCTTGAGGACAGACAGGAGGACCTTGAGTGCTTTGCCGCTGCTTCACCTCATCTCGTGTCCATGCTGCTTACCCCTGAGGGAGACCCGGATGCACTAGACATCCCGACCCCGCGCTCTTACGCAGAGGCGATAGAGGGTCCCTACTCCTCTCAGTGGCAGGCAGCCATGGACGCAGAGATGGCTTCCTGGAAGTCCATAGGCACCTACGTAGACGAGGTTCCCCCACCTGGGGCGAACATCGTCAGTGGCATGTGGATCTTCAGGGTGAAGCGGCCGCCGGGTTCTACGCCTGCCTTCAAGGCGCGTTACGTTGCACGTGGCTTCAGTCAGCGACAGGGAGTTGACTTCTTTCAGACCTTCTCCCCTACCCCGAAGATGACCACTCTTCGGGTACTGCTGCACGTTGCTGCTCAGCGTGACTACGAGCTCGACTCGCTTGACTTCAGCACAGCCTTCCTGCAGGGCAGCCTGCACGAGGAGATCTGGCTGCGCCGCCCACCTGGCTTCACTGGGTCGTTTCCTTCTGGTACCCAGTGGAGCCTCCGGCGGCCAGTCTACGGTCTCTGCCAGGCGCCCCGTGAGTGGCACGACACGCTCAGGACGACTCTTGCTGCTCTTGGTTTTGCTCCTTCCACTGCTGACCCTTCTCTGTTTCTACGCACTGACGCTACTCTGCCGCCGTTCTACGTTCTTGTATACGTAGACGACCTTGTCTTTGCTACTGCTGACATGGAGGCACTCGCCCACGTGAAGTCCGAGCTGCAGAAGAGACACACGTGCACAGACCTGGGTGAGCTGACAAGCTATCTTGGCTTGCGGATCACCCGGGACAGAGCACAGCGCACCATTACCTTGACTCAGTCACACATGGTGCAGCAGGTCCTTCAGCGCTTCGGCTTCACGTACTCCTCGCCACAGTCCACTCCTCTGCCTACCGGTCACTCGCTCTCAGCTCCACCTTCGGACGAGTCCGTAGAGCCGAGTGGCCCGTATCCAGAGCTTGTGGGCTGCCTCATGTACCTGATGACTTGCACACGACCTGACCTCGCATACCCTCTCAGCCTTCTGGCTCGCTACGTGGCTCCCGGCAGGCACCGAAAGGTGCACTGGGATGCTGCGAAGAGGGTGTTGCGATACTTGTGCAGTACATCGGGCATGGGGCTCGTGCTTGGAGGACGGGCTCGAGTTGTCCTCACTGGTCACGTTGACGCCTCCTGGGTTGACGACTTGGCTACGCAGCGGTCGTCACAGGGTTACACCTTCAGCCTTGGCTCCGGTTCTGTCTCCTGGCGGTCTACCCGCTCTTCTTCTGTTCTCAGCTCTAGTTGTGAGGCTGAGATCTACGCTGGGGCCATGGCTGCACAGGAGCTTCGCTGGCTCACCTACCTGCTGACCGACTTGGGAGAGGCGCCTCGTTCTCCTCCAGTTCTGTACGTCGACAACAAGGCCATGCTGGCCTTGTGTCAGGAGCACAGACTGGAGCACAGAACGAAGCACATTGCTCTGCGCTACTTCCTTGCTCGAGAGTTGCAGCAGCGTGGCCAGCTTCGTCTTGCTTACGTGGCCTCTCAGGCCAACACTGCTGATGTTTTCACCAAGGCACTTCAGCCTTGTGATCATCTGCGTTTCTGTACTGTGTTAGGCCTTGTCCCTACTGTGCCTCACTTGTTGACTTCTTGACTCTGCTTGTACTGTACTCTATATACTTATACCTGCATGCTTACACTTGCTAGGTTGTGTTCACTGTACTGTTTGCTTTCCTTTATATAACTCTGCATGTGAACTGGCCTTATGGCCCTTTGCTTGTGCTCAGACTGTGTGGTGACTTTGTGATCCACCCTGAGCTTGCTTTGCTTTTCTTGACTGGTCTTGTGACCTCTTGTTCTCCCCCACTTTGCCTATGGGGGTGTGTCAAACTTCTATCTACTATGGTCTATTTAGGCTGTAGTGGGGTAGCTCTTAGAGGGTACAACACTTATGTGTTTCCTATATGTACCCATCTCATTTCTAGTTCATTCATTCTTTCGTCTATCTTTCTCACAAGCAGCTGAGGAGGCAGAGATGGCATCTTATAGGTCCACAGGCACCTACGTCGACGCCGTCCCACCACCTGGGGCGAACGTTGTCAGTGGCATGTGGCTCTACAAGGTGAAGCGGCCGCCTGGAGCACCATCCGCTTTCAAGGCGCGCTACGTGGCAAGAGGCTTTAGTCAGCGAGAGGGGGTAGATTTCTTTCAGACATTCGCTCCCACCCTGAAGATGACCACTCTTCGGGTGTTGCTGCATATTGCAGCACAGCGCGACTACGAGTTGCACTCGGAATTCTCCACTGCGTTCCTTCAGGGGAGCCTACACGAGCAGATCTGGCTGCGTCGTTTGCCTGGCCTCACTGGCTCTTTCCCTCCTGGGACCCAGTGGCAGCTGCGTCAACCGGTCTACGGCCTGCGCTAAGCTCCCCGCGAGTGGCACGACACGCTACGTATGACTCTTGCAGCGCTTGACTTCTTTCCGTCCTTTGCGGACCCATCGCTGTTCGTCCGCCGTGGCTCGACCCGGTTCTTTGTTCTGGTCTACGTTGACGACCTGGTCTTCGCCACTCCCGACCGACGCGCACTGGCCTCCGTGAAGGAGGAACTGCAGAGGAGACACACTTGCACTGACCTTGGTGAGCTGCAGCGCTACCTTGGCCTGCAGATCACCAGGGACAGGGCAGCTCACACCATTACGCTGACGCAGTCGCATATGGTCGAGCAGATCCTCACGCGGTTTCGCTTTCCGTTCTCCAAGGTACAGCCCACCCATCTTGCTGTGGATCATGGGCTTACGGCTCCACCTTTGGACGAGCCATTTGAGTCCAGTAGTCCATATCCTGAGCTGGTGGGTTGTCTCATGTACCTGATGACCTGTACTTGCCCAGACCTAGCTTACCCTCTTAGCGTCCTTGCGTGCTTTGTTGCGCCTGGGAGACACCGACCTTCCCACTGGTACGCTGCTAAGAGGGTGGCAAAGTATGTGGCAAGTACATCAGGCATGGGACTTGTCCTTGGAGGGAAGCAGCCAGTTACACTTATAGGTTACTCGGACTTGTCGTAGGCCGATGACGCAGAATCGCTACGGTCTACACAGGGTTACTTCTTCAGTCTTGGGACCGGAGCTGTTTCGTGGAGGTCGACTCGGGCGTCGTCAGTCTCTAGATCCAGCTGTGAGGCAGAGGTGTACACTGCGGCCATGGCCGCCCAGGAGCTTCGCAGGCTGTCTTTCCTCCTCACCGACCTTGGTGAGCGACCTCGCTCTCCCCCAGTCTTGTTCGCCGACAACAGGTCTGCTGTCCTATTGTGCGAGGAGCCCCGACTGGTTGGGAAGGCGAAGCACATCCAGCTTCGTTACTTCCTTCTCCGCGAGTTTCAGCAGCGTGGCCAGGCCCGCGTGGTACGTGTGGTCTCTGAGGCCAACACTGCAGATATCTTCACCAAGGCGTTGCCGCCTTGTGCCCACCAGCGCTTCTGCACCCAGCTAGGCCTTGTGTCTACAGGCTCTCACTTGCTTGCGTAGAGATGTGTTGTCTTGTACCCGTATATCTCTTTCTATATATATCTATATCGATGCATATGGACTGGCCTTGTGGCCCCTTGTTTGCCCTCAGACTGTATGGTGACGTTGTGATCCACCCTGAGTTGCATCCCTTGCTTGATTCTTGTTGTTGCAGACCGGTCTTGTGAACTTTCCTTGCTCTTGCTGACTGGTCCTATGACCCTTGCTCTCAGATTGTGTGGTGACTTCGTGATCCACCTTGAGATATGTGTTGCTTTCCGCAGGACTACCGTCACCTAGACTATGGGGGTGTGTCAAACTATAATGATATAGTTTGTATTGTTCTAGTATAGGTGCATTTACTTTGTCCTAGGTCTAGGGTTAGGGCTGACTTATATCTTGCTTTTTTGTTCATTTGCTAGTCATTGATTCTCATATCTTAACAGTAGCTCGCCTACGGAAGGAGCACCGTGGGCTGTTCTGCCTCCTGCAGAGCCTCATCTTGAATGATGTAGCTGGAGAGGGAGTCCTCGTCGAGGGACTCACGCGTGCCGGGCACAATCATCATCCTCTTCATGAGGTTGTAGTTGCGCGGCAGGGCCTTGACGACGTGGGTGATATAAGACACCGTTGAGTATTCGACGCCTGCCATCTGCATCTCAGCCAGGATCCGTCGAGCGCGGTTGCAGTAGTCCGTCGCCGACTCTTGCTCGCCCATCCGAAGGTGTGTCATTTGCTCCTCCAGCTGTCCGATGTACAGGTCGTCCTTCGCCTGGTACGTCGACAGGATGAAGTGCCATGCTTGGTGACCAGCATCCAGTCGCTCTCGACAGGACCTGAGCGCTAGCTGCACCACCGGCGAGCAGCACCTCGAGATGATCATGAAGGTGAGCATTTGAGCAGCACAAAACTCCCCGCGCAGCTCGACATCGTCCCTGGGCGGAATTGGCACGGTGCCGTCGGCGAAGCCCTTCAACCCGGCGACCTCCAGCTGTGGTTCTATCGACTCCCGCCAGGTGATGAGGTCCCGTCGACCTTGTAGTGGTGTGACGGTGATCGTGCCCGGCGAAAACTTGAAGTAGCCATATGCCGGTGCAATCCCGCCCGCCGTCACGTACGTCGTCGCCGAGAGCCCTCCACCGCTTCGTAGAGGAGAGCGATGCCGACCATTGACTTCGACCCGCGAGCTGCCTGCGGCTGCCGTCGACTGCTGCACTCGCACCTGACTCCCGTCGATGCCACCGTCGACCTTAATCACCCCTCTCTTCTTTGTGCCATCGCTGCCACTGACTCGTGCACCACCGTCGACCTCGCCGTCAACGCCTCCTTCGTTTCGTAATGGTCGAGGAGATGCAGGATGGGAAGGGTGCTCCGTTGCCCACTGCGCCCGGATGCCCAACTCGACGATCGCCAAGGGGACCTTCTCGTACTCGCCATTCTCATTGCGTTTCCTCGCATCAGCCAAACGTGCCTCCAAGGTGTTCGCTACGCTCGCTTCTACAACGGGGTCAACCATGGCGACTAACGCGGCTGCTGGCCTACGAACGACTTAGTAGGTGCAAAAATCGGCTCCTATCTGAAGGTAATATGCGGGCCCGTCCACTCTCACCGCACCATGCAGAGAGTCACTCTATAATAGTCGTAAGCTAGACTGCGGGGTGTTGGCACGAACTCTAGGAGTGATCGTAGCTTTGCGTAGTCCCTTAGCACTTGCACATTCACGGGAGATATCGGCAAGAGTTTCCACTAGCAAAGTTGGGATTCCAGTATGTTTGAACAAGCAATGTCAGAAAATGACTACATCAGGCACCTAGCAACTCTACAGCTAGCGTGGTCGACCGCCAGCACAGCATGGTCGACCGCCTGCCAGCGTTGCCTAGAGGAGCCACGCCAGCACTGCAGAAACGCGGCCTACCAACACAGCAGGTCGACGGCGTGCCAACACTGCGGCAGAGCGGCTGTCCAGCATTGCACCCGTAGAGGACAGCAGTGCGCATGTACGCAGGTGCGCGCAGACGATTGGCCCGACTTGCACCGTTGTGCATCCATCGGCTGTTGTCTGCGCCTGACGAGCCACATCGACTATGAGATACCAGCCCGAAGTCGCCTTCGTCACTGCGACCTCGACGACATTCGCGTGCCTCCGCACAACTCGCCGAGCAGGTTACCTGGTCGACCTGGACACCAACAGGTGCTCTGGTCGACCACCAAGTGCCTCTGGTCGACCACAGCTCCCGTCGAGCAACTCCCTGGTTGACAGACCCCTCCGTCGACCAGCACTGTCAGCTGCTGTCGCCGAGCTCCCCTAGTCGACTGCCGTTCACATGTCAGGTCGACGGACTGCTCCGTCGGCCTCCCCGTCGAACTGCTCCTCCTGGTCGAAGGCTCACCCTTCGACCAGCCCAGTCAGCTGCAGCTGTCGAGCTCCCTGGTCGATGGCTCCAGCCCCGTGACAGGCCCCTCCCTGGTCGACGGCAACACCACAGTGATTCCCTGCAGCTCGACGAAGCCCGTCAAGCAGCTCCCTCACTGTGAACGGCCGGCTGCTTCTCCCGTACATCCGACGAAGACGTTGGCGTTGCCCAAGCGGGGGCGGGGCCAACACTCCATTCCCGTTAACATGTCCAACCCTTGTTATGTACTTGGAGATGAGTGATTGGCTCTTCCAAGTCGCCTTGTTGCGTTACAGTTAGTTGCACATCCAGAATTCGCAATTGTGGAAAGTGTATACACTTTCAAAGAGAATCATTAACTATGGAGAAAGAAGAGTATGAAAAAATACACTTTCGAATGACAAGTGGCACAAGAAGATTCCCATCACTGACACCACAAATTCTTCATTCTGCCATGTAGCTGTCTAGCTGTCTTGCTGTCTTGCTGTCATGCTGCCATGCTGCCATGCTGTCTTGCTGTCATGCTGCCATGCTGCCATGCTGCCATGCTATCTTGCTGTCATGCTGCCATGCTGCCATGCTGCCATGCTGCCATGCTGTCTTGCTGTCTTGCTTTGCTGCAATGCTGTCACGAGGACGAGGCCACCTGTGATGCCACCTCAGATGCGAAGTCCTTGGACTCCCTGCCACGAGGCATCATTGCAGTACAGAAATGGGTAGTCAAGTCAGCCACTTGTGAGGAGGTGTAACAGTAATGCCATGCAGCAACGGCTAAAAACCAGTTATACTAGTCCATAACAAGGGTAAGAACCAACCTTACTAGTCAATGTTATACGGATAAGAATTAGTCATACTAGTCAATACTATGGGGGTTAGAACCCAGCCATACCTTTCAATGCCTTCCCCAACCTCCAGCCGTAAGAACTGCTCCACTTGGATCGTTGCTCCCGCCTTCTTAGAAGCTTCTGCTAACATTTTCTGTGGGACATGGGACGGAGCACATACAGCAGAATGTGGGTGGAATCATGCAGCGCAGAATGAGTTCACACAAGCATGCAGAGCAGAATGAGTTCACACAAGCATGCACAGCAAGGAATCACAGAAGAATTTCGAGGAGAAGGGCGCGGGGAGAAGGGTGTGGGGAGAAGGGCGTGGGGAGGCGGTGTAGCAACAACAATTATGGGCTGAATGCATGTCCCCATGGGCTGCATGCATGTCCCCATGGGCTGCATGCATGTCCCCATGGGCTGCATGCATGTCCCCATGGGTGGCATGCATGTTCTCACCTGCACCGTTCTCTTGTCATCCAGCGCAGCGCATAAGCCTGCTCCAGCAGCACCTCCCCGTATGTACAACCTGCTCATTCCACACACCGACCACTCAGCACCCACCTGCACTGTTCTCTTATCATCCATGGCATACGCCTGCTCCATCAACACCACCTCCCCATAGAACTTCCCCAGCCGCCCCGCCACCATCTTCTCCACCACGCTTGCTGCCTTGCCCGCTGCCACAGCCTGTGTGGGCGGGCGGGGAGAGGGAGGAAGAGGAAGAGAAAAAGCGGGGTGTCAACAGGCTGCCACTAGCCAGCAATAAGCCACCCCGTCACCGTCGCCTGCCACAAGCCTGCTGGCTTGCCCGCTGGCACCACGTGCACGGGAGGGGAGAGAGATGAAGAATAAACGCGGAACCTCAAAAAGCCTGCCAGTGGCAAACCCTCTGCCTCCATGCCACCATCTTCCCCACCACACCCGCTGGCTTGCTCGCTGCCACTGCCTGTGCAAGAAGTGAGAGAGGGAGGAAAGAGAAAAGAGGAGCGTTAAATGCCTGCCAGTAGCAAGCCCTCTGCCTCCATGCCACCATCTTCCCCACCACACCCGCTGGCTTGCCCGCTGCCACTGCCTGTGCAGGTGGGCGGGGAGAGAGAAACAGAGGAGCCTAGCCTATAAAGCGTGCATGGAAGTAGAGAGAGAACTAGAGGAGCCTCAAAAGGCTGCCACTGGCAAGCATTCAGGCACCACGTTGCTAAATTCCCCACTGTGCTGCTCCTCTTGCTTTCTTCTGTGGCCTGAATGGCAAGAGGGGTGGGGGCACGGGATGGCCCGACAGAGGGAGAGGAGATTTGGAGCTGACCATTTGCACAAGCGTTGACCCACCAGTTGACTAGCGTTGACCCACCTGTTGACTCCCATTGACCCACCTGTTGTTTACTAGTGTTGACCCACCTGTTGTTTACTAGTGTTGACCCACCTGTTGTTTACTAGTGTTGACCCACCTGTTGACTCGCGTTGACAAACCCGTTGACTCGCGTTGACCCACCTGTTCACTAGAATTGACCCACTCTGACCTGGGCTCGCAGCACATCACTCTCCTTCTCCACCACCTCCCCTGGCACGTCCTCTCGCCTCAAGTACAGCGGCCTCATCGCCACCACATGCATCGCCACTCCTTCCCCCACCGCCGCTGCTGCCTCTGCCGCTCCTTCCCCCCCTCCTCCTGCATCCTCCGCTGCTGCTGCCTCTGATACGGTTTCTTCTCTGCTCCCTCCCCCGCTGCTGCTGCTGCTGCTGCTGCTGTTACCAGATGGTTGAGAAAGAGAGAGGGAGACAAGACTGGCTATCCGCCCCAAGCCAGCCCCGGGGCTGCTGTGCAGGTATGTGGCCACCGAGCCAGTCGGCCGAGGCTCGGGAAGCAGGAAGGCTCGGCGCAGGCGCACGTTCTCCCCCGTGAGCGCTGCCACCTCAGCCACCGCCTCTGCCAGCTGGCGACTTCCCGACAGTTTTGGATGGTCAAATGACACAGTGGTTTGCTGGTGGTGCGAGGGAGTGAGTGTGGGGGACAGGGGTGGGGAGGGCATGTAGGTGCAGGTCGTGAATGCCGCCAATTGCTGGCTTCCCGACAGCTTCGGGTGGTCAAATGACACAGTGGCTTGCTGGTGGTGCGAGGGAAAGGGGGGCAGGGATGCAAAGGGGAATTAGTTGGGAGGTGTGAATCCCACCAGCACAGCACAGCCACCACCTCTGCCTGTCAGCTGCCCTCTTTGTGATAGTGGTGGTCGAACCACACTTTAGCAAGCTGGTGGTGGGAGGGAACGAGGCGCAGGAAGGGGTGGAGAGGGGATTTAGGTTAGAGGTGTGAGTGAATGCTGCCCACACGGCCACCACCTCTGCCTGGCAGCTGCCGGCTTTGTGGTTGCTTCTGGTGGTCAAACCACGCTGTGGATCGCTGGTGGTGGGAGGGAGAGGGGGGTTGAGGTGGTGTAGGGCGACGGGGACGACGTGAGTGCAGGTGGGAAGATGCGAGTGAGAGTGCATTTGATTGTGTGTGGGACATTGGGAGGGAATGGTGCATGCGCATAAGACAATGGGAGGGAATGGTGCATGCGCATAAGACAATGGGAGGGAATGGTGCATACGCATAAGACAATGGGAGGGAAGGGGATCGAATGTCCACTCGAAAAAAGAGGTGGATGGAATGCGAAATCACCAACACATACCATGCAAACTACTATCCTGCCATTTGATGCCATGCAAACTACTATCCTGCCATTTGATGCCATGCAAACTACTATCCTGCCATTTGATGCCATGCAAACTACTATCCTGCCATTTGATGCCAAGCTAACTACTATCCTGCCATTTGATGCCATGCAAACTACTATCCTGCCATTTGATGCCATGCAAACTACTATCCTGCCATTTGATGCCATGCTAACTACTATCCTGCCATTTGATGCCATGCAAACTACTATCCTGCCATTTGATGCCATGCAAACTACTATCCTGCCATTTGATGCCATGCAAACTACTATCCTGCCATTTGATGCCATGCTAACTACTATCCTGCCATTTGATGCCATGCTAACTACTATCCTGCCATTTGATGCCATGCTAACTACTATCCTGCCATTTGATGCCATGCAAACTACTATCCTGCCATTTGATGCCATGCAAACTACTATCCTGCCATTTGATGCCATGCTAACTACTATCCTGCCATTTGATGCCATGCAAACTACTATCCTGCCATTTGATGCCATGCAAACTACTATCCTGCCATTTGATGCCATGCAAACTACTATCCTGCCATTTGATGCCATGCAAACTGCTATCCTGCCATTTGATGCCATGCAAACTACTATCCTGCCATTTGATGCCATGCTAACTACTATCCTGCCATTTGATGCCATGCAAACTACTATCCTGCCATTTGATGCCATGCAAACTACTATCCTGCCATTTGATGCCATGCTAACTACTATCCTGCCATTTGATGCCATGCAAACTACTATCCTACCATTTGATGCCATGCAAACTACTATCCTGCCATTTGATGCCATGCAAACTACTATCCTGCCATTTGATGCCATGCAAACTACTATCCAGCCATTTGATGCCATGCTAACTACTATCCTGCCATTTGATGCCATGCTAACTACTATCCTGCCATTTGATGCCATGCAAACTACTATCCTGCCATTTGATGCCATGCAAACTACTATTCTGCCATTTGATGCCATGCTAACTACTATCCTGCCATTTGATGCCATGCAAACTACTATCCTGCCATTTGATGCCATGCTAACTACTATCCTGCCATTTGATGCCATGCAAACTACTATCCTGCCATTTGATGCCATGCAAACTACTATCCTGCCATTTGATGCCATGCAAACTACTATCCTGCCATTTGATGCCAAGCTAACTACTATCCTGCCATTTGATGCCATGCAAACTACTATCCTGCCATTTGATGCCATGCAAACTACTATCCTGCCATTAGATGCCATGCTAACTACTATCCTGCCATTTGATGCCATGCAAACTACTATCCTGCCATTTGATGCCATGCAAACTACTATCCTGCCATTTGATGCCATGCAAACTACTATCCTGCCATTTGATGCCATGCAAACTACTATCCTGCCATTTGATGCCATGCAAACTACTATCCTGCCATTTGATGCCATGCAAACTACTATCCTGCCATTTGATGCCATGCAAACTACTATCCTGCCATTTGATGCCATGCAAACTACTATCCTGCCATTTGATGCCATGCAAACTACTATCCTGCCATTTGATGCCATGCAAACTACTATCCTGCCATTTGATGCCATGCTAACTACTATCCTGCCATTTGATGCCATGCAAACTACTATCCTGCCATTTGATGCCATGCAAACTACTATCCTGCCATTTGATGCCATGCAAACTACTATCCTGCCATTTGATGCCATGCTAACTACTATCCTGCCATTTGATGCCATGCAAACTACTATCCTGCCATTTGATGCCATGCTAACTACTATCCTGCCATTTGATGCCATGCAAACTACTATCCTGCCATTTGATGCCATGCAAACTACTATCCTGCCATTTGATGCCATGCAAACTACTATCCTGCCATTTGATGCCATGTAAACTACTATCCTGCCATTTGATGCCATGCAAACTACTATCCTGCCATTTGATGCCATGCAAACTACTATCCTGCCATTTGATGCCATGCTAACTACTATCCTGCCATTTGATGCCATGCAAACTACTATCCTGCCATTTGATGCCATGCTAACTACTATCCTGCCATTTGATGCCATGCTAACTACTATCCTGCCATTTGATGCCATGCAAACTACTATCCTGCCATTTGATGCCATGCAAACTACTATCCTGCCATTTGATGCCATGCAAACTACTATCCTGCCATTTGATGCCATGCAAACTACTATCCTGCCATTTGATGCCATGCAAACTACTATCCTGCCATTTGATGCCATGCAAACTACTATCCTGCCATTTGATGCCATGCTAACTACTATCCTGCCATTTGATGCCATGCAAACTACTATCCTGCCATTTGATGCCATGCAAACTACTATCCTGCCATTTGATGCCATGCAAACTACTATCCTGCCATTTGATGCCATGCAAACTACTATCCTGCCATTTGATGCCATGCAAACTACTATCCTGCCATTTGATGCCATGCAAACTACTATCCTGCCATTTGATGCCATGCAAACTACTATCCTGCCATTTGATGCCATGCAAACTACTATCCTGCCATTTGATGCCATGCAAACTACTATCCTGCCATTTGATGCCATGCAAACTACTATCCTGCCATTTGATGCCATGCAAACTACTATCCTGCCATTTGATGCCATGCAAACTACTATCCTGCCATTTGATGCCATGCAAACTACTATCCTGCCATTTGATGCCATGCAAACTACTATCCTGCCATTTGATGCCATGCAAACTACTATCCTGCCATTTGATGCCATGCAAACTACTATCCTGCCATTTGATCCCATGCAAACTACTATCCTGCCATTTGATGCCATGCAAACTACTATCCTGCCATTTGATGCCATGCAAACTACTATCCTGCCATTTGATGCCATGCAAACTACTATCCTGCCATTTGATGCCATGCAAACTACTATCCTGCCATTTGATGCCATGCAAACTACTATCCTGCCATTTGATGCCATGCAAACTACTATCCTGCCATTTGATGCCATGCTAACTACTATCCTGCCATTTGATGCCATGCTAACTACTATCCTGCCATTTGATGCCATGCAAACTAATATCCTGCCATTCGATGCCATGCAAACTACTATCCTGCCATTTGATGTCATGCTAACTACTATCCTGCCATTTGATGCCATGCAAACTACTATCCTGCCATTTGATGCCATGCAAACTACTATCCTGCCATTTGATGCCATGCAAACTACTATCCTGCCATTTGATGCCATGCAAACTACTATCCTGCCATTTGATGCCATGCAAACTACTATCCTGCCATTTGATGCCATGCAAACTACTATCCTGCCATTTGATGCCATGCAAACTACCATCCTGCCATTTGATGCCATGCAAACTACTATCCTGCCATTTGATGCCATGCTAACTACTATCCTGCCATTTGATGCCATGCAAACTACTATCCTGCCATTTGATGCCATGCAAACTACTATCCTGCCATTTGATGCCATGCTAACTACTATCCTGCCATTTGATGCCATGCTAACTACTATCCTGCCATTTGATGCCATGCAAACTACTATCCTGCCATTTGATGCCATGCAAACTACTATCCTGCCATTTGATGCCATGCAAACTACTATCCTGCCATTTGATGCCATGCAAACTACTATCCTGCCATTTGATGCCATGCAAACTACTATCCTGCCATTTGATGCCATGCAAACTACTATCCTGCCATTTGATGCCATGCTAACTACTATCCTGCCATTTGATGCCATGCAAACTACTATCCTGCCATTTGATGCCATGCAAACTACTATCCTGCCATTTGATGCCATGCAAACTACTATCCTGCCATTTGATGCCATGCAAACTACTATCCTGCCATTTGATGCCATGCAAACTACTATCCTGCCATTTGATGCCATGCAAACTACTATCCTGCCATTTGATGCCATGCAAACTACTATCCTGCCATTTGATGCCATGCTAACTACTATCCTGCCATTTGATGCCATGCAAACTACTATCCTGCCATTTGATGCCATGCAAACTACTATCCTGCCATTTGATGCCATGCAAACTACTATCCTGCCATTTGATGCCATGCAAACTACTATCCTGCCATTTGATGCCATGCAAACTACTATCCTGCCATTTGATGCCATGCAAACTACTATCCTGCCATTTGATGCCATGCAAACTACTATCCTGCCATTTGATGCCATGCAAACTACTATCCTGCCATTTGATGCCATGCAAACTACTATCCTGCCATTTGATGCCATGCAAACTACTATCCTGCCATTTGATGCCATGCAAACTACTATCCTGCCATTTGATGCCATGCAAACTACTATCCTGCCATTTGATGCCATGCAAACTACTATCCTGCCATTTGATGCCATGCAAACTACTATCCTGCCATTTGATGCCATGCAAACTACTATCCTGCCATTTGATGCCATGCTAACTACTATCCTGCCATTTGATGCCATGCTAACTACTATCCTGCCATTTGATGCCATGCAAACTAATATCCTGCCATTCGATGCCATGCAAACTACTATCCTGCCATTTGATGCCATGCTAACTACTATCCTGCCATTTGATGCCATGCAAACTACTATCCTGCCATTTGATGCCATGCAAACTACTATCCTGCCATTTGATGCCATGCAAACTACTATCCTGCCATTTGATGCCATGCAAACTACTATCCTGCCATTTGATGCCATGCAAACTACTATCCTGCCATTTGATGCCATGCAAACTACTATCCTGCCATTTGATGCCATGCAAACTACCATCCTGCCATTTGATGCCATGCAAACTACTATCCTGCCATTTGATGCCATGCAAACTACTATCCTGCCATTTGATGCCATGCAAACTACTATCCTGCCATTTGATGCCATGCAAACTACTATCCTGCCATTTGATGCCATGCAAACTACTATCCTGCCATTTGATGCCATGCTAACTACTATCCTGCCATTTGATGCCATGCAAACTACTATCCTGCCATTTGATGCCATGCAAACTACTATCCTGCCATTTGATGCCATGCAAACTACTATCCTGCCATTTGATGCCATGCAAACTACTATCCTGCCATTTGATGCCATGCTAACTACTATCCTGCCATTTGATGCCATGCAAACTACTATCCTGCCATTTGATGCCATGCAAACTACTATCCTGCCATTTGATGCCATGCAAACTACTATCCTGCCATTTGATGCCATGCAAACTACTATCCTGCCATTTGATGCCATGCAAACTACTATCCTGCCATTTGATGCCATGCTAACTACTATCCTGCCATTTGATGCCATGCTAACTACTATCCTGCCATTTGATGCCATGCAAACTACTATCCTGCCATTTGATGCCATGCAAACTACTATCCTGCCATTTGATGCCATGCAAACTACTATCCTGCCATTTGATGCCATGCAAACTACTATCCTGCCATTTGATGCCATGCAAACTACTATCCTGCCATTTGATGCCATGCAAACTACTATCCTGCCATTTGATGCCATGCAAACTACTATCCTGCCATTTGATGCCATGCTAACTACTATCCTGCCATTTGATGCCATGCTAACTACTATCCTGCCAATTGATGCCATGCAAACTACTATCCTGCCATTTGATGCCATGCAAACTACTATCCTGCCATTTGATGCCATGCAAACTACTATCCTGCCATTTGATGCCATGCTAACTACTATCCTGCCATTTGATGCCATGGAAACTACTATCCTGCCATTTGATGCCATGCTAACTACTATCCTGCCATTTGATGCCATGCTAACTACTATCCTGCCATTTGATGCCATGCAAACTACTATCCTGCCATTTGATGCCATGCAAACTACTATCCTGCCATTTGATGCCATGCAAACTACTATCCTGCCATTTGATGCCATGCAAACTACTATCCTGCCATTTGATGCCATGCAAACTACTATCCTGCCATTTGATGCCATGCAAACTACTATCCTGCCATTTGATGCCATGCAAACTACTATCCTGCCATTTGATGCCATGCAAACTACTATCCTGCCATTTGATGCCATGCAAACTACTATCCCGCCATTTGATGCCATGCTAACTACTATCCTGCCATTTGATGCCATGCTAACTACTATCCTGCCATTTGATGCCATGCAAACTAATATCCTGCCATTCGATGCCATGCAAACTACTATCCTGCCATTTGATGCCATGCTAACTACTATCCTGCCATTTGATGCCATGCAAACTACTATCCTGCCATTTGATGCCATGCAAACTACTATCCTGCCATTTGATGCCATGCAAACTACTATCCTGCCATTTGATGCCATGCAAACTACTATCCTGCCATTTGATGCCATGCAAACTACTATCCTGCCATTTGATGCCATGCAAACTACTATCCTGCCATTTGATGCCATGCAAACTACCATCCTGCCATTTGATGCCATGCAAACTACTGTCCTGCCATTTGATGCCATGCAAACTACTATCCTGCCATTTGATGCCATGCAAACTACTATCCTGCCATTTGATGCCATGCAAACTACTATCCTGCCATTTGATGCCATGCAAACTACTATCCTGCCATTTGATGCCATGCAAACTACTATCCTGCCATTTGATGCCATGCAAACTACTATCCTGCCATTTGATGCCATGCAAACTACTATCCTGCCATTTGATGCCATGCAAACTACTATCCTGCCATTTGATGCCATGCAAACTACTATCCTGCCATTTGATGCCATGCAAACTACTATCCTGCCATTTGATGCCATGCAAACTACTATCCTGCCATTTGATGCCATGCAAACTACTATCCTGCCATTTGATGCCATGCAAACTACTATCCTGCCATTTGATGCCATGCAAACTACTATCCTGCCATTTGATGCCATGCTAACTACTATCCTGCCATTTGATGCCATGCTAACTACTATCCTGCCATTTGATGCCATGCAAACTAATATCCTGCCATTCGATGCCATGCAAACTACTATCCTGCCATTTGATGCCATGCTAACTACTATCCTGCCATTTGATGCCATGCAAACTACTATCCTGCCATTTGATGCCATGCAAACTACTATCCTGCCATTTGATGCCATGCAAACTACTATCCTGCCATTTGATGCCATGCAAACTACTATCCTGCCATTTGATGCCATGCAAACTACTATCCTGCCATTTGATGCCATGCAAACTACTATCCTGCCATTTGATGCCATGCAAACTACCATCCTGCCATTTGATGCCATGCAAACTACTATCCTGCCATTTGATGCCATGCAAACTACTATCCTGCCATTTGATGCCATGCTAACTACTATCCTGCCATTTGATGCCATGCAAACTACTATCCTGCCATTTGATGCCATGCAAACTACTATCCTGCCATTTGATGCCATGCAAACTACTATCCTGCCATTTGATGCCATGCAAACTACTATCCTGCCATTTGATGCCATGCAAACTACTATCCTGCCATTTGATGCCATGCAAACTACTATCCTGCCATTTGATGCCATGCAAACTACTATCCTGCCATTTGATGCCATGCAAACTACTATCCTGCCATTTGATGCCATGCAAACTACTATCCTGCCATTTGATGCCATGCTAACTACTATCCTGCCATTTGATGCCATGCAAACTACTATCCTGCCATTTGATGCCATGCAAACTACTATCCTGCCATTTGATGCCATGCAAACTACTATCCTGCCATTTGATGCCATGCAAACTACTATCCTGCCATTTGATGCCATGCAAACTACTATCCTGCCATTTGATGCCATGCAAACTACTATCCTGCCATTTGATGCCATGCAAACTACTATCCTGCCATTTGATGCCATGCAAACTACTATCCTGCCATTTGATGCCATGCAAACTACTATCCTGCCATTTGATGCCATGCTAACTACTATCCTGCCATTTGATGCCATGCAAACTACTATCCTGCCATTTGATGCCATGCAAACTACTATCCTGCCATTTGATGCCATGCTAACTACTATCCTGCCATTTGATGCCATGCAAACTACTATCCTGCCATTTGATGCCATGCAAACTACTATCCTGCCATTTGATGCCATGCTAACTACTATCCTGCCATTTGATGCCATGCAAACTACTATCCTGCCATTTGATGCCATGCTAACTACTATCCTGCCATTTGATGCCATGCTAACTACTGCCACTCTCACCTCAAGGTTCGCCAGAGGAAGAGGGAGAGGAAGTGAGGAGTGCGTGGAGGACGAGGAGGAGGAGGGGGAAAGGCTCAACGCTGCGGCTGCAGCCTTGGAAACCTGCAGGGAGGGAACGAGGGGAAGGAGAGGGGAGGGAGAGAGGAAAGAGAGAGGAGGATGAGAGGTGGGGTGAGTGATTGGAGGGATGGGATGTGATGTGAGACGGTGGAGAGGTGTGGGGGCAGCGGAAGAAGAGCCCATGGGCGACAGACAGGGTATACTTAGAGGCCTCTCAGCCCTCTCAGCCCTCTCAGCCCTCTCAGCCCTCTGACCTGAGCTCGTCCGTGTGGCGGTGATACAATGACACACTCGCCAGCAATTGAAGAGAACTATTTCACTCCTTCGGTTTCTGCTTTTTGTCGGATCGCTCCCCGCTTCCTCTCTCACTGCAGTCGTCGTCTTAAAGCCCACCTTGCAGGTCAACTTACAGGTCAACGACTGAACCTCCACTAACTCCCCTGCACATTGACCTCCACTAACTCCCCTGCACATTGACCTCCACTAACTCCCCTGCACATTGACCTCCACTAACTCCCCTGCACATTGACCTCCACTAACTCCCCTGCACATTGACCTCCACTAACTCCCCTGCACATTGACCTCCACTTCCAGTACAGCCACAAACCGAAAGCCTCATGGGCTTCACGGCTCAGAGTTCAGGGTTCAAGGTTCAGGGTTTAAGGTTAATGTTAATACACAACCCCTGCAAGAAGCGCTCACAAGCAAAGAAGCGCTCACAAGCAAAGAAGCGCTCACAAGCAGTTGGAGGAGGTCATTGCGAGCAACAAAGTCCGTCTCACTGTTCACCTCCACCGCCTCCGCCCCCACGCCCTGCCGCTGCCACCGGCGCGCACTTGTTCGTTTGTTTTGAGAAGACTGAAGACACTCACGAGCAGCTGTAAAAGGTCGTTGCGTGCAACGAAGTCCGTCTCGCTGTTCACCTCCACTGCCACCGCCCCCACGCCCCGCTGTACCGCCACGCCCACCAGCCCCTCTGCTGCCACCCGCGCCCGCTTCTTTTGCGCCGCTGCCAGCCCCCGCCGCCTCAGCTCTGTGAACGCCGCATCTGGGGTGGAATGGGGTTACGATGGGGCAGTGGGGGGAGAAAAGTGGTGGTTAGGTTGTCTTCTGCGCTGCTGCCAGCCGCCCCCCGCCAAGCTATGTGAACGCCGCATCTGGGGGTGAAGGAGAGGTGAAGTGAAAGGGAGGGGGGGATTGGGGAAGGAGGGGAAAGGTGGTTTTGGAGTCACTCCCGCCCACCAGCCCCTCTGTTGCCACCCGCGCCCCCTTCTTTTGCGCCGCTGCCAGCCCCCTCCTCCTGAGCTCTGTGAATGCCGCATCTGGGGGGGAGTGGGGAGACAAGAGGAAAGAAGGTGAGGAAAGGGGAAAGAAAGGAAGGGGAAAAAAAGGTGGTATATGAGTAGTCACTTCAGCCCACCAGCCCCTCCGCTGCTACCCGCGCCCGCTTCTTCCGCGCCGCTGCCTGCCCCCCCTTCCTCTGGGGCGAGGAGGGAGGAAATGCCGCGTCTGGGGAGAGGGCGGAGAGAGGGGAGAGTGGAGGATGGGGGAGAAGGGGGGAGGAGGTGGGAGGAAAGGGGAGGAGGGGGGAGTGGGCGGAGAAACGTGGTGGTTGAGTGGTTCAGTCCCTCCCGCTCCCCCAGAAGCCCCTCTGCTGCCACCTAACAGCACCTCGCGCACATCCCACCCCCACCAGCACCGCTGCTTGTACCGGTGGAGAATGTAGGTAGCCGTTCGCGACAGTACAGCCTTGCTACAGTACCGCCTCCCTACAGTACATCCTCGCTACAGTACCGCCTCCCTACAGTACAGCCTCGCTACGGTACCGACTCGCTAGAGTACCGCATCGCTACAGCAACGCCTCACCCAGATCCCACCCGGCCGCCACCAGCGCCGCCTTCACGTCCTTCACCGGCGCGCCCGTGCGCGCGCGGAGCTCCTTGATCGCCGCGAGGTTCCCCCCTCTGCCGGATCCTTCCGCCGCGCTTGCCCCCTCACCCGCGCCCCCAGCTTGCGCGCAATGCCCGGCGCTGCTGCTGGCGGAGGAGAACGCGCGGGAGGTGGCGGAAAACAAGGCGGCGGCAGCCCAGGGGAGCAGCTTCCCGCGCAGCAGAGGGCCGCTGACGTCACTGGCGCACTTGCCGATCGCTGATGACGTCATTTTGAATCGGATCTGGAAGTATGGGCGCAAGGTGGCGGCAGCGCCTACCGATGGAAAACGGGCGGACGACGCGCGTGTGGCGGGGCGAGAGGTAGCGGTACTAGAGGCAGTGGAGGCGGCGGGGAAGCGGGCAGCGGGCAGCGGGCAGCGAGAACCGGAGCAGGGCGCGAGGCAGTGGGCAACACGATTCGGGGCAGGGGGCGGGGTATCGGGCAGCGCGAAGCTGACGGGTATCCAGAACTGAGCAACCCCTGATGTTTCGATCAGAAAACGCTTCACTAAGACAGGCTTCGCTAAGGTTTCTAGTTTGCCAGTTCGAGTTCCAACAAAAAAGTTTCCCTTAAACGACATTTATGCAGCCATGAATCAGAAACACAGCCATAATATGCCTACTGTTACGGGTGCAACGGAACGAGATAGCGAGGATTGCACTAGGTTGTAAAAAGATTACAAATTATGAGCGAAGGCATGAGCGAATACTTACCGTATTCTCCCGGACATAGCACCCTAGGGTGTAGCTAAAAATACAGGGAAAAAATGGGGGGGGGTCTCCTCATAGGAAAAAAATACATAATACCCGGGTCTTTACATATGGTATATTTTAGTGTTATTGTTTATTTAATTAGATAATGTGGGTGTTTTGATTTTCATTTTAACATCACTGTCTGAGGCGCGAATGTGGGTTTCGGCCACGAGCTTCATCACCCCCACGAAAATGCCATGTGGCACCTGTCTTGCCACTTGCAGCGGAAGATTCGCCTGCACTTGGTCACAGCGAAGTAGTGCGAGGGGGGAAATCTCGGTAGATTGTAAGTTAATGTACCGCGAAATTTCATATAGGGAGAAATTTTCGCGATATTCTTCAATATTGCAGGTACTCGTTAACGACTATTATAACGAATTCGTAAGAAAAGGGGGGTGTTATAGAAAATCAGCAAAAAAGGGGGGTATAGTAGAAACGAGGTCTATCATAACACCCACCCCGCACAAGCTACCCGGGGGTGTACAATTACGGGGGGGTGTTTTGTCCGGGAGAATACGGTATGTGCGAAACACATGCAATGGTTACGCGGGGCGTGCGAGCTAGCTATTGCTAGGCTAGCATTGAGGTTCGAGCTAGTCCCGAAGCGTAGGCCGACACGGCCGGGCCAGCTGTGCATGGTTTGGTGAATAGTGCGCGCGAATGCTGGCGAAGCCCCGTTAGCAGCAATGGGCGAACAACGGTTGCTGCTATACGCAATGTTCGAGAACGCGGTAAGGAATGCCGAAAAAATCCTTACACTACCCCCCCCCCCTCAAGAAGCCCTCTCTGCTACGCGAGTGCGTGTATATCGCGGAAAACCCGGCTCCTCAGGTACACTTGCAGGGCAGGGTGTTTTTCGATGTTGGCCAGGGGCACCCAGCTATCTTCCGTTGGCGTGCGGTCCTTCCAGCGAACGAGGAACTCGATCCTCTTGATGCATGTGGGGTGACGAATCCGATGGCTCAAAATCTTCTCGGGCTCGACGATTGGCTCCGATGCAGGACGAGTCATGGACGGTGGGCGATGGCGTGGCAGTTGGCTTGTGGTTGGGATGTATGGGCGAAACAGGCTGACGTGAAATGATGGGCTGATGTACCAATCGGTCGGCAACAGTAGATGGGCGGTAACTAGGGTGATCATGTGGCTAATTTGGAACGGTCCACAGTATCGCGGTCAAAGTTTCGGTACAACGGCCAGTCTTAAATTTTGTGTATCGAGCAGTATGTAATCTCCTAGCTGGTAATCTACTGGGCGGCGGTGGTGGTCAGCATTTCTCTTCACGATGACGTTGGCTTCTTTAATTGCGTCTGCTGCTCGTGTTCGGGTAGCCTGCTGTATCTCGGCGAACTGTTGAGCGCGTGGCGTTGGGTTGTTTGGACTCGGCGTCATGGGCACTGTTGGATTTTGCCCGTAGTTCAGGTAAAACGGGGACTGCTACGTCGTTGCTAACGTGGCATTGTTGTATGCGAACTCGATCAGCGGCAACTGCTGCTCCCATGTTGTCGGGTCGTCGTTCGTGGCACGAATCAGCTGCTCCATGGTCTGGTTCGTCCGCTCCGTCTGACCGTCGGTCTTGGGGTGGTACGACGAGCTGAACTGTAGCCGGGTCCCGAACTGCTCCCAGAGGTTCTTCCAGAAGTTGTTTGTAAACTTCGTATCGCGGTCGCTGATAATCACGGCTGGTATCCAGTGCAGTCGAACGATGGTCGTGATGAACATGCGAGCGGTTTTTTTGGCTGTGATCGATTTTCTGTACGTAGCGAAGTGAGCCATTTTCGTCAGTCTGTAAACGACGACGATAACCGCGTCGTTACCCCCGGTGCTCGAAGGTAGCCTTGTGACGAAATCCATGGTAACCTGCTGCCAAGCTCGCTCCGGCGGTGGAATCGGCTGCAACTGACCCTTTTTTCTTGCGCGAGCTTTTCATCACCTGACACGTAGGACACGATCCCATGTGGTGCTGTACGTCGGTCAACAGCTCCGGCGAGTAGTAATACCGCTGCAATTGCTGACGCGTTTTTTCTAGTGAGTACATGGGTACCCAGATGTGGTTGGTGCCTGTTTTAACGTAATAAACTCCCTTTGCGTCTGTCAGCTGCTGTGAATTCCTAGTCGTGAAAAATGGGTCGCTGTGGTATCCGTGGGTGAATAGTGTCGGATGCCATAGGCCACACCTCCTTCTTCTCCCCTTCCTCCTCTTACTCCATTCCCCTTTTCTCCTCCGTGCTGGTCCCTTCTTGTTCTCAGGTTCCCGTTTCTGTCCCGGAGCCTCACTTACTGCCTGTCGCTTGGCCCCTTCCCCTTGCATGTTCCTGTGCTCTAGCCACTTGCCCCCTTCCGCGACCGGCTCTGCTCCTGCTGCTGGTCGTGAGGAATTACACCTGCTTTCGTCCCTATCGCCCTTACCACATTGGTGATGTGATCGTTCCTCTTCTGGACTCCTTCAGATTCTAGCACGAGTACTTCGGAGGGCTTGACTTCCTTCACTATCCATCGCCCAGTCGAGAGACCCAGGTCCAGCACATCCTTCTTTGCCTTTCGGATGTATACTCCATCCCCATCCTCCACGACTTTTCCTTTACCTGTCTCGGTCGCAGCTGCCTCTGTTGATACCTCTTGGCGTCCCTCAACTGCGCTGTATGCCGATTCTCCAATGCGGCTGGCATCAGCTTCTTCAGGTACTTGGCCCTGCAATCTGCCAGGGCTGCCCAATTCTCTGGTGTGCCTGCCTTCACCACGTCAGTTAGTATCTTTGGTGCATTTACTGGCAGCATTGGTTGCTTCCCGTATTACAAGTAGTATGGAGAATAGTCCCTCAGCGCCGCCTGCTTGCTGAACCTGTAACCTGCCACCACCTAGTGCAGTTCTTGGTCCCAGTCGCGCTTGTGCTCCTCCCCGTACGCCCGCAGTCCTTTATTTATAGTCTGCACCATGCGCTCTGTCAATCCGTCTGACTGCGGGTGGTACCGTGAGGTGCGGCGGTGCTTGATGCCCACTTCTGCCAGCAACTTGTCAGAGGCTCCTTTGAATTCGGTCCCCTGGTCCGTTAGCACCTCCGCACATGCGCCAAATCGCGTCAGCACTTGGTTCGTGAAGGCTTCCGCGACTAGCTCTGCGCTCTTGCTGCTCAGGGCCTGCACCTCCACCCACTTGGACACGTGTTCTATCATCACTAGCACATAGTGTTTGTTCTTCCTGCTCAGGGGCATCTCTCCCGCCAGGTCTAGGGACCACCTGTAGCCGAGTTCCATGATGGGCAGTGATTGCAGTTCTTGCTGCTCCTATTCCAGCTGTGCCTTGTTGCGACTGCATAGCTCACATTCGGCCACCACCTCTTTCACTTGTCTGTGCAAGCATGCCCACCACCAGGTCGTCGTGACCAGCTGTGCTGTCTTGACGTGCCCGTAATGCCCCAGCTGGTTATGTAATTTCTCAATCAGCGCCTTGCTCTCCTCTGGTGCGGGCACCATCTTCTAACCCTCCTTGCTATGCACCTGCAGCTGCTACTGATACCAGCGGTAATGCTGTCCGCGAGCCCTTGCCCTGTCGCTGACGTCTTCTTCCGCCCCCATCCCTCCTCCCTTCACCCAGCGGAGTGCCTTTGCGTCCCTCGAGACGTCTTCCGGCCCTTTTCCTTTGTGCCTCACCACATCAGTCTCCCGTCTGCCCCCTGCCAACGCCACTAGGCACGCTGCTGGTGACCCACTTGTCAGAATCCCAACCACTAGACCATTGGGATAAAAGGGCTTGTTAAGTAGCGGGCCAGTGCGCCCATAACCCCCCAGGACAACGAGCTTATAACCCTTTCCTAGGATCAATCGGGGATCACCAGTGGACCTCTGACACCCCCCCGCACTGGGATGCCCGAAGTGCACACACTGGGATTCGAACCCGAGACCTTTGCTCTGATACCATGTCAGAATCCCAACCACTAGACCATTGGGATAAAAGGGCTTGTTAAGTAGCGGGTCAGTGCGCCCATAACCCCCCAAGACAACGAGCTTGTAACCCTTTCCTAGGATCAATTGGGGATCACCAGTGGACCTCTGACACCACTCTCCTCCTCCACTGGTGGCGGATTTCTTGATAGTCCGTCCACATGTTGCAGGGTCTTCCCCGGGCGGTGACGGATTTTGAAGTCGTACTCTTGAAGCTGCATGGTCCACCTGGCGTTCCTTCCCGTGAGGGTCTGGTTCGTCATCAGCCATGTGAGGGGCTGATGATCTGTGACGAGGGTGAAGGGATTTCCCTGTAGGTACACCCTGAAATGGTTGACCGCCCAGATCGCCGCCAAGCCTTCTCCCTCATAGGAGCTGTTGTTCACCTCAGTGGGGCTACAGCTCCTGATCGCAAAGGCTACCACCCTTTCTCCCTGTTCCGTGTCTTGGCAAAGGATCGCTTCGATACCCAGGCTACTCCAATTAGTGTACAGGACGAACGGTTGGTCTCGCTTGGGTAGCACCAACACTGGTTCTGTCTTCACCGCCCTCAGTAATTCTTTTAAGGCTCGATCCTCATCTGCCCCCCACTTCCATGCGGTACTCTCCCTCAGCAACTGGTTCAATGGGGCCGCCCTTTTGCTGAATTTTGGGACAAATTTGCGGTAGTAGTTTAGAAAGCCCAGCACTGCTTGCAGTCGGTTTCTGTCCATGGGTACAGCCACCTTGTCAAGAATCGCCACCTTCGCCTCCTGGATCAAGAGTGTGTTTTCTGAAACTTCGAACCCCAGATACCGCACCGTCTGCTTGCCGAATTCGCACTTGTTTGGGTGACACGTCAGCCCCGCCTCCATGATTGCCCCCAGCACCCTCTCCACATCTTCCATGTGCCTCCTTGCGTCCTTGCCGAAGATGATAACATCATCGATGTAACAGGCCGCGCAGTCGATCCCTCGGAGCACCGTATCCATCACCGTGCCCACTCCCACAATTTGTCCACACTGTGAAATGCGGTCTTGGCTTCGTCTTCCTCTCGAATATGGATTTGGTTGAATCCCTGCCGTAAGTCTAGCGTGCTGAAGGCCGTGGCCCCCACGAGCTTGTCGAAGATGTCCTTAGGTGTCGGCATAGGGTAGTGGTTTGCCTTCGTGATCTTATTGAGGTCACGGTAATCCCCGCACATTCATTTGGAGAGAACCTCGCCTGTCATGTATTTCCTTGCCGCCACCACGGTTGCAGCCGCATACTCTGAAGTGGACCTCCGAATCAGGCCTGCGTCCAGCAGCTCCTTGCACTTCTCCTTGCACACCTCCTCATCCGCCCTCGTCATCCTCCGTTTCCGCTGGAACGTAGGCATCTCTGATGTCAGTTCGATATTCATTTCTCCCACCTTGCTCCTTCCCAGCTCCTTTAGCGTAAAGGCGAACACCCTCTTGTGGCACCCCAGCATCTGCTTCATCTCCTCCCCTTGCTCCTGTGTCAATGCTCCTCCCACCTCCCACTCTTTCTCTGAGTCTGCCTGTCCTGACGCCCGCGCAGGTGGCTCTTCTCGCTCCTCACCCGTCAGTGCCATGACGCTCTGCATGCAGCTGCGCTTCGCCAACCTGCTTTTGATCGCCGTGTTCTCCTCATCTCCTGGCGGCCAGCCTCTCTTCCTAATCGCCTCCTCAGTCGCGGTCAGCGCTTCCAGCTTCATCTTTTCATTGTCCGGGTGCCACTGTGCTTCGCAGTTGGGCCTGCTTCCTTCTGCCCACCACTCCTTCTCCTCCACCCGTATCTCCATGTCCCACAGCAGCAGGTGCACCTCCACCGTATGCAGCAACCATTCCACAGCTTGCGCATCCACGCTTTGCCCTAGTGCCCTCCGACGCTCCCACTTTGCTATGCCCGGCGCCGCGGTCGCCCCGGGTAGGAATCCCATTGCCAGCTCTCTTTCCAGAAAATTTGGCTCTCCCCACGTCCTCGTCCGTTGGTCCTTCACCATCCCTGGGACGGGCACCCCTTCCTTCATTTGGAACGCGTAGTATCCCGGGTAGGCCACCATCGTCGGCCAGGCTTGTCTTGGCTCACGCGGCACGTTGCATGGGTAGTGAGCCGGATGATCTGGGTATAAGACTGGCACCTCCTCTTGCTGCGGCTCCAGTCTACCACGAACCAGCCTGGCCACAGGCCTCTCCAGCTTGGAGAGCTCCAACCTCAGGCGCCCTTCCGAGATGTCGTTCTGCCAGTAGCGTCAGTCCCGGTGGGCTCTGGATCCTGCCTGTACAACGTCCATTGCTACTCCTGCCCTCAGCAGCGAAGTCACATGCTGGTAGGCAGTCCTCACCGACTCCCTCGGGTCCGTCGCGAAGTCGGGATTCTCTAGCAGGTAGAGGTATTCTCAGTGCAGACGGTACACCAGTTGCATGACCCGCACCATGTCCTCGAATAGCACAGACCATACGTCGTCGAAGCCCAATCCGAGTCCTGCCCTGGACACTCCTTGGCACTCCCAGCCGGTGATCATTACGTCGACTCGTCCCCATGCCGCCACGTGCGCTTCCGTCAGTTGCTTGACGTCGTGCATCGCTCCTTCTCAATTTCCATCCATCGCTCCATCCATGATTTGCCCCTGGTAATTGCGCTTCAGCATTTCCACGTGGTGCTGCGCCATCAGCCAAACTCGCGGGTTTGCCTCTACGTATACCCACTTCTCTATCCGCCATCCTGCCTTCAAGGCTGCAGCCAGCCCGGTTCCCAGCCCGCCGAACAGTTCCAGCATGCGGATGGGCTTCTGCAGGATGCGCTTGTCCAGAACCTCGCCCGGTATCACCTCATTCCTTTCTGCCCAGACTTCCGCCTTCGCTCCTTCAGTTCCGCTTCCGCCTCGTACCAGCTCATTTCCCCCAACTGGTCCTCTAGCTCCACCATCCGCGCCTGGTATGCCGCCTTGGGTTCCTGATGTACGAACCGCACAGGCAGAGTCCCCCTCGGTCGTCCCGGCCTCTAGAATCGCGGCCTGTATATTACTTTCTCCTACCGCACTGCCTCTCTCCCCCCCCCCGCCTCTCTTCCTAGCACCAGGTACTCCTTCGGTAGACCCCCTCCCCCCTCAGGGTCCTGCGCCCTCAGGTGTGTCCCAAGTAGACCCTGTCGAGCCTGTCGAGGTAGCTGTCAACTCAGGTGCTGCTAGGGGTGCTGAGCCTGCAGGTGCGGGGACTGGGGGTGCTGAGCCTGGGGTTACTGTGTCTGAGGGTGTGGAGCCTGGGGTTGCTGAGCCTGGGGGTGCCGAGTCTGGGAGTGCTGAGCCTGGGGGTGCTAAGACTGAGCGTGCTGAGTCTCGTCCTCCAGGTGTCCCGTCGCGGCGGGAGCCCCTCTCTCCACAGCAGCTTCGTGAGTGGTACGCTCGGCGCTGTCGCCGTGCTACTGGTGCTGGAGCTGCTGGAGGTGCTTCTGGAGCTGGAGCTGTTGGAGGTACTAGAGCTGGTGGTGCTGCGGGAGTTGTAGTTGGAGACCCTGGAGCTGAGGGTACTGGTGCTGTCTCTGCTGTTTCTGGAGGCGTTGCGTGGCCGCGGCCGTACTATGTTCCGCTCCTGGTTCTACTCCTCCTTTGCTGAGTCCTCCGCCTGTCCAGTCACAGTCGCAGTTACAGCCGACCTCACCGCTGCCTGGTCCTTCTCCTTACTCTGGAACGACTAGAGGTCTTACGGAGCGTCGTGAACCTGAGTCTCGTCCTATGTGGCCCGAGTCTCGTCCTGCGTCACCTGAGTCTCGTTCTGAGTCGCCTGTCCGCACTGTTCGCGCTGGTCGTCGTGTTTCGCGTCCGCGTCCTCCTCTTGTCCCTGGCACTCACTCTATGACACTACGTCCTTCCACTGCTCCACAGCGTGTCCCTCTGCCCTCTCCTCCTGCGTCCTCTCTTCCTGACGGTCCGGACCCGGAGTCTGACTCCCTTCGTGCTGCTCGTTCTACTGTCACGCGCTTTCTGGCCACTGCTGTCACTGACCCTTTGTTTGAGTCCACTGCTGCGTCTGCTCTCGTTGCTGAGCTTTTTGACTTTGCTGCAGCCTGTCGCCTAGACTACGCCACTAGTCTTGTTGCTGAGTCTGCGTCTGCGTCTGTCTGTCCTCCGTCCGTCGGGGGTGAGTGTGCTCTTGGCACAGACGTTCTTGAGGATAGACAGGAGGAGTTTGAGTGCTTTGCTGCTGCTGTACCTCATCTCGGTTCCATGCTGCTTGCCCCTGAGGGAGACCCAAATGCACCAGACATCCCGACCCCGCGCTCTTACGCAGAGGCGATAGAGGGTCCCTACTCCTCTCAGTGGTAGGCAGCCATGGACGCCGAGATGGCTTCCTGGAAGTCCACAGGCACCTACGTCGACGACGTTCCCCTGCCTGGGGCGAACATCGTCAGTGGCACGTGGATCTTCAGGGTGAAGCGGCCGCCGGGTTCTCCGCCTGTCTTCAAGGCGCGTTACGTTGCACGAGGCTTCAGTCAGCAACAGGGAGTTGACTTCTTCCAGACCTTCTCCCTTACCCCGAAGATGACCACTCTTCGGGTGCTGCTGCACGTCGCCGCTCAGCGTGACTACGAGCTACACTCGCTTGACTTCAGTACAGCCATCCTACAGGGCAGCCTGCACGAGGAGATCTGGCTGCGCCGCCCACCTGGCTTCACTGGGTCGTTTCCTGCTGGTACCCAGTGGGACCTCCGGCGGCCAGTCTACGGTCTCCGCCAGGCACCCCGTGAGTGGCACGACACACTGAGGACGACTCTTGCTGCTCTTGGTTTTGCTCCTTCCACTGCTGACCCGTTGCTGTTTTTACGCACTGACACCACTCTGCTGCCGTTCTACGTTCTCGTGTACGTAGACGACTTGGTCTTTGCTACTGCTGACACTGAGGCACTCGCCCACGTGAAGTCCGAGCTGCAGAAGAGACACACGTGCACAGACCTGGGTGAGCTGACAAGCTATCTTGGCTTGCGGATCACCCGGGACAGAGCACAGCGCACCATTACCTTGACTCAGTCACACATGGTGCAGCAGGTCCTTCAGCGCTTCGGCTTCACGTACTCCTCGCCACAGTCCACTCCTCTGCCTACCGGTCACTCGCTCTCAGCTCCACCTTCGGACGAGTCCGTAGAGCTGAGTGGCCCGTATCCAAAGCTTGTGGGCTGCCTCATGTACGTGATGACTTGCACACGACCTGACCTCGCATACCCTCTCAGCCTTCTGGCTCGCTACGTGGCTCCCGGTAGGCACCGAAAGGTGCATTGGGATGCTGCGAAGAGGGTGTTGCGCTACTTGTGCAGTACGTCGGGCATGGGGCTCGTGCTTGGAGGACGGGCTCGAGTTGTCCTCACTGGTCACGCAGACGCTTCCTGGGTTGACGACTTGGCTACGCAGCGGTCGTCACACGGTTACACCTTCAGCCTTGGCTCCGGCTCTGTCTCTTGGCGGTCTACCCGCTCGTCTTCTGTGCTCAGCTCTAGTTGTGAGGCTGAGATCTACGCTGGGGCCATGGCTGCACAGAAGTTACGCTAGCTCACCTACCTGCTGACCGACTTGGGAGAGGCGCCTCGTTCTCCTCCAGTTCTGTACGTCGACAACAAGGCCATGCTTGCCTTGTGTCAGGAGCACAGACTGGAGCACAGAACGAAGCACATTGCTTTGCGCTACTTCCTTGCTCGAGAGTTGCAGCAGCGTGGTCAGCTTCGTCTTGCTTACATGGCCTCTCGGGCCAACACTGCTGATGTTTTCACTCAGGCACTTCAGCCTTGTGATCATCAGCGTTTCTGTACTGTTCTAGGCCTTGTACCTACTGTGCCTCACTTGCTTACTTCTTGACTCTGCTTGTACTGTACTCTCTATACATATACCTGCATGCTTACACTTGCTAGGTTGTGTTCACTGTATTGTTTGTTTTCTTTTATATAACTCAGCATGTGAACTGGCCTTGTGGCCATTTGCTTGTGCTCAGACTACGTGGTGACTTTGTGATCCACCCTGAGCTTGCTTTGCCTTTCTTGACTGGTCTTCTGGCCTCTTGTTCTCCCCCACTTTGCCTATGGGGGTGTGTCAAACTTATATGCTATAGTCTATCTAGGCTGTAGTGGGGTAGTTCATATAGGGTACAACAATTTTAGGTTTCCTACTTGTACCCACCTGCTTGCTATTCTGACACAATAGCCACTCCCGTAGCCTGGCCGCTACTCCAACATCAGCCGCCTATTAAACAATATAGTTGTTAGGTTATAGGCTACAGTGAGGTACTCTATAGAGGGTAAAACCCAATTAGGGTTTACTACTTGTACCTCATTCCTACTAGTCATTCTTATTCCGCTGTCTACACTCTTGACATGGTATCATACGCTAGGTTAGGATTGATCCTAGATCCTATGCCCGTTACTGCTCACGCGCCCTACTTACCACGCGCCCTCCTGCCCGCGCGCGCCCTGCTGCCTGCGTGCGCATGCTGCCCGCGCGCCCCTGCTGCCCACGCACACCTGCTGCCCGCGCGCGCCTCCAACGTGCACGCGCCTGCTGCCCGTGCACCTACTGCCAACGCGCCCCTGCTGCCCGCGTGCGCCTGCTGCCTGCGCGCCCTGCTGCCCGCGCGCCCTGCTGCCTACGCGCGCCTGCTGCCCACGCACATGCTACTAGCGCGCCCCTGGTGCCCGCGCGCGCCTTTTTCCCGCCCGCTCTGCTGCCCGCGCGACCTGCTACCCGCGCGACCTGCTGCCTGCACGCTCTTGTTGCCCGCGTGCATTGCTGCCTAGCGCGCCCCTGCTGCCCGCGCGAGCTTGCTGCTCGCGCGCCCTACTGCCCGCGCGCGCCCTGCTGCCTGCGCGCGCCTGCTGTCCGCGCGCCTCTGCTGGTTGCGCGCCCCTACTTCCCACGTGCCCTACCCGCCGCGCGCCCTGCTGCCTACGTGCCCCTGTTGTCCACACGTGCCTGCTGCCCGCGCGCCCCTTGCTGCCTGCGCGCCCCTGCTGCTAGCGCGCCCCTGCTGCTTGCGTGCAGCCCTGCCCCGTGTGCCCCTGTCGAGCTGCCTTGCCGAGCCTCACCGCGAGGGCCTAGCACTGCACCTAGTTCCTAGCACTGCTACTACTTGTACCCTTTCGTCACTGCCGCCAGGCCGCACTGCTCCCTATGGCGACACCCTTAGTACTGGCGTTTGACGCCGAGGGTCGCCCTATAGAGTTCGAGTCTTGGCACGAAGACCTGCACCTGTACCTGCAGAGTGTCCCTCGGGACGACATCTCCCTATTCGAGTACGCGTCGGGGTCCCTTCAGGCACCCGCGACTCCGGCTGAGCCTGTTGCTGACGCTGGGACGGAGGTGCAGCAGCAGTACCGGGCTGACCTCGTTGCCTCCACCCGATGGACGTCAAGCGACGCCACCGCCCGGCTTGCTGTCCGCACTTGCCCGCCGCTCGACTAGAGGGCCCACTTTCGCCAGGTGACGTCGGCCCAGGCTCTCTACGCTGCTGTGGTTAGGCGCTACTCCTCCCCCTCTTCTGCCACTCTAGGCCGTCTTGCGCTACCGTTTCTCTTCCCCGAACTGTCTGAATTTCAAACTCCCCCCTGTACCTCACTCTGTACTTCCTCACGACGCGCCTCCCGGACACCCTTTGTGCCATTCACGACCACTTCCTCTCCCTAGACCCCACTAATCTCGACCTTGCCTCGTTTGAGACCCGTCTTTTTGAGGCCGAGACCAGTACCCGCGCTCTTACTGCCTCCCGTGGCACCCCCCGCACCCCCCTTTTTGTGGGGTGTGCACCCTCCATTTTCGCATCCTCTATTGCCTCAGCTGCTGCTGTTGACCTCCACAATACTGAGACAGTGGACGCTGTGTCCACTCCTAATGTGAGACACGGAGGCAGCGGTGGGCGTCGGGCGAGTTGGGGTGGTGGAGGTGGCGGTGGCGGTGCGACGGGCAGGGGTGGCGGGGGTGGCGGAGGGGGTGGGAGTGGTAGTGATGGTGGAGCTGGCGAGAGTGGCGAGGGTGGCGAGGGTGGAGCAGTCGGTGAAGGAGGTGGTTCTAGGGGTGGACAGCAGCCGGTAGAGGCTGCTAGTGTAGGTGCTTGTGAGTCTGCTAGCACAGGTGCAGCTCCTGCGGAGGCTTTGCACACCTTCATGCTAGACTCCGGCGCGTCTCGCTGCTTCTTCCGCGACCGCACCACAGTCATACCGCTCACAACTCCTGTCCCTGTCACTCTGGCCGACCCCTGTGGGGGCCCAGTCGTTGCACGTGGCTCCACTGTTCTCCCGTGTTCGGGAGCCCCTTTTGCTCCCTCACAGGTCTCCACCTCCCCTCATTCGCTACGAACTTGGCGAGTACCGCTGTCCTCCAGGACCAGTTGGTCACTACCACTAATCCTGAAGGTGAGCTTGTGGCGATCTGTACGGACTCAGTGACTGGCGACCACCTCACCACGTTCACTCGGAGGCCTGGGTCTGGCCCATACACACTGCACAGTGAGTCTGCACAGGTGGCTGCATCAGATCAGGTAGTTGCGTCTTGCACGTGTCGGTTACTCACACACACGTCTCTCCTCTGGCACCATCATCTTGGTCAACCCTCCCTGCCGCGTCTGCGTAGCATGCGCTCCCGAGGTCGTTTGTGCCGCCGTGCCTTCCCAACGTTGAGGGGCGGCAACGCGCCGCTCCTCACTCCTCGTTTCCTCGGACCACTGCTCCTCTGCAGACACTCCACATGGACGTGTGGGGCCCAGCCCGCATCAGTGGACAGGACTGGGAGAGCTACTTTCTTCTGGTTGTTGACGACTTCATGCGCTACACCACGGTCCTCCCCTTCCAGAGCAAGGCGGAGGTCCGCTGTGTTTTGATCCCTTGTATCCGCGCACTTTGTCACCAGCTACGCGCACGGTTCCAGCAGGACCTCTCGGTCCTGCGGCTGCACTCTATCCGAGGTGGTGAGTTTTCCTCCTACCTCCTTGAGGAATTTTGTCATGAGGAGGGCATCACCCAGTCGTTCATGCTTCCGGCCTCTCCACAGCAGAATGGGATTGCTGAGTGCCACATTGGCTTGATCATGGAGGTAGCTCGCACCTCCATGATCCATGCGGTTGCTCCCTATTTTATGTGGCCGTTGGCAGTCCGATACGCCGCGCATCAGCTCAACCTCTGGCCGCGTCTCTCCTAGCCAGAGACCTCGCCTACTGTGCTTTGGACGGGAGAGGTTGGCGATGCATCGGCGTTTCGGGTCTTGCCCTTGTCTGCGATACTACCACGGGCAAGCTCTCTCCTCGCACCATTCGCTGCATCTTCCTGCTTTCCCACCGACACCTCGCCATGGCAGTTTTACCACCCAGCCACGCGTCGCGTCCTGTCCTCCTGGGACGTCACCTTTGACGAGTCAGTCTGCTACTACCATCTCTTCCCCCATAGCAGTTTCCCCGTCCTCCCCCCCTGCCCCTCTTCCTAGTTCCAGGTCCCCCCCCGGTAGACCCCCTCCCCCCGACAAGTCCTGCTCCCTCAGGTGTGTCTCGGGTTGATCCACCCCCCTTCGTTGAGCCTTCGGAGAGTATCTCTACACCAGGAGCTGGACTACGGGGGATGGCACGGGTTCTAGCGTTCCTTAGTGTTTGCTCGTGTTCTTTCTACGCACACATTCACGGGGGGAACTGGCAAGAGTTTCACTAGGAAAGGTTCACAACAATAATTGAGAATGATAGCAACAACAATGGCAAAGTTAACTTCATAAGAAGCAATTCTACCTAGCACATAGGCAGGGCGACCTCAAGCACAGCAAAGTCAGCGACCTGCCAGCACTGCAAGTCCGCACTGCTCCAGCGCTACAGAGCGGCAGCTTGCCAACGTAGCAAGTCGGCAGCCTGCCAGCGCTGCACCAAGGCGGCCGTCCAAGAGTGCATTAGCAGATGACAGCAGCGCACACGATTGCACCTACTTCCCAAGTCCTTGCAGACGCTTGGCCTGATGTGCACCGTCACGTGCAAGTCGGCCGTTGTCTGTGCCTGATGAGCCACGTCAACTTCAGGATACCACCCCAAAGTCGGCTTTGCCAGAATCTCTTGGACGACGGTCACGCACCCCACGAACCTTGTCGCCCGGGTAACTTGGTCGGCCGGAAAACAACCAAGTCGGCGTCGACTAGGTCGGTAGAAGTCGACCAACTATTGTACGTGCATGTCGACCACCCAGGTCGATGACCACCAGCTGGCTTTGCCAAGTCAGCCACTTCCTAGGTCGACGAACCCTTCGTCGACCACCATGAGGCCAATCGCCGACTTTGTGAAGTTGGCCTCCCAAGTCGGCCTCCTCACAGGTCGACCAACTCCAAGTCGACCACACCAGCTGTCCGCCGACCCCTCCAAGTCGGCTTCCTCAAGTCGGCGCCCACAAGTCGGCGCCCCTCCCAGGTCGACGAGTTCCTTTGTCGACCACACAACAGCCGGCTTCACCGAAGTCAGCTCCACGGAAGCCGGCTTCCTCCAAGTCGGCTTCGCTATCGAAGTCGGCTAACCTCGCCGACTTGATCCTCCATGCCGGCTAGTCAAGCCGACTTAGCCGACCACGAAGGCGGCTACCTGAAGGTCGTCGAAACCCTTCGTCGACTACCAAGTCGAAGTCAGCTTCCCGACGTTGACGGCTTCGCACTGGCCCCGTGCAGGTCGACCAACTTCGTCGACCTGCTCGCCCGAGTCGGCGTCGCCCACTGCAGACGGTCGGCTGCACCTCCTGCACACCCGACCACGAAGTCGGCTTTGCCCAAGCGGGGACGGGGCCAACTCTCGTTAACAGAGCCTTTGGAGGTCTCCTCCGACACCTCCGGTCCAGCTAAGGGGGGTTACCCTGCTGCTGACGACGCTGCGTCCTTTCGCCGCTCCCCGCGCTTGGAGACCCCTCCTGGTTTTCTGCCTCGGCCGCCTTCGCCGCCTCTGCAGCCTGTCGGTGTGGACTCAGATGCTGCTGGGGGTGGTGACGCTGGAGGTGCGGGCTCTGGGGCTGCTGGGACTGGGGGTGCTGAAGCTGGGGGTGCTGGTTCTGGGAGTGCTGGTTCTAGAGGTGCTAGAGCCGGCGGTGCTGGAGGTGCTCCCGATGGAGGTACTGGGGGTTCAGGTGCTGGAGGTGCTGGAGCTGGAGGTACTAGAGCTGGGGCTGGACAGCGCCAGCATTTGCATCCGCAGGCGACTCACTTGCCGTTGCAGCTTTGTGAGTGGGTGTCCCAGCGCGGTGCTGAGCCTGGAGGTGCTGGTTCTGGGGGTGCTGAGCCTAGGGGTACTGACTCTGGGAGTGCTGACACTGGAGGTGCTGAGCCTTGTTACAATGTGGTGGTGGTGGTGGTGCTTCGGGCAACTAAAGGTCCCACAGAAGGGTCAGCCAAGGCAACATTGACTGGAGTGCGCAGTGGTGTGAGGTCTGTACAGTCGCGAAAGAAACAGCTGGACGCTCCAGAGTCTAAGGTGAAGGAAAACTGTGCAGTCTGTGAGGTCGCACCCAAGCCAGCGACAAAGGCTGGTGCTAGACTAGTGGTAGCTCCAGCTCCTACACAAAAACCCTTAGAGGCACCTGGACTGGAAACAACACACGCACCAAGACTGGAAACACAGGTCTCTACTCGTGCAGCGGGGAAAGGTCCTAGACCAGGTAGGTGAGACTCAACTGGTGCAGCAGTGCGCTGGCGAAGTGGCGAGGGCCAGTGCGGTGTAGTAGCGTGAGGACCAAAATGCTCACAGTGAAGGGCGTCGAGTCGACGATAGCAGCTGGACGTAGAGTGGTCAGGACTCCAGCAGGTAGTGCCAGCACCAGGGCCTGTGAGGGCCCGGTACCCGCAGGGGCCGACGTCTCGCCCATTGCTAGCTGAGCCACTGTTGGGGGCGCCACACTTTGGACCCGCAGGTCCCCACTGTCGGGAGTGCTGCGGCTGGCCCTGCTGCTGTAGAACTCTATTACACGCCATCTGAGGAGCTAGAAACGGGGGGGGGTGCGCTGGTGGTAGCCTAAGCTGTTGCTGGTGCGCTGGGGGCAGCCTATGCTGCTGCTGGTTCTGCTGGGGGCAGCCTACGTTGTTGGTGGTTCTGCTGGGGGCAGCCTAAGCTGCTGCTGGTTCTGCTGGGGGCAGCCTGAGCTGCTGCTCGTTCTGCTGGGGGCAGCCTATGCTGCTGCTGGTGCTGCTGGGGGCAGCCTAAGCTGCTGCTGGTGCTCTGGGGGCAGCCTATGCTGCTGCTGGTTCTGCAGGGGGCAGCCTACTATGCTGCTGCTGGTTCTGCTGGGGGGGCAGCCTACGCTAGCACGTGTGGAGTGCGGTTCTGTGCAGTTTTGTGCGGTTGTGTGCAGTTCCAGGGGAGCTAGCACGGGTGGAGCGCGGTTCTGTGCAGTTACAGGGGAGCTAACACGGGTGGAGTGCGATTCTGTGCGGTTCTGCGGGTACGGGTGGTAGACTCTGGTTTCCAGGCGTGGCTACTTGGTGGGGCTGAGGCTAACTGGTGGGGCGGCAGGTGAGGCAGCTCGTGGGGCAGCGGGTGTCAGGTGGGGCAGCGGGTGTTAGGTTGGGCGGCAGATCTCAGGTGTGGTGGCGGTTTCAGCTCGTGGGGCGACGGGTGACGGGTGGGGCGGCGGCTAACAGATGGGGCGGCGGGTAAGGCAGTGGTTAAAGGGTGGGGCAGTGTTTAAGGCGGCGGGTAACGGGTGGGGCGACGAGTTGCACGTGCGCGCGGCTGCTGCTGTGGGTGCGTGCGACTAACGACGGGACCGCGGGGCCCGCTATCAAAAGGGCCGCGGGGCTCGCTATCGAAAGGGCCGCGGTGCCCGCTATCGAAATGGCCGCAGGGCCCTCTATCGATCAGCCGCGAGGCGCGCCCGTAAATCGATGGGCGACGGATGACGGGGAGAAAACGGGCAACGCACGACTGGGGGAAACGGGCGACTGGTAGGCTAAGCGCGCTACGGGCGACTGTCTAGTACGAGGCGCGTCTAGGTGGGCCCATAACTTAGTCGAGAGAATTTCCTAGGGGGGGAAATTTCGCTAGGGTGAACCAAGCTCAATACCATGTTACAATGTAATAATTTTACTAAGGAAAGTGAGAAACAAGCAAGATATAGCAAGCGTAACCCTAACCCTAGGAAAACATAAAGTACACCTAGACTAACACAAATAAGCAATAACAAATATAGCTTGACAAGCCTGGGGGTGCTGACGCTCAAGATGAAGGCGCTGGAGGCGCCGGAGTTGGCGGTGCTGGAGGTTCTGGTACTTGGGGTACTGTCGCTGGAGGTGCTGGGGAATCTGGTGCTAGAGGTACTAGAGCTGGAGGTACTGGAGCTGGCGGTGCTGGAGGTGCTAGAGCTGGCAGTGCTGGAGGTACTGGAGCTGGCGGTGCTTGAGGTGCTGGTGCTGGAGGTACTGGAGCTGGGGGTGCTGTGAAACCACGACAGCGGCGACCGTTCTTCTTGGATCACCCGTGGTCGTCACTGCCACCACCTGGCTCCCCACTTCGTAAGGTTCTCAGTCTTCCGTCTTCCACTGGTGTTACTCCTCCTCTACTGTGTCCACCGACTGACCCGTCCTAGACACAGTTACAGCCTAACTCCCCACTGCCTGCTCCTTCTCCTAACACTGAGTCGACAGACTCCCTGAATGAGCGTCGAGAGCTTGCGTCTCGTCCTGCCAAACCTGTTTGTACTCGTCGTGCTCCCCGTGTTCGTCCTCCACCTGTCCCCGACACGCACACCATGGCACTTCGTCCTTCCTCTGTTGCACAGCATGTTGTCATGCCGTCTCCTCCAGCGTCCTCTCTTCCTGACGTTCCTGACCCTGAGTCAGACCTTGCTCGTGCTGCTAGTCAAATTGTCACACGTGTTCCGGCCACACTTGTCACTGACCCTACCTTTGAGTTTGCTGCTGCGTCAGCCGTAGTCACTGAGCTTGTTGAATTTGCTGCTGCATGTCGTCTTGACTACTCTGCGAGTCTTGTTTCTGAGTCTGACTGTCCTCCGTCTGTTAGGGGTAAGCTTGCCCTTTGTTGTGACGTCCTTGAGGACAGGCAGTTTGAGCTGGAGTGCCTCGAGGCTGTTGTACATCATCTCACTGCCATGCTGCTTGCCCCTGAGTGAGACCCGGATGCAATGGACATCCCGACCACGCGCTCTTACGCAGAGGCGATAACGGGTCAGTACTGATCTCATTGGCAGACGGCCATGGATGCAGAGATGACATCCTAGAAGTCCAGAGGCACCTACATCAATGCAGCGGATCTTCAAGCGGCTGCCTGGATCGCTGCCTGACTTCAAGGCGCGTTCAGAGAGAGGGGGTATATTTTTTCCGAACCTTCTCGCCCACCCCAAAGATGATGACTATTCTTCGAGTACACGTACAAGCACAGCGTGGCTACAAGCTTCAATCACTCGACTTCTCGCCTGCGTTTCTTCATGGCAGCCTTCTCGAGCAGATCTAGCTACGCCGCCCTCCATGTTTCTTTGGGTCGTTTCCTCTTGGCACCCAGTGGAGCCTTAGGCGGCCAGTCTACGGTCTGCGTCAGGCACCCTGCGAGTGGCACGACACACTACGCACCACTCTTGCTTCCCTTGGCTTCGCTCCGTCCTCTGCCAACCCTGTAGCATTGTACAGTGAACCACATTGTATGGATGTAGAGCTAGGGAGAAAGAACAAGCTTTGGATACGGATCACTCGGCTCTACGGACTCGTCCGAAGGTGGAGCTGAGAGCGAGTGCCCTGTAGGCAGAGGAGTGGACTCTGGCAACGAGAACTGAAAGCAGATTCGCTGAAGGACCTGCTGCACCATGTGGGACTGATTCAGAGGGATGGTGCGTGCTGTTCTGTTCCAGGTGATATGCAAGCCAAGATAGCTCCGCAGCTCACCCATGTCAATGCAAGTGTGTCTCTTCTGCATCTCCGCCTTCACAAGGGACAGTGCCTCAGTGTCAGCAGTCGCAAAGACCAAATCTTCGGCATACACTAGGATGTAGAACGGCGGCAGAGAAGGGTTGGTGCACAGAAACAACGATGGGTCAGCAGTCGAAGGAGCAAAACTAAGAGCCGCAAGTGTCGTCCTCAGTGTGTCGTGCCTCTCGCGGGGCGCGTGACGGAGACCGTAGACTGGCCGTCGGAGGCTCCACTGGGTACCCTTAGGAAACGGCCCAGTCAAGCTAGGTGGGCGGCGCAGCCAGATCTCCTCACGAAGGCTGCCCTGTAAGAAGGCTGTTGAGAATTCGAGGGAGTGCAGATCGTAGTCACGCAGTGCTGCAACGTGCAGTAGCACCCAAAGAGTGGTCATCTTAAGGGTGGGGGAGAAGGTATGGAAGAAGTCTACCCCCTAACGCTAACTGAAGCCTCATGCAACACAACGCGCCTTGACGACAGGCGGAGAACCCGGCGGCCGCTTCACCCTGAAAATCCACATGCCATCGACTGTGTTCGCCCCAGGAGGGGGAACTGCATCGACGTAGGTGCCTGTGGACTTCCAAGAAGCCATCTTTGTGTCAATGGCTGTCTGCCACTTAGAGGAGTACTGACCCGTGATCGCCTCTGCGTAAGAGCGCAGGGTCGGGATGTCCAGTGCATCCGGGTCTCCCTCAGGGGCAAGCAACATGGCAGTGAGATGAGGTACAGCAGCCTCGAGGCACTCCAACTCAAACTGCCTGTCCTCAAGGACGTCACAGCAAAGGGCAAGCTTACCCCCGACGGACGGAGGACAGCCACAGTCAGAGTCAAAAACAAGACCCGCAAATTAGTCATGGCAGCAGGCAGCAGCAAAGTCAACGAGCTCAGTGAATAAGGCACCTACTCTTGGCGGTCACGAGCTCAGCAAAGCAGGTGGTGGCAGCGATGACTGTGGATGCTTCCGGAAGAACGGTCGCCATGGCCGTGGCTGCGCAGCACCCCCAGAACCTCCAGCACCAGAACCACCAGCACCTCCAGCTCTAGCACCTCAAGCACCAGAACCACCAGCACCTCCAGCTCCAGCACCTCCAGCACCAGAACTACCAGTACCTCCAGCTCCAGCATCTCCAACACAGAACCTCCAGCTCCAGAACCTCCAGCACCAGAACCACCAGCTCTTCCAGCTCCAGCACCTCCAGCACCAGAACCACCAGCACCTCTAGCTCCAGCACCTCCAGCACCATAACCTCCAGCTCCAGTGCCTCCAGCACCAGAACCTCCAGCACCGCCAACACCTCCAGCTCTAGCACCCCCAGAAACTCTAGCAACAGACCCGGGAAGCGGCAGCTACGACTGCTGCTGCTACACCCGTAGTAGTACCCTCAGCTCCACCACCACTAGAACGCTCACCACACCAAAACCAGCACCCCCAGAACCAGCACCTCCAGATTCACCACCCCCAGGACCAGCACCCTCAGAGCCCGCACCTCCAGCGTCACCACCCCCAACCGCACCACCCACAGCGACAGGCTGCACAGGCGGCAAAGACGGCCGAGGCGGAAAACCAGGAAGAGTCTCTAAGCAAGGAAGACGCAGCGAATGGTGCGAGGAGAGAGCTTGCCTGCAGTAGTATCGCGGACAAGGGCAAGCTAACCCCAGACCCAAAACGCCAACGCATCGCCAACCTCCCCTGTCCAACGCAGTGTAGGCAAGGTCCCTGGCACAGAGACACGGGGCCAGAGGTTGAGGCGCGGCGTATCGGGCCGCAAACGGCTACAGAAAATCGGGAGCAACCGCATGGATCATGGAGGTGGAAGCAACCTCCATGATCAAGCCAATGCGGCGCTTAGCGATCCCATTCTGCTATGGAGAGGCCAGAAGCGTGAACGACTGGGTGATGCCCTCCTCATGACAAAAGTCCTCAAGGAGACAGGAGGAAAACTCACCTCCACAGTCAGAGTGCAGATGGACCACCGGGAGGTCCTCGCGGAACCGTGTGCTTAGCTGGTGACGAACAGAGTGGATCGAAGAGACCAAAACAACACGGACGTCTCCCTTGCGCTGTAAGGGAGACACGGTGGTGTAGCTCGTGAAGTCATCAACGACCAACAGAAAGTAGTGCTCCAGGTGCGGCCCAGAGACGGGGGCGGGGCCCCACACGTCCATGTGCAGCGTCTGCAGAGGAGCAGTGGTCGGAGGAAACGATGAATGAGGAGCGGCGCGCTGCCGCCTCTCGACGAAGGGAGTGCACGGCGGCGCAAGCGACTGTGAGAGTGGGGGCAGCGACCTGGGGAGCCCAATGACAAGGAGAAAGCAATTCGAACAATTCGATCCTGTTCTCCGTCACAGCAATAGCCGTCGTCGCCATTTGCTGCCTATGATCTTCTTCGAATCCACGTGTGAGCCCTTCTAGCGGGTTGTTGCTCACCGCTTGACTAGTGCCCTCACCTTCCTCAACAGGTGACTCCCTGAGCACTTCACTACACGCCTAGCGTAGCTCGATGTTTTCCTCACGTAGTCGCTCCACTTCTGTCATTTACGCCTTCATGCCGGCTTGCATTGCCGGACTACATTTCCGACTGGTCCATCATGTTAGAAAATAAGAGAATGAGTGACGAGGGCATACAGAGGTGGTATATCTAGCAACCCAAACCCTCTACATCACAACTCAACATAAAAAGTACACATGCAAATATACAAATGTGTAAGTTGACACATCTATCGCCAGCTACATCTTGTATATAACTGGGTATTTGTGGCAATCTAGCAAAAGTGCAAGTGTAATACCATAGATATCGGAGTCGGGCAAGTTTAATTTAATAAACTTTGCAGCCAACCGATTTGCAACCGACCGAGCAAAGGACACCCGTGCCCCTAAACTACCCTCAAAAGCCAGGTGAACCAGGAAAGTAGCTCTGATACCAAGTGTTATGAGTTGTTCAACAGAGTTACGCGGAATAACAAATGTCGAAGCTGTGCCAATATGGTCTGAAGATACAATAAATGACACACGATAGTATAGGAAGCTAACCTACTCATCTAGGCGGGAACCTCAAGAACGAGTTTGGGTGTAGGTTGGGCAAGAAAAAGCCAAAGGCGACGTGAGGTAGTCTCGGTGCCGATGAAATTGGTCGAACGTGCACTTCCGAGAGTTGGGGTTGTACGCGAAGCGGTAAACCCCGTCATGGAAAAGGGTTTTTTCCTTACAATAAGGGCATCAGAACCAAATAGCTAAAATCTTGAGCAATTAGTTATAGTGTGTTGGAATAACCCGAATAGTTATAATAGCATTCTCGAAGGCATCGAAGTAGTGTACTTCCTCATATAGAGAATGCGCATTACCCACTACCGTGTGACACTCGTATAGAGCGCGCGATAGTAGGGAGATGGGAATTCAACATTCGGAAAGTCAACCGTCAGGACTATTGACTGACCTAGACCAGAGATTACGCACTGCACTTGGTAACCGCCAGGCATCAAATAGTCACAGCTACTATACCTACATTATAGTGTCAGAGGTCCACTGGTGATCCCCGATTGATCCTAGGGAAGGGTTACAGGCTCGTTGTCCTGGGGGGTTATGGGCGCACTGACCCGCTACTTAACAAGCCCTTTTATCCCAATGGTCTAGTGGTCGAGATTCTGACATGGTATGAGAGCGAAGGTCTCGGGTTCGAATCCCAGTGTGTGCAATCCGGGCATCCCAGTGCGGTGGGGTGGCGGAGGTCCACGGGTGATCCCCGATTGATCCTAGGGAAGGGTTACAGGCTCGTTGTCCTGGGGGGTTATGGGTGCGCTGACCCGCTACTTAACAAGCCCTTTTATCCCAATGGTCTAGTGGTTGGGATTATGACATATAGTTGAATAATAAAATGTACCTCTCATAGTACATGGCTAGCTAGAACTATATATTCTTAGTGTAATGCTTGTTATAAATATCTTGTCATTTACATTAATTATGAACAAGGTCTCTACAAAGCCTTCCGGTGTCTTTATTGTCTAGCACCTTATCGTGTCCAATTGGTCCTTGTACTATTCTAGCTTGGTATGAGAGCTAATTTAGATTATAAGTGTGGCTACAACAAGTTCTACCAGTTTGAACTTCTTATAAAATATTGATACAAGATATCATCATGCCAACCACCGATTGTAGAGAAACTGTAAAAAATGCAGTTCCTCGTTCGACCTGTCAAACTAACGAACGAGAATGGATGAACTATGAAAGAGTTGGGTACAAGTACTAACCCTGATTGGGTTGTACCCCTTATGGGCTACACAAATGTAAGCACTATAACATTCTGACACGACCAATGTCACCTCAAGAGTGACATCAATCAACCCTGCTCTCATTAAGCAATTCATCTCCCTCATCAATACATTGTAGAGCCATCACCAGCTTATGAGCATTGACGACTCCAGCTTCGCCCAAAGACCCCCATTACGGGCCCAACTCTGAACGATTGTTCACCTTTGAGAATCGCCAAGGTCATGCACCTGCACAAATGCAGTGATCACACTTTGAGCACTGCGACCAGTACAAAACAAGTCTCTGACTACATCCAAGCTCAAGACGAGCACACTCTTTGACGGAAAGGATTTCTACATGTGGAGCGTCGAGTTCAAGCTCTTGATGCAAAACGAGCAAATCTGGATGTATTACGACGATACACTCCCCTTCCCAAACAAAGGCTCCCCTCAGGAGAAGCGCAGAACTACAACAAGTTGCTGCTCACCTATATTGTGCTGATTTGCAATCTCTCTCTCGCGGAACAGGTCGGAATCCACTCCTTCAAGAATCAATGGGTCCCCGTGCAGTTGTCCTGGAAGTATATGCGAAGCATGTACATGGCAATTGGCCTAGTGACAATGAGTCGACGCTTAAAGCGGTGGTACACATTTTTCTCGGTGTTTTCGGGGGCATTTTAACCAACACCCTTTGACGCACGTCAATTCGTGCGCAAAGTGACCCTCTTTTGGAAATGAGCATGTGATGCAGTCAAACAGGGCTGACAAATCCTCGACAGAACCATGGTTATTTCGTATGGGAGGAAGGGTTTGGGAAGCCCTTTGTTTAAATGGTGTGCCCAAGCTTTCACCACAACGCCACAGAAAGGCTCCCGTCAACAAAATCCGAGCGAATCTCACAAAGTGGGAGCAGAAGAAGCGCCTAATTACAAAATACCTAGTTACCAGGAGCGACACATAAAATATAACTACACGTAGGGACTGGAATCGGCAAGACCAACAGCGGGGGGAGAAATCACCACTGGTGAGTTCCTACACCCGTAGATTAAGAAACACTTGTCTGTATATACACTTATAAGGCCCATAGAAGCCCCCCCCTCCCACCATAGTTTTTGCCCTTCCTCCAGCAATGGCATCGGCTGGCCGTTGGGCGAGTATGCACACTAGCGTGGGGAAAGGGTGAAGGAACCCATAAAAGCCTGATTCGCTCAACTTCCACCCTCCCACTATAGGCTTTACCCTTCCACCAGCAACGACCGGATATATTCAATCTATCTCCTTCCCCCTCCCAATCCCGTCATTGCCCTTCCTCCAAGATTTAGGGTCGCAGCTGGTCGTGGGGCGACTAAGCATAGCAGCATGTGGGTTGGTAGAAGCTGCCAGAAAAGCAACGTTCTCCTAGCTCCCCCCTCCCAATTCCACCTTTGCCCTTGCTCCAGCAGCGACCGCGGCTGGCCATTTATGGATATTAACAGTATAGGATCTCCTATGCCGTATAAGCACCACTCATATTTGCCTGCATTAGTTCCCGATCTTGCTTTCCAGCAGGCACCGAGATCGGGGCTAGTTGAGTCCTGCCTGATAATATCGGGGATGACCACATCGCCGTCGAGGGTGCTGCCGCATAGAGCGATCCAGCCGAGATGGGCGCCCGGTATGTTGTAAAGGTGGAATTTGTTAAGGTCCAAGAGCTTCTCGCCTGTACCAGTTTTATGTTCACTCGAACCGGGACCCGTATTACTTGTACGTACATATTTATGATATCCCTCATATTCTTACCATCCTCATGCTCATGACATGCAGTTCTGAAGGGGTTGCGCACGTAGCAAGATGTGATGGTGGATGGATTGCACCTTCATTGGTAGATGGACTTAGGCGTGGCGTTCGTTTCATAGACCCCATCCGCGCTCTAATTCTTCAAGCTTTTGTCGCTTGCGTGCACCAAAGTGGGGGGGTGCAAGGGTCGTGTGCACTTGAAGGTGTGGAAATTGGATTGGGAGGGTCTTGGTCTGCGCTATAAATGCGGTGTATGCAATGTCACCAAGTCATGGTGGAGCATAGAGAAGGCACCTAACACAAACACGTCAGTGGGGGGGCGTAAGCGCACGCCAATGAGGCAGAGATGCATGGATACGTTCGCTTTGGTTGGGATCAATTATCAGATGATGTGGGAGGTTTGTCAAAATATTGGTGCTGCTATGCCTTGTACGGCAACCTTCTATAAGTACAATGGTGTGTATGGATTGTGGGAGACGATTTCAGAACATGATGTTGCATGCATGGAGGGAGTGCATGAGAGCATGAAAAGTCGTCCAATTCTTGGTCATTGGGGGTGTGTCGATGGGCGTTGGCGTCAACTGAGACAGGGAGAATGGTGCAGTGTCACATTTGTTGATCCCACAACATGGAAAGTCATGTGTTGCATTACTGTATCGAAATTTGAGGAAGATGTTTCAGCAGCGTCGATGGGCGTTGGCGTCAACCGAGACAGGGAGAATGGTGCACTGTCACATTTGTTGATCCCACAACATAGAAAGTCATGTGTTGCATTACTGTATCGAAGTTTGAGGAAGATTTTTCTGCAACATCCTTACAGATTGTGGCATTCAAGCGTTGGTTGGATGATTTGAGACAGTGTGGTTTGAAAGTGGAAGGAATTATTACAGATGAGGGGGGGTCTTTCAAGGCAGCCATTATTGGCACGGACATCCTCCACCAGATGGATGTGTGGCCCAAGGGTCGATCGTTGTCAAGGAAACTGGTGAAAGATACGAATGAGGCACGTAAGAATGATTTGTTAGTAAAGGAAGCTGTGGCAGCAATGAAATGTAGCACCGAAACACCTCCGAGGGTGGTTAGAAGCACATAAGCTAGGGAAGGGGGGAGGAGAATGGTGCACTATCACATTTGTTGATCCCACAACATAGAAAGTCATGTGTTGCATTACTGTATCGAAGTTTGAGGAAGATGTTTCTGCAACATCCTTACAGAAGGTGGCATTCAAGCGTTGGTTGGATGATTTGAGACAGTGGGGTTTGAAAGTGGAAGGAATTATTACAGATGAGGGGGGGTCTTTCAAGGCAGCCATTATTGGCACGGACATCCTCCACCAGATGGATGTGTGGCCCAAGGGTTGGATGATTTGAGACAGTGGGGTTTGAAAGTGGAAGGAATTATTACAGATGAGGGGGGGTCTTTCAAGGCAGCCATTATTGGCACGGACATCCTCCACCAGATGGATGTGTGGCCCAAGGGTCGATCGTTGTCAAGGAAACTGGTGAAAGATACGACTGAGGCACGTAAGGACGATTTGTTAGTAAAGGAAGCTGTGGCAGCAATGAAATGTAGCACGGAAACACCTCCGGGGGTGGTTAGAAGCACATAAGCTAGGGAAGGGGGGAGGAGTACCTAAGAGTGCGAATAAGAAGCAGTTGATCAGGCTCGTTTGTGAGATGAGATGGATCAAGTTTAGAGACCTTGAGGAGGGGCGCACGTCGTGGTTGTTGCCAGAGATGCGTCGTGCACAGTGCCTGCGTACTACGTGTAACAGTATTGAGGGCAGGTCTGAGAGAGATGGGGAGGGGTCGTAAGTGGGGCATTTGCAGGCAGTGGGCGGTAGCAAATAGCACCAGAGTCATTTTCGAGCTTTATTCCAATTGAGGTCCTGGAGGATGGCATGGACATAGGCATCAACAGGGATGGTCCTTCACAAGATGTTGAGTTCGATGATGTCTGAGAGATTTGGGGGTGCGACCCTTATTTGGAGCATAGGGTGCAGCCATGCTCGATGGTTTCCTTGGGGCTAGTCATGCCTCGCCGGTTCGCCTACCAATGGTTGCGCCGACACTGGATCGCCACGCGATGACTCAAATGCAGGTATGTTGTTCCGTACCTTTAATTATTCGTTCCCAAACTCTTGGTTCATTGCAGTTATTGTTGTCTTCTTGGCCAAACCGAGTATGTTGCACTCATCATCATTGAAGGATGTGAAAATACACTCATTTGTGTCCCTACGTGCATCTAGATCCAACCTGCAGCACCACAACACCTAAGCGACGCTGTGTGGACCAGGTGGGGGGGAAGAATAAGGGGATGGCAGAAGATGAATTGGAGGATGGCGTGGTGCATGAGGTGACCGTAGCGCAGAGGTTTAGGGCGGGGTCAGCGCGTTCATTTTCCATGATTGTACAGTTCATCCGTCGTGGCGCAAAAATATTCCAGCTGGTTTAGAGCGGTTTGAAATATTAACCGTTCTAAACCGCGACGAAACAAGAGTAACCGCTTAAAATGAACCGTAACGAAACTGTAAATGAACGTGCTGACCCCGCCCTTAGCATTCATTTTCACCACATCATGGCGAGGTGTGCAGCGCGCGCAGGGGATAAACGTCCGATGAGTTCCGAGGATGTTGCTGCTGAGATTGGGTGTGCCGCTTACCACTGGGCGGGTGATCATACTTATTGCTTACGCGGGGATGATATTTATAGGTGTGTGACGGATAGGTGGGGCACGGAGAGTGCGTTGTACAAGCGTGGATCCAAGACACACATTGCTCTCAAGAAGTGGTTGGCAGACAACTACAGACCTAATCAAATGGCTCTGTACGCTTTAGGTGTTAGCAACTAGATGAATGCGTCGTTCCATTCACTCATTTGCAAATACGCGCCGAAGCGTATCCGGTCTCTATGTAGCATGAGAGCTAGAGTCGCTTTTGATCGTACTTCATTGGAACCACTTGGTAAGATGAAAATTCAAGGTGCCACCCGGGTGCGCCGTGGAAGCCAATGTCAGATCTTTGGACCGATGAAATGGGATTGGGTCGACGACATTATGCGGGACTTGGGATGCTTGGAGGGTGGAATTGATGAGGATCCATGTGCAGTACAAGATGATGTCATACAGCCCCTCGAACCCCCTAACACACTTGTCTTGGCTCCCAGACACGCTGACGTTTTAGGGGCCGACCACACTTCCATACAACATTCAACACCAAGGAAGCGACGCCTGAAAGAGTGGAGGCCCACCCCCTTCGCGTAGCGTTCCATCTTTGGTGAGTTCATGTGGCCTTCCATGGCTCCCATTCCTTCGTATTCCTACATTTGAAATGCTACCTTCAATACGTGTGTTCACCACTACCTTTCACCACCATCCTGCATGTCGCTCATCTCCATACCATCGATGATACTAATGACAGGGGACGTATCCAACGATCTGTAAGGTGTTGATCCTAAAGCCGGGTCTGACAGGCCATAACATCGATGATACCATGGCACAACTTCTCGCGTGGGGCATGCAGAGTCACCCTTCAGTGGCTCAATGATGGCTCAATGCGTGGTAAGGTGAGGTTAGAAATGCAACCCGCTCATTCTCCTATTTCCTCTCATTCTAATTCGCTAAACCCTCCTCTTTTTTGCCACATCATGCACACAGCAGGCCGTTGCGCATGCCGCTGCACACACCAGCTTGTCTTACTCCATCCTCTCCATAACCTATTTCCCTCACCTACCCCTTTTCCCATTCTCACCCCCCAACACGCACCAGGTGGGCAGGTGTGTTGAAACATATTCATTATTGTAACTGCCTATAGCAATATTTTCTATAATTATTTATATTTTACTGTTTGGTGGTGCATATTCTTGCCTTGCTGTTGCTCCTATTTCTACTCCCAACCCTTCAGTGAATCCCCTCTTTTGGCCAATCTCGTTTTCCTCGTTCCTCTCGTGCCTCCCGCCATGCATAAGCCTAAACCCTTGTGCCTACCATTTTGACAACGTGGGCAACAACGGGTGGGGTTGGGCAGCAGGGGGAAGCGCGCAGTGAGTAGTGAAGAGCACTCCGAGGCGATGACATGTGGGGCCCAGGTGACAGGGCAGCGGTGCGATGAGCTGGAGTAGTAGTAGCGGCAGCAGCGGCCGTAGCAGTGGCAGCAGCAACAGCTGCAAACTCGAACAAGTGGCAGCAGCAGCGACACAACAACTCTTGTGGGGCATGCAGAGCCAACCTACATATGCGTGATGATGACTCGGTGTGTAGGAAGGTGAGGTTAGAAATGTATATGGGAGCCCACGGGTACCCCCAAGTCTCATCGCATGCAAGGGGCCAGATCGAGGTTAGCTCGCTACGTCGTTGCCTGCTCATTGCATTGCCTACCCTCCATTTCCTCCCAGCTTGCCCTCTCATTGTCCTTGTTGATGTTCCCCAGATTTAGCATTCTGTCGTTTCTTATCCCGCTTCTCAGATACCTGCATGGGACGATCTGGACATTGGTTACCAGAGCTCCAATGGGCGTACCCGGCTCATCAATGCCACGGCCTCATACAACCAGATCAAGCTCGTCTAGGTGTGCCCGCCCTTGTCCTTGCATACATGTTCCCGTACGGTTCACCCTCCACCCACACTCCTCTCTACACATGCTCGCTGTCAAACCTACTACTTCTCCTAGTCCATGGTTCCTCTTCCAATCCTATGCTCCCCTCCTCTTCTCCTCCCCTCCAGCCTTCGTTGTTACCTCCCATCCACCGTTCCTCACTTCCTCCCCTCATCCCTACCTCGTTGCCTCTCATCCTCCCTTCCTCATCCCCTCTTGTCCTCCCTTCCTCATCCCCCCATGGCCTCCATCCTCATCCCCTCCTGTCCTCCCTTACTCATTTCCATGTGTCCACTATTGGGATTAAGGACGGAGTCTAGGTCGTTTAGGGGGCCGAAATAACTCAAAATCGTTGGTCTATAATTCTGGACAGAAATTTCATCGTCACAAGAAACGCCGTCGATGGAAAACGCTTCGTTAGAACTTCACCAATTTCAGTTATATTGTAACTCTAGATTGTAGCTACCATTCCCAATTTGAATTGTATTAAAAGTTGAAACACGTCTCTATATATTAATTTCGGCGCATAGGGGGGTA